>JAJQQW010000017.1:68789706-70066706 GCA_025583905.1 Ia io
CCTGTCTTCATACTAGCAGCACATTGTGGTTTCCACTGAGACAGGAAGTGGCTTGGCCGGTTTACCATGAGTAGGGTGACTGTCATGGCCCTTTTAGGATCCCTCCCTCCTAGAAGAGTTAAGGCTTCACTTTTCCTCACCCTCCTCATTGTGTTCCAGATCCCTCTCTTCACATTGGATTTGTTTGTTGTTTGGTCTTCAGTTACGATGCTATGGCCTTTCTCTGTGGTTTGAGCTCCTGCCCTCCTCGCTGGAAAGGACTTTGGAGAGAAAGTCGGCACAGTTTCATTTCTGAGGCAACTGGCATCTTGAATTCTGCCTTAAGTCACCTTAACCCAATTTAAAGCTTTTTTGTCCTCACAGCTTTTACAGATCAGTAGCATATGTCTTGCCTAGCCATCACATCTAATAAGAGCAGACAGTCTTGTCTCTCTGATGGCTTCTGTGTAATCATCCTACACCCATGTGTCATCCAACACAGAACCTTTTATCAGGTTAGGAAAGTGAAATCATGAGTTGAAAGATAGAGGACAGTCTCGGCGGAGTTACAGCCATACCAGAGTTATGCTTTCTTCAAAAAGGGACTGCACATGCCCAGCTGGCGTGGCTCAGTGATTGAGTGTTGACCTATGAACCAGGAGGTCATGGCTTGATTCAGGGTCAGGGCATATGCCTGGGTTGTGGGCTTGATCCCCAGTGGGGGGTGTGCAGGAGGCAGCTGCTCAATGATTCTCTCTCATCATTGGTGTTTCTATTTCCCTTCCTCTCTGAAATCAATAAAAATACTAAAAAGTGAAAATTTAAAAAGGATTTGCACAGAAACTGCCTAGCTGGCTAGAGCAACATGGGGTGTGTTGCTGACTCCTCCAGAGGCAGTGTCAGACCCCTCCAGAGGCAGTGTCTGACCACTGGGCCATGTGACACCAGTGGGCCATCTGGCACAGGCACGACGTTTTGACCACCCATTAGCACCTTTCCTGTGTTTGCTGCTGTTGCCTTAGACTCCGGAGTGTCATATCAGCACACTTTGTTGTTATTGCATTGGCCTCCTTTGGTCCAGAGGCCACAGTGCCATCCTGAATAGTGAAAAATTAAGGAAGAATAAATTAAAAAATAAAACAGACTGGAAATCACCACAAAGCATACTTATCATTAGAATATTAATCCTCTTGAAAGAGGATTTTCAAGTGTTAAAAGCATACTATGTTAGGGATGTCGTATCACCTTTTGCCAACTAGCAGTTAAAACTTCTCATTAATAAGTTCACCTTTAAACAATAATAGATAGTGGATTTTTTGAGTAGTGATGATGATGATGATGGAGGTACTTATAAGGTTATAATAAGCTAAGCATTTTACATCTAACTCTGCCTCCAATTCCCTAAAGAGGCCTGTAAGGAGGAAATTGTTTTCCCTTCCTTACAGGTGACAAAACTGGGGCTAGTAAGGCAGGAAACAGGTGGTCTAATTGTAGACCCTCACGTATCAGTTGATGTTGTATCAGAGAAGCATATTAAAAGTAAGTGATGTGGAATGAAGGATTTATTACAGGAATTAGATCTTTCTCAATTGTGGGAGCTGGGAGACTCTAAGGAAGGCTGTTGCCCCTGCATCTCTCATGGTGGATTGAAGTTGCTATGGATAAGCAAAGGAAATTTATTATAAGGATATGGAGGTATCTTATGGAACTCTGGGCCCCAAACCGTGCTGGGACTCAGCAGTTGGCAAGTCATCAGGAGCCAAGGTGATAGTCTGTTCTCCGTTTGCCTGTGTATCTATTTCTGTATGTTTTTCTCTTCCTCTTTCCCTCCCTCTTTTTCTATTTCTCTCTCTCCCCTTTCTCTTTCTCAGTAGGACTTTGTCTCTATTTCTCTCTGAGCATGTGGTGCACATCCTCTTCCCAGGTTGACTTTTTTCACTTCTTATGCACACGGTGGAAGATAATCATTTTTATAGCTTCCAAATGCATAGATCTTCTATCAAGACCCACAGAGAGTGACTTGGGGCTGTGACTCTTAGTTCCAGAGTCTAGGGATGCAGAATCTCATTGACCCAGCTTGGATCATGTATCCAATCCACTGCAATCAGAGAGTACAATGAAGACAAGGAGGGTCATGGGTGGACAGCCACCTCCAGAAGTATGTTACAACCAGGATCATTTTAGCACCACAGGGTAGGGCAAAAGTAGGTTTACAGTTGTTATATGGAAAACAATATGATAATTAATAAATATCAATATAGGAATGAACTCTGTGTTTCACATACTCACAACTGTAAACCTACTTTTGCTCTATCCTGTATGTAAAGGATGAATTGCAGGAAGTTTCGATAATGGAAAGAGGGAGGACAATTAGGACTCTACTACTTGGGCTCATTTCTGTGGTTTGGGTCCTGCAGTAGTGGTGGAGGTGGTTGGATTTTGCTTATTTCTGAAAGTTGACTTAACAGGCTTTGCTACTTGCTCCTGGAGAAGAGAATCTCTAGAACTGATCAGGCAAGGGAGTTGATATTTTCCTTTTTAAACCAATTTATTCATTTCCAAGTAGATGTGAAAATTACTTTGGAAGGGTTACATTCTATATGAACTTTCACCGTTTCCAGATAATTGTAGACTTGCTATGGAGATACAACCCAACTTCTGCTTCCTGAATTCATGAAAAGAAAACTAAAGATCAGAGTGATCAAGGGATTATGAAATCTCTCTTTCAAATTCAGTTATATTTTTAACCATAATCCCTCACCCAAACTGTATAGATCCTTTTGAAAGTATTTAGAAATGAAACTAACTAATCAGCTCTCCACTTGACAGATGGGGTTAATCTTCAGTTTTTCAAGTGAATTGGGATTAAGCTAAATTATTCTCACTCAATCTTAAAATAATGAGTTTCCCACCGGAAAAAAAACAGACATTTATGCTGACAGTCTTTCCGTTCTGATTCTGCAGATGCTGCAGCTTGAGCATGCCGTGGTGAGTGTGCTTACCACCTGTGATGAAATTCTTGCACACAGGGATCTGGGACCAAACATCTGCTCCAAGTTGGATATTTATTGGCTTCAGTAACCCTTTCACATAACCTTCTCTCAACTTTAGAATAGTTTTTGAGAGTCATCTGTTAGTAAAAAAGTCATTGCTCTATGGGAGAGCAATTGTGATGATTTGTTTCTATTCTAGAATATTGCACTTTTCTTTGTCATCTTGGGGCTTTCTAAGCCACTAACTTCTCTCCTTAATATATTGTAATGCATTTTTTGTTATTTTGTTCTTTTCATTTTTATAATTGCATCATCTTATGTGAATTTAAAGTCATTTACAAACTGAGAAAGAGTAAAGATTCTCCTTAGGCTCCAGCACATTTAACTTTTAGTACTGAAATACCTTTATGCTGTTCTTATTTTATTGCACCTATTAATATTTATGTATAGTTAAATTCCCTTATAGTATTTTCCAGGAGACCAATCTTTAATATTGTAGGCAGAACAATGTGAAATGTATAATATAGTGGATGTTGGGGCAATTTACAATAGTAGCCTGCAGGTAAGGCACTTCTTAGCATAATGCATCAGAAAAAAAAACAAAAAAAACCTCTTGAAATAGCCACTATAGCCAAGTAACCATTTTTTGGGGAAAAAAAGGTTATAAGCTTTAAAGGGAAGAGTGGAATATAATAGATTTAAGGGCCAAAATGGAATACATTTGACTTGATATTTATGGACTTCTTTTCTTCTTTTTCACCTGAAGAAATTTTTCTATTGATTTTTTTTAAAAGAGAGAATGAAAGGGAGGTGGAGAGACAGAGAGAGAAACATCAATGTGAGAGAGACACATTGACTGTTTGCCTCCTACAGGCACCCCAACCAGGGCTGGGGATCGAGCCTGCGACCAAGGTACGTGTCCTTGACTGGAATTGAACCCAAGACCCTCAGTCCTCAGGCCGATGCTCTAACCACTGACCAAAAGCTACTAAGACTGGACTTGTTTTCATCAGATGTTAAAAAGTTTTTATATATAATCAAAGGAGTATGAGTAGATACAATCCAATTAGTTGATTTTTTTGCTCCTCCTTCATAAATGTTAAACATGAGCCATAGACATATTAAGTAGCTTTGTCCAAAGTGGTTTAGCAGTGAGCCGCTAAAGGAACCAATGTAAATAGCAAACTGTTTATGTCCTACTCTTTAGTTTTGCCCTTATGTATTTGCACCACTTCAGGCAAATGACTTGTGTGAACTTGACCCATCCTAGATACTCAGTGGACCCTTGTTAATGGATTGAAACACCACGCCTCAGTTTTCCCATCTCTAAAATTGCCATAGTAAGTTCTATTCAGATAATGGGGAAAGTTTATGATTTATGTGAAGATACTTGAAAAAGTCTAATGATATGTAACAAAAGACATTTTAGGGATTTAGAATTCTCGTTCTTGAGTTCACTTGCCATATTATTTCAAAACACAATGTAAAACAAGAGACGATGTGTCCACTTGTGGCTAGTCAATATGGGGTTGTAAAAGAAGAATGCATAAACCATCGTAAAAGCCACGGAAAGGGAAGACAGGCCATGCAGAAAGCTCTGACCTTGGGAAGAGCAGAGGGGACATGAGCAAGGCTGACCAAAGGCGAGGGCACTGCGCTTTTGTGCAGGGCGAGGTGGGGGACCCGTCACCCCTCTGCCTGAGTGCTGTGGCACTCTGCTGCTATTTCTGCCTTTAACTTGCACTCTTTTCTCAGGCACGCCATCATATCATGCCAGTGAGCTGTGGGTTCACCTGTCAGTTGGCCTGCTGCCTTCATGTTTCGCTGCCAGCATATGGTCTGTGGTGAGAGAACCTTCCATTATTTGCACAGCTGTTGAGTAATATTACACTAAAACATTACATGCACAGTTATGTTCAATTATATAAAATCAATCTATTTTTCCTAATGCTTATTCTCTAGGGCTTGTGCATCTTTCGTTACAGGAAGTTTAGTACAGAGTAGCAGGTGGTACAACACAATGTACGTCAGTTAATAAATTTAAATGTCACAGCACTCTAAATTTTTTAGCATATATAATCTATATATTTTAGTCAAAGCCCTCAAATCACTTTTTTTTTTTTAAATTTTGGACAGTAGGTGTTTTCTTTTTTTAAAAAAAATATTTTTATTGATTTCAGAGAGGAAGGAAGAGGAAGAGAGAGATAGAAACATCCATGATGAGAGAGAATCATGGATCGGCTGCCTCCTGCAAGTCCCCACTGGGGATCGAGTCCACAGCCCAGGCATGTGCCCTTGACCGGAATCGAACCTGGGACCTTTCAGTTCACAGGCCGATGCTCTATCTGCTGAGCCAAACCGGCTAGGGCTCAGATCACTTTTGAAGTAGAGGAACAGCTGCACTGAACTCCCTGCATCATATCCTTCTTTGGCGTGATGATGGCACGTTGGGCTGGAGAGCAAGTGGCATTGGCCGCATCTCCTCCTTTGTGCTTCAGCCTGCCCCTCTGCCCAAAGGACACCACCTGTCAGAGACCCCTCTGTGAGTCTGTCTGTCCTTTCTCTGCTACTGCTTTTCCAGTTCCCCCTTCTTGCCATGACAGTGCAGCTGCCGCCACAGCTTGCCTGGCCCAGTTCCCCTGGCCTGGCCGGGCTGGCAATGGCTGCTGCATCGTGCTGATCCAGCAAACCTTAGGGGTGCCCCAGTAGCGCTGTAAGGCTAACCTGCACCCTGCCCATTTGGGAATGTTCTTCCTGTTCTCTTGGCTCAGGCTTTGCTGGGGGAGGTAGGTGTGTTTGTGGTTGACATCCAGACTATGGGACAGGTATAGATGGCCCCTCTATCACCGAGGGCCCTGAGCGCCTTTCACCAGTCCTTCCCTCCCACCTCCTTCCCGAATGGAAGGGAGCATTTCTCACTTCCAGGCTGCCTTTCTGGGAACTTGGTATCCTTTTTTTGTTTGTTTAAATATATATTTTATTGATTTTTTTTTTTTACAGAGAGGAAGGGAAAGGGATAGAGAGAAACATTGATGAGAGATGTGCCTACTGGGGATGTGCCCGCAACCAAGGTACATGCCCTTGACCGGAATCAAACCTGGGACCCTTCAGTCTGCAGGCCAATGCTCTATCCACCGAGCCAAACCAGTTAGGGCTTGGTATCTTTTTAAGGCTATCTGTTTGAAACTGTCTGGCCAAGGGGACTCAGACTTCATTTCTTTGAGACTAAGGATTCACTTTTTACTTGGATCTTAAACTTCCACGAGAGCATCATGCTTTTGGAATCATCCTGCTTCCTGCCTTCAGACTTGACAAATCCCTATCCACCTCTGATTTCATGGGCTGCGGGTTTCCCAAGCTCCTGTTGCCTCTGAAGTGCGCCAGAGGGCCCAGAGATGCTCAGGCCAGACTGTGCTCAATATAACACACCTGCACCCCCACTGTGTGGGCGGCAGCCTGCCTTGGAAGTCTCCCACTCTTCTCTTTCCATCGCTAAGGTCCTCCCCTGAGGAACTCCACTGTGGGAGCTCCGTATATGAGGAAGTGTTCCCACCACCTGTCTTTTAAACTACTCATCTGCTCTGGTTTATGTATCATAAAGTTCCATGCGGAGGCAGGAAAATGGGATGATTAGGAGCTCAGACCTTGGGCCATGTTGGTTTTGTACCTTGGTCAAGTTTTCCTCCCTCTGAGCCTCAGTTCCTTCCTTTGTAAAATGGGGATAATAAGTTTTACTTCAGAAATATTGTGGAAATTAAGTGGGTAAGTCACTTAAAGCCATTAACATGGTGCATGACACAGGGGTAAACACAAAATAAATAGTAGCCTGTGCTGACACAGTGTAAATGCAAGATAATAGTAGCCATGCCCAGGCGGCATGGGGCTCAGTGGTCGAGATTCCACCTATGAACCAGGAGGTCACGGTTCAATTCCTGGTCAGAGCACATGCCCAGGTTTCGGGCTCGCTCCCCAGTGTGGGGTGTGCAGGAGGTAGCCAATCAGTGATTCTCTCATCATCATCAATTCTCTATTGTCATTGATGTTTCTATCTCGTCCTCCCTCTCCTTTCCTCTCTGAAATCAATAAAAATATATTTAAAAAAATAATAGTAGCCACTGTTACAATGGAGTGAAGTAATTGGGAATTAGAGTTTGTTTATTCACTAATCAATATATTAAACTAATTGTAATAGCTAGTACTTATTGAGCATGCATGTGTGGCTCCTACTTGTGTGACGTGTACATTCTTCTGTGGCGTCTGTTTCCCAGGATGTCCGTAGTTATGTCACGAGTTGCCTTGTACCCGAATCCAGCTGTGTGGGGTGGGGAGGAGCACCGATCCCACGTTCAGAAGTGGCTCTGCACTTACTCCTGAGTGACTTTTTAACAACTCACTTATCCTCTCGTGTTTTGGTTTCCTTATTTGCTGCTAATTAAAACAACACCTCCCTTCAATGAAATGCTGCTTTGTTTTTCCCCATTTCTTCCTTCTTTACTTTCTTCCTTTTCTCTACCAAACTGACTTCCAAATTTTGGAAACTCCTGAAATAGTGCTGCAAGTTTCTAGACTTCAAGTGGAAATTCCATAGGCTTTCAATTAAAGGGATCAATGTTTGTGACAGCCAGGGGACTGTACCTTACACTCAGAGAGGGCAGAGAGCTGACCTTGACCTCGTGTCCCCGTCCAGTGAGTAGTGATTGAGGATGAAATGCTGGAGGAGACAGTTAATGCCTGATGGGGTTGGGTCCTTAGTAAGCCTGCCCTTGTGTCCACTTACTCTGCCCCCACGTGCTAGCACCTGCATTTATCCACACTGTGCGCTTTATCCACACTCTGGTCAAGTATTACTGAATGGGTTGTAAAGGAAACTAAACAGATAACTTAGTGATTTCTTTACTTTTCCTTTCTTTTTTAATCAGCCTGGGTAGCTGCAGTCTCAAGCAATGATTTTCAATCTTTTTTATCTCATGGCACGCTTAAACCGGTTACTAAAATTCTGTGGCACACCAAAAAAACATATATTTTTTTTTTTGCTGATCTGACAAAAAGAAAATCATGCTGGACAGCTGTTGTTGTGTTGGCTATTGTCATTTTTTTATTTGATAATCTAAGGGAAATGAGGTCAGCGCCCCTGACTAGATAGTCAGGTATTGCATGTTTTGAAAATTCTTGCAGCACACGGGTTGAACATCGCTGGTCTTGAGGATTGGAGGTTAGGTGCTGTGTTCATGAAATGGAATCATCCAGAAGTATACTTTGACTCTTGCCTCATCTTGACTACTGCCTAAGCACTGACTTGAGGTTGGGTCTGCCATACTGCCACGCTTTGATTTTGTGAGTGTCCATCAAGTGGGATATTATGGTAGAACCAGAGGCCCAGCGCACGAAATTTGTGTGTGTGTAAGGTCCCTAGGCCTAGCCTGCGATCAGGGCCATCTTCCCCGGCTGCCAGCAGCTGGGGCCCCCCCACCCCACCACTATCAGGTGATCGGAGCCTGCCAGCCAGGGGGAGGAACCAAGAGGTCAGCCTTTCCCACCCGCTCGCCGGCCCCACTCCTGCCACAGGTCGCCGTCTTTGTGTGGGGCGACTGGCGGGGCGGGGGCCTTGGCCTGGGACCGCCCACATCCCCTGCCACTCACCTATGGGTTCCCGTTCGCCATTGGGCAATGGGAGCCTGCCGGCCGGGGAAAGAGACTGAGAGGTGGTCAGTGCACCTCACAATGCCTGGTTGAGCGGTTGTTCTGGTCATTCTGCCGTTATGGTCGCTGGGCTTTTATTATATAGGATATTTGTGGAGAACCTCTGTTCAGGTGATCTTGATGTTTTTGGCCAGTTCTCCAGGCTGCCCAGTTTCAGGAACACCTGGCATCTGACATGCGTCACTAGCCTCAGCTGCGTGTGAACCTACGTGTAAACTTCACATTTACCAATTTTGCTAAAGGAAGGCAACTCATTTTCTTGGCTGGGGGCTTGGGAGGATATCACTCTTGTTGTTATTGTTTCTCTCAGACCTTTCTTGCTTTATGCTTTTAGCAAGAGTTTGAATAGTACTTTAAATCTCCTCCTCCATTTCCTTTGTAAAAAGCTCATTTTTATTTTTTACCTACATGTTAACACTGTGAAACATGGTGATGGGAGAGGCATTTGAACTTGAAGGAGCTGGAGAAGCTAAAAAGAGAGAGGTTCCATTTTAGGACGTCAGGGGCCTGGGGAATGTGGAATTGACAAGGCAATTGGAAAGAGAAGGTGGGTCTGGACCAAGGAGGATCTGCTAATGCTCGTGGGAGGTAAGCACTGGCCGATGGCGAGTCAGGACCAAACGGTCCAGACCCAGGAAGTCTGCCCTCAGTGCCGGCCAATCATCTTCCTTGTGGCAGGAACACCCACCCGGAGCTCCCTTCCTGATGTTGGGTTGTGGAGGGAGAGTCTAGCCATGACCCCCGGTGTAGTGTTAGAAGGGCCTGGTCTGGAACCAATAAGGGTGGAGGGCGTTGAGGGAAATTGGTGAAACTGCATTATTACAGAGTTTGAGTTTAGATCTTGGGTTACTGCTTTGGAGAAAGATTTTTGTAAGTCTGTTTCAAGAGTCCACACACAGACATGCCCCTAGCTCTGTGCTTATAAGCTGTAGTGATAGGGGACAAGTGCATCACGTGATTGGGAAGGGACAGGACAACATATTTTAAAAGCCACAAAAGATTTATGCTTCAATGCAGGGATTTCCATACTTGGAATTGCTCTTAAAGAAATAATCCAACAAAGGGACAAAGCTTTATGCACTATGATATTTATGGCAGCATTGTCTGTTTTGGAGAAAATATGAAAATTGCCAAGTCCAATATTAGAAAAGCGTGAAATAAGTTAAGCTCATCAAATCAATGGACTGTTCTTTAACCATTAGGAGTTACAATTGAAGACTTTGTAGCGATAGTGGAAAACTATTTGTAGCATAAAATGAAAGGAAACTTACAAATATTGCATCAAAGTTACATCCAACTGTGTGTCATTTATTTTCATGTATAGTCAAGGATTAGAAAAATGAAAACAAGCTTTGTGAGAGTGATGGGAATGCAGGCGATTTTCTTTATCTTTTTCATGCTCTTTGCTATAATGGCTGTGCAATTAGAGAAGGTTTTTCTGACAATGCCTAGGAGAAAGTGAGGATTGGATATGTGAATAAAGGCTTTGGTGGTTTTTATTTTCTGATCAGGGCAACCTCAATCTCTTCAGTAACTCTTTGCTCTGTTCTTTTGCAGGAGGTTGGGATCAGTTACTGGCAGAATTCCAGAGAGTTAAAAACACAATCTCTTGGAAAGCCAAGGCAATATTTGTGTTTAAATGTAGTTGGAGCAGAAAGGTACTGAATGTGGCTCAAGAGGCAGCTTTCCAGTAGGAAAAATTGCTGCTGTTCTTGGGGATGCCGATGAGAACAGCAGCTCTGCTGGGTGTCCACTTCACCCAGGGCCAGTGTCCTGCCTGAGGTTGGAAGCTTTGACTTTGAGTGTCCTTGAGACGGAATGCCATCACTGGTTGTCAGAAGTGGAGATTCTTCTAGAGATTTTGCAAACCTTGTTATCCCAGTTAGTGGAGGGTCATAGTCAGATATATCGCTGAGCTAAAAGAATACACCAGCTCAGGGACAAAACTAGACCGTAAGGACCTGTTTAAGAAAGACCAGTTCCCAGTGCAACCGGAAAGTGTTGTCAAAAATGGAAGCAACTGGAAAGAGACGGGGTGAGAGAAGCTTTTCTGGAAGTCAGTACTGGCCACCTTCGCTCACAGGTGTAAGCGGGGTGGGCTGAGTTCAGGAAGAGCGCTTTGGTAAGAACTCTGACCCCTCACCATGTGGTGAAGGGGAGCCTGGGGGTGCGGATGGGCATGGTAATGGGCTATTGTAATTACAAAATATGGGTGAGACAGCACAGAGCCTACGGAGAACCCGACATCTGAGAGTTGCTTCTCCCGGGTCCCCTGTATCATAGGCCTTCACCTGCACACAGCGGGGGACACATAAATACACATTCATTTAATCGTATCCCTTCCCTGAATGTGTTTCACTGTGTGTGCCTGGTAGGGAACAGAGAGGAGGGGCAATTAAAGATCATCTAGTGTGACTTCTTCACTTTGGAAAAGAAACCAAGTTTAGTAAGAAAGAAAAATAAATAATAATCAGCCCTTTCTCTTGCCACCTGGGCCAGGCTGTGGTGCCACTGATAGTCACCAGCAGGGGCTGGCCTCTCTGTTGTCTTTTTGATTGAAACTGTGGCTTAGGGAGACTGGCAGAGGTCTGATGCACTGGGACGCGATGTGGCCAGGGTTTTGGACAGAAGGGGATTGTGGAGATCTGGGTTCCTTCAGGGGGAAGCACAATAGAGGCCTGAGAGGCAGCGAGTGACCTGGGAGGAAGGGTGAGAGGAACTGAGAGTGTGCTGACTGCGGGGGGAGCCTACAACACTAATCTCAGGTTCTGGGAAATGGAATTAGAAATGACAAGCAAGCATCCCCAGCCGCAGGGCACAGGACTGTGGCCTGAAGGTCTAGCTCATAATTCTGAAGACTCTCCCAGCTCGTCAGAGCTCCTAGCGCCTGGGGTTCTTTTGGGACCCTGGGTGACGGGGGCTGGTCTTCAAAGTAGGAAACGTTTCAGAAATAGGACCTGGTCTCCTTTAAGGAAAACTTCGTTTTCTTTCCTCTTCCTCCTGTTTTGTTTTTAGCCTTGCCCCCCCCTGTTCCTCTGAGAGACAATCACAGATGGGACCAAGCTGAAGTGCAGGCAGGAGGCCAGAACCAAAGCAGGGAGAGGAGTGGACCTTCTGTGGGGCCAGGCCACTTGGGCCACGTGTGGCTGAGCTGTAGCCATTGACTCACCCTGTGGAAAGGTGAGTGTGGACTTGGACTTGGGGAGAGCCCAGGAAGCCTGCAGGGTGAGGACAGCCAGAGCAAGGTGTGTCAGGGGCAGGGCGGGGACGTGTCCAGGTGTCTCAGTGACACCGCCACCTTTAGGAACCAATTTCTAGCCTCAGTTCTGATACTTGAGTGGGCAGCAGAGGCTGAGGACAAGGGATAAGGGGCCGGAGGTGAGGAGTGGTACCAATGGGGGGTCTGTGATGTGACCTCCTCTTATGAGTGGGACATGTGGGGACCATGGGATGTGGATGCAGAGCAGCAGGAGGCACCCTGTGGAGGCTGGTCTGTCCACTGTCTTCATGGCTGACCCAGGTGCACGTGAGCCAGCTGGGGTCCTGCATAGACAGAGGAAGTCCTGACTGTGAGAAACAGACCCATTCCTGCAGGGACTGAGCTCTCCTGGGATATACATCTAACGCACGAAGGGAATTACATTTATTTTCCCTTCCCAGCAGCAGGGGAACAGAGATGACAGCTCTAAACCAGATGGCTAGGATTCCGCTGGAAAGAAGGCCCCACAGCAAACCATGAAAAGCAGTAGACCTTTTCTCCCGGGCCAAGCTGGCCCCTGGACACTTGTGCTTACAAAGATAATAGCTCCCAATAATTGTTCTCTTAACTTGTGCAATGCTTTTTCCATGCAGCTTCCCAATCATTTTTCCCAATAGCCTGGTGAGGAAAGCACTGTGTTCTCAATTTTACACGATGGGTCGGTTCTGTAGCTTGTTCACGGTCACGCAGCTTGTCACTGACAGCTGTTGGAACCGGAGTCCTTGCTGTCTGACCCAGGATGCAGCCCGCCTTTCTCAGCCATCCGAGTCTCTGGAGGACAGGAAGCCACGAGAGAAACACAGTAGCTGCCCAGGGGAGCAGGAGCCCTGTGCACTGGGGTGATTGAGCACCACACTTCCAGAACATCGTCTGTCCCTGTCACCGCGTTCCTCAGGGGACCCTACAACACCAGAGCATGTCCCCAGCATTGCAGCAGATTAGGAAGGAGCCCAGAAATAGTTCTTAGAGAGGAATGAGAAAATCCACCGGCAGGTGTTGATGCGGCCTCTGGGGACAGTCAGGAGGGAAACGGAAACATTCAAAGGACTTTCTGTGGAAAACAGGCAGCTGTCTCCTGGCATTAGCAACAGACCGACATACAAGCAGGCTTGCGCTCACTGTGGGAAAATAAGCTCTCAGAACTGGAGTTGTCCCTGGAGGAAATGGGCTGCCTCCATCCCAACACCTGCCAGGCATATGGGAACCATGGCTGCTGTTACAGGTAAGAATTTGGGCAGATGGCCTCCAAGGTCCCTCCTGATACTAAAATTTTAGCATCAAAACGTCTGAGAGTAGATATCATATTTATGCCCCACCTAGCTAAGGGCTTTGCCAGAATTGTTGAATAATTGAGTAGCTGGGCCCTGGGGCTTCCAGTAACCAGGAGCTTGCACTTCTTCTTCATTTTTTTTTAGTATGTTTTTATTAATTTTTAGAGAGAGGGGAAGGGAGAGGGATAGAGAAATAGATAAGGAGGCAGGAGCAGAGAGAGGAACATCATTGATCGGCTGATTCCTGAACACCCCCTATTAGGGATTGAGCCGTAACCTGGGCATGTCCCCTGACCAGGAGTCAAACCAGCGACCTCTTGGTTCATAGGTCCATGCTCAACCACTGAGCCACACCTGCTGGGCAGGAGCTCTCTCTTCTAACAGACAAGGCTGAGACCCTGGCTCAGTCCAGCCACTTGGGCCTGCAGGGCAGAGGTCTCCTCGGGCCAAGCATTCACACAGACGGTGAGGAGATCAGAGCCGAAGGGCCAGGACCACCCTGCAGCCCTGGTGGATGCAGGATGTGTGGAGGTAGGCGTTCCTGCCCTGGGGCAGAACAGAGAAGCCCAGCCTCTGGGTGACACAGCTGCTGGCCCACTGGCCCGGAAGGGGCAGGTGCCTCCCTGGAAGGGATGGAGGCTGGGGGGTTGGGGGGTGTGTGTGTCTGGAACCAGTTGTCCTTGGGGTAAGGTCTGAGATTCTGGAAAGCTCTTTACAGAAACCTTCCTCTACCTGCTTCTCAGGGACTCGGGTTCTTTCATGGGGAAGAGCCTTTGTCATACATGGAGAGCTCAAGCATCAAATGCAAATGAACCTTGATCATCATGTGGCTCGAGAGGAGCCGAAGCCCCTGAGCTAGCTTGTGAAGGGAAAGGTGGGGACTTGTGCACCCCTGAAGGGAGGGGCACTGGAGGCAGGGATAGGCTGCAGGATGAGGGGAGCAGTGGAGACTTTGAGGACTGATTTCTCTCTCACAGCATTGCCTCAGCCAGAGGGAGAGGGTGGAAACTCTCCAGTTTGAAAGAGGCCCCATAGGACCGGCTAAAGAAGGTGGGGTTTCTGAATTGCTGTATGCCTCAGGATTTGCTCTGGAATTTTGGCCCTGAAAGCTCTGCCTGGGAGACTTAGCCAACCTTCAAGGATCTCCTGAGGGATTCAAAAGCCTGTATATAGGGAGTGTCTTTGATTGTCTGGGAAGACAGCTCTCTCTGCTCCTGCCTCCTTATCGCAGCCACTTTGAACACCTGCCAGAAGGACCTTCTCCAAGGAGCACATGCCAGGCGCCAACAGTGGCTTTGTATTTACTGCAGCCCCGAAGTCTACAGGCTTGGCCCTGTCAGCAATTTTAATTTCCTTGGAAAATAGAAATGGAACAGATCCTTTTCCTAACAATTTCTTTTGCTCCTTAGGGATAGCAGAGTCACAGTTTTGATTTGCGTAGCTATGAAAACTTCCCCTATGATAAAAGGTATGATTACGCATTTATTTATTTTTATTATTTTTTAAAATTTCTTTATTGATTAAGGAATTACATATGTGTCCTTATCCCCCATTACTCCTCCCACCCCCCACCCCCACTCGTGCCCTCACCCCCCTGTTGTCTGTGTCCATTGGTTAGGCTTATATGCATGCATACAAGTTCTTTGGTTGATCTCTCCTCCTTACCCCCACACACCCCTACCTTCCTTCTGAGGTTTGATGGTCTGATCACGCATTTAAACAAATGTTTTTTGTAGCAGTTGGGGTTTGGGGTTCCAAATCCATCCCCATCAGGTGAAGCCTGTGACTTCCGGCTCCCTTTGCTTGCAGAGCTAAGCCTCAGCTGCAGGGGTGGCCACAGCTCCTCATCCTTCTAATGCTCACCTCTCTGAGTCGGGCTTTCCTTCACAGGCACTGCTCCATTCTGGTTGGCTTTTTAAAAAAATCAGGAATATCACCCCTTCCTCTTTTTTTTTTTTTTTTTTTTTTTTTTTTTGCTATTCAAACTGTGCTCCTTCCTCTCTCCTAGCTGCAGTTTCTCCCTGTCTGGGAAGTCTGTCCCATGCTCTTCCCATTTGTTCCCTTTCCATCTGAGAGCACTTGTGGTTTGTAGCACCCAAATTAGCTTGGGGTTCCCCCTCCGCCAGCCCTACCTTCTTGTACACATTGAAAATTGGAGCAGTGTTCTTGCCTCCGTGGAGCAAGGCACTTCCTGCCTGGGGCTGTACGTAGTAACCAGGCCTGGTGTTTTCCTCCAGTGGCGGGAATCCAGGGAGCCTGACTCCTCCCACCCCCTGCGGCCCCTTGTTCATGAAGATGTGGAAGGAGACTGATTTCTGTGATCGGTAAATTCGGGAAGAACAAACAGGGTGCAGGCAGCCCAGCTCTCCCCACTCAAGTCCTGGCTGCCAAGAATATTCTCTACTGTTCCTCCAGGGAAAAGTCTTCAATGCTTATGGGAGGGGTGTGCAAAGCTGCCTGATTCTGTGTCTCACTGTCTGCCATATGTGCTCTCTCATGAAGTTACAGCCTCCAATTTAACTTTTATTGATAATAAAGGTATTATTTTGAGCCTCAATCTGCCATTCCTTTGTTTTATTTTTTTCATTTGGTCCATGCTTGAATGACAAAAAGGGTGTTATTTCTTAGAGGCCCTAAACCCAGGAAGCAATGGCCTTGGCATAGGTGAGCTGAGGCAGGTGGCATCGGCCACCCCAAGTGCGTGCACCCAAAGTGCATGCTGCTGCTCCTGGCGCTGCTGTACCTCATTCATCCTGAGCGGGCCGGACCTCAGGGCAAGACCACTTCAAACGGACCCGCAGCCCCACGGTGGGGTTGTGTGGTAAAGCAAACGCTTGGGCAGCATTCCTTTAGCTGCTCAAATGTCCAGGGCAAAGGGGGTATCTTGGTTTTGGCACTGTGAACATTTATCTCTTCCTTCTGATAAAAGATGGTCAAGAGGTTCAGCTGCTTGGGAAGGCTGCTCCTGAAACCAGAAACAGGACCAGGTCACCAGGAGCCCTGTGGTTTACCATGGCCAAAAGCCCCACATCCGGCCCATCTGAGCACTGGACCCCTGTGTTCAATTCCAAGTTAGAAGCAGAGAGGTCAGAATCAGGTTTCACATGATTAAGAATATAAATTTAGATTAAATATTTCCTCAGTCAATAACCTCGCCTGCCTATTTTATTGTCCCCGGCACATAGTTATGAAGTTCCAAGAGAACTGAGATACTGCTAATAGGTCAGTAAGACGAGTTTGGAATTAGAGTCCGATAACAGAATAACAACAACTGTGTGAAAGTCTTAAGTTGTTCTCAGGGGATTTAGGTATTAGGTGGATCAAAGAGCAACGGTGGCTAAAGGGAGAATAGTTAAGCTTCAAACCCTCCGTGTCTCGGCAGAGAATTAGACTGAATGACCGCCGGCGTGCAGAGGCCCGAGGAAACCTGGTGTCCAGGTTTTGGGAGCCTTCCCAGCGAGACAGGTAGGTCTGTAAGTTAGAGTATCAAGCACAGTTCTTTTTAGAGATTTCAAGGACAGACTGTGGATTGTGCCCAAGAAGTGAAACGACGCATTTGACTCCCAGAAAGCTTTGCATCTGGATTTCCCTGTATATATCCATGTGCGCACCCCAATCCCCCTCCCCGTGCCATGGCTTCCGGTTCTGCATCTCCCACCCTGAGCCCAGGCACTCGTTTGCCTGGGGCTTTTTCAGATTTAGCAGCGAGAGTCTAGCATTCTGGGAAACCTCTCAGCCCTGGGCAAACCCAGATGACTGGTTACTCTATGGTGTGTCATATGAAGGAGGTTCGTGAAATGTTTACTGTGTGGATGAGGGCGTATGAGCAAGTGTATGACATCAGCACAAGTATCAAGCAGAGGGAAAAAAAGCACAGCTTTAGCCGGAGATGAACCTGGGTGAGAATTCTCACTCCCACATACTGTGTGACCTTAAATAAGTTTTAGTCCTCTCTGATAGGTGATTCATATACAACATCTGAGATAATGCTTTAATATCAGTGCTCAATAAATGGTAGCTATTATATGATTTGAGGCATAAAAGTGATACTTTTGAGAAAGCTGTGACCAGTTACTCCTGATTTTAAAAGAGCTAGACAGAGACCTACAGTCTATGAGACCAGAGACGCTTATGAGCTCCTGTCTAGTGTAGTTTTATGATTGTAGTCTTTCTAGACTGCACATTTGAGGGTATCTCTGTATTGCTCTTAATGCCACTGTGAAGACATTCCAAAGAGGAGGAAAAGCAGTGGGGTTTCCTCTACTCTTCCAAAAGCTCTTCCTCCAGGAATTCCTTAGGGGCTCAGGGCAGCCAGTGGGGAGCTACCACTTGGTAGGATGTGGATGGAAGGTGACTGGCCCATGCAGTGGAGGACATAGATTCATGGGCTTGAAGAATATTAGAGATTGGAGGGTCTCCGAGTTCATTTGGTTCAACTACTTCACTTTATGTGTGAGTAGTCTGGGTGAGGCCAAGAGGTGAGTGATTGTCCCATAGCATACTGTGAGTGAGTGGGGAGCTAGGACCAGAACTGAGGTCTCCTGGTAGCTAGTGATCATATTCTCTACCTCATGTACTGCTTTCTACTGACCCTGGCCATACCTTCCTTCATCTTCATTCTTGTCCAGAGCAAAATTTTAGGCTGGAATTGTACTAGTTTATCTATTTTTGTGAAACAAGTTACCAGGAACATAGTGGCTTAAAACAGCACATCTCACAGCTTTTGTGGCTCAAAAGTCTCAAAACCGTTGAGCTACAGCCTCTGCTCAGGGTCTCCCGAAGCTGCAGTCATGATGTTGGATGGGCTGTGTCCCTTTCTGGAGCTCGGGGTCTGCTTTCAAGTCCACATGCTTGGTGGCAGGTTAGTTCCTTGGGATTGTGGGATTGAGGTCTGTTTTCTTGCTGGTTGTCAGCCGGGAGCTGCTCTCAGCTCCCAGAGGATGCTCACAGCTCCTTGCCGTTTGGTCCTCTCGCAGGGTGGCAGCTGACTTCTTCATGCCCAGCAGAAGAATGTCTCCCTCCAGAAAGGGACCAGGCCCTCTTTAAAAGGCTTTGAACCTGATTAAGTCAGGCCCACCCAGGATAACTTTCCCTTTGATCAGGTCATAGTCAACTGATTTGGGACCTTAATTATACCGGCAAAATACCTTCACTGTTGTCAAATCATGTCACATAATCACAAGCGTAACATGCCATCAGTGTCCTGCACACATTCAGGGAGAGGGACTTATGCAAGGTGTGTATACCGGGGGCAGGGATCTTGGAGGCCATTGTAGAATTCTTTCACAGGGTATGGATCAAGGAAGACTTCTCCTAAGAGGGGATGCCTGAGCTGAGCACTGAAGGATAGCATGAGGATTTTAGTTTCCCCACTAACCTATGAGTAACTTGAGGATATATTATCATGCCTCTCTTATTTAAATTTCTAATGCTTAATGCAGTGCCTGGTATATATCAGTAGGTATACATTTAAAAAAAATCAGCATGAAACACTCTTAGGGACTGGATAAAGCATTTGAGTTCTAGGAGCTACCATGGGTCAGGTTCAGGAGAAAGCAGAACAAAGGTTGTGCAGCCTCTATGACAGTTTGGTCCACATGTTTGTCAATAGGTTGAGACTCAAATGTCCAGATCTGGTTATGTCTGCCCGTAGTGTCACCAAAGCATCCTACGTACCATCTTCTAGCAAGCTTTGGATGGACAACCCCAGGGTTCCTGCTGCTGACATGGCTGACCTGGCTGATTATTTGCTTTGTGTTCACTGGGTTTCCTTGGCTTCCTACTGTACCTACTGATTTCTGAGACCTCATGGATTATTATCCCAGGAATCAAGTGATATGTTTTTGTCATTTCCTTGAAGGAGAATCAGGATTATGGTTCCTGTTCTTTAATCTTAAAATGAGCTTCAGTGAAGAGGAGGAAGGAATTTGCTTAAGTCAGACCCCATAGCTAAAGGTTAAAAATGCCTAGATTCTCTGAAAGGTTTAGTTAAAAGCATTTTCTACTGTTCATCTCAGCTGAAGGGAAGGGCACTTTGTTACAGAGCACATGACAGCTCCAGAAAATAGCAGCCTCTAAGGCTTGCTGACACTGGGAACACAGATGTAGGAGGGGAAGCAGTTTTTTGAAAAGCTACCTTATTTGGAAAAAGTCTTGGTTGAAGTAAAGTTGTGTTTTTTTTAAGGGCCTTGAGCTTTGTAAGTTTGGAAATGAAAAAATAAAATCGCTATTCCTCAGCAGATCTACCTAGTCCATGTATGTGGGAGCCATGATAAGAGGACTGCATTGTAGTATGTGTCTGTGTGTCTGTGTGTCTGTGTGTGTGTGTGTTTGTGTGTGTGTGAGTGTGTGTGTTAAATATGGTATTGAAAACATCTAATTTTGATGGACATTTGATTTAACTATTTATTTACCTTCCATATTTTCTGTATCCCTTTCTCTAAATTATTTTCTTCTCTTTTCCAGTAACTTGTATATAAATAAAATTATAAATGTACTTTATTAAAAATAGCAATGAACACACACTCACCCCCCACCCCCAACTAGCACCATAATTTAGGAAAGTTCCCAAAGGTAATGTCTTTCTTTATTCTAAAGGTATGTATATGTATGTATACTAGTATATTTAATATATTTAGTTATTTCTAGGATTCCATTGTCAGGGCCTATCTCATAAATAGACTCGGCCCAACACACTGAAGGATTACAAAATTTTTCTAGACCTAAGATTATATCCTCTCAGACTAAGAAATATAGCCTGTTGAGTTACTCTGTCCCCGTAACTTTGTACAGTAACTAATGTTTATTATGTCAGTTTAATATAAAGGACTAGGGACTGGCCAGTGTGGCTAAGTGGTTGAGTGTCGACCTACGAACCAGGAGGTCATGGTTGGATTCCCAGTCAGGGCACATATCTGAGTTGTGGGCTTGATCCCCAGTAGGGGGCATGCAGGAGGTAGTGGATCAATGACTCTCTCTCATCATCGATATTTCTATCTCTCCCCCAAACCCTTTCTCTCTGAAATCAATACAAATATATTTTTTAAAAAAAGAGGCTAGGGGAAACTGGATTTCCCTTCAAAGATCTAGGTCTCAGAATCTCTGGAAGGCAAGGATTTTTTAATATAGCATTTCTGAAACTTATAAAAGGACCCAATGAGTTGCTTGTTGAAAACATAGTCTGAGTAGATCTTTCTGGCCTACAAAAATTCATGTTTTAAATGAGCATCCCAGGGATTCTGATTTAGGAGGTCCATATTTGGAGCAACATAGTTCAGGGGTGCAGGGCCATTTTTAAGGAAAAAAATAAAGTTTACAAAGGATATATATATATATATATATATATATATATATATATATATATATATATGTAACCATTGCATCCGAAACAACTGAACGGATGACCGAACAGGCTGTGTGGGGCGACCAGGCCAGCGTGGGGGGCAGTTGGGGGCAACCAGACTGGCAGGGGGAGTAGTGAGGGTGACCAGGCTGGAAGAGGGGGGCAGTGAGGGGCAACCAGGTTGGCGGGGGGCAGTTAGAGGTGACCACACCGGCAGGGGGTGCAGTAAGGGGTGACCAGGTCGGCAGTGGTGGGGCAGTTGGGGGTGACTACGCCTACAGGGGGGGAATTTGGGGGTGACCAGGCCAGCAGGAGGGGGGCAGTTAGGTGTGATCAGGCAGGCAGGTGAGCAGTTAGGAGCCAGTGGTCCTGGATTGTGAGAGGGATGTCCGACTGCTGGATCGGGCCTAACCAGCAGTCAGACATCCCCTGAGGGGTCCTGGATTGGAGAGGGTGTAGGCTGGGCTGAGGGGACCCCCCCCCCCGGGGCATGAATTTTGTGCACCGGGCCTCTAGTATTTATACATATATATGCATTAGGTTCATTGTGAGAACATTTATACACATGGTTATTGACTCCTGGTGGAATCAAACCCTGTTGCCTGTGCTATTGTTTTTAGATATATGTTGTTCCACCCCAGCCTCACACAACTCCAAAAACAAGAATTCTGAAATTATATTCTCAGTCTTCATGACACTCAGTGAGCTCTAAAGCTTCTCTTCAGTAATGTTCTTAATTTCCATCTCTGCTATGCCTTTCACTTACATTCCGTGTGTGTGTGTGTGTGTGTGTGTGTGTGTGTGTGTGTGTGTCAAAGAGAGATAACTCTGGGGCTCTAGAAAAAGTCCATTTGCTTAAAGCATTCTGAATTCTTTCTTTGCGTTGGGGGCAGAAGCAAGAGTGCCAAGTGACACTTTTAGCTTCTGCTAAAAGCGTGTTGTTTTTTGTTTGTTTGTTTTTTTGGTAGAAGATCCAAAATATGCCCAGAGTCCTAACTTTAAAGATTTCTTCCTATTTCCTCCTGTAATCTTGACCAGGTTGTCTGCAACCCTTAATCAAGTGCTCCAGAATTCCATGAACTGAAGTTGGATGGCTATCATGTAAAGCGAAATGAAAATCTCCTTAGCCCCTCCATGCTTTTTGCTAACAACTCTTTTTGAAAAGGAGGAAAGGAATGACTTCTTCAAGTAATCTAGATGTGTTATGGGATGGACTCACTTCACCCTCTCCCTTGGAGGTCTCATCTACTCTGTTGACTTCAGGTGACCCACATGGAAGCTTTCCAGCCCTATAGCTCTGGCCCTGACCTTTCTTCTCAACTTCAGCCCTACACTTCTGTCTGACTACTGGCCATTTCCACGGGCCTGGCCTTAGCTGGAAGCCACCCCATATTCTCTACTTGTTACTCATTCCCAACACCTAGGCTTGGAAATAGGAAGTCATATTTCACTCCTCATTCTTTCATAATTTTATAAATGGTCACTCACAAAGTTCTGTTGTCCTTCATAACATCTTTGATATACATCTCTTTTTTTTTCTGTTGCACATCCTAACGCATGCTCTTAATATGTCACATCTGAAATATTGCAAGATACCCTCAGACCCTGAACGTCAATCTCCACTCGTTAATGACTCGTCTGACACAGAAGTGCAAACCCACATATGATAGATGGGAAAGAGACCTGGACGTTACTTACCTCTTGGGAAAAGAATCTGTCCTGAGATTTTTGATAGATTTTAAAAAATCATAGATTCCAAGTTCTCCACACATAACTCACTTGTTTGTAACAGTAAGTATGTCCACATTTTGGAGAACTTTCCCTGCAGCAACCTTGGCCGAAGGTTGTTTAGCTGTCTCCTTGTTCCACACTTGGCTGCTTTGTGCAAGCCCAACCGCTGTCTCTCCCAGCCCCATCTGGTCTGTCCTAGCCCAGAGCCTTCAGACCTTCATGCAGGAGATAGGAGCAAAGTAAGACGGTCTTGAGAACTCTTGGGAAATCTTGGGAGTCAGGTAGTCAAGTAGGAATCAACCATTGAACATGGGGGGTGGCTGTACATAGAACCATTGTATGATCTCAGCCATGTGTAACATGGGTGTTAGCTGGAGTTCCTGTAACTGTTGAGATCTGAATTAAATTGCCCTGAATCTCCCAATGCCACAGACTGTGGAAATCCTAAGCCCTACTCTGAATTTCTGCTATACCTCAAGTGGTGTCTGTTTTCCTGGCTCCAGTCTTTGGATTCTGGCTTCTTTTCATGATGCCTGTGTCCTGTTTCACATGGGAACCTCATCCTCTTATCTAGTTTTATCCCCAAACTCATACATGTGCCAGTGAGTTTATAGACTTAGAGGGCAAGTGTTGGTGTCCAGTGTCATTTTTCTGCCCTTATACTGGGTCCCTGTCTTCTCCCTATCTATGCTTTCCTGCTTTGCCTACTACCTGAGATGCCTTCAGAAACTCCAAATTCTTTCATTTGTTTTACGGATTTCCTTTCTTCTTTAAGTCTTAGTGCCAGCTAATCCTTAGTTTGTAGATTGAGCGTAGAGAGGTGTAGAGTTCATTCCTATTCACCACCCCACCCTCTGGCCAAGTCTCTCCTTTCCTTGACATGAATTGTGATGTTAGCTGTTAAGATTAAAACATTTTCTCCATGTTAAGATGTACAATCATGATATACTGTATATAATATGAATATGCATATATGTATATGTTCAGAATACATACATGAGGAAAATCCCAAATAGAAAATATTCTCTCTCTCTCTCTCTCTCTCTCTCTCTCACACACACACACACACACACACACACACAGAGGAAATATACCAAAATGTTAACAATTCTGGCAATTGTCACCTCTGAGTGGTGGGATTATGGGTGGTTTTTATGTTTGTTTTTATCCTTTACAGCAGGGGTTGGGAACCTTTTTTCTGCCAAGGGCCATTTGGATATTTATAACATTATTCGCAGGCCATAGAAAATTACCAACTTAAAACTTATTCTGCTATATTTGGTCAAACATTTAATTAACTCACTCTAATGCCTTGGCAGGCTAGACCAAATGACTTTGCAGACCTCATAGGGCCCATGGTCCAGACATTGCCCACCCTTGCTTTACAGCATGCAGTTTTATGTCTATTTAAACATGTATTGTTTTGTAATACAGAAAGCTATGCAATATATTTAAACTATAACAGAGGGGGTGCACTGAGGGATCTAAAAGCCCACCTGCTGTCACAGAGAGTGCATTGCCCTAGGATGCAGAGGAGGGGACCCTAGTCATGGCCCAGTTCATTGTGACCTTCATTTCTCCTCTCTGAGCTTTTGTGGACAAAGAACTAACTGACCATTGGATTTGACTGGTGGAGGTTTTTGGTGACTTTGAAAAAGCTGTTTGAACACAATGGTGGGGACAGTTCTGATTTCCAGTGGGAATATATATACTAGAAGCCCGGTGCACAAATTCGTGCATGGAGGGGGGCTGTCCCTTAGCCCAGCCTGTACCCTCTCCAATCTGGAACTCCTGGAGGGATGTCCGACTGCCCATTTGGGCCTGATCCTGGGGAATTGGGCCTAAAGGGGCAGTCGGACATCCCTCTCACAATCCAGGACTGCTGGCTCCCAACTGCTTGCCTGCCTGCCTTCCTGATTACCCCTAACTGCTTCTGCCTGCCAGCCTGATCACCCCCTAACCACTCCGCTGCCAGCCTGGTTGATGCTGAACTGCTCCCCTGCCAGCCTGTTTGCCCCCAACTTCCCTCCTCTGCCGGCCTGGTCACCCCTAACTGCCATCTCCTGCAGGGTTGATCACCTCCAACTGCCCTCCCTTGCAGGCCTGGTCCCTCTCAACTGCTCTCTCTTGCAGGCCGGGTGCCTCCCAACTGCCCTCTCCTGTTGGCCATCTTGTAGTGGCCATCTTGTGTCCACATGGGGCAGGATCTTTGACCACATGGGGGCAGAAATATTGTGTGTTGGAGTGATGGTCAATCTGCATATTACTCTTTTATTAGATAGGATAGAGGCCTGGTGCATGGGTGGGGGCCAGCTGGTTTGCCCTGAAAGGTGTCCCCGATCAGGGTGGGGTTCCCTTGGGGCATGGGGTGGCCTGAGCGAGGGGCCTGTGGTGGTTTGCAGGCTGGCCACGCCCCCTGGTGACCCAAGCGGAGGCCCTGGTATCTGGAATTTATTTTCCTTCTACAATTGAAACTTTGTAGCCTGGAGCGGAGCCAAGCCTGCTGCTCCCTCTGGGGCGGCAGCCATTTCTGTGGCAGTTAATTCACCTTCTATAATTGAAACTTTGTAGCCTTAAGCGGTTGAGCCCCGCCAGGGTGTGCGGAAAGCATTGCTTCCCCTGTTGCCGCTGGCAACCCTGGCTTGCTCTCTCAAGCTCCGTTCTGCCCCCATTTCTGTTTGAATTTGTTTACCTTCTATAATTGAAACTTTGTAGCTTGAGTGGAGGCTTAGGCCTGCAACGGCTATGGAAAGCTTAGCTTGCTCTGTTACCTGGGAAACCTTGCTCTCTGTGGCTGTAGCCATCTTGGCTGGGGTTAATTTGCATACTCGCCCTGATTGGCTGGTGGGCATGGCTTGTGTAGCGGAGTGATGGTTAATTTGCATATTACCATTTTATTAGAGAGGATATGTACATATATATATATTCACACACACACATACATATATATGTATATATACATATTTATATGGACTGTAAGAAATACTTATAGGCACACCCTGTTTTATTGCGCTTTGCTTCATTCTATTTCACAGATGTTGCTTTGTTTGTTTTTTGTTGTTTTTTTTTTACAAATCCAAAGCAAGCCCTCCATGAGCAAAAAGATGATGGTTCGATTTATTGAGATACTTTCTTGCGGTGGTCTGGAACTGAACTGTGATATCTCCAAGTTATGCCTGTATAGTCTGCTAGAGGGATGAGACCCTATAATACCTTGAGAATGTGGAATATCTATTTATTTATTTTTCTGGATATAAAAATCATCTGATGTGGTCCTCTGAGTGAGAGGTGGGTAGGGCAAAATGGCCTCATTGTGGGTTTTGGGATGCTTTATAATTTTTCCTCTGGGAAAGGCACATTATACTTCCTTGCTGCAGCTGATACTTATTGATTTTTTTTCTGTCACTGGTGAAGGTGATACTATTTATCACCTGGAGCAGGCCCATGAGTTGCTTCTGCTAACTAGACCAGGCTTTGAAACGTGCTTCCACATTCTTCATGTGGCTCATCTTATGACAAGGGGATCCATTTTCAAGACAGTCAACCAGGCAGGCAAAGGGCGTGTTTGTGGTGTTGAGAATAGGACTTCAATTCAGATAGATATGGTTCTGATTCCAAGATTATCATTTACTGGCTTGCTGCCTTGGGAAATGCTTAATCTTCAAAGCCTCAGTTTCCTCATCTGTAAGTGGGGGTCATGGTGCCTACCTCATCGAGCAGCTGGTATGAGATGAGGCAGCATATGCACGCGAAGGGCTTGCACCCATCCATGTCAGCTCTCCCTCCCTATGGAACAGGCTTTTCTACACTTGCCCTTGGTGTTAGACTTACGACCTTGGCCTCCTTAGCAGCACCAGCCAATGTGTCCAGTGGATCAGGTAAGCCATCATAGTGTCACATACCACTCCTATTTTGAGGCATTTTTGTCATGGTGTTATTTGGCAGCTCTCCTTTAACTTAAGGGAAGACAGACCTTTCTGCATCACGTGAAAATCGTTTCCTGGAACATTGTTTTCTCAGTCTGATACAGAGGTAGAAGCTGACCATAGGGCATGGTGTCAGCTATGCAGAAAGGCCCCTGATCAGCCAGCATCACACATCGGCTTGAACAGGAACACCCACGGGGGCCTGGACACGATGCCATCAGGAATCAACAAGAAAGGTTTCGTTTAATTCTAACTTTGGCTTTCGCACTTTCCCCTCCACCTCCAAGATAAAGAATAAGCATCGCATTAGGCAGGGAGGCACCAAAGAAAGGATATTAAAGGTATCCCAGCTTTCCACCCGCATGTGGGTGACAGAGTCCCAGAGCTAGAGGTCTTCATTCTTAAAGGGAAGCAGAGACCCAAAGCCAATATTGTGGCAAAAACTATGCAGGGAAAACCTGAAGGTGGCGCTGCCGCTCCACGTGTCTCTTCAGAGGCCCACTGATGGGGGGAGAGAAAGTTGCTTTTCAAATGGTGGAGAAGTGTTTAAAGGATGCCCCTGCAGGGGTCTGCTAAAAGGAGTAGCCCCTGATTATGTCAGTGATAAGTAAGCTCCTTTCGGAGGGGGCTTAGCTTATTTGACCTTAGAAACTAAAGGCTTAGCTCCGCCAGAAAGAATGGAAATCAGAGGGAGGTTTGCAAACAGCAGAGCTTTCAATTCCCCCATGAAAAAATAAGGTTAGTGGTCTGGAGACAGCAAGCAAAACACAGCACAACTAAAGATATTAGCCATGGAGAGCCCGGAGGTTAATGTGGATGATAAGAGCCACAAAAACCGACGGCATGCTAATTTGGTTTGTTAACTTATTACAGCCTTGAGAGAATTTTTTTTTTTTTTCCCCCCCTCTGGAATGGATGAAGAATTCCCTCGAGGAATAGCAGTTTTTGTATCAGGAGATTAAGTAGCATAGAAAATTACAGCCCTGCATTTGTGCTATTTGAGTTAAGGTGGTGTCAGCATTCCTATTTTAAGCCATTATTTTCAACAGTGTGAGTTCGCCTGCGAATACAGATGAAGCCTGGGTATCACCTCATTGTAGGACTTGTGTGGTGTGGGTAGGTCATGTAGACGACCGAAGTCACTGCAGGGGAGGTGGGCTATTGGAGTTGGCTCACTCTCACTCAAATAAAAAACACACACAATAGAAGTCAGTTAAAAATCCGCTGCAGAAATATGCAATGAGTTGGAAAAAATGTTGCAAGAAGATTAGTAGTGCAAAGACTTAGTGCTCCTGCATGATGACAGAACTGACAATGCGCCTTCTTAGCATTTAATGATTACTTGGGCCAGTGGCCTGTGAACTGAGGGAGATTTCCAGGAGACCAGAATGGCCCTGAAGGGTGTCTGGGCGATAAGTACATGCTTTACATATTGGTTAGCGCCCAGCTATAAGCACTACTCTGGAAGATCAGCTGGCTGGGTTGTATGATAACATAGCCAAGGTGTCTGACCATATGTGTGTGTGTGTATATATATATATATATGTAGCATCTCATACTCTTTTTGTGTGCTCATGGCATTCATAAGGGAGGGAAGGTAATAAACACTCGCAGAGGTTTTATTACAATCCAAACTCTTCTATATATTTAACTTATCTACTCCCACAACGACTCCTACAACAAGCCCTTTGTAATAGGATAGGGGTGGGGAATGTCCGGCCCTGCCAAGGCATTAGGGGTAAGCTAATTAAATGTTTGGACAAATATAGCAGGCTAATTTTTAAGTTGATAATTTTGTATGGCCCGAGAATGATGGAATGGCGTTATAAACATCCAGATGGCCCTTGGCAGAAAAAGGTTCCCCAACCCTGCAATTATTGTTTCCGTGTGAGGGGTGAGAAAAGTGAGGCTTCACGAGGTGAAGCAAGCTTCCTTGGGGGTCAGTTGGTGAGTGCCTGGAATTTAAGTTTAGGATGATCTGGTCTGAGGCCCAGGATCGTTCCACTGTAATGCCTCACGTATCTGTACTCTAGAAGATATTTATTGCCTTTCCATTTCTATCTGGTTTTGACATGGCTGCTTACTCTCCGTTTCCTCACCTATAGAATAAGGATAATATTACCAGCTGCTCAGGGTTGCTGTGAGAGACGACTTAGCACAGTGCCTACCACACAGAAAGGACTTCACCTCTGGGCCCCACCGCTGCTACTGGTACGTTTGGGACGGAATGGAAAGCAAGGCCGTAGTAAACACTGTGCTTTGATTGCAACTAGACCTCTCAGCATTTACAGGGATTGTGCCTCAGAAGCCTTAGTTTCCTCAATTTTCTCAGATTCATGAGGTGCAAGAGTAGAGTGCATACATTGATTTTCCAGCCAATAAGTAGACAAAGACCAAGAAAGGAAAGCAGGCATGGAAAATTGCATGTCGATACTCTGAGAAACAAGGTGATTGCAGTAATTGAGTGGAACCAGAAGAAGTCACGTGTGTGATTATCTGCTGCCCTCAGGGTGTCACTACTGCTCTTCATGGTCTTTGAATGGACTAGGGGGGATTGTGTAGATATGATGCCTTCATTTCAAATCAGTAGGGTCCATTTTATAGAGGGAACGATATACACACGCAATAAAGTGGTTTCAGAGAAACAAAAGCCACCAGTGGTTTTGACAATAAGTCTAACTATGTACCTGGGGCTCGGCCTTTCACACGCCCCAGATGCCTCTCCTGGGTTCATGGCGCCCATGAAGGAGTTCCTTTAGGGTTGTGGAAGTCACAAAGATGCTTTGGGGACAAAGAGTCTCCAACTGGGGTGTTAGTCTGACAGTCTGGAAGGAGGATGCATTTGGTAGGGAAAGAGTGGAAGTAGAAGAGAGAAGAGGGAAGGGAATGGGCAGGGTGAGAATACAGAAGAAGAGCCAGGAGAGGCAGCTGTGCCCAGAATTGGACGTAGAGAATGAAAAATGGCCCAGAGGAGAAGCTGCCCAGATTGTATGTTTTTAGGCAGTCACGTATGAGAATTGCCTGCACATGGTTTCAAACTCACAAACTCACATAGCCTATGAGCTTCATTTTCTTTCTTTCTTTCTTTTTTTTTTGTTAGGTAATCCTCACCCGTGGGTATTTTTTCCATTGATTTTTTTTTTTTTTTTTTTTTTTTTTTTAGAGAGAGTGGAAAGGGGGGTTGAGAGAGAGAGAGAGAGAGAGAGAGAGAGAGAGAGAGAGAGAGACATTAATATGAGAGACACATTGATTGGTTGCCTCCCAGGGCTGGGGATTGAGCCTGCAACCGAGGTACATGTCCTTGACTGGAATCAAACCCGTGACCCTTCAGTCCTTGGAGGGATGCTTTAACCACAGAGCCAAACCAGCTAGAGCAGCCCATGAGCTTCAAAGAGAGAAATCTCCGAGGTAGGATCTACCTTTACGTGCCTGACGATGCGCTCCTGCACTCATTAGCTACACTAACCCAGCCCCATGCCTGTCCCTTACCCCATATTAGGCCTGAGGAAACCAGCTCTCAGCCTTCGGTCACATGGCAAAGGGTTAAGCCTACCCCTCGCCTGGGCTCTCTCTCCCCAGCTCAAGGCTAGGTGGCGTCTCTGAGTGCCCATTGTGCCGCGTGACGCTGATTAGCACCACTTTGCTCTGAGGATGGTTATGAGAATAAAAATGCACAAGGTCACGTTTCTCTAAGGCTCCTCAAGCAGGGCTCATCCGCATGAGAGCTCAAGAAATGGAAGGTTATCTTCGCTCCCTCATTAAGCAGTCAGAGTGCTTGTAGACAAATGCCTCCTAGTCAGTTACCAACCTGGGCTTGATTCAGACCCTTTGGGAGGAAAAGTTTTTTGCAGGAGAAAAACTTTAATTTTATGAGCTAGCCTTTAGGAGACCTGGGGGTGGAGTGCTGAGAATCGAGTTTCTCCGTTTCATTACAAAGAAAAAGGACGGAAGCTGCTGGACAGGCCTGGCGATCAATGACAGGTGCGTGTCGGGAGCTGTTTCCGGGGACTCCAGGTGGAAGCACAGCCGTACTGAGAGTGTGAATTGTGTTCCTTAATGGCTCGGGCCCGCTGGACTCAGGCGGATGTGTGGGAGGGGGGCCCCTGTGAGCCTCAGCATTCCACCTGCTGAGAGATCTCCGTGCCTCTCCCGCAGCTCATCTCCATGCCACGCAGGTGAGTAAACCGGATGCCTTTGGAGCGGACAGTGCTCGAGATTTGGAAGAAGAAATCAGCTCCTGCTTAATGCAAAGGAAAACACCGAAGCTAAGTAGAGAACACCGGGTGGGTTAATAAGGCCGGTGTTGATAGAGTTTACAATTGCTTCCACAATTAAGGAGTCCAAGGAAATCTATATGTGTGGGTCTCAATGAGGACACACACAATAGAGATGAACACACTCTGTTTTTCTAAAAATACAAAAAGGAGGGCTTCCCTTCCCTCGTTTTTACAAGGGAGGGAACAGACCGGCAGCCTCGCCACCCAGCCTGTCGGGAGCGACCAGGTAACATCCAGCCAGGCCATGGTACTTTCCTCGGCATGAAGGGAAGACAACCCTTATCTTCTGGGGCTCGGCTCCTCACAGTTAATCAAGGGCTGTTCTGTGGCTACTGCAGCTGTTTGACAGATAGAACACTGAGCACAGAGAAATCCGAGTGCTGGCCGGGGAGAGGCAGCGTCTGCATCCTGCTCCCGGCTCTGCCTCCAGGGCGGGTGCAGGGACGCCAGGGGCTGGGAGCCAGCAGCTCCGCGGTGCCCGGTGCCCGTTGTTCTGTAGACTCAGGGTGGCCCCGACACGCTTTGGGCGTAGCAGTGGTGTCACGTCACAGACATGGCTGGGGCTGGCCTGGACTCCTTTCCCTCAGCCCTAACAAGATCTCTCAACACCGAGCTTATTTGAATGGGCTTACTTAGCTTTTAAAAATAGAATAAGCATCAAATCAGCAGCTTCATAAAGACGTAGGACCCCCCCCCTCCACCCCACACCCCATACTACTAAAATGCAGCCGGGAGGCTGGGCCTTTGGGGCACCCTCCCCAGAGTTCACCTGAGTACAGGGTCCCCAATGCTTTCAGATCTCATTCCTCCACATCCTCCCCATTTGTGACGTCCTCGAGGGGCCTCCCATTCCTGGGCCCTTTCTGAAGCCAGCTGTCCATGGCTTCCCGGTGAAGGGGGAGGAAGGGCCTGCAGTTCCTCTCCTCTGGGTGAGGCATCCTGGTCTTTGTCTTCTTTGTCTCCGTCCTCCTGTCAGGAGCTTTGAACTGGGTCCACCCCTGGGCCTCTCAGGGCCCATAGCCCCCAGGAGTTGCCTATAAATTCTGCACATGTTTCTGAGAACAGGGCCTACGGCCTTAGCTTCTCCAGGAGGTGTCATGTCCCCCAGAAACGCAGGTCACAGGCTCTCAGCATCTCCCCTGGGGAGCAGTTTCGGGTGTGCTTTGGGTCTTGTCTTTTCCTAATATTTGTGTCTCTATTGTGTGTTCCACACTGTTTTAGAGTTTAGGTCTCTAATGCAGTGGGATAAGGATGCCAGTTTGTTGCTGCCTACTTATTTTGGACTAAGCATGTGGGAAAGATGTTGTGAAGAGTAACTATGTTTTTTTATTTTCCTAAAGTTGAGATTGCATGTCTATTACCCCTGGGCCAACAGCGATCTGTGAACAATGCTTCTTTAAATGACTGCTATCATTTTTAAATGGGGCCAACAGTCAGAAATGGGGGGGAGGGGGAGGGACATTTACATTGAAATTAAGATTGTTGGCTCTTCTTAAACATTTGGAAGATCTACCAGTGCTGCACTCGTGTTCCCGTGGGAACACACAGCCAGAGCTGCTGGCTCGCCCACCAGCCAGCGGGACCCTCCTCCGCCTCAGCCAGGGTCACCCGAGTCTTACTTACTAATATTATGGCACTTGTGTTTTTTTTCTTAAAGTCGAGAAATATTCCTGTGTATCTACAGCCACCTCATTCATTTGCACATGTCTTCCTGTATGTAGCTAAGTTAGGATCCCTGTTCTAAAATGCAATGATCAGAATATGAGGGGGAAACTGGTGAGTCACTATGGTAAGAGGGTGGTGTCCAGCCCAGATCCCCCCTTTTAGGCCCGTACCCATCCCCAGCCGCCCTGGTCACAGTTGACAGACCCCCTTATCACCTCCTGTACCTCGGTGGGAAGTTTCTGCCCTTCCAGACCCATGCCCCTCCCAGCAGACACGCTGTGCAGTCCGCAGCCCTCAGACAATGATGCTTAACCCAGGACCAAAGGTGAGAGGAACTGCTGTGCGGTTTTCCTTCCAGAGCTCCCGGGGTGAGACTGAAACGCGGCTTCAGCTGAGGCCACGTCTGTGCTCGGCTGCTCGCCTGCCCAGCCTGCTCCCAGCTGCTCTCTCCTGAGCCCCCCATCAATGATGTGCATGGGGATTCCCCCGCCCAGGCTCCTTCAGCAACTCCCATCCCATGGGGTGCTGAGTGTGGAGAGGAGCCCTCAGGAATAGTGTGGTCCTGTCCTCAATCAGCACAAGTTTGGTGATGGAACAGGGGAACCCCAATTGCAGCAATAGTCTAAAATCCTTGAACCCCTTCTTTACCAGAATAATTCCCATTCCAGGGATGGCAAGTAAATTTTACCTTATCCCCGTGCTATGGGATTAGTACCCCTACTTAGAGTGCTTGTGGGAAATGACTGAGGTGAAACAGGGGCAGGTTTGGGGGGAGGGGGGAGACAATGCTATGAATGATGACAAAGTCTGTTGATGCTCAGAGTGCAAAGGGGGGGCATGTGCGTCCTTCCTACCCTGCACCTTCCTTCAGGGCTCAGCTGGGGTGCCACCCTCTCAGGACGCCTCCCCTGACCCAGGAATCAAGACTACTAGCCCTTTCCCTGAGCTTCCACAACAACTGTAATTATATTGTCATTTTCCCCAAATTGCATTAACAGTTATTGAGGTATAACTGACCTACATATTAAAATTGTACAATCTGATAAATTTTGACATATGAATAACCTGGAAAACCATCTCTACAGTCATGATAATGAACATATCTGTCTCCTCTAAAAGGTTCCTTATGACCTTTTGTAACCCCTCCTGCCTGTTCCCACATCCCTAGTGGTGTGCTTTCTGTCACCATGGACTAGTTTGAATTGTCAAGAGTTTTATCAAAATAGAGTCATTCACTATGTATTATTTATACATAGCATAAGTTATAATTTTAAAAAAATGTTGGCTTCTTGCACACAGAATAATTATTTTTGAGATTCATCAGTGTTATGTATACTAATTAATAGTTTATTTCTTTTTATTGCTGAGTAGTATTCCATTGTATGGATATATAAAATTTATGTATCCATTTACCTGTTAATAGACACAAATTTAGTTTCTAATCTTTGGCTGTTACAAATAAAGCTGCTGTGAATATTCATGTACAGTTTAGGGCCGTGGTCGGCAAACTGCGGCTCGCGAGCCACATGCGGCTCTTTGGCCCCTTGAGTGTGGCTCTTCCACAAAATACCACGGCCTGGGCGAGTCTATTTTGAAGAAGTGGCGTTAGAAGAAGTTTAAGTTTAAAAAATTTGGCTCTCAAAAGAAATTTCAATCATTGTACTGTTGATATTTGGCTCTGTTGACTAATGAGTTTGCTAACCACTGGCTTAGGGGGATAAAAAAGTAAACCATAAATGAGAAAATAACTGCAAAGCATATATCTGAAAAAGGGCTTTTAGCCAGAGTATATAAGAACCTTTAAAACTCAATAATAGGAAAACAACCCAATAAAGAAATGGAAAGATTTGAACAGACACTTTACAAAGTAAGACATAGGGTTGACAAGTAAGCACATGAAAAGATGTTCATTGTCACTGGTCGTTAGGGAATATTAAAGTGGAGGTGAGATGTCACTACAAGGCCTTTAGAAAACAGGTTGGAAGTTTCTTAAAAAGTTAAACATAATCCAACATCTGACTCAGCTATTTACTCAAACTGAATGTTGATTTCTTCTTGTTTGGATGATTCTTTCATCAGAGTGTAAGCGTAAGCCCCTTAAGATGAGGAACACTGTTCTTTAAACCTTATTTTATCTTTTTACCTAATGTGTATATTCCTAGAATTAAGTATCCTGTCTGGAAACTGATAGCTGCTCAGTAAATGTAACCCTAGGGCTGAAAGGTGGGCAATAGACATTGTTCCTGAATGTAAGTGCCACTGGGGGAGGATTATCAATTTCAAAAAGAAGGTGAGAATGTAGAACCGCATCCTGCAGGCTCAGCTGTAGTTTCCTTTGCATCGGTAGCAGAGGTTTTCTAGGATTCGGTCCAGAGTGACGGCTACCGCTGCCTGCGTGGATGAGACCGTGAGCTATTTAAGGGTAGAATTCAGTTCTGGTTTATTTTTGTGCCCCCCCCAACCCCCACTTATCTTTTAGCAGTTTGTGCATATATATGCTCAATTAAATATGGTGACAGGGTGAATTAAACACAGCTTGATACCCAGGACCTATAGCCTTTACGCTCAGGATATATAGGAACTATAAAAGAAGTAGACAATTATAATGTCTTTATTCAATTCATCAAAGATTAGTACTGGCCCTAAGACAGGACTCTGAAGGCAAAATCTAAAAGCGATATTTTCCCAGTATAAACATTATTTACATTAGAGAATATTATTTGCATTAGAGAATATGTAGAAAATATGGAGAACTCACTGTAGTGCAAAGTAAATGTGGTGTAACAGTGTCTTGGATGACAATTTGGCAGTCTACCAAAATTTCAATTTACTTCCTTTTTATCTAGTACCTCTTTTTATTTTAAACAAAATTATTCTATAATGTTGTTTTAAGTCTTTATACATGAATGTCTATCACGAGATGGCACCATAGTTCTCCTATTGTGCTTTTTTTTTTTTTTTTTTTGTGCTGGGAGTAGCTTATAAGTATTTCATGGACATTATTTTAGAATAAAGCTTTTTCTATATATCAGGTTATTTCCTTATTATGCATATGGTTTAATTGTTCTTTAGAAAGTTTCCAAAGGGATGTGCTGCTAATACTCCAGAAAGGCATGAGTGTTTTTAAGGAAATTTAATTGCTTTTAGAAATGTACTTTGAGTCAAGTATTTAATTGTATGAAAGAATGGACTAGAATGGGGGTTCCTTATTCAGTCCCTGACGCCAGCTAAAGATCATCTTCCTGCTACGTGCATTTTATTTTCACTAGTTGCTTATTAAATAAAGCAGACGTTTAAATATAGTGGAAGACTAATGATTCTTTGCCACAGTTAATTTTCCACAGAAATTACAAGTACTGATCAAGGATCAAAAGAATCTTGCCATTTTCTGCTCTAATTTTTTCATCAAAGCTTTCATTGGGCACAGTAGACATTTTTAAGGATATGAAAGTATGACAAGCAATAGGCTAATTAATTTATTTTCTCTGATGTACACTTTCTTGTCACTTGCAACATAGCTACGAGAATGTCCTGAGATGTGGAAGTGAAGGGCATTAATGTCCATCTTGCAGATAAACAAAACCACCACATTTCTAATCTAAGCTTTGCCTTTGTCCAAGTTACATGGCTGTTCAGATCCATGGCAAAAGAGGTACAACTCTAATGGGATAGATGCAATGGCAGTCATCAATGTGGTGTGGCCTTTGAACTGTGACTAGAAAAAAGAAAAAGAAATAAGAAATGTATCAGGAGAAGAGGAATATCAAGTTTTCATCTTTTCTTTTGAACATGCTGTTGGTTCTTACATTTGTGAAGGGATTTTTCTTTTATTTTTACTGGAGGTATTTATATTTTTTTATTTATATCTGCTCTATATTTCTATGTATGAATCCTATCTATCTATCTATCTATCTATCTATCTATCTATCATCTATCTATCTCAGTGCTAGTTATCAAATGATTTCCTCTCAGCTCCAAATCCACTGCTCTTTGCTTTGTGATTTGGGGAGCTGGTTCAAGGTTAGGTTTTGTCAATAGAGGAAGCTAGAGAGACACTGCAGGCACAGCAAAGAGGATTTTCGTGTGTGCGTTGTTCTTCAGCTGCTCAGCTGCCAGGGGTGGGTGGGCAGCCCAGTGGGCTTAATCTCCATTGAGATTCTCCAGCACCTCAATAGAAGTCTTCCTGTAGACCAACTACACCCTGTTGGCACCCCAGTGGGCAGCTTCCTATGGCCCAGCTTCACTCCATGGCACCCCAGTGCACTTCACCAACACCCCCACGTGACCTCTTGCAGATCAGCTCTGGCCCACAGCACCCCGTGGTGTTTCCTGGTGGCTTTTCCTGCCGTTCAGCAGTTCTCTCTCCTGTGGGGTCCAGTCTGAGCCTTGGGGGTGAGTTAGTGCTTTTCCAAATTTTTAACTCCTTCTTTGGGTGCTCTTTCACTGAGGGGTGTACCTAATCCCAACATTTGCTATAACTCTTTAGCCCGTTTAGTAGTTAACCACTTCTTACTAAAGGTAAGCATTTTTTAATATAAAATATTTCCTATTCACATTCTCAATGTGGTTTCTTGTTCCGGACTGGACTCTGGCTGATTCAGTAGTAAATAGTTACTGAGCTCCTGTTATGTACCAGGCATTGTGCTGGGTGTTAGAGACACAGTGCAGAAGGCTGACCCGACTCTAGCCCTTGGTGCCAGTTCAGTTCCCATGAAATGAACAAGCGAGATGTTAGGTATGGTAGGGAAACATGTTTCAGGTTGAGAGTCATGGGGTAGGGTCCAAAATGTTCTCCTTAACAAAGTGACACTTCGACCCAAGCTAAAGATCAGTAGAAACTGGCCAGATGAAAAGGTGGGAGAAGAGTGGTCTAGGACAGGGAACATCTTGCCTATGACCACATTAGAACTGAGTGGCAGGTTCAGAGACGGGGAGCACGGGAAGCACACTCCTGCGGGACTGGCAGAGGGGCGAGGTGGGAGCAGCCACCCCGTCTCTGAGCCCATCTCTGAGGGCACTGACAGCCACGGCAGAAATTCTGGAGTTTACCCAGCAGTCATGGGGTTGTTGAATCAAAGAAGGTTGTTAGCAAAGCAAGGACATAATCAGATGTTTGTGTTCTCATAATTCAGAGAGGTGGCTCTCAACCCTGGCTGGGCATTGGAAACACGCAGGGAGCTTAAACAAAGCTCGAGGAGTGACTAGCAGGCATTGTTAGCTTTTAAGTTCTCCACGTGATTCCGGTGTACAGGTAGGACAGAGAACCCCGTGATCGCAAAGAACAGAAAAATAACAGTATGACATGGTGAATGTTACTGACCAATTTAGGGACCAAGCCCATTTGTGAGTTGGTGCAAGTTTTCCAGCCTGAAGATTCCTTAAACGAATCCTTAATGCGGTTTCATCATGTCAGAGTCATTTAGATTCCAAAGGCACAGAGTTGGCATTTCTCTAATTAGAAAGTGGTTACAGGTGGCAAATATTTTTGACATAAATTTCCTTAAATATGCACTCAAGGCAAGAGTGGTATCACTGGAGAGTTAGGCAAGTATCTAAAATTAAGAAAATAAATGCAACATGGGACTTTCTAGTGCGTTTTGCTTTAATTTTTTTAAAAAAGCTTTAGATAGTTAAACAAATATTTGCTGAATGAGCAGGTGAATGAATGAATGACCTCTTTGTAGTTAGGTTCCAATTAAACAAAAAGAAAGGGAGTATATCTGCCACTTCCTAACATGACTAAAATTAATTGAATGTTAATTTCTCACCGGAGATTAACTTCAAGATTAACTAGTTCTTATAGCTGTGTTTGCCTAATTTATGAAAATCTATATTTAGCATAAGGGTGAGGAGTACCAGTATCTTTGATTTTTTTTTTTCCTGGCACTAAAATCTAAAGTCAGTTTCAGAATATTAATCACTTTCTTTGGCTGCACAGCTGTTTCTACTGCTTTCTAGCCTGCTGTGCTGACCTCCAACCACACTGTTTGCCTTACTTAGAGACTGAACCAGATGCACTACATCTGGAGACGATGCAGGTTAAAGAAAGAATCATTAGGTTTTGCGTTATAGAAGCATTACAGGGAGCGAGGATGGAGGTCATAACGTAGCCACAGTCATTCTCACTCAAATGGAACATGGCTCCTGTATGCCAATTACATGGCATGACAGCTGATGCCCATATGGATTGCTGTGAAGAAAGAATAAATGAAATGATTACCGGAGTGTTCTATTGAACCTACAATGTGGCTGAAACATAAAAATAAATGTTAACCTGGCAGTGTGGCTCAGTTGGTTGAGCATTGTCCCATGCACCAGGAGATCCTGGTTCAGTTCCTGATTCTGGCACATGCCAGAGTTTGGGGCTCAATCCCCAGTGGGGGACATGCAGGAGACAGATGATTGAAGACTCTATCTCATTGATTTCTCTCTCTCTCCCTCTCCCTTTCTCTAAAATCAATAAAAACATAGTTTTAAAAAATAAAAAAATGAAAACAGGCGGGTCTTGGCTATTAAAATTTCCATTTAGTATTGAATCCGCATCCCTGGTGCTCACTCCCAGGCTCCTCCTTTCAGCCCTTTAGAAGCTGCTGCATTTTTTCTCTAGCAGTTGGTTGCATGTTCTCAAATCCCCATGAGTGTAAAACCTTCTGAGATTACAGTACCAAGCTCATCATAGAAGACTTTTCTTTCACTCACATGCCTGGTGGGAACTAGCCTCACCATGGATATCTGTAGTAAGTGCTTCTTGAATTACATTGGAAAGAGTTTCGGGTTGATAGGTCATTACATGAAGAAAACACGTGACTGAATCCATGGTATTATAAAATAATAGGGATCCAGTGCACGAACTCATGCACCTTGAAAGGAACTGTGGGCCTCGCCAAGGCTGTGGTGGGCACAAGGGCGGGTCTTGGCCCATCCTCTGAACCCCCACCCAGCCCCTCCTACTGTGGCCCCTGGTCCCCTGTCTGCAGGCAGCCCTGCTCCCGCTGCCACTGCTCCCATGGGCTGATGGTGCCAGCTCGCTTGCACCCGCTGATGGCACAGAGTGATTCGGGCCAGTGCCAGCAATGGGTCTGAGCGGCGGCGGCTGCCCCGATTGCCCCTCAGAAGCAATCAGGGCCTGCAGCTGCTGCTCACAACTGCTGACAGCACCGAGCAATGGGGATTGGTGCCAGGAGCTGGCAGTGGGTGCGAGCAGTGGCTCCAGTACTGACAGCAGGTGTGAGCGCCAGGCAGGACTGCGGTGTGGGGGAGCAAATAATTTTCAGTAACCACCAGAGGCTCACCCCTATGACAGCTACTGGCGCCCTGCCTTGGTCTGGCACCCCCACTCACCTGTTTCACCATCCAGCTGCGGCCAACGCCCACCATGTTCCTAGCTCTGCTGCCTGCTGCCGATGCCCACCATGTTCTGCACGCGCCCCCTGGTGGCTAGTGCACATCATAGCGACCAGTTGTTTGGTTGTTCTAGTTCAGGGGTCCTCAAACTTTTTAAACAGGGGGCCAGTTCACTGTCCCTCAGACTGTTGGAGGGCCGGACTATAGTTTTAAAAAAACTATGAACAAATTCCTATTCACACTGCACATATCTTATTTTGAGGTAAAAAAACAAAACGGCAAAAACACTCGCATATGGCCCGCGGGCCGTAGTTTGAGGACGCCTGTTCTAGTTGTTCTGCCTTTTGGTCTATTTGCATATTAGCCTTTTATTATATAGGAGGATTACACTATGCTGTAAAATAAAACACCACATCATTCCCTGTGGTTTCATCCAATCTTGCTTCATACTCAGTTTCCTCATACATATTCCATAGCTAAGTTACTGTGATTTAAAAAAAAAAAAGAAAAAAAGCTATGTTTAGTGCTATCTGAATTAGAAAAAGAAGTGCTAATAAAATATGGCCTAAATATAATGTATGTTATTTGGGTGGTACCTGAAATAAGACTTAAGAATAATTCTAATTGGCATTGGAAAGTGGTATCTTAATAACCAAGAGAATGAGGATCAGTAGGAACTGGCCCAGTTGCTCAAATTAGGTTCAGTAAAGCCCTCACAGGGTGTCACCAAGAATTATGACTCTTGACAAATATCTGCCTAACCTGACTCCACTCCATTTCCAGGAATATAATGCTAGGTATTTCATCAATCACCCCATCAGCTGCATCTAATATTAATAGTCACATTGGAGACGGAAGTACAGGAAAGAGTACTGGGAGGTATAGGTTCCAGCTTAGCTGAGCCACTAAATAACTGTGTGGTCTTGGGAAATTCAATGGCCTTTTTGGAGGAGATATAGAGTTGGGGGGATTCTCTAAGTCATCCTTTCTTATTTCCCAGCCAACACAAAGCTGTCTCTGCTGCAAAAACTCTTGTGGATTCAGCTTCAATGCAGACACTTTCCTGAAGAAAGCTCCTTTTTTATGATGCAGCCCATTCTACTGCTGGACAGCTTCTTAGATTTGAAAAATTTCAATTATGTTGAGCTGGAATCTTCTAATATGTAACACTGTCCATTGGCGCCAGTCCTTTGAAAGACAGGGTTTGGCATATATAAAACACAATCTATCAGAGTTAGTCATCATTATCATCCCAAGTGTCATTATAATCCCACATTACATCATCACCCTGAAAAAAATTATTCTTACAAAGCTCCTGCAGTAATAGAAAGAACCAATGTTTGGGTTAGAAGATGTCAGTATGAATTCTACCTTAAGGAAATAATCTATATTAATTCTGAGGTTCAAATTTTTTTTTATTTTTATTTTCAATGTGAACATTCTCTGTTAAATGCTATTATTAACTCTTTTTCTTTTCAGATTTTGGTTCTGTTACCATCTCTGCATTCCTTACAATCCCCTGCCTCAATTTAAAGACCTATAAGGTAAATTCTGAGATGGCAGTCCCCCACAACTCATGCCCTTCTCTGAGTCACACCTGTGTCCCATTTTATTAGCAATTATTACACAATAATGATGTTTATTTCTATGACTAATTGTCATCTCATTGAGAGAAGACTTTATACTTTTGCTTCTTTGCATAAAACTGAGTTAGTTTGCACACATTGGAGGATTAATGTGAAGATTAAAAGCTATATTGCATGTGGAAATACTGACAAGATGCTATGTTATGCAAAAAATTAAGTTTGGATTATTGTTGCTATTCATTTCCTATCTAAGAAAAAGAACTCTTCTAGCAGCTGCAGAAACTGTGATGAAGTGGTAAAGAGCTGAAGCGTATTACTTTCAACCAATCTATCATGATTCCATAAGCTTCTCTATCTCTGAACCTCATTTATGATCAGCTTTGAACAACACAAGATTTTACTAGTTCTTCTTTTCAACCTTATAGAATACTAAAGGCCTGGTGCAAAAATTCGTGCACTCCCAGCCTGTGCCCTCTTGCAGTCTGGGAGCCCTCGGGGAATGTCCAACTGCTGCAGAGGTGGGACACCCCTGTTGGAGCACACTGACCACCAGGAGCAGCTCCTGAGTTAAGCGTCTTCCCCCTGGTGGTCAGTGCGTGTCAGAGGGACAGGTCGTTCCACTGTTCAGTTGATTTGTATATTAGCCTTTTATTATATAGGATTTCTAAGGGATGAGGTTTCTCCTCTAGAACCGTGCAATTCTGGAATGTTTTCTCCTACGATTCATTTACAGACTCTGATGTCCTCTAAGACTCTATAAAAATGACCAGTTTTTTGTTGTCAAATAAGAACTTTCCTCTTATTCATTGAAACTCATCTGACAAGTTCCTCAGTTCAACACAACACCATTTCATCTCTTTTTTTCTTAGTTTCAATACTAAGTATTCTCTAGGACAGGGGTCAGCACAGGCAAACAAGTGGACTGCATGCCAACCACACTTCATTTGCAAAAACAGGCAGATTGGCCTGCAGGCCACAGTTGCTAACCCTGATCTAGTCCATTGCTACGTGAAGTGTGGTCTGTGGACCATGAGTGTCAGCATCACCTGGGATCTTAGAGATGCAGAATCTTAGGCTCCACCAAAGACCTACTGAATCAGGATCTGTATTCTGACAGGATTTCCAGGTGACTCACCTGCATATTCAAGCTCGAGAACCACCGCAGCCCATGAATAACACAAAGGAGACATCTGGGAGCATGTTGTTTCGTGCTTACTGGCTGGGCTGCCTTCTCAGAGTAAATGGTGGGCCTTTTTCAGTCTCTCCTTCGGTTGCCAGTTTTCTTCCCCTGGTACATTCTCACCCACTAACCACATGCTCTACCTCCCTGCCAGCTTGCCTCGCCACCTCCTCAGCCTAGCAGTTGCTCATTCCCCAGGTTCTCCGTGTCCTCGAGGGAGAGTGTTGGGAAATTGGCAGATGGCATGGGTTTGGCTTTCTTGAGTCACTCACTGCTCAGTGTAGGGCTGTGACTTGGATATTTACACAATGCCCCTGCCTACCCACCCCTTTTCTGTACCCAGTGCTCCTTTCAAGTGTCCATATAAATGGAAAAGGAAGCTCAGGTGCTGAGACGACTTCCCCTTTCATATTACGATACTGAAGAGCCTACAGTAACGATTAACACCTTTTAGTAAAATAATTATGGCAACAACAAGAAAAAAAATTCCAAGAGTGCCAGGGAGCAAAGCAATTGAACTGTTCCAACATTTTTTAAATGGAACCCGGAGGCATTAATTATGATGTATGTTTCTTCGGTGAGACTTTCAAGTCATTTGGAATAAGCAATTATGTAATTTTCCTGGAGTTCTCTCCCCCTCTTTTCTATTCTTCTTTATTAATATAGACACGTATCAGAATGAAGTGGGCCACACACAACTTTAGGTTGATTCAGGTGGGTGAGAGTTGATTTTTTGACCTACGTTAACCTGATAATCTCTCCGGACTCTAGAATCGCCTACTGGGCTGCAGTGGCTTGTCTGGGGTGGGAGATGTGGTCAGCCGACTCCTGCTCTCTCCAAGTGCTTGCCCACCCCACACTATCCAGTGACAGACAATTCATCTACCTGGAGCCTGTGGCTCATCCCTGGTAGGGCTTCAGTAAGCGTTTATCAGAGGCACGCCTTTTCTTCCAGCACAGTGCTGACACCCAGAAGAGACACCTTGCTGAAATCTCTTCTGTCATCTCTACTGATTAATCGTTGTACTATCTTGTAAAACCTGACCATGGGTCATATATATATATATATATATATATATATATATATATATATATATATATATAAAAGAACAACTAAAAAATAGTTAAAATTTACTGTGCCTAGCACCGTGCCTTCATTTTCTCATTTAATATTCACTATAAGTAGTAGCTAATAGTATTCCTGTTTTAAAGATAATGAATCTGAGGCCTTGAAAGGGTAACTCGTCTAAAGTCTTACCATTAGAAAGTGAAAGAACTGAGGTCTGAATCTGGGCAGTATAACTGGAAAGCAAATGCTCTTAACCATCATCCATATCATGTCATAATAAAAATGTAGGGCGTATAAGGTTCTCCAGTGAATAGCACTTCCAGAAACCTGTAAGCACCAGATGAGGGGTGAGTCATGGATGCTGAAAGCCCATGCGCAGGAAGCTGTTATGCACGGGTCATCAGGAAAGGCATTGAAAGTTGATGCTGACATCCTCTTAGTCCCACTAAAGTGCAGCAATGCAAAGATCCTTCAATTCGTCGGGGCCCCATTACAATCAGAAGCACAGCCCTGGTGAACGCATAAATAAAGAGCGGCAGTTCCCTGCGGAGTTCCCTGGCGGGGTCTCAGCAGTCACCTTTCCCTTCCTGTTTGGTAGTGAGGTCTCCAGGCGTCTCACCGAGGCCTCTAATGCAATCCCAGGGTTGCCAGCTGCGCTCCTTGGTAAGCAATGCATTAATGGTGTGAAAACCTGCAGCTCACAAGCCCTTTTTTGAGCAACTGGTGACAGTGAAGGCTGCTTGCTGCTGGGTGGCAGATATTCTGGCAGAACACACAATTCCGGAGAATCAGTAGCCTGGTTCACCTCAAATGCATGAAAATGGGCATCCAGCTCAGATGTTTGTGGTCAGCAGCCTGATACTTGCCTGGAGCCCTGCTGCATCAGGCAGTTTCTGAGGCCAGTAGAGCTTGGAGAGAAGGGAGATGGACAGCATCTCAGCTACCCTGCACAATCGAACCCGAGAGAGGTAAAAACAGCACACCATTGCTTCCTCCCTCTGATTGACAGTGACAACTTTATGGGTGGGTGCCACAAAAGTTGCCTTTCTGGATGGTGCAAAGAGAGGTGAACTCATTTTATGCAAAGTGCTATGTGATTTTCACTGAACTGGCTTTTGGCAGAGAAACACGGTCTCAGCAAACAGGAAGAGGAAAGAAATCAGTGTGTTGGAGAGATAGGAATGCACACGTGAGCTGATAGTATGCTTTGTCTTGAATGTAAGCATGGCATAAGCGTAGAGGAAGTTACTAGTATAATTCAAATCCAATTCAAACCAGGCTACGATAACTTTCAACACCCATCTCTATACTTACCTCAGAAATAGGATGCTTGTTTCAGTTTATTGACTTCCCTTAGTGTCTAATTTACCTAATTCTCCCACACTTCCATTGCTACTCAACCACCCTTCTTTGATACCTTTTAATTTAGATTTATTTAACCACCCTGCTTCGATACCTCAGTAGTTATTTATGGATCATCTACCATGTGCCAGGTACTGGTCTCAATGTCTAGTAGGATGAGAGAGACAAATATTGCAAGATAAAGGTGTGAATGTATGTGTACAATTTATAGTTAGGAAAATAAGAAAAAATGGGATCAGTAAGAGAGGGGTTGGGATAGAGGCGGATGAGGAAATTCTTCATGCGAACCCTGCTTTGGCCTACAAGTGGTTATGGCTCCTGGTAAGAGAAACAGCAACTTTGCATGTTCCTCATCTGATCCATTATATCCAATCCAGAAGGCAATATTGTTTTTCTTATTCGCAGACATGCATTGAGCACCTCCTTTGTGCCAGGCTCTATGGTAGGAAGTATGGATTTGGGAACTTGGAGTCTAGTCTGCAGGCAGACATTCAATTAATTGTATCTACACAAGAGAAGTGCACTCCAGGAAAAAAATTAGGTGGCCTTCATATGTTATTATTGCCTTGAAATATGTCTGGAATTCTTTTCCTCAGGCCTGTGACCTTCCCTATTATTTTATGGGACTAACTAGTATACTGCCTTCACGGCCCAGTGCAGTCATTACTGTGTACAAGTCAGTACCCAGCACCTGGGAGAATTGTACTTCCTGGTTGGATGGGGCCACATGATTAGTCCTGGCCAATGAGAAAGGATCAGGGTTATGTGTGTCACAGGTGGAGGATTCGAATGCTAGTGCCAGACCCTCAGAGCTCTCTTTGTCCCTCTGGCTTAGCATTTGGTGCCATGTGAGTTGATGGCTGTTCTGTCAGCCTGGGACCCTGAGGGACCATGATTAGCAGAGGCCCCATGGGTAAACTGAAGTGGGCATTTAGGGTCACCAAGCAATGAACTTTTGTAGTTTGAAGTCCCTGAGGTTATGGGTTGTTGGTTTCCACGGTGTAACCCAGGGTGTCCTGACCATACACTCTCTTGGGAAGGCTATCACACTCACAAAAGAAGTCAGGCCTTCCATCACTGCTCCCTGTACATGCGCTTTTATGAAAATTAGAATCACACATTATGCATGTGTCACTGATTAGACTATAATGGAAGAGCACAAGTAGGTACTTGTCTATTTCCAAATCCCTAGGGCCTAGCACTATGACTGGCACATAGAAAATAAATGTTTGTTGAAAGAATGAATGAATGAATAAGTGAACAAATGAACTGGGGATTGTTGCAGAATCCTGCGTTATTAAAGGGGCTCAACTCTTGGTGTAAATATTATACTACTAAAAGTCCTGGAGCATGTCAATAGACTTCAGTCATTTCTGCCACCCTCCCCTGACTGTGCCCCTATGTATTATACAAGCTTAGAATAAAATAATCCTAATTCCAATATGAAAAATTATATTCCCAAAGGAATCAGTCTTGTGTGACTTTTTGGAGGGAACAAAGTTCTCCCCTGCGTTGACCTGGAATTTGCTCCATTGCCTTCGCCGCGTTGGAGGAAGTACTGCTCCTGGCGGCTGTCACACTGGAGCCGCAGTTAGACGCTAAGCCTCTGACGTGGACAGCGGCCCACAGACTCCAGACCGCCACACGGCTCTCAAAAACATGTCTTTGATAAAGTGACTCCCCTCCCTGCACAAACACTATTAACCAAAGCAGGTAAAACTGTGTCTGGGGAAGATAATGAGGTTTACTTCCCTGCCTGTATAATTTTGCCTGCGTGCGCCTGGAATCCTGGCTTGGATCTCGCCCAGCTCACCCCAGGGAGAACAGGGCCGGTGTGCTCCACGGTGCTTTAACGAAGCTCCTGCCGAAATTCAAGCTGCTCTGGCTTCAAAACAAGGGACGCTGGCAGCTGCAGTTTGGGGGGCAGTGTGGGGTACTCTGTTTACCTCCCTGATAGAATCACCAGCCTTGTCTGTCCCTGAACCCCAAATCTTAGCACATCTCCTTTATATGTGACCCCTTCATTTAGTCTAGGAAAACAGGCACAGGAGAAAAGGCGAGTAGAAAGCCTTCCACACTGGCTCGTGGTCAAGGGGGCTGTGTGCCTTGAGGAGACTAGGCAGGCTGGGACGTGACTCAGCCAATGCCAAGTAGCCCTTGTCGATCACTTCCAGCCTCGTTTCTCATGTTCTTTGCCGGCCTCAGGTCCACCTGACGGTCTGATTGCCTGGGGTATGAACTTGTTTCCAGGTGTCCCTCTGAAGCCTGCTGAGCATTTATGCACAGAGGCACCGGCTGCGTGGCTGAGCAATGGCCCGTGCCCGCTGCCACTTCTTTCTGTTACACTTGCTTCCAGTACATTCATCTTGTGGCTGGTGCTTGTTTCCTGACTATTTGTGATTGCCTGCATTCTGCCATGGCATGACCACTCATCCTTATTTTCCAGTGACAAGGACAGTTTCCCTTGCACATTTAGGGGCAAACAAATAAATATAGCATGAATTATAGACCAAAGTGTCCAGGGAGGGGGAATGTCTGTAACCTCCATAACGTTAGTCTAAAGATAGACTCACAGAGTTAGGAAATGCAGAAGTTGTCCATGCTGTTTGCCTACAACGTGGAAGGACAATTCTAAGTTACAGTGAACACACGATAAATCTGTGCCTACTTGATAGTGAATCCTTTTTGACACATCTGCAGTGGGTGGGCCCCGCTGGGGAAGGAGGTCAGTTCAAGCCCTGGGTAGGTCTGTGTGTTTCTATGTGTCCTATGGCTAGAGACAGGTGCATCCTGTATCTCATTGCTTAGACAGGAGCCAGGGATGGGTTTAGGAAGGAATAAATTGGCATAGGTATATTAAGGCAGTGCACACAGAGTGCCTAAGAAATTCAAGCCATGTGTCTGCTCAATATTCTTTGGTACATCTCATCTCAGGTCAGTTTTTGGATTCATTTGATTAGAGGCTTCTGTTTGAGGGTTTTGTTGGTTTGTCTTTGTGTGAGTGCGGTTCTGAGCCTGATTCTGTTGAAACAGTCAGCAATTCAATCTGAGGAACACTTATTGAGAACGTCCTCTGTCTCTGAGCCAATGGAGAGCAAAGGACCAGTGTGTCTCATTTATCTTTTACTCTCAGTCCTTACAATTATGCCGGGCACACGGGTGCTCTCTAATGTTTGTTGAACTTGCTGAGCTTACTGTGTGGAGAATGGGGACTCATATGTAATGAGCACCCACTAGGTACCTGGCGTGCTAGGCCCCGGCAATATAGTGATTAATAGAACGGTCTCCTCATGGATTATGGATGCGGAAGATGACCTGAACACTTAGCACTGAGCTAAGATTCTCCAAAGGCACCTTTGGAATTGTCCAAGTTTGTGATCAATGCCTTTAAGAGGTTTACAGCACCTTTGTGGCTATCCTTTCTTCTACACAAATCCTTCATCTCCTGGAAGAAAGGACAGTATAGGCCTTTCCTATGGACCTGGGTATGGGAACCTGAAACCTGCACCTCATCTTTCCCTTCCCTTAGCTTGGGTCAGAACAAAAACTCATTAACCAGGGCGGTCCCTTTTAGAGAGGTGCCCATTCTTTGCATTGGGTTGACTGCTGGGAGCATCTCACAAGCATACTGTGAGTCTTGCACATAGACTAAGCCACTCTCATGCCTAACGCTGTCACCTTACTGAAAACAGAGCGATAGCAGTGGGCACCGGGAAGCTCTGACTCATTCCTCCTCCTGTTCCCCCTGGCATCTGCGCATCCCTTTCCCACAGAAGTTACTATAGAGCAATGATTTATGGCTGTGTCTTCTCTACCTGGCTCTGAGCTACTTGAGGATCCAGACTGCTGTGTTTATAGGTGGCCCGGAATCACCTGCAGGGGAGCTCAGAGCCACAATGCTAAGGGCTGAAGCTGTCTTTGGGAGAAGTAAATCAGTTGAAAACTGACTTCCACTTTCTCTTTCTGGGTTGCTCCAAGCTTCAAAGACATCTCTCTTTTGATCACATCATTTGTGTCACTATTTTGCTGATATAGGCCCATGAATCCTTCCTACCCTACCCTTAAAATGTCAAACAGGAACCAGAGTGGGTCCTAGGAAAATCGTGCATGAAGAGAGGTTCATGCAGGGCCACCCACTGCAGTGCCAGGGGGTGCCACTCACATAGAATATCACGTGACTGGTGCGCCCTGGAGCTGCTTCTGTGAATACCAGCTTCCTCCCTCCTCAGTGGTCACTCCTGTGCTGAGGGGCGGCCAGTTCTCAGGAGTCTGAGAACTGGGATTAAGAACCACGGCCTTAGCTGTGTCTGCCCCAGCCTTCAGTATCTTTGAGCAGTTACTAAGCACTATAGGGGGACAATCAGCAGGAAGGACACAATCCAGGCCACACCTTACTGTCTGTTACAATCACGTGTTTATTTATTACTGATCGCGGTATTAGCAGCTTCAGGCACTAGGCACATGATACTCAACAGATGGTGGCTAGGACTCACTGGGTGACTACAGTAACTCCTACATCAGTTCTTGTACATGATTATGTACAGTAAGAATCATCAATAAAATGAGAAAGCTTAAGGTTTAGTTATATATGTAGATACTTGCTGCTCACTTGTGGTCTGATTTTGTTGCTTTTGCTCTCATATACCCCATATTTTGAGCACTTTAAAAAGAGCATAAACTTTAGAAACATTTTCAGGTTCTGGCTTTCCTACTTACTACACGTATGACCTTGCAAAGTTCTGAGCCACATTTTTCTCACCTGAAACATGGGAATAATATTACATAGCGTAGGTACTCACTCCTTATTATGTAATTGTGCTCTGTTCTCAAAACCTGGATCTTTGCCTCCTTTTTGCCCAGCACCCAGCAACCGATTCCCACCACGTATGGCGACTTCTCCAGACTTCTCAGATGATCTTGGCATGAACTTGAAGTTCTAGTTGTCATCCTGACAGTCAGGGTCTGCGCTGTCCAGGATGGTAGCCACTAACCAATGTGGATGTTTAAGTGAATTAAATGAAATTATAACTCATTTGCTCAGTAGCTCTAGACACACTTCAAGTGCTCGATAGCCACATGTTCCTGCATTGTGCAGCACAGCTATGAAGCAACGCCACCATCGCAAACTTCCGTAGGTCTGTGCTGCCCTAGGTACTGCTTATTTCTGACATCAGGACTGTCACACATCAGGTCGCACAGAAAACAGACTGAGGCAGAGGTTGGCGTTCAGGAAATTGGTTGGAGAGTGGTCTTGGGGACAAATCTGGAAGGAAGTGAAGGGACCAGGATTAGGCAGAGGCAGAGGCTGACCTGGGAAGCAGTCACAGCAGAGCTCTGAACCTGGCTGGCTCTTCAGAAATATCTGGAACTGGGGTGGGGGATGAGGCCTCTGCACCCCTTTTCTAGTTGTCATCAGACGTTGGCTCCCCTAATCTCCTCCTGGAGCAGGCGCACGACTCGGGGGGGAGCAGCTTTCTTTTCCTGGGGAAGGGACTCAGCTGGGAGTTGTCAGGTGCCAACACTATCAGCAGTTGAGGAATAAATGCTTCCATCCTCAAGGGGCCATGAGGTGGCACCCATTGGGGTTTTGCTGCACTCTCAGGGCGCAGCCTGCAGACACCTGAGGATCTTGCTCTGGGCTTCTGCCTCCTTAGCTCTTTGCTGCTGCTGTTCCTGTCTAGGGTAACATAACTGATGGCCACAAATGAGTTTTCCTGAGACTCAGCATTACTTCTGTCTTTCAAGTGATGGTGTTAATTAAAGCCCAAACAAGTGGTGTTGGAGCCATATACATGTTACCTCTGCAGGTCTTATTTTCTCATCTCTAACATGAAAACAAAAGATAAAGGGAATAGGACTAACATTACTGCTAGGCGAACATTGGCATTGCCGTTGGGTAGTCCAATAGGGAATGCTTATCACAACAGTTGTTTTTGGATGATTTGAGTAAAAAGTAATAGAAACCAACTCAAGTTAATTTAAGCCAAAGGGACCTTTATGAGAAGAATACTAGGGTATCCACAGAATCCAAGGGCAACACCGCTGGAATCCAATGCATGTTCTTATTCCAACTGTCACCGTGTTAGGTGGACCACTTTTACCCTGCTCAGCATGTTCCCATGTGGAAAGACCCTGATAGTGTAGCACTCCTGGGCAATGTCCACTATCTGTCTCTCACTCTCCCTTGGGGAGGGGGGACTTAACTAACTGAAGAATTTGGAAGACTAAATTGGGCATGTCTGGCTTATCCTCTTCCTTTTTTTTGAGTTATGTCTGCTTGCAGGGAACATCCGTTCTGCTCTGCTCCTTCATCCCTCCCATGTGTTTTAAGCTGCCCGGAAGATGCCAGCAGGGAAAGCTGTGGTGGTCCAGCCTGGCTCTGACTGGGAGGGGAGGTCTGCCTACTCAAACTGGGAGGCCACCTCTACCACACCAGGGGCAGTGATCTGCATGCTGCATCACAAATAAAGCGTTTTTAAAAAATCCTCACCCAAAGATATGTTTTTATTGATTTGGAGAGAGAGAGAAACAATGATATGAGAGAGAAACATTGATTGGTTGCCTCCAGTACACACCCTGACCGGGAACCAAACTCGCAACCGTTTTTGGCGTATGGGATGACACTCCAACCACAGAGCCACCTGGCTGGGGAAGGGGGTACTTTCATCTCAATACGTTTCCTGTGTCTCTCAATTGGTTTAGAACTTGGACAGGGGAGAGCGATCTTCATTTTGGGCCTTCTCATCTTTCTTCTCTCCACATTCCCTTCAGTTCAGCTTTCTCTGATTTTTCATGTACATGGCACGAGATGGCCATATTCCCATCCTTTAGTTTTAAAGCCACTTGCAGCAACTGACTGATTGCCTTTCAACCCAATTCCAAATTCATACAATAAAGTTTCTGATTGATTTACATCAGTCAGACATCCATCTTCGGTTGAAAAAGCTGTGCAGAACTGGGAGAGGGTAAGTTCACATGTTATATAGAAATAACTTTTCTGGGTGGGGAAGTAGTTATCAAAAAGTGAGGTCATTGTGACTGCCCAAAGCGGTCTTTTCCAAAACCATGGCAGTCTTTTCCAAAACCATGGCAGGGGTTAGGTGTTTGAGACCAGTTAACAGATTTCATTTAATGTATTTTAAAAGGGGACTTAATCTGTTTCTGTCACGGTGGTCCTCATATTTCTGTTGCTATGAACCTATACTCTTTTTAAATAGAACCTTCAGCTCAGAGCTGTTCACACACCTATTCTAGACAGAGCCCTGAGAATCATTTAAATAATCTCTTTAATCCATTTTCCCCAAAGGTCATGTGCCATTGAAAGTTTTGCTGGGCAATTGTGTGCAAAAGATAAGGAAAAGGAGGGAAAAGTAGATATCTCAAGGGACATAGTTTAAGCCAACAGGTAGTAAACTGCCATCCAGAAAGATTTTCCTATATTTAGAATCCAATATCACCAAGCTTCATACAAACGGTAGCTCGAAGTGACATTTCAGACTGTCAATCAGATAATCTCTTATTCGGATTGTGATGTCCCATAATAAAATATATGGTCAAACCAGAGCATCCTCTATGCCTTTACTTAAGAAAAACTCATGTTCTCTAGAAACCCAGCACCTGCTCAAAGCAGGTTCCTTTAAAAATCATTCAGATCACCTGACCTATGTCTCACAAATGGCTGGATATTGATGATGAGCCACCCTGCTGAGAAATTAATCTTCAGTCAACATGTGTATATGTGTCCTCTAGAAGTCACCATTGATGTTTCATAGTTTCTTTTATTGTAGAACAGAGGGGCCTATTACATGTCAAGATGAAATCAATGTGAAATTGATGCACTGAGAGGAATTTGGTCTGAAGGGTTTTGCAGTGGTGTAACAATCAAGTTATTCTTTCCCCTGCCTTACTAAACTATTTTATTTGCAGTAGCAAGTTCTCCGCATAAATTTCTCTTTATGCTTCCAACATAATTCCTTTTTTTTCAAGTGCTGTTAACCTCATCATTAGATTAAGTTGGGTTTTTTATTATAACATGAATATATGCTCATTTTATAAAACTGGTAAAAATAGAAAATTTAAGAAAGATGAAAAATTATCGATAATCTTACCACTGTAATATTTTAGATTGTTTTCTACAAGTTTATTTAGGTTTTCAAGGAAAATTGAGTTTATTTTGTATCTGTAATTTTGGTTCTACTTTTTTCTAAACTGCTATTATAGCAGGCATTAATCATAACTATTCTTAATACCCTTTGTTTTTTAATGACTGCCTGACCATTCTTCTTTGGTTGGGTATTTCATTGGTTTTAATTTTTTGTATTTATAAAAAATTCAATAATTTAGAGAATTGCATTGGTGAGACTATAATTTGTGTATTAGATGTTAAAATTATGTATATATTTATATGATTTTTCCTCTTCAGATGAATTTTTCAGAAGTGGAATTACTAGGTCAATGTTTTTTTTTTTTTTATTTTCACTTCTTTTTTATTCAGGCCCCAAAATGATTTGCTGGATGCCTGAGAAAAATGCTCTCACTTGGTTTGAGTTTCTGCTGAACAAATAAAAGGCTGTTCCTTTCATTCCAGTGAAGATGATTCAGTCCCTTTTTGCTTTAGACTGTTTTGAGATGCTTTCATTCTCCCCGGCCCTCCTCCACACCCACCCCCCGACCCCCAACACACACAAAACCGCACCCTATTCAGTCACGGAAATGGAGGGCCTGCTTCTCTTGTCCTGGCTGAGAAAGAAATCTCCTGGCAACTTGGAACAATGCGGTTGAAAGTAAAGGAGTTCTAAATGGTTTTAAGGTGTTTCTTTTTTCTTCTTTTTCTTTCTCCTCAGGCATGCTACCACACCTGCTACTGAAATCTGTGACCTCACATGCTCTTGGTGTTATAAGCACATGGTGGGCCCTCTTGGAAGGGGGGTAAGTGCACTGGATTGGAAATCGGAATATCAGGCTCCTTCCCTGCCAGCACTGGGTCTGTTTCACACCATGCGAAGTATTTTATTTGAAATCCATGGCCTCTTCCAAGCATTATGGTGACTCTCTGAGCTAGCTACTCCATTCTATTATATAGCTGGGGAAGCCAAGGTTTGGTGGATAAAACAATGACATGGCTGGCAAGTGGTAGACTTCAGGAAGCTCAATATTCCTGATCCCAAATATTTCCTTTTTTTTATTATCCCAGACTATTCTTCTTATCCATTTTTCATTGGACAAGTACTTAACCTCTGTGAGTCTTATCCAGTTGCTTTTAAATTGTAGATAATTATATCTACCCCACAGGGCTTTTGAGAAGATCACATAGATAATTACATTGAGAATGTGCTATTTAAAGTGAAAGATAAGTGTCAGGAATTGAGTATGCCAATGAAAAGGCGACTAGCATACTGTTTACCTACACGGCTCATACTGACTTCTGAAAAGTTTGAGAGTTAGTTTTTAGTTCCTATTTTATAAGTTTCCATTTTATGTTTTTCTTTTCCTCATTCTTCTCTAATGAGTTCCAAGGAAATGAGATGCAAAAACATTTAATAATTAAATGTTACGGTATTGGATTTCAGTAAGGCAACAAGTTTGGGTTCTTTCAACACGAGTTTCTCAGCCTCATCACTATCGACATATTTGGGTGGGGTACTTTTTTGTTGTGGGAGATGGCCTGAATATTGTAAGATATTTGTAGATATTCCTGGCTATTACCCATTAGATGCCAGGGGGCTCTGCCCTCCCAATTGTGGCATTTGTGACAATCTCCAGCCATTGCCAAATGTCTGCTGGGGGTGAGGCTGTGTGCAAAACTGTTTTTAGTTGAAAATTACTGCTCTAACAGAATGTCTGTGCCTGAGATGCTAAGTTTATTCACTAGAATTTGGGTTTGAGTGTTTTTATTCCTTAATGTGTCAAAATTATAATATCTCAGAGTTAATTCTGCAAAGAAAACTATCTTTAGCATTTGTTGCCTTGGCGTATTCAAGTTTTACAACCTCGTTACTAAATGAACATCACTGTTTTTCTGACTGCCCAAACAATTTTCACTGGCTGCCAATATCATGATCTGAACACAAGATTAAAAAAAAAGAAGAAAGGAAGAAAGAAAAGAAAAAGAAAAATCCACACAGTTACAATGAGAAGCCTGTTTTGAGGATAACAGCTCCTGTAAAATGTCCCATTTTTATTACAATATTGGTCTCAAGGATGGACCTATGTTGTGCCATTTTCAGTTCTTGTTACCATCCTTGTCATAACAGGGAATGAGCCAAATTGCAGTGCCTTGGATAATCTGTCACTTGCAATAGTGTGGGGCTCTGCTCTGACCTTCATTATTGCAGGAGGCACCATCGCTGACCAGAGGAGATGAAGCACTCTGGAGAGATCAAAGCACCGAGGCCTGAGCGACTGTTCAGGTGAGCGCTGGGGGTGCTATTTAGCAGTCTAAACTGCAGCTGGTCGACTGTCCAAGAGCAGTGTGGCACATAGTCATGTGACACCTCTCGGCTTAGCACAGTCAATTCTCCGCAAAGGGAAGAGAATAGGACGAGATCTAATATTTCTTGGCACATACTCTGTGCCACTGGGCTATATGTGTTTTTCACATAGTCTTCATAACAAACACATGAAGTAAATATCAGCATATCTTTTTCTTTTTTTTTCTCTAGGAAGTAAAGTAACTTGCCTAAGATGAGGTAGAGCTGGGAGATTCAGATTATGGCTTGAAAGTCTCTGGTTTTACTAAATCTGAGCACTTCCAGCCAATATATTGATGTATGACCTAAAAATCTAATAATAGATCATATTATTGTATTACAACATTGATTCAGATAGTTGAAACTTAATCTGTTGTTTCTTAAAGTGGCTTGTTAATTATGGGAAGCAGGGAGGGAGCCCCTCACCACCTCCAGGGTAGTCAGTGAGCAAAGAGCCGTGGGGGTCAGGAGAGTGGCTCAGGACTCCTCTTTCCTCAGATGTGAGAGGCTGTTGGCTTTTCAAAGAACTCGTATGTCTTTGTGGTGCTGCCACCTAAGTCAGCGTTGCCTTTTGTTCTTCCTGAACTAGGTTAGGTTTATGTATATTTAATTACTCTATTCAGCAAACACTGATGAAGCTTCATGTGAAGGGAACTGAACTGGATGCTAGGAATAGGTATAAAACCCTGTCCCTTCCCTCAAAGTGACTTAGAGTAAGAAATGTCTATTAACTTCTGTAAAGCAAAAAAGAATTCATTGGAAGAGATTAAGGAATGTTCAAATGAAAGCAATGCCAAAGGTCAGAGAAGGGACATATACTCTGACTTGGAGATCACAGCACAGACTTTGGAAACGATCAGAAGAGCAGCTGCTGAACTGCGAAGAGCAGACTTGTAAACTTTAGGTGAAGGTGAAGGTGAAGGGTGAAGGTGAAGGTCATAGATGAACACCTGTTGATGACTCATGTCACTTTTCCAACCTCCCACCCCTGAGCCACAGGAACCTTCTTTCTCTAGCCATCCTAGGCTTCCTCATTGTCCACAAACACACGGGAGCATTGGCGTGTTTACATAAGCTGCAGTGGCCTGCAATGCCCTGGCCACAATTCTCTTTGCTTAGCTGAACCACGTTCTCACCTCTTTCATTAAGTCATTCTTAACATTTTTGCTAACCACACACCTTTCCCTCTGGATTTGTTCTCTTATCCCACTTCTGCCGAAGGGATTGCCTTACCTGGTCCCATGAACCACAGTAACCTGAACTAAGTGACGCACAGCCTCTCTGATGGTGGCAGGGATGGATCTGGTATGTGAGTCTGACGGTCATGTTGGGCAAAGCAGAGAAATACAGCTGAGAAACAGAAGAAGAAAGGCTAAGAGAAACAGAAATAGGAGAGTACATGCAGCCTCTGAGAAAGCCACTGAAATTGCTGACTGACTTTCCAGGTCGCTTTTAGCTCACAGGAGGCTCAGTTATTTCCCTGCTTCCAATTCCAAGAGTTTACAACCTGACACCAGGTTTCTGATCCTTCCAACCCAATGGGCTTGGACCAAAGCATCTGGCTGGCTACATTGATCTTCTCATTCCCCGAACTTCCTGTTCACTTATTCTGTGCTATTCATTTTCTAAATCCATCCAGTTTTAGAAAACTTAGCATGTTTATTTGGCTGCTCCTCGGTGTGAGCCAATGTCCCCACCAGATTGTAAGCTCTTTAAGGGTAAGACAATCCCTCGTACTTGGGAGGCAGCATTGCATAGTGTTTTAGAGCATGGACTCTGGAGATGGATGAACTGAGCTCAAGTCAGCATGACCCCTATGTCAGCCAGGGCAGGCTGGCGCATGCTCTGTTAACAGACCACTCTCAAATGTACAGTCTCAACACAGCGAAGGAGTGTTTGTTTGCTCATGCTGAATGTCCCACTCAGGATGGCAGCAGGCCTATAATCATCATGGTCACGCAGACCTAGGTTGGTGGGGGGTCCATCCCAATACCTACCTCTGTGATAACGAGACCAGGGCAAAGAGAACATGCAGGCTCGAACACTGGCTCTATTTGACCCAAGTGCAATTCTACCACGGGCCTCTTTAACTATAAGGGCCACATTGTGTGAAATATAGGACAGCCCTAAGACTTTCAGAATCTTTTGCCGGCAGTGTAACTTGAGGCACATTGCTTACTTAGCCTCTTTATGCCGCAGTTCCTTTTCATTAAAGTAAGGATACTATAATAGTACTTTCCTGTTGTGAGACCTAAATGGGAGGGTATATATAAAATGTTCAACAGTGTCTTACTGACTGTTAATACCATGTAAGTGTTAGCAGTGCTACTTGTAAATAAACTCAAAGTTATTTGCTTGATTCTTCTTATTTGCATCTCAACCTGCAAATCAAAACTTCTGAAGTTGGCAAGCTTCAGGGTGACATCTTGATAGAATTACTCCCTCATCTTTCACCACTTATTCATTTAGGGACAGAAATTTCAACTAGTGGTTGTTTGTGCTGTTCTCTTGCCTTATAGCTTAGCTTTCTTCTAAAGAGTCAAAAACCCCCAAAAACGGCATCCCCAGTAACTGTACATAATCCAGAAGAAAAGCATACTTACAGATTAGCCATTCATTGTGTCCATACCACCTCGAGAAAATGAACTTAACTACAAGGGCCACATGGACTATCTGCCACATTGAATATTTGCTTTAGAGACTTTTATTCTCATTTTCTGGGTAGACTCTCCTGAATAACTTACCACATCCCTAACACTATTGGGAAGGAGTTCTCTCTATGGCTCAAATTGCTGTACTCAGCATTGCTTCGGGGGAAAGCACAGGGTTACGAGCTGGAGAAGGTCTGACATTACTTTCGGAGTTTATGATCAGAAAGCATTCTACTCAAACAGCACTGGTTCGGAAAAAAGGGGAAAAAACACTTAGAAAAGCTGCTTAGAATTGAAAATGGCCTTATTTTAGTGGAGGAGAAATGCGGTTTGACATCACAAGGGGAGTGGATAAGATGCAGTGCAACCAGAAAAGTGCAGTTGCCAGCCTCCTCCTGAGATCAAAGCAAAAGTCCATTGCTCAGATGGTTGCTTTCACACACCCACCAGGGGGCCTCAGTGAATTTTCTTTTCTCTGGGAAGGATGGTAAATAGCACTTGATCCACTGGACAGTGTATATGGGACAGTGTATAGTTACAAGGTGTCTCACTAACCGCAGGAGCCTCCCTCCAAGCCCAGTAGAGGCAGGTGGTTCACCTGGTGGTGTGTGCCCCACACCCTCCCTGCCCTGAACAGCCAAGCCTCAGCCTGATTCGGCTGGCAGGTTTCCTACTTTGCTCTCGAATTCCTCAGGCATATTGCTGTTCCTCTTCCTCACTTTCCTCTCAGTCATCCTTTGAAACCTCTCTCCGCCCCCACCATTTCTCTTGATCTGCACTGGTCTTGCTTGGATCTCATATTTGCTTGTGTGTTATCTTTTGGCTCAGTGGGCTGGGTATTTGTTCTGTTTCTTGATGGAGAAAAAGAAGGTTGGATTAAATCAGAAAAAGGTGTGGTGTCTTGGAGTAGCTTTTGTTGGTGGATCTGGGCTGGGAGTTAGGACTAACTAGTGGGCAAGTCACCCACTGCCAGCCCTGGTGCCACCAGGTGTATGCACAGCATTGTAATTAACTTAACCCAAGGAAGTGCTTACCACTGTTACCCTCACTTTACAATGTGGAAAAGGGAACTTGGAGGAGCTAAGGGTCTAGATAAAATCCTACAGAAATGAACCCAGAACATCTGATTTCAGAGCCTGCTGTATCCTGAAGGTTTGTGTCTCCCACAAAATTCTCACTTTGAAACCAGTTCCCCAATGTGAGGGCATTTGGAGGTGGGGCCTCTAGCTCGGAGACCTCCTGAGTGCCTGTATAGACCTCTGCAGGCACCTTAATCCTGCACTTCCCAGCCTCTAGAATTCACTTAAATTGGGGTTTTTAAACAAAATAATAGAATTCAATTAAATTGGGGTTTCTTAAGGTCAGCACTATTGATATTTTGGGCCAGATCATTCTTTGCTGGGACTTTGTCCTGTATTTTGGTAGGATGTCTAGCAGTATTCTTGACTTGTACCTACCATATGACAACAGCATTCCCCTTTGCCCAGTTGTGACAAAGAACAATGCCTCCAGTTTTTGCCCTGAGGGATGGGGGTGGGTGGCAAAATCACCACTGGCTGAGAACCACTGTCCTAAATCATTTCCATGGTACTCTATAGATTTAACACTCAACAGTGTCATATAGATTTTGTTTTCCCGCCATCAGTTATTTTCTCACCTTTTTATTCCTCCTCTTTACTTAGTTCATCCTTCTATAAATTAAGGATAGTTGTTTTGAGGATGAAATGAAGTAATGAATGCCAAATCCTAAGGGTGGTCTTTGTCACGTGGTAAGTGCTTATAAAAGCCACCTGCATTGTTAAAACCCTCCTCCCTGCAGGCCGATCAATGACCACAAGCCCACCTCCTCTAAGACAAGCTCTGCCCTACTCAGGGAGGAGAAAAGAAAGGAACACTGTCACTCTGAAGACCCCGAGGAAGACTCCTTCCTCTTGGCCTGCAGCCCATGTGTAATGGCTAGAGGGTCCGTGGTTTGGGGAGAATGAGAACAGACTGTAAGCATAGTCCCTTAATTGATGCAAATCCCGTTCCTTTCGATCAGATTTACATGATGGCATATTTCAAATGACAAGCCCTGTTATTTGTCATTTTTACGAAGAAAAACCCTTAGCTGCTTTCTAGTCCTGAATTTTGAAGAGAGGCTGATAGGCTTCCCTCATTTAAATAGAGCATCGATGCAATTTTAAGAACCCATTCCTTCTAAGGGAGTGGAATTGACAGACCTGGACCTTGAAAACTAATTTGATATACTGATGGTCTATGGAGCTTGGCAAGGCAGTTTTTCAACCTAGCCTGGAGCATTTTCTATTTCCTTCCTTGGATCTATTTTAGACTCTTACTTTGCATACTACCAGCAACCGAGGCCGCAGTTATCTTTCCTAGAGAAAAGTAAGAATGTTTTTCTTCTGGAAAGTTCTAAGACCCTTCTACTTTCCCAGCCCCTATCCAGTCCTAAACAATATCCCCATCTTGCCTCAAATATGTATGCATCTTTGCCTTCTACTCATCTTCCATGTTGCATCCATTGGGTCAACTGCTCTTTTAGCCAAACTCTTTGGTGAATGAAACCTTGAGAGTGGTTGGGCTGGGGCCAGAAGTCTGCCCCTTGAGGTCACTGTTTTACTTGCACATTGAGGTTTTGAGGCACTGTCTTGGCCTTCAGGAAACAGCACCTTCCCTTCCACCTCCCTTACAATATCTCCCCATCTTTCATCCTCCCCTATTTCTGTTGTATCCTGTACATTGGCCTCTTTCTTTTCCTTCTCACTTTTCTATGAACTTCAATCACCACCCCCCAGGGAAGAGGCAAGAAGAAGGTATTTTCCCAATGCCTCTGTGCCCAGGGAGAGCTCAGAGACAAAGGCACTGCTACCAAAGATTTACTCCACAGAAGGTCATTGAATCTGGTCATGGAAGTAGGATTGATTATTGGAGATATATCAAATGTTCTGGGTTAAATATTAGCAATTATTAAAAACATTTCTCAATGTACAAGTCTCTCAAATGTGTATGAATGCATATCCCTCTTTTTAACAATGGAGCATCATATAGTTTTCTGTGAAACATATTTTAAGAAGCACTGTTCTAGGACATTTTAGTTGTCACATTCCAAATGCTCCTTGGAGTTTTACATACTTTATATTTTAAAATTAAATCTCCCTGCTTGGGATCACAGTGACTATGATGGCTAAAAAGAACATGAACTTATAAAAAGACAGAAAGCATAGCCTAGGTAGTATACTCTCTTAAAAATTATTAAAATACACAATGGCATACACTGAATGGCCAGATTATTATGATCTCTGAATGCATAATAATCTGGCCACTCAATGTATAGTTTTTTATTTTGTTCTTAAGGCCGTTTTGAAATTTATTGTAACTATTAATGTTTTCCATAATGGGTATCTAAATGCTGGCTTTTGTCTAGTGCATTGGGTTCTTTGAGGCTGCACCAGACCAACATACTAGTACTGTACCCAGTAAGGGCAGGACACTCTCTAGCTAATCTCCTGTGTTTGTTCCTTCTCCTACTGCTGGTGGTGAACCCATGATCTTGTAATGCTGGCCAGGGTATCTTCAGGATGGCCCAAGGCCAGTTATCTTCCAAGGTATCCATTTGGCTCTTTAGAAATCCATGCATCCTTGCTGGGCAGTCTGTTCTTGTCTTGCTCCAGCCAGACACCTACCTTGTTTATAACTGTGTATGTGAAATATCTGTGGACACATATCAGATTCTCCCAAGAATTCCTTTATTCACCTTCACTCAGATGGCTGCACTGGTTTAGGTCGACAAGTGTCTGCAGCTCAGCAAACATGCTGGCCTCCCTTCACACAGGGTTATCACTCTATAGACACTTTTGAACCCTTCTCAATCAATTTGTGAGGGGGGCATTCTCTCCCTTCTCCAAAGAAAGGAAGGGGGGAAAGGCCATTGTACTTCTTACCTCAGAAAAATCTTCTACCAATTCTCTTCTACCACCTTTTGGAATTCCTGGTTTTGCCTTATTGAGGCTATTAGGTAGGTGATGGGGATTAATAATCATTGGGCTAGTTTCTATTATTTTTAGCATGGGTGGAACTAACTAACATTCTTCTTTAGTGTTCCTTACCATCTGTTGAATTTCAGAAGACAACAGGAAAAGATTCATTTAATGGCATTAGTACCGAAATGCAAATATTCTTCATAATATTTTCTTTTGTTGGTACTAACATAATTTCTAAAACAACTTCCATTGCTTGATCATCTTTTGTTATTAGAGTTAATGCTGATAGGAACACCTGCCTCAGTCATATGCTATTTTCTTGTGCCTTGTTTCCCGGGTAGTGGGGTGGGGGGGCATCTAGGTGAAAAGGCATTAACAGTTTTCCAGCTCATACAACTTCGTGGCTAAAGCCCTTAGTATATGACTGCTAAGTATTTAGAAGAGTGTTTATTAAACTTTTGAATTAAGGGTAATTGCACAGAAATCAGGATAGTAAGCACTTAGTAGATTTTATATTTAATTTTAGTAAATGGAATTTGACAATTCTCGGCTACTCATTTTTAATTTTAGCTACCTAGAGCTGTATCCCCTTTCCAGCTCCTATCTCGCCAGGCTGGTTTCCCATACATTTGTTTCAATTTTCATATTCTACCTCCCCACCTTCCCTTAGCTCCTTCCTTCCTCCCCCAACCCTCTGTTTTCCTATTTTGTTGTTTGCTTAATCGCAAATCTCCATTAGTGCGAGTTCCTGCTGCGTTCTTCAGCTGTGAGACACTCCCTGGTCCTCCCTCCCCCATTCTCCAGCTGTCTCCATGGGCAACATCAAACTGCTGATTTTAACACACTTGGTTAGCGTTTAGCAGGGGCCAGGGACTCCTGTTAACTTCTAAAATGTGTTTATGATGCAAAGACACATTTTGCTCCTAATTAAGACTTTCACTAAGGGGAAGAATAAAAGGGTATCGAGCGTTGAGGTATCAAATGGCCGCCATCCCGGAAAAGGGCAAAAACTAGTCAAATAAGTGATACAAGAGTTCAGAGGAGCCTGAAGCCCACAGCTCTGTCTGTCCTGAGTCAGGCCAACATTTGCTTGCCTCCTCTCCAGCTGGGCTTTCTCCTTGGGACCCCTGAAGTGGACAACACAAGCAGCCCCTCTTATGAAGGCACCGGTTTTCGTGGAGGTATATCCTGGAGGTATATTGCCATTTTTGAAACATTCACAACATGAAATGGCAGGAAAGAGACCCTTTGTTAGCTTCATTCAAGGAGGAAAATTGAGATGCAGCTGGGAGAAGCAGGAAGCATCCAGTCAGCAAGATAGCAGGGAGACTTTATGTTATATGCAGCTTGTAAACATATTTGCTTTAAGACAACACGGTGCTGCTATAAGCAAGGCAGGATGCAAATGCTTTTTGGAAAACAAGTGTTGGCTCGGATTTTGACTCAAGATGGTGCGCCACAAAACTTGGTGTTCAGTAAAAGTATTCTGAACGAATGAATGAGAAAGCCTCCAGCACAAAGCTTGATTCAGAGAGAGCCCCCAATACATTCTTCCTGACTTTCTTGTTTGCTATTTTCTAGCACTCCTAACTCAGTGTACAAGAGGGTAATCATGTACATCCTATCTAATAAAGAGGGAATATGCTAATTGACCCCCACACTATCACAAAGATGGCAGCGCCCACAGTCAATAAGGAGAGAATATGCTAATTGACTGCCCACCCTCAAAGATGGCAGCGCCCACAGCCAATAAGGAGGGAATATGCTAATTGACTGCCACGCCCTCAAAGATGGTGGTGCCCACAGCCACAAGATGGTGGCACCCAGTCCCCTTAGCCCCGCCAGGGCAGCAGGCGTGTAGTGGGCCCGGCTGCTCTGCATGCCTGCCTCTGGAGTCCCCCAGTCCACTCTGCCCCCCAGCTGGCCCAAGGCTCAGGCAAGCCTTGGATGGTGGCTGCCCAGCTGCCCAGGGCCACCCAGGCTCAGGTAACCAGGGCCGGCTGAGGCTTGCGATGCTGGCAGTGGCAGCAGCAGAGGTGTGATGGGGGCATTGCCTTCCCCTGATCACCAGGTTGCCTCCTGCCCCTGAGGGCTCCCAGTCTGTGAGAGGGGGCAGGCCAGGTTGAGGGACCCCCCTCAAGTGTATGAATTTTCATGCACCGGGCCTCTAGTAGTTATAGAAGAGGCTTTGCATTGTCTTGAGTGCAGTACCACCTATGGCATGATTTTAAGAAAATGCATGAAGTTCCATTATTCCTGGTAAACCAGTTCATCCCTGATCATACATGTCCACAAGATTCAAGGGCCTCCAGAGCCCTTGAGTTCCTAGTAAATCCAGCACACTTGACTTCAGCTCCATAGTCTTCTCTCCCCAAGTGTGTGAGTTCATGTCCTTCTGGAAGTGAATCTCAAGACAGAGTTACAAGTGTAGGGGGGTAGGGTGGGAGATTTACCAAAGAACTTAAATGCATTGTGCATAACCCATGGACACAGACAATAGTGTGCTGAAGGCCTAGGAAGGGGTGGGGAAAAAATCAATGGGAAAAAAGGGGGGCAATCTGTAATACTTTCAACAATGAAGATAAATTTAGAAAAAGGTAGGAGATATTATGAGAAATGGCGATGAAAGAGAAAGGAAAGAGGGCAGACATAGGTGAGGACAGCCTCAGACCCAGAAACAGGTTTGACAACAGGTTTATGAAAAAGGAGGGGGAAGGAGGGAGGATTGGGTAGGGCAGCCTTAAGGAAGTCCAGAGGAGGGCCAGTGGGAGGCTCAGAGCAGAGAGGAGTCCTGCTTTGGGCAGGAATGGCCTGTTTCCAGTACTCCCTATGCTCAGTCTGGCAGGGAACCCTGAAAAGAACGTGGCATTGGTGTGAACCCTGCATGGATCACTGAGGGGAGGCAGCCAAGGCTGTCAGCTGACCAGAAGGTTCTCTTTTGCATGGAGATCTGGGCAGTGCACCCCCATGCTGCCATATCTGGACACTTCCCTAGTCCTAAAGGACACTATCCCTAAAACCACTTTCCCCTTTCCCCGTGGAGACCATGAGACCTAATGTGATTATGCCTTATATTCCTGTTTGCCTCTTGCACTATCAAAAGTTCAAGACTCTCATGCTGTCAATTACTGTCCAAAATGTAATACCCGTTTGGCACTCTAAATCTTTGAATGGGACTCTATAATATACCACTTCCCACCCACCCAAATCCTCCACTTGCACTCTTGATCTCTCTGAGTGTCATGAACAAAATTGTTCATATCCTCAACATTTCCAAGAATGTTTTTTTTTTTAGAAGAGAATCTGGCTCACTCCCGGGACACTGCTTCCTTCTCAAATGATTATTTTTGGTCTCATGAATATATACTGGGCAGTGGGGAGAGTAGAGTGGGCCTGCTGCTTACTCCTTATTTCTTCTTTTATGACATTTCTCCTTCCTTTCTCAAAGACATTTCCATCAAAGACCTCATGAGACTATACCCCCTACTCATTTTTCTTGTTACCGTCATCTTTTAAGCTCCTGGACACTGACTATCCTCATTCATTCAAGAATTAGCACTATCTTCCTCTTCATTGCTCTTTCTGTTGCTGTTTTGGGAGCTTCATCATTCATGTAGCTGATCTATTCAATACTCTGGCTGCTGAATTGGATGACTTGTTCCTGCCGCTTGCTAAGACCAACCTCTCCACTCAGGGCTGGGTCCTTCTCCCACCTACTCCTGCAAAGGATTTAGGATTATGTCCTCTTTCATATATTCAAAATGTGCCCACTTAACACTAGATTATTCCTATCAGTGTTGTATTTCTCATTAATTACATAAGCAATAATAGTAAAAATAAAGATTTTCATCCTAAAATAAACCCTGTATTGACATACACTTCTACCCCTATCACCCCATTTCTCTGTTCCCCTTCAAAGCAAAATGCCACATGTATGTCCTCACTCCTCTGTGTCTTTGTAGCCAATCAGGCTTTTATCCCCTCTACTTCACTAGTCACTAATACTGGTTTTTCCAAGGTTTGCCAAGAACCTCCATGTTGTAGACCCAGTGATGACTTTTCTGTTCTCATCTTGCTGAGCTGCTTAGAAAAATTTCAGTTTTCTATCACCTTATCTTTGCAATATTTCCTTCACTTAGGCTCAGAATCATCATACTCACTGCCCCTTCCTGCTCACTCACCGTTGCTGACTCTTCCTTCATCTCCACTCCAGCGTTATTGAGAAATAATTGACAAATAACACTGTGTAAGTTTAAGGGGTATAATGGGATGACTTGATATATGTCACCAAGTAGTAAGAAATGATTTTGAAATGATTACATAGTAAGATAAGTGAACACATCTGACACCTCATATAGTTGTCATTTTTTGTGTATCGTTAAAATATTTAAGATCTGCTTTTCTCAGTAAATTTCAAGTATATTATATAGTATTTTTAGCTATAGTTACAGTGCCGTACATTCGATCCTCAGAACTTATTCATCTTACGAGTGAAAGTTTACACCCTTTGACCATCATTTTCTCATTTCATCCACCACTCTACGCTCTGACTTTTTAATATTCCACATATAAATATCATACCATATTTGTCTTTCTCTGTCTGCCTTATTTTACTTATCATAATGCCCTCAAGTTTCTCTCATATCGCAAATGGCAGGATTTTCTTCTCTTTTGTGGTTGCATAATATTCCATTGTATTCCTTTTAATGGAAGCATGCAAGTGGTTCAGTTATTAGCCCTCATCTTTCCCTATTTATGATGACTCCCTAACTGATCTCATTCAACTCTGCACTGATCACTATTCTCACATATAATAGCCTAATGACACCTCTGCCAAATGCTACTGAAAAGCACCATAGCCAAAGAGCACCTTTGGTTTTCTTTCACCTTAACGTGTGTGCGTGTGTACTCACACATAGACACCTCTTGCATTCTTTCTTCATTTAGAAGATGCCACCGTATTTCTTCAACTGCCCAGGTCAAAAACGAGGTGGTTTGCTTAATTCCTTTCTTCTCTTTGCAAACCATATCCTTAGGCTTTGTCAGTGAGTCCTGCTGGTTCTAGCTTTAAATTCTATCCTGGATTTGACATCTTGTAGCCATCACCACTGCTAGTATCCTGCTAATGGCCACCATCACTTCTCTCCTCGACTATTGCAATAATCTCCTCAATGGTCTTCTCTTTCTCGCTTTTACCCTTAATATTGCTTATTTTCCAAATTGCAGACAGTGATTTTGTAGAAATGAGATCACGTCATGCCACATGGGGTTCCCTACAATCACTCCAAATAAGTATTTTAATCTAGTTGAAAGAGAAAAGCATTACATTTCATAAGAGTGTGCATTGATCTTTCCATTGTTCCTGTCTTTTCATATGTCTGCACCTGTGCACATGCTGCCAAACCCACTTTCCACTGCCAAACCCACTCAGCCTCCACCTGTGTGATCCTTACTTCTCCTGTCAAGAAACACCTCCTTCTCCAACTCTAGTAAGATCCTCCCAAGCAGTTGCTGGATCATTTGTGTCCCAGTGTACATGGTTTGCACCTCTTTATGCATCTGCCACACTGTTTTGTACATTCTTTCTATGCATCAGTTTTCTTTCATTAGACTATTAGCTACTTATATCCCCATAGTTTAACAGGGTGTCTGGCACAGAGTAGGACACAGTATGTGCTTAAAGTATAATTAAATAAGAAATTTGGCACACAAAATTTCCTCCTCCATTGTAAGAAGAATATAATCACCATGATATTGAATCCCTCTTTAAACACAAGAGCAAAAGCAGTCCATTCAGGGTGAGTCACTAAGAGCACCAAAGGTTGCCATCTCTTCATTGGTGGAATCATTAGAATGGGTAAGGAAAAATATCCACCATGTCTGAACAAAGGTAATGTAACCAGGTCTACCCAAGGAGGAAATTCCAAGGCTAGTCATGCATGCTTTGGTTATAGAGAAATACCTATAATTTTTCCAGCCTTTGAAAATAAGGAATTTGAATTTGCTGACTGTTAGCAGGTATTTTTTTTTTTTTAATATTCTATGGCTCCATTAATAACGTCTATCTTGGTTTGGGATAAAAATAAAAAGGCACAAAAATACATATGTTTGAAATAACCTTTAATTTCAAAATTATTGCTTAAACTATAGACTCATTTTCTATTCATTTTAAAAACAATGTCTGCTCTGTGTAGTATACAGTATTTTAATCTTTTCTGCAGAAGTGTGAGTGGTGTGCACACCAAGGGGTAATTCTGTAGGAATAGACTTTTAAATTCAATTCAGCACTTTTATCGAGAATGGAGAAGCTTAAAAATTAAGCCAGCAGGCACCCAAAGCCGGAGAGAACACTACTGGATGCATTCTTAATTAGAGCCAATAAAGTGTGTTTTTAGGGAGAGCTTTCCCACAGAAGGCTCAATGGCAAAACTTGGGAGAAACAAACAAATTAAATTCTGTATATTAACTGCTTGGCATGCTGCTTCTCAAGGAGTTATTTAGCCCAACATGATAGTTGACAAAATTTCACTTTCAAAGCTCCAAATAACCCTAAGATGAAGTAGCAATACTTGCATATTTTCCCCAAGTACAGAACAATCCATACTGATTTCAAGTCTTCCCTGAATACTAGCAGAAGAGAGAATGCTGGAGCATGAATGTGCTCAATGATAGATAAGACCTCAAGAATCTTGGATTTTGCTTTCATCACTGTTTTGTTTTGTTTTTTAACTCCTTAAGCATATTTATGTTATGAGTTATAGTATTTGTATGTCCACACTTTATGTGTTTGTGTAAGCATTAAAATAAGGTCAGGAAAAATGGAAGAAAGATTCCAAATAATCAACAATGAATTCATCTGGACAGTAGGATTGCAAGTAGGGAGACGAAATATGCCTTTTAAAATATTGTTATCCATATCATTATTATTTGAGCTTACATAGAACTAGAGGCCCAGTGCACGGATTTGTGCACATTGAAAGGAAATTAATTAGAAGGTGGCCGCCGGGGCGAGACTGGGCAAGACGGGCTGGACACACCTTGAAGTCAACCTCCCAGGTGGTCCCTCCCCAACCGGCCACACCTGGGGTGGCACCTGGGCTCCAAGGACATCTGCAGAGTGAGTGAGGTTCCTCCTGCAGGTGGGGTCCCTAGGGGAGGCATGTGGGGATCTGGCCAAAACCGGCAGTCCAACATCTCCCAAGGGGTCCCAGAGTGTGAGAGGGCACTCTGCAAAGTTGATGTCACTCGGCAGCTCCTGCATTGAGGGTCTACCCCCTGGTGACCAGTGTGTGTCGTACCTACCGGCTGGTTGGCCAATTGGCGGTTGCTAAGCCTTTTATATATATAGACTAGAGTCCCAGTGCATGAAATTCGTGCACAGGGGCATCCCCTTAGCCCAGCCTGCACCCTCTCCCACCTGGGACCCCAGGATCGGGCCTAAACTGGCAGTCAGACATCCCTCTCACAATCCTGGACTGCTGGCTCCTAATCACTCACCTTCCTGCCTGCCTGGTCACCCCTAATGGTCCCCCCTTCCAGCCTGATTGCCCCTCACTGCCTCTGCATACCGGCTTGATCGCCCCTAACTGCCCCCCACTGCTGGTCTGGTCATCCCCAACTCCCCTACCTGCTGGCCTGGTCACCCCTCATGGCCCCCCCACCCCGGCCGCTGGCCTGGTCGCCCCACGCAGCCTGCTTGTTCAGTCATTTGATCGTCCCTCACTGACCCCCCTGCCGGCCTTGTCGCCCCACACAGCCTGCTTGTTCAGTCGTTTGGTTGTCTCTCACTAACTACCCTGCCAGCCTGGTCATATCTCACCCACCCATTGGTTTATTCATTTATTCATCCAACAAATTATTTTATCTTGTGAGGGTGTGAGGGTTAATTTGCATATTACCTCTTTATTATATAGGATACTTTGAGTCCTAATATATGGTGACAGGAGAAGATTTGACTTTGGGTGGTGGGCACATGATGCAATATATAGATCTTGTAACATTGAAACCCACACCAGAAATCTATATGTTCACATTGCCATTGTCATCCCAATAAATTTAATTAAAAAAACACATACAAAAAAATAAACTTAAAATATTTACTGGATTATTTTTGGAAAATTCTTTTCTGGAACTCTTTGGTGTCAAGCACAGAAAACAAATATACAGGTACTGTTCATAGGCTGTGGGACTTCTGAGAAAAACTGAGTTCTGTATTCCAAATATGGTATAATAAGTAGCATTTTTGTCTTTTTCCTGAAGATATATTAGTGGTGCACATAATTCTGTAGACTGGTTACTAGAATATTATACCAATCTTAGCCTTTCTTTTCATCAACTGTGTAATGGAAATATTTGCAAGTCACAAATATACCTAATGATTTAAATACAAAATCTTGTAGACGGTTATGTGATAATTAAGAATGTTTTAGAAAAATTTAAGTGTAAAAGGTATTAAGGAATTGATTGAACTGTCATTCACCAGACTGAGCTTTTTGAGGGCATGTGCTATATCTTACCCACCCATTGGTTTATTCATTTATTCATCCAACAAATTGTTTTTAAAATCTTACTTCTGAATTCCCAGCACCTTACATAGGTTCTTGCACATAAAGGGTACTCCCTATCTTATTGAATATGCAGATAAATGAATAATTACTAGTCACTCATCAAAGGCTCATTTTCCTAGACAAAGGCTTCCTCAGTTGTGGTTATTATTTTTGAGGAGGTATATTGAGAAAATCATTTTAATATACCTCTGCTTCTAACATAGTACTTCCCATTCCAGTGATACTTAATAAATATTTGGGGAAAAACTCAAAACTACATCAAATCTAGACTATTTAGAGAGGCAAATGCTCAGGTTCAACAGCATGGAGGGCTTCAAATATCTAAAAGACTGCATATGGGAGAAAGATTAGACTTACTTCTTATTGGAAGGGTTTTAATGAAGACTAATGAGTAAAAGATACAGGAGATTTCATCTTATGGTGTAAAGGGTCCTAAACTGACGTGAGATACATGAATTTCTACTCACTGACAGCAGGATAATCAGTTGAGCAAGCTGAGGGGAGCATTTCATCATCAGGTGGGTGATTGGACTGGATGACTTGGAAGGTCTCTTCTAACACTAGCATTTTTTGGTTGAATGAATGATGAACAATGTGATCCCCCAGCTAAGACTCCACTTGAGTATAAGCACTGGATGCTTTTAAATTCTAAGTGCCATAGACTTTTTGGAAAGAATTTTCTATCTCCCTAAAGATCCAGGTAAAGGTTAAACCAGAGAGAAATATTACTTGGAAAAGGCACAGATTTTCCTAGATTTCTTCCAAAACTTTGTCTGTCATGCTTTTAGTCAGCTTCATATAAATTTGAATTGTTACTGTTCAAAAAATTTGTTTGTGTTGGGGATGCAGGGTTTCGGTGGTTCTTTGTAATTGCTTCCTTTTAGTTATTTAAGGGGAAAATTGGTAAAAGCCAGTTTATATTGGTCTATTTCTTTAAATGAGTGATCATAAGAGGCTAAGAGCTATATCTTTATTTCCTTGATGAAAGAGTTTTCCGGATATGTCTCTTTAAGCCTGGTATATTAAATGTTCAATAAGAAAAATAATTAGGTTCTATGTGAATAGAGAGCTCACAGTCTTTTCAGCATCTATATATATAAATGCCTAATATGATAAGTGTGTGACCATTCGGTCGACCACTCGACCATTTACTATGAGCGCACTGACCACCAGGGGGAAGATGCTCCTACTGGTAGGTTAGCTTGCTGCTGGGGTTTGGCCAATCGGACTGGGCGAGACAGGCTGGACATGCCCTGGAACCCTCCCACAGTCCCTCCCCTGCTGGTCCTGATTGGCCCCAATGGGCCTTGATCACTGGCCAGGCTGAGGGACCCCACCTGTGCATGAATTCGTGCACTGGGCCTCTATTTTCAATATAATTATGTGTCTTTTTTAAGCTGGGACTTTTTTCTTATTTTACTTTATCCCATCACCATTTGCCTCCTCTATGCCCTCTTCCACTTCCACCAATACCCTCCCCACCGCCCCCCCCCTCCCAATCACCACACAGTAGTCTGTGTCCATGAGTTTTTTCTCTTTTTTTCTTTTTTTGCTCAATCCCTCTACCCCCCCCCTCCACACACACACACACCTCCACCAGAGCTGTCAGCCTGCTCTCTATCTATGAGTCTGTCTCTATTTTACTTGTTAGGGATGAGTGAAATCATATGGTGCTTGTTTTTCTCTGACTGGCTTATTTCACTAATTATATTTTGAGGAAATTCACATGAGTTAATTATTAACCATCAGTATACCTCAACTCTATTTAAATATTAGTTTGCAAATGATTATAAGCAAAAATATCAAGTTTTTCCTCTGAAAGGCAATGCTAAAGAGCAAGTAACATTGTTTTTTATAAAATTATATTCAGCTCAATTTGTATGTTAAATTGGCACTGAATTTATGCTTATTGCACAGTATAAACCATATAAACAGAATAATACCATTAGTAGGTTCAAGTAAGAACCTACTAATGTAATAAGTACCTGAAGAAATACCTAATTATTTTTTATGAACTCATAATGCTGCATATGGTATTTCATTATTTTATTACTTAAATAATCAATTATTCTTTTACTCTTAAAATGAAAAAAGGGACATTGATGCAATTTAAGTGGAGACCATTCAAAATTCTAAATTGTTGATATAATGAAAATGAATAAAGTCTCACAAAATTAGAGAAAGTGAAGGGAGCCAAGAAAAGCAAATATAAAAGACTCTCCTGGAATCTTTCCAAAAGGTAAAGAATTAAGTACACTCACACTTTTCATAAGCAAAGACACTATTTAAATAGGAAGAAAAAAGAGCTACATGAGGCCCGTTGGTTCTGAGTAACTATTACATTGCAGATGGTTTCAATAAATATGCTAAACACACTTGATGAAAATCCTATCCAATAAAAAGGGAATATGCTAATTGACCATCACACCATTGCAAAGATGGCAGCGCCCAAAGCCAATAAGGAGGGAATATGCTAATTGACTGCCCCGCCCTCAAAGATGGTGGCACCCACAGCCAATAAGGATGGAATATGCTAATTAACTGCCCCACCCTCAAAGATGGTGGCACCCACAGCCAATAAGGAGGGAATATGTTAATTGACTGCCCCACCCTCAAAGATGGCAGCACCCACAGCCACAAGATGGCAGTGCCCAGTCCCCTCAGCCCTGCTGGGGTGGCAGGCACACAGCAAGGCCAAGCCTGCCCCGAGGTGGGCCCAGCCACTCCATGCGCCTACCTCCGGAGTCCCCCAGTCTCCTCAGTCCCCCAGCCACCCAGGGCCAGCCCAAGGTGCAGGTAACCTGGGCTGGCCAAGGCTTGCGCTGCTGGCAGTGGCAGCAGCAGAGGTGTGATGGGGTGTCGCCTTCCCCTGATCGCCAGGTTGCATCCCTCCCCTGAGGGCTCCAGGACTGTGAGAGGGGGCAGGCCGGGCTGAGGGACACCCCCACTCCAGGGCATGAATTTTCATGCACCGGACTTCTAGTTTAGTAATAAAAAATACATGTGAACATTACAGGACATTCATATACATCTCTTATATTTTATTTTTTGTTAACTTAGGCATTATTTATTATTTGTTTTAATTTTTTTAAATGTATGTTTTGTCTTTGTAACAAATTGAAGATATGGTGAAAAAAAATCTACAAGACATTTCTGTTTATAGTTTCAGCGGAATACCTCATTGCGGATCATTGCTACCACTGAGGACAATGAATAAAGCTGAATTATTTTTTAATCTGTCTAAAGACGTGAGGGAGCCATTACAGTAGCCAGGTCGACAGGGGCCAGAATTGTGGGAAAAGGGGCACTGCAGAGAGGTGAGCTGAACTTCTGCGGTGATGTTTGCCCCAGGGATGTTTGCTGCCGGTGGGGACAGGGTAAGAGAATCCATGGTTTTCCTAGGCACAGGGGCTGTGTTGAAGGACAAAGTAACCAACAGAGGTCTTGGAGGCCTTATAGGGCTGGAGAGACATAAATGGAGACATTGGGGGCTAAGGTCCCAGTGAGAAGAGAGGTGGAGAGAACAGAGCTCACTTGCTCTTCAGGATACTTGTTGAATTCTGAAGCTAAACGGGTCAGGAGGCCATAAAGCCAAGCAGAGGGCCTCTGAAAAGCAAGGCGAGATATTTCATCAGCCTCAAGGTACTGATGTAGAACAGTCAGGACCCATCAGGTAGAGGCCTCTGGTGGATGCCAGAATCTCAAGTCTGAACCCTGGGGCTTATACTAGGAGAGGAGGTGAGCTACAGGTGAATGGAGCCTCAGCAGAATATTTTCCCAGTCTCTTTCCTCTGATTCATAGCAGTCTCCTCAAGATTCACTTTTCTGTAGGAAGATATATTTGGAGACTTTTTCCCCCCCAGAGAATACCTGATTTTCATTAAAATATGACAAGGTAGGCCAAGCCAAGACAGCAGAACAAGGACTTTAAAATAAATCTAAATAATATGCTCCAAATAGAGGGAAATATGGGCAAAATAGAAGAAGAGATGGAGGATCTCACCAAAGTGTTGGAATGTGTGTATATATATATATATATATATATATATATATATATATATATATATATATATATATATATATATATATATATATATAGAGAGAGAGAGAGAGAGAGAGAGAGAGAGAGAGAGAGAGAGAATCAATTAGCAATTTTAGAATTTAAAAAATATAGTAACCGAAATAAAAAATCAGTAATAGTTTAAACAAAAGGCTGAACACAAGAGAAGACAAAATTAATGAAGGTAAATCAATACAAATCAAACTGAAACTCAGGAAGAAAAAGTGAAAATATAGGGAAAAAGCCTAAAAGGCATGTTGATATAGTGATAAAGTCTAACATATATGAAATAGAAATCCCATAAGATAGAAACATTGGGGCAGGAGAATGTTTGAAGAGTTAACATGGCAAGGAAGGAAAATTACAGTCTAATTTCTCTCCCCTAGTTTATTAAGCTGAAGAGTTATGATTTGTACACACATACACACATAGTCATATACACACTGGGACATGCAAAAATAGATTTACAGTTGTGAGTACATGAAACAGAGTTTATTCTTGTATTATATTTATTAATTATTGTATTCTTTATTTACATTATAACTATAACACACACACACACACACACACACACACACACACACACACACACACTATATGTGAAAAGGTCCCCTGGCCGGTATGTCTCAGTGATTAGAGGATTGGTTTGCACACCAAAAATGTTGTGGGTTCAATTCCCAGGCAAGGGCGTGTTCCTGGGTTGCAGGTTTGATCCCTGGCCCAGGTCGGGGTGCATGGGGGAGGCATGGGAGAGACCACACAATGTGTCTCTCTCACATAGCACCTGACCAAGCACCATGGAGCTGCTCAGTGTGAGGGTACTGTTACCGAGGCCAGACTGCATCAGCTCACCCAGATCTGTCCATGAGCCAGAGCATGGCTCAGTGCAGCCAGAATTCACAGGACAGAGCCAAGACAACTCATACAACAGACAATCTAAGCATTATAAAACTTTTTCTCCAAAGGAAAAGTTTGATTAGTGAAATTCCTTTTTTTAAAAAAAAAATTTTAATTTATTTTTCCAATTGCAGTTGACATACAATATTATACTAGTTTCAGGTCTACAACATAATGATTAGACATTACACACCTGATAAATCTAGTACCCATCTAACATCGTAGATAGTTATTATAATGCTAGTGGCCTGGTGCACGAAATTCATGCACATTAAAAGGGGATTAATTAGAGGAAATATTTTAACATTGCTATTTGCCCTTTCTCTATAATAGAAATGTCAGAAGTGAAAGAAAATTAGTAAAATATATGTGAAAATCTTCCTCCTGTCAGAGTCTGGGGTGCACAGCAGGACCCAGAGTCAAGTCCCCACTCATCCACAGTGCCTCAAAATCGCATGAGACCCAGCCCCAGCGAGCCCCATCCCCATTGGGCAAGATCCAGACCCGGCTGGCCGCACCCTTGTCAAGCCCCGCTGGGAGGTGGGTGCAGACTCAGGTCCTTGGCCTGGTGCCGGGTGGGGCGGTGCAGCCTCAGGTCCCCCGTCAAGCCCTGTCAGGTGGGGGGGCACAGCCTCCGGACCCCTGTCAAGCCCTGCAGGGTGGGTGGTGCAGCCTCAGGTCCCCCAGCGCACCCTCAGGTCCCCCGGCCCGGCACCTGGGCAGGGGGCACAGCCTCAGGTCTCCTGGCCTGATGCTGGGGCGGGGGGTGCAGCCTCAGGTCCCCTGCCCCAGCCCAGGCCACACAGGCTCCGGTCCCTGGTGATTGCTCCTTAAGACTCGTTACGGGAACTCGTCCTCTACTGTGGGTGCAGCCATCTTTTGTTACGAAACCCTGCCTCCACTGTGGGCACCACCATCTTTGTGACAGTGTGATGGTCAATTTGCATATTTCCTCTTTATTAGATAGGATTATTGACTCCATTCACTATGCTGTACTTAATTTCCCTGTGACTATTTTTATAACTGGCAATTTGTTCTTAATCCCTTTCACCTTTTAACCCATCTCAACCTTCCTCCCATATGGCAACTCTCAATTTGTTCTATCTATGGGTTTGTTTCTGTTTTGTTTGTTCATTTATTTTGTTCCTTAGATTCCATGTATAAGTGAAATCCTATGGTATTTGTCTTTCACCGTCCGATTTGTTTCACTGAACATAATAGTACCCTTTATGTCCATCCACACTGTCACAAGTGGTAAGAGTGTGTTCATTTTCATGGCTGAGTAATATCTCATTGTATATACCAGTATGTACCACTTCTTGATCTATTTGTCTATCAGTAGACACCAAGGTTGCTTTCATATCTTGGCTATTGTAAATAACGAACATAGTGAAATTCTTGGATCTGAAGTGCCTTCACTTAGACTCGGTTGGGGAGATGTTAGTATTGTTAAGCTGGAGGCCAAACAGGCATGCAGAGTGGTGCTCCTGGACTTGCTGACCAGTCCAGTTCTGGAAGTGACCACAATAATGCAAACACCCCATCACTTCCTCATTTCATTTTCAGGACAGGGAAAGAAAAAGCGCAATGTGGGGATGGAGGGAGATCAGAAATGCGATAAAACTGGCAAGTAACAAGAGAATGTGTATATGAAACCTCTAAGATGCACTCTTTGATTATTTATCTCCCAAAGCTAATGAGATTTGTTTGACAGCGTTTTTGGTACTTCCTATAAATCAGATAATGGAAATCTCTACAATAATTTAGTACTATACTTCTTGCCTTTACTTTGTTAAAGCTACCTTGGTTATGATTAATTCATTTTGTTCTTTATTGTATTGATATGGTGAATTATATTAAATGACTTTTAAATGTTAAAGCAACCTAGCATAAATCCCAATTGGTTATGTTATATTGTTCCTTTCATATATTACTAAATTTATTGCTGTATATTACAAGATTTTTTGGATGTTTTCCATCTATTTCCATGAGGGATATTTGTCTATAGTTTTCTTGTTACTATGCTATCAGTGTAATGCTGTCTCATAAACTAATTAAGAACCATTCTCTTTTGTTTTCTGGAAGTTTATGAAATAATACAAAATAATAATTGGTATTATTTCTTCTTTAAATGCTTAACATACCTTATCAGTGAAGCCATTTGACTTGGAGTTTTTGTGTTGCAAAGTTTTTAAGGGTGAATTATTTTTTTAAATACATAAATGACTTCAGATTATCTATTTTTTAGTGAGTTTTAGTAGCCTGTGTCTTTTAAGGAAATTACCTCTTTTAACTAAATTGTTTTATTACATAAAACTATTTGTAATATTTTCTTATTCTTCTAATATCTGTTAGGGTCTTTGTAATGTCTCCTCTTTTATTTCCAATATCAATAATTTGTGTCTTTACTTTTGGCTAGAGATTTATCAATTTAATTGAGTTTTCCTCCCCAAAAAAGCCAGCTTTTTGTTTTATTGATTACAGTAAGTTTTCACTTTCCAATTTTATTAATTTTTACTCAACTATTATTTTCTTTTGGCTACTTACTTTGGGTTTAACTTGTCATTTTTATTTCTTCAAGAGAAATCTTAGATTCTTCTTTCCTAATGGAAGTATTTAATATTATAAAATTTCCTTGAAGCATTGCCTTACCTGCATACCACAAATTTGTATTTTGTATTTTACTTTTCATTCAATTCAAAATATTTTCTCATTTCCATTGTCACTTTGTTTTTGAAGTGTGTTGTTTGATTTTTAAATATTTAGGGCCTTTTCTGATATCTTTCTGTTATTGATTTCAGTTTAATTCCATTATTGTCAGAGAGCCTATTTGTAAGGTTTCAATTATTTTACTATGTTGAGGTTTGTTTCATGGACCAGAAGGTAATCTATTTTGGTGAATATTTCATGTGAACTTGAAAATAATGTGCATTCCGCTTTCGTTGGGATGTTCTAGAAATATCAATTACTTCAAATCAGTCGATGACCTTGTTCAGGTCTTCTCTATCCTGGCTGATTTCCTGTCAGCTTGCTCTGTTGATTGCTGAGAAAGGGGTGCTGAGTCTCCAAGTGGCTCTTTCTCTTCTGTCAGCTTTGCTTTGTGTATATTGAAGCTCCACTGACAGGTGCATGGATATGGAGGACTGCTACATCTTCTGAAGACTTAACTCTCACATCCTAATGTGCCTCTTTATCCCTGGAAATGTTTCTTGTTCCAGAGAATGTTGATTGCTTTTGTGGTGGTTGTTTTAGCAGGTTATCAACCTGTTTATTTTCAAATCACAAGTCTTCTTTCACCATCTCTGGGAGGTACTTCCAATCTCGGTTTTCACTCTGCTGCTTTGAGTCTCTCAGCCTTTGCTAAAATTCTCTCAGGGATGAGCCTGAGACTATGTGTCCATCTTCAAAACAAGAATCACCCCAACTTAGGCTTTCCCCTCTCTTAAGTCCCTCTGCTTTCATCAACTTGCCATGCCCTTTATCCCATTTCTCTGGCCAGGTACTAGTATATGGTGTTTCTGTTGGTGTTTTGGCCACTTGAAGTACTGTTCAGCCACAATATGGTTTCCTTGTGTAACTTCTGACTTTCCTCCACAATCCACCACCATTTATTCACTTTTCAGAGTCCTCAGGTAACCGACTTCTGTATTTTGTTAGGTAGTTTTACTTGTAACCGGAGGATAACATAGCTGTAGTGGAGTTTTCCTACCATGCAGGAGAGAGCCTGCACTTCCTTTTGAAAAATATTCGAGGCAAGCTGAAAACACTTTATTGTTGTGGGGTTGTCAAGAAAATGGAGAAAAATTCTGAATTTGCAGAGGAGGGTGAGGAAACATGATGGTCACAGGGGCTGTGGAAAGCTGTAGGCAAGGGAGTATTAGCAATTCAGGCCAAGCTTTAACTGCTTTTCCTTTTCTTTTCTCTGCTCTAAAGAAATTTACTGATTTTTGCCTGTGAAACTATTCAAAGGAACTCTGAGCCCTGTATTTTCACAAAGGATATCAATCTATTCTTCCAGAAAGTCTGTTGCCCAAATTTGAAATTGTTCATTCAATTGGTACATTTCCCTGTAGGGCCACTTTCATTCTTAGGGTGGGAATTGATTTTTCTTCTCTTATTTTGTCATGTGAGAGTGAGTAAGTAGATTACAACCTCGGGATTTTCACACATTATTTAAAACCTGTTCACAGTGTGAGGAGGTCTTGCATAGGCTTGTCTATGCCAATGCGTCAGAACCTCCAGCTGCCTTTGAAATTGCGAGGACAAGCTATGTTCCTCATTAAATGCACAGACTAATGTCTGAGGAAAGTGGAAACTTCCTACAGATATTTCCTAAAATTTGAATTTTTCTGTACTTAAAGTGACTTCACCCTAACTTCTAAGTTTACGCATGCTAATTTAATGGAACTTCTCTATCCATAATTATAAAATCTGATTACAAAATACACTTAAGCATTTAAAATTAGCGAGGAGCTAGTTGAAATTTTTGATTTATATGTTCATGCGTTTTGAATAAACAGATCTAAATATTTAGACTCAAAACACTTGCTTGCATGAATCCTGCATATATCAAAATTAGAACGACAGTTTAAAGACTGGTTTTGGAATGGAAACACTAACTGATCTATACTTTCAAATTTAGGGTCACCGTATCCAAGTCTATGTTATATTTTGGTCCCTTTGCCTCCACTTCTTTTGATTGTCTACTTTTAAAAGGCAGGCTACTCAAATCTTTCTTTTCCTTTTAGTGAAATAATTACAATGTTCAAAGTGGAAGCACAATGTGGGGAGGGAAGGAGATAAAAAATAAGTATGGCATTTCCATAGTATCACTCGTAAAAGTGGAATGGAATCCACAGAAGGAAGGATTACACACTGCATGGGTCTCCTAGCCTCTGAAAATAGTACGTCTGGGCACAGCTGGCTACATCCTGCGGATAGGACCTGGGAGTGCACCTCGCTCCCTTTGATGACACTTTTATAGAGCAGGTGTCAGTTGCCTTGTGCTGGAGACATCGACTGACATAGACTGCCACGGTCTGGGCTGCAGAGCCAGTTGTCCACAGGATTTACTGGGGACTTTGGGGGACGCTGAGTTCATGTCCAGCCTCACTTGCTCGTCCCAGCAGGTTGATTGCCAGGCATCCCCGAGAGAGCTCTTAAGGGGCTCTCGATATTCCTGCTTATCCTTCCATATCTATTTTGACACACTTCTAATACGGATAATTCTAGATTTATAGATAAGTTGCAAAGATAGTTGCTGTAGATGAATGTTTGTGACACCTCAAATTCATATGTTGAAACCTAATCATCAGTGTGATGGTATTTGGAAGTGGGACCTTTGTGAGGTAATTAGGTGAATGGGATTAGTGCCCTTATAAAAGAGACCCTAGAGAGCTTCCTAGCCCTTTCCATCAGGGAGGACAGAGCAGAAGACAGCCATCTCTGGACCAGGAAGGGGACTCTCACAGGCACTGAATCTGCTGGCACCTGGACCTTGGACTTCTCAGTCTCCAGAACTGTGAGAAAAACATCTCTGTATTTCTGCCATCCCTGTCTATGGTATTTTTTTATAGCATCCTCAACAGACTAAGGTAATAGTATAGCAGTGGTTTTCAACCTTTTTCATCCCTTGGCACACAAACTACTAAAATTCTGTGGCACACCAAAATATATTTTTTGCTGACATGACAAAAATAGGTATAATTTTGATTCATTCACACCGTAGAGCTATTGTCGTGCTGGCTGTTGTAATTTTTTAATTTGACAATCTAAGAGAAAAGGGGTCAGTGCCCCTCACTAAATAGTCAGGTATTGCATGTTTTAAAATTCTTGAGGCACACCAATTGACAATCACTGGTATAGTGAACTCCTATGCGTTCTTTTTTTTCTCTCCTATGCATTCTTTATTCAGTTTTCCCAAATAATATTACTATGGTATACTTGTCAAAACTAAGAAATTAATTACTATCAACTGAACCTCAGACTTTATTAAGATCTTTGTCAGTTTTCCACTAACGTCTTGTTTCTGTCCCAGGGCCCAATCCATACCACACTGCCATTTAGTTTGTATGTATTTTTTAACATAGAAGGATTAATACTATGGCTTTCTGTCACTGAAAATTTTTCTGATCATAATCTTTCTGGATAAAGTAATAAACAAAATTGTGTGTGAAGTGAACTGATTGGAAAATGTCAGGAATATGCTGTGTTGACACTTGTTTTTAAAGGTTTGTTCACTCCAGGTGCCTGGTCTTGATGAGTGTTATTGGAGGCCAGGGACTTATCTTTACACCATCCATTTCACTTAGCACAGTGCCTGTCCCCCCGGAGACACGCAGAACCTGTTGTAAAGTTAATGAACGCCTGTCACTCCCTGACGCTTACTCCTCATAACTTGGCCCAATGTGTCAGCAGATCAGCACCGCTTTATTTTTAGAATTCAGATGGTGTCCTGACGAACTTTTAGTTTTACAACACTATAACTTCTTACAGAAACATGGAAAACAGTGCGCCCTGTTTTATTAAAGCAAAACTAATAATTAAAACTGTAACTTGACCATATTCATACATAATATAGATTTCTGATGGTCAATGCCATTCACCACTATGACCTCCTTTCCTTTTTCTTTTTTGAAGAAAAATTTAATTTATTCTGTGAGGTTTCAGAAGTTGGATATTCAGGAAGTTGGTCTTACCCACTTTAATTTTTTATTTTTAAAATATTTTCAATCACAGTTGTACAATATTATGTTAGTTTTAGGTATACAACCTAGTGATTAAACATTTATGTAACTTACAAAGTGATTGCCCTGATGTTACAGCAAAGTAACTGAGAGACAGGAAGACAGACCACGCACTTGGAAGATGCAGAAGTTCACCTTTATTCCAAAAGCAGTGCTGCTGGCTCAGGGGAATCCGTTCCCAAAAGCTGAGCCCCCCTATCCTGCTGAACCCAGTCTTATATAGCCCTAGGTTTTGTTTCTTGCTTCGGGTTTTTTAGAACATTGGTCTCTAATGTTCTATTTTGCTGAAAAGTAGGTTGTAACAGACCCCTGGTTGACACTAGCTCCTAACACCTGGGGACTTGGATTCAGTTCAAAGCCTCTGCAAACTTATTGTTCCAGGAAATGGGTCTGTGTGGTACAGCAAGTGGGGATTAGGCCAATTATAGATAAGCAAACACCCTATTTCTGCAGAGTTTGGGTTAAGCTGCCCTTACACTGATAAGTCTAGTACCCACCTGACAGCACGCATAGTTATTACAATATTATTCTCTGTGTTCCCTCTGCTGTACTTTAGCTCCCTGTGACTATTTTTATAACTGGCAATTTGCACATCTTGATCCCTTCCCCCTTTGGTCTCTCCACTTTAAGTGGATGAGGTTTGCTTATAGGTTTCCAATGAGACAAGTTACAAATGTGAAGAGGTGATAGCTGAACTAAGTTATGGTGATTCAAAGTAGTTCCTGAATCTCTCTCTGATAATTAGGTATGCATGTTTGCAGCTGGTGGCTGCTGACACTGCCCGGAGACCCAGACACACATACACACAGACACATAGGGCCTCTCAAAACTAACTATTCTGTCAACATATTTTTTTTTTAATTGTTTTCATTTTTTTCAATCACAGTTTACATTCAATTACTTCATATTAGATTCAGATATACATCATAGTTGTTAGCAATCATATACTTTATAGTGTTCCCCCTGTTCTTTCCAGTACCCACCTGACCCCATATGTAGTTATTACAATATTATTGACTACATTCCCTATGCTGTACTTTACAACCCTGTGACTATTTTGTAACTACCAATCTGTACCTCTTAATCCCTTTGTGTCTTTCACCCAGTCCCCCAACCCCCTTCCCTTCTGGCAACCATTAGTCTATTCTCTGCATCTGTGAGTCTGTTTCAGTTTTGTTTGTTTGTTTATTCTGTTCTTTAGATCCCACATATAAGTGAAATCATAAGGTATTTGTCTTTCTCATTTCACTTAGCATAACACCCTCCAAGTCCATTCATGCTGTTGCAAATGGTAAAATTTTATTCTTGTTTATGGCTGAGTAGTATTCCATTGTATATATGTGCCACATTTTATCCACTGGTCTATTGATGGGCACTTGTCAAACATGTTTTGAAGGAAACTCCTGTCATTAGAGTAAAAACAAACCCATTAGAAAATATGTTTCCAATACAAAAGTCACTAGTATTATATACATATTTAGATTCAACTGAAATAAAATAAAAAATTCCCTTCCTCAGTTGCACTATCCACGTGTGGCTATTAGCCACTATAGTGGACAGCAAGAGCATTTCTATTGTCACAGAACGCTCTATTGGCCAGGACTGCATTTAAAGCTAATTGGGAATATTTTGCACCCTTTGAAGAATAAGCTCAGATGATTCTGAAAGCAAGCATATCTGATTCACTTAGTTATACTTAAAAGTTTTACTTGAATTCTGCTTAGGTTCAATCTGAGTAAGTATCCTAATGGATGTGAACCACTCTAACCAGTGTTTTCAAGTCGAATTGTACCAGTGTTTCCATTTGCAAGGCTGCCCATGGAGAGATTCCCAGCAGAGATCTAGTGTTCCATAAATAAACGGCTGCCTTGATGTTCCAGTCTAGTCACATTTTGTTGCATTCTTCAGGGCTTATTCTAGTTGCACACTGTGCTTCAGTACCACGCAGAGCTCTAGCTTGTGCTTCTGTTTCTAGTCCACAGAGAAGGTTTTTTAAGCCCAGCTATTTCTTTTGCACTCTGCCTTTTCGTAGTTTGTCTATCATTGCTATGTGTCTGGAAGGGCATGGTGGTAGTGGGCAGGAAGATATATGAGAGCATTAACTTTCTATACCGTTTGTGCACAACAGAGTTAACATAGCATCCCTGGGACCGCGATCTTTAGAAAGGCCTGCTTGCATGAGGCCATTGGCTGGCGACTGGGAACTGGGCTGTGAGAGCATCCCCAGCAGTCAGCATTTAACTAGATCTGCTTGGCTTCAGAATCACTGTGCCTGGATTGTGCAAATAAGATTTACAAAAAATGCTTGTGTTCCTTCTGGGAGTATGGGATGTTGGTTTGTACTAGTCAGGGTCCCTACGTGACTAGCCCCCAATAGAAACCGTGGCTGAGTCTCTAGTGATCTTCCGTAGGCAGGAACATGGCACACTGCCTGCATTTCTGCTGCTGGGGAAGGGCGTGTCCTGTGCGGCCCCGCACAGGAGGGAGAGAGCAGAGAAAACCTGTGTGGGTTCCTCTAGGCCCTGCCTGCCGTTCCCCTCATGACCCAGCTCCTCCTCCTACTTCTCTGCCATAATAAACCTTAGCCACGAGCACAAGGATATCTGAGTCCTGTGAATCTTCCTAGGGAACCTCCAAGCATGGGGCAGTCTTGAGGACTCCTGACACCATCTTTAACACAATTTCTGTTTTCACGTTTCAGAGCAATGCTAAAAAGACTTTCATCGTGAGCAACTAAGAAGTCTCACTGCTCAAACCGAGACAGACTTAAATTCTGCCCAAACTGCAAATGTTTTCCCGAGGAGGCCGGAGAAGTAAAATAATATCAAGTAAAAAATATATCAAGGTACCAGCACAGAGTAGGAACTCAGCGAGGTATTTGTGTTTTTCTTTCTCTTATCCCTCCACCCCAGCTCTGCTAGAATGCAATGTTTTTCAGTGGGTGGACGTTATGACACATTTATGCTGCCTGTTTCCCTGCTGCTATTTTCTTTGCTAGAAAGCACACGATATATTTCAACGTTAGATCATTAACCAGGTTTGTTCTTTTGGCATCTGGTGTTTAAGGCACTTTCCATTTCACTCCAGTTTATTTCATCACATGCTCCTACCAATGGATTCTCACTTGCTGTCTCTAAAAGGAGAAATGTGTTACGCAGGGAGAGACCATTGTACGGTTTCAGGCCAGCAAGGTCAGGTAGGAGACTAGTAATTAAAATCTAAAATGTGTATTTTTTTTCTTCTTTGCAAGCAAAAGAGAAGAGGCGAGGCCATGACTGGAACCACTAGCACTTTAGCTGATGGAGAATGGTAGACACCGAGGCAATTACTAGAGCTTAGATTTCAAGGCGGGGGTTGGGGGGTGGGGGCACACAGGCGCTTAGAAGGAACGAAACCATTCAGTAATTTGTATTTTCCTAACCCTGGGCCCAGTGACTTACGTTTTTAGCTACTTATTTTATCATGGTCCATAAATCTGGTCACTGACAAAGCAGTGATCCGATTCTAAGTGATAAGGTGAAGGACATGCAAGGTGATGCTTAGCCCTAAGAAAAGGATGTTCTGGCTCCTTGCGTGTACAGTTCCCAGTGGCCTGTTTCCATGGCTGCCCCTTCACACTTTCACAAACCTGTCTCTCTTTTTTGAACTTGAGCCATACCTTCCAAAGTGCTCCACTGCGTGCTGGTATCTTTATCACAGTCCCTTAGGCATCTCAAATGTACTGTATATAAATATAAAAAAAGAATTTGATTTGGAGAGGGCATCGCCCTTTGGAGAATACCCATTATGACCAGGTGTTATGCTGCAGATGCCTATAGAATGCTGTTATTTGACCTAGTTTCCCATCTGAGAGATCATGTTATGCCCCGGTAGAGACACCGGTCTTGGCAGTAAATATCCGTGGGATGAGGGAAGCCTCAACTAAGCATCTTTGGATGTCCCCTCAGTGGTCCACTGGGCAGAGGTTGCATGAATCAAAACTGTGACTATTGGCCGTCGTCCACCTTTGTGACAGGCCCATGTCGGAAATGGGAGGCCTTTGTACCCATCCCCCTGCGATCCCTGGACAAATTGTAAGTACCTTGCCATCAGCAGGAAAATCACTCAGTTCAACCCCCCATTGCCAGTGTGGCTTCTTTGATGAATGAAACAATTATAAAAGGGTCAGAAATTCTCAAACTAGAGCTACAGATTCCAGTCCAGCAGACACCCAGAGGCTATCTCCCCTGTCTGTGGCTGATTGCTCGATGCTTTTTGCTCCTTATCTGTTTTTCCTACTGCTGCTCCTTCTGGCGTCTGCCTTACCTGTTGCTCACACATTGACCTTTCAGAGACCAGCTAAACTGTAGCTAAGTTCAGATGTTATTATCTTTCCTCTGACTACAAAGTTGCAAAATGTTCTATTTCAAAAGACATTCTCCAGGAATACATCTGGTTACCTACCATTTGTTCACACATGCTGCACATCCATTCTTTCTCAACCTAGACCTTTATTTTCATACATTATAATCCACTGGCTCAAAGAAAAGGAGGTAAGTGCAGGTGCAGGAGAATTTTTAAAAAATAGAAAAAGGTGGTTACATTATTTGATGTAGATTGAGCACATTTGCCATGAAGTATAAATTATACATTTATAGGGCCCTGGCTGGATAGCTAAGTTTGTTAGGGTGTTGTTCTGCTGTACCAAGGTTGTGGGTTCGATCTCCAGTCCGGGCACATATAAGAAACAACCAAGGAATGCATAAATAAGTGGAAAAACAACTCAATGTCTCCTTCTCTCTCTGTCTCTCTCTCTCTCTCTCTCTCTCCCCCCCTTCCTGCCTCCCTCCCTCCCTTCCTTTCTAAAAAGCAATTAAATATTTTTAAAATTATACATTTATAGGAGCTATAGAATTTTTACCAACAATTATTTTCATGGGATTTTACTATACCACCCTGCACTCATGTTTGATGTAGCTGAGGTTAGACAAAGCTAGAAGGAATGATTCAGTATAACCTTTGTTGAGCATCTACTCTGGCTCCATTATTCCTTAGACTGTACCTGAGGACACACGGTTGGTAACAATAGTTAATAAATCTGAGTCTCTCTCCTAAAATAGGTATGAACGTAAGTGTCTATGAGGAAAATAAGGTGATACTCTAAATTAGGTTATTATTTCTTTTAAAATATATTATTGTTGATTTTATTTTTTTTATTGTTGATTTTGAGAGAGAGGGGAAGGGAGGTGGGTAGAGAGTAACATTGATGAAAGAGAAACATTGATGGGCTGCCTTCTGCACACCCCCTATCAGGGATTGAGCCCGAAATCCAGGCATGTGCCCTGAACAGGAATCAATCCTGTCACCTCCTGGTTTATGGGTTGACGCTCAACCATTGAGCCACACTGGCCAGGTGTGGGTTATCATTTTTTTTTAACAAGTGGTATATACAAAATGACTATTTCTAAATCAATGGAATCCTTTTTCCTGAAATGAAATATTGGTAATAATTACCAAATAAATACTCAAGAATGTTCTTGACATCCTCAGAATAAAGACTGTGCTGGAACCTAACTTCTGTCCGTTCTTTTTAGAGGGCCCTGAGATAATTCCCCAGAACACTGGGGCTTCATAATGAAGGGGCCTGTTTGGTCAGGTGGAAAGAGAACAATTCTCGAGTCATATGGAGTGGGAATTTGAATCCCAGCTCAACAGAAACTACCTCTTGATCTCAGCAATTTATTTAATTTCATTTAGCACCAGTTTTCTCAACTTTAAAAATAGTGGAAAATTGTATATATTTCAAGAGATAGTTGTAAGGAGTGACTATGGTAAGTGTAAGTGTGGCACACAGAAGGCATGTAACAGATATTAGTTCACTTTCACCCTTCCTCAAGGAACATTTTCCTTCAGGTTAGAATAAAGAGGAAGAGGCTTTGTTCAAATGTGGGAATAATATTTGGGAATGAGGTCCTGAGCACCGTCTTGGCCCTTCTTCCACATGTGGAGATTGCTTCTGGTAGGGTTAGATAGAGAGCTGGCCTGGAGAGGTAAGAATGCCAGGTAGTGACATTAGGCAAGAGGAAGCCTGGCAACAGGGAGAGGGTACTAATGGGGATTGAGCGAAGTTCAGTCTGGTGAGGGTTTCCTTCCATTACTAGGTGTGAAGGACAGTGAAAAGTGTCTGGGCGAAAAAGGGAACATCACAGATCGATGTCCAGGGGAGATCCTGATTAGATTGTAGATAGTAGATTTCCAATATAAATTTTACTACTTGGGATTGGATGTCAAAGGGATAGACCAAGTGTATCCCAGAATCCCAGAACTTCTCAGCTGGAAGGGAATTTACCCCTCTTTTGGTCCACCTCCCTTGGTTTATAGATGAGGAAACTGACTCAGAGAGGTTACGTGGCCAGCATGGAGCCCCTCAGTGAGTTAGTATCAGGATTGCAGGCTGGCATATTTCCTCTAGTATGTTGCCTCTAGACATCCCTCTTATTTCCAGGTCATACTGCATATGACTCCACAGACTTCCTAACACCCCATGACCATGAGCTACAATATAATCTTCAAAGACAAAATTCTGTTGTACAGATATTTAAATCTCAGCAACAAAACTTATTTCCTGATATAAAAAACAAAAAAGCCACTCTACCTACAATAAACCAAACTATCTTAGATAAATTAGTGGTGTGTTAAATGCAATGACCTCTTAGACATGAGGGCACATTCAGATAGATAAAAAGAGGAGGTTTTCATAAGGAGCAGAACCATTTCAAACCTTTTAGTAAAGAGGACCACAGCAGTCTAAGCGAGAGTAGAAATGTTAAAATACCTCCCCACGTTCAGGTCTAATTCAATTACAATCAAGGAATGTATCTCGCTAAGGCAAGAAAATCACAGAGGCTTCTTAATGACGTCAAGAAGAGCTTTGGAAAATATTTGAAATTTTTAAAAAGTCAAATGAAATAGAAATATTGGTATAAAAACAACAGAGATTGAAAAACCATGTGTGTGATGGTTTGAGGAATGGCCGGGATGTCGGTGGTACCTTGATGGACTGCCACCTTCCTGGGGAGATTAAGGAGCTCTGTAGAGTATCTTACCTAATAATAGAGAAAGATGTAAATTGACCGTACCTTCGCTATGCCCACAGCCAATCAGAGTGAGTATGTAAATTAACCCAACCAAGATGGCGGTTAATTTGCATACATACCTGGGTCCTGGGAACCTCCTTGGCACCCAGGTCACTCCCAGCCGGCCATCAGGCGGAGGCTTTAGGTTTAGGAAGGGGCCAAGCCTGCGATCGGAGGGGTGGGGGTCCCCTTTCCAAGCCTAAACCTGGGGCAGAGGCTTGAGGCGTGGGAAGGGGCTGAGCCTGCCATCGGAGGGGCGGGGGTTCCCTTCTCAAGCCTAATCCTGGGGCGGAGGCTTGAGGCGTGGGAAGGGGCAGGGGTCCCCTTCCCAAGCCTAAACCTGGGGTGGAGGCTTTAGGCTTGGGGAGGTCCTGGGGGGAACCCTTTCCCAAGCCTAAACCTGGGGCAGAGGCTTTAGGCTTGGGAAGGGGCCAAGCCTGTGATTGGAGGTTCAGGTGGGGAACCCCTTCCCAAGCCTAAAGCCTGGGGCAGAGGCTTTAAGCTTGGGGAGGTGCCAAGCCTGTGATTGGAGGTTGGGGGGAAGGGGGAAACCCTTCCCAAGCCTAACCTGGGGTGGAGGCTTTAGGTTTAGGAAGGGGCCAAGCCTGCAATCGGAGGTGAGGTGGGGGGGGCCCTTCCCAAGCCTAAACCTGGGGTCGAGGCTTTAACCTTTTGCACTTGGATGTTGAGTGTGACTTGACACGGTTAGCATTAGAATAAAGGAATCGAGAAAAGCAAGCGAGTGCAAAGGGTTAAGCTTTGGGAGGAGGCTTTTGGCTTGGGAAGGGGCTGAGCTTGGGATCGGAGGGAAGGGGAAAGTATCAATGGAAATATATCCTCAGGTGAGGATAAAAAGAAAAATAAAGAAAGAAATGTCATATCCTATGAAAGACACACCTTGAAAATGCTTAAAGAAAGTTGTCATTTTTTCATGGTGAAGGGACTGGGGTCTGTGTTGATGAAAATACTTGGGCAGCTGCGGTGACTGGCAGTGGCTGCAGCAGAGGGGTGATGGGGCTGGTGCCTTCCCCTTATCAGCCCAGTTGCCTCAAGCAAAGGGAGGCCAGACTGCGGCTTAGGTCCACTTCCAATGGGGTGTGGGCTTAAGCCATCTGTAGGACATCCCCTGAGGGCTCCCAGTATGTGAGAGGGGGCAGGCTGGACTGAGGGACCCCTCCCCAGTGCATGAATTTTGTGCACTGGGCCCCTAGTACTCATAATAATAACATTCATAAGCAACTAATGCACAAATCAGATATTGCTTTATTAAATTTGAGTGAAAAATATCATTGTCACAAGGACAAGAACATTTAATCTTATATGACACATGCATGTTCTCAGTGTGGGTAGCCTATAGTCTATGCCTAAAAACCAAATAAACACTCAAAAAATTACTTAGTGTACAGTCAGCACAACAAAAGTTATTTGGATAATTTTAATTCCTAGTGTCATCAAACTGTTGCAGAAGACCAAAGAAAACCAAGGGCGCTTCAAAGAAATGGAGGGACACTGTTTAATACATCAGTGGACTCAGGGAACAGCCTTCCAAATCTGAGTGAAGAAACATGCATGGGGCTTTTCTTTATATCCCCCCGTGGTCTTTGTCCCGCAAATATGGATTATGCTTCTGGTCCTTTTCGCAGGCCCCCAGGTGTTAGGGGTCTCCAGGCCATATCTGATGGTCTGGCCTGGCATCAGAGTTAATAGCCCTCCCTCTGGGCAGTGCACTGTCCACAGTAACAGGTTCTGCAAGACCAGTATCTGGGAAGGAGGTAGTGACTTAATTATAGGTTACACTGAGCTTGCTGGCATGGGTTCAGATCACTAGCCTCCAACTATCAGGGTTACATTGGAATTAGCCCTTTTTAGCCTTCTCAAAATTACGATAATATGATAAACACATCTTCCTCCAACAGGACGAGGCTCCATTCAGACCTGATATTTATCTTCATAGGTGGGGACCCGTTTTCCCGGATGGTGCTGGAAACACAATGTCAATATTAGTGTTGTGAACTCTCAACAAGCAGACCACCCCTTTATAATTGACATATTCTTTTTTCATTCATTGATTCAATAAATATTTAGTGAATACCTGCAATTTGTCAGGCACTGTGCTAATACTGAGCTTAAAAGAGGGAGCAAGACACACACAGCTCCTGCCCTACAGAGATTCAGGTCTAGCCCTCCACTGAAATGGAAGAGACACATTTAAACAAGCTGTGAGCACAGAATATAAGTGATATGGCAGAGGAAGTACAGGGTGCTGTGGAAGCGAATGAGATCAAGCTTGGAGAAATGTTCCTGTCGGGAGTGGTGTCTTACTTGTGACTCAAAGGCAGAGTACCAATTAGCTAGTAAGGGGCAGATTATGTTTCAGGAAAATCCAGCATGAGCAAAGATCTAGAAAGAAAGGAAAATACATTTAAATAAAAGAAAAGTACAACAAGATATTATTTCTGGACAAGTATGCAAAGATTTTTTGTTTTCTTTTATTGATTTTTTACAGAGAGGAAGGGAGAGGGATAGAGCATTAGAAACATCAATGAGAGAGAAACATCGATCAGCTGCCTCTTGCACACTCCCTGCTGGGGATGTACCCACAACCAAGGTACATGCCCTTGACCGGAATCGAACCTCCAGGCCGATGCTCTATCCACTGAGCCAAACCGGTTAGGGCTGCAAAGGTTTTTGTTTGTTTGTTTGTTTTTGTTGTGTGTTGTGTGTTTTTTTTAAGATAATACACAGTGTTGGTGAACAAGTGGGTACATGAGAGTATAAATTGGTATGAATTTTTTAGAAGGTAATTTGACAACATTACACACAAAATGTAAAGATATGGATATGTTTGACACTATACTTTCAAATATTTATTCTAAAGAAATAATTGTAGATGTGTTAAAATACAAAATACCACAGGTCTTTGTTTTATAATTAAAATACTATTGTAAAATCATCTAATGGTCTTGGTCAGGAGTTGGCAAACTACAGCTAAACTTTGGCAATGGCCTGCCACCTGCCTTGTTTTTTAACTCTTTATTTTGAAATAACTATGAATCCACAGGGAAAAGGTAGTGCAGAAAGGTCTTGTGTATCCTTCACCTAACTTCCTCCATTGGTTACATCTTCCATAACTATAGTCCTCTATCAGACCGGGGAATTGATAGTGCAGTGTGTGTCGATTTCTATAATCCCAACCACAATCAAGATAGAGAACTATTCCATTGTCATGAAGGTCTCCCCTGAGCTATCCTTTTAATAGTCACACCCACCCCTTCTCTCCTACCATTTCTAAATCTCCCACCACTAACCTCTTCTCCAGCTCTCTATTGCTGTCATTTTGGGAATGTCACATAAGTGAAATCATACAATAAGGAACCTTTTAAAGTTTTCTTTTTCACATTTCATCACGTCCTTGAGATGAATCTAAATTATATGTGTATCAATAGTTCATTTACTTTTAGTGCTGAGTGATATTTCAAGGTATGGATATATCACATTTTGTTTAATCACTTTCCCATTGAAGGACATTGTAGTTGATTCCTATTTTGGGCTATTACAGATAAAACTTCTGTGACCATTTATGCAGAGGTTTTTGTATAAACATGGGTTTTCATTTCTCTGAGATAAATGCCTAGAAATGGGATTGTTAGGTCAGGTGGCTAGAGTATATTTAGCTTTTTAAAGCAGCTGCTGACAGGCTGTGCCATTTTACAATCCCCCAGTTTATAAAAGATCTGGTTTCTCCACATGCTAACCAACATTTGGAATATTTGGTATTTATTTTAGCTGTTCTGATGGGACTGTAGTAATATCTAACCATGTGAGTTCTTTGTCAGATAGATACTTGGTGTTCACCACCACACTGTCTTGAGTTCTGTAGCTATAAAATACATCTTAAAATCAGATAGATAGAGTTATTACCTCCACTTTTGTCTTCGGTGAAAATTGTTTTAACTTTTCTAGTCCTTAGCCTTTTCATTTAAATTTTAGAGTGCTCTTGTCTCTATTTGCAGAATTACGTTTGCTGGGAAGGAATTTGATAGGAGTTATGGGTTGATATTATCACTACTATGTTGAGTCTTTCAGTTCATGAACACAATATGTATGCTAACTGTTTTTGTAAGTAAAGTTTTATTGGAACACAGTTATGCCCATTACTTACATGTCATTTATTATTGTTTTCTTCTATAACAGCAGAGTTGAATAGTTATGACAAAGACTGAATGTATTACAAAGCCTAAAATATTTACTATTGGCCTTTTATAGAAAAATTTGCCAGCCTTTGTATCAGATAAATATTCAGGCCATATTGTTAAGTTGGAAAAGAATATTATAGAACAGGATAAACGGTATGGTAGCATTTAATTTTAAATATAAATTTCAATTGTATTCACATGTATAAAATGACTTAAAAATATAAAGCTATATTTTAATCTTCATTCTTTTAGGACAGTAGTATTGATAATGATTTAATTTTTTTTATGTGGTTTTCTACATCTTTTTACTTTCTATCCTAGCCAGCTAAAAGGAATTTATCAAGTTGCGGAAGGATTCTCTTTTCAAATCTCTTTCACCAATCTTATGAAACAGGTAAAAAGAGACTTTTAAATCATAAAATAAATGACTATCAATTGTTTGTGTCAGAGATAGTGAATAATGCTTTTCCAATATGCCTTTTCAAAACATGGATCAGTTCTTGTAGGTTCATAGTTAGTGATAAGCATAGATAAGAAAATGCCATAAATATAAAGAGTCTTAATCCCTGCTTTATTCTTGATAATAATAACGGACTGACCCACACTTGAGGTTTATTTTCCAGTAACTGGGGGCAAATACAGGTGCTGAAGACGGAATCCGAGATGAGCACGTTGGTTACTGCTGAATGACCACTTCAAGTTATGGATACTGGCAAATGAACATGTGCCTTTTCGGTGACTCTACCCTTCTGCTAACCATCACTGCAGAATGACAGGCTTTTTCAATTCTGATGGTGGATCAGCAAAGATAGAGACAGAACCAAATGGCAAGTCACACCATGAAAAACGAAGTGATTACAGCTGTGCTTTTATCTGAACGGGCTCTGATAGGGTCACGAAAGACCGAAGAGGTGCTTGGAAGGGACATAGGTACCTGACAAGTTAATAACCCACTTCACAAAGTCAGTGCAGCTCAAATGACTCCCTTCTTTCCTTGGAGTGATTATTTCTTAAACCCTGATCTTTATTTTTAACCCTACTCTAAATCCGCTCTGCAAGTACTCATTCATGTGGTGTGAGCTGAAATAAATTAACATTATTTTAATAACTCTAGGAATTATGCATTAATAGTTCCTCATAACCACTGAAGAGAGTTTTTATGGGGAAAAGATGTGAAATTCTAAAAGGCTCTGATACTGCTCAAAAACAGGCACCAAATTTCTGAAGTGAAAACATGTTTATTACATAAAGGCCGCAGATGCTCAGAGCAGCTTGTCATCCCGTTGCTTTTGGGTGGTGCCCACACAGCACTAAGAGCAGCAGAGATGTGGCAATTTTCTAATTAAATGTGATCAATATTGACAACCAAGCGGCACCATTCTGGCCCTGGAGTAGATTCCTGGGCCACAGTTATCCTATTTGTCTGTGCGCATTGCTCGCATTAACTGGGCAAATTGGCCAAACAAATCTCCACTTCTGTAACCCCAGCTCGAAGGAGAGAGGGTTAAGGATTTGCACAACAATAGAGAATGAACACAAGGTGTTCACTAGGTCGTCCATTCTTTTAACAAATATGGGTTGACAACTGCTGACTTCTACTGTGCTTGGTGTATGGAGATTACAGTAATGAATAAGGCATGGATCTCTCTCCACAAACAGCTTAGAAATGATGGCATAAAACCAGGGTGCATAATCATGAAAGTGTAATCTGAGGCAGATATGCCATAAGAAATATATAGACGAGGGACTGTAACAATTCACAGGATGAAGACATTACTTGTACTCGGAGGGAGTCAGAGTTTTCTGGAGAAAGTTGCCTGGAGCAGGGACTGGAAGGCAGGATGTGGGACAAGGCAAAGGCACGGACAGGGATGAGTTAACTGTATGAGCGTAAGAGAAGGGGAACTTACTATAAGGAGTCAGGCTGTGTTGAGGAACTGGAAGGCGGACATGCAGCATGGCCTCAGGAGGGAGGTGGAGTCAGGTTGGAAAGCAGCCAGGAAGGAGCCCAGGGAATTCTCCCCTGACTCCTGCCTCAGCCTTTCCGCAGACTTGCTTTCCCTGCTTCTCCACTCACAGGTGGACTATGACTACGCCCAACGCTTCAACGGAAAGGCAGCAACAGGATCTGCTTGCCCTACATTGTTAGTTTGATGAACTATTGCCAGAACAGTGAGGCTGCAAACAAACTTGTCTTCCAGAGGAAGAGGAGATCGGGAACTTCCTAAACAAGGGGAGGGGCTTGCGCTGGCAGATGTTCCCAAACCCTTTACTGTTCTGTGAATGAGGACCTGCTAGCAGTGCAGTTGGAAGACAGGTTTGGAAGGGCAGCTGAAGAAAGAAGATGAAGGGCTTTGGAGAATCACTGAGAAGATAGGAATGCAGTGAACTATGCTCTGGACAAAGGAGTGTACAGGACTGGGTCCAATGAAATGAAGTAATTGGTTTTTTGGCTTATTTTTGTATTTATTGATCTCGCTGCATTATATGCACTTTTGTAAGCCACTTTAACTTCTTTTGAAAACAAGATGCAAGGTGATACAGTAATTGTCCATTTTAAAAAGGGTACAGATGATAGCTAAAAAAAAATTACTTAGAGTTTGTCTTATCTATTAATTTGCTTTGTGACTATCACATGTCACTAAACCACTCTGAGTCCAAGTTTTGGGTTTAAGAAAATGTGATGAATCTTGAAAATATCATGCTAAGTGGAACGTCAGACAGAAAAAGTGGAGAACCATATGATTTCACTCATATGTGGGATATAAAACTGAAAGAAGCAAATGAAGAAACAGGAAAAACAATCAAACAAAAGCTCATAGACACAGACAACAGTATGGTGGTTACCAGACGGACAGTGGGGGAGTAATAAAGGGTAAAGGGGTCAAATATATGGTGACAGAAGGAGATTTGACTTTGGGCAGTAAAAAACCCAAATCACAATGCAATATACAGATGATGTATCATAGAAATGCACACTTGAAACCTATGTAATGTTATTAACCAAGGTCACCCCAATAAAGTAAATAAATAACTAAATAAAATGTGAAGATTTAATTAGAACAGAAATGGCTCTTGTGTGCACCTCATCCACTTGTCCATCCAGACAGTGTTGAAATTCTTTATTTGTGTGTGTATGTATTTTTTTAATCTATATTGTTGAAAGTATTACATAGGTCCTCCATTTCCCCCCATAAACCTCTTCCAGCCCTCTCCCGTCCTCCCCCCCACCTTCACCCCCCATTGTCTGTGTCCAAGGGTTATGAATATCTATATTATAACAACTCAGTGGCCTGTAATGATCAAAGACCAGCACGGGTGGGTGGGGCCGCACGATTTCGCATGCTGGGCTTCTATATAATAAAAGCCTAATATGCTAAGTGTCTCGTCGTCCAGTTGGCCGTTCAACCAATCAAAGTGTAATATGCTAATGATATGCTAAGGCCACTCAACAGCTTGCTATGACATGCACTGACCACCAGGGGGCAGACACTCAATGCAGGAGCTGCCCGCTGGTGATCAGTGCACTCCCACAGTGCTCAGCCAGAAGCCAGGCTCATGGCTGGCGAGCACAGCAGTGGTGGCGGGAACCACTCCTACCTCCATAGCAGCGCTAAGGACGTCCAACTGATGGCTTAGGCCCCAGGGAGCAGACCTAAGCCGTCAGTTGGACATCCCCCGAGGGCTTCCAGACTTCAGGCCGGCTGAGGGACCACCCCCCCAGTGCATGAATTTTGTGCACCAGGCCTCTAGTATGCATACAAGTTCATTGGTTGATCTCTTCCCAACCACCCTCCCCTGCCTTCCCTCTGAGGCATTCTTTCCCTCTAAGCTTGGATTATGCTTCAGAATCCCCTCCGGGCAGCTCATAAATTCCAATCCACTGCAGGTGTCATCCGTGGTTGAAATATTTGCCATCCCTTGACTATGATTCTAAAGTGCCTGGTTTTCATCCACCACAGGATCCAGGTGGGACTTTTTGTTCAACCCCTTTGTTTTACAGATGAGAATCCTAAGGTTCAGAAAGAGCCTATTGGCATGTCACACAAACTAGTTAAGCTAAATCCTGAAGTCAGATTATATTTTTTTAGTAATTTTAATGAAACAGTTGGCTTTGCTGTTATAATCCTTCCTCTATACCCAATCATTGTGAACTTTGGTTTGGAATTATTCTTCAAATATATGCAATTGTATAAAAATACATACCTGAACTTTTAAATTTTATATTTTCTAACAAACTGAGGGGACAAAACTACTTGAATTTACATCTCTTGGTTAATGGAGATGGACCACTGACTTGCTAGGATTTAGCAATTAGACAAAAGTGATTCCCTTAATATTGTAAAATCGGGACTTTATATTTTAATTGATTTTAGAGAGGGAGGGAGGAAGGGAGAAAGAGAAACATTGATATGAGAGACATACATAGATTGGTTGCCTCCTGTATGCATCCCGATAGGGTATTGAACCCGCAACCCAGGTATGAGCCCTGACTGGGGATCGAACCTGTGACCTTCCAGTGTACGGGACAATGCTCCAACTAACTGAACCACATCAACTGGGCTGAAATTGGACTTTAACCTGCTTATGAATACACTAGAGGCCCAATGCACGAAATTCGTGCAAGGTCTCAGCCCTCACAGCCCCAGCTTCATCCAGAAGGTTGTCCAGAAGGTCGCCTGGATGGTCGTTCTGCTGTTTGGTCTAATAAGCATATTAGCTCTTTATTAGATATTTTCTATCTTGATGGCATGTAAAACAAAAAGACACTATCCAGCTTGCTTAGCAAATCTGGGTACTATACTTGGTGTTGGTTGCGCTTGTATTATTTTCCTCTTCCTGCCTGTGTGCCCTGATTTCTCGGTTGCTATGAGAGTGCAGAATCAGAATTCTAAAGCTGAGAAGTTTTTCAAGAGGCCACCTATTCTGGTCCTAGTAGTACAAGAAGATGAACTTTTTAGTCAACCAAGACAAAAACTACTAAGCTTATTCTGAGTGAACACAGTAGATACAGAGCAGAGCTGGGTTTATATCCTCCTGAAACAGAATTTTTGGACTGGAACCCGAATTCTTTGTCCTCCGGAGTCGAAGAATGAATCCACGGACAGAGGGTAGTATAGCAAAGGTGGAGATTTATTGAAGAACAAGTACAGACTCCCACGTGGGGAGGGGGAAAGAGTCTCACTGGGTTCCCTTTCCCTATGGCTTATAAAGGCTGCAGGTCTTGGTGCCTTGATAGCCCCTCTGATTGGTCACTGTTCCCTTAGACTGATTACTGTAGTAACTCCTGGGCTCAGAGGTTCTCCCCTCTTCCTTCCTTATTGTTCTTCTATCCTCTTTGGGCTTTCTTTTGGACGTTGGGCTTGCTTCCCTTTATTTTGTAAATACAGACCTTTTGCTGTTCCCAGCTCCCCCATTCTCCGGAAATGTACCTTCTGCTGCTCTGCAGCCCTGTGCTTCCTCAATGGTCCCCTTGATTTCTAAAATTTCTAAAATTTCCTAAACCTGTCCTATCTTACCCCTAAAATTCCTGTTTCACTCCCTTGGTACAGGTATTGTTTTCATCTTAACCCCCTTTAGGTGGCACTCACTGCATTTTTATGATTATTTGTTCCTGTTTATCTCCCCTTAGATGCCCTTGAGGACAGGAACGTATATTTATCATCTCTTACAACACCCAGCACATAGTAGGGGCTTGATAAATGCCCATTGTTCAATGTGGCTTGCAGATGTTGAAATGCATTCTGTTTTGTTAAAAGCATAGCGGAAGCCTGTTTCCTGTAGTTTTGTGCCTTCAGAAGGGCCCACATCCCCAGTGCCCCAGCCAGCACAGGGCCTAATTCAAAGGGACCAACCAGGAAATGATGAACGATTAGATGAATAAAAGATGACTTCACACCACTCGAAAGTCTGGTGTTATCCCTTATTTTCCCAAGCTGTATTGATGCATTTAAGATAGTTTTCCCATGTAAAACTGTTTATGCCCTGTTAAACTTCAAAATATTGGTCAAACTATAAAGCTATATTAGGCAAAGAATCCCAATTATGTCATTGCTTCTCATGCTGGGGGCTTTCCTTATACTGCCAATTAAATTTAACAAGCGATCTTGAGCATCTTTGTGAGCAAGGCATCGGGAATGGGGCAGATATATACTGATTTTCAGCAGAGCCCTGCAACATGACCAGTCGTGCCGACTCCTTGACAATCAGCTTGTTGTCTTTCCTGTCAGGGCTCCTCTCTGCTGTTCCTCTGTGGGGCAGAGGGCCTCGCCTTGGCTGTTTGCTCAAACCCCTGCATTTGAATCCTGACTGCTCCATCTAGTTATGTGAACTTGGATGTGTTAATCTCTCTGAGTCTCATTTCCTGCATCTGTAAAATGAGCTTATTTACCCTTCAGAGGGTTGTTGGGAGAATTATCCTATATAATGAAAGGCTAATATGCAAATAGACCAAACGGCGGAACAACTGAACAACCGGTTGCTATGACGTGCCCTGACCACTGGGGGCACACGTGGGACATGGCGGGCATCAGCAGCAGGTGGCAGAGCATGGAACATGGCAGGTGTCGGCTGTGGCAAGATGGTGGAGCAGGTGAGCGGGGGCGCCAGACCAAAGCAGGGAGCTGGTTGCTGTCATCGGGGTGAGCCTCTGGTGGTTACTGAAAATTCTTTGCTCCTGTGCTCCGCCGTCCTGCCAGGTGCTCACACCCGCTACCAGCACTGGAGCTGCCACTTGCACCCACTGCCAGCACCCGGCGCTGCCCCCAATCACTTGGTGCCATCAGTGGGTGCGAGCAGCCGCTGCCAGCCCTGATCGCCCATGAGGGCTTCTCCACTTCCCCCTGTTCCTGAGGGGCGATTGGGGCAGCAGCCGCCACTCACATCCCCTGCTGGTGCTGGCCCCAATAGCTCCGTGCCATCAGTGCATGGGAGCGGTGGTGGCAGGAGCAGGGTGGCTGGCAGACAGGGGACCCAGAGCCGTGTTGGGAGGGGCCAGGCAGGGGCAAGGAGGATGGGCTGAGACCCGCCCCTATGTCCACTGCAGATTCATGGCCCACAGTTCCTTTCAAGGTGCACAAATTCGTGTACTGGGCCCCTAAATGAAATAATATATGTAAAATGCTTACCATGGTGCCTGATTCAATGAATGCCAGCTGTTTTCATTATTATATAAAGATGCTTTCACTTTCTACCTCCTCATGCCCTTCCTACCCTGTGGCCAAGGTCCAGCCAAATGCTGCTGCCTCTGTGAAGATTTCTCTCATGCCAGGCAACTGACCTTTCCTTTTTCTTTTATTTTCAAGTTATCTTTATTGTTGAAAGTATTACAGCTGTGCCTCTCATTCCCCCATTGGCCCCCTTCACCCGGCTTTTGTGAAGTATGGTGGCAACCATACTTAGGTAAAAACTGCTGTTTGAATTTTAACCCTGCTATTCTGGCTTCTGCACGCACTTGCTTGCTTGGACAATAGGGTGGTTACCTCAGCTTCCAGACTGAGACCTGGAGACACAGAGGTAATTTTCCTGTGCCTGTGGACCAGAATCACAAGAGATTGATTCCCATTGACTCAGTAGCTCCAGGAGTAGAAACTGTAGATAACCTTTAGAGATTACTGAGTCCACTTGGGTCTGCTTCTATAAAAACCTGCTTTCCCTAGATAGGGCCACATTCCAATAATGTCCAGGAGGGACTGGGAACCCCCCTGCAGGCTGTTCCCAGACTTTAGAATTTAGAATTTAGAACAAAGGAAAATTTTTGTGGTTTGGACCTTTAAAAGGACTGCCTACACCTGGGACAGCACGGTCGTGAGGGTGGCCACCTGCGTGTGGTACCCTCGCGGCCGTCCTGGCCAGTTCAATATATCCTTGCCTGTTTTTTTAATCAATCAGCAGCCTCCGGTGGTCTTATTTTGGCTCCAGGGTTTGACCCCACAACATTTGCCCCACCCCAGGCCTTCACCACCTTATTGTCTGTGTCCATCGGCTTTGCATACATGCATTCAAGATCTTTGGTTGATCTTTTCCCACCTACCCACCCTCCCCCACCTTCTCTCTGAAATTCCCAGTCTGTTCCATGCTTCTGTGTCTCTGGATCTATTTTGTTCACCAGTTAGTATTGTTCATTAGATTTCACATAGATCTTTCCCTTTTCAAATGCCCTCTTGTATTTATTTGCTCTGCCTCACAATTGCTCCCTGGTTACACGGCATTGTGCTTCTCCAGTGGCCTGTGGTACACAATTTAGCACTTGGGTAAAAAAGTGTTCAATAGCATAGCAACTTTTTCATAACATAATTCTTCCAAGAATTTGTCTTTTCCTCAGATGAGGTTTAAGTAACATGTGGCCAAGGACTGCATAAGGCAAAACACAAAAGGCCATGACTTAACTTTTTCTAATTTCCTTCTCTTGTTAACCCTAACTCTCCTTAAAGCTTTCAGTTAGCTTTCTGATTTAAATGAGCCCATGTTCCTTTAAAAAGGCTTACCCAGGCCCTTGCCAGTTTGTCGCAGTGGTTAGAGTGTCAGCCTGTGGACGGAAGGGTACCCGGTTCCATTCCAGTCAAGGGCATGTACTTGGTTTCAGGCTCAATCCCTGGCCCTGGTTGGGGTGCGTATGGGAGGCAACCAATCCTTGTGTCTCTTTCACATCAGTGTTTCTCTCTCTGTGTCTCTCCCCATCCTTTCCACTCTCAAAAAAATAAATAAATAAATAAATAAAATCAATGGATTAACGGCAAAAACACACAAAAAGGCTGACCCAGTCCGGTTGGTTTCTGGGCATCAAACCCTGTTACAGTCACTGGTTTGTGAAGGTTTTCTGTGCCAGGTTCACCGGTTTCCTCAGTCAAAACCCCAAATGTTGTACACAGCTTTATGGAAGTGGCATTTCTATATTAGCCACAGCAAATCAGCTTGGGAAATAGCCAAGTCCAAGGTCTTTATCCATTAATTCAAAGGTTCTAGGAAAATAGCCTCAAGGACTTGCCGACCAATTGCTGCTCAAGCAGGACAGAGCTGTTTATCACTGTGCTGGGGTTTTCACCCCCCTGCTTCATCCTGGCCCTTGGGGCTGCAGGTATTACATTCAGTCACAAAGGGGATTATACACACAAATTACTGTTAGTGGTTGCTTTTGGGGAGGGGTTGGGAGGGAGAAGGGAGGTGGGGAAAGAGTAACAGAGGGACTTCTAAGTACAAAGCTAACATCCATTCTTTAACTTGGTAATGGTTACTCAAATGTTGGTTGTACTGCTATTATTTTATACTCTAGAACATAACAATTTTGTACGTACTGTGGACAAAAGGGGCCACATGCTGACCTGACAAGCTCAGGGGAGGCCTGCATGACAGTCTTGCAAACTCAGAGACCTAAAGTCACCACAAAGGATGGTCCGAAATTAAACTTTAACTAAAAGCAGTTCTGGTGGGCAGTTACCTCCTAGGCCAGTATCTTCACTGACAAGGTCAACCTTTACCTTAACTGAGCCTATCTGTCTTTTTGCATCTATGATAACACACCCTTGAAATGTCTGGGTAACTTGTAACTTCCCTTTTCTGGAGCCCCTGAGGCACAACCAAGTGTGCTGGGCACCAGGACAGATACCACAAATTCCTTCATTATCATGTTAATTGTTCCTGCACCCACCTAAGTATGTGTCCATCATTTTACTTTTTATCCAGTCCCAGGCGTTTCCCACCGCTTTGCTTTATCCCACCTCCTTAATCTGTCACCAATGAATTGCATGTAACCCACCTAACCTCCCTCCTTTGATTTCAATGTATAAATACAGATGTAACCCACCATTCTCCGGAGCATTATCTCAATTCGTTGAGGTTCTGCTTCCAGGCATATGTCCACAGTTTGGCTCAAATAAACTCACAAAAATTCTTTACAGGTTTCAATAGTTTTTTTACGTTAACAGTACTTAGCATTTTTTTACAGTAGAAAAACTGGAAATTGAACGCCTCCTGAATATTATTCTTTTCCTTGCACTCTTATTCCTGCATTCAAAATGCAGGGTCATCCGAGATTTCTAAAACTAAATATTTGAATGTCATTTGGTGATGCCCACCTAGTCAGCTTAGTTTTCAAACGACCAGTTTCTAGGATTCTGTTGGAGGTGCCTCAAGCACTGGCCCAAGGGACAAAGGGAGGCCAGTAGTCAGAGTCTGGGCTCATCACCCCCTTCAACCATAGTTGATTCTGTTTCACAGAGTAAGGTTCTGGGTAAAAAATGGTTAATGAAGCAGAAGGGAGGTCAGAATAGCTATTTTCTAAGTTTTGAAGGATATCAAGTAAAATTAGACTAATGCTTATGGCTTCAAAGGCAGAACGAGGGTAAATGGGTAAAAGTTCCTGGGAGAGAGGTGTCAGTTTGTGACCATGCGCTGTGGTTTGCTTGAGGCACTCCAAGTTTATGCCTCTATGCCTGGTGTGCCGGGTAATTCCTCACAGCACATCCTTTCACTCTCCAAGTGTACCAGTTGGATGATAAATTGTAAGGTCACCTTAGTTATAGAGACGATTTTTCTAACAACTACACCTAAAACTACAAAGGAGTCATCCCCGAGGCTGAAGCAAGAAGTGAAACAAATGAAGAGGACCCATTTTAGGGAGCTTTCTTGATTGGTGGTTTTCAAACAATTTTTTAAAGCAGACTTTTTCCCGGTTCTCTCTCCATTTTCCCTGAGGCATGCATTGTAGTTTGTCACCCTGTTGGCCCTCTGCTCTTGACGGGTTTCCATTTTTTTCCTGGAGTCTCCAGAAATAAAAGTAATATTGCAAATGTGGTCTCTTCAGGAAGGATTGAGGAGACTTTTTGAATGATAGAATGTTTGTATTAGAAGAAAATAAAAGATCGTCAAGCTCATTCCAGTAAGAATATGAATATGGTGAAATACTGTTGAGCAGTTACACAAGAACCACCGGGAAGTTTGCTCTGCACCTGCATTTCCAGGCCTGTTCTCAGAAATTCTCATTAGGTTGCTGTGGGCTGAACCCTGGGAAGCTGAACTTCCACAGCACCCAGTGGTCCTGTTGCTGGGCCATGCTGGAAAGTCCCCAGGCTGTCCGTAGGCTCCCCACATGTGGGCCACAACTCCCAAGGATGGGTGGGATGTATCATTATTTTAACTATTTTAAAGCTACCTTTTCTTATCAAATAAATATTACTTGTTTTCCTCATGTTTAATATTTATCAAGTCTCTAGAACTATTATGACTAATAACATGTGCTCATAATAACTATTTCTCTTTTTTTTTCTCAATAAACAAGTACTACTGAGAATACAGACTTTATCATGTGTATATCTGGTACCTTGCCTTAGTTTATAAATTAGGTTCTTATACTCTAAAAGGAGTATAAAGTTAGTATAATTTAAGTAACTTTACAGATAAGGCCAGACAAAAAGGTCATGGCCAGTGGTGTACTGGTAGATGTTTAATGAGCAGTGCGCTGTGTGTGGATGTATATGTGTGTGAGGGTGTGTGTGTGTGTGTGAGGGTGTGTGTATGTGAGGGTGTGTGTGTGTGTGTGTGTGTGTGTGTGTGTGTGTGTGTGGGTGTGTGTGTGTGAGGTGTGTGAGGGTGTGTGAGGGTGTGTGTGTGGATATATGTGTGTGTCAGGGTGTGTGTGTGTGTGTGTGAGAGCATGTGTATGTGTGTGTGAGCGTGTGTGTATGTGAGGGTGTGTGTGTGAGGGTGTGTGTGTGTGTGAGGGTGTGTGTGTGTGTGAGGGTGTGTGTGCGTGAGAGCATCTGTATGTGTGTGAGGGTGTGTGTGTGTGTGAGGGTATGTGTGTGTGTGTGTGAGGGTGTGTGTGTGTGAGGGTGTGTGAGTGTGTGAGGGTGTGTGTGGAGGAAGAGGGGAGAAGTAAAGAAAGCCCTGATTTGTAAAGCTTATTCCTTGTGGAATGGGGACGCGATGCACACAGTTGGCTCTCACTGAGCTAGAGCAGACCACGAGGCTAACCAAACATCTAGTTCTCAGGACTCCTCACTTAGTGTTACTTTCATTACTTGGCTAACAAAGCTGCATTCTTAGAAGCCCTGGTAGCTCATCATTTATGGAATCAGGGGCTATCATTTTTCATAAAAACTACAGAGCCACAAATGTAAAACCATATTTAAATCGCTGTGGTTTGTGCTCTTCGTTCCATATCACCTTGTTTTGATCTTAGAGTTGCTGTCTTCGGCTCTCCGGAAGTTTCCATGGGCTCTGCCTTCCTCCTTAGCCTGGTTCTTATGTTACAATCTCATTTCTCTTCAGGGTAAGCCCCTCACCAGGTCTTCACTTTAGTGCCAGTCAGCTCACTTTATGAATTCAAGGTCATATCAGAGATTGTCTGATGTTTTTGACAAGCCTCTTTATCATAGACTATAAATTTTTATTTAGCTCTTCTTAATACAGTGCTTTCCACACTGGATTCTGAAAAACAGTAGTCCTTGCCCTGGCCAGTGTGGCTCGGTTGGTTGAGTATCATCCTATGCACCAAAAGGTTGAAGGTTTGATTCTGGTCAGGTCACATGCCTGGGTTGCAGGCTCGATCTCTAGTAAGAGGTGTGTTGGAGGCAGCTGATGGATGTTTCTCTCTTCCTCTCCTTTTCTCTCTCAATAAAAATCAATAAAAACATATTTTAAAAAAACAGTAGTCCTTAAAGATGTTTAGTGGAAAAAAAAGGGGTTTGCTTCCTTGGAGAATCACAGTCTATTATTCACAAATTATTGACTGACCAGTCTTGCAAAGAGAAATATACTTACTGTTGTCTGATTTAACTTTTAAAAAATATATCCAGGCATGGACTCTAACATCACTGATTCTTATTTAGATACCATGACTGAACTAATAGTTTACAGTAGCATCTACCTTATGTCATTTCAAAACCCACATTCCATGGATTGCTCTTTGGTTTCCCGTATCTGTGTGATGACCCCCCTTCACATCAATGGAATCACAGATTGAATACGATTGACATATTCTGATATCAACGACTGGCTCAACTCCTCCGGCTTCAGTGGCCAGGTCTATCAGCCAGGGCCCCACGTCCTCTTCCTTTGCATGACTTACTGCTTAGGAAAATAGTATTTTTCATATAAGAAACCTTTTTTTTTTTTGTTAATCCTCACCTGAGGATATTTATTCCATTGATTTTAGGGAGAGTGGAAGAGAGAGGGAAAGACAGAGAGAAACATCGATGTGAGAGAAACACATCAATTCGTTGCCTCCTGCATGAACCCTGACCTGGGCCCGGTCAGGGTGAAGCCTGCAACCAAGGTACTGGACTTGCTTGGCTGGAATCAAACCCAGGACCCTTTGGTCCACAGGCCGAAGCTCTATCCACTGAGCAAAACCGGCTAGGGCAGGAAACCTTTTTATGTGTAAGAACTCTCAGGCAATATTTATCTTTGTTCCCTTTACCCAGGCAAACTTAAATAGGCAGTGAAAGGGGAGTGGGGAGTGAGGGTAAGGAGGTATGGGTGGTGGAAGGGAGTAGGATAATAGAGGATCTTCCAGTGAGGCAGAGGAATTCAAATGCGAAGACTTTGAGAAACAGGAAATGGAACCACTGCCCTTGTTCTTCTGTTCTTGAACTTCTCCTTCAAGAGAAAGAAGAGGAGCCTTTGTTGAAACAGCTGATTTATAACGCATTTGTTTCTTTTACTCAGATAATGGCGTGGCTTTAAATATGAGCAGCAGCACCTAATGGTTTCTGTAAACCTCTTCCTGCTATTGCATTCTTGCATTAGCAGTGATTACTTCAGCTCTTGCTCATGTGGTTTCCCTGTCCCTGATTCATTGCCCTGCTGTCTGGTCCTCAGCCACGGCTCCCCAGGCAATAGTGAATTTTCACATTGAACAGCATGATATCCTTGGAGAATCAAACCTGCCCAAAAGGAACAATAAGACTACAATACTTTTTTTTCTTCTTCTTTTTTCCCCACGAGTGCCCATTGCTTAGAATTTTTCTCTGCTGAGACTTTTTGTGTCTGGGGAGTATCTGTTCTGCAATTGATTAAATCTATATCTGGAGGTAATAAAAATACTTTAACACCCATCACTGCTCTGAAGATACCTGTTCCAAGAGCCAGTGAGAGAAATGGGGAATGCCGCCTTCTTTCACTGCCTCCGTTTCCCAGAGCTGCCTTGGAGAAATGCTTGCGGGCCTGCCCTGCAGCCTGCTCCTCTGCCAGCCTGGCTGTCCTGAGGATTGCCAAGCACTCCCTTCCAGCCCACTCGCTGCTGGCCTTCTGCCTCTGACTCCCAAAGTGTCTCCAGTCAGATCTCATTCCTTTCCCTGTTCGTCTGCTCTTGCAATAGAGAAGGGTCACGGTCTGCTCACCTTTTACAAGACTTCCTGGGAACTTGCTCTCCCACTGAAGCCTGATAGCAGGTGTTATCTTTACAAGAGGCCACTTAATTTGGAGAGCAAATGCTGAAGCCTTCTTAATCTTTATGCTCCTTTGTGGCATAGCTGCTTTCTAGGAGCTCCCAGTGGGCTTTAGGGGAAGACTACCGTTGAGTTTTTAATTGATTATATTACAAATTCTTCAGTCTGCTACTCCCTCATGGCTAGCTGAGCTGCGTACACAGGTGTACGCGGTATGCTGAGCACACAGGTGCTTTGTATAGGTTTTCATTATTCCCGTGTTTTCCCTGCCTGCCTGCTTATCCCTGGTCCTATATTAACAGCTGGCCTTCCCACCCATAATGCATCTGCAGGCACGAAGGTGGCTCATTCCGAAAGGTCTCGTCCTGGTAAGAGTTCAAGGCCTCTTTCAGTTTACACTGTGCCTACTACTTCTTGCTGACTCCCTGGTAGTTTGATCTCTGACTTTGATAGTTGGTGCTCCTGATTTCTTTTTGGCCATTTGACCTCTTCTCTGGCTTACGAACCGTTTTCTATCTCTAAGCCCTTTGCTGGTTATCCTCTCCGACTTCCCTACTTCTTACAATTTCAGATGAATAGCACGCATGTCAGTCCTGACCTATGTGAAACCCTACTAGCTGGGCTGGGCTCCTTAACCTAGGGAGGAGGGGGTTTTGACGTTGTATTGAGGTCCTTAGTTCTTCATTAATCGCCAGCCCAGGGACAGTGGATGGGGCCATGGGGATGCCATGGTAATGCAGGCCACTCTACAGCTGGCGGCAATCATGGCTCAGAAGGTTGGAGCTTTTGAAGCTTCATTTGCAAACACTCCAAGAAGTTCTAGTAGGATTCTAACAAACTACCAGGCACCCGTCTACGCGTAAACTCAGGCTTTGGGTCCTGTGAACACTACACGTAGTCATTGTCTACTGTTTGTTGGGGTGAGGGGGGGGTGGTTTGAGCAATACAACATACCTCGTTTCATTGTGCTTCACAGATGTTGCATTTTCTACAAATTGAAGGCAAGACCCTCCACCAGCAGGAATATTACAGCTCGCTCCATGGTGGTGGTTTGGAATGGCACCAGCAATATTGTTGAGGTATGCCTACGCATGACGCCATCTCGAGTAGCCTGGGGGTATCTGTCTGTGGTGTCCTGCCAGGTTCTAGCTGGCTTTTGATTGACATGGTTGTAAAGCACACACGGAATTGAGGTGAGCAATGCCCTTACCTGGCTAAAGGGTAGATTGTCTTTCCCTTTGTGAGTATGCCCTTTGTTTAACTGTTCTTCTGGTTAACATCTTTAATTCTTCACTTGAGGTAAGGCTGTCTGCTGTCATTTTGTATTTTTGTGGTTTTTTTTTTTTTTTTTTTTTTGGCTTGAAGGGTTTTTATGGGTCCCTTTGTGCCTGGATTATAAATAATCACTTGTTTGGCACATGGGGGTGTATGTAAGCCTGGAGCTCATCTTCTGATGTTTGGATGCAAGGCAATGAGGGGACACCTTTGACTTTAAGTGATAGCCTTGGAGCCAAGACAGCAGAAGGATCTGGGTCCATCTGGAAACAATTAAATTGATAATTGGCAGATGCTGTGCATTACATGATAAAGAACCCAGGAGAAGATCTGAATGTAAGAGAGGACTCTCATTAGAAACGAAAAATACTCATCCTGTCACTTCTTTGTTATGTTCTTTAAATTTGCATATATGGTTTGCAAATATTTTCTCCCAGTCTGTAACTTGTCATTTCATGCTCTGCATATGGGCTTTCAGAGAATGAAAGAAAGGGAATGAGAGAAGCTAAATTGGGAGTGAATTACAAAAGACATTTCAAAATTTTTGTTTGTTTAGATAATCATAGATGTACATGCAACTGTAAAAATAGCAGAGACCCCTCATACACTTTTCTCAGGATCACCCAATGGTAACATTTTCCAAATTACAGTCTCATATCACTACCAAGATATTGACATTGATACAATTTACCAGTCTTTTCCCCCCGTCATTTGCAGTCATTTGTGTGTGTCTGTGTCTCTTTGTGGTTTTAAATTCTACATAATTGTATCACCTGTGTAGATTTGTATATTGATTGCTGCAGTGGAAATGCTGAACAATTCCAACAATAATTATCTCTCGTGTTGCCCTTTTATCGCCACTGACTTCCTCCTGTCCGTATTTCCTCCCTCCCTCCACTCCTTCCCAAACCTTAGGCACCTACTAACCTGTCTTCCATTTCCAAAATTGTCACTTTAAGAAGGTCATATGAATGGAATCACACAGTACGTAACCTTTGGATTGGCTCCTCTTGCTGTCAGGTTCCCTAGAGCTTCATCCAAGTCTGTGTGTGCGTCCGCAGTCCAGTCTTCGGTCGCTGAGCAGTAGTCCTTGGTATGAGTGTACCACCGTTTATTTAGCCATTCATCCCTTGAAGGGCATCCAGGCGGATTCCAGTTTGTGTCTGTTACAAGTAAAGTTGCTACGAAGATTCATGTGCAGGTTTTTTTGTATGAATGTAAGTTTTCATTTCTCTGAGCGAATGTTTAGGAGTGCGTTTGTGGGGTCCGGTAGTACTCAGATGTTCAGTTTTTTAAGAAGCTGCCAAACATTTTTTTCCCAGAATGACTGGACCATTTTACATTGCTACATTTTTCTTGCTGGCATTTGGTGGTGGTGCTATTTTTTATTGTAGCCATTCTGAGAGCTGTGTAGTGATCCATCATTGTGGTTTCAGTTTGCATTTGCATAATGACGAATAATGCTACATATCTTTTCATGTGCTTAGTTGACATCTGCATAACTCCTTCAGTGAGATATCTCTTCATGTCTTTGGCACATTTTCTAATTGGATTGCTATTTTACTTTTGAGTTTTGAGAGTTCTTTATATATTTTAGATACAAGTCCTTCATTGTATATATGGTTTGTAAATATTTCCTCCCAGTCTGTAACTTGTCATTTCATGCTCTTCGTGTGGGCTTTCAGAGAACCAAAATAAAAAAAAAGTTTAAATTTTGGTGTGGTTCAATTGATCCATTTTTCCTTTTATAGATTACAATCTCAGTGTTTCCTTTTATAGATTACAATTTCAGTGTCAAGTCTAGGGACTTTTTCACAGCCTTAGATCCCAAAGACTTCCCCTGCTTTTCTAAGTGTCACAGTTTTATATTGTATAGTTAAATCTGTGATCCATTTTGAGTTACTTTTTGTGTAAGGTTTAGGTTGAGAGGTGTGTGTGTGTGTGTGTGTGTGTGTGTGTGTGTGTGTGTGTGCCTATGGATATCCAATTGCTTCAGCACTACTAGTATTTGCTGGAAAAGATGATTCAATATATTGTTAAAAGGCCTTAATTATATTGGCATCAGGCAAATGTTATCCTAAGGGTGGGTCTTCCGAGGCTACCATGCTGCTCCTTTGTGCTCCTCGTCAGGTTTTAAAGACACTGAGATCCCGCGCGGGGAGGCTCTGACCGTCTCTATCGCTCTGTGGAGGACTTTACCTGTAAGGGTTTCCAGGTGCCAAAGCTCAGGGCAGGGGTGGCCTGGTAACCATGCCTTGTAGAACATTACCCTTACATCAGAATATTGAATAAAACTGAGATGAATCCCTGGTTCTAAGAGCCGAAGGCCAGAAAGGTGCTGAAACCCACGCATGATCAGAGCACAGACATGAACACCCTGCGGGAGGGTCCTGCTAGCTGGTCTCTGGGCAGCCTCCGTGTCTCCGAGGGGGCTGAGCATTGAGCAGCAGGGTCTAGCCAACAGCTACTAGAATGAAAGGTTGTATCCAGGATTCTGCTTATGCTCTAGGACCGTGGTCGGCAAACTGCGGCTTGCAAGCCACATGCGGCTCTTTGGCCCCTTGAGTGTGGCTCTTCCACAAAATGCCACAGCCTGGGCGAGTCTATTTTGAAGAATTGGCGTTAGAAGAAGTTTAAGTTTAAAAAATTTGGCTCTCAAAAGAAATTTCAATCGTTGTACTGTTGATATTTGGCTCTGTTGACTAATGAGTTTGCCGATCACTGCTCTAGGATGTCAGCAAACTAACGTAACCCAGTTTACATTAGCCCAGCTCCTCTATGACTTCCGATTCAAAGGTCTTTCTTCTCACTCACCTGTCACCATAAAGGGTGGCAGGAATGTATTTCCCAACTCTAATGGTAGAACCTTTCAGGAGCAGTAAAAAACAAACACCATTACTGACCAAATAGCAAACACCTTCTCTTGGAAAGGTCTCCCTTTAATTGCCCTTTACAATGGCAATTTAGCTCAAGTGCCAGGGCAGCAGTGGGCTCCATGGGAAGCCAACCTGGGTTGCAGCTCACAGATCAGGATCCAGTCTAGTCCTCATCGGCTGGTGACCTTAGGTAAAGCCCATTCTCTTTGTACTCCAGTTTCCCTTTCCTTGACGTGGCGGTACGACTTGTCTTGCCTACTTTAATGTACCATTGTGAGTCTTAAATTAGACAGTGATTATGAAAGTTCTTTGAAACCCTCTATTTCCCAGACTGATAAGGGCCCTGGTGTACTCATGCCAGGAGGCTTCCCTGGCTCCTCAGAATCCCGAGTACTGCCCATCTCCTCCCCGCCCTCCCACCACAACGTTGTCTAATCCTATCTAATAAAAGAGTAATATGCAAATTGACTGTACCTCTGCTACACCCACAAGCCATGCCCACCAGCCAATCAGGAGTGAGTATGCAAATTAACCCAACCAAGATGGCTGTTCCTTATTTTACACCTCGCCACCCTCCGGATGGCAAAGCTTGTGTGCTGTGGCTGTGGCAGAGATGGCTGGTGGACTGCTAGATGATGGTGCATCCTTCTGTAGCATCTGGTTCTCACTGGGAAATGCTGCCCAGCATGGATGACATTTTCCAAACCTATTGCCATTAGGTGTGGACATGGGACTGAGGTGATATGTGCTTCATGAGGACTGGTACAGAGAGCCCCATGATGTTCTGTGGCCTGGTCTTCTCCTTGCTGCCTGGCATGGTGGTGATTCCTGGGGAGACCCTAGGAGGAGTGGATGGAAGGAATGGATGGCAGCCTCCCCAACACCCCTAAATGTCTACACATAGTAGGACTGCTCTGCCAATCTGTTTAACTGTCCAGGAAAGCTTTCTTGAGCAAGAAGTACACTTTTGTTGTGTTTGATTAAATGTATATTTTTATTTATAAAATTTTAAGGCTGTTAGCCTATGCTAAGTCATAGCTCACCTTCTCATTTTCCATGTAAACTTATGAACATGTTGGAGGACTTTAGACATGTGACATTGTATTTCTATTATTTTTCCTTTGTGACATGCACAAATCAAATTAAGCAGTAGAGTAGTGTATGAAAATTTCTGGTTCAAATAAATCAGAGAAAACTTTCAAGTTATGTTGAAATCTTTTAAGACTACATTTTTCAAGAGTTGACTTTATTAAGTAAAATAAGTATAACCTACAGATATTAGGCATTTATTTTCCATAAGGACTTTTATCTAATCAAATTTTCTTAAAATGGCCCACATTTAGTGTCATCACAGAAACTATAAACTCCCCTGTCTTTTCTTTTCATTCCCCCATGGGGTTTGTCCAACATAGTGCAGTTACTGGCCCTTTAGTAGTCCTAGAAATCTTTATTAAATATCCTAGAAATCTTTACTATATATCCTAGAAATCTTTATTCGAACAAACAGACAAAACCCCAGGGCTGGGAAATGCTAAATCTCACAGGGACATTTGAGGGATTGCCATCACCTCAGCCTCTGGAACCAGAGGGATCTGGGCTTCATCTCCAGCTTAACCCCCAGCAGATCTGTTGGGGACCCGGGACCCTGTGTACGCAACTGAAAGCAGAGCTAATAATAGTACCTTGTGTAGGAATACATGGAGTAATGTGTATAGATTGCAAACCTACTTAAAATGCACCCAGTAAAAAAGTCAGCTATTCTGTTTATGAATAGAGTAACAGAGTGCTCATGTACTTAAGGCAGCTTCAAATAGTTTTGCCTCTTTGTAAAATGTAACAGTACCAGTTATAAAACAAACAAAAGTCTAGGGAGACTCCTGCCTGGATGGTAACCAGTGATATGATATTATATATATACTAGTAGTCCTGTGCACAAATCCTTGTGCCAGTAGCTCACCAGTAGCTTGCTGCCACCCTCCAGTAGCTCTCTGCCTACTGCTCTGCCCTCCTGTAGTTCCCCCCCCCCCCTCCCCCCTCATAACTTGCTGCCCTGCCCCCTCCTGTAGCTTTCCGCCACCCGCTTGTAGCCAGTAGTTCGCTGCCACCCTCCTATAGCTCTCCGCCCTCTGCCCTGCCCTCCTGTAGCTCTCCCTGCCCCCTCCCCATAGTTTGCTGTCCCTCCTATAGCTCTCCGTTGCCTGCTTGTAGCTTGCTGCCCCCACCCTCCTGCTCATTACGCGGTCATTACGCGGTCAGTCATTACGCTTCATGGCGTAATGACCATTTGCATATTACATCTTTATTACATAGGGTATGTGTGTATGTATGGGTTTGTCTGTATGTGTATATATATATATATATACTAGAGGCCTGATGCACGAAGATTCGTGCAAGAATGGGCCTTCCTTCCCTTGGCTGCTGGCACCGCCTTCACTCTAGCCGGAGCCGCCTTTTCACTCTGGCCCGGAGCCGCCTTTCCACCTTCCCACACTGCCCAGAGGCCTGGAGCGGCTGGGGAAGTGCGGAATGCCTGCGTTGTTGCCATGGTGATGACACAAGCATCCCGCCCCGCTCCTGGCCACTTGGTGCCTGTGTATGCAAATTAACCTGCCATCTTTGTTGGGTTAATTTGCATACTCCTGATTGGCTGGTGGGCGTCACAAAGGTACAGTCAATTTGCATCTTATTATTTTATTAGTGTAGATTCTATATAATAAAAGGCTAATATGCAAATCAACCAAATGGTGGAATGACCAGTCACTATGATGCGCACTGACCACCAAGGGGCAGATGCTCACACAGGAGCTGCCCCCTGGTGGTCAGTGCGCTCCCACAAGGGATACACAACTCAGCCAGAAGCCAGGCTCACGGTTGGTGAGCGTAGCATCAGTGGCGGGAGACAGCCATCAGCAGGACATCCCCTGAGGGCTCCCGGACTGCAAGAGGGCACAAATGAGCTCAGGGCCCGCACACCTCCCTCTTCCCCCCAGGGTATGAATGTCATGCACTGGGCCTCTAATTATAAATATATAAAAGTGTGTGTGCATGTGTATATTATATATCTATAAAAGTGTGTGTGCATGTGTATATTATATATATATATATATAAGTATATATATATAAGTATATATGTGTAAGTATATATATATGTATATATATATAAGTATATATAAGTATATATATGTATAAGTATATATAAGTATATATATGTATAAGTATATATAAGTATATATATGTATAAGTATATATAAGTATATATATGTATAAGATATATAAGTATATATGTATAAGTATATATAAGTATATATGTATAAGTACATATATATGTATAAGTATATATGTATAAGTACATATATATGTATAAGTATATATATATAAGTACATATATATGTATAAGTATATATATATAAGTACATATATATGTATAAGTACATATATATATATAAGTACATATATATAATAAGTATATATATATATAGTATATATATATATATATATATATATAAGTATATATATATATACATATATATATGTATAAGTATATATATATCATAAGTATATATATATATATACTTACATATGTATAAGTATATATATAAGTATATATATGTATATTATATATATAAAGTGTGTGTGCATGTGTATAAAAGTGTGTGTGCATGTGTATATTATATATATATAAAAGTGTGTGTGCATGTGTATTTATAATTATATATAAATATATAATTATAAATATATAAAAGTGTGTGTGCATGTGTATATTTATAAATATATAAAAGTGTGTGTGCATGTGTATATTTGTGTGTGTGTGAGAGAAAAACAACAAAAATGCAATAGAATAACATCTCTAAAGTAATAAAAGAAAACAAAAACAACATTCAACTCAGAATTCTATATCCAATTGAAATTTTATCATAACAAAATCCATCTATAACTCTCCTAATTTCTTTGTATAGACTCAGGTTTTGATCTGATAGCTGTCATATTCTTGCTGCCTGAAGAACCCTAGCATGTCTTCTAGTGCAGGTCCTCTGACATTACATTTTCTCAGTGTTTTTTGTTAAGTCGGAGAGTTATTTTGGGTCATTTCTAACTGCAGCCACAGCAGGCACACTTCTTTTTGCAGCAGGTGGAGATCCTATCCTACAGCAGGGTGAAAATTGCCTCAAGGGATGGTGCTAAATATTTTACTTTTGTCTCTTGTTTCTTGTCCCCTAGAATGTCATCCCCATGAGAACAGGCGCCTTCTCAGCTCTTAGCCCAGGGCTTCAGAATCTCCTTGGCAGCCTCCATCTCGCTGCTTCCTATTTGGCAGCAGCTGCATTCTGGCCCTCTGTTGGCTCCTCAGCTGCCCCCACCATTACCTCCAGCATCTTTACCACCTGTTGCTGTTACCCTCCCCAACTGTAGCCTTGTTGGTGGGACGTTGAGATGACCAGACAGACACTCCTAGCATATCTGCCCTGATGTCAGCACAGCAGCAAGCTGTGAAAGAAGAACCAACAACATGTGGTGGTGGAGGTGGGGAGAGAGAGGAAGGGATGGGGTGGGCACAGGACAGAGGTGACCCAGGGCAGGACTACATGAGGGGAGGGCCAGATGAGGGAGCCAATGAGCTGAGAAAACCTATGACTACCTGGAGGCAGAAAATGCCTTTCAAAAGGAGGAAGTGGGCTGAGGAAGATGGTGATAAAGGGGTCAGAACATCTCAGAAGGGGAGTTGGGGAGAGGTGTGTGTGTATGTTTTAAATTTAATAGCATTTGTGATACGTTGATTGGCTGGGGAATCTTTATAAATAGTAGTAAGGAGCTATTTACCAAAGGAAAGAGCCTCTATACTAGCAGAGAGGATGTTAGAGAAACTAAGTTGGAGTCCTGGACATTCCAAGGATGGCCTATGTAACTTCTCTAAATCATCTGAAAGATGGAAAAAAAACATTTCCTACTATGATGGTTAATTTTATGTGTCAACTTGATTGGGCCATAGGATGCTGAGACACTTGACTAAACATTGTTTCTGGGTGTGTCTGTGAGGATGTGTGTTTCTGGAAGAGACTAGCATTTGAATTGGTGAACTGAGAAACAGGTGACCTCCCCAATGTGGGTTGTTATCATCCTACCTGTTGAGCACGCAAGTAGGACAAATAGGAAGGTTGAATTCTCTCTGCTTGGCTGGTTGAGCTGAGACTTGGGTCTTCAGACCCAGACTGGAGCGAAGCATTGGGCTCTCCAGTTCTTGGGCCTTTGAACTATACCACAGGCTCTGCTGGGTCTCTAGGGCAGGTCATGGGACTTCTCAGCTTCTGTTATTGCATGAGCCCATTCTTATTGTTGCAGAAGACCAAGGAGACCAAGGATGCTTTTGAGGAAGTTGGAGGGACACTGTTTAATAACGCCAGCGGACTCAGGGAACAGCCTTCCAAATCTGAGTGAAGGAACACGCATGGGGCCCTCCCTTGCGTGTTCTTTGTCCCACAAGCATGGATTATGCTTCCGGTCCTTTTCTCAGGCCTTGCAAGAAGGCCCCCAGGTGTTGGGGGTCTCCAGGCCATATCTGGTGGTCTGGCCTGGCGTCAGAGTTAGGAGCCCTCCCTCTGGGCAGTGTACTGTCCACAGTCCAATGGCCTCTGTAACCGGTTCTGCAAGACCAGTGTCTGGGAAAGAGGTAGTGACTTAATTATAGGTTATCAGGAATGTACACTGAGCTTACTGGCCTGGATTCAGATCACTAGCCCCAAATATCAGGGCTACATTGGAATTAGTCCTTTTTGCCTCCTCGTTATATGTAGGCTTGGTTTCTTCTCTGGAGAACCCTGACCAATACACCTGCCTTATATGTGAGTTCACTTAATTGTCCTATGTCACTCCCTAGTACTATACCTAGTACACTGAGGCCTACCATGAATGCTGCCATTAATATTAACCACGTAAACTTGGAAAGTACTAAGACTTTTGCCAAAATTTCCAGATTCACCTGCATTTCCAACTTAAAGAGGTCTACATATCTGTGATTTCCTTGGTTCTTTTGGGGTCCACCTATTCTATGTGAATTCCTTGATCTAATTTCCCTGGATTTTGAATATATACTCTAATTTACTTGCCAGTCAGGCATAGATCAGTGCATGTATAGAAAAGGTTTGAATAGTTTTCAAGATATTTTAATTATTCATCTTGCTGATTTTGTGGCATAGGAAATTCCTCGAAGAATTGAGCATCATCATCATTTGTCTAAATTAAGTAAACTCCAAATAGTTGGTAGGCCATTTGCCAGTGTAAATAAAACTGCTCCACGGTTACAGAAAGAATAACAGCCCGATTAAGTTGCCTCCGTGCTTCAGATTTCTCCCCTCTCACATTCAGCTTTAAGCCTCACCAAACTCATATTTCCAGAGCACAGATCTGATCATGTCTCATCTCCAAACCAGATCCCCAGGGTTCCTCATTGTCAAATGGCGTGCTCTGACATGCCTCGCTCAGCTTTCTAGCCTCAACTCCTACAGTGCCCCTCAGAGACCTTATGTTCGAGAGAAACTATTTTATTCCATGTCCCATGCTCTCCCCGTGGGAATGTTTAAATTCTACCCATGCTTGCAGACTGGAATAAAATGGCACTTCTTTCTTGAAGCTTTCTCTAATTCCCATGCCCAAATCCAGGATAAAGTTTAAGTCTCTAAACTACCACTACACTTTATTTTGTCTGTCTTGTATCACATTGTGCCTGCCTGTTATACTCTCTCCTTCTTTCCCTCCCTCCATTCCTCCCTCTCATGCTGTAACGCCTACTGTGTGTCACAGGTTGTGCTATTTGCTGAGCATGCAGGAGGACTAAAGCAGGAAAGGTCCATGCTTTTGTGGATGTGACAGTCAGGTTGGGGGAAAGAGAGCTGCTAATCAACCAACAAGCACATTTATGTGGTTGACCTTGACCAACGTGGGGGTTATAGGTGCTGACCACTCAACCCAATAAAAAAATAAAAACTTACATATAACTTTTGACTCCCCCCCCAAACTGAAGTTGTCCCTTGGTATCCATGGATACCAAAACCTGTGGATGCTGAAATGCCCTATACAGAATGGTGAGGATCAATGCATGCAGTCAGCTCTCCACATCCACAAACTCCCAACCGTGGGTCAAAAACAACACAGGTATTGACTGAAAAAAGTCTGCCTATAAGTGGACCCGGGCAGTTCAAACTATGTGGTTCAAGGGTTAGCTGTAATTACAAAATGAGTTGAGTACCACCAAGGAAAGCACAGAACACCATAAGCTCGCATAACAGAGGGCTGCATGTAGATTTTTAAGTAGAAAAGAAAGAAATTTTGGTCAGGGAAGTGGTGCACACCTGGCATGTGTAAATGAAGGTGCCAACAAAGGATAGCAATAGATATCGTAGAGTCAGGTGGCCCAGCCACCAGGCCACAGCTAAGTCATCAAGTGCTTCTAGAGAATTTATAAAAAACTGGCATTGTTTTCTTTGATGCTCATGCATTTGCCCGAGAGCAGACCACCTTGGCTAGCCTCTCTTCTAGATAATTGTGACTTTATGCAACATTCACTGTTTTCACACTGTCTTATGGTCTTTCCTGCCTCCCTCTTTCTCTCTTACACTATTTTTGCTTTTGCTAAATGAAGTCAGCTAATTGTAAATAGTTACTGATTTATTATTGGACTAGAGGCCCAGTGCATGATTGAATCATGCACGTGTAGGGTCCCCTACACGCTTTCGCTTTCGATCGCAGTGGAGCTGGGTGCCTGTCCGCTGGTGCACCAGGCCTTTCAGAAGCCGGTGGGGCAGAGGCTTCCGAAAGGCCTGGTGCCAGAGCAGACAGGCACCCAGCTACCCCGCTTTTGATGGTCCGCGGCGGGACGTGAGCTCGCTGCCCCAGAGGCCCCTTCTGTTCCACAGCACAGCCATGGCGCAGACACTGAGCTCGCACCGCCACTGGCGACGCGAGCTCAGCATCCCACCGGCCCAATCGGCTATACTGGCCACCCTAAGTCCCGCCCCCTGCGCCTCCCTCTGGCCCAATCCTGGGCGTAGCGGAGTGATGATAATTTATATATTAACATTTTATTAGGTAGGATAGAGGCCTGGTACAGGGGTGGGGGCCAGCTGGTTTGCCCTGAAGGGTGTCCCTGATCAGGGTGGGGTTCCCTTGGGGTGTGGGGCGGCCTGAGCGAGAGGCCTGTGGTGGTTTGCAGGCCGGCCACGCCTCCTGGCAACCCAAGCGGAGGCCCTGGTATCTGGAATTTATTTTCCTTCTACAATTGAAACTTTGTAGCCTGGAGCGGAGCCAAGCCTGGGGCTCCCTCCGCGGGCAGCAGCCATTTCTGTTGGGGTTATAATTGAAACTTTGTTGCCTTAAGCGGGTGGTCCCAGGCCAGGGTGTGTGGAAAGCTTTGCTTCCCCTGTTGCCACTGGCAACCCTGGCCTGCTCTCTCAAGCTCCATTCTGACGCCATTTCTGTTTGAATTTGTTTACCTTCTATAATTGAAACTTTGTAGCTTGAGTAGAAGCTTAGGCCTGCAATGACTGGCAGGAAAGCTTATTTCCCTCTGTTGCCTGGGAAACCTTGCTCTCTGTGGCTGTAGCCATCTTGGATAGGTTAATTTGCATACTCGCTCTGATTGGATGGTGGGTGTGGCTTGTGGGTGTGTCGGAGGTATGGTCAATTTGCATATTTGTCTATTATTAGGTAGGATTCATCTGCATATACATAAATAATATGCTAGTAAGTAACTATCTCCCTGTCAGTTATTTTTTGGCAGGTTCTTTATTGAGCTTTGATTATGTGCCATGCATGGGACTCGGAGTTTTAAATATGTCAACTCATTGAATTCTCACCATGAAACTCTAAGATCAATGATTATTCCTTCATCATCAGAATGGAATTGAAAGCACAGGCAGGTAAATCAAGGGAGGACCAATATTAGAATCTGGTTCTGTTTGACTCTAAAGTCTGTGCTGCCTACCACAGTGATATGTCATTCCCAATTGAAAGGAGGAAAATGTTTCATCCATAGTGAGTCCTGACACATGGGAGGGAAACTCGGGTAGAACAGACACACAGGACACTAATAAATATAAAAATATGGGGGCTTATGTTGATCTCTGAAACTTTGACCCAAGTTTTAGGACCCAAATCAGTCCACATTATTACATCAGTTTTCCATAATAACTAAAATGAGTCCAGCTCATAAACAATAATTCTATGTGATATTTCAAGAAAACTGCTAGATGACATTGTAAATCTTGTTGACTTTGTTTTCTCTCAGAACATTCTTTTCCAAATAGATTTTAGTCAGTTGTCTATTCATGTGCCTCCGCCTCCCTCTCTCTCTTCTCTGCCTTGTTTTCCTTATTCCTTCCTTTCCCCTTCTTTCTCTTTTCCTTTTTAAGTTCCTTCTTTCCTTTTATATTTTCTTCCTTCTTTCTTCCCATCCTTCCTTCCTATCCTTCTATCCATCCATCTGCCCTCCTTTCTCATTCAGTACATGAATCAAGATGTAGCAAAATAACTGAAATATTCAGAGACTCTAAGTATCCTTGTCTGCAACAAAAATGGGTGCATACATTAGAATCCCCATCTGGGAGTTCAGAAACTGTCTTACGAGTTGGCATAATAGTTCAAGCATCTCTTGTTGAACGTGATTTGTAACTTTGTTTGCAAAAAAAAGTTTTGTTTTCTAAATAAAATTCCAAGTTTCTGCTTGTCCCTCACAAGAGAGAGAATATCTAAAGCTGTCAGAAAGCACTTCACTGCGAATGAGAAATGAGGCTGTATGATAAATAGGTGGACCTTGAAACCTTGAACACTGAGATGCTTATCTGATACCGAACTATGCTTCAGTACAACAACCTGATTAGCTCCCAAGGTTTGACACTTCTCATTCCCAGTCAATCCAAAATATCTCTGAGGAACAGCTACTCACTGTCAGGTTGGTGCTGACTTTTAAAAACGCAAAGTGGTGCAGACAGAGGTAATCTTTCAAATGTTGTTAAGTACACCTGTGGGCGTACATTCTGATATTTGAGTGCAGGATTCAACTTAGATGTGAGAGTGTCATGAGCAGCCTAATGATTTGGCATCTCCTTAAAGTGATATTCTTTAAGTAGGCCCACATGTTTGTAGTAATATAGAGCATCATCTAATTTTCTATTAGTGGAAACGGTATTCCTTTTTTTTTACATTCAGAATAAGAAATTTGTTAATAGGCATTATATAAAATAATATTTTAAAGCTTTTTGTAACTGCTTTTCAGTCATCCATTATTGTTTCTTAGTTGCATTCACTAAGGATAGAGGTACCTTACCTGAATGTAGCTCCAGGTTTGTTCAAAATACTGAGTTTGCAATTATTTTTATTCTTTTTTATTTCATATTGGTTAAACAGCTTCAATTTTACTGTGAGATTCTAGTTCTTTCTCTCTAGTTTTCCATTGTTTGTGAAACTTGGAAATGTCTTGAAAAGTACTGAATTTTTAGATTTAGATAAGAGATAACATTTCATTATGGCATGTTACATGATCCATTTTACGTTTCAAATTTTAAAAAATATTTTGACTTTCAACTGACTGCTCTCAATGTTGGTGGTTTGACTTCACGTACACAAAAGAGAAGATTTTCAGCAATAAACATCTTCTTCAGATCTGTGAGCTTTTCCACTAATTTTGATTTATTTCCGATGGTTTTGCCAGAGCTGAGAGAAATGTTCATATTACCCTCCCGTGGTAAGAAGATTGTTAGGCCCATGGATTTGCAGACAGGCAGTTAAATCTGGCAGGAGGTTGTATAATGAGGCTCTTGTTGTGATTCAGAGAAAAAGAAAATCAAGCTGAGACGGGTGAAGGGAGCCACCCAGACCTCGGAAGGAGCCCCCTGTTCTCCCTGCCGGGGACAGGGTTATGTTACAGTCCTTTTGTTTCTCTAGTTTCCCGCTTCAGTGGTCATTTCGGGAGTTTTTGAAGCATCAAGAGCCTTATGAATGTCTCTGTTCTTTGACTTAATTCTGATGGAACACCCACCTTGCAGTCTGGCAGTGCGATGTGGGAAGAATAGAGATGAAGCCAGAGCATAATTTAAATACAAGTGTGGTCACTCCTATGGGGGAGAGCTGTGGAGTGCCATGAATGTGGGTACAAAAAAGAGTGATTTGACCTTGTCAGCCGGATAGGGGAAAGCCTCCAGAGGAAGGCAAGCCTAAATTGACAGTTGAAGGATGGTTAGGAATTGTCCAGCCGAGGGAGACAGTTCCATTAATATCGCTCTCATGAAAGGTATCCCCAAATGCCTGGAACACAGGGTTTGAGACCTTGGGCTCTGACTGACTACCTGAGTCAAACTCTCTCCTTTAATAACTAGCTCTTTTTCTGTGGATAAGACCCTGGGATTCTCTGTTGCTCACCAGTCTTTTCTGTAAAATTAGTTTTAACAATATTGTGGCATTATATTACTATCATACTATTATGGTCATTTCATGTGAGGCTTGAATGAAATAATGCATGTAATCTACCTTAACACAGTGCCCAACACACCACAGCAAATGTTGGCCATTATTTATTATTAGAGGCCCGGTGCACAGATTCATGCACGGGTGGGATCCCTTGGCCTGGCCAGCAATCAGGGCTGGGGGTGGGGGTTGGGGGGGAACTGCAGCAGATTGTCTGGCCATGGGAGGTTGGCTGTGAGAATGCACTGCATTGAGTGTCCGACCCCTGGTGGTCAGTGCGTCATCATAGCAACAAGTTGACCAGTCATTTGGTCGACCGGTCGTAACAGCCAATGGGTTGTAATGGTCACTTAAGCTTTTATCCTATATAATAAAAGGCTAATATACAAATTGTCCCCATGGGTGGGAGTTCAACTGACCGGGAGTTCAACTGACCAGGAGTTAGATGTGCGCTGACCACCAGGGAGCAGCGTGGAACATGGCGGGCGTTGGCAACGTGGCACTGGCAGCGGGCAGCAGTGGAGGTGCTGCCGGCCCCAATGAGCCCCGATGAGGGCTGGACCATGGTGGGATGGTAGAGCAGGTGAGCGGGCGGCACCAGGCCAAGGCAGGTGCGAGTGGGGGCCCAATTGCCCCACAGATTGGCCCTGATAGCCAGCCAGGCCTAGGGACCCTACCCATGCAGAATTTCGTGCACCAGGCCTCTCGTATATATAGATTAGAGCACTTTGCAGAGTACAAATCACTTTCATAGGCATTATATCCCATTTGATTGCCACTACTTCCTGACAGTCCTCAGTCTCCAGGGCACAGTAGGTCTGCTTGACCTACTAGGATTCTATTTGGAGAAAAGAAGTAAATTTTGTGGACCCCTGTTTAGCTCTATTAGGGGCCAGAAGTGTCCCAGAGAGAAAGGAGGGTATAACTGGGTCTCAGGGTCCTGAAGAATATTCAGGAACCCTCCACTAGAGACGGTAAGTCTGTCAGTACTTAACATGCTAGAAGTGTCTCAAGAAGCAAGTTAACACACATTTGAAGGACTAGGTTACAGTAAGGATTTGACAACATGACATTTATGGTTTAAGTGCCCCTCAGGAATCATGTCCTCAAAGTGTTCAATCGTGTAAGATGGTGAGCAAACAATTTAAGTGTTAACTCTAAAATAATCTCAGCAGGAGCACAGGCTTGTAAACAGCCACCTCCACGCCTTCATTCTGTGAAGTAGCTTTTCATTGCTGTCCTTTTATTCCTTTGCAGCCATAAGTCTTTGACCAAGTCACTTAGCATTTGCTACCGATTCTTAAAATGTCTTCTAAGGAAATCCGGTGTAAGATGGTGTGGACTGTTATACTAACTGTGAAATACAGGATGCCGTTTCTATTGTCAAGAGCACCCTTCCCACTACTTAACATTGTGTTGTGGCTCATGGAAGGGTGGGGGTGTTGGCATTTATGCCGTAAATCTACAACATTTAACATGGGTAGACTATTTTACAGTTTGCAGAAATATTTTCCCATTTTATCACAGTTCATTCTCACAACAGCCTTTCTGAATTTCTAATTAGTGAAACTGAGACCCAGAGATGTTAGACATGCTGTCCCAGTTCCGAGAGCTGGTTCGTGACAGACCCAGGACTTGAACCCAAATGTTTGTTCCAAATAAAGTGCTCTTGCCACGAAACTTTGACTTTTGCTTGTTTTTAAAGCTTGTGTGTGAAAACAACAGCAAGCATTATGGAGTTGGAGGACAAAGCTTAGTAGGACATAGAAGACTCTCCTTCACCAGCATGTCCCTGAGGACCCACTCAATGTTGGTTCAGTTCCAAAGGAGTAGTAAGACTGCAAAGGCCAGGCACGAGGATGTCACTGCTGCGTAGGGGAGACATGGGCTCAGCAGCCAGTGCTCTGACCACTGACTCACTAGGAGAGAGCCATTGGGAGTAGAGAGTTGAACTTTGCCACTCCTTCCTGCTGCGCCCTCTGCACCAGAGAATTCCCCAGAGGCCATGAGGCAGCTGTCCTCCTAGGCCTGTGGGGATTTGCAGCCCTGTTTGAAAAAGACAGCCTTCTTCCCTCGCCATGTATCTCCCTGTACCTTCTTCTACCTTCCCCCACCTCCTTTCCCTCTGGTAATCAATATACAGGTGATATATTATAGAATTGTACACCTGAAACCTATATAATTTTATTAATGTCACCTCAATAAGTTCAATAAAAAAGAAGGAAAAAAAACACACCAAAGGAAAAGAACAAGACATCCTTCAACCATTTCCCACTTAAGACAGCCACTGACATGTTGCTAATGATACCCTAGGGCCCCTCGCGTCAGTTACTTTAAGGAGTGTTTTACTTGAACTTGAATTAGGGCATTTTAAAAAGAAAATCCAGCTTGCTTTAGACCACCCTCCCTTGGGATTAAGTTAAAACTAAAGCCATTATCTGCTTGTGGCTTTGCTGAATCAATGAATTTTACTTACTATAAACCCACATGTAGTAGTTCTTTTTCATGAAAAGATGGCATAGGCATTTTTGAGCCTGGAGTTTTGAAGAAGACAAAGAAGCTCTCCCACACTGATCATGAGAGCTGGCATCAGGCGGTGTTCACGGGCAGTGGCAGCTTGTCCTTGTCTGACACGTGACGGGCTGAGGTATAGATTCTGCTTAAAGTAAAATAATGGAAGAGGAGCTAGGATAAAAAGGGATTAGTCACATTTGGAAATCACAAGAATGGTTTGTTTTTCTGAATATTACTTTCAGTTGTTCCTTTCCTTCAATGTTTGCGTCATCTCTTGTTCAAAGCCTATAGAGATCCCATAATCTGGCCTTTTGGGGGGCAAACATAATGGACTGCACACGTGGCTCACAGCTGGGCAAAGCTACCTCGCCTCTTTTCTTAAATCTGAGACTCCATTGATTCTAAGATGCACCATTTTATGTTAATGCATCAGTAAGAAAGAAAAAATTCCTGGCAGATGCTCACATCAGCCCCTTGTGGCCCTGACATGAGTCCTGTCTTTTCTGATGATACTGGTGATTTCTCCTGCTTTTGTTTCATTCTTTGGCATTTGAGAGGCACATGCCTTTTGCACATGTACCTTTAACAAAAATGGCACACCACTGTCCTTGTTGTGGCTTTACCTAAAGAACTTGTTTGTTGCCTTGTAAGAAGATGGGGAGTTTCAGTCCTTTCTTTGAGGTTATTACTTCACTAGTAATATCTAATTTACACGCAATGTCCCATTTTGAGAAAATGATTGTGTTGCAACAGTGAACAATAGTCTAGTCCAGTGGTCGGCAAACTCATTAGTCAACAGAGCCAAATATCAACAGTACAACAATTGAAATTTCTTTTGAGAGCCAAATTTTTTAAACTTCTTCTAATGCCACTTCTTCAAAATAGACTCGCCCAGGCCGTGGTATTTTGTGGAAGAGCCACACTCAAGGGGCCAAATAGCCACATGTGGCTCGCGAGCCGCGGTTTGCTGACCACTGGTCTAGTCTTTCTGAAGACTGGCAAGTTTTGCCATTTTTGTTTCCATTGCTGCTGGCCAACAGTATTCCTACCATGCCATAAATAAGACACATTCCAAATTTGGAAAAGTTAAAATGTGAAAAAATGTGACTTAATTCTGAGGAACTATAATAGTTCATCAGTCTAAACAGCCAGGAAATGAGAAAACCTTCCATCTATGGGAATTTCAGATCCAATGACAAGAGAGAATTGAAACAGTAAGCTAGCGTTCCACTCAGCTGTACTGAATTTTAGGTTTCTTCATGACTACAGGCCCCTGACCTTCCTTTTTCTTTTCTTTTCTCTTCTTTTCTCTTCTTTTCTCTTCTTTTCTCTTCCTTTCTCTTCCTTTCTCTTCCTTTCTCTTCCTTTCTCTTTTCTCTCCTTTTCTCTTCTCTTCTTTTCTTTTCTCTTCTCTTCTCTTCTCCTTTCTTTTTTTCTTTTCATTCAATATTATTTTATCTTAGTTTCAGGTGTAAAGTATAGTGGTCAATTATATATTTTATAAAGTGATCCCACCAATAATTCTAGTGCCCACCTGGCACCATACGTAGTTTTTACAATGTTGTTGACCATATTCCCCGTGCTGAACTTTACATCCACGTGAATCTTTTGTAACTGCCAATCTATGCCTATCAATACCTTCACCTTTTCACCCCTCTCCCCTCTCCCCACCTGTCAACCATCAGTCTGTTCTCTGTATCTATGTATCTGTTTTGTTTGTTTATTTTCTCCTGTCCTGATCTCTCTCTCTCTCTCTCTCTCCTACCAGGTGAGCTACGGGAATCTTGGTGCTGATTATTTTCCCAACGTTTTCATTGTTAATTACTTGCAATGCCTCTGCAAAAAGAAAATAAAGCTATTTCTTTTTCTTTTAAACATAGGGGAAAACAAAACAAGATAGTGTTTTTTTTTTTCTTTTGGTACTAAAGACTATGATTTTCTGCAAGTCAATAACACTGACTAATCTTGTTATAGAAGTCAATATTTCCATTTGCAACCACTTTCTTTTTTTGAATACTTCAAACAAATTATTTTATTTTTATTGGGGTAATACTGTTTAATAAATTACACAGGTTTCAGGTATTCAGTTCTAGAATACAACATCTGTATATATTGTATTGTGTGTCCACCGCCCCAAGTCAAGTCTCCTTCATCACCATTTATCCTCACTTTGCCCTCTTCTACCCTGCCCCCCTTCCCTCTGATAATAACCATACTGTTTCTGTGTCTAAGAGGTTTATTTGTCCTCTTTGCTTAATCCCTTCTCCTTTTTCCCCCAACCCCCCACCCTCCTTGCCTCTGAAGGCTGTCAGTCTGTTCTCTGTATCTAAGAGATAGGCTTTTTTAATGACTATAGGCCCCTGACCTTCTTTTTCTTAGGGCATGTACTTTAGAAAACTAGCGATTATAAATTCTTCCTCTGCCTCTTTGAAATGTAAATCTACAACTCAGAAATGTCTTCTCCAGGTCCATTCCTTTGAAATGTAGTCATTGAAGGAATAGCACCCCATCTCCTGGGCTCTGTGGGAGGTGGGAGTCTGACTCCTGTGGGTGCCAATTATCAAACACAGCGGGGTGATCACAGGGACCAACCCTCTGGCCAAAATCCTTCCATAGTTTTCCACCATTTAACCCAGCTATTATAACCCACAGGCTTTTCTTTTCAGCAGAGTTGAGATCCTAATCGCTCCCATCTTGGCAGTCCTCTTGCTTGTAGTCTCCTTTGCCGGCTCACATGGTCAGTGAAGTTTTTCTTTCGCCAGAGTAAGCCGGCTCTAAAGAACAGGTTGGCATTGAAATGACCCTTTCTGCACACTTAGCACATCCTACTTTGAATTGTGGCTTTTTAAATATATACATTCTTTGGTCTCCCATATAGTTTATATGTTTTATGACAGTAAAATCCCAACAGCATAATTTCCTCTGTAGTATTTCCCTATTGTAAATGCTGAATATAAGTGTGTTGAGAATTGTAATTCATGGCTAGAACTATTGGTTTTTATTAGTTTGAACCACAGGAGTTTAGAGACGAAAGGAAATTCTTTCTAACTCAAATACCGAATTTTTCAGGCTAATATTCTATGGTCCAGAGAGATGGATGCTTTTCTCAGGATCACGTAGCTAGTTAATGGCTGACCCAAAACAATCCCATGTTGCTTTCACGAGACAAATGACCCCCAACATGGAGCTGTGCATTAGACACCTGGAGGCTTGCAAGAATGCTGATGCACTTGAACGAGTCAGGATCCATTTCATTGATGCAGCATCGCTGGTTGTGGGCCTGGGCATCTGTGGTTTGTGAAAAGCTCCCCAGGTTTTTTCTAAGCTCAACTAAAATGTAACCAGGTCTGAGAACCACCAACATAAGCTTTCTCCCTCTATGTAACATACTGAAATCTGGCAAGAAGCTAATTGCTGGCTTACTTTCTGCTCTTTCGCCTCTGTGCACTCAACACGTTCTTACTCTTGAAGCAGCTGGCACCTCTCAGGGATGTCTCCCTGTGCTCTCTCGCCCTAGAATTGTGTCTAGCTGCCCATGGTACAGCTGCTTGACTGGCTCAGGTAGCTCACAGGGCCTGGGAAGGTGGCCTTTGCACGAAAGCAGATAGGCTTGATGGCTCTCTTGAAGCCGCCCTATTTGCAGACTGGACTGCTGGGCACAGAGGCAGACAGTGTCCATGAACATCGACTAGACTGCTGACTCACAGATCAGGACAGCGATAAGGGGTGTGTGTGTGTGTGTGTGTGTGTGTGTGTGTGTGTGCGCACGCGCTTAGCTTCATGAGAGTAGCTCCTAGGATGAAAGGAATTTGCATGAATGCAAATGATTTTTTATTAAGCAAATAAATGGCCTCACAGTAATAATGGCAATCAAAAAGAAAGCCAGATCCCTCTGCCCTGGAGAACATTGATCGTAAGCCTTTTACAACTATTATTACATGCCTTCACTGCAAGGTTTTGAGTAAGAACCAAACTTTGAAGTGGGTGTTTTTTGTTTTTTTTTTATGTTTAATCCATTAGACATAAATTAAACCTAACCAGGAGATTGAAGTGTCTCCTCCCCCCTCCTCCCACGCAGTGTGGGCCTGGCCTCCGTTTGCTGAGATTTGCAGTATTTGCACAAGCACTGGCGGGACTTTAATGATTCGGGGAAAGAATAAGAAACTATATATTTAACAATTTTTCCCTTTTATGAGCAACTTAAATTGGCAAGAAAAACACAATTAAGTAATTTTGAAGGTATAATTTTATGGAGATTTAAACACTGTTTAAAAAAAGACACTTGTAATGAAGGTTTTTTATTATTTATAGTTCTAGTCTTTGTGAGACAGTGGTGAAGAAAATTGCCAAGAAAGTGATTTTTACAGGTATAGCTTGAGCATTCCCAGCCTGCAATGTTGAAACAGAAAAAGGTGCGAGTGACTAGAGATTTCAGATGGGGAGTGAGCCGAGATGTCACCTGAGCATGGCTCCAGAGACCATTAACTTGGGGAGGCCTGCAGACTCTATCCCTCAGCCTCTGATGGGAAATGTCTTACCTGCAAATTAGAGAGATCTTGCCACAGACAATGCAGAAGGCACGGGAAATTACCAGATGTCTTTAACCCTTCCGTTTTCGCACCCTACCTTTGCAACCTTCCAGTGCAAGGTTTCATTTCATCGATACCTCTGACAGCATCAAAAATCTGCTTCCATTACCAAGAGAACTGGGAACCCCGGGTTTTTGAGAGCTCGGCTCCATTGCACTGCCCTGCTGGGTGCAGTATTTCTTAGAACATGGGGGAAAATCTGATTCTATCGTTTTTCCCCGAGGTCGCCTCCCTTCTTAAGTCTGCACCCAGTGACACCAGGCTGGAGCTGGAAATCGACATAGTGAGAACGTTTGGTCACGGAAATCTGCAATCTTTGAGAGCAGGTTGTGAAGCCTGAGCCCACCACTGTCTCGGGAGTTGAGCAGTGCGAACCTGCCTCCTCCGCTCTACATCAGCCTTTTGAGGTTTCTCCTCAGAAATCCAGGCGGTTGGTAGGAAGGGCCCTGGTAGGGTCCCTCGCCGGTCTAATTGTGAGCAAGGAGTGATGTGCTTGTCTGTATGTATGTGCTCTGCTAAGGTAGAGTGCTTGTCTTACTAAGCTGTTTCAGGAGTTCAACAAAATGATGCCCCAAAATGCTCAGCAGAGGTCCTCGCACATCGGAAGAGCGTGGGGGCCAGTATCGGTGACTGTCTGTAGTTAGGGTGTATGCTAATAAGAGCTCCTGGTCCCCAAGGTCTTGTGACGTGCAAGGCGCTAGGCTGAGACGCTACCAGGGTCATCAGGCTGGAGCGGAAAGCTGGGAGGTTAAGAGAAAGTGCACCCGAAAATGGCTCTTACTTTTTCCCCTGGAAATGTTTCATCGAACTACAACGTGTACAGCTCTGATTACACACTAGGACACGGCACAGATGTGCCGCCAACTCCAAACTGAATACGTTTCTTAGGACCCTTGGCAGATGGTTAGAATGGGGATTCCAAAGTCTGTCTTCCTTTTCTCTTGCAGAGAGCTCTAATGTATTTGCAAATGCCTGCTATGGACAGCTCTGGTGGCTGGGTGGGGCGGAGGGATTGCGCAACAAAAGAGAAGGAATGTAGGGACAAGGACAACAACATTGTGGTGACTGCAGGGAGGGCGGGGGAGGAGGTGGATAGAGGTGGAAGAGGTTATAGGGGAGACAAATGGTGATGAAAAAAATTAAAAAATTATTTAAATAAAAGAAAAAGAAAATGCCCGCTATAACATAATCTCAACAAGATCCTGATCTCTGCTCTGAGGAGAGACTAAGGAGAGCATGGAATTTCCTGTGGTCTTCTCAGGTCTGCCTATTCTCTCAGAGCATATAACGCTCTTGGCCATGACCTCTCACTTTCCTCTCCTAAAGTCCCTCACCTCATGGCTCTCTCAGCCCGGAGAGGAACCCAGCTGTGGTTGGTGACATGCTAACAAGGCCTCCAGGTGTCCTTCTCCCTGTGTTCCTCCTACCCAGTCCTCTCCTTTCCGTGGGCGTGACTGTGTTGTAGTGTAACCCCCATCTTACAAGGATGCCTCAAAAAGTCGAATTATGGAGTCATTTATTAAAAGCCGGCGGCATACAAGGGAGCAAAAGCACTCCAGACCTCACAGCCCCGAACAGCTTGCCACTCTGGCTTATATTGGCAGAATATCACAAAGGTGTCGAGTACATCTTTGGGTCTGGAATGAGGAACCTGTTTCGTGCAAAGCTTTTACAGAAGCGAAATTGAGCAAATTAGTTACCTAAAGTATCTAAGAATCACTGAATCAACGGAAACACATTATCTGGGACCACCTGGGCAATTTAGAATAATTGTGCTGTCCAGGTTCTGGGATCACTGAGTCAACTTGAGTCAACTGGAATGCACTATCTGTAGCTACTGAGGCAATTTAGGGTTTGTTCTGATTCCGGGACCACTGAGTCAACCAAAACACACTATCTGTAGCTACTGAGACCATTTAGGATAATTGAGCTGATCTGGTTCTCAGAAGAATATGCTTTGATGACCAGTGAGATCACAATCAATGGGATATTCAAACCATCATCAATGGAGTATTGGTATAGCATACATAAGTTCAGAAAATCAAAATAACTTTCTATTGTTTTAGCAAACAAATAAGTACAGAACCCAGACAGCAGTTTCTACCTGAGATTATTGCTACCATACTTCAACTGAATATGCGGGCTCTGTTACATGGCCCAGCTGACTGCAAGGGAGGAAGATTACCATCAGGTGAACCCTTAAAAGGGGCGGGCCTTTCCTGAAGTCCACCATTTGAAGCGCCAGGTGGATTTCATGGGAGGGAGGCTGTCTGTCCCCACCTTTCAGAGTGAGGAAGCCGATTTGCAAGGACCCCAGAGCAGCCCTGCGGGCTAAGAGCGACTTCCAGCCCACAGCCAGCCAGAGAATGGGACCTCAGGCGTGCAGCCTCCAGGACATGAATTCTTTCATGAAAGGATTGGAAGTGGATTTTTCCTCAGAGTCTCCAAAGGAGAACTCGACCTGCCTCACATTCTGAGTGCGAGACTGAGTCAAGAACGCACTGCTGACGGACAGAACTGTGTGATGACAAAGGGCTGCTGTTTCAAGTTGCTAAGTTGTGGTAGGCTGTTAAACAAGAGGGAAGTACTATGCCAGCTGTCATGTGACCTTGCACAGTTGCCCCCAGTGTAGCGTTTCAATGTGGTCACCCTATTCCAAGCTCCCGGGGAGCTTTCTCTTTCTTCTGAATCACCCCTACTTCCCAGTGTCCCTTCTTGAAATGGGTGGCATCCCTTCTGAGGGGGCATACACAAGTTACATCAACATGAAGAAGTCCAAATGCTTTCTGAAACAGGCAGGATAGAGATAATTGAATGAAAAAGCCTCTGGCTAACCCTCAGACCCATCTCTCTACTGTGGCATTCTTTGCACGCGGGTGATTATTTCCACGTCAGTCTGTGAACTCCTTGAGGCAGAGGGGCTCTGCTCTGTTCATCTGTAAACTCCAAGTACAGTACTGAGTATGTTATAGGTGCTCAATAAACGTCTTCTACATGTACCCGAAACGGAAGCATTTGCCAATGACAGGATTTACACCTCGCTGAGATTAATGGAAGTTTTTCTTCCAAACTTGAAAAACAACAAAGAGAGAACTATCGGTTCAGAAGGATGTGAAGGGCTGAGGAATGTACCAGAAATTAAATGGCTTTTTCAGAATCAGAAAGCAATTTTTATGAAGCAGAGGTGTTGGCAAGCTCTTACCAGGTGGGAGATGAAGAACTGAACAAAAATAAAAATGAGACACCTTAGACTTTGCCATAGAACAAACAAGACAGGAGGCAACAACACCAGGAGCTTAGAGCCCTTTGTTTCCTCTGGTTGGGGCAGGGCACGCTCTCCTTGGAGGGAGACTAGGTTATGCGCACAGGGACAGCCCGGGGGATTTGTCCACAGTGAAACAGCGAAACTAATATTAAGAGAAGAAAACCCACTCACAGCTGAAAGGAATGGAACAAAGGGGAAGAAGCTGGAGTGCTGCAGGCAAGGCTGGGCTTCCCCACAGGGGGTCCTTTCCTAGCTTGGTTAGCCTGGTTCTCAGAGCACAGTCTGGGGGACATCAAAAGGAATAACAACAACCCAAACCAAAACTGATGCTGTGATTTGCAGTGTCTGTACTACACACGTGTGTGTGATATCAGCAACAGTCTGACCCTTCTTTAGCTGGGGGAACTGCGGCTCAGAAGGGCAGTGACCGCCCAAAGTTGGCAGAGATAACTGATGAGAAAGGATTGTGATGTCAATTTCTGTCCTCTTTCCGAACATCTGATTGCCTCTCAGAGAACACAAAAATTATTTGAAGTTACACCCCAGTTCCTCAGATTTGCTGTGAGAATCAGATAAAATAGCTATGTTCTTGGGAAAGTCATTTAATTTCCCTGAAAAAAAAAATACAATTCAATAATCCACTCAGTTCTGAGAGTCTTTGATGGCCTGACTAGGAATTTAGTGAGTACCTGAACTGGATCAAGTGTCCGGACTGAGACATTACAGGAAATACAGGAAAACTGAGACTCTGGGGGACTCTGTTCATTTATTTTAAGAGACACTTATTAGAAAGCTTCTTTGTGCCAGACAGATACCAGGAAATACTCTACGAGATTCTAGGACATTTTCCTCCATGCACCAACTATGCAAAGGTTTTTGTTGAAATTTGGCTCCTAAATTCCCAGTGATGTTTCTATTAAAAAAAAAAAAAGATATTATCTAGTTTACAGGTTTACTTCCAAGAGCAGCTACTTTCTCATTCAATGTTACAATGTCACATTTAATTTGGAAGTAAAGATTTTTGTTTCTGTCTCATAAAACACTGACCACTTCTCTTCACTGCAGAAAAGATCAGCCTATATAAGATATCTATCTATCCATATCCTATATAATAAAGAGGTAATATGCAAATTGACCCTCACACCCTTGCATCATAAGATGGCCACCCCCACATCGACACAAGATGACCACCCCCACATTGTCACAAGATGGCCGGCAGGGGAGGGCAGTTGGGGGTGATTGGGCCGGCAGGGGATTGGTTAGGTGTCAATCAGGCTGGCAGGGGAGTGATTAGAGAGCTATCAAGCAGCCAGGCAGGTGAGTGGTTAGGAGCCAGCAGTCCCGGATGGTGAGAGGGATGTCCGACTGGCATTAACTGGCAGTCGGACATCCCCTGAGGGGTCCCAGATTGGAGAGGGTGCAGGCTGAGCTGAGGGACACTCCCCAGTGCACGAATTTTGTGCACTGAGCCTCTAGTATTTTATAAAAAGCCTGTGGTCATCACACCATCACAGTGTAATGACCGATCAGCAGGAGGCTACGTGCACGGGGTGGGCGGGGCTGCAAGCGGGCGGGGACTTGACTCTGGAGGACTTGACCAGAGGCACAGGTGGGTTTCTGGGTCCCGCCTTCTGCAGTGGTGGAGGCGGACGCAGGACTCTTTCTGGGGGACTCTTTCTGGGTCCCGCCTCCCGCGAGACTCTGGGTCCTGAGTCTCATGCGATTTCATGCACTGGGCCCCTAGTATATATATAAAAGCCTAATATGCAAAGTGTCCCTTCGGGAGTTCGACCCACCAGAAGTTCGATTGCTTGCTATGACATGCACTGACCACCAGGCAGTGGTGCGGAACAAAGGAAGGCCCCGGCTGGCAGCCAGCAGCTGGAGAAGGGAGGCCCTGGCCGGCGGCCAGCAGCCGATAGGGACCCTAGCTGTGCACGAATTTAATGCACTGGGCCTCTAGTTTGATTTATATTTTGGAAAAATGAAAAAATGAAAAATTCATCTTTGAGGGCTAGCACTTAAAAAAAGCAACACTTTGCCAGGTAATTAACAGTGAATATCTGTGTGGTATAAAAAGCTGGGATTACTCACTGTCTCATTACATAGTGTCACATTGTTTCTGCTTGAGATATAATCTGCAAATCCATTTAATGAGGCAGATGTGAAGTGGAGCACTGCCCAGTGTGGTGCTTACTGTCACCCCTCTCTCTGGTGGCACTTTGGGAGTGTTGGCTTTCTCTGAGTCATATGTATTTCTCTAACATAAGGACAAGGAGATATCAATAGAAGTTCTAATATTTTCTCTTCGTACCTTGATGTATCAACTTGTTCCATCTCCTACCCCACATTCATCACTGCCTCCCTGCCATTGTCCTCCCTCCTCCCAGACATCTGCAGCTCATTTTGGAGAACACCACTTAAACAATACATGCTGATTGCAGAAAAATTTAACAACACGTATATGTCTAAGGAAGAAATTAAACATCATCCATCATGCACCACCTCAAGACTAACGTATTTGACATAATTGAATTTTTTGTTTGTGGCGAATAGTTGATTTGTCTGTGTGTATGTAGCCCCTTAAAATTTTAAAATCTTAACATTATTATTAATTGAAATATTTTTATTTCTATTGGCTTCTTGTTAATATAAAGAGAAACTATTTTAATATTTATTTTACATTTCTTTTATTAAATTTACATTTTCTCTAGCATCTTAATTCTCTTATATGTCTAGTATTTTTTTTACTGGAGTTATGACTTTTCCTGGTATACAGTAAAATAATCAGAAAAAACATTATTTAAAGTATTTAAACCAATTGATTTATTTTCTAGTCATACAGCATTTTCTAGAACCTCCCAAGATAAAATTGAATGAAATAAATATATTTCACAATTACAGTGCAACTAGAGGCCCAGTGCACGAATTCGTGCATGGGTGGGGTCCCTAGGCCTGGCCGACCATCAGGGCGAATCAGGGCCAGGCTGATTGGGGCCTGCCAGCAGGGGGGAGGGATGGGGGAAGGGACTGCGGGCCGATCGGGGTCTGTCGGCCAGGGGGAGGGACAGGGTGCGGGCGGTTGGCTGCTGGCCCCAAGGAGGAAGCCGGCCCTTGGCCCCCCTGGGAAAGGGGCCGTGTCTGCCACCACCCACCCCGGTTCCCCGTCCCAGCCTGGGGCCAAAGGCCCCAGTGGTGTTGGAAGAGGAGGCTATGGTTGCTGGGCTGGGTGTGGAAGGAATGGCCACCAATGCCGCTGGCTGGCCGCAGGATGTTGGCTATGGGAGCACCCTGACCACCAGGTGGAAGCTTGAGGATCTGCCCCCTGGTGGTCAGTGCACATCATAGCGACTGGTTGACTGATGGTTCCGGTCATTCCAGTGCTTCGGTCATAACAGTTGCTTAAGCTTTTATATATATAGATTATATTATCAAACAGCCTATCACAGTGGTCAGCAAACTGCGGCTCGCGAGCCACATGTGGCTCTTTGGCCCCTTGAGTGTGGCTCTTCCACAAAATACCACGTGCGGGCATGCATGTACAGTGTGATTGAAACTTCGTGGCCCATGCACAGAAGTCGGTTTTTGGCTCTCAAAAGAAATTTCAATCGTTGTACTGTTGATATTTGGCTCTGTTGACTAATGAGTTTGCCGACCACTGGCCTATCATTATTCATTGAATTCAACTCATGTAGTGCTTAGGTTCATGGCTTACCAGTGATCCTGCTAATTTTTCCCAGTTTTATTGAGAAATAATTTACATACATCACCATATAAATTTAAGGTATGCAACATGATGGTTTGATATACATACAGGGTACCCCCCAAAAATGTGTATATACTTTAACAGCTGATAGCTCAATTTTGAAAATAAAATGTATTTTAACAATGCCTTTATAATTATTTAAAGTGTGTATATACATTTTTGGGGATACCCTATATATTGTGAAATGGGTTCAGCTAACACCCATCTTCTCATATAACTCCAATAAAAAGAAAAGAAAGAAAAAAAGAATTATCTTTGAGAACCCATAGAATTTACTCTCTTAACAACTTTCCTATGCAGTATTAACTATAGTCATCATGTTGTATATTACATCCCTAATACTTATTTTTTTTTTATAATTGGAAGGTTGTACTTTTCACCACCTTCCTCAGATCACCCCTCTATCCACTCCCTGATTTTGATAACCTTGAGTCTGACGTGTTTTCTTTGAGTTTTTTTAAAATTAATTCCACATATAAATGAGATTATACAGTATTTGTCTTTCTCTGACTTATTTCACTTAGCGTAGTGCCTTCAACGCCCATCCATGTCGTGCAAATGGTAGGATTTCCTAGGTTTTGATGGATGAATATATTCCATTGTGTATATCCATTCATCTATGGACACTTAGACATTTAGTTTGTTTCCATTTCTTGGCTACTCTAAGTAATGCTATGAACACGGGGGTGCAGATAGCTTTTTGAGTTAGTTTTTTCATTTTCTTTGCATATGTTCACAGGAGTGGAATTCTAGATCATATGGTAATTCTATTTTTAATTTTTTGAGGATACTGTTTTCCATAGTGGCTGTACCAATTTATACTCCCACCAGCAGTGCACAAGGTTTCCCTTTTCTTCACATCCATGCCAGCATATGTTATCTCTTGACTTTTTGATGATGATATGATTCTAACAGGCATGAGTTGAAGTCTCATTGTGGTTTTAAGGGGCATTTTCCCAATGACTAGTAATGTGGAGCACCTTAACACATTCCTGTTGGCCTTTTGTATATCTTCTTTGGAGAAATGTCTATTAGATCCTTTGTCCATTTTTCAATTGTGCGACCCCTCTACTTTTCATCTTCCCTTATCTTGAAGAATTCCCTTCATTCAGCAGATAACTTTTAATGTGCATGAACCTGGTTACTGGCCAAGTCTAGGTTTGTCCTGGTTATGATTTTTTTGCATAGTCCTTTCCCTCTACTAATGGCAGGAATATGGGATGGTATTGTTGCTCTGTTCTGATCACCTGGTTTCTGTAACTAAGTGGTCCAAAAACAGGGACTCTAATATCTGCCAAATGTCAAGAGTCAGAAAACCTGCCTGTCTTGCATTTGTCGGTCTTGGTTCTGTCATCTCCTGACATCTGAGACATCCTCTGTTTGCCACCAAACTGACCGCATTTGTCCAGATCATGGGTAGCAGTTACAGTCATGGGGTTGAGAAGTCGCTTGTGTCACAATAGCTACCCTGGCTATTGGCTTCCCCATCACTGATATAATTCTCTGTGCTGTCTGGCATGTCTGTACGGACTCTGGAAATCTAGACATGGAGTCTTAGCTGTGATACCACTGTTTGTATAGAAAAGTCTTCCAAAGACAAAATAAAATAATGGACATATGGTATCTCCACTTGCTTTTGATACAAATGTGAAGATGAAGCTACCAGTTTTCTGTCTCTGTGTCTAGATGTCTACAACTGAAAAAAGCAAGATAGTCTTTTTTACCCTCTGTGTTCAACAGTCCCTTCATATTATAGCACTTCTTTTTTTTATTCCTCACCTGAGAATATGTTTTTTTAATTTATTTTTAGAAAGGAAAGGAGAGAGAGAGAGAGAGAGAGAGAGATAGACAGAGACAGACAGAGATGTGAGAAACATTGATCAGTTGCCTCCCATAGGTACCTTTACCAGGGGAACAAACCTCCAACCTAGGTATGTGCCCTGATTGGGAATCAAACCTGCAACCTATTGGTGTAGGGGACAATGCTCCAACCAACCAGCCAAGGCTACAGCACTTTTTTTTCCCCTGATATCTCTCTCCATCTCTCCATTTCTCTGTCTCTTCCTCTCCTTCTCCCTCCTTCCCTTCCTCTCTGTATCTCTCTTTCTCTCCCAGGATCTTTAGAAAATTAGTCAAAATAACCTATCATTTATGTGCACTTTGGGCATATCTTATTCAGACAAGTTTACCATTTAAAGAGAAGTGCATACAAAGATGGAAAGAATTAAAGAATCCAGCTAGTTTGTTTTTGAAGTATATTTTTACTGATTTCAGAGAGGAAGGGAGAGGGAGAGAAAGATAGAATCATCAATGAGAGAGAATCATTGATCGGCTGCCTCCTGCACACCCCCCTCTGGGGATTGAGCCCACAATCTGGGTATGTGCCCTTGACTGGAATTGAAACTGGGACCCTTCAGTCCCCAGGCCGACGCTCAATCCACTGAGCCAAACTGACTAGGGCTCCAGCTAGTTTTTGTTTGGCCTGGAGAGTAGAGATATATGAATTCTAAGTGACTTTTATGTGTTTTTTACTTTACCTATAAAAGGAGTATGAATATATCTTTTTTTAAAATGAAAATTGAGTGAGAATTATTACTTCTTGGCATCATCCTAAATTTCACATCCCCTCATTAAGACCTGAAAAATCTGAAGTATTCTCTATGTATGTTTTCTTCTAATTTCTCAAAGTAATAGAACAATTTTATGGTAATTCACAAGTGAGTTAAATCAAGATGTGAGGAATACCTTTGAGTGGCTAGAACACAGTGTAAACAAACCTCAGAATTATCCACAATTGAATCGGACAAATGTTAGAGAATTTGAAACAGGGAGAAACACCTCCTAACCACTCGCTTCTGATGTCGGAGTTAGGAAGTTCTGTTCCTAGACTAAGATACGTACCTGAGTATCAGCATCAGGGCAAGGGGCTCTGGACCACAGAGTATCGACCTCCAAACTCCCTACCTTCTCCAAGACAGTGATCTCATTCCTTCACTGGGTGTGTACATGGTTTTCTGAGCAAACAGGTTGAAATACAGTTGCCTATTTTGGAGGAGTTTAAAGCCTCTTAAATTTAAAGGAGTTCCCATTTGGATTGAGTTATAGAGCATATTTAGGACTTCTATACCCCGAGGATAAGAAAACTCAAGAATTTCTAGATAAAAAAGGAATTTAACTGCTTTGCTTTAAATGCCCTGGCTTTTAAAGAAAGTTTCAGATTCTTGTTGAAGCTGTAACTCAGGGCGAGGAACACTTATCTGCCAGTTAAATTAATGGATTGTTAGGTTATAGGTAAGTGATAGCCAGCTTGTAAAAACACAGAGAACTAAGAGAGTTTTAGTATTGAAACTTAATTGAAGAACTGTCTTCTTGATTTTATTTCAGAGTTAGAAATGAATATTCTTGTCTATGTAAGATTTGAAGCCATCTATACTTTTCTGCCCTTTTCTCCACCAAGTTCTTTCACTTAAAATTTCAAACTTTTTAACTGTATCATTTCCCAACAATTTCAGTGGTTGATAATTTTTTCAACTCTTGTGTTTGACATCTGGTCCCAGGCTTCTTTAGTAAGGTTCTTATAGCTGTAGGTACAGCCACATTTTCTTTTGTATTCAATACTAGAGGCCCAGTGCATGAATTCATGCATGGGTGGGGTCCCTTGACCTGGTCGGCAATGGGGGCCGATCGGGGCTGGCCGGCTGGGAGGAGGGACTGCAGGAGGTTGGCTGGCCATAGGAGGATGGCTATAGGAGCACACTGACCACCAGGGGGAAGCTCCTGCATTGAACGTCTGCCCCCTGGTGGTCAGTGTGCATCATAGCTACCGTCCCATCATTTGGTCCTCAGGTCATCCAGTCATATTGGTCGCTTAGGCTTTTATGTATATGTAGATAGGAATGTAACTAAGCACAACAATTAGCTGCTATTATTAATGTCTCACAGAGCCTCAAAGAAATTCATGAGAAAGGAATAGAAATAGGCATGAAATTAATGAGGACTCTCTAGTCCAATTATTTCTCATGCAGCTATGCAGAAATCATTACGAGATCTGTTTAATTTCACCAATTTGTCCTTTACCATAGTTAAACCCATTAAGGTTAGATGGCAATAGATAGCAACAGTTTATCATAAACAGCACCTTTGTATGCCTTCAAAATGCAACCCTCACGTGTATGTGTGTGTGTTCAGATGGCTGTCCTGTGCTTCCCACATCAAAATATGACTTATACTTTGAATGTGGCCATCTTCCCTTTTCATGTATTCAAAGGCAACCCTACGCCCCAATTGGTACTGACTTATTAAGAGCCTGACAATCATTTACCTGGATGCACCTGAGACACTAATATAACCAGTTTGTATGAGGATTTCGAACCTGTTTCAAAGTTGACTGACTATAATGTCTCATCTGCAATTTAAGGCTGACAAAGGCCCAGATAGCAACAAAAATAGCTCAAGCATTAGTGGCCCAACTGGACAGCAAAAATAGTCATAGATAATAGATTCTTTATTGACTGTTTATTGGCCAATAGCAGCAAAGTGTGCACAACCGAAACACATTGCTGTGCCTGGGTAAATACTTTAGGAAAAGATGATGTGGTCGTTACCCTAGGGCCACGTGACTGTTTCAAATTAACTGCCCTTATCCATGGGACTTCTTCCCTTGGTTGGATCTAGACTGATGAGAAAACTACATACACATTAGGTTTCAAGTTTTCTAATGGACTTTTGACTTCCTCCTCTATGTGATGTATAGTTGCTTTTCTGTTGCTATGCAGCCAGTGTCCCAAGCAGACATTCGGTTGATGATACAGAATATAAAGGAGAATCAGGTCCCCATGATCAGCTAAGCTCATCTGGGATCCGAGGTGGACTTCAGGGGGGATTGAGAAATCATGAGAAATGGTGCAGACCTGACTTAAGAACTAACCTGCCAAGGACGGGTCATCAGCAGCCATAACTCAGACAAATTCCTCACACTCCTGAATAGCAGTATTTCCTACCCCTCAAATAATGAAAATGCCTCCCTTGACAACTCCATCTACTATTCTCCTCCTACTGTTCAAGGGCAAACCACCCTCCTCAGTAGATTTCAGCCAATTAGCTGTGCCTGGACCCCTGTTCCCCAGACCTTCTGCCACGTGAACTTTTAAAGCTTTGCCTTTGTTTAGTGACATGATACTACCTACTTGGTCTCCCTCATAGATGAGTTAATTTTAGCAACATGCTAACTCAGAGGTAGACAAACTTGTTATCTAGGGCCAGGGAGTAAATATATCAAGTTTCCAGGTCATATGATTTCTGCTGAAACCACTCAACTCTACTGTGTTTGGCAAAAGAGCCATAAATGATATGAAAATGAACAAGCATCGGATTTTCTAATACAATTTTATTTATGGATACTTTTAGATTAATATGGACTCATGGATATTTATTTTATACCTTGAGTTACAATGCAATACATTTTTTATTTTCTTTTTTTATTTCCAGTTTTGAGATATGATTGGGATAGAGCACTACTGTATAATTCAAGGTGTACAGCATAGTGATTTGAGTTACATATATTGTGAAATTATGGCCACAATAAGTTTATTTAACATCCATCATTTCTTATAGATACAAAAGGAAAGAAAAAGAAAAATATGCTCGTTTCCTTGTCATAAGAGCTCTTAGGATCTACTCTTGTAACAACTTTCAAACATACCATACAACAGTGTTAACCATAATCATGTTGTATGTTACACCCCCGATAGTTTTTTACTTTATAATTTATTTATTTTATCACTAGTTATCTTATGACTAGTTGTTTTTTAAAAAATTATTTTCTTTATTAATTAAGGTGTTACATATGTGTCCTTACCCCCCTGGTGTCTGTGTCCATTGGTTAGGCTTATATGCATGTATACAAGTTCTTTGGTTGATCTCTCTTCCTTACCCCCCCTCCCCTACCTTTCCTCTATGACTAGTTCCTGTACTTATTTATCTTATACTTTCTGATCACCTTCATCCATATCCCACAATCTCCACCTCTGATAATCACATATCTGATATGTTTTTCTGTAAGTCTTTATTGTTTTGTCTTTTTTTTTTTTTTTTTTAAGATTCCACATATTGAGTATCCTCCATACTGTTTTTCATAGTGGCTGTACCAATTTACACTCCCACCAACAGTGCACAAGGGTTTCCTTTTCTCCACACCTTCACCAGCATTTGTTATCCCTTGGCTTTTGATGATAGCCATTCTAATAGGTGTGAGGTGATATCTCCTTATAGTTTTGCATTTCTCTTAGGATTAGTGATGTTGAGAACCTTTCCTTGTACCTGTTGGCCATTTGTATATCATCGTTGGAAAAATGTCTATTCAGTCCTCTGCCCATTTTTAAATTGGATTATTTGTGTGTGTTTTTTTGTTTTTTGCTATTGACTTGTATGAGTTTTTATGTGTTTTAGATATTAATCCCTGCTCAGATAGATGGTTTACAAATATTATTTCCCCATTCTGTAAGTTGAATGTTTTAATGTGCAAGAAGCTGTTTAGTTTGATGTAGCCTCACTTATTTCATTGCTTGAGCATTAGGTGTTATATCCAAAAATTATTGCCAAAACCCATGTCAAGGATCTTTTATCCTCTTTTCTTTTTGGAGTTTTGTGGTATCCATTCTTGCACTTAAGTCGTTAATTAATTTTGAATTAATTTCATGGTGTAATAGGCCTAATTTCATTATTTTACATGTGATTATCCAATTTTCCCATAGATTGAAAATCATAAAGTATGATGCCTCCTACTTTATTCATCTTTCTCAGGATTGCTTTTGTGGTTCTGTATGTATTTTAGATAATGTTTATAGATGGCTTTGGGTAATATAGACATTTTAACAATATGAATTCTTTCAATCCATGAACATGGGTTACCTTTCTGTTTGTTTATGTCTTCTTCAATTACTTCCATCAGTGTCATGTGATTTTCAATATAAAGATCTTTAACCTCCTTGGTTAAATTTTCCTAAGTACTTTATTATTTTTTAATGCTATTTAAAATAGGATCATTTTCTTTATTTCTTTTTCAGATAATTTGTTGTTAGTATAAAGAAACACTACTGATTTTTGCATGTTAATTTTATATCCTGCATTTTCCTGAATTTATTAGGTATAACAATTTCTCAGTGTAGTCTTTAGTATTTTCGCAATGTAAAATGATGTCATGTGCAAATAGAGACAATTTTACTTCTTTCCTTACAATTTTGAAAGATTTTATTTCTTTTTCTTGCCTGATTGCTCTGGCTAGGACTTCCAGTATTATGTTGAATAGGAATGATGAGAGTGGCAACCTTGTTTTTTTCTTTATTTTAAAGGAAAAGCTTTCAACCTTTCACCATTGAGAATGATGTTAGCTATAAGCTTGTCATAGTGGATTTTATTATGTTAAGGTATGTTCATTCTATACTTAATTTGTTAAGAGTTTCCATCATGAATAAATTTTGGATATTGTAAAATGCTTTTTCTGTGTCTATTGAGATAATCATATAATTTTTATTTCATTCTATTAATGTGATGTATCACATTTATTTATTTGTGTCTATTAAACCATCACTGCATCCAGGAATGATCCTTTTAATGTATATCTGAATTTAGTATGCTAGTATTTTACTGAAATATTTTACATCCATATTCATTAGGGATATTGGCCTGTAGTTTTCTTGTGTCTTTTTCTGGCTTTGTTATCAGGGTAATGCTGGCTTTAAAAAATTAGTTTGGGAGTGTTTCCTCTTCTTTAATTTTTTTAGAAGAGTTTGAAAAGGATTGACATTAATTCTTCTTTAACTGTTTGGTGAAATTCACCAGTGAAGCCATTTGGTCCTGGGCTTTTCTGTTTTGAGAGATTTCTGATTACTGATTCAATCTCCTTATAATAATTGGTCTATTCATATTTCTGTTTCTTCCTGATTCACTCTTGGTAAGTTGTATGTTTCTTCTAGATTGTCTGTTTTGTTGGTATATAATTATTCATAGTAGATATTTATTTTATTATATTTCTGTGCTATCAGTTGTAATATCTCCACTTTAATTCATAATTTTAATTTGGGTCCTCTTAGCCCCTCCCCCTTGGTTAGTCTACCTAAAGGTTTATCAATTTAGTTTCTTTTCAAAGGACTAATGCTTAATTTGTTAATTTTTTTCTATTGTTTTCTTGTTCTCTATTTCATTTATTTCTCTTTTAATCTTTATCATTTCTTCCTTCTGCTAACTTCAGGCTCAGTTTGTTCTTCTTTTTCTGGTTCCTTAAGGCATAGTGTTGGACTGTTCATTTGAGATCTTTCTTATTTCTTAATGTAGGCATTTATTGCTGTGAACTTCCCTCTTAGAACTCTTTCTGATGCATCCCATAAGTTTTGGTGTGTTTCTATTTTCATTCATCTCAAGTTACTTTTTAATTTCACATTTAATTTCTTCTCCAATCCATTTGTTGTGAGAAGTGTTGCTTAATTTTCAAGTATTTTTGAATTTTTCAGTTTTCTTCTAGTTTCATACCATTGTTATCCGAGAAAATACTTGTTATGATTTCAATATTTTTGAATTGTCTTAGACTTGTTTTGTGGCATAACATATGTTCTATCCTGAAAATGTTCCACGTGTTTGAGAAGAATGTGTATTCTGCTGTTGGATAGAATGTTCTGTACATGTCTGTTAACTCCATTAAGTTTATAGTGTCCAAATCTGCTGTTTCCTATGGATCCTCTGACTGTATGATCTATCCATTATTGAGGGTAGAGTATTACAATCTCCAACTATTCTTGCATTGCTGTTTATTTTTCCTTTTAGCTCTGTTAGCACATCATACATTTATGTGCTCTGATGTTAGATAAGAAAATACTTAAAATTGTTATAGCTTCCTGGTGGATTGACCTGTTATCATTATATAATGACTTTTGTCTCTTTTTACTATTTTTAAAGTCTTATTTTGTCTGGTATAAGTATAGCTATCCCTTCTTATTTTGGGAGGGGGTTACTCTTTAAAATACGTTTTTCTTTCCTTTCACTCTCAGTCTCTGTGTGCATTTAAGGCCAAAGTAAGTCTCTTGCAGGCTATACACCTGCTACCCTGCCTGAGCAGAATGGAAGGACCACTCCAAGCCTCCCAGGCATTCTGTGCGGGCTTTCTGGCTGGAAGGGGCCCTGAGCCACTCTCAGCAGTGGGTGGGGTTATGAATTAGCTCCCCTGCCTGGGTGGAGCGGGGAGACCCTCCAAGACTCAAAGACTCTTTGCTTGTGGTCTTGACCATGGCCAACCTGCTCCCCAAGTTCCTGCCAAAGGTAAGACTGGCCTTGATTTTTGGATGATCAGCCTGTCCCGTCCTATTCTCTGCTTAGCGTTGCGGGCCTAAGTAGCTTCCAGGTGTTCTGGCCAGCCTTTCGGTCGTGGGGGCCAGGAGCTCCACTCAGCAGTGAGCTGGGCTATCAGCTCCCCTGTCTGTGTGGGGAAGATCAGGCTGCAGGGCTTAAAGGTTCCTTGTCTGAGAACCTGGATCAGGCAGACCTGCACCCTGACGACTTCCTGGGTCAGACTGCAACATTATCTTGGCTCTGCAGAAGAGCTGAGCTGCTAGTTGGGACTGCTATTTGGGCATTGGCAGTAGAAAATCGGTTTGTCAAGATCCAAGTGCTGGTTTTTGCATGCTGCTCCCCCCTTCTCCATTATAATCAGATTCCTTGGAGCTTTCTGTGGGGCAATACAGAGTGGGGGCTCCCCAGAAATGACCTACAATGCTGGGGGATCTGGATGTCCCCTGCCCCTTCCCCATGTTCTCAGCAGAGAGCTCTAAATGTGGAGCTGTGCTGGCCTGGGGAGGGGCAATGAGGTCAGCATGGAGCCCCTCTTCTGACCCTTCGAATGCAGTCTTTCCTGGACTCTCTGTGCAGGGGGATGCGTCAGCCTCACCCATACTCTCGGATTTTTTTCAGTGGTATTTTGTCCATGAATAGTTAGTTATTCTTCTTGTGAGGGGGAGTGAAGTCAGGAACAAAATATGTAGCCACCTTGGTGGTGTCACCTGCATTCTTCGCGAATATTGAAATTTGTTTTTCATATGGCGTTCTGTCTTACGAAATACTAGAGGCCCATTGGACGAAATTCATGCACTTGGGGGTGGGGGGTGGGGTGGTGTCCCTCAGGCCAGCCTGTGCCCTCTCGCAGTCTGGGAGACCTTGGGGGATGTCTGACTGATGGCTTAGGGAGTGGGCCTAAGCCAGCAGTCAGACATCCTTAGTGCTGCCACGGAGGTGGGAGAGGCTCCTGCCACCACCACTTCACTCGCCTGCTGTGAGCTTGGCTCAGGGCTTCTGGCTGAGCGGCACTCCCGCTGTGGGAGTGCACTGACCACCAGGGGGCAGCTCCGGCGTTGTGCGTCTGCCCCCTGGTGGTTAGTGCGCATCATAGTGACAGGTCCTTCCGCTGTTCAGTCGATTTGCATATTAGCCTTTTATTTTCTAGGATTATTCTTTTGATTTACTTTTAACCATTAAGCAATATAAAAAAAACATTCTTAGCTCATAGACCATATAAGAGCAGACAGAGGCAGAATCTGACCCGTGGGTGGTACTCTGTCAAGCCATGCCGTAACTGAGGATTTCTGAGGCATTCTTTGACAGGGTGTGACATGCAAAAAACATAGGGAAATTGGAAGAAGTTAAGAGGGGAAAATCTCCAAAATAAGCTGAAATAAGTGAAAGGAGGGCTTGCCAGCCTGGACATGTCAACCCCGAGGACATCCTCTGTGGAAACCTGGAAGTGGCAAGGAAATGAACTTCGAGCTGGTTTAGATATCCTCATTTCTCCGTTCAGTCTTTTTTTTTTTTTTTTTTTTAATTGATGGATTTCCAGCTTCATAAAGGAAGCTGCCTGTTGCCTGCTTATTTCCGACATAGGCTGCAAGAGGAGGAGCTGATAATGTTGTTGTGAAGCCGCCCTACTCCTCTGGTATACGTGCCTTAACATATATCTTCCGGATGGGCTTCTCCCCTCATGCTAATAGGAAGGGGATTGTTGTCTCAAAGAAGCAGGGCAGCGTAAGCTTTTCTGAAAAATAGAGACAAACAGTGTCAATATCTTTTGAGTGATTTTTTTTTTCAAAGAGAGCTTGTAGGAAGAGGAAGAAATAAATGAACATTCTTGAATAGCCACTGCGAACTGAATATTATGCTGGTATGTGTAGCATCTTAGTATAGTGTTCAGCACAAAGCCAGCACTAAACACATTAAATACAGCATAGCAGTTGTAATGATCACACACTGTCTTCTGTGATTTTTACAAAACAGCTATGTGCCTGAGGTACTATTATGTCTGTTTTACAGTTAGAGAAAATAAGGCTTTTGAGATTGTTTCCTTGTGTTACATAATAAGTGGTGGCACTGGGTGCCTCGTAGGCTCAAGGTAAATATTTGCTAAAATTTGCTTGTATTGTGGCGAGAACACTTAATGTGGGATCTACCCTGTTAAAATTATTTTAAGTGCACAACACAGCATTGTTAATTATAGGCGCATGTTAATTATAGGCCAGATCTTTAGAATTTAATAATCTTGCATAACTGAAAGTTTATACCTGTTGAATAGCACCTCTCAAGTGGGGAGATCTTGAATTTTTAAATGGGTGAATCTACTGGATTTGAAATCAGTTCTCACTTGGAGCTTCTTGCTTCTACTTGTCACAGAAAGGAGTCTATCCGGGAGACAATTTTATGCTGAAGTCGCTCCTTGTCGTGTTGCTGTGGTCATACCTGGTGAATCCAAGAAAAGAGATTCATTAGCAACTGAGCGAGAATGAACTTCTTGACCCAGAATAGAGGATGACATGAAGAGATTAGCGGTGGCGTGCATGGAGTTATGCTTAGCTAAGTAAATTGGTGACTCCTAACACAGGGCTTTTGCCAGGAGGGAAAAAAAATAACACTATTTTTTTGTTCATATAATTAGATTTTTCACCTCAAGTGAAAAAGTAAATGGGCACTGAAGTGGCTTCTGGGAGGTGATGTGGGCTTTTAATTACCGGGCTCATCAGATGTAGGTCCTCAGACTCGCCTCGTGCTGATTCGAATTCAGAAATGTTGAAACCTCCGTGACAAGAGATGGCTGGTCAGTTCTGCAACCACTCTGGCAGCCAGGAAATGTGCGGCGTTCATGTGGCACTTCATGAGGGTGTGCAATCAAATCCCACTCGAGATGCTTTTAAGTAATTCTCCTGCTCTGCCCTGGCAACGTGTCAATCATTAATCGAGGCTGCCCTTGCTTCCCCCACTGCTCTCTCCAGCTTGGCAGCCGCTGAACCTTTTTAGGCAGCCAGCGATGTGCTAATGTATCAGCTCAAAGGCACACGTTTCATGTTTCCCCTGCCCTCTCATTTCCTGCCTCTCAAGACGCGGCCTAACGATCCATTTCAGTGTTCCTGATAATTACCCTCCTCCCGAGACAGTAACCGGGAGACAGGCTTCTTCTGTGTGACTGGCCTCTCATTGATCCTCCTCTGCCTGTCTGTATATTCTGGAAAATCATATCTTTCCTGTGCTGTACACTACGAAGACCCAGACTCAGGGGAGTGAAGGATTAGGAGAGAGGACAATTTTGTACTTGGGGAATGAAGTGAAGAGAAGGAGTGTTTCATATTTCTTAAAAATATAATTTGAGCCCGGCCAGTGAAGGCTCAGTTAGTTGAGCATCATCCCATGAACCAGGAAGTCACTAGATCTGTTCCTGGTCAGGGCACATGTCTGGGTTTCAGGCTCAATCCTCAGTAGGGGGCATGCAGGAGGCAGCCGATCAGTGTTTCTTTTTCTTATCATTGATGTTCCTATCCCTCTTCCTCTCTCAGAAATCAATGAAAACACACTTAAAACATCTATATATATAAAAGGCAAATATGCCAAGTGTCCTTCCCTCCACTGGGGTAATGACATCATATAGCAACGCCCAGCTTCCTCTCCCTAGCGATGACTTGCCTCCTTGCAGTTTCTTCAGCCCAGGAACACAGCTTGCTGTATAGCCAGATGGAAACACTTTATACTGTAACCAAATGTCTGTGAAGCATTTTCCCGTGCCTCATCTCATTTGATCCTCACAGAGTCCTGGAGTAGGTAGATAGGAGACTCGGTGGAATCCTATTTTCTTTTCATTAGCCGGAAAATGGAGATATAGAAAGTTTAGAAAATTGACCCGAAAAAAAGAAGTAAGAAATGGTGGACCTTGAAAATGACTTCAGGTTTTCTCATTGTGCAGAATATAGTCAAACACTGTGGCAGTTAAATATTTTATCCTTTGTTCTCCCTGCATGATCTACAATAACAATCTGCTTTGTGTTGATATCTGCTGCTGTGTTGCTGACAATTACCTGAAAAAGAAGTTGGGGTGCTTCACTGGGCTGGAAAAAGTTTATCTAAATCAGAAAGCCAGTCTGATTAAGCAAGTTTGTTCTATATCTATAAAAGGCTACATTGACTCACACATGTGCGATACATATAAAGCTCTCGCTGGTGCAATTTGCACACATGTGTTTCCATCTGTCATTGTCGGTTGTGAATTTATTTAGTTGACACTTCTATTATAGAGAAAGGACGAATAGCAATATTAAAATATTTCTTCTAATTAATTTCCTTTCAATGTGCACAAATTCATGCATTGGGCCACTAGTTTTTAAATGTAACTTGAATAACACCCAATCATGGGCATAGTTTTCTAAAACTTCTAAGTAAAAAATACATTTTTAATATCACAATTTTCATGTCTCCTAACTATCTAGAAACTAAAGAGTAAATTCTTTTTTGTTGACATAATGATTTTCCCCTTTATCCTATTCCTGGATTTCTACTTTTCATATTTTAAAATTATTTTATTGTATGATTTTAGAAAAATTTAGATAGAATTCTTTGTTTCTTATATTTTCTGATATCTCTTTATGTTGTGAATATATGCTTATATTTTAGTGAGCTGCTCAAACACTGTTAAACAGTGGGAATGTATAGAGTATATTCTGAAAAAAGGGAAGTTCCTCAGACTAAAACAATAAGATCTAAAGATTCAAAATACATTTAAAAAACCCCTGCTCTGGTTCTGATTTACACTGAGTGGCCAGATTATTATGATCTCTGAACACATAATAATCTGGCAACTCAGTGTGTGTGTTTGTGTGTGTGTACATATACATATATATATATATATATGTATACATTAGAGGCTCGGTGCATGAATTCGTGCATGGGTAGGGTCCAGCCAGCCTGGCCAGGGGGAGGGGACATGGGTGGTTGGCCGGCCTGCCTGCTGGTCAAACTCCTGGTTGAGGGGAAAATTTGCATATTGGCCTTTTATTACATAGGATATACACTGAGTGGCCAGATTATTATGTGTTCAGCGATCATAATAATCTTGCCACTCAGTGTAATGTTACTTTTATGGTCCGCTCTGACTGGTTATTGAATAGTGAGTTTATATTTACCAGCAAATATATACACCATAATTTGGCTTACATAACCCTGAGGTGTACTTTGATTGGCAGATGTGAACATAAAGGAAATTGACCAGGCAGGGCCCATTTGTCAGGGAAAATCTTTATGAGAAGTTCCTGGGCCATTGGCTGAGCTGTCTAGAGGACATTGTTAGAGATGTGTGGGTAAAGAGAGGCCAGCACATGGTCCTCTCCCAGATCTCTGTGAGGAGTATGAGTGGTCAACTGGGCTGGGACTCCTCCTGGAAGTTCTATGAATTATATTGCTGTAGCTATTTTATAGTGGAACTAGAAGCCTGATGCACAAAATTTGTGTAAGGGGCTCAGCCCTCGCAGCGCCACTGCCTGGAAGCCAAGCCCTGGCCCTCGCAGCCCTGTCTTCATCCGGAAGGTCATCCGGAAGGACGTCCAGAAGGTCGTTTAGCTGTCTGGTCTAATTAGCATAATACGTTTTATTATTATACATTGCCATACATATAGGACCCAATGGGAGGTGGATTCTTAGGAGAAATTGGTTATATTACGAAGTAGCAGATCTGAGGAGGAGACAAAATGTTTCTCACTCTTTAAATTTGATACCCTGTTTTTGTTGTTTGTTTTTGTTTGCCATGATTTCACTTCCATCCATTCTGTCATCATTTACTTTTATTCTGCTTTGATGTCACAAGTTGGGTGAGCGTTCCCCCGGTTTGCCTAGGAGGGATGTAGTTTATTATTGTTATCCTGGTATAATTTTGAATAACATCTCCTTTCACTTTCAGAGGGGTTTTAATTTGGATACGAGGTAAAAATGAGTGTTTTACAGGCCCCCTTCTCCACAGGAAGAAATCTAAGATAGAGTGAATGTATATGGCGGCATGGCTTAGGGACCACTATGCTGTTCAGAGGACTGTGCAGTGAGGACAAGGGAAGCCCTTACAGAGCATTGGTCTCCAATGCTGGGTAAGGCAGGGGTCCACTCCAGGGGAGACTGGAGGAGGCTAATGAAGGGAGGGGTGTCAGCCAAGTAGGTGAGTGGGAAGGCGCGAGGGAGCAGGTGGCGCTCCCTGAGCCCCCTCCACAGAGTTCTGTTACTCCTTTTGGTGACTGACCCCCTGTCACCTGCCATAGCAGCAAGATATATAACAAAAGAATTACACACACAACTTGGAGAGGCTTGAGAAATCTTACAGTCCCAGTTATGACTCTCAGACTCTGAAAAGAAGATTCTGTAAAGCTCCTCTGGTCTAGTTTGCTGTTCAAACGTGTTCCCCAGGAACACTGCCCCATTCCCAAGACGGATTCATAGAAGGAATAAGTCTATCTGGCTTTTCTCTCAGAAACTTGATTAAGGCAGGGGTTGTCTAACACTCAGGATGAGCTTAAATTTTTAGGATTAAAGGGAGATGGGAGATAACAATGGATTGAAATCAATGGCATTAGTACAGTAATCAGAGTATCTTTAAAACCTACATCTCCACTTCAAGCAAATCTTAGAAGATGCTTTCTCCGTTTGCCTGATTGTGGTACTTTGATGAAAGGCAAATTGGATTGCCAGAGGAGCTGGCTGCATTTCAGAAGGAAGGAGAGGAAGAACACGGTGAGATTTACCTGGGGAAGCTGTGTTCAGTCGCTAACTTAGTTATTGCTGGGAGTCTGAAACCTTGGACTCTTAAGAGCAATTTTCTCATGAAGTCACCAGAGCCGTATGGTAAAGGTAGTTAAGTATTTTACATACTTAACTACGTAAAATATTGCCTGGGAGAGTTATTTGTTATCTGTGCCAAACCACGAGTGGAAGAATTTATTTTGAACTTCACCTTTGATTATGACATCTTTGGGGATGGACGGTGTAAGCCTCCTTAAGCAGTGGCAACAAATGGGTGATGAATGCATTCTGTGAGCAAAGGGCTCCTTCTCACACTGGGTGAGCACTCTTACTGTCCAGCTTTGTACACGGGGGATGAAAAGGCATTCACCCATGTAACTAAGATTTATTGAAACAAATCACCTGTGCCAGGATCTGTGTTCAAAACACTGTAGAGCAAGGTGGACTAAGTCACACTCCCTACCTCGAGGATAGCACAGCCTGGCAGGGAGGCAGAACTAGAAACAATAAAAGATACTGCAATGTCTTAAGTGCCCTCACAAGGGGCCAAAAGACGTGTGGGTGGAACTCAGAGGATGGAGTGACTCATTCCATCTGAGGTTGTAAAGCAAAGATTTCCCAAGGAGGTGATGTTTCGCCTGGACGGAAAGGTAGGAAGGGAGATAAGATTCAAGGCAGAGGGGGCATCAGAGGCCCGGCGGAGTGCTGAAGGGGCCTAATGAGTTGCATTACAGTGGTGACAGCAGCAGAGGGACCAGGGATGGTAGAGGATGAGATGGAAGCTCTTGTATGCCAAGCCAAGGGAGCTCCTCAATTCTGTGTGCAGCAAGAGTAGTTGCTTCCTTCTTTAAAATTAGCCAGTTGATGAAACAGGAAGTGCTCATTAGGGTACAACCAGGAAACAGCTTAATTCCACCATTGTCTTCTAAGGCTGCTGGTTCTTTGCCTGAATGGGGAAGATTTCATAGCTTTTTGTCACTTTCAGTTAGATGTGATCAGAACCACATTAGAAAGTCCAGTGTGCTATGAGTCAAAATTCTCATTTCTCATTCAACCAAAGACATCTTCCCTTCACCACACTTGAAACGTGACCTGGAAAGGGGTGGGCATAGGGCATGGTCTCAGAGCCTGGACTTGCATGAGCACCTCCTTAAAGTTTGCTCCCCGGGAACCTCACTTGCTTCATCCTAGACCCAGCCCAACCTGTTTTAATTTTTCTCCCATTTCTTGCCCATCCCTCCTCCCCTGTTCACCTTGCTGTTCCTGCTGCTTCAAGGTTGGGAGGAGAGAGGGAGTGACAGAGGGGCACCCGTGCCATTTCACTTGGCTGTTGCAGTCTGTTTTTTTTGACTGTTAATGCCCTTCATCATAGCAGACTTCCAGATGCTCTCCCATGGCCTGCCGTACTGGGTGCTTGGAGGCTCTGGATCTTAGAAATACATGATTTCCTGATGTGGGCTGTGCATTCTCTAGGTGATAGCTGACTCCGCCTCAGTTCCTACTCCAATTGCACAACCGCAAATCGTGTAGTTGATTTACTCAGAGGATGGGGACCCTTCAGCTCAGGCCCCCCGCCCCCGGCGCGGCTCTGACTAGGTCCCCAGGAGAGCCCCTAGCAATGTAGTCCTATAATCATCTGCTTTGGAAAAACTGGTATGAGTAAGCTGTTTTAACACAGGCAGTTTAGACTGAAGTCTCTCTCCATTTGATTGTGCATCCGAAATACTTCCCCTTTAGTGTGAATTTCCGGGGAGCTGGCTAAGGGGAAGCTCCTTGGGGATTCTTCTAGTTAGGATTTAATGGGGGTGCATCTGCGAATCAAACCAGAGACCTTTCAGTCTTCGGGCCAATGCTCTAACCACTGAGGAAACTGGCCAGGGCACAAAACTGCTTCTTATGCTCCTGTCTCTTACCCCCAGCCAGAGGAGAACAGGGATGGGAAATGGCTTAGTTTTCCCCTCCTAGCTCAATAACTAAGTCACCTCTAGTGAATCTGTCCTGACTAATTGCCTCAGTGAAACTCTAGCCTTCTCGGATGAGTGTGTTGGACAAAGGCGCCATGACTGGTTTTACTTTCTCCTACGGGCAAGGCCTGTAGGGTGTCTGACACCTATTGTTAGAGAATGGGGGGACCGGTGACCCATTTTCTTCAGCTGCAATGTCAAAGGAGGTTCAGGGCAGCTCCTTTGGTCCAAATATGTAGTCCTTCCTTTGACTACGGGCTTTACAGTTTTTCCAGCCAAGAATCAAACAAAGGAATCCCGGGCAGATAATTCAAGCCACGCAAAGGCAAGAGGACAGAAAGAAAGCAGTTGGCTCAGGGATCCCTGGGATGCTCAGGCAGCTGCAGCAGAGGGTATAGGAGACGAGGTGCAAAGAGACGATGTTAGAAAAGGGCTACATTGTGACCTTTTATAGGATATTTCATGGTTTCCCCAAAGGATCAATGATTCATTAGATCTGAGGCAGCTCTTGAACCTGTAGTAATTTTTAACATCCATTCTTTTCCTTTTGTAGCTCCTTTCCTTTCCGCACAGCCTACAGTCTAATTTTGTACCTCCACAAACACTTCAAGAATCTGCTTTCCTCTCTTTGGGTAATCGATAGCCAGAACATATTTCTGTGTACGCCGAATCCAGTTTGTCATAGACTTTGACCACTTCCAACCCCAAACCTCTTTCTCTCTATTAAAGGATGAATGGCAGGGGAACTGAGACCCTTCGTGGTCTTTTAGGAAAATACCAAGTCCCCCAGTGAGGACATTGGAATTCTAATGATAGTTTTTCCCCCTTGTACTTTGCTAGGAGTGTCACTCCCTGTATTCCAGTCTGTCTATTCTTTTGGTTAAAGTTTAGAACAATATCAACATTAGTGCTTGTAGGCTGAAAGATTTGGGTACTTGTGCTTAACCCACTGTTCTTTTCAAAAACGCTTTACTATTTACCTAATTTTATTGGATTTTCACAAAAAAACACAGGAAGTATGATTGCAACTATGACATGTGAGGAAAGTGAGACAAAGGTAGAATGAATTGGCCAAGGTCACTCGGCTAGTCGGGGACAAAGTCCGGACCCCGGTGGAACCTCCTAATTCACTTTTCTATGGGACATTCTTTCCTTGAAAAGGCTCTGAACAAGGAAGCAGAAGAGCAGAGCAAATAGTGGAAATGCAGAGAGTACAGTGAGAATGGAGCCAGGCTGCTGACTAGCTTGCCTTGTGCTACAGGAAGACCATGGGTGGCTTGGGGTGCAGGTGTCAGTTCCGGCCCAAAGGAAGCTGTTTGGAGAAGCAGCAGGTGGTCAGTCTCCAGAAAGTCCTCTCTAAATGAGACAGTGGAGATGTCTCCTAAACAGACCAGGGGAGGCACAATCTGCAGCTATCTGTGGGAAACTTCCTCCCGGTGTGGTGTCCTGGGGAGGCCACACTTACAAATGCTTATTCTTATCTTTAGGTGAATTCTCCTCTTTGTTTGGCAGATACTCTCAATATTGTGATCCCGTTAGATGAATTTTTCTTAAGGTCATCACATAGGATAAAATGTCCACCATTGTGTGTGATTAAAGACAAGGACCTCCAGGGTGAGTTTTTGGCCTTCATTTTTCTTTCCTACCTGTACGTTGGATCAAGTGAACAGCCCACATGATACTACATAATGTAATTTGGCGCAATACGATAAAGTTGTTTGAGACCAGCCTTTTAGAGTATAGCACAACATATGGAGGTTTAATTTTGACAACTTAATATTCTAATTCCTCTTCAGATACTTATTTTTTTTAGCATATTTATCTAGTTAACAGCCCCAGAGGCCAGAAAGACTTAGCATCTCACTCAGAGAGCATGTGACAGCTTAAGTCTCTCCACTTCCTCTGTTTTGTAATTATTAAAATGCATATGATGTGAGCAAATGTAATGAATTATTTTTGTCGCTTTACTTATAAATGTCTGAAATCAGAATTGTAATGGAACTTTACTTTAGCTATTATGCAGAAGAGGAATAATTTATGCCATGTCCTGGGTGAGAATAAGAACCATTACAATGCATTGTCAGTATTTATGATATTATTTTCATGGAAAATGAATATATCACCAATTTTGTATCATTCTAATAACTTTGATTGGCATACAATATAGTACCTTGCCTAAAATACAGCAGCAGATGTCTTACACATTTCTGAGTTTCTGATTTGTGCAATGTTCCTTGCAGTCTGCATGGATGTGTTGGTGGTGATGGCGTGGTTGCATGCAGATGTCCGCTCTATGTTCCTTGTAATGCTTCTGATTGATCTCATGGAATGATTTTCTCTATTAAGTCACAGTTCGCAGTGAACTCAAAAGCAAGAAGTCACCTTCCTTCCTCCTAGCCAACTTGTACCCTTATAGAGGAATATAAATTATAGTTTTTGAAATTTCCATAAATGAAGATTTTAAAAATTTCTTCTACCTACTTACAGTGTGATATTAACAGTATTTATCAATAAAGTTTAAAACATCTGTATTGTGTTCTGTTTATGATGTTTATGAAGTATTTGGAATCTGTATTTTGAGAATCATTAGAAACCAAAATTTATATTCATATAAGGATAAATTTGAATTTCTGTTGAATTTTTTTTCTCCTTATTATGGATAAATCTCAAAGAGGAAATTAGCATTGTAAAGTAGCCTGTGTTAGGAATGTCTCTTATAAGTCAACATCCTAACAATGTTTAAAATTCTACATATGTTGGTAATCTTTACTATGTTTAAGTTTCTTCTTGAGACAACTTTAAAAATGTGCATTTTTAGCACAAGTCACATGTGAACTGGATAATTTGCATATGGCAGATATATTCTGTCCAATCATATGCATCATCACTAATTGATTTTATTTGTTCTTAAGCCACAGAGATAGCATCAATGATAGCATATTGTCTCCCTTTATCAAGTTTTTACCTTTAAAGTTGTTAGATGAATTTGTGGTACAGAGAAAAATGAGTGTTGCAAAGAATATTAGACTGGAAGAGATGATCTATGGGCTTAAGTTCCAGATCTCTTATGAACCAGTCATGTATGTGACCTTGGGCAAATCACTCCACCTCCTGTGGCCTCATTCACTTTCTTCACCTGTAAAACGAAAGTTTGACTAGATCATTTCTAAGGGCACTTCCAAGTCTGTGATTCTCTGTTTCAGTTTTCTTTTCCTTCCAGCTGAAAGATGAAGGATTGGAGGGCTGTATTAACATTGAGCGAAAGAACACATGATTTTATTCATGCCTGTCTCTCTGAAAGAGTTCACAGAGTTTCCCGGTGTGAGATTCTGACCCTGTCACCTTGATACTCTCGTGTTTGAGAAGGCTCCCTCGTGCTTTTGTCAGCCCTGGGCTTTTCTTCACAGACGGTGCCTACAGGCTGCAGCACTCTCATCTCTCAACTGTCTGAACACCTCCTGCATTCCTAATCAGTTTTTTAAAGCAATGGTTCTCATTAAATGAACTAAGTTACCTCAAGAGGCTATGACATATGTTTCCCTGCACATCCAGGGATCCATCAACTGGCCCCAGAAAGGTTGCTTCAGCTTATGCACACCTGCTAATGGGTCCACTCAGTTAATTCTTTAGCACGTTTTCGTATGTCCAAAGAATATTGGTACAAGAGGATGTTAATTCCTGTATAAAATGGCTTTATTTTTTGCCACCTTAATATTCACTCTCTTGTTTACAGGGGCATAGGCCCCTTAGCCCTCCAGATTTTATTTTTCATCCCTCCATTTGCAGCCTTCAGGAGGTTAATAAGCTTCTCTCTCCTTAAAGGGAAGGTTGGATTTCTTTCCTTTTGGAGCTGGTGTTGTCACAGAGACACACCAGAGCCCAAGTCCTTGGCACAGTTACTTCTGCTGAGCGTAACCCACTCTCTGATGGCATCTTGGGCTCTGTTACAATTGAGTGTAGATGCAGAAAGATCAGATAAAGCAAGAGATTCCTAATCCCCTTTCCAGATACCTTGCCTCCACCTTTTGGCATCTTAGTTGTCAATACCTATTGCTTTTTCACTCCTTCAGACCACAGCTCTTTCCCTGTCTCCAAGGGAAGCCACCTACTTTTCCTATGCTCTCTGCTATCCTTCACGCCTCTATTCCTTTAAGGGAACCAAGAGAAGATATATGCCTATTGAAAGCATAAAAGATAATTTTCCCCAATTTGGCCATAGATCCCTCATAAACTGCCCCCCCCCGCCATCCTCTAAGTCAGGCGTCCTCAAACTACGGCCCGCGGGCCACATGCAGGTATTTTTGCCATTTTGTTTTTTTACTTCAAAATAAGATATGTGCAGTGTGCATAGGAATTTGTTCATAGTTTTTTTTTAAACTATAGTCCAGCCCTCCAACGGTCTGAGGGACAGTGAACTGGCCCCCTGTTTAAAAAGTTTGAGGACCCCTGCTAAGTCCTAGAACTCTCATGGCAGTTTTGCCTTCTAAGTCATCTCAAGGTGAAGGCAATTCCATGTTTTATTTACTCTTTAGAAGTCTTACCTGCTAGCCTGTATTTACCTCTTCTCTGAGTTCATGGCCTGGCTTTGCAACTGTTGATATAGAAAGAATGATTTTTTTACACAGACTTTAATGACCACTTCAAGCTTGTCATGAGGTTATAGAAAGCCTGTCAATACCCACATTTCTAAAGCCCTAAAAGGTAACAAATGAGGCTTCCTTTTCTGTCCTTCAAAAGAACTTCATTTCTGATTACCTTTTTTCTGCGTCTCCTTTGTTTAGTTTGGGCTTTGCAGAGCTGAGGTGATTGAGTCAGTGTCCCTGGAAGGCAGCTGTGCCTGGTAAATCAGCTTATTTGGTTATAATTTATTCTGTGTTTATTTTTGCTTTCATATCTCCTGGCCTTCATCAAGTCTTATTTTTTTTCAGCTATGACTCAGCTGTTAAGAGAATTACTTGTTCTCTCTTGGACCAGAATGTTGAAGGGGAATCAATGTCACACTCTGCCCTACAGTTCTCAGTAGTGGTGGTTGTTAATTAGCAAACATTTGAGAGCCATTTGTTACCTACCATGGTTCCTAGAATGAGAGGGAGGGAGGGAGGCAGGGAAGGAGGAGGGAGAGAGGGAGGGAGGGAGGGAGGGAGGGAGAGAGGGAGAGAGGGAGAGAGGGAGAGAGGGAGAGAGGGAGAGAGTTGGGGGAGGGAGAGGAATCAAAGAATATAAACGTATTTTATGCATGTGAATATGCATTTTGTGGATGAGGCATAAAGTTTTCATGAGAATTTTAAAAGAATCCATATCCCCCCAAAGTTAAGATCTCCTGCTGTAGACGGTAAATCTGGGAATAAAGTTCTGGGCTAAAAGAAACACTAGTGTTTTCCCTTAGAACTTACCTTCTGTCATAAACAATAGAGCATGTGATTCTAGGTTTACTAGAGATGGTGAAGATTTATGTTTACCATCTTTTAATGATACCCTGACCTGCCATAATTAGAATCAACATCTATATGCACCAATTCTAGGCAGCAGTAGGCCTTAGCTGGGTCACTGGGCTCATCTCTGGTTTCTTCTGCTCCTTATTGGCCAGATTTGTTTTGAGGCAGTTAGGAAAAACTAAGAAAGGCAAGAATTTGTAGGCTGGTGATAGACCAGGTAAAGACCTTTGATGGGTGGCTTCCAGGAGGTAAAATTCAGTGGAGTTTTACCTCCAAGGGCAAATTGTGGTTGAGCCTTTTCTATATGTAAACTAGAGGCCCGGTGCATGAAATTCATGCACGGGGGTGGGGTGGGTGTCCCTCAGCCCAGCCTGCACCCTCTCCAATCTGGGACCCCTCAAGGGATGTCCGAATGCCCGTTTAGGCCTGGTGGGATCGGGCCTAAATGGGCAGTCGGACATCCCTCTCACAATACAGGACTGCTGGCTCCCAACTGCTTGCCTGCCTGCCTTCCTGATTGCCCCTAACCGCTTCTGCCTGCCAGCCTGATCACCCCCTAACCACTCCCCTGCCAGCCTGATTGGTACCTAACTGCTCCCCTGCCAGCCCAATTTCCCCTAACTGCCCTCCCCTGCAGGCCTGGTCCCCCTCAACTGCTCTCCCCTGCAGGCCTGGGTCCCCCACAACTGCCCTTCCCTTCAGGCTTGATCACCCCCAACTGCCCTCCCTTGCAGGCCTGGTCCCTCCCAACTGCCCTCCCCTGCTGGCCTGATAGCCCACAACTGCCCTACCTTGAAGACCTGGTCCCTCCCCTGCTGGCCACCTTGTGGCGGCCATCTTATGTCCACATGGGGGCAGCCATCTTGTGTGTTGGAGTGATTGCCAATTTGCATATTACTCTTTTATTAGGTAGGATAGAGGCCTGGTGCATGGGTGGGGGCTGGCTGGTTTGCCCTGCAGGGTGTCCCGGATCAGGGTGGGGGTTCCCTTGGAGTGTGGTCTGGCCTGGGTAAGGGGCCTTTGGTGGTTTGCAGGCCAGGCACACCCTCTGGTGACCCAAGAGGAGGCCCTGGTATCTGAGATTTATTTATCTTCTATAATTGAAACTTTGTAGCCTTGAGCAGAGGCTAGGGCACAACAGGGCAGGCGGAAAGCTGGCTTTCTCCACCCAAGAGCCTCCTGCTCAGGCCCAGCTGGTATTATTGGGATTTATTTATCTTCTATAATTGAAACTTTGTAGCTTTGAGTGGAGTCCACGGCCCGACCAGGGTGTGTGGGAAGCTTGGCTTCCTCCATCGCCAGGGAAACCCAAGCCTCCTGTTCGCTCTGTGGCCACAGCCATTTTTGTTGGGATTTATTTATCTTCTATAATTAAAACTTTGTAGCCTTGAGCAAAGGCCTGGGCCAGCCAGGGTGTTCAGGAAGCTTGGCTTCCTCCATTGCCGGGGAAACCCAAGCCTCCTGCTCACTCAGTGGCCTCAGCCATCTTGATTGGGTTAATTTGCATACTTGCTTCTGATTGGCTCATGGGCATGTCTTGTGGGTGTGGTGGAGGTACGGTCAACTTGCATATTACTCTTTTATTAGATAGGATTAGATATTCAGGCCCTGCATGGGTAGCTCAGTTGGCTATAGCATTGTCCTGATACACCAAAGTTGCAGGTCTGATTCCTGGTCAGGGTACGTACAAAAATCAACCAATAAGTGGAACAACAAATTCTCTCTCTCTCTCTCTCTCTATCTATCTCCATTTCTCTCTCTTGAAAATAAATTAATAAACTAAGTTATATTTTCAAACAGAAGAAAATTGATAATTTTCTCCTCTTTGTTTTTTCACATTACCTAAAACAATCACTAACTTCTTTGTAATTCTTTTCTGCCTGTCTTTCCATCTCATGCCACACCTCTCTCCTAGAAAGAGTAATATAAATGCTATGCTAGAATTGAGACACCAGTAAAAAAGTAAAGAACAACTATTTCTAAATTTTTTTAGCCAGTAGTGTCTCTAATGTCCTTTAGGACTTTCAGGCTATCTTAAGGTCCAGGGAAAGGACTATATGCAAGTATGGGACATGGCCCATTGGGTAGCCTCACACCATTCTGTCTCCTTCAAATAGACAAGTCTTGGCCAATTATCTAGGAAAAATAAAGAATCTTCCTTAGCTGTGTGTATTTAGCTTCTACAGAGTATTTAGGAATTTAAAAATAAGTGAGTCTCTCCTAGGTTACATAAAACCTTATCATTGAGGATCATGGAGAGTAAGAACTTTGTAAGCTTGATGACTAAGACTTACCAAATTAGAAGTTACAAGCTGGTTAGACCCAATGCAAAGCTATCTTAAGTTTTATACAAATAGCCTACAATTAGCACAATGCTATGACATATACTAAACTTATGCATAATAATCAGGGTGGTATTCCTCTCTATTCCTCTTTTGATCACCTTTAAGCCCAGACCATATGTGTACAGACTTAGAATTGTAAAGAAAGCAGGTTCATTATATTCAGTACAAGGAACAGCTACTAGAGAAAGAACCACATGGTAGCTGTGTGCTGAATAATTCCCAGAGGTTACACAGGTGTGGGGATATTTGAATTTGGCCAGCTAGTGTGGAGACTTGATAGAACCTGGGACTTTCAGTGGAGGCACTAGAGAGACCACTCTTTGTAGTCAGGCTAACCTATTCTTACAGTGAAATTCTAGATCTGCCTTTAAAATATTAGAACACGGCTAAAAAAAAAAAAATACCAGGATGAAATCTGTGTGCCAAAGAAAGACATAACCCCATTTAAAAGAAGACAATAAAATTCAGACATTCCATAACATAAAACATACTATTCCTATCATACAATATAACATTTCTTGACATGCAAAGGAAAATGTAACGTATAATTGGGAGAAAATACATTAATATAAACAGATCTCAGAAAAGACAAAGGTAATGAAATTATCAAACTCAACATAGTATTATAAAAATGTTCAAAGATTAAAATGAAATAATGCACTGATAAGAGTAAGAGAAGATATAAAACATAACCAAGTAGAACTTCTAAATCTGAAAAACATAAATAAGAAAAAAATCAGTGGTTTGGCTTAACAACAGTAAGGTACTAGGGAATGAAAGATCAAAGAACTTAAACAAAGAGCAATATAAACTATTCAAAGCATTCACACACAAAAGGCTAAAAAGAAAAAACCCCAATGTGCAAAGTCTTGGTGACCTGTGGGACAATGTCAGGTGAACTAACATGCATACAATTGGTGCTCCAAAAACAGGGAAATATTTAAACAAATAATGAGAAAACATTTTCTTATTGCTTAAAGCTATATACCTAGAGCTCCATGACGCTAAAATAATATAAAATTAGCACACTTACAAAAACCACATTAGGGAACATCACAATCAAATTTCTGAAACCAGTAATAAAGGGAAAATATTAAAAGTAGCCAAAGGGGATGAGGGACACTTTTAATCCAGGGAAACAAAGATAATAATATTTTTGACTTCTCATTAGGAACAATAGAAAGCAGGAAACAATGGAATGGCTTTTATAAGGGCTTCAAAGAAAGGAAAAAAATGTTGAACTAGAATTTCATTTTAAAAAATATATGAAGGAGGGGAAAAAAGAAGGCAGTTTTAGACAAGCAAAGTATGAGAGACTTTATTGCTAATAGATCCATGAAACAAGGAACATTTAAGGAAGTTCTTTTTACTAAAGGAAAATACCAAGATGAAAGTTGGATCTATTGAAGATAAATTATGCTAAAATAAAAAACATGCAGATAAATATAAAATACTTTCCAATATTTGTTGGAAATATAATTAAACATTTAAATTAACAATAATGCATTGTGGGATTTATAACATGTATAGAAGTAAAATCTATAACAACACCAAAGTTGATATGGTGGGGGGGGGGGGGGGGGGGGGGTAGGGTCTTGGAATACAGTGTTACAAGGTTTTTACATTATATATGAAGTGATGTAATATCAATGAAGGCATACTATAGTGGATTAAAAAATGCATATTATAAATCCTAGATAAATGATTTAAATAAAAAATTAAGTTTCATAGCAAATAAACCAATAGAGTAACTAAAATGGAATGCTAAAAGAACTGAATTAACCTGCTCCTCTCTTCCCCTCCCCCCAAAATGTCCAACAAAGAACAGCATTGAGGAAGACACGAGGGCCTCTCTTTTCTCTTTGAATCTGAGAAGTTATGTTACCTGCTGAGACTGTTTAGAAAAGATGTTAAGAGTAATGGGAAGGGAGGAGGAGAACTGCCTTACATAGGGTCCATCTGAGCACCAGTTGTGGGGACATTATTCTGGATGGTTGTACGTTTTTCTCCAGCAGGGTTTAGTCTCGTGAATGAATGAAGGGAAGCCAGGTGATTAGGTTTATATAAGGTTGTCATGCTAGAGAGCAAGACAATAATGAAATTGTGGTAGTTGATGAGTTCAAATAACGTGATGTTCAGACTGAATATGTAAGGAAATTATTTCACTACCAGAGGCCCAGTGCACAAAATTCATGCACTTGGAGGGGTGGGGGTGTCCCTCAGCCCAGCATGAATCGTCTCCAATCTGGGACCCTTCCCTCTCACAATCTGGGACTGCTGGCTCCTAACTGCTCACCTGCCTGCCTGCCTGCCTAATTGCCCCTAACTGCTTCTGTCTGCCAGCCTGATCACCCCTAAATGCTCCCCTGCCAGCCTGATTGACACCTAACTGCTCCCCTGCTGGCCCGATCATCCCCAACTGCCTTCCCCTGCTGGCCTGATCTCGCACCCAACTGCCCTCCCCTGCCGGCCTGGTTGCCGCTAACTGCCTTCCCCTGCTGGCCTGGTCGCCCACAACTGCCCTCCCTTACTGGCCATCTTGTGGCAACCATCTTGTGGTGGCCATCTTATGATGTGGGGTGGCCATCTTGTGGTGGCCATCTTGTGACGACATGAGAGTGGCCATCTTGTGATGATGCAAGGGCGAGATGCCACCTAGGCTTTTATTAGTATAGATAGAACTCATAGTTTAGGAGAATAGAATTCAAGGGACTCAAGCTTTTAATAAAGTTATAGAGTAGGTATAATAAAAGTGATAAAATGAGATAAGTAAAGGGACAGAGATTTAATGTAGGAAACTGAATTTAGGATTTTAGAGCTGAGACAGTTTTGGGTCATTTTAATAAGTAAAGTGTGTCAATTGAGGAGTGAGGGTGTCACTGATTTTGTGAGGCCAGCACATTTGAAATGCCCATATGCAGGTGAACCATATATACAAAAGTTTTTATCTTTTGAGCCACTTCTACCTTGCAGCTGCAAAATAGAGACTTCTTACCCCTGACAATTTATGTAGATTTTCAACACAGGGATTTTTCTGTTAAAAATGGTTCTGGTTTGTGATAGACAAAAATATGCATGTCCCTGTAAGATATTCTTTCAGCTACTGAAATAAAATAATGTGGTACTTAAAAAAAAAAAAAAAAAGATGTTGGTGAGACATAAAATGAGGTATGAATAGAAGACATTTGTGTACTGGGCTAGGTTTTGGGTCGGGGGGTTCCTCAGCCGAGCCTGTGCCCTTTCACAGTCTGGGAGCCCGCTGGGGATGTCCGACTGACAGGGAGCAGGCCTAAGCCGCAGTCGGACATCCTTAGTATCAGCTGGGCTTGTGGCTGAGCAGCGCTCTCCCTGTCGGAGCACACTGACCACCAGGGGGCAGCTCCTGCATTGAGTGTCTGCCCCCTGGTGGTCAGTGCATATCACAGCGACTGGTCATTCCGCCGTTTGGTCTATTTACTTATTACCCTTCTATTATATAGAATAGGATAGAGAGAGAGAGAGAGAGGAAGGCGGGGGGGAGGGGGGAGAGAAATATCCATGTTAGGGTGAAACATCATTCGATTGCCTCCTTCATGCCCCCTACTGGGGATCAAGCCTTTAACCTGAGCATGTGCCCTGACCAGGAATCGAATTGGCAACCTTTTGGTGCATTGAACTACAGCCAACCAACTGAGCCACACTGACCATACCCACTTTTTATATTTTTAACACCCATTTATTGAGGTATGACTTACATATAAATGTTTTACATATTTAATGTGTGCAAATTAATGGTATACAGCCATGAAACTATCACCACCATCAAGGCCATATGCATAAACACCTAATGTTGCTTCCTGCCCCCCCCCCTTTTTTTTCCTGTGGTAAAAATACTTAACATAAAATGTACCCTCTTAACAAATTTTAAGTATTCAGTACAGTATTAGTAGCTATGGCACTGTGCTGTATCGTAGATCTCCAGAACTTCTTTATCTTGCATAACTAAAACTTTGTACCCTTTAACCATCACCTCCCCATTTCCTCCACCCTACCCCCAACCTGCCCTGGCAGATGTTATTCTTCTTTCAGCTTCTTTGAGTTTGACTATTTTAGATTCTACCTATAAATGAGATCATATAGTATTTGATTTTCTGTGTCAGGCTTATTTCATTTAGCACAGTGTCCTCCAGGTCCATCCATGCTGTTGAAAATGACAGAATTCCCTTCTTTTTTTAAGGCTGAATAGTATTCCACCACATGCATTTATCCATTCCTCTGAGGACACACATGTAGTTGTATTCAAATCCTGGTTATCCTATAAAAGCTTAACATGCTAAGTGACTGGTTGACCTGTCGGCCATTCAAACAATCAAAGCATAATATGCTAATGATATGCTAAGGCCACTCAACCGCTCGCTATGATGTGCACTGACCACCAGGGGGCAGATGCTCTGACCAATAGGTTAGCTTGCTGCTGGGGTCTGGCTGATCAGGACTGATTGAGACAGGCCAGACTCACCCTGGAGCCCTCCCACGGTCCTTCCCCGGCTGGCCAACCTCCTGTGTCTCTCCCTAGCCCTGAGAGTGCACGGGTGGGGTCCCTCTGCCTGGCCTGCACCCTCTTGCAATCTGGGACCCCTTGGGGAATGTCGGCCCGATCCTGCAGGCCAGGTTGAGGGACCGGGGCCTCTAGTTATGAATAATGCTGCAATGAACATGGAGGTGCAGATATCTCTTGAAGATAGAGATTGCATTTCCTTCGATATATATCCAGAAGTGGGATTGCTGGATTAAATGGTAGTTTTATTTTTAACTTTTTGATGACCTTCCATATTCTTTTCCATATGGCTGTACCAATTTATATTCCCACCAACCGTGTACAAAGGTTTCTTTTTCTCTACATCCTAGGAGCCCTTTCATTATACCTAATGAGTTCCATGATTTTGAACTCCCTGTGCTTTGATCTAGTCAGCTAAACTAATCAGCCAAAGGGACCCGGTAAATGTTGAATATCTATGATGAAAGAACAAGGGGAAAATTACTAAAAATATCTTTATATAAAATTCAGTAGCTACTAATGCCTACCTCTACTCTTTTTCTAATAATGCTAAGAAATATAACAAAGAAATGAGTTACTTCTGTCACATATTATTTAGAAACTTTAAAGGAAGGCAGGATTATAAACACTGACATCTACACTTGGCTATGATGTTACATGGGTCACTCTGTGAGGTAAAGGAAAGACTGGAGGGAGTATCAGTACAGATTTATAATTTGGTAACTACTATTTGATGTGCTTTCTATTTGTTTAGTGAGGTTTGTATTCTCATGATCACTTTAAGAGGAGGAGGAAACTGAGGTTCAAAGAAGACATGCCACCTCACTCCAGTGTATTAGGATGATGTGGGGAAATCTGCATCATCTTTCTATCTAGAAGTGTTATCTGGAACAATAATTTCAATTTTCAAATAAAACTGATAAAAATGCTTCTGTAGTTGCCTGGCCCTTTTAGTCACTTCTGTGGTCATTGCAATTAAAGGTCTACAGAGTGAATGAAGGGAATTACTGATAGGTTTGGTAAAGGTATCTTTAGCTTTAAACCCTTGAGCTAAATTAATAATTTCTTTTAACTTTTATTTTGAAATGTTCCACTGAACTACACAGAATAACTGATTTGTGATCTTTTTTTTCTATATGTATTTCTTATTTATTTGGGCTATCTTTATTTTTCACACACAATATTGGTATAGACTGGTGGTTGCTTGCTATAGTGGTTGTCTCCAGGACAAATACTGATGGTCTGCCAATTATTTTAATAATCAATAACTATAAAAATAAGTTCATCTTGATCTTTTTTCTCATATAGAAAATAAACCATGGACATTTCTAGAAACATTTTGTATAGACACTACTCAATTTGATCTCAAATTTTATGTAGAGTAACTTTTTGAGTTAAAATATTACATCATTGTTTCTTCCTTTTTTTTTTTTTTACACTGGCTTATTTTTTTCTTTTTATTAAATTTATTGGGGTGACATTAGCTAACACAATTATGTAAGTTCTAAGTGTGCAATTTTATGATATGTCACCTTCACATTGCACTGTGTGCCCACCACCCAAGGTCAAATCTTCTGTCACCATATATTTGACTCCCTTTACTTTTAACAGCCCCTTTACCCCCTTCCCTCTGATAACCTCTGGTTTTCTGTGTCTATGAGTTTCTTTGTGTGTGTCTTGTTTGTTCATTTGTTGCTTTCAGCTTTATATCCAGCATATGAATGAAATCATATGGTTCTTGACTTTTTCGGACTTTTTTCGCTTAGCATGATATTCTCAAGATCCATCCATGTTGTCACAAATGGCACTATTTCATCTTTTCTTATGGATGAGTAGTATTCCATTGTATGTAAGTATCACATCTTCTTTACCCAATTATCTTTGAAGGACACTGGTTGTTTCCATGTCTTGGCCACTGTGAATATTGCTTCAGTGAACATAGGGGGTACATATATCTTTGGGAATAAATGTTTGTATTTTTTTGGGTAGATACCCAGAAGAGGAGTTGCTCTATTCATAATTTTTTGAGGAACCTCCATACTGTTTTCCACAGTGGCTGACCAGTATACATTCCCCCAGCAGTGAATATTTCTTAATGTGGTTTTTAAGTAGTATTAGTGTGTACAGCTCCCCTGAATTCTTTTCTTCCACTGGGGCTCAGTATTTTGCTACTTCTTCTTCTCCCTTCCATTCAGACCTTTGTCTACTCTCAGGCAGGACTAGTGCTCTTCCCTCCTCTACCTGTAACAACGTACTCAGCAAGATGGTCTGGGTCCTTGTTCTCCAAAGTAGGACAATTGGAGACGGGCACTCGGGGGAGGATGTGAATTACATAGCTCTGGTTACTATAAAGAATTAAAGAAGAAGTAAAGCTACTATTTATTGAAACTTAATTTATGTCATCACTACTCTAAATATTAACACATATCATCATCTCATTAAACCTCATGTCAACAATGTGATGTGCTATCTTCAAATTATTGAGAAAACGGAGGCTTGGGGAGGTTTATCTGATTTCAAAGCCTATTATGTTTCCTCTGTTATACTCCATTGCCCCTGAAATTGTTTGTAGCTGTATAAGTAGGTTTGGAAACCTGCTTATTTCCAATGTAGTCTTTTTTTTTTCCCTTAGAAAATTAGAAATACATGGTTCCATCTTTTCTTTTGACCCCTTTCTTGTTCAGACAACCCCTATACCATTGTTCAGGAAAGAGTGAATAAGACTCTGAGAGTCCTAAGGAAAAAAATTAATGGAAGATAAAAGTTAACAATGTTAGCAACTATAAAGAACAAAGATAATAGAGCATAAAAGAAAAGAAGATTAAATAACAAAATTGTATGGAATTCATTAAGGGATTAGATATAGTTTTCAAACTTCAATGTGAATGAGAGTCAATAGTGGTGTTGGATCACATACAAATTCCTGGACCTGGCTGCAGATCTCCTGAATCAGAAACTATTGGGATGGGTCTTTGACTATGATGGCTTGCATGATATATTTGAAAGACACTGGAATAGAGCATAACATGAGACAAAGGCATACTCGATTAAAAAGGTGAAATTAGCCCTAGCCAGTTTTTCTCAGTGGTTAGAGCGTCAGCCCACGGCTGAAAGATGATAGGTTTGATTCCAGTCAAGGGCACATACCTTGACTGCAGGCTTTATCCCCAGCCCTGTTGGGGTGTGTGCAGGAGGCAACCAATCGATGTGTCTCTCTCCCTCCCTTCCACTCTCTCTCTCTCTAAAAAAAAAAAAAAAAAAAAAAAAAAAATCAATGGAAAAAGTATCCTTGGGTGAGGTTTCACACACACACACACACACACACACACACACACACACACAAATAAATAAATAAAGTGAAATTAATTTTTCAGTTTATTCAAAGTATTGAATAAATTAATGGAATTACTGATGGCCTCCTCAGGCCATGCTTGGTGCGCTCCCTGTCTTTCTGTGGGTTCATGGCCAGTGACATCAGGAGGCTCTGACTCATTTTTCCTTGGTCCCAGTCACAATAGGCCACTTGACTACCTTGCTCCAAGCTTCTGCTGCTCTCTCATGGCCAGATGCAGTTCTGCTCACCTCTTGACCACATGGGCCAGAAGCTGTTTGTTAGGATTAGCAGTAGCAACTTTGAAGAACAGGACTAGGGTGATAAAGCTGAGAATGACTTTCATTTTGAGGATAAGTAATATCTTACTGTTTGAGGCTAGTAGTGTAGTATCAACATATGATGATATGGAGGCCTTGTTGCTCAAATCGTCAATCTCTCTCTGCTCCCTTCTCCCCATTAAAAATGCACTACAGATTAAAGATCACATAACTAGTATTATTAAGGAAGTGGAGTAGATAGAATAGAACCACCTTAAAAGGGTTCAACTATAGATCAATATTTATCTAAGAACACTGCTATGACTTTGAGGAGAGATTCCTGAACAATGCCGTAGGTCCTAAAGATATATGGAAAACAAAAAAGGGGTCAGAAGGAAATATGGAACTATGTATTTCTGATTTTCCAAAAAAAACCAAAAAAACAAAAAGAAGACTCTGGAATATTATCCAGTAACTAGAGGCCCAGTGCACAAAAATTCATGCACTCAGAGGGTCCCTCAGCCAGGCCTGCACCCTCTTGCAGTCCGGGAGCCCTTGGGGGATGTCCAACTGATGGCTTAGGCCCACTCCCCGCGGGCCTAAGCCACAGCCTGGCCCCCCTCTGCAGGATGTGACCAGCTGGCAAATCAAGGGGTGGCGCCAGCCAGCGAGGGGCCAACCTTACCTCCCATTGCCCCGCCACTGCCACCAGTGGCCTCCCTCTGTAGGTGACTGGAGGGCCAATCACCACCATTGCTGGTGGCCTCCCTCTGCAACAGGTGATCGGAGGGTGCAGGCCAGTGAGTGCCTGGCCCCGCCTGCCCATTACCCCGCCACCACCAGTCGCCACCGCCCCCTGATCGCTGTCCACTCCTTCTGCTCACTGACACCCACCTTTGCTGGCCTGGCACCGCCTGCTTGCCAGTCCTGCTCCCTACTGACTGGTCGTTCTGCCATTTGGTCGATTTGCATATTAGGCTTTTATTATATAGGATGCTGAGGGGACCCCTAGGAAACACTGTAATAAAATTCTTCATATGTGTTGTCACAGATTTACTTAAAAGGAAGTGATAATGACAAACATGAATGTGTTAGGAAAAAATTAAGTCAGATATAAGTTCACTTCCTTTTTTAAAAGGACAACTAAATGAGTGGTGTATCTAGGGCATCTCATATGTTCCAGTGCATTTGACTTAAAGTAAAGCCACAGGCCATATAGGTTTTAGGCATGCTTCCTTCTTGGTTTACCTACTTCCCTAAACTTATTTCCAGCTTCCGTCAGGACAGGATTTGCAATGTTGAGAACAGTAGGAAGTTCACAGGGCAAGTGATGACAGTGGCCTGTCTAGGATGCCTGTCTGTCAAAACAGGCAGAGAAGGCCCAATAGTCACAGTGGTAGGAGATGTGAGTATAGTTCCTCTTAGATTTATTGTCATTTCACAATATTTTTCCATTGTTACATACCTCGTTGATTAACTGTATCTTTATTCTTAAAATTTTGATATACAGGGTGGGGCAAAAGTAGGTTTACAGTTGTTTGTATGGAAAATAATACAATAATTAACAAATAATATAAGAATAAACCATTTCTTATTATTACAAATACAACTGTAAATGTATTTTTGCCCCACCCTATATATACATACATATATATTACATGTATACACTTTAAAAAATTTAAGTTCTTAGAGGTATACATTGGCTCATGCTGTCTTTATGTAGTTTTACATCTTTTTTTGCACTAAATAATATATCTGAGAGATCTCTCCATATCTACACAAATGGAAATTCCTATTCTATTATTTAAATGTATGAGATATTCTGTGCTTGTGTTCAACACCTTAGCCACTAGACACATTAAGTACTTGAAATGAAACTAGTTCAGCTTTGAGGTGCCATATGTGTAAACTACATACTGGATTTGAAGATTTAGTGCAAAATTAGATCAAATATTTCATTAACAATTTTAGATACTGATTACCTGTTGAAATGATAATTTGGAAATATTGAGTTAAACAAAACATTATAAAATTAGTTTCCTCTGCTTCCTTTTTTATAATGTAGCTAACAGAAAATTTTAAATTACATATGTGGCTCATATTTGTGGCTTGCATTATATTACTACCAGAGGCCCTGCCCCCCACCCACTGGTCATTGGGAAGGTTGTCCAGAAGGTCATTCCGGAAGGTCGTTCCACCGTCCAGTCTAATTAGCATATTAGCTCTTTATTACATAGGATTCGGGAGTGTTGTATATATACAAAAATACAATGTATACTATATGTTATAAGGCATAAAAGACACTCATATATCCAGGGCTATTTATTATTCAGAAGGTAGGCACTAATATGGCTGTACTTATTGTTAAAATATAGACATAAAGGCTGGTCGGTAACTGCAGATCTGAACCTCCAAGAACCCCTAACAATGCCCCAGCTGCTTGGACCTGCACATCTCTTAAGATCCATCTCTAAGACACAATGCCTGGGAAGTAGCCACAGTTTGGACTCTGAAAAATTACTCTAGCAGTTGTCTTTTTAGATTTGTTGGGAGTCAGTTTGGATTATTACATATTTTGAGTATCAACCCAGCCTATACCTAACACCCAGTGTAAAAATAGATGCTATTTTTTTAAATCCTCACCCGAGGATATTTTTTTTTTAAATTTTATTTTAGGGAGGAAGGTAGAGAAACACCAGGGTGAGAGAGAAACATGGATCGGTTGCCTCCTGTATGCGCCCTGACCAGGAATTAAACGTGCGATCTTTTTGTGTACAGGGCAATACTTCCACCGACTTAGCCACCTGGCCAGGGCTAGATTACTAATATTTTTGTAGCCCTTTATGTAACTTTCCCTTTGGTATTTTCATTTTACATCCTCTCCACCTCTCCCATGGGATTGACAATTTTTTCTTTATAGTTTTACTATAAAGTTGCATTTATAAGTGATACATTTAGTTTTGTTGGTTTCAATACTGTTCATAAATGCAATTGCAATGTAAGTATTCTTCTTCAACTTGTTTTTTTTTTCCTATTAAAATGTATGAGATTCATTCATGTTAATAATATGTAACTATGGTTCATTTTTTATTCTGCTGATTAACACTGGAATAAGTTTCTTATTGGTGAGCATGTGGGTTGGTTAAAGCTTTTTCTGTTGTTATTCCACTGGTGTTGCTATGGACATTCTTGAACATATTTTTTCACATGTTCAAAAGTTTCTCTTGACTGGGGTTTTCACATTTTTATTTTTTATCACAACTCAGTGTGAAATACAGTTTACAATGGACAGAATACATATGTACACACACGTGATCTCCTCTCTTCTCATTTCCTCTTTTCTTCAGATCTCATTTTATAGTAAGTTCCACACCACATTCTGCAGGAGTGAGTTTGTTGGGAATTCTTGACACTTTTCTGCTCCATATAAATTTCATAGTAGGCTTGTCAACTCCTGGGAAGGTTCTTGTCAGGATTTTAATTAGAATGAGTTGAGTCTACAGATTAATTTGTGGGCTATTGATATTCATATTCTTCAGAAATTTGTCTATTTCTGGTAGTTTTTTCCCAAATAATCAACTCTTGGTTTTGTTGAACATCTTAATTCTTTGTTTTGCCTTTCATTAATTTGTGATCATAGCATTAACTTTTACTTTTCATCTTTTCTAACATAACTATTTAAAGCTTGACTTCATCATTGAGACTGTTGGGCCTCTCCATAGTATAACCACATGGTCTCCTTACCTGAGTCTTATATTTGGCTTCCCACAGTCTGCCATCTAGGCTGTTGCAACAAAAACACACGCTTGAATGTTTTCTTTACTTAAACATGTGTCACACAGTGTCCACTTTTTTGTTTTCCTCTCATGGCCCAGCTTTCATTGTAAGTTAAGAAATGTTTGCAATCTATATATATGAAAGCCTAAATGACCAGCTGACTGGCTGACCAGGTGACTGTCCAGTAGCTATGATGCATACTGATCACCAGGGGCCAGACACTCAACGCAGGAGCTGCTGAGCTGCAGTGACTTGACAGCTGCGGTTCTTAGGTGACGCACCCGGAACCAGAGAGGAGGGAGCCTGATTCCAGGGTGTGTCACCCAAGAACCACCCTCTCACAATCCAGGACCCCTCAGGGGATGTCCGAGAGCCTATTTTGGCCTGATCCCTGCAGGCCAGGCTGAGGGACCCGACTGATGCACAAATCTGTGCATCAGGCCTCTAGTTACTTAAAAGCTAGCTACATCAAGCACATTTTTACTATTTTATTACCATTTAATATACCTGAAATTAAAAAAAAAAGTAATTCATGTTGTCCTTCAATATATGTGTGCGTTTTTATTAGAGAATAACATACAGCTAAAATTATTGGTTTACCTTAGCCTCAGAAGCAGTGTATGCACATACAAGAGAGTCTCCCATACATGGAGGAGAGGTATGCTTTTGAAAATTCACTATATCTCCAGACTCTGCTTTGTATGCCTCATGGTGAAATATGTCTTTTTCAGGCTGGAGTTATTCAAATTTGAATATTAATCAGCATGGGGGTAAAAGGGGATGCCCTCTCCATTTATTTATTTAGTCAGTTTTCTTTTAAACTTTGTATTTTGAAATAATTATAAATTACAGGAAATTGCTAAGAAACTTACAGGATGTTTTATGCACCCTCCGACTAACCTTCTACAATGTTCACATCTTTCATAACTACAGTACAATATCAAATCCAGAAAACTGGCATTGATACAATCCATAGTTTATTTATATTTTTTCTAGCTATGCACATACTCACCCCTCTCTCTCTCTCTCTCTCTCTCTCTCTCTCACTGTATGTGTGAATGTAATTCTATGTGATATATTTACATATGTAGCTTTGGGTAACCACCATAAGACTCCATGTGGTTTTACATATTTATAGCCATACCTGGCTCATTTCCCCATCCTGAATCCATGCCCACTAATATATATTTATAGCCATACCTGGCTCATTTCCCCATCCTGAATCCATGCCCACTAATATATCTTCCATTTCTATAATTTTGTCATTTCAAAAATGTAATGCAAAGGGAAGTACATAGTTTGTAATATCTTGGGATCAGTTTTTTTTTTTTAAACTCTGTATAATACTTTGAAGTTCATTCAAGTTATTGGATGTATCAATAATTCATTCTTCTGATTTCTGAATAGCATTCAAGGTATGGATGCATCACAGTTTGTTTACACATTCACCAAATGAAGGACATTTGGATTATTTCCATTTTTTGGCTATTATGAATAAGGCTTCTATGAACATTCAGGTGCAAGTTTTTACATGAACATAAATTATTATCCCTCTGGGATAAAAGCCCAAGGGTACAATTGCTGTATTATATAGTAACTAGAGGTCTGGTGCTATATAATATATATAGCATATATATTTGCTATACATCAATTAGCATATTCCCTCCTTATGAAAATTCATGCACTGGAGGGGGGTCCCTCAGCCCCGCCTGACCCTTCTCACAGTCCAGGAGCCCTCATGGGCGGGAGGTGACCCAGTGATCAGGAGAAGCGACGCCCCCATCATACCTCTGCTGCTGCCACAGTAGGCAGTGCAAGCCTCGGCCAGCCCTGGTTACCTGAGCCTTGGGCGGCCCTAGGAGGCTGGGCAGCTGCCACCCGAGGCTTGCCTGCATCTCGGGCATTGGCTGTGCAGCTGCCATCCGAGGCTTGCCTGCACCTCGGGCCAGCCCTGGGAGGCTGGGGGCTGAGGGGACTGGGGGACTCCAGAGGCAGGTGCCGAGTGGGCCTGGCCTTGCCGCGCACCTGCCACCCCAGTGGGGCTGAGGGGACTGGGCACCGCCATCTTGTGGCTGTGGGCCCCACCATCTTTGAGGGCGGGCAGTCAATTAGCATATTCCCTCCTTATTGGCTGTGGGCACCACCATCTTTGAGGGCGTGGCGGTCAATTAGCATATTCCCTCCTTATTGGCTGTGGGCGCTGCATTGTTGAGAGAGTGGCAGTCAATTAGCATATTTCCTCCTTATTGGCTCTGAGCGCTGCCAACTTTGAGGGCATGGCAGTCAATTAGCATATTCCCTCCTTATTGGCTGTGGGTGCCACCATCTTTGCGATGGCATGAGGGTCAATTAGCATATTCCCTCTTTATTAGATAGGATTGCAGTTTTAATTTTGAAATGAACTGCTAAACTGTTTTCAAGAATGAATGAATCATTTTGTGTGCCCATCAGCAACGTTTGAGTGATCCAGTTTTTCCTAAATCCTTACCAGCCTTTGGTGGTGTCATTTTATTGGTTTAGTCATTCTGATAGGTGTGTGTTTAAGTTCTTGTAGTTTTAATTTGTACTTCTTTAGTACCCAATGATGTTGAATGTATTTTCATGTGCTTATTTGCCATTTGTATAACCTCTTCAGAAAATCTGTTTTTTTCTTTTGCCATGTTTCTTATTCAATATTTTCTAATTGTTTATTTTTATCACTGTTGAGTTGGATATTCCTTTATATATTCTAGATACTTTTCAGATATGTGGTTTGCATATATATTCTTTCATTCTGTAACTTATCTATTCATCATCTTAACATCTTTCACAGAGAATAAATTTTTAATTTTGATGAGGTCTAATTTATCATTTTCTTTTTACGGATCATGCTTTTGGTGTCAAGTAGTCCCAGTTTCTGAAGATTTTCTCCATTTTTTTCTAAAAGTTTTATAGTTTGACATATTGTACTTAAGTTGGTGATGTATTTTTAATTAATTATTGTATGTGATTTTTGGTTTAGGGTCAAGGTTGATTTTTTTTGTATGAACATCCGATATTTCTGTACCATTTGTCCTCCACTGAATTACTTTTGCACTTTTGTCAAAAATCAAGTAGACATATTTCCATGGATGTGTCTGAGCTTTCTGTTTTCATCAGTTGATCAATGTGCCTGTCTCTCCTCCAGGACCACAAAGTCCTGACTATGGGCTAAATAGTAAGCTTTAACATCAGAAAGACAATTCCTTCTGCATTATTGTTTTTTTCCAAAATGTGATTTGGCTATTGTAAGGCTTTACCCTATATCAATTTTAGAATAGGTTTGTCTGTGTCTGCAAAAATCTTGCTGGGATTTTTTAAAGAATCTTGTTCAAGTTCTAGGACAATTTGAGAACAACTGATGTATTTACTTTGTTGAGTATTTCAATCCATGAACATGATCTCTGCAATTATTTACTCATAAATTCACTACAGCCCCTCTCCATTTTATTCAATCTGAAGTATCTGTAAACTGATCATCAGTTCTGATGCAGGAACAACCTCTCTGGATACTCACATATATTTTCTGAGCAGGCTGTTCCCTAATTCATTTCAAATGGTTCAAAATTCTATATCAATTTGACTGACAAAATGAAAAAAATAATAAGTGGCCAGGTTGAGCATTGAGTACGTTGAGAATGAATTTAGTGTTTTTTTAAAATGTGCTTTTACTTGTTGGTGTGCAAAAGATGAGTTTTTAAAATAAGTGCTTAAAAACCCTGTGCTTACCATCTGCCCAGAGCTGTATCCCAGGTTCACTTGAAGAGCTGAGTTGCTTCCTGTCTATAAGGTGTTTCTTGTGAATTTCTTGATGATGTCACAGGTGGACAATATTGTTTTCCTTTGAACTTTCTTGTGTAAGAGAGAATCTGACCTTCTATGAACATTTAGGCTGAAGTTGGGATGTTTACATTATTTATGTAAGACTTATCTGAAAGTTGGGGAACAACAAAAGAGAAGTAAGTGGAGAATACCATGCAAACATAGTTTATAAGACATGACTGGCTTCTGTGAGCCTATGGCAGATCACTTGAATTTCAGAAGATATGGTGGCATGGAGGAGAAAAGCCCTCACTTCCTCCCCAGATAACTGATGACAGTCTCCAGTGGTGACCATGCCTACCTAGAATATTAGAAAAGCATGCAGCAATCCATAATTCATATGCATTAATACCAAAGTCATTACCTGCCAGAACTCTGAAGTATCTCTATTACTTGTCTGCTCTCCATTGTTAGTGAGAACAGGAAGTTGTAGTGCTTTGGCTGTGCTATTTACAAAAGTCTCAGAGGTCATCTCAATGCCGGAAAGAGAGGAATTCTATAGCATCTAGGGAGACAGTGTCTGGGGCTCTAGAATGGTTCAAATTGGGGAAACAGAAGAAGACAAGGCTTAGGATGCCAAGGGTCTGGGAGCTCCATGCAGGGCTGTCCACCTGCTTTAGACCAGCATCAGGAGACTGTGCAGATGGGCCATCTGGAAGATAAGATACCATCATTGTGGATCTAGTGTTTTCTATCTTCTGAATCTTTTCGGGGCAGAAACTAGGTCAGATGGTTGCTGAGCTTCTGGGTGAATTCTAAGGAATGTTCTGGCTTTTCAAGTTATGTGCTATAAATGCACAGATTACTCCAATGCTAAAATTGCATTCTTTCACCAGAATATGGGTGTTTTTTCTTCCCAACAACAGAAAAACAGAGTGAAAGAAAGGGAATCATACTTGGCAAACCATGACAAGAAAAGATCTTGCCCAGTTAGGTTGTGTTGGCATCTTTGTTCCTTCCCACGGGGGTACCTTCTATTAGAAAATAATGTGTAAAGGAAGTTACTGTCATCTGTCCTACTCTCACCTGAATTTATAACAATATATTTGAGTGTTGGATCATAATTTTTTACGTTGGATCAACACTTAATAATTATTTTAATTATTAAAATATATTAAGTGCTGGATCATAAGTGTTGGGTCATATATTTGAGTGTTTATAAAACAATAAAATCAGGTTTCAATATAGACATTTAAAAAATTGATGCATATCTAGAGAAGAAAGACAACTTTAGGGAAAGGGCTAGAATTCATGTCAGATTAAAAATGTTTGATAGATAGTATTAGGCGTATTGAAGTCAGAGAAGTGAAGACTAGAACATGCAAGTAGTAATAAGAATTGTCCAGTGAGAGAGGAGTTTGTTCTGTGTGAATTCAGAGGGTATGTTCTCTACCTTGCCTTCATGGTAAAACTTAATTACAGATAGCTCTACACAAAAGAAACCCTAACACTTTTGCAGCTTATTTGAAGTCACCAACATACATATTAAGATCTAAGCATATAGACTTTTCATACACTCACTTATTAATTCACTGACATAATATTTAATAAATGATTTCTTGACAACAAATAATCATGTAGCCACTGTGGAAAACCAGTATGGGGTTTCCTCAAAGAATTAAACATGGAACTCCAATTTGACCCAGTGATCCCACTTCTATGAATATATCCTACGAAACCTGAAACATCAATCAGAAAGAATATATATACACCTCTATGTTCATAGCAGCACAATTCACCATAGCTAAGATCTGGAAACAGCCCAAGTGCCCATCAGCAGATGAGTGGATAAAATAACTACATTTACAAGATGGAATACTACACAGTGGTAAAGAAGGAACCCTACCATTTGCAACAGCATGGATGGACCTGGAAAATATTATGCTAAGCAAAATAAACCAGTGAGAGAAAAGTATCACATGATCCCACTCATATGTGGAATCTAAAGAACAAAATAAACTGATCAACAAAATTGATCCAGAGACAAAGAACTATGAACAGACTGATGGATTTCAGAGGGAAGGTGGGGATGGGTAAGTGAGGGGGGGAGATTAACTGGGGAATTTATATGCATGTATGTATAGCCCATGGACACAGACAAGTGTGGCCAAGGCTTGGGAGGGTTGTGTGTGGGGAGGAGGGGGTCAATGGGGAAAAAAAGAGTGGACATCTGTAGTACTTTCAACAATAAAGATAAATAAAAAACAAACCCTCCCCCCGCTAAATAATCATTGAGTGCCAACAATGTGCCAACCCAGTGGTGAACATAACAGACATGGTCTCTCTTCCTGCCCTTTGAACAAATCCAGGACATCTTATAACTGTTACCTCTAAAATTATCTTTCTGTGATCCTACCCATTTCTTTTAATTACCTTATGTGCCATACATGCATTTATTAAAGCATATTTCACTTCAAATTATGATGAATTTTCATACTTATTCAAGGTAAGCGAAGGTTAATTTTCTCTTTGGCTTTATAGTCATAGCTTCAGAAACATATCAGGCACTTAACAAAGGTTTGTTAGTGAAAGAATGGGATTACAGACACTGCCTTCAGGTCTTCGTATATTAGGGTTATTTAAGGGTCATCTCTCATGCTTAAGTCAAAAGGGAAGATTTAAATAGTGCCTTTTCTCCAAGCCTTTTGCAGTTGTAGATTTTTCTAGTGTCAATGCAACTCTCACACCAGAGACAGAAGCATTTTAGTGAGGCAGCAAACCAAGATATTCTACTTGATCTGCTATTAAATTAAGTCTTAGGTGCTCAAAAGGTACCACCTTCCAGTTATAAGAGAAATAAGTACTAGGGATGTAATGTACACATGATAACAGTAGTTAACACTACAACTTTTATTTGTCAATTATTCCTCACTGAAACCAGAAAATTTTTTTTAAAGAAAATAAAGGGTTATCATATATTCATAGAATAAAATACTACTCAGCAATTAAAATGAACTATGACTCTGGCCAGTGTGGTTCAGTTGGTTGGAGCTGTGGTCTGGTGCATCAAAGGGTGGCAGGTTCAATTCCCAGTTGGGGAGCATGCAGGAGGCGGCAGATCAATATTTCTCTCTCTCCCTTTCTAAAAACTTTAATTAAAAAATTTAAAACAAATGAACTATTGATATCTGCAAAAAATGTAGTACTGAGTAAGGAAACTGACATAAAAGAATACATGCTTCATTATCGCATTTATAGTAAACTCTAGAGATTAATAATATAACCTATAATGGGAGAATGCAGGTAGGCAGTTAGTTGTCTGGGTCAGAGGGTCAGAGACGGAAGTTGACAGGTAAGGGGCACAAGGAATTTTTGCGGATGATGGAAATATTCTATCTTGATTGCAGTGGTGGTTCCATAGTTGTACACATTTGTTAAAACTCATTGATCTGTACCCTTAAAATGTGTGCAATATATTGTACATGAATTACATATCAATAAAGTTGATTTTACTTAAAAGAAAAAAAAATTTATATTTGTCAAAACAAAATATAACCACCTGTTAAAAGCTAAGTGGTCTTTATAGGGTATCACTGAACTGATATATCTAAGTGGATAGTTTTATATATATGGCGATATTAAATTACATAATTTCTAAATCAAGCTTTACTTTTAATTGCTTTTAAGATTATCAAAGTGATCTTATAAATTAAGAAATATCTGTTTTTTACTTACTACTTGTTGAGTTAAAAAATGTAGGTCTTTATACTTTCATTCTCCAAAAAGTTAAGTAGTAGATACTTTATATACCATGTCTTACATAATTTAATTCTTATAGTAACCTGTGATTTGGCCTATTATTAAGATGCAAAACCAAATTATTTGTCCCAATTTACATTCTTGATATTGTTTCTAGAATAGAAAATTATGGTGTATCACTTAACTGATATATTTGAGTGGATAGTTTTAATACAGATCATGAAAACTTTTAAATGGTGCATCAAGTAACTCTTTATCAACCTTTGCCTATTGAACTCTAGTGGGACAGAAATAATGATCAGTGTTGACCTATGTAGACCTTCTTTAAATAGGTGGAGATAATCAGTTTGATCTCATAGGCTATCACTTATTCAAATTTGACCAAATTGTTTCTCTTAAGATGACTGTTCTCTGTGCAGTTACTGGAACTATGTAATATTCTCAATTCAGGACTTTCATGTTGTTTTGAAGTCTGAAGATCACTTGAGGCAGCCAAAATATGCCTGCCAGTAAATGAGAGCTAGCCTAGCTCTTTTATCTCTTGATCAGGGTAAATTTGGGGGATGCATCTTTCAGTGGGATGGATGGGACCTTATTTTTTTCCAATTAGTTTATGTATTTATGTTATTGCTAAATGAGATAAAGATCAACATTAATTCTATTTCTACTTCATGTCTGAGAAGTACTATTTACTGAAAAGTAAATAGAAGTGGAAGGAGTTTTGTTATAGCAAGTCACTCACTTTGAAATCCTTTTGAGAGACATGACAAAAATCACATAATGATTAATCATCAAAAAAACTCTTTATGAACAGCTGTCAACTGATAAGTTCTTCAGTCAATCTAGTTGAAGGGAAAGAATTGGAAACTCCTTGACTTATAAGAGAATATTTGAAAATCAAGTCAGTAGAGTCATTCATTTTTTTGACACTAATACCAATATCTAAATCATTAATTTGTTTGACATCCTGAAGTGTGTTACAATTGGGGCAATGGAACAATAAATTAGAGAAGGTGAGAAGCAAATCTTTACCAAATTTTTTGAGTTCAAGTTTCTGTGTAAAATTTCTCTTATGGTTATTGGAAGATATACATGAATTATGCATCTTTCCTAGTAACGATAAAACCTCTAAATGACTGGTAGCCATTAGATAATGAACCTGATATAGGTGGGGGACCTTATCTAAGGGTGAGTGGACAGAGATTGGATTTTTTAAGAGCAAAGACTAAATATAAAACAGGTAGAAAGCACTATCAAGATTTTGGTATATGTTACATTTTGAAATAGAATTTCATCCAGTGGTAACATCCACTCTTTTGGGGGAGAAGACTGACAAAAGCTTTATTGGGTATCAGGAGTCTAGAAACATGGGCTTACCTTAACAAAAAACTCTAATTTCTGGCAGGGACAGGGTACAGGGGAGAAAACTGAGCCAGAAACTCAGTTTTAGAGGTGGGACCAACATAAAAACATAGTGTGAAGATTTAAGGGGTAGCTATAGATGGGTGTGTAAAGCCAGTTTTCATCCTCTCCCTATGCACATGAACTCATATAAGCATGCAATAAAAAGCTTTAAGGGGTAAGTCAAATGACTATCATCTTTGCTGCTAATGCCTATGTGTTGGGAGAGTATTTCTAGAATGATGAGGAAGCTTTTGAGGCAAGATATGGACTAATTAAAGTATACATCCTGGTGAATGGGGCATGCTAGCATTCAGGCTTCTTTGTCAGGCAAGCCTTAGCAATACATTTAATTCTGTTGATGGTGATCAGCTTCCTAATAAACTTTTTGTCTTGCTCAGAATTGGCTTCAATACCTGCACAGGAGGAGGCTCAATGAAGTAAAAGAGCTTCCTTAGTTATGTTCTACATCCCTTCAGTAGGGAGCAGTATGGTATAGTATACGTTATTGTTATCCCTAGTTGCTCTGATTTCAAGGTTACAAATAGACAACAGACTGGTCAAAGGCTGTCACTGATTGTATTTTTTTTTTTTTTAGGGCTGCCTTAACAAAGTAATAATAACTGGGTGTCTTAAACAACAAAAATTTTGTTTTCTCACAGTTCTAGATGCTTGAACTCCAAAATCAAAGCATCAGCTGGATTTGTTACTTCTGAAGGTTGTGGGGAGAGAATCTGTTCCATGCCCCTCTCCTAGCATTTTACAGCCTCAGGCCTCTGTCAGCTGGTAGATGGCGTTTCTCTGTGTCTTCACTTCATTTTCCTTCTGTACACATCTCTCTCTGTCCAAATTGTCCCTTTCTGTTAGGATTGGGGCTCATCCTAATAACCTCATCTTAACTTGATCATTACCTCTATAAAGACCTTATCTCCATAGTCACAGGTTCTGGGAGATAGGACTTAATCATCTTTGGGGAGGACAGAATTCAACCCGTAACGTTGCTATATCCTTAAGTAAGAGATAATTCTTAGAGCCATAAAAACACCCATGAATTTCCATAGAGAGTGGAATAACACTGTTTAGGACTCAGAAGCTTTTGTTTAAGCCAACATTTGTCATATCCTGGTTGTAAGACCGCAGGAAATTCTTCAGCAGTCTAAATCTCATTTTTCTTATCTCTGTGTTGGGAGTAACACTTAACTGAAAAGTATTATAATAAATGACAAATATAGGTAATAGTGATTTGTAAACTGTGTTATACAGATACAATCTATAATTATACATATTAGTAATTTATTTTGTACTCTCTTACTCCTAGGTCAGTGGTTGGCAAACTCATTAGTCAACAGAGCCAAATATCAACAGTACAACGATTGAAATTTCTTTTGAGAGCCGAATTTTTTAAAACTTACATTTCTTCTAACGCTACTTCTTCAAAATAGACTCACCCAGGCCAAAAACTGACTTCTGAGCATGGGCCACGAAGTTACAATTGCACTGTACATGTGCGCCCGCACGTGATGTTTTGTGGAAGAGCCACACTCAAGGGGCCAAAGAGCCACATGTGGCTCCCGAGCCGCAGTTTGCCGACCACTGTCCTAGGTTATTCCAAGCACTAAGGAAAGAAAGTTGAAAGCTCTCAAGTACTTAAAAGAAAAGTGGAAGAGGGACCATTATACAATTTGTTCTTGAATTAGCGATGAATTTCATTATAAGCATTAACATGTTATCATAAACATTTTAAATACATTGCATGTTTCACAGTTTCATATGTGGAATAACTTTCTTTGTGAATGTAAGGAATATTGAGAGGCAAAACAACTTTAAAAATGTTTGCAGACCGGCTTCTAACTGCAATGTGTTAAACTTCTAGGGTTTGCTAAATGAATTTCCTCAGCCTTTTATTCTCCATGTTTGGTAAAGGTTTGGGGGCTGATCGATTGCTATTATGACCACTGTGGACACTGAAAAATAATTTAGGAGAAACAGCCACTGAGAGAAAAGACAAATAGCTTTCCAGGAGAGAGAGCTTCGTGCACGGGGTCATTAGCCCTTATTCAGCTATTTGAATCTCAACTGTGTGTGGTCAGTGCCTGTATTTGGCAGAATCAGTACAGACGTTACCTTTGAATTCCCTTCTATTTCTTTCCTCTCTCTCATCCTCTCTCCCACTGATCCTCATTTGATTTCCCCCTGCTCTAGGCACCAAACAGATAGAAAATAACAAACAAACAAAATGAGCACAGCTCCTTGCCTGGTTTCTGTACCATGTAACTTTACCAGCATGGTCTCTGTCCTTTAAGTAGACAGTAGCACAAATAGCCATATGCAAGATTATAACTGCTGACTGTACTAACTAATTGGCATTCAGTAAATATTTAATGGGTAAACACTATGCCAGGCACTATCCTAAGTCCAGAGGGTAGAGCCAGAAAGTAAACAAAACCCTCCAAGAGATTAGTCTCTAGTAGGAGAGTACACTAAGCTGACAATTATAGTATATTAGAGGCCCGGTGCATGAAATTCGTGCTTGGGGGGGTGTGTCCCTCAGCCCAGCCTGCACCCTTTCCAACCTGGGACACCTCGAGGGATGTCCGACTGCCCGTTTAGGCCCGATCCCTGTAGGATTGGGCCTAAACCTGCAGTCAGACATCTCTCTCACAATCCAGGACTACTGGCTCCCAACTGCTTGCCTGCCTGCCTTCCTGATTGCCCTTAACTGCTTCTGCCTGCCAGCCTGATCACCCCTAACCACTCCCCTGCCAGCCTGAATGATGCCTAACTCCCCTCCCCTGCAGGCCTGGTCACCCCTAACTGCCTTCCTCTGCAGGCCTGGTCACCCCTAACTGCCTTCCCCTGCAGGCCTGGTCCCCCCCCCCCCCAACTGCTCTCCCCTGCAGGCCTGGGTCCCCTCCAACTGCCCTTCCCTGCAGGCCCGGTTGCCCCCAACTGCCCTCCTCTGCCAGCCTGGTCACCCCTAACTACCCTCTCCTGCAGGCTTGATTGCCCCCAACTGCCCTCCCTTGCAGGCCTGGTCCCTCCCAATTGCCCTCCCCTGCTGGCCATCTTGTGGTGGCCATCTTTGACCACATGGGGGCAGCCATCTTGTGTGTTGGAGTGATGGTAAATTTGCACATTACTCTTTTTTTTTTTTAAATATATTTTATTGATTTTTTACAGAGAGGAAGAGAGAGGGATAGAGAATTAGAAACATCGATGACAGAGAAACATCGATCAGCTGCCTCTTGCACACCCCCTACTGGGGATGTGCCCGCAACCAAGGTACATGCCCTTGACCGGAATCGATCCTGGGACCCTGGAGTCCGCAGGCTGACGCTCTATCTACTGAGCCAAACCGGTTTTGGCTGCACATTACTCTTTTATTAGATAGAATAGAGGCCTGCTGCACGGGTGGGTGCCGGCTGGTTTGCCTTGAAGGGTGTCCCAGATCAGGGTGGGGGTTCCCTTGGGGCATGGGGCGGCCTGGGCGAGGGGCCTGTGGTGGTTTGCAGGCCAACCATGCCCCCCGGCGACCCAAGTGGAGGCCTGGTATCTGGGATTTATTTATCTTCTATAATTGAAACTTTGTAGCCTTGAGCAGAGCCAAGCCTCCTGCTTGTGGCTGCAGCCATTTTTGTTGGGATTTATTTATCTTCTATAATTGAAACTTTGTAGCCTGAAGCAGAGGTCAAGGCAGGCCAGGGCTGCGGGAGCTTGGCTTCCTCCATTGCCGGGGCAACTCAAGCCTCCTGCTCTCTTCACCTCCGTGGCTGCCGCCATTTTTGTTGGGATTTATTTATTTTCTATAATTGAAACTTTGTAGCCTTAAGCGGAGGCCAAGGCAGGCCAGAGCAGGTGGAAAACTTGGCTTCCTCCATTGCCAGGGGCAACTCAATCCTCCTGCTCTCTCAGTGGCCATCTTGGTTGGGTTAATTTGCATACTTGCTCCTGATTGGCTGGTGGGTGTGGCTTGTGGGTGTAGTGGAGGTATGGTCAATTTGCATATTACCCTTTTGTTAGATAGCATGTTTAAATTGCAATGATTAAGGATTTGCAGGTGCTGTGAGAGTCCAGAGGAGGGTACGTTACCGAGGCGGGAGCTGGGTGTGACAGCGGGTAAGAAAGATGCCCTGAGGAAGCATTTTTCACTTTCACAGTGAACTGAATTATTGTCCTCATTATAATAAAGGAGGACAGGAGCTTTCAGTTTTAAGCTGCTACTAATAAGAAATATTAGGTCTTAATTTAGTTAAACCTTGGACACCTTCCTAAGGGAACTGCAACTACGCTCTTTCAATCTGCGTATCTTAGCTGTCAAGTTGAGTTTTAGCCTGTGTGGGAAATGCTGGTATTCTGAATGGCTGTGGTCTTTTTTATAGAGTTGTCATACTTCCCTTGACTCAAACTTCCACCTGAGAAAATTTCTCAACAGAGAGCCTAACAAAACCACACTAACTCCATGCCTTAAAAGTGCACAGGATATAAAGTATGAGAGAGATCATCTATTGGAATCTATGAGAAATCAATAAATGTAGCAAGGAATATTGACCCTCAGAAACCCAAAGTTCCATAGCACATTTTGTGCCTGTATGGTTTGAAGTCTAATGTGATTTGCCATTCCTGATAGAGAGATTGTTTTCATAGCAGGGTCTTTCATCAGCAGGGGGACCCCAGTACTCCCTTAGGCTGGGAGGACCCCTCCTCTGGGATTGTTCACACTGGATCTGCCTCTCTTCAACCATAGTCTGTGTCATATTTGGGTGTTGTGGCAAATTATATCTTTCCTTATGATAGAGCTACTATAATGGTATGCTATGCTATTGGGTGAGGTCAGCTCTCAAGTGGTTTTCTCTGCAATGGATTGTGGGTAGTAACTTCTATTGCCCAGACTACTTGAAAGTACAGCAGGGAGATGTCTTGGTAGAAGGAATTCACAGTGGCCAGGGCATATTTACATATCTTTCCTCACTCAGAATGCCACTTTTATATGAAGAAACAGGCATATACATCTGATCTTTAATTCTCATTGATTGATTTGTCTGTTTTTAAACCAGTACATTGTTTTAAATATTTTGGTTATAGAATATGCACATTTTCAAATTTCTAATACATTCAAGTTGTTTGTCAAAGGGGATATCAATTTACATTTCCACACTTGCATGTGCAAATTCCTGTTTCTCTACATTTTCCAGAGCATTTATTAGATATTTTTTTTTTTTTTGTCAACCTGATGGGTGAAAAGTTGACATTCATTATTTTAATTTCAATGTCCTTCATTACTAGTGAGGCTGAATAGCTTTTTATCTGTTTATTTTTCAATCAAATTTCATCTTTTGTGATTTGTCTTTCACATTCTGACCTTTTGAGAATCAAATTTATCTTATTTGTTTTAAATAATTACTTTACATATACATTTATTATAATACTTTATATTTTAAATGTATTATAAATATCATCTGCCAGTTTATTGTTTGCCTTTTAACTTTCTTTTTGGACCTTTTGGGACAATATTTTTAGTTTTAATATGGTCAAATTCCTTTAATATATGTGTTTTTTGTGTATCTTATTTAATTAAATCCTCCCAAAGATATTCTCCTAAATTTTTTTCTAATTCTAAAGTCAGTGTTTTTCTTGGCTAGATTTTATTTTTAAGTATGGTTCAATATTAGATATATTGTAAGCTTGAAAATACTCTAATGAGACTTTGTACATGTACACAAGAAATCATGGACTCAATGTTGTAAATAAAGCAATATTTTAACAGCAAAATAACAACCTAAATACCAAAATAGAATGAAAAATGATGTGTGATAATTTCATATGATGGAATAGTATACAGAAATTTTAAGGGAAAATATATTAATGCATATAGACTTAAAAATAATAGGGTAAAAGTAGTAGGTTGAAGAAAAGCATGCTATGTATACTTTTATATTATTTTCAATATTACATATACAAGCAACACTATATATTATTACATGGGTATGTATTTAAATAAAATATTATTAAATGGCCTGGAAAACTACATGTAAAATTCATGACGGCAAAGACATGACTATAAAAATCCAAGCAGCTTAATGGACCCCATGTAGGATCATCTGAAAGAGACCTACACTGAGGTACATTATAACGAAACTGTTGAAAGTCTAGGACAAAGAAAGAATCTTGAAAGCAGTGAGAGAGCAGTAACTTTTACATGCAGGATATCCTCAATCAGATTATCAGCAGATTTCTCATCAGAAACTTTGGAGGCCAGAAGGCAGTGGGCTGACATATTCAAAGTGTTGAAAAAAGAAATCATTCCATCAAAAATCCTAGATCTGGAGAAACTGATTTTTGTAAGTGAGGGAGAAATTTAGACATTCCCAGATAACCAAAAGCCAAGGGTGTTCATCACTACGAGAGCTGTCCTGCAATAAATACTAAAAGGAGTACTGCAAGTTGAAATACAAAGACTAAACAGTAACTCAAAGCCAAATGAAAAAATAAAGAGCTCTGTAAAGGGAAATACATAATGATAAAAGCTAGTATTATTGTAACTTTGGTTTGTAACTCTGCATTTGTTTTCTATATAATTTAAAAGAATACATAAAAACAATTATTGGTATATGTTTTTAGACATAATGGTGTATAAATATGTCATTTTGTGGCATAAGTAACTGAAAGGGGATGGGCACAGCGTTGTAGAGAAGCAGAATGTTATATGCTATTAAACTTCAGCTGGTACACATCCAACTTAGAGTGTTATAACTTTAGGGTGTTAAATGTAATCCCCATGGTAACCACAGAGAAAATGTCTGTAATATATACACAAAAGGAAATGAGAAAAGAATTAAAATGTTTTTCTGCAGAAAACCAACTAAACATAAAAGAAGACAGTAGTATAGGAAATGAGGGACAAAAACAAACAAACAACCAGCTATAAAGCATATAAAAAAGTGACAGAAGCAAGTCTCTTTATCAATAATTACTTTAAATGTAAATAGATGAAACTCTCTAATCAAAAGCAAAGATTGATAAGATAATTAAAATAGCATGGTCAACTATACGCTGTCTATAAGAGACTCACTTTAGATCCAGAAACACAAATACATTGAAAGTGAGAGGACAGAAAAGCAATTTCATGCAAATAGTAACCAGAAATAAAACAAGCAGAAATGGCTATACTATTATCAGACAAAATAGACTTTAAATCAAAAGCCTACAAATCAAAAGGTTAAGGAACAAAGAAGAACATTATCTATTTCAAGAACCAGAAAAAAGACAAAATAAGTCCAAAGCTAGCAGAAAGGAGGACATAATAAACATTAGGACAGCTATAAGTGAAATTAGACTAGAAAAACAATAGAGAAAATCAATGAAACTAAAAGTTGGGTCTTCAAAAAGATCAACAAAATTGACAAACATTTAGCTGGATGGATTAAGCAAAAGAGAGAGAAGCCTCACATTACTAAAACCAGAAATGAAAGTGGAGGCCAGCAACCAGCCAGGTCTGTGCCGGTTGCCCTGGCCTGTGACCTGTCCCTGTGCTTGTCAGGCTGGCGGGAGGCAGGGTGCAGAAATCAAGCCTGCCTCTGCTGCCCATGCTGCTCCTGCTCGGGGCCAGCCCTCCTCTGCAACACAAGCCTCTGCCCTTGTCCTCAACCCTTGAACCAAGTGCTGGTCCAAGAAAGTGACCAAAGCACTATGGAGGACACTGGTGTCTGGAGGTTCTGGCCTGGATGCCGTTGAGAGTGGCTGTGCTGTGAGCACCGTGAAAACGCTGTGGGCTTTGGAGGAATCCTGATGAATTTGGAAAACCCGTGAGGGGGAATGTGCCACTACTGGCACACATCTCTGCAGGGCATACAATTCAAAATACGTGGTTGAATAGGAGATTGGCCAGTCCCTGGAGTTGGGGCCTCTACTGATGATGCTGAGGCAGCCTTAGCCACCAGGAAGGGTGAAATATTGATTCACTCCCTGCCAAACTGTTAACTGCCTGTGGGGCTCGTGGGTTCCCCAAGACAGAAATCAAGAGGTAACCCAGGAGAAATTTCCAGACAGATTTTATTAAGCTTTTTATTAAGGGAGGCAGCAAGGAGGAAATGAAGGTTCCCCCAAAGTGTCTCAGGGGCTGGCTTTGCTTGGCTCTTTTATAAGCTGGGGGGTGGGTAGGAGGGGACAAAGTGGACTTTTTGAAAAAAAATAAAATATAGGCTTGTGGAATTTTCTATGTCTGGGTAGGGGAAGCAAGTGTAGCTAAGACATTTTTTTCATAGGGAGTGGAGGGACAGTTGCATTCTTGCGCTGAGCTTATTCGGTGTGCTTTTGGCCATTTGGTATCCCTGGGATCCTGGTGAGGGGTGGTAGGATGGGGCCAGTTCTGTGTTTATTTTTTATCTGGTGTCCTTGGGATTATGGGCCCAGGTCCTATGCTGTCTCAGTAGAATATATGAGAAGAGAAGAAGCTTCCATTGTGGCTTGCCAAAAAATGATTTCAACCTTCAGAAGTATTTTTCAAGCTTCCTTGGAGCTGTTATCTGTGCCAGTATGACTGGAAGTTACGGTGCTACTTCCAACAAACTTCCAACATAATTTCATAGTTTATAATTGTCTAAAAAATAGCCAACTGAGGAAAAAAGTTGCATCTAATCCATCTTTTCGGTCAGCATCTATGTAAAAAGCCAATTAAAGGAAACGTAGGAAAATTAGACTTCATTGAAATTAAAAACTTTTGCCCATCAAAAGACACTATCGATAGAGTGAAAAGGCAACCCACAAAATGGAATAAATATTTGCAGATTATATATCTTCCTAGAGGCCCAGTGCATGAATTTGTGCATCTTGAAAGGAACTGTGGGCCGCGAGGCTGAGGTGGGCACAGGGGAGGGTCTCAGCCCATCCTCTGTGCCCTTGCCTGGCCCCTCCCACTGCAGCCCCTGGTCCCATCTGCCTGCAGCCCCTGGTCCCATCTGCTGTTGTTCCCACACACTAATGGCACTGGCCCCGCTCGCACCTCCTGAGGGCGTGGAGTGATTGGGGCTGGCGCCTTCAGCAGGTACAAGTGGTGGCTGCTGCCCCAATTACCCCTCAGGAGCACAGGGAGGTGGAGAAGCCATCAGGGGTGATCGGGGACAGCAGCCGCCCGCTGACGGCCCCAAGTGATCGGGACCAGTGCCAGACACCGGCAGTGGGTGCGAAGGATGGCTCTAGCGCCGGCTGTGGGTGAGAGTGGTGGCTGCCGGCCCCAATCGCTTCTCAGGAGCAGGGGGAGGTGGAGAAGCCCTGAGGGGCAATCAGGGCCAGTGCCGGGTGCCGGCAGCAGGTGCGAGTGGCGGGCAGGACCACGACATGCAGGAATAAAGAATTTTCAGTAACCACTAGAGGCTCGCCCTGATGACAGCGACTGGCACCCCACCTTGGTCTGGTGCCCCCTCCCCGCTCACCTGGTCCACCATCTGGCCACAGCAGATGCCCACCATGTTCTGTGCTCTGCTGCCGATGCCTGCCATGTTCCACACGTGTCCCCTGGTGGTCAGCGCACATCATAGTGACCGGTTGTTCGGTTGTTCCTCTGTTCAGTCTATTTGCATATTAGCCTTTTATTATATAGGATAAGAGATTAATATCCAGAATATATAGAGAATTTCTAAAACTTCAACAACAAAAGCAGACAGGCTCCGAGGAACATCACAGTCAGCACCTCAACGCATGCTGATTAGAAGTGCACCTCCAGGCAGCAGCTTCTAAAGTGTGCAGTGACAACCTCAGGGAAAGCTGGGGGTCCTGCATTTTTGCCCTCCTCCCTGTGCTGAGCCCTGGGGAGGGGGATTGGCAAGTGCTCAAGTGCCCATTAGCAACTGCTTCTTTGTTTGCTATCATCCCACCAGACTCCTGAATGCATGCTCCATGGGCTTTCAGCGTGAGGGGGTTTGAGGTCCCATCCCTTAAAAACTGGGGTGACATGTGTCACTTCCAGGAGGAGTTTCTAATTATCTGTGGGAAATTCTACAAAGTGTTCTTTTCCCTTTGGATTGGCTAGTGGGTTGGTAACACTCAACATGGTGACTTCTCCATCAGACCGGTGCCTCGAGGGTGCAAGAGTTTCCCTGCAGACACATGAAGACATGTAGTATAAGACATGAACCTTTGCTTTTCAAGCCACTAAGGGTTGGGAGATTTTGACTGCAGCATAATCTAGCCTTTCATGACTAATATCCATGTAGTGTTATATTTCATACCTCTTGACACCATTTCTATCAGGTCACAGAATTTACTAATTATTGCAGGTGCTCAGCCTCTACTACTCTTGCCTCAGGCTCAGCCTCTAAAATACAGAAACTCTGCTCAGACTACACGGCAACCTCCTAATGAATCCTATCGCACAAATGTACACAGATGTGCCAAATGCCAGCTGGGTGGGAGAGATTGCACATTGCCCTGTAACAGGGGTGGGTGGTCCCGCCCCAGGGCTGTATAAGGCCGGCAAAATCACTTGGTGTGGCCCCGCCAAGGCATTAGGGGTGAGTTAATTAATTGTTTGACCAAATATAGTGGGCTAATTTTTAAGTTGTTGTTTTTGTATGGCCTGAGAATTATATTATAATATCCAAATGGCCCTGGGCAGAAAAAAGGTTCCGCACCTCTGCCCTATAAAATAATGCTGTCTTTAAAACCCCATAGCTTTGATTACATATGTTTTTTAGGTCTTGATGAGGTGTAAGTGATAAGAGAAAAATGCAGGGACTGGGTTTTTTCTGGGAAGACCCTCCCAATCCTTAGAAAACCTTTTATCTACTGTTATTCTCTGCCTTACACTAACAAATGAACCTTGGCTCTATAGCCACTGGTTGTGGCTACCTTGTAGCAACAAAAAAGTGGATTACATGCATACATAGCACACTGTGAACAACATTGAAAGACCACTTAATCTTTTAAAAAAATATGTATTTGTATTGATTTCAGAGAGGAAGGGAGAGGAAGACAGAGATAGAAACATCAGTGATGAGAGAGAATCATCAGTGGGCTAATCCCTGGATGCCCCCTATTGGGGATCAAGCCCACAACTCAGGCATGTGCCCTGACCAGGAATTGAACTGTGACCTCCTGGTTTATAGGTTGGTGCTCAACCACTGAGACACACTTGCTGGGCCATTTAATCTTTGTATCTATAAAACCTAGCAATGATTTCTTACCAAGCTATCTCTGCTACTTCTTGAGACATTCTAGAGCACTTGAAAATCATTGTATCCATTAGTGGCATATATAATGGTGTCATTATTAAGGTACTGGGGTGATGGCGTCTATTGGGAGGAGAAAGTCTTGCATTCCACAGAGCCGATGCTTCCAACAAATATGACCTTGATAGAGAAAATTCTAGAGTGCAGTGAATACTTCAAGGGATTAGGCATTTTCACAGCAAATGGAGGAAAAAGGACTAAGACTAGTAAGGAAAGGGAAAGAAAAATGGCTAATGCAGAGTGCCTGTGGTTTCATGGAATGGTTTTTAATAAAGAAAAAAGCAACTGGGACCTTCCTTTATGTAATCACCATTTAAAAGTGAACCATGAACACTGTATTAGTCATAGTTCTCCAGAGAAATAGAATCAATAAGATTGATGTAGATCTAGATAACAGATATAGATAATAGACATAGATAGTAGATGCAGAAAGAGATTTATTTATTTATTATTATTATTTTATTTTTTCATCACCATTTATCCTCTCTATGCCCTCTTCACCTCCACCCATCTCCCTCCCTTCCCAATCACCACACACTGTTGTCCATGTCCATAAGTTCTCTTTTTTTCTTCTTTTTTTGCTCAATCCCCTCCCTGCCCCCCATCAATCTCCTCCTCCTACCTTCCAGAGCTCTCTATTTTTGAGTATGTCTCTATTTTGCTTGGTAGTTCAGTTTGTTCATTAAATTCCACCTATGAGTGAAATCATATGGTACTTGTCTTTCTCTGATTGGCTCATTTCACTGGGTAGTGTGGCTTATTTGGTTGAGTGCCATCCAGGTCAGAGCACAAGCCCAGGTTGCAGGCTCCCCAGTAGGAAGTGTGTAGGAGGCAGCCAATGGATGTTCAGCTCTCACATTGTTGTTTCTTTCTCTTACTCTCTCCCTTCCTCTATCTAAAAATCAATAAAAAGTTCTTTTGAAAAAGGTAGAAGAGGAGATTTATTTATGGAATTGGCTCATGAGATTTTGGAGGCTAAGATAAGTCATGGTGTCCCTTTGCTGTTGGCAGCTGGAGAACTAGGAAAGCCAGTGGTATAATTCTGTCTGAGTTCAAAGGTCTAACGACCAGGAGCTGATGATGTCACTCCCTGTGAAGGTGTGAGGGATGGGGCAGGCCATTGGTATAAATCCCAGAGTCTGATGGCCTGAAAACCAGGAGCCCTGATGTCCAAGGGCAAGAGAAGATGGACTTTTCAGCTCAAGAAGAAGAAGAACAGACTCTTCCTATGCCCTTTTTTATACATGGGTCCTCAAGGAATTGGATGATACCTGCTCACATAAGGAAGGCAGATCTTTACTCATTCTATAGGGTCCAATGCTAATCTCTTCCAGAAACACCCTAACAGACCTCTAGAAGTAACATTTTACTAGCTCTATGGGCATCCCTTAGCCCAGCCCAGTTGACACATAAATTAACCATCACAAACACTGTCCTTTAAAATTTTAATCATGAGATTCATTTCTATGGGGTTGCCATTTTTTCTTCTCTTTGTATTAATATTAGTGTCTCCTTCATTGACTCCTACAGTTGTGATTATACCTTCAGGAGTCTCAGTTAACTATTCTCATCTTGGTTTCCATCCAAGAATTTGGTTCATACATCTTATGGTAATCTAAAGAATTTCCGCAATTGTTAAGAATGATGCCTTTTATTTATGATGTATTTCTAATTTTTACCTAATCCATTTGAGAATAAATGATTTTTATACACTCGTATCTTCCACTTTATTTTTAATTGTTTACCATTATGAATAAAATAAATGCTCTTTGGGCACACAACTGACCTTAGTGGTGACCTCATGTTTCTCTGGGGGGAGAGCGATGGGAAAATTTTCTGACAAATTCTACTATCATTGCCTTTTTTTTCATTTTAATTATACAAATCACAACTATCCCATTTTAGGAACAATGATTTGTTACTCATTATTTGAAAAGATTAAAACTGATTTGGGCAAATAATGAAGTTAAGCTTTTTATCTCTCCATTACTTTTAGTATTTTAAAACTAGAAGAATTCTACAATAATCAATCTTATTAGAGTGTGAAAGGAGGTTTGATATGTTCTCATCTATTTCCTTCAGGTAGTTGGTAGCTGCTATTTTCCCCAGCAGTAATATCTGTTTGCATTTTTTTCCCTGAGGGTACCATGGACTTCTTTTGAATTATGTTTGGTGAGAATATGATTGAGACTCAAGCCAACATGGACATGTATTGGTTTAGGAGTTGACATTAGCTCAGCTCATGTCAATTAAAGCTCATGAAAATCAACTCTAGGACTTTTGCTGATACTATTGAGAAACACATGTTTTTTAGTTACTGTTACCCAGCAGATGAAATATAAACCCGAGCTTTCCAAGGTCTTCTTTGTCCCCTTGGACACACCACTGAGGCCTTTGAGGAGGGCCTCTCTGAGAATGAAGCCTATAGTCAGGAACACTGAGTGAAGGGCTGAGGAGAGACTGTTGACTATTATAATTCTTAAGCACCGAGATTCAGCTTTTCCTGAGGCCTGCTACATGGAAATTTTGATGATGTGAAATAATAAATTCAAGTTTTTTTTTTACTTCATGTATTTTGAGTTGGTTTTCTTTCACCTTGGCTTCTTTGTACGAATAATCAAGTTTTAACACTAGGCCTTTCTGTCACAATAGGCCTAATGTAAAAACTTGACTATTTATGCAAAGAAGCCAACACCCGGAAAAGTAAGGTGATTTGCTTCAGGTTCACAACCTTGGGTCAGAATCTAAATCTGCACATTTCTAATGCAGAGTTCTTTGCCTCTCATGCCCTTCCTCTTTAGAAGGGGGCTGTTAACAGCCTGCAATCTGAGGAGGTGACGGTTTTCCATCTTGCTATATATTCATTTGGTGTCCAACAACTGTGTTAACCGCCTTGTGTCACACAGAGAAAGAAGTCCCCAATCAGTCATGATCTTGACACAGAAGGCAATGGAATGGGGAGATTCAGAAAGGATAAAGAAGTGTACTTTATTTCTGGATGTTGTCTTGTCAGAAATAAAAAAAGATTGTTTTGATAGGATGCCCTGTAAATAATTCTGAGGTGGAATATATAGAACACTCACTTTGCCAAGTCTATGGCATCTATTATAAAATGGAAGAAATGCCCATGAAAGTGAATTTTAATCTTTCTTCTAATGTGAAAACTTTAAAAACATTCCTTTAGAAGTTCCAAAGAAAGGGAAATCTGTATGACTTAGTTTTAAAAAATACATTTGTATTGATTTCAGAGCGAAAGAAAGAGGGGCGTGGCGAGAGAGAGAAACATCAATGATGAGAGAGAATCATTGATTGGCTGCCTCCTGCCCTCCCAACACTGGGGATTGAGTCTACAACCTGGGCATGGGCCCTGACCAGGCATTGAACTGTGACCTCCTGGTTTATAGGTCGATGCTCAACCACTAAGCCATGCCAGACCAGCTGTATGACTTACTTTGATGAGAATCTGACCATTACATTTAACGGTCTGATTCTAAATTTAGGAAAACAGAAGGTGTTATCCTCCAGGCAAAAGGCATATGAAGCATAATTCAAACATGAGTTTTTGGTTTCCCAGCATGGCCCTATTCTTATGTGAATAAAGATTTAGTAGTTTCAGTCAACATTAGGCCAAGTTAAGAAGAAAAGCATTCAGTCTGTTTGTACCTGAAAAAGTGGGTCTTGACTTGGAGGATTCTTGTGGTTGCATTTCTGATCTATCAGAATAATTGGGGGCATTCTGAATATTGAGGTGAATTTGCCTTTTACAGTGCTTGTAAACAAAGTTCGCACAACCAACAGCAAAGGCAAGTGCAGTGTGGCATTTCCTTCTGCCTTCTGCCTTCATAGCATCATAACCTTCAAGGTGCATAAAATGCCACCATGCTTGCCCTAGCTGGTTTGGCTCAGTGGATAGAGTGTCGGCCTGTGGACTGAAGGGTCCCAGGTTTGATTCTGGTCAAGGGCACATGCCTAGGTTGTGGGCTTGATCACCAGTGGGGATCGTGCAGGAGGCAGCTGATCAATGATTCTCTCTCATCATTGATGTTTCTATCTCTCTCTCCCTCTCCCTTCCTCTCTGAAATCAATAATAATAGTAAAAAAAAAGATGCCACCACTCTGAACAGAGTTAATTGCCTGTGAATTCAGCAGAAGTGCTCCAAGCCAAAATAAAAATCAACAAAAACCAAACATACAAAACAAAAATTCTGATGTTAATTAAAAACTCCTATTTCCATTCTGTTTATGGTTAATGGAAGGGAAAAAGAAAGGCTTTCATTGTAAGCATTTTCCTTATACATTTGTGAATATAGCTTTTGCTGTTTATTTCAAATGCCATCTAGATTTTTTTAGAGATTGATGTTGGGTTTACCAATTGCTGGTTTTTTGTTTGTTTGTTTGTTTTAACAGGTCTGAGGCTGTTCTATTTTGTTAGAATTTGGCTTTTATAAAAGCATGTTTGTTTGTGTTTTTTCCCTTTCTGAACTCATATGTAAGTCCTACCTTCTAAATTTGACATGACACTCAGGAGCTCTCAGCTGGCTGGTAACATTTGATGGGGGGAGGAGAAGACAGTCTGTCATTCAGATCACTCAGACTTGCAGGCCTAGGCCCGCCTCAGGTGGGGCAGTTTGTTGAACTGAGGGTCACAGTTTAGGAGCTCAAAGTGAACTTTTACTTTCCCAGTGGAACTCGGCACTCAAATGAAGGTTCTTGACATTTCTCCTGTTTCTGTATTCCCACTATCTTCTGGGTAACATTTGGAATAAGAATTTGCTAGCTTTCAGATTGACCTAGGTCCCATTGACCTATTCAGACAGAGGGAGAAAAAAAATGTGTCCATCAATTTTAGAGTCTGGGAGTCATGGAAACAAGTGCCCCTGACTTGGAGCCACTGATTTCCCTGAGCTCCCTGAGCAGGGGGTGGGGGTGAAGTTAGGAGGGTTATTTCTTTTCTTTTTTTATTTTTAAATATGTTTTATTGATTTTTTACAGAGAGGAAGGGAGAAGGCTAGAGAGTTAGAAACATTGATGAGAGAGAAACATCGATCAGCTGCCTCCTGCACAGCTCCTACTGGGGATGTGCCCACAACCAAGGTACATGCCCTTGACCGGAATCGAACCTGGGACCCTTCAATCCGCAGGCCAGTGCTCCATCCACTGAGCCAAACCAGCTAGGGCTAGGAGAGTTATTTCATATCATTGAACCCAGTTACTTGTTTAGGATTAAGAATTGCTGATCTCTCTCTCTCTCTCTCTCTGTCTCTCTCTCTCTTTCTTTCTGCTTTATGATATGCAATGAAGGAATTTTGAGAGGGGACATCGACAAGCTCTTAAAATACAATTTCAAAGGTACCATTTACTGAATGGTTCCCAGTCAACCTGAACGCCTATGAACAATTTACTTATTCTCTAGGAAGTTCACACTGGTTCTCTAAAACCTTAGAACACTCTGTAAAGATATTGGCATGCCCAATTGGAGAGGCGGGAAACTGATGTACAGAAAGGATAGAGACCTTCTATGTCTGCCTTGATAGATAAGCCATATCAGAAGCCTCACTCATTTCACAGATGACAGGCAGCTAAAGAACTATCTTTTATATTTTGGTCCTTTTGGGAAGTGCAATCCCTAAAACACTCAGCACCAAACCCAAAACAGGACAAATGGAGCTGTTTCACAGGCCTGTGAGAGAGCCACCAGGCCGATTGATTTTTCCAAGACCTGGCAGGTAGGCTTGTTCACAGTGACACATCATTTTCCCAGATAATGTTGATTCGAGAGATACTTTGGAGGGTGCAGGAGGCAAAGAGTGTGGCTCACAATGAAATCAGTTGATCATTCAGGCTCCAAAGGTTTAATGAGATCTTTGAAATGTCTTTCTTTGCTTTGGGCACAGTGTTGCTGAAAATTATCTTCAGCTGTTTGCTGATATATGCAGGTCTTTTTAATTCTGGGGAGCTGGCATCACAGTAAATTGGGAAACTGAATTGCTCTGGTGATTTAACATTTTGCCAACAGTTAGACACCTGCTTTCTCCCAACATTAGGACCACCTCTTCCTCTCTCCTCTGTCTTCTCTCTTTCTTGCACGTTTTCTCCTGGGATGTTCACAGGGAACAAGGACATTGGAAAGACAAAGTTTGCTTGATTTTGACAAGAAGGACACCTTGGCAAAATGTAGATTATATATTTTGTAGATGTTTCAGGGTCCAATTATAGACCAAGGAAAAGAAATATTTCAAGCAATGGAACAGGCTATCCGAGATGACTCTGAATTCTCCCATGGCTTGAAGTTCAGACCGAGTAAATGAAGCATAGCTGTTGACAACATGGATTTTGGAGACACACTGGTTTAAATTTCTCACAAGGTGATTGTGAGTATTAAATAAAGTAAATAAAGATTTTTGTAAACTGAAACATAATAGGAATGTAACAAACTAATTATTAGCACCATTTATTGTAGATATTATAGAAAAAGTTTAAAGAATTTTATTTTGCTATAATGTTCTGCTCTTCTCTTTTAAAAATTATTTTTTGTATTCATCTTCCTATCTCAAGGGGTCCCTTTAAGAACCCATGGTGATGCCATGTTTTCACTTTGTTAATCAGAATATGATTTGAGTAGGAGTTAACACCTAAACTCTCAGAGTCAGAGGTGTCAAGAATTAAGTGAGATGTTAAGAACATGTTGTATTTGTCTAGCACTTGGGAGTTGATATAAGGTTCTCACATGCATTGTTTTTTCTAACATTTTATTCTGGAAATTTTCAAACATGTGAACAGTTTGAAAGAATTATGCAATAAAGATCCATATGCCGACAATCTCAATTTGCCATTAATATTTTACTGTATCTGTCTGTATCAATGTTTGATGCATTCTTTTTTTTTGGGGGGGGGATATCATTTTATTCACTGCCTTTGGACTGAATTCAGAGAATATCTATTTATTTATTTATTTTTATTTATTGATTAAGGTATTACATATGTGTCCTTATCCCCCTATTGCCCCCACCTCCCCTCATGCCCTCAACCCCCTGGTGTCTGTGTCCATTGGTTAGGCTTATACGCATGCATACAAGTTCTTTGGTTGATCTCTCCCTCTTACCCCCACCCTCCCCTACCTTCCCTCTGAGGTTTGATGGTCTGATCGATGCTTCTCTGTCTCTGGATCTGTTTTTGTTCCTCAGTTTATGTTGTTCATTATATTCTATAAATGAGTGAGATCATGTGATATTTATCTTTCTCTGACTGGCTTACTTTGCTTAGCATAATGCTCTCCAGTTCCATCCATGTTGTTGCAAATGTTAGGAATTTCTTCTTTTTTAGCGCAGCATAGTATTCCATTGTGTAGATGTACCACAGGTTTTTAATCCACTCATCTGCTGATGGGCATTTAGGCTGTTTCCAAATCTTAGCTATGGTAAATTGTGCCGCTATGAACATAGGGGTGCATATATCCTTTCTGACTGGTGTTTCTAGTTTCTTGGAATATATTCCTAGAAGTGGGATCACTGGGTCAAATGGGAGTTGATGCATTCTTAAGTTACAAATATTAGTACATATTATCCCTAAATATGTCAATATGCTTATTAATTATAGTTTAATATTTGTTTACAGTGCTCTTATGTAGATACTATTTACATATAATAAAATGTACAAATCTTAAGTATGTTATTCTAGGACTTTTGATAAATGCATACACCTGGGTAGCCCAAACCACTGTCAAGATATAGAAGCTCAGCCAGCGTGGCTCAGTGGTTGAGTATCAACCTATGAACCAGGAGGTCACAATTCGATTCCTGGTCAGGGCACATGCCTGGTTGAGAGTTCAATACTCAGAGGGGGTTTTGCAGGAGGCAGGCAATCAACAATTCTCTCTCATTATTGATGTTTTTGACTCTCTCTCCCTTTCCCTTCCTCTCTGAAATCAATAAAAATATATTTTAAAAAAGATATAGACTAGTGACCCTAGTTGGTTTGGCTCAGTGGATAGATTGTTGGCCTGCTGACTGAACAGGCTTGAGTTCAATTCCAATCAAGGGCATGTAACTCAGTTGCAGGTTGGATCCCTGGCCCTGGGCAGGGCCATGAGGGAGGCAACCAATTGATGTGTCTCTCTCACATCAATGTTTCTTTCTCTCTCTGTCTCTCCCCCTCCCTTCCACTCCCTCTAAAAATCAATGGAAAAATATCTTTGGGTGAGGATTCACACACACACACACACACACACACACACACACACACATACACATACACACAGATATAGAATATTGCCATTACCCCAGAAAGCTCCCTCATGTCCTTTCCTAGTCATGGGATTAACCCTTAGAGGCAATCCATGTCCTGATGTTTTGTTCATCTTATTGTAATTCTGCCTATTGTAGAACTTCATATCAATGGAAGCCTAGAATATGTATTATTTTGTGAAAGCATTGTTTCATTCAGCATAATATTTTTGAAACTTATTTTTTGTTAGCACTGAGTAGTATTTTATTGAATACTAGAGGCCCATTGCACGAAGATTTGTGCAAGAATAGGCCTTCCTTCCCCTGGCTTGGCTCCTGGCCGCCCGGGAGCCTACAAGTCCTCACTCCCAGTGGAGCGCTGCTCCTGTAGCTCCCTCCGCCTCCTGCCCTCCCCCTCATAGTAGGTGTCCAGCCCCGCCCAGCCACTTTGTGTCTGTGTATGCAAATTAACCCTCCATCTTTGTTTGGCTGATGGGTATCTAAGAGGTACGGTCAATTTTCATATTTCTCTTTTATTAGTGTAGATGCCATGATTAAATGTGTGTGTGTGTGTGTGTGTGTTAATATTCTCCACTTGATAAACATCTGGGCAGTTTTGGGTTTTGGGCTAGTATTGTTAAAAGTGGAATAGGGGGTCCTCATCCCCACCTGTTTCTGTGGGAGTATAATTCTTGTATATCCCGAGAAAAAGAATTTTCTGAGACTCACCTGGGAGAAGGAGTGATTTTTATTTCTGTAGAATTACATCTCTGAGTTTCCAAGGACCCCTCTTCCTCAGTCCCATGTAAAGGAAGTGTAGCTGTAGTTTCAATAGGGCTGGAATCAGTCAGGATTCAGAGTTTGCTTCCCACGTGGGAGCTGGGTCCAATCCAGCATCAAGCTAGGATAGTTTCTGTTGCCCACTGTATTCCATCAGTCCATTGCATGTGGGGACTGCAGGGCCACATGGCTATGGAGGAAACACGGGCGAATGCAAGGAAGCAGGAGCGAGGGAACCCCAAGAACCAAGGGTCACAAGATCAATAAGAGAGGAAACCCCTTTGTTTATGTAGGAGATTATGTATTCCCAAATTTTCATGGGCTTGCAGTGGCCATGCTCATTATGGCTAATCACCTCTGTCCCCAGGTTTGACTAACAGGCAAGTACATTCCCTGTGTTACCCCTAATTCACTGTGTATGTATTTGTCTCCCTTTTGTTGGATCCCTCCCCCGAGTGATATGCAGAGATGGGCCCATGTTTCCCTGGGGAATGTGAAATTGCAGCTTCCTGGTGAAGCTGCCCAAATGACATGACTATAATATCTGGCCTCTACCCTTGCTCCTTTCCTATCCTATCTAATAAAAGAATAATATGCAAATTGACCATCACTCCAACACACAAGATGGCTGCACCCATGTGGTCAAAGATAGCTGCCCCCATGTGGACACAAGATGGCCTCCACAAGATGGCCAGCAGGGGAGGGCAGTTGTGGGCAATCAGGCCAGCAGGGCAGGGCAGTTGGGAGCAACCAGGCCTGCAGGGAGGGCATTTGGGGGTGACCAGGCTGGCAGAGGAAGGAAGTTGGGGGAGACAGGCCAGCAGGAGAGGACAGTTAGGGGTGACCAGGCCTGCAGGGGAGGGCAGTTAGGAGTGACCAGGCCTTCAGGGGAGGACTGTTAGGCATCAATCAGGCTGGCAGGGAGTGGTTAGGGGGTGATCAGTCTGGCAGGCAGAAGCTGTTAGGGGCAATCAGGCAGGCAGGCATGCGAGTGGTTGGGAGCCAGCAGTCCTGGATTGTGATAGGGATGTCCTACTGCCCATTTAGGCCCGATCCCACTGGACAGTCGAACATCCCTCAAGGGGTCCCAGATTGGAGAGGGTGCAGGCTGGGCTTAGGGACATCCCCCCATGCACGAATTTCGTGCACCGGGGCTCTAGTCCTATATAATAAAAGGCTAATATGTAAATAGACTGAAAGGTGGAACAACCAAACAGCCGGTCACCATGACGTGCACTGACCACCAGGAGGCAGGCATTGGCAGGAGGTGGCAGAGCATGGAACATGGCGGGTGTCGGCCATGGCGGGATGGTGGAGCAGGTGAGTGGAGGCACCAGACCAAGGCAGTGCACTGGTCGCTGTCATCAGGGCAAGCCTCTTGTGGTTACTGAAAATTCTTTGCTCCTGCACGCTGCAGTCCTGCCTGGTGCTCACATCTGCTGCCGGCACCGGCTCCACTTGCACCCTCTGCCCGCACCTGGTGCCGGTCCCAATCACTTGGCACCGTTAGTGGTTGTGACAGCTGCCAGCCCCAATTGCCCTTGAGGGCTTCTCCACCTCCCCCTGCTCCTGAGGTGTTATCAGGGCTGGCAGCCACCTCTCACACCTGCTGCTGGTGCTGGCCCCACTTGCACCCACAGCTGGCACTGGAGCCACTGCTTGTACCCACTGCTGGCGCTTGGCACCTGTCCCAATCACTCGGTGCCATCAGCGGGTGCGAGCAGTGGCTGCTGGCCCTGACTACCCCTCAGGGCTTCTCCACCTCCCCCTGCTCCTGAGGGATGATTGGGGCAGCAGCCACCATTCACACCTACTGACAGCATCGTCCCTGTCTGCACCCGCTGCTGGCAATGGCCCCAATCACTCCACACCATCAGCGGGTATGAGTGGGGCCAGTGCTGTCAGCGTGTGGGAGTGGCAGTGGTGGGAGTGGGGCTGCCTGCAGACGGGACAGGGGGCTGCGGCGGGAGGGGCTGTGCGGGGGTGCGGAGGATGGGCTAAAAACTGCCCCTGTGCCCACTGCAGCCTGGAGGCCCACAGTTCCTTTCAAGGTGCATGAATTTGTGCACTGTGCCCCTAGTTATTAATAATGTAGCTAATTACAACAGTATCAGTATGAGTAAATCTACTGTATAATTTCTTCTACAAGACTTTTTGTGGACATATGCTTTCATGTTTCTGATAAATACCTGTAATATATGAGTTCTTTTATAGTTGCTGCACTTCCTCAGCAACAACTAGAGTTATTGGTCTTCATTTTTAATCATTCTGATGGATGTGTATTAATATCTCATTGTGGTTTTAATATGCATTTCTATGAAGAATAATTATATTGAGCACTTTTTATATGCTTATTGGCCATTTAGTATCTTCTTTTTCAAAAGTGTCTGTTCAAGATTTTTGTCCATTTTTGAATTGTGTTGTCTTTTATTATTGAGTTATAGGAATTTTAGATATAGTTTCAATACCAATCCTTGTAAGATATATGTTTTGTGAATATTTTCTCCCAGGCTGTCATTTCCCTATTTATTTACTTACTGGGGTCTTTTGATGAGCACAAGCTTCTAATTTTGATAAAGTTTAATATATTATTATTTTTCTTATATGGTTGTTGCTTTCTGTGAAAATTGAAGAAAATTTACTACCTTCAAGTGATAGTCCTTTTTCCTTTTAGAGGCTTTCCAGTTATAGCTTTCACATTTAGGTCTATAATTTTTCTCAAATTTTTGTGTATGATGTGAGGTAGGGGTCAATGTTTACTTATTTTGTATGAATATCCCATTGTTCTGCATCATTTGTTGTTAAGGGTTTGATTTCCTCAAGGATATCTTTGGCCTTTGTGAAGAATTAGATGAGCATATAAATGTGGCTCGATTTCTGGACTCTATTTTATTATATTTACCATTTTGTCAGTCCTTGTGCTCATACTGTAGTGTCCTGTAACTTTTTAGTAAATCTTGGCATCAGGCAGCTTTTGTCTTCCAACTTTGTTATTCTTTTTAAGTAGCTTTTGCTATTCTAGGTCATTTATACTTTCATATGATTTTAAAGTTAACTTGTTAATTTCTACCAAAAGTCTAGTGGAATTATGATTGGTATTGAAAGATTGTATTGGGGGAGAATTGACATCTAAGAAATATTGCACATCCTAATCCATAAGTATGTTGTATCTCTTCATTTATTACAGTATTATTTAGTCATGCTCAGCAGAGTTTTGTAGTCTTCATTGCAGAAGTCACATACTAATTTATTCCCTAGTATGTATGTTATGTTTTTGATGCCATTTTAAATGAAATTGACACCACCAGTATATAAAAAAATATAATTACAATAAAATTGATTTAAATTATTTACCTTATATCCTGCAACCTGGATAAATTTAGGTTTGCATTCTAATAATTGTTTTATAGAATTCTTAGAATTTTCCACATAATCAATTATGTTATCTGTGAATAGAGATTATGGACTATTTTTTTTTTTTTTTGCGTTATTGCACTACTAGGGCACCCATTAAAATCTATATAATAAAGAGGTAATATGCAATTGACCTTCACTCTAACACAAAGGATGGCCGCCCCAATGTGGTCAAAGATGGATGCCCCCATGTGGACACAAGATGGCCACCACAAGATGGCCAGCAGAGGGGGGCAGTTGTGGATGATCAGGCCTGCAGGGGAGGGCAGCTGGGAGGGACAAGGCCTGCAGGGGAGGGCAGTTGGGAGCAACCAGGTCTGCAGGGGAGAGCAGTTAGGGGCGACCAGGCTGGTAGGGGAGGGCAGTTAGGGGTGACTGGGCCAGCAGGGGAGGGCAGTTAGGGGCAACCAGGCCTGCAGGGGAGGGCATTTGGGGGGACGAGGCCTGCATGGGAGGGCAGTTGGGGGCAACAAGGCCAGCAGGGGAGCAGTTAGGCATCAATCAGGCTGGCAGGTGAGATGTTAGGGGTGATCAGGCTGGCAGGCTGAAGTAGTTAGGGGCAATCAGGCAGGCAGGCAGGTGAGTGGTTGGGAGCCAGCAGTCCTGGATTGTGAGAGGGATGTCTGACTGCCCTAGAGGGGTCCCAGATTGGAGAGGGTGCAGGCTGGGCTGAGGGATATGCGCCCCCTCCCCCCAATGCACGAATTTCGTGCACTGGACCTCTAGTGTTGAATGTTGAATAAATGTATTAAGAGTGGATATCTTTACCTGTTCTAAGTTTCAAGAAGAAACCCTTAACTATTTTCATATTTATAAATTATTTTAAATCTTGACTATCTGTAATAATAAAAGGGTAATATGCTAATTAGACCAGATGTCTTCTGGAGATCCTTCCTGATGAAGCCAAGGCCAGAGGGAAGCCAGTCCGGGTCCCGGGTGCCTGCGGGCAGCCGGAGAAGGGAAGCCCTGCGTCCCGGGTGCCGGAGAGAAGCCAGTGATGGCAGCCTGGAGAAGGAAGGCCTACTCTTGCACAAAATTTTCATGCATCGGGCCTCTAGTTATAAATAATGGCTCCAATGAACATATGGGTGCATATATTCTTTTAAATTATTGTTTCAGGTTTCTTTGGATAAATTCCCAGAAGTGGAATTGCTGGGTCATAAGTCAGTTCCATTTTTAATATTTTAAAGGTAACTACATACTGCTTTCCTCAGTAGCTGCACCAATCTGCATTCCCACCCACAGTGCACAATGGTTCCCTTTTCTCCACATTCTTACTAATACTTGTTGTTTATTGATTTATTGATGACAGCCATTCTGACAGGTGTGAGATGATATCTCATTGTGATTTTGATTTGAATTTCTCTGGTGATTAGTGACATTGAGAATCTTTTTGTCTATTGGCCATCTGTATGTCCTGTTTAGAGAAGTGTCTATTCAGGTTCTTTGCCCATTTTTTAACTGGATTGTTTCTTTTTTGGGGGGTTGATTTTTATAAGTTCTTTATAAATTTTGAATATTAAACCCTTATCAGACATATCAGTGAATATGTTCTCCTATCCAAGACTTGGAAGCAGTCCAAGTGTCCATCAGTAGATGAGTGGATAAAACAGTTATACACAATGCATTACTACTCAGCCATAAAAATGAAGAAAATTCTACCCTTTGGAGCAGCCTGGATGGACCTGGAGAACAGTCAGAGGAGGACAAGTGCCATAAGATTTCACTCATATGTGGAACTTAATGAACAAACTGAACTAGCAAGCAAAATAGAGACAGATTCAATAGATAAAGAGCAGGCAGATAGCGCTGATGAGGTGGAGAGTGTTGGGGTGGTGGTGGAGGGATTGAGCAAAAAGAAAAAAAAAAAGAACTCATGGAAAAGGACAACAGTGGTGATTGTAGGGGGTGAGGGTGGTGGGGAAGGTAGAAAAGGGTATAGGGGTGGGTAAATGGTGATGGGAAAAATAAAAAAAAATAATTTCAGCTCAAGGTTTTTCAGAGATTCACTTCATGAAATTTAGAAAGTTTTCCTATATTTCTGATTGCTGAGATATTCTATTATGAATGGATATTATATTTGGTCAAATGATCCCCTATGTGTTTTGAGATGATTATATGAATTTTTACCCCTTCTCCATTAAGATGGTGAATTACAATGATTACATTTTGAATGTTAAACTAGCAAGCATTTGTGGGGTAAATCATCCTTGGTAATGATGCAATACCATCCTAATGTATAAAAAGCCAGGAGCCATCATGACCTAAATGACAGGACAAATGACTGAACAGTAGGCTGCTGGCAGGAGTCCCAGAGAGAGAGGCAGGGCCTGATGCAGCTGCCTCAGAGGCTGCAGATCAGGCCTGGAGATAGGCCTGGAGAGAGAGACAGCTGTCAGCAGGGCCGTTCTGGATTTCCCAGAGGAACCAATGGCTGCCTAGGAGGTGGAGCTTTTGGCTCTGACTGGCATAGAAACCGACCAATCAGAACCTAATCTGGGTGAACTACAAAGGCATAACCTCAGGTGGTGGCTGAGGAGGGGTTTTAAGGGCAACAGCTGTTTGGTGTAAGGTGTAAGAAAGGATAAAGTAGTTCAATTTTTTAATAACTGGTTTGGCAGTATAGTGCATATGGCTGGCTATCAGTCCAGATATAGGGGTTATGTATTTTTGTCAGCCAAAAGCATCTCTTCCTGCTGAAAAAGGCTTCCCCCCTCATTTAAGCAATCCCATCCTATATAATCTATATATACTAATAAAAGGGTAATATGCTAATTAGACCGGGTCAACTGGCCATCTTCTAGATGTCCAACTTCCTTCTGGATAAAGCCATGGTGGTGGGGACCGAGGCAGAGGCAATTAGGGGTGAGATCAGGCTGGCAGGGGAGAGCAGTTAGGGGCAAGATCAGGCTGGTAGGGGAGGGCAGTTGGGGGAGATCAGGCTGGCAGGGGAGGGAGTCAGGGGTGACTAGGCTGGCAGGGGAGGACAGTTGGGGGTGAGATCAGGCCAGCAGGGGAGGGCAGTTGGGAGTGAGATCAGGCCAGTAGGGGAGGGCAGTTGGGGGTGAGATCAGGCCAGTAGGGGAGGGCAGTTGGGAGTGAGATCAGGCCAGCAGGGGAGGGCAGTTGGGAGTGAGATCAGGCCAGCAGGGGAGGGCAGTTGGGGGCGAGATCAGGTTGGCAGGGGCGGGCAGTTGGGGGTGAGATCAGGCCGGCAGGGGAGGGCAGCTTAGGGTGACCAGGCCAGCAGGGGAGGGAAGTTGGGGGCAACCAGGCCGGCAGGGGAGGGCCTTGGGGGTGACCAGGCTGGCAGGGTAGGGCAGTTGGGAGCATTAGGCAGGCAGGCAGGTGAGTTGTTAAGAGCCAGTGGTCCTGGATTATGAGAGGGATGTCCGACTGCCGGTTTAGGGGGTCTAAACTGGCAGTCAGACATCTCCCGAGGGGTCCCAGATTAGAGAGGGTGCAGGCTTGGCTGTGGGACACCCCCCCATCCTGTGAATGAATTTTGTGCACCAGGCCTCTAGTTTTTACATATTTCTAGAGTTGATTTGAAAATATTTTATTAAAGATCTTTGTGTCTGTAAATATAAAATATTTTTTTCTCTTTTAAAAAACTCATTTAAAATAACTGAATGGTTCAACAAAAATAAGTGTGGCATGAGGTTTACAGTATATGTTGGCAATAGTAGTTCAAAGGATACAGTGTAGATGGAATACATTTTACATGACATAATATTTATTTGAAGTAAAATTGAAATACGTTAAAGTTGCATATTGTAAAGCACAGCATAACCATTGAAACATAAAACAAAGAAGTAAATCAAACTAGCCAGCAGTAAAGAAAAACAGAATAAACACTCAGCCCAAAAAGGAAGCAGCGAGGTAGGGAAAAAGAAATCGAAAACTCGAGTGTAAAATAGCGAACCATCCCTGGCTCATGTGGCTCGGTTGGTTGGGTGTCATCTCATGCACTGAAAGGTTGTCGGTGGGATTCCTGGTCAGACACATGCCTGGGCTGTGGGCTTGATCACTAGTAGGGGGCATGCAGCAGGCAGCCTGTCAATGTTTCCCTCTCCCATTGATGTTCTGTCTTTCTTCCTCTCGCTCTAAAAATCAATTTTAAAAAAATTAAAAGAAACAAGATAGTAGGTATAAGCATAATGATATTTATAATTATATTAAACATATAGTCCCAACATTATAATTAATATATAGAAATTGTTAGATTCAATAGAAGAGACCCAACCATCTGTGTTGCAAAGAAACCCACTTCACCTTCCTGATCCTATGTTGTAATTTTTACTTTAAACAGTCATATCTATTTTAAAGAAAGTAAGGGGAAAATTCATTTGATTGGAAGTTTCTAAACTTAATTAAATCTAACATGTATATTTTTTGTGGATATTGTTTCCTGTGTCCTATAAAAGGAACATTTGCCTACATCCAGGTGACTTACAGTATTCAAGCAGAAGCCACATTTTCTGGTTATAAGCCCAGTGATACCTTTGTTATACTGTGGTGAGAGTCTGCATACGGGAGTGTTGTATTCACTGCCAAGCACCACACAGATGAGTGGGGGTCCCTGACACACAGCCATTTCAGGAGGTACCTTCAGCCAATGGCCACCAGAAGGTAGGAGTTGTGCCCTCAGCAGTGGATATTCGTGCCATGGGAGATTTCCAGCCCACGTGTCTGGCTACAGTGCACGCAGTCATTGTTGCTGCCAGAGGAGAGTCTCCAATGGCAGATGCGAAAAGATGACTGGCTCTCTCCAGTCCTGTTCCCAGTCTCTGCCATCTCATCAGACAAATGGTAAAACATGGTATATGTATGAATGAGCAAGGCACAGGCTCGGGCTAGTGTGCCCTCCTCCACCAGAGCAGTGATCGTCAGCTGGACCCGGATGTGGGAGGCTGGAGTGGGACAGGGCGAGGGTGTATGGAGGACAGCCTTCCATGTGCAGCGCCAATAGTCAGTTTGGCCTCAGCGTGGACTGGCAGTGTCAGTCTCTGGTTTCCTGCATCGCAAATCACAATTTAACATCGGAGTGAGTTTCAACACTCTCCTTCATCCCACTGACTTGAGCAGCATTCAACTTCTTTTTAAAATAAAAATTCATACAGAAGATGATGAATAGAACAGATAGAATCCAACCTGCTCTGTAAAAGCAGGTAAATGGCTTAGAGCCTACTTCTCACCCTCATGGAAGCCTGGAACATGGTTTAAAGGAGAACACATGGTGTTTATTGTCAAGGTTGGGAAAGAAATCCAGTTAAATCTGCACTTGTTATGTTCATTTAACTGAACAAGCCACTATAAAATGAGCATTTTATTAATAGAAATAGAACAGAAAATATTGTTCAATTTATATGCATAATAATTAAAAATTGTGTAATGGCAAAAAAATTCAGAAGAGAATAGCAGCCTAGGAAAACAGATGTTCACCACCTAAAACAAATGAGTGACTCCCTCAGTTCCCTATATGCTCATACAAATCGGTAATGAAAGGATGGATAAGCTTGAAAAAGGGAGGAAACATATAAAATACAATTATAGAAAAAGCAAATGCAAATCATAAAGAATGAAACTTAAGTTTGTTCATAATTAAGAAAATGCAAATCAAAACAACCATGAGATGCCATTCCTCCTCCCTCTCATTAGATGGGGGAAATAAAAATGTTTAAGGCATCTAGAACTAGTGGGGAGAGGGTGGTTAGTGGGAATCCTCACGCTTGGTTGCTGTGAGTAATGAATGGTTGCCAACTTCCCGGAGGGACAGTCAGCAATATTTATGAAGATAACAATGACCCACAATTCTCTTTGCTAGGGACTTACTCCGTGGATATGCTTGCAAAGATTTGCCAAGACAAATTTCTTGGGGGGAGATAGGGTATCCTTTCTTCATATTCCTGAGGCTTTCTCCCAGGTTGAAGGGAATGACAGATGTGGTTTGTGAGTTTGGAAGGAGAAATGGACACATGTAGCAGCTCTGCCCCAACCTGACTCCCTTCTTCTGGAAGCTGCCTGCCTGCAGGGAGAACACTTTCTACTCGGCCCTCCATGCTGTAGTCTAGGGGTGTGTGTGTGTGTGTGAGAGTAGGTATATGGGTGGGTAAATCTTTGAATTCGGGGTTGAATTATTATTAGGAATTTTCGTTGCAGGCAGTTTTAAGCCACATTATCGTATGGAAGTAGTATTTTGGCCACTCTATGCCTTAGTCTTTCTTGTCTTTCTCTTATTTGGTTGAGAACTGGAGTGGGACAAAAAGGCTAAGCCTTGACAAATATAAAAAGGATGAAGTTTCAGATGCAAGAGAAACTAGAAAGGTTTTTACCTTGGTAGATTGATGGTGATTTTATCCTGTTGGGTAATGGGCTGCTCTGATTTTAACTGCAGCAATTGGAATCTATAGATTTTAAGACTTATTTTACATGCTATTTTTTACTTAAGCAAGATGGACAGCTTGTGGCATTTCTGTCCACTGGCTAATGGTGGTTTTTATATGGACCACTGCGGCTTTATGCAAGTACTCTCAGGCATCAGGGAGGATTCGGGCATCAGCACATGGCAAGCACACACACCCCAGCCCCACAGTCCTCCAGAACCCGTTTTGCATATGAGGGATCATCTTTGCTATAAACTTTGACTCTCTTACAGCCAACACCAATCGAGTACCTACCTGGATGTTAGTGACTTTGAAGGGGCTGTAGGATAAGAATATAATGGTTGTGGCTGCTAAGCAGATAATAAATTAACACACATCAGAAGCCCAGGTTTATTCAGTTATTATGTGTTTGAGGTGGAGGTAGAAATTAATACACATCAGAAGCCCAGGTTTATTCAGTTGTTATGTGCTTGAGGTGGAGCATCCCTCATCTTCTCCTCTGATCAGGGTACTCTTTCTTCCTCCATCACCTATGCCTGGGCTTTGTCAGAGCAAACAAAGCTCAAACAAAGCTGCATCAATCTTGTGGCAGCGCCTCTGCTGTGTGTGACAGCCCTGGCTGAACTGTCCTCTCCCACCTCCGCCTGTATCTTCAAGGGCCATGAAATGTGCTACCTCTTTCTTGAAGTGGTTCTTCATAGTTTCAGTTCATCTTCTTTCTTCTGTGAGTTTAGAACTTCATAATAAAAGATCTTGTATTGATCACTAATGTTTCAGATGCATTTGGTTTAATTAATAGAACAATCCCCGCCCTCCCCCCCCCCCCCCCCCCCGGCCGCCTGCTGCAGTAGATGGGGCAGGATTTTACTTGCAGTTCTTGCCCTCCTGTCCGTCTGCCAATAATCACAGTGCTCAGCAGCTGTGAAAGTACTATATGATTATTGGGTAGTTTATAATTTTATAATTGAATGGATTTGAATCAATGGTATTTTAGTACTATTTGAAAAGTAAAAAGAAAGCTTTAAAATTCCTAAACCTCACCAAAACTATTTTTATGTTCCTTAACTATATTATCTCTTTCTTTGTTTGTTGATCTCATTGCAGGTTCTCATTGCATGTAGCATTTTGAATTCTGCACCCCGCCCCCCCATCACATAATCATGAACCAATTCATGCATCTATATAATCTTCAAATTTTCCTTTTTATCAGTTGCATAATTTTCTAGCTTGTCGATAGATTATAGGTAACGGTGCCATTGCCTTATTTTTGGGCATGAAAATGATTTTCAGTTTCTTGCAACAATGTACAGTTAACATTTTCAAATATGTAGATCTTTGGTTTTGTTATATTTGGAGATAAATCCTCAGGGTGTTGTGAGATTCTTAATAGGTGCTCAATAAATGAATGCCATTGATTTTTGTCCCCAGACATTTTTTAGTAACTTTATGGACCTAGTCACTATGAAAGTTCCTCATTTTCCGTTGGTTAACAAGGTCTACAAAGAATATTGATGCCGATGAAGGCATTTTCTCCTCAGCTCCCCTGTCGAACTTCTTTGGGAAATGTGGAGGCACTGGCATCCAAGTCTGCCAGGGCGTATGCTTTTCCCTTTGGAACCTCACAACACCACGTGCCACAGCAACGAGTCCAGCCATGTTTGGCTGCGAGACCAAACTTCCACGCAGGAAACCTTGACACCTGCATGGCATTGTCTCTAGACACACGGTGAACACGGCAGTGTGCCCAGGGACACATGTATTGGTCCCACTCACGTCTTTATCTGCAGTGCAGATTCTGCTGTTTATTGAAAATGCAGGAAATTTTGTTGGAATTTATCATGGACTTCCCAGCCTACCCTCCTTTACAGGAATAATTGCAAACTATAAAATATTCAAGGATTGAAACAGAGTGTGTAACACTCATAGGAAGACAGTGTGATTTAAGAGACAGGAAGTGTAATGATGTCCTGCTGAAGTCTCGTCCTTGCTTATGCGCAGACACAGTCAATACACGGCGTCCAGAACCTGGGCAGTGCAGTGTTGCTGTAACTTGTATAGAGACCTTAAGGATCCAGCTTGCAAACCACCTTTCCTGACATAGCCCTTTGTGGACCGTCATAATAGGGTTGTATTTATTTCAGGTGTATTGTTGAATCAGTGAATATATGGGTAAGTGCCAGAATGTCCATCTCCAAAACTCAGGCAGGGATAGTAGGGTATCTCTGTTCTTTGCACCTAGGATTTCTGGGTAATATCTCTTTCTCCTTTGTTCGGTCATGAATCCACCTCAATATTCTGCAACTTCTGGACTAAATGGAAAGAAAACCACCACTACATACCTCATATAAGTACTAAGGGACAGGAAGAGGGAAGAAAAGCAAGCAAGGACACACCAGTAGACATCCCAGCTTACTTCTATAGTGAGTCATGAGGCCACAGCTGCTTTTGCTATTTTCATTGTTGACTCTTCCACAGTCTCCTTTCCTCTATCAGTATTCATATGGTGTGGTAACCGGAATTCTTTTCCTGAGAAGGCAAAGCTTTAGTGGTCCTAGCTATGTGTAGTCTGAGAGAGTCTGCCCTTAACATTATCAGAGTGATACAGGAGGTGGTTTAGGGTATCTTCTGGCTTCAAAAACCCTTGTGTAGCAACAACACTTCCTGTTATTGTTAGTGTCAATCTTATGACCTCTTATTTGCACACGGTACCCAAATGTGCATACTGAAACTCAGTTTTCATTTAGTGGAAATATCTTTGCCTGGGTAGGAATGCTCCTCCCATAGGCATTAAACCTAAGGACTAGTGGAATCCTGAGTGTGGGATCAAGATCACTAGATGTATCATTAACAAGTCCCATCACCTCCTTCCCCTCCCCCCTAAAAAAAGAAGTATCATCCATACTTCTGCAGCGTGGCTCCCATATGTTTTATTGTGGTGGTGGGTGAAAAGACAAGATGATATATTGGCCATTGGTTCAGACATATACATGTGTTACAAGACATCACTCCAACTCTACAAGGTATTTTATCCCAGCTGGGACTATATACATTTTTTCAATGATGAGGTACAGAATAAGACCTTTGGCTTCCAACAGGGTTTAGGATGGAGAGCCTGGTTGTCACAAAAGGTTTCTCTAAATAATTTACAATTAATTGAGAGTTAAGTCACGAGAAGGCATTTAATAGGTAAAGGGCACGAGTGTTTCAGGCAGAGAGAATAGAACATAAAAAGAGCTTGGAGCGGGAGAAAGGATCGTGTGTTTGAGAAACCTAACAGTGAACAATAGTATAGTAAAGCACAGAGAGTGAAGGAAAGAGAAGTGTGAAATGAGGGTGGCGATATAGGGAGGACCCAGAGCATATAGAGCATAGAGCATGTTAAGTATAGTTGGTATTTATCCTAAGAATGATAGGAAGCTATAAAAATGTTCTAAATGTGTGTGTGTGCACGTGTGTGCGTGTGTGTGCGCATGTGCACGTACAGAAGGAAAAAGGTTTGACATAATTTAGATTTACTCTATAAAACTTCCACTCTAGCTATGGCATGGAGAACATGTTGTAAGAGTGCCAAAGAGAATATAGGGAGACTGGTTGGGGGGGACACAACAATCATATGAGAAAAAATGATGGTAGATTAGTGGCAATGAGCCTGAGATGCGTCTATGGAATTCAAGAGATTTTCAAAATGTAATTGAAGACAGAACCAGATGCCTTTATCCAGGGAGGAGACTAGACTGAGGACTGAAGAACGGAGTTTGAGAAACTGAAACATTTAACAGTGTGATGGGGGAGGACACATCTGTGTGGAAGGCTGATAAGGAGATCACAGAGGAAACCAGGTAAGAGGAAACCAGGAGAGACTGTGGTGGAAGCCTCGGGAGAGGTGTTTTAAGTGACAGGTGTGGTCAACAGGGTAACGTTCTAGTGAGAGGCAAGGGAAGCTGAGCACGGTGAAAGGTCCCTTAGACTTAGTCTCAGAGAGGCATTAACAACCCTCGGCAAGAGCTGTTTTCATGGATAAATGCAAGTGGAAAAATGAGTGAGGAAAGAGAGACAAAGGGACAGCAACAAATGAAGGAACTCTGTGAGGAGGCGAGAGATCCCTTGCTGGAGAGGAATGTGGGTTAATGGATAGTGTTGTTTTAATGGGACACTGTTGTGAGAAAGGACACTTCATAGTGTTAGTTTACTGAACTAATGGAGAGGTAAGATTTAAATGAAGAGGGAGATGGAAAGTTCCTCTATTGTGATAAGAGGGAGGTGGGTGTTCATGTGGGAGTAGTAAGAGTTTGGTAGCAGGAAACGAAGCAGTTTCCATTTGATGGCTTCTAATTTCTGTAAAGTGCTGAGAGAGAGAGGAGTGATGGGGAAAAACTGGAGATCTGAAAGGAGTTTGGAAATTGCTGTAAGGGAGAATAAAGAAGTGAGATGATCATAAAAGGGAAAAAGGAACATTGGAGGACTACTGTGAATATGAATTTACAGTATCTGAATGGGTAGGCTGAGGGGGTAGGTTATGGAAGATCCAAAGTGGAGTTCAAATGCTTATCTAGGAGTGATGCTCAGACGGTGCCTAACAGGTCTTTTGTTAAGTGCCTGAGCTATGAGCAGGTATTTTGCTAGAAAAGAACAGCACAGTGCGGGAAGACTAAGGAATTCTGCCTGCTGTCTCCCTCACTTGGAAATTCACAGTGCCCTTCATTGTACTGCGTGGCCTGTGAGAAGTCTTAAAATGAGTAAATTTGCTAAACTTTGTTGAAACCAGCTCCGCCAAGAGAGGGCCTCATGACCTGGCCTCTGCCTAATGACCTGCCACTCGTCGGTCTCCCAACCTGCTGGTCCCTCCCCATCCTCCTGGACCATTTGCGTTTCTTTTCTCAAGCCCTTTGCATAGAATGTTCCCTTACCTGGAGCATCCTTTTCCCACCCACTTTTCATATGATTGTCTCAGGATAGAAATCGCTTGTGTCGGGAATCCTTCCGCAAATCGCCAGCAGTCTGCATGTATTTGCTCTCCCGTAGTGAGGCCATAGCACTCTAACTCCCTGTTGCCTGTCCTCTCCCTGCTGGGCTGTAATCAACTTGAAGCTAGGAATTTTTCTTTCTTTAGCACTGTCTCCACAGCACCCAGCACAGAGTTCATACATGGGACAACACTCTGTACGTGCCTGGGGGCCAATGATGAATGGTCCTTCCTGTCACCTGGGGCAGGTGATGAAGGATGTGTGATGGATGGAAATGCTGCATCAGATGGGTCTGGCCCCAGGGGAAGTCACTGAATCAACAGGCTCTGTGCTGTTCTGGAGCCTTACGTTTCTACTAGAGGCCCGATGCACGAAATTCATGCAAGAGTAGGCTGCCGGCACCGGCTTCCCCCTGGCACCCGGGACCCGGGCTTCCCTCACAGCCCCGGCTTCGTCTGGAAGGTCATCTGGAAGGATGTCTGGTCTAATTAGCATATTATGCTTTTATTATTATAGATAGTTAATATCTGTCATTGTCATTTCACATACAATAACATATATGTATGTACCCACACATGCTTCCCTGAGCATATACATATGGTGATACACACATATATGCACACAATTTGCATTCACAACCTCTCTTTCCTCTGTTTTTATTTCTATCTATGCCATCTGCCCCAGATTCCAAATAGAGTTATGGGGGTTTTCACACTCTATTTGTCTTGCTCTCTTTCCCTCCTCTTATAACACTTCCCATATTCACTCCTCTGGGCCTTTTGCCCTTTAATTTTGTCTTTTATTTCTGTTGCTTTTTTCCAGGCTGCTTAAAGCACCTCCCCACAGACCTTCAATAGGAAGAGCACACTGGCTTTGACGGTGCAGATGGTACACAATGGCAATGTTCAGTGCTTTTCCCCCTACAGGGACTAGACACGCACAGTGTTTCACTGCTCATTTTTGTAATAGTACTGCACAGGCAAAATGTTAATCAATTGTAGCAGCAGAACTAATTAAAAGGCATGCATTATACATCTTGTGGACACATTCTTCATTAGCATGGATTCTCAGCATTACACATTCATGTCAGAGGGAATTAAAAGGAAAAGCTTCAAAATAAAAAGACATACTTACAGAGAACCAGACATTTCGGTTTTCCCCAGACTTTTGCTGAGTGTATGTACTTGCAGGTTCGGAAGTCTTTTTATTTGTGTGTCATTTTAAAAGAAAAACACTATGCCCTGCTTTTATATTCTTAAAACAATCAGTGTTCCTTAAAATGATAAAGTTATTTGTGCTTTTACCCTCTCAAAAGCTTATAAATAGATCAATAACTAAACTCTCATATTTGCAATGCTGTTGCTTTCAACTCAGTTCTTAATTCAGAGTGTGGCATGGCCAATGGCAAGACTGGCCAAGAGTCACAGGGAAAGGGCACCTCAGAATTTCCTCGAGTCCTATCTGGTAATTTGACCTCTACCTTAAGAGGACATGTTGGTTGAGGCTTTTTGTGACAGTGTGGTCCAGGTACTAGTATGTACCAGATGAGGCTGAAAGAGTTCTCTCGCTCACTAACAATTCTCATTACATGCTCTATAGACACCTTCGCATGGAAACCAATTTGACAAGTAGTAGACATGATAATGTGGAGATAACCAGGCATCCTTTAGTCACTGAGCCAGGTAATGTAATGATTGGATTCTGCTTTTAACCATGAGTATTCATATCACCTTTAAATTTCTTGCCTCCTTCCAAAACAGGATTCAGGAGCTTGAAATGCTTAGTTGCCTACACTATTACAAGGTCATTTCAGCTCGTCTTCCTACTTTCACTCAGTACCCATAGTTTATTCTCCACTCAACCATCCAAATGAGATTTAGAAAATGTAAATCAGATCTCATTCCACCCTGCATAAAACTCTCAAATGCTTCCCATCATTTAGGAGAAAATTCAAAGTCCTCTGAGGGGTCTACCAGGCCCTTCTCGATTTTGTCCCTTCTTCAGCCTCCTTCCTTACCACCATCTGTCTTTCCTACTTTGCTGTAGTTACACTGGCCTTCCTGTTGTTCTCTGAACATGCCAAATTCACTTCCTTTTCAGGGCCTTTGCATGTGCTCTTCTTTTGTTTTCCTGACCATCTCTTACCCCAGATGTAAGCATGGTTTGATGGGTCATTTTATCCAGGTGTATCCTCAGAAAGGACTTCCCTGACTTTTCTAGAACATCAGATAGCACATATGGCTACTTGATATTATATTGTATATTTATATATACATGTTTTCTCTCTTATCTATCAAAATATCTTCTCTTGTGATTTGGGGTTTTATTATCTGGTTCAGTTCTTATAGCATGGTCTTAAGAGTGTCTGGTGCATTGAAAGTATTCACTATGTATTTCTTGGATAAATGAATGAGTTCATGTTCTTACCTGCAGTCAAGTGAATACATGTTATTAAACTCAGAAGGCTCTGTTAGGCACATGACTCTTTATACAAGAACTTGAGAGGAAATTGCACAGGGCGATGAAAAATATTACAGGCAAAGAGTTTGGTGTTATTGCAGGACAATGATGTGAGATCAGGTGGGATCTGAGTGTACTTCACCTAAAGACAGGTGACAGTCTTTATTATACACTAGAGGCCCAGTGCATGATTGAATCATGCATGTGTAGGGTCCCCTGCATGCTTTTGCTTTCAATCGCGGTGGAGCTGGGTGCCTGTCCACTGGTGCACCAGGCCTTTCAGAAGCCTCCGGCGCAGCGGAGGCTTCCGAAAGGCCTGGTGCTGGAGCAGACAGGCACCCAGCTCTCCCGCTTTTGATGGTCCATGGCGGGATGTGAGCTCGCTGCCCCAGAGGCCCCTTCTGTTCTGCAGCACAGCCATGGAGCAGATGCTGAGCTCGCGCCTCCGCTGGCAATGCGAGCTCAGCATCCTGCCGGCCCAATCGGCTACCCCGGCCACCCCGAGTCCTGCCCCCTGAGCCTCTCTCTGGCCCAATCGTGGGCGTAGCGGAGTGATGGTAATTTACATATTACCATTTTATTAGGTAGGATGCTTTTAAAGAAAGCTAGAGTGGTTCATGAGAGTTCAGGGGAAATAACCCTTGTCTACCCTATGGCTCAAACTGTAAACTGGGATTACTATTTATCAAAAACCTCAGAAAGTTGCATTAATTTTTGACTCAATTTCACTTCAGATAATTTAGCTTATGGAGGTAATTATGAACACGAGCAATAATTTATCTTCAAAGCTATCCACTATACAGTCATTTATAGTAAGAAAAAGTTAGGAACAAATTAGATATCCAAATATATTGCATCAGATAATTACAGTACAATTAAACAATGGAATTCTGTGCAGCCACTTCAGATGGAGATTCCTAATAAAATGCTAAGTGAAGAAGAAGTTGATACAGTCTGTACCCATTAAAAGTACTTGTTGATTTAACCACCTAAAGGTTAACAGTAGTTATCTCTTCAGGTTATTAGAAATTTTAAGTTTTCTATTTCTTATCTGTTTTTAATGGTTTTATAATGAACATTTATTATTTATGTTATTAAAATACATAAAAATAAACAGAAATAGAAAAGTCAATGATTGGTTCCAGAGCTTCATGCAGATAAGCTACTACTCCTTATTTATAAACTAGAGGCCCGATGCATGAAGATTTGTGTAAGAATGGGCCTTCCTTTCCCTGGCTGCCGGCACCATCTTCACTCCGGCCCGGAGCCGCCTTTCTGCCTTCCCATGCTGCCCAGAGGCCCAGAGCGGCTGGAGCAGTGCGGAATGCCGGCGTCATCACCATGGCTTGGCGTATGCAAATTAACCCTCCATCTTTGTTGGGTTAATTTGCATATTCACTTCTGATTGGCTGGTGGGTGTTGTGAAGGTATGGTCAATTTGCATCTTACTCTTTTATTAGTGTAGATATGCTTCCTCATGGTGTGTTCTCTTTTTTTAGGCTGTATACCCGTTTATCTGACATATGTTTATGGAGCACTTACGGTATGCCAAACTCTGTATTAGGCTGTCCCTCTACCACATGGGTATTGACACAACCCTCCCCCACCATTGTAAGCATTTCCAAGGACAGAGGAGAGACTTACCCACAGCACTTCATTTCCTTTCTCTTGATGACATTTCTAAAATGGAAAGTGTCTCTATTAGCCCAATCCCAAGGCGTTTCCTTTTGGACAGTCCACTGTAACAAGACTTTAATATTTTATTATTTTTATTTATTTGATTTAATTTAATTAATATATTGTTGTCCATAGAGCTGCTCTTTGGTAATAAAATTGAACCTTTGGCCTGCAACACCTGTCTGAGGTCACCTCACTAGGCCACTGTGCCTGGCCCAGCTTCTCATGTCAGGGCTGATATAACTACCTCGCTTTCCACCTTACAAAATGGACAGAGGAGGGAATAAAAGGCAACCTGATGAAGGGCTTCTGGGCAGAGCAGCAGCTTAGGAATAGGCAGTGCTTTCATACCACCCTCTTCAGGTGTCTTGTTTAACGCAGGACCCCCAGAGGCTAGCATATTAACTGACACAGAGTAGGTACTCAATAAATCCTTGAATGATTTACAAAGAGGCCAGATATCAGCTTGCTTGTTTCTAATCTTGCTGAAAGCACCCAAGAATGGAACCCTTTCTCTTGGTTTCTCCACTCAGGTGCACATGAAATGAGAAGGAATTTGGGAAGTGTACTATGTACGTAATAACTCTGACAGATGAAAGCATGCTATGGCAAATGAGGGAGATGAGAAGGCACATAATTAATCCATGTTGCATTGCAAAGATTGTGAAAGCACCCTTGCACGGTTGGCCTGGTCCCTGCTTAACATGCAGGCCTTTAATTGGAAACCTAAATACTACGTTAACGCTTTCCGTGTTGAAATTGCTCTGTCATTCTTTGTCTCTGAGTGAGATGAACGTCCAGTGGTGTGCTCGGACTGCCTCGCTCCACACCAGCAGGCAACCACTGGTGGTCCGAAGGGAGCTTTCATCCTCCGGGGGAGGTGGTTGTGAGGGTTGTTGGGTCAGAGTTGGCACATGGTGTCCTTCTGTGTCATTAACCTCTAGGTGGAGACAGCTGTCTCTATGTCTCTCCTTTTCCAATGAGCAGAAGTTCAATGTTCTCAAATTAGGCAAATATGCGTCTGTGTTTCACTTACCCCAAGACTGGCTCTTCTCTATAAGAGAACAGGAGTTCTGCAGAACAGACAGATGATTTCCGGGGAAGGGCATGTGGGGTTTTCTCTCCCGATGGGTGGCACAGTCTAGTTTTATCTTCTGTTTTACTTCAATTCCAGGAAAGTCCTATTCTCATCCAGAAAAATATGTCAGGAAAAAACACACAACACAAACAATCAGCCAATTCGGCTGTATTTGGATTACATAACCAACTTCCCAAATGAGCCAATAAAAAGGGGACTTTATTAATTATGAGGGCAGGAGATTTTTGAAGGTGATGAGGAGCAACAACCCTTTCCCCTGTGGTGGCTATGATCACAGTTACTAGATGATAACTTCAGAGGAAGAAAAATGTCCCTTTGCACATTAAGACAGTGAAGAAGCTTTTACAAGCAGGCGACCAAAGCATACACTGAGCTATCATTTAGTTTTTAATTAATACCAAATTACAATCGCATTTTCAGAGTATCCCAAGTTGGATCCACATTAGCAATAAGAGAGTTCACCGGATGGAAGTTTTTGCAAAGAACATTGGGGGAATGAATAAGGGATACAGGTGGTGGGGATGGTGTGTGTAGGGGTGCTGGGGTATGGGAGAGGGGAGCACAGAAAAGAATAGAATATCAAGAAATAGCAAAGGGAGTGCTGGAAGCTGGATGGCACGTGTATGGTAGTGATATGTCTCCTTATGATAGATCTTAAGGTTTTGCTCTACTTAGAAAAGATTTAGAGTTTAGAGACAGCATGGCAGGATAGAAGGAGGATGGATTCTATAAAATGATAAAGATAATGCTCAATTCTGTGGCTTTCGCAAAGATTAATGAGCTTGTTCTTGTAAAATTTCGGTGCCTACTAATTGGTAGCCATTATTGCCTCTAGTTTCTTTATGTAAATTTCAAAAAGGACCAGGGTCTGAGTAAGAGTATTTTTTTTTTTAAGAAAAGGGATGTTTAAGGATACAGTTCCCATCCCATCATGGTCACTACAGAGGAGTTTCCCATAACCCTTTCTGCAAGATCCTGAGTAGAGTGGTGAGGAAGTAGGCAGGTTATTTCTGGAATGTTTAGTGGAGGGGAGTAGGGAAAAGAGAAGGAAGTTCAGGAGGAGAAGAAAGAGTGGAAGAGGAAGAAGTCATGGTGGCAGTGGAACATTTTAACTCTCTATTTTATAAACTAGGTTATTCTGAAAATATCAAAAGGGATTATACTGTAATAATAACGATTTTCCTCTGACAGGTGGGCATAGAATTTTTTTTTCTCAACCTCTCTGTATATCCCAGATTTCTTACAATGAACCAGCATATATTATAATTAGGAGAAATAAAATAAAATGACCCCCTGTTAACTACTTCGTGACATGTATCTTGCCCTGGGCCTTTGGAAGAGGAATGTGTGAGAAGATAGCCAAATGGTGCTGGGGTTCTTGTCCCAGCCTTACAAAGAGTTCAGCATTATGGAGAAAGGGGCTGATGTGTAGATTCAAGAAGGAGTCCAAAAATGAAAGATAATTTTGAAAGGCATTGGGGGGGTCAGAGGACCTTCAGCTAAAGGAACTGAAAGGCTACACCTTGACTAAGGACCCGTGCTTTTATTAACACAATTTGTCCTAAGGCAAGGTGGAGATAATACACTTCAAAGGGTAAGGTTTCAAAGGGTATACAGAAGCATTGTCATTTTGGGGAATAGCCTACAGCTGTTCAGGTGTTTGGCCAACAGGAGGCAATAAAATGCCCTGAGCTGTCTGGAAGTTAACAATCCTATTCAGGTTTGGGGAAAGTGCCGTTTAGCCATTTCCAACAGGTAAACTACATATGTGGCTCAGCCATTGTTGAGTCTACCAAGCTTCACCAACCTTTTGATGAAAGTCTTGTAATTATTACATGCTGGAATTTGTTCCCGGCAAAATGGTCAGGTGTGAGAGGTTTAGAAATTCAAATGGTAGCCTCAGAAATTGCCACAGCCAAGATAAGCCAGGACTCTGGACCCGTTCAGTGTTCATAACAGACTGTTTCATGTGAGGGAATCTTGCTTGTAAACACAAATACAATCTTGGAAAAATTTGTTCTCTTTCTCCCTGACTTCTCCCAGTTTTGGGAACTATGTATTCTATGCATCCTCCCACACAGCATTTTGGTTCACTGGGAACCTCGTGAGTAAATCGGCCAAATGCTGGCTTATCACACTGCGCCTGGCACCAGGTTTTGCACTATCTGCAAAGCCAGTAGCAATAGCGCTAGGGAAGCGTGTGGGCATCTTGAGCAAGTTTTCATTTAGGCAGCTATCTTCTTCCAACAGTTTGGGTCTCTCCAGCATATTCACTAGGATGCTTCAGCTCAAGCAAATAGTCTTAACACAAGCGTGGGTGAGCCAGTCTGCCTACTGAAAATGGTCCGGCTGACCTGGAAGATGAGTCCATTTCACCCTGAGAAGAATAGTGCTGTATCTTTTTCCTTGAAAATAGAATCTGTGTAATGTTTTCTTTAGTGGGTTGGGGAGAGGGCATAGTCAAACAAGAACTTCAGGTTTAAGAGGAGCATCAGATGAGGGATGGATGTTCTAGAAAGAAGTTAACTAATGTTATTGAATAAGAAGTTAAGGTTTTTGAAAAATGACAACATAACTCTGGGGATGATGAGATAAAGGCATGGCTCTTTAAGGACTTTGGTGATATAGAGTGAAATCATATGTAATTGCCCCCAAAGTAGTGCCACTATGCCAGAGTCTGGAAGAGTCGAAGAGTAGTAAAGCCAGTGAAACCAGGACCAGGTTTTTGCTCCTTATTGAAATCTGCCACAATTTATCTTGTTTATACTGACTTCCCTAACTTGCCTTCCTAATATCATATACCATCTCGCATGCTATTGGTAAATAAAGATGATGTAGCACTTTAATGAATGTGCAAAAACCAACTGCTGTGGACTCTTCTGTGTCCCCTTCCCCCAAATCCATAGGTTGAAGCTCTATCCCCCAATGTGTTGTATTTGGAGATAGGGCTTTTAGGAGGAAATGAAGTCATGGGGGTGGGGTCCTAATCTGATAGGATCGGTGGCCTTATAAAGAAAGAGAAAGAGCCTGGCTAACGTGGCTCAGTGGTTGAGCATCAACCTATGAACCAGGAGGTCACAGTTGGATTCCCAGTCAGGGCACATTCCCAGGTTGTGGGCTTGATTCCCAGTAGAGGGTGTGCAGGAGGCAGCCAATCAATGATTCTCACTCATCATTGATGTTTCCATCTCTCTCTCCCACTTCCTTTCTCTCTGAAATCAGTAAAAATATATGGAAGAAATGAGAGAGAGAGAGAGAGAGAGAGAGAGAGAGAGAGAGAGAGAGAGAGAAGGAGAAGAAGAAGAAGAAGAGGAGGAGGAAGAGGAAGAGGAAGAGGAAGAGGAAGAGGAAGAGGAGAAGAGGAGGAGGAAGAGGAAGAGGAAGAGGAAGAAGAAAGCAGTATCTTCCTTTCCCCACATGCAGTGCACCAAAGAAAGGCTATGTGAGGACACAGTGAGCAAGGAGCTGTCTGCAGCCCAGGGCAGAGCCCTCTCAGACACTGACCCTGCTCACATCTTGAGTTTGGACTTCCAGATTCCAGGAATGTGACACATTTCTGACGTTGAAGCCACACCACCTATGGTATTTTGTTATGGCACCTCAAGGTAAGATACAAATAATGTTTGGCTTTAAAAAAATCAGTTTCTCTAAATTACTATGGCAAGACCTTGGCCAGGGATTTGTTTTCAGTCAAGCTCAGTTATCTTTACTCCATTTCTTAAATTTCCCAACTGAGAAAAATAATATCTCCTGATTATTTCCCATCAATTGCAATGACATTTTTTGCTGAAAAAAAAAAAAAGGCGAAATATATCTTGGATGGCCTATTTCTTTATAGCCATCTGCTTGTATAATTCCTTGAATGCAGATCCCTCAGAATGGGCTCTTCTTGATTTCTTTCAATTCTAAACCTGGAACAGTTTTATTTTATTGTTTTCCAAGGATATGTAATAAAGAACTGAGCTATACCAGTGAATATAGGAGAAGGCTAAACTTTTCTTATATAATTAATAATGCAACACTATTAATGAAACATTAAAAAGGTAAAAAAATGGTGTTTTATAACATTCAAAACTAAATATAATTTTTTAGGAAAGTATTTTATTTTTGTGTCTCAACAGATGAATTCATAACCTTGTTTTCTGATAAGACAGTTCAAACATATAAATCAATTACAACAATGTGCTTATTAGCTCCCCCTCCCACCCCTGTATTTTAAAGCAACTGACAATGTTGAAGGACACCAAGACAATAGGGCTTAGCTAAACAATGTGGCAATTAAAATGGCCCTCTAGAAAAATAATTACAACAGTTGTGAAAAGAATTTGTCCTTTGAGCAAAACAGACTGCATGAAAAGAATCATCTGGAAAAGAGGATTGTAGTTTCCCTTCCCATAAAAAGGAAGGAGATGTACTTTAAAACAATGTTACAGAGAGCTGGGAAGTCAGACTGAAAACAACAGAAAGCCCCAGGCAATAAATTTCTCCAATAAAACCCATACCCTTAAAGATATCCATTCAAACTCTTGTTTCATATTAAAATAAATAACTGTTCCCTCACGCCAAGACCTGGAAGTGAAATATTTTATTATCCTTTGTTAAAATTAGTTTAGTAATTTTTCTAAGTCAGTATCTCTCAAAGAGAAAAGGGGGAGGGGTTGTGATGAATCTTGTAGATTTCATGTAGAGGTCATATGAAAGATAAACCAAGCCAATTGATGGTCAATGCTGTTTTAGATGCTAGTTGTAAAGGGAATAGACATATCATGGCAGACCTGGGACTCCCAGGGGGAGAGGGGTGCATACTCAATGACTTTGTCCAGCTTCATCCTGTACCACCTTTGTAGTAGGCCCCAAATTCTACTCACCATTCCCTCATGCTTTCCCTGTAAGCCTCACAGCACTCGGGTGAGGTAGGTAGTGTTATGGTCATTTCGAGAGATGGGGATGCAGAGCTGTTAAGTAGCTTGTCCATAAAGAAACAGGAACCCAGTGAGAGTCCTGGGGACTCTAACTCCAGATCCTTGTCTATTTAGTAGGTAACGATTCTGACTCCCTGAGAGTGGATCATAAAAGCAGGTAGGTCTTAAAGCCAGATTAGTGCCTGGCCAGTTGGACACTAAGGCCCATCTCTAAACCACCTGATTTGGATGATAGGATGAGAAACAGGTTGTGGTCAACATGGAAGCCAAAGAAGTTAATGTGGAGCAATGCAGAATTAAAGTTTGGATCACATTTCAATAATGACTTTATTTATTGATGTGCTGTTCAGTTATTATGATAATAGATACTCAGATGTTGCATGATTAAATAGATGAATAAAAGAATGAATAAAGATTGTGCTTGGATAAGTGGAAAATTAAATGTTCTACATATTTTAAAACAAAAGCTGGAGAAATCTGATTTCCAATTTCTAAACAAGGATAAGGAGTTTAGATTTCTGAATTATCTGTGGGTATGTATTTAAGCTAATACTTGTGGCATTAAAAGGATATAAATACACAGCTATTTAAAATAATTTTTAATATAGAGTTTGTATACTTGTTGGTTTAGAACCCAAAATATGAAGATTAATATTAGAGACAGGACTATATTCCTTTTCCTTCAAAATGAAATTCTCTCGTGTATACCTATGTCCTCATTGTCATTCATTTGAAAAGTGTGTGCTCTCCAATTCTTACCAAATGCTAATTTGAAAATACATTGAAAAGAAATTCTTGTGTAGCTCAGTGGTAAACCATTGACCTATGAACCAGGAGGTCACGCACGGTTAGATTCCCAGTCAGGGCACATGCCTGGGTGGTGGGCTCGATCCCCATTGTGGGGCATGTAGGAGGCAGCTGATCAATGATTCTCTCTCATTATTGATGTTTCTATCTCTCCCTTTCTCTTCCTCTCCGAAATCGATAAAAATATATTTAAAAAAGAAAATACATTGAACTAAAACAATGAATCACTCTTCTGTTGACTCACCAACTTTTGAAGTACTTTCCATTTCGGTAAACCCATTTTTTTCTGCCTGAAGACTCACGACAGAAAACAGCTGCCATGTATTGAAACCAGTCCCTTGTCAATACCAGAACGTTTCTTATTCAGGGCCATGGAAGTCTCCTGAGACCACTAAAATGGAGGTGGCCAAATTCTTCGGGTGTTGCCAAATGGAAGAGCTTGTAGAAGTCAGGATGGTGGAGCTGACTTGTAATCTCTCTGCATTACACACTTGTTCTGTACTTAGTGAATTAAATCCTCATATGATGTTTCAACTGATAGGCTTAACAAAACTCTGGATGCCATGGTATGGATTTGTGTGTGCATTTAAAAAAAGTGTTTATCTCATTCTGTGCCAGCCGTGAATGTATATAGGAGATATAACCTATTATTCTTTTGTACATCCAGCTAATAGCTCATGGTGAGATTAAATGTGGTGAGTTGCTTCTGTGCTATGGTACCAGCATGCTTGATCAATTGTGATTAAAAATATGAATACTGATGCTGCAATTAGAAGTGGCTCATATAAGTGTTACCCCTGTGGGGTCTGGTAAGTAGATTTATCTCCCAATGTGACAGTGAACAAAATTATTCAATATATTCAATATAGACTTAACTTCTGCAATCACATGTAAGATTTAGGTCTTTCCAGCAAAGAGGTAAACTATCGAGTAGTATGTTGTTTTTGTGAAGACTCTCCTTGGGTTTTCATCTCTCAGACTCTGACTTCTTGTGATTGAGTTCTGGTATTGTTCTTCTTCTTAGAGGACAAACAGAATAGTAAACATCCACAGGTAAGCCACATATTTTCCACTTGCCTTTTCTTTTCCCTTTTCTTTCTTCAGATGGTTCTTAGTAATATGTGTGTGTGGCATTAAAATAGATGTACTATTTAGAGAGATTTGTTGATGTGGCCCAACATTCTGATTTACCCAGTTTAGAGTATTATGAAATGAAACAATGTCTGCATAGCTATCCTAAAGGATTTCTTTCTCAATCCAATTTTTTTGATAGAGGGTCATAATTTCTACATTTGGTTGTTTGTAAGAGTTGATGAAAGGCACCAGAGTGACAAGCCTTCAAAGCCAATGTTTTCAGGTTTTCCATCAGTCAGTGGCAGAATTCCTAGGTGAATTTCTCCTCAGGAATCCCATTAAGGTTTCTCTGTTTCCTCCTTCACTTGGCCTTATTCCACATTAATCTTCACGTCCTGAGTTTTAGGTCTGACAATGAGGTAATTAAGAAAAGACTGTTGGGTTCCATAATAAACGTATCTGCCTTAAAGGGAATAGGTAGGAATTCATAACTTTTATTTTGACTACATCAAATGACACAGGAATATTAACAGGCAGCTAGTTGGAATAGTATGCTTGTGACCAATGAAAATGAGAGGAAAGAAACAAAAATCAAAATAAAACCAAACAAAAACCCCAGAAACACAAAACCATGATGGGCTCCCAAAGGTAGGAAGCACCACATGGCCAGAGTGTGTCTATGAGCACAGAGCCAGAGTGAGGCTGCTGAGTCAAATGCAAATTTAGTTTCATTTAAAAACGTGACTTCATTGTATATTCCTTTTCTCATTGTTTTAGAACAAGTCCTGGAGTGCTAGAAACATCTCCCTGATCAGTGAGTTTATGTAACTTGTGATGCATCTGTTGGCAAAGGGATATACTCAATACATTCAAACTGTGTTCATGAGAACTCTCTTGGCTTTAGCCATGCTAGTTCAGTAGAGTATAAAACTGTCAAACACGACTCTTCCCCCAGCAGCTCTGACATTACCAGAAAGTCTTCAGGAAGGAATTCCCTTCTGGCAGCAAGCTCTTCATTTTGCAATTAAAGAATAGCTAAGGGGAAATTTTGTGAATGTCTTGCTAAGGGTCTCAGAATTTGAGTATATGCTGCTGTATGGAGGTGAATCCAGGCTTTCTGATCATTTACCAGTAGGGCTTCCAGATACCATTCCTGCCAGCTTTTCACTTCCTCCTCCTCCACTATTCCCTTTTCACTGGAAGGCATCTAGCAAGATATTTGTGTGTGTGTGTGTGTGTGTGTGTGTGTGTAGATGGTACCATAGGATGACCACTAACTCAGCTCATCTCCCTAAAGCCTATTCCTTTAAGTACCAAAGATAAGGAGAGACCACCTTAATTCTCAACAAAAATACTGAACTAATGTAGTTTTTACATGTTCAGTTTTTTCCCTCTTTAACACTTAACAAACCCTCTCTTCCCCTTGTTACCAATTTGCCTGAGGATGAGATAAAAGATTTTTCTTTTGTTCGTGTGCCTTTCTATTTTGCACAGTGTCTTGAATCACTGATAGTTGGCTGAGTAGAAGCTAACTCAGAGAGAAAAACTATGTGATGATGTTGTATGTATGGCTTGCTGAACTCTTCAGTTTTTGCTTAAATATATTTCATACCTAAAGTCATGTCTATAGTCATTATTGGTTTATGTAACCAAGTCAAATGTATATGAGATAATTTTGCAAGTGATACAGGATTTATCTTCATGTCTTTATAGTATGGTTGATATTACCTAGACTCGGATATCCAGCAGGTCAAACCATGGCCTTGGAAGTGTTGCCTAGAACCAGATAGCCTGGCCTTATATCCCTCTCTGAGTGGTATCCACCAACCCACAATAGATTCCCATTCCCTGGACCTACTTCTTCTTTGACTAGAGATTATTTGCAGATTATTTGATCTAATAACAGTGCTAAAGATGTTTAAATAATCTAATGTTTCCTATAAGGTTCATATAACTTTCTTCTCTCAATAAGGAGTTATCTTCTAACATGTGACTCCAATTGTCTTTTATAATGTTTCATTTCTTAATTATACCCCAATGGATTTAACTGAGATGTCAGATGCTTAAGCCCTTTGTTTTTTTAACTTATTTCACATATTAATAAGAACTTATTTTTACATATTAAAAACATGCCCACAATAAGAAATCAGTAATACTAGTCAATGAGATGCAAACCTAAATCATTATACTTTTGTCATTAGCACTAACATTTTGCAAATAAAAACAAGATAACAGGCATTTAAAAAAAAAGTTTTGTAGCTTGTTGGTTTAGTACTTTCAATCATGGGATGTTCCCAGAATAGATTTTGATAAAAGACATTAAAGAAAAACATAGACACACATTCTGTTTTCCCCCATCTTGCTCAAGCTTATCAACTTTTAAAACAGTTACATTTTAAACACATAAAAATACCACCCTCCCCCACATATTTATATATGTATATATAAACAATAACTTTTCAATTAATTATGATTTGGGGCATTCCACACCAAGTGGAAAACAGAAAAAGACAGTGCATATGTGTGTGGTATACCTGATTTTATAACTGGAGAGGAAAAGAACATGTTTCCATACAAATATTCTCTAAACAAGGTCTATCCATGACTCAGTTCCTGTCTCTTGCTATCACATAGATATGTATATGAATCCATGTGTAGCTGGACACATGTTGCTATAGAAATTGGGAGAACTTTTTTTTTCAAGTCTGAATTAATCTCTTGTTTAATCATTATTTGTTAATTATGTGGTATTATAGGTTATATTGATTATCTTTTAATGGAGAGTAATGATATTAAAGCAACTTAGAATAGGAGGTGTGCAACAAAATGAAGAAAGTTAACATGGCAACAACCTTTCTGCTTTTTTTTTCTTTTGCCTTTGTAGACTAGGCACACATTTTTTTACTGTGACCCATTTTCAATATGGAAAGATATCTTTTGAACTTCATTGGAATTAATGTAGTTAACCAATTTAGTGGAAAGTAAATTTGCATTTTTGTTGTTGGCTAATGGCTATTTTGCATATTAAAAGTAAAGACTTGCTTAAAATATGCAGACTCTCTTGATTGTACCAGCTCTTGTCTCATTCTGCTAAGGCTATAAATAAGCTTCTACTTAAGGCTGGCTTTATACTAATCCACCTGCTTCTAGAAGAGGGAGGGAGGAAGGGAGGGAGGGAGGGCGAGAAAATCACTTAACCTGCAGATTGCTGTCAGTTTGTGATTTTGTGAATAGTAATCACATAATCACTTTTAAAGTGTTATGTGAGATAGACTGGAGGGTTTATTTTTAAAGCAATTTCCAGTTTATTACCCAAGAATTTCCGAGTACCAACGAAAGAAGACATCCCTGGAGAGAGTGCTCATTGGCGAGGCACCACAGCAGCTGGAAGGCGACAGTGGTAAGTAAGGCAGTGGGGGAATAAGGGAGCATTTCAGTGTGGTGTCAGGAAAGGGAGTTGTGGGGGCACACCAGAGCTCTCATCTCTCTGTGGGCTGTCTCAGGAGGGGTAGTAGTCTCTGCTGTTTTCCTCCTCTTGTTCAGGATGTTCTCCAGGGAGAGGAAGAAACATTAAAGGATGTAGCAAAGGAGAAGGGCACTCTGGGGCACATGTAAGCTTGTTTTGATCAGATTCCCATATTTTGAAAGAGGAACATCAGCTCCAGGCCTGTTTAAAAAAAAACAAACTTTTTGCAAACTTCTTAAATCATGCCTTTTTTTTTGGGGGGGGCGGGTTCAAGTATTTTATTTTGGGCAATCTGTTGAAAAGCTTACACAAGATAAGCAGTTTTCATTCTCTAACATTTTTTGAGAACATTTGCAGCTACATTCACTGCTCCCAAAACAGAAAAACCAACTTCAGATTTGAAAACCTATCATTGTTCATTTAAAGCATAGTTTATTGGCTAACACCTTATAAGTCCAGACTTACGGCCCTAGACCCAGTTTTGGTTGGGTAAGTTGCCCAAATGTCAAGGCTATCATTTTGACCTTGTAGACATATGTTGCCAAGTTGTCCTTCCCCCGTTGTCCTATTTTTGAGGAGTGAGAATGAGAAGGCTCTTGAAGGAGTAACTGAGAATGGGAATGGCTCTTGAAGGAGTAACTGAGAGAGTCATGTCAAGTGTGCTAAAGTACCAAGAAGCACCCTCTGTTGCCTAACCTAAAGATGCAATTCTAAAATCAACAAGTCAGATAATATTTCATCCCTCAAAGCTTTCCACACATAAAGGCAGAATAACTCCAAAACTCTTCAATCAGAAAATATCAAAGATTTTTATCAGAAAGGATGGAACTTCCAAAACCAGTGTTGCAAAGTCAGTGGAAATAACCAGGCATATGATGTATAGTCTAATGGGGAGTGTCTCATACCTTAATCCCAGCAACAAAGATGATAAATATTTGCCTAATTACCAAGTAGTGTGAATGGCTGTGGTCCCAAAGGTTTTGTTACTCGGTTCACATGCCACAAATTCAAGTGGAATAGCTCATGTGAGCTATATAAGGTTGAGCAGGACACAGGGAACTGGTATAAAAGACACCTATGAAAGTTAAAGAAGAACATAAGCTCTGATTTTTCATTAGTTAGAAGAAAACTCAAAATTAGTAATAAAGGGAATATAATTAAAATGGATCCAAGTGTCTCCCTCCAACCTTTCTTTAAACTCTTGATATATCTTTTGTCACTTCTTAGCCTTCTAAACTGAAAATTATGTATTTTTGTTCTTTCCTAGAAAGCCCCAAGACACATTGTGTTGTTGAACAGCTTCTGAGCACAGTCCCTGAAGGTACAACAAACGTATTGACAGACACGCAGATGAAGGGAGACCCTGGCAGGGTAAGTTAATTTACTCGAGGCTCTACTCAATTTTCCTTCTCCAACATCACATCTTCTCTTTTGTACAGATATTTTGTTCCTACTTGAGTCTTGGAAAATGACAAAAGGCAGGCTTCAATGCAGGTGCGATTTAAATATTTTTTCTATTATAATTCTGAGCTCCTCAGAACTGAGAACAGAAAATTTGACAGAACAAAGAAAAAAGAATCCACCTTAGATCAAATTCTGAATGTCTTTGTCCTACTGGGGAGCTGCTGGTGATGAGCAAACTTTCTAGAAAGTTGAACAAAATTGGAGTTCTGACAAGTGCCCTCAGAAACTAGGAAGTACCAGTCTTGGCAATATAATACTTGGCATTTTCAAACTTTGAGAATGTTTGGAAAACTCATAATGATAAACACAATGAAAATGAAAGAGGTTTTAAAAAGTGAGTAACATGAGAATTTGTAAGAGGAGAAATCCCTTGCCAGCAACACATAAGCACATCATTTGGTGAGTTATCATAAGATGGTTTCAGACATTTTGGGGCATGGGTCAATTGTTTTGGACCATCAGGGCTCTAGTCAGGCAATTCTTCCTTCTAGAGATTTAATGTCTAGAGAGAATCAATACTTTTCTGGAAATGCTGAATATACACAGACAAATAACCGGTCACCCAAGTACTAAATGCTGGGCTAAACAACTTCTTAAGAGACAAATCCTCTGGGAAGAGGATGACTCAGAGATGGCGCCTAACAGGAAAATTTGGCCATGTGCTGGTCTGAGCTGTTCGTCTCTGCCATGACCTAGTTAGATCTTATGAAGAGGTAATCTGAAGTCATGAGGGGAAGCTCCTTTTGTGAAACTAATCATAGATCCCAGAACTCCAGGCAGCGGAGCCCAAGATGAGAGCTTTGCAGATGTATAAAGGAACCCAAGATCTGCACCAACCGTGAGAGAGTAGAAAATTAAATGACCAATTACCTATAAATCCATGATTATGATGCTGTGGGCAGAAAGTTCTCCTAGAAATATCTGGCCAGTACATTTATATAATCAGATCAGTTATACAAGAAGTATGCTTTTTTTTAATCTACTGGAGCCCAATACAAATACGTAATTTTTATTTTGTTAGTAACATTGGGTTTAGGGGTATTTCAGAAGAGTACTATTTTTTAGTTTAATGTTGACCAAAGTGGGTTCTGCAGAACTGATTTTTCCAGATAACGGTTACGACATGAAAAGAAGTGCTCCATGCTCAAATAAGTTAGAGAAACCCCAAGACAAACAACATTAAAGAGAAATCTTGTTTATAGGAACTTTCGGAGTATTTATTAGGCCAGTGGTCGGCAAACTCAGTCAAGAGAGCCAAATATCAACAGTACAACGATTGAAATTTCTTTTGAGAGCCAAATTTTTTAAACTTCTTCTAACGCCACTTCTTCAAAATGGACTCGCCCAGGCCGTGGTATTTTGTGGAAGAGCCACACTCAAGGGGCCAAAGAGCCGCATGTGGCTCGCGAGCCGCAGTTTGTCGACCACGGTATTAGGCTCACATGGATTTTGAACTTCCAAGAGGTGGTTATAGAATGCAGCATTCTCCAACTTATTTTATGGGACTATTTTTTTGGAAGAATGGTTATTAATATCTTAGTAGCTATTTTTCCCATGGACCAGAATATGGAAACCCTGAGAGAGTGTAATCTCTCCTCTGCCAATGGAATAACTAACATTTTTTAAAACTAAATCTTTTCAAGGATGGAGTCACTTTAATCCAATTTCATAAGCAATTTTTATCAATTTTGACTGAAAACAGTTAAATTACAAAGCCCTTTAATTAATGGTTCAATGTTTCTGTCTTTGTTGTTGTACAACAAAGTTAAGTATTTGCTCCACACAATACTGAAAAATTAAGATAGACTGTTTCTCTACTTTACCTTCTTTATCTTTATTCTCTGTGTGTTTTAATTTTGAAAGGCCCATTCCTTTTGCACAGAAGTTGGAATTTTGCTAGAATTTACAACAGACCTTGATTTGTATTGTTAGATAAAATGAGGTAATTACACAATTGGAAAATTAATTTCTGAAAGATCTACGATAATCATCAGGAAAGTCAAATTACAAATGACTCAAACAGGCAAGTCTTCAATTTTTATCTCATTTTCCACCCTTTATTAAGGGAGAATGGGTTTAGCCAATTGTCAAGACAATTTCTGGACCTGCCACTTTTTTTTTTATTGGGGCAATTTAATTTTATTAAAGTTACTCAAGATTTTAAATATTAAAATAAATGCCAGATTTTGAATGTCAAACCCCCAATCTGATGTGAAGAAGCAAACCTTATATGCCAGCTTATATGCTATCCAAAAGGGGGCTCATTTTCAGGTCTCTCTCAACATGTGCAAACTGTAGGAATTTCCTCTCTGTTCTGTGCTGTTAAATAGATCACATTCACGAATACCCTCTATATCCAATGCTTTCTGAGATCATATGAATATGTTTTGAAAATCCATTCACTCAACATTTAGCAAATTATACTATATCTTACTTGAATCAGATCACTGGTTCAAGTGGCGTGATGCCATTTAAAAAAACAAACTATAATATTTTAACTTTAAGTAACAATCATTTAAAAAATTGAATTGGCAATATCCTTGGGTCAGAGGGGGAAAATTGGTAAGCACTTTTTAATCCACCTTGTTTTCCTCACTTCTTTAAAAACAAGACAGATTCCTCTTGGTCTACACAGGATAATTTTCAAAATAAGAACCAATTCTCTACTTAGGAAGCAGGGAGAAACCCTGAATTTGCCCATTCAAAATAATGCTTTGTCTCTAGTACTTGGATAGACAACATCAGAGCTGCTAGATGCTTCCTTTGGCAACACTCCAGTCTTCAGACACCTATCATGTTTTAAACGGCCTCTTAGTTGTATTAACATCATGTTCTACATGGATCACCCTGGTTTGTGTTGGCATCTGAGAAGAACTTATCCAGAGAGCTTTTGAACATCTGAATTCTTGATCTTAGTTATGAGGTGAATATTACCCCATGAGTATGCTATATAATAACTATATGCTCTTTTGTTTCCTATTAACCCATTAGTAGCAACTGATGGAAGAAATATCAAGTTGTCGTTGAATGGATTGTTTTCATTCTTACCACCTACCTTCATTTTACAGGTACAACTAGTGGCCTACCATCTTCTGGAGAAACCAAGGGCTTGGTTACAGTTAACTGGTCCAGTGTGATATCACAAGTATAAAAAATATTCCATTCTGTATCAAAACTAGGCACATGCCTTTATTTATAGTAACAGAAGTTAACAGAGTTGAGCAGTTTTTGCCTTGGGTCCTATTTCTTGGCATCCTACATCAGACAAATGCATCTTTCAACACATCTCTGCCCACAACTCCGGGGATCTGGTCTCAAGGTTATCTGGATGTAAAGGAAGGTGAAATCACACTTGGATCTATAGTAGTGAGTAACTAAAAGCACAACCTCTCATTCATATTGCTTTAAAACATATACAGCATATATGTTTCAAAAAAAAAGGAAGAATAAAGAATATATTGATTTCTTTGTGGTGTCGAACCAACAGTATGGTATGATGCAAGGGTTTAATAAAGGATAATCATAGATACAAATTTTTCGGTAGAGTATATTTTAGACAAATGTGTCTTTTTTTAATATGTAAATCCTACATTGTAGGTTGTTCCTTTTAATTTTTTTCTTTTGTTTCTGCAGTGGTAGAAAATGTTGAATAACCGTCCATGAGCATGAGCCAAGGTTCAGGTTCCTTACTGAGATCCCCAGAATGCCAATATTTGCAATGCAAACAATTAGTATCCCACTGTGTGAAGGGCTTTGACACCAGCCTGCCTGCCTCTAGGTGGAGTGTCTCCATAAGCAGTCCTCCTGCTTCCACAGACCCTGCTCTGACACAGGGGCAGCTGCACTAAGCTGCCTTTTAACCTAGTAATCAGCTGTGCCAGGTTGTCCTACTGGTTACAGACAATGACACAGAGACAAGTGTGAGTGGTAGACCCTCAGATCATTTTCATGTTGAACCTCCTGGGTCCAGCCACCTCCCCTTCCACGACAGCACCATTGTTTTTTCGGGGCACGTACTCAAGGTCAATGCTGTTTTTGTGCTTGCCTTTCCCTCGGCTCCATACAAAAAGGAGGAGAAAACAAAATAAAACCACTCCCAGGAATGTGAAACAGCCCATGGCTGTAGACACCAGTATTGTTTTAAGGTCCAGGGAAAAAGTGTTGGCATTGGTGCCATTGGACAGGGTGTCATTGGAGTCGGTCATGTACATAGGGGTCCTGTTGGCATAAAGGAAGCGGTCTGAAGTGAATCCTTTCACGGTCAGCGAGGCTGTGTAGGTGTCGTTCCCAGCAGCGTTGCTGGCAATGCACACATACATCCCACTGTCTTGGTCCTGGGCAAAGCGGATTTCCAAGGTGCCGTCACCCAACACGGTAGCTCTTCCATTGGACTTGGTGGTGATCAAACGCCTTCGGGGCGTCACCCAGGACATCGCAGGCTGGGGGTCCCCGTCTGCACTGCATTCCAACTGGACCGTCTGCCCTTCGTCCACGAGCAGGTGCTGCAACTTCTTCTCACGGATTTTGGGTTTTTTGCAGGTGAAGTAAAAGGAAAGGGCAGTGCTGTGGAAATCCTGGAAGGACCGCTCACGAATGGTGTCGGGGCCAGCACACATGGGCTGCTGGCCGCCGAACTGCAGGGTGGGGTGCCGCTGCAGGATCCAGAGGAGACGGCAGTCGCAGGCCAGGGGGTTGTTGTTAATGCTCAGGACCTCCAAAGCCCTAGGGGAGGAGAAGACATTCTCTTCCAGAGTTTCCAGTAGATTCTGAGACACGTTGAGCACGCGAAGGAAACGGAGCCCTTGGAAGGAGTGTGGCTCAATGGCCCGGAGCTGGGCTCCCACGATGTGAAGCTCCTGAAGGCGGGTCAGGTCAGAGAACATCCCTGCTTCAATAGTGCTGATGGGGTTGTAGGAGAGGTTCAGGTGGGTCAGGTAGACCAGATGCTTAAAGGCAAGGAAGGGTACTGTGGACAGGTTGGTATTGGTGATCGACAGAGAGGTGAGGTTGAGACCGTAGAGGCTATTGGCAGGCATCATGTCCAGTAAAGGCCAATAGTCAATCTCCAGGTGTTTCAGGTGGAACAATCTTTTAAAGGCATACACAGGCATATGGTTGATATTGAGATGCTTCAGATGCAGGCTCACGAGGCTGTGGAGGTGGGAGAGGGCCTCTGTGGGTACCGCGGTGAGGTTGCACTTCTCCAGGGTGAGCTGCTCCAAGCTCAGCAGCCCGCTAAAGGCCCTGTGCGATATATAAACCAAGTCATTGTCCCCCACTTCCAGAGACTTCAGGTTATGCAGATCCTGGAACATGTAGTCCAGTAAGATGACAATCTTATTCTCACTGATGTCCAGCTTGGTGAGGTTGGACAGCCCGGTGAACACCCCCAAGGGGACCAACTTGAGACGATTGCCTTTCAGGCGGAGGGAACGCAGGTTGAAGAGACTGTTAAATGCTCCCGGCTCCACATTGGCGATGATGTTGTCACTCAGGTCGATCTCCTCCAACAGAGGATACGATATGAATTCTTCAGGGTTGACGCTTTTCAGTCTGTTCTTGCTGAGGTCCAAGATTTTGGTCTCGATGGGGATGCCCTCTGGGATGGCAATCAGGCGCCTCCGGTGGCAGCTGACAGATTTGTTCTGGGCGGAGCACTCACAGCGAGCCGGGCAGCCGATGGTGGACCCCATGAAGATGAACACCACAGCCAGACCCAGGAGCGGCTGCCAGCATGATACGGCCGTGTGAAGCATGACGCCACCTCTTAGTCTGCGCCTTGGTCACGGGCCTGCAGGGGAAGTGGCAGAAGAGAGGAGAGAAGGTGAGTCAGCGCATGGAAAGGGAAAGGGAAACAGAAAGGCAGAAGTCCAGTGGAGAGGCGCAGGGCTGGGCATCACACAGATCTGAACTGGAATCTGAGAGCCTCCAACATGAGCAGCATGGTCTCAGATAAGTTTCTCACCTCCCTGCACCCCGCTTTTCTTGGCTAAAACATGGAGGTGATGGGGATGATGACAGTAGCTTCCTAGAGTTAGGACAATTACAGTATTTGAAAACCATCAGAGACTACACATTGTCCGGCATAGACTGTGAGGCAAAGCCACATACATTTTACAAAAGGCTCTATTTGAACTCAACTAAAACCGGGAGTGATGAAGAGAAAACCTGCTTAGTGTGAATCTTGTTTGGGATGCTGTCCTGTGTTCGAAATGAAACCAACAGAAGCTCCATACAGCACCAGGCCATAGGGTCAAAGACAAAACAAAGGCTACATCCAGTGTAAGAGCTTGAGACTTTCCCTTACATATATAATGTCTTCTTTAACTTTAAAAAAGAACCTTTAATTAGAAAGTATACTTCTTCTTTCAGAATTCAGTAACTTTGATGTATGAACGGATTTTCTTTTTTGAGATAAAAGCCTCAAAATCTCTGTGTATTCTTTGTGTTTGTCATCAGGACAAGGCACCAACATAGTGATGATGATGAAAATGTTTTCTTAAGTTTTGAGGTTAAATACTGAAGAGTGGGAAGAGTCAGAATTTTAAGAAAAATGTTTTTAAATAATAAATGAGCTATCATTCTTTCATATTCAGGTTCAAATCCAGTGAACCTGTAAACTGAAATCAAAGAGGTATCAAATGAGATCAGAAGTGAGTATGTTTTAACTGCAGATACTTAAAGAGACATGAGTAACAAGAGGTGGTTGTTGAGCTGTGCTTTTCAGCCCGAGGTTCCCGGCGTACACTTCATCCATAAACACCTTATCTTAGGCGTGACAACTCTAAAGCAATATTTTTAGATAAAGTATTTGACAAGCTTCAGTGTCTACTCCTGAATTGTAAAAGAACAATTAATAAGAGTACAGGTCTCCAATCACAGTGTTTACATATATGTCTCTGTCTATGTGCAGGTATATCTCTCTACATCTAAACAAATCATCCATAAATGAAAACTAGGATCAACCTTAATGGTGAATAACTAACTAGAAAAATGTTGCCAAAATGTAGAAACAAGGCTAAGATACAGAAAGTGCTAGCAAAATCAGTTATATATGAATATGAGTTCTAATTATTGAAAAAGATGTGGTAAAACTATTGTTTGTAGATCAAATTAATGTCTGCCTTGAAAACTAAAGAAAATTAATTAAAAATTCTAACAAATAGGAGAATTAAGTAAATCAACATGTTATAAAATGTAATTGTTTTTCACATTATATAAAGCAGAAAATATTGTAAAAAATAATTCCAGTCACAGAATCTCTGAAAAAAAAAAGTCACACAAATTCCTTAGACTAAACTTAACAAGAAATACACAGAACTAATCAAAGATATACTATATATTTTAATAGTAAGATTTGATAATAGCTAGATATACATCTAACCAAGATTACTTTTTGGACTTGAAAAATTCTAAAGTTTATTTTGAAGAATATAAATATGAGAATAATCAGAAACTTTTAAAAATGGTAATAAACACAGACTTACCCTATAAGGTATTTAAATATAACTTATAAAATTATAAATAATAAAGCAGCATGATAGTGATACAAAAATATACAGTCAATGAGACAAATATTAGGAATTATATCTAAATATATTTGGAAAGTCAGTGTATGTGAAAGGTGGCACTTTCATTCAGTGAGAAAAATATAAATGATTGGCTATACTTGGCTAGATATTGAGTGGAAAAGTTGCACATAAACTTCAGTAAAATAAATTCCAATAAAATAAATTCCAGGTAAATTTAGAATAAAAATACAAGAAGAAAGCTCAATAATTTTATAATAGAGTTGAAATGCATTTTCTATGACTAAACTAGAAATCATAAAAAAACCCACCTGTTCAATTTTATGCATTTAAAAAATAACAGATGAGCAAATAAACAACATACACAAAGGCAATTGCTGCACTAAACAATACATTTTAGATTCATAATAGATTAAATATAGTACTAAATAAACAGCTCTTAATAAGGAAAAGAGGTGAATGTAATAAAAACTAAAAGCAGCTAATAAATATCTGCAAAGATCAAAAACTTCACTAGTAAGCAAAGAAATGCAAATTAAACAACAGGGGCATATTATTTTTGCCTGTCAGATTGACAAAGTTCAATAATTATTTTTACTCAGAATTAACAAGAGCAGAAGGAACTCAGAGAAGGAATATAAACTGGTACAATCTTCCGGAGCTTCAGATACATCAATGAGGTTAGTTAATATATTGATTTTAAATATATCAATGTTAAACATGTTCATCTCTTTGATTGAGTCACTTTTTGTCTTTGTTAATCTTTAAAAATTTGTTATAAACACTTTATTGAGGTATGATTGACATATAAAAAGCTGTACATATTTAATGCATGTAACTTGAGTTTGGAGATAAACATACATCTGTGAAATCATCAACATGGTTTATGCAATATTATATGCATCACCTCCAAAAGTGAGTAAATCTCATGAACGTTTTTCCACCTTAGAAATGTACCATAAGGAAATAATGTACCTCATATACACAGATGTTTGGTACAGAATCTTCTGGGTTTAGTTTGCTCTTTTTATTTATTTTCCTAAGGCAGAACCTTGTATCATTTATTTTTTTCTCTAGTATAAGCTTTTAAAACTATAATTATCCCCCAAGCATTTAACAAATTTTAATATATATTTTAAAAAATTATTCTAGCCAAAACATTTTTTCCTAATTTGTGCTTTCTTTTTTGAATCATGGATGGCTTGGGAACTGAGTTACCTACCTTATTTCCAAGTATTTAAGTCTTTCCTATAATCTTATTTCTAACTTCTAATTTAATTCTGTTGTGGTCAGAGAACATACTCTGCAAAATTTCAATCTTTTGAAATCTACTGAGAGTGTTTCATGGACCAGTGTGAAATCAATCTCGGTGACCATTCCATGTGCACTTGAAATAGAGTTGTATTTGCTGTTTGGTGTGCAATGGCCTGTAAAAGTCATTAATAGGGTTGATAGTGTTGTCCAGATTTTCCAAGTCTTTAGTAACTTTTTCAAAGTTATTCTATCAACTACTGAGAGATACCTGTTAAAATCTACAACTATGAAAGTAAATTTGTCTATATTTCCCTAAGTGTTGCAGGTTTTTGTTTCATGTATTTTGAAGCTCTACTATTAAGCACATGATTAATTTCTGATGTATTGACTTTTTATCACTGGAAGGAGTCCATCCTGTGTCTGGTAATACTCCTTGTCTTCAGGCCATTTTGAATGATTGAGATAGCCACTCTGGCTGTTTTAAACTTCATGTTTTCATGGTATACTTTTTCCATCCTTTTATTTTCAACAGATTTGTCTTTGTAGTAAAGAGCTTCTCTTATCTGCAGCACATGGCTACTTCTTGCTTCTGAATCAGTCTGATGATCTTTGCAATCTCTGCCTTTTGTAAGGTTGCTTTATCCATTTAAACTAAGTATAATTACTAATATAGTTTAATTTGATTTTGCCACTTTATTTGTTGTCTATTTGTTTCTTGAATTTTTTGTTCCTTTATTTCTCCTTTATTGTCTTACTAGAGGCCTGATGCATGAAATTCATGCAAGAGTAGGCCTTCACAGCCCCGGCTTCACCCTGAAGGTCTTTCTGCTGTTTTTGATTTGCATATTATGCTTTTATTATATATTGTTTTAATCAATTATTTAATATTACATTTCAATTTCTCCTTTAATTTCCTATATTTACTTACAATATTTTTATTTGTTGCTCTAGGGATTATGGATTACATCTTTAACTTATTACAACCTACTTAAAGTTACAAATTGCTTCAAGGAAAATATATAGTAGCCCTGCAGCAATATATTTCCATTTATCCCTCCCCTCAGTCCTGGTGGAGTGAGATGTGTGTTCTAGGCAAAGTGAACAGTATGTGCAAAGGCATGGAAATCTTGGGGAACATGCTGTGATGGGAGGATTAAAGTAGTCCAGAATGGTTTGAGCAAAACAGGAGAGGGTAGAGGCTAAAAAGATAATTAGGGGAATGATTTACGAGGGGTGTGTAAACTGTGATAGACTGTTTGCCCTTTATTCTGAGAGCAATGACCAGCCATTAAAGTGTTTTATGAAAAGAGCGATATGATCAGATTTACATTTTGGGAAGATTAATCTCACTGCAGTAATAAAAATATAGACATGCAGGACAGATAAACATGAGGCTGGAAACTCAGAAATCTGTTGCTTTAATTTAAGACAGAATAAAAGTTCTCTCGATCAGGGTCATAGAAGTAGGCTTGGATAAATGGACGGATCCGAGAGAAGTTTTGAAGCAGAATAGAAATGCTTTAGTTAAGGATTGGCTATGAGGAGAGAGAGGCGCAGATGATTTCTAGCCTTTTATCAAGTGGATGGGACCTGGTCATTCACTGAGATGGCAAGCTTAATAGCAGTAACAAAATCTGGAATTTCTGGTTCCCTCCTATATGTCTTTCACGGGGCCAAGATGTGTGGATTCCCTAGGCAGATAAATGATTTTATACTTCTTAATATTTTTCAAATACTTTTTAGTATTTCTTTGGTAGGGTAGGAAAAACTATTTTTCCTATTACAATTATATGACTCTACATTCAAGATAAAACTTTTATTATACACTGTGCATTTCAGTTTATTTTAAATTGATGGTGAAGAGGAAGCTATTTTTTAGAGCAGTCTTTTCTGGCAGTGTTTGTTCAAACTATACATCACTAGTTAGATAAGGAGATAGCTGGCATCTTATTTCAGTTGCGGTTTCAGGAAAGGTTATTTTCTTGCATAAATCCCTTAATTTGTCCCGAGTTTGTCTAACATGGAAATGACAGCATCTAATCCAATCATGGCTGCAACTTAACCAGAAAGAAGCTCAACTTAGCTGGATAGTATCTAGCATTTTTTTCCTCTTAAAATTGGTTATTTTGGTTCCAAAGTGAAGGATGATTACAAAGAAGGATAGGTAAGTACTTAGTAAGCAGGCAGCAGACAGGCCCCTTTGGATCTGGAATACCTCTCCCATTCTACTACTGTCTGGGCAGAAGTAGATAAACTTGGGCCATATCTCATCATAGTTCTTTGATGTAGTTTAGAAACTGTGTAGGAGGGTTGTGCTTTATTATTCTCATCACAAATATATCTCAGTTTTAGTTCAGAAGGGCAAACTGCTGACTCCGTTTAGCTTTCCCTGTCAGAAGTTGTACAATCAAAGCTTTCTCATAATGTCCAACTGTGACCAAGGTTTGACAAGTTGAACTTCGTTTCATTAAGAATAAAGCAGGAAACTAAAATCTGTAGGGATCTGACAAGGGACTCTCCATTGCTCCTGATCAAAGGGACGCTCAGGCACAATGATTACTATGTGAAGTTGGATAGTTTCAAACTTACACTTTTTGTGTGCGAGGTATTTGTAGTCCATTCTATTAGTTAAAGAAACACAAACAAAAACTTTAGGAAGTAGATTTAAAGAACCAATATGAAAGAATAGAAATAGCAAACGTTTGGACTCAGAAATACCTGGTTCAAATCCTGAGTTTGACATTTGTTAGCTATGGCCATGGGTAGGCTAATACCATCAATATTTCTCATCATTTCCTGTTAATTTGTGAAAATAAAGCAGAAAGGATCACAGGTGGTATATTTCAGATGCTTAGCACATAAATAGCTGCCATTATTAAAATTTTATGAGATAATTGAAGCAATATCCAGTAAGACAGAATGCGTGCCAAAGAAAGACATAGACTTCCTCTGGGGACTGATTAGGGGGACACTGCAGAAGGAGGTCCTCAAATGGGTGACACAGTGATAAAGAGAAATAGCTTGGTAGAATCGAGGAGAAATGAAGAATTTCAGACAGCCGCTGTTTTCAAAAACACAAGAAAGGAAAGAGATGATGGTTGTAGGTTGTTTAAAAAGGAAGTTTAGAAGAGAAACCACTGCTTTGATGGATGATAAGATAATGATAAATTGCTTAGCCTGGGAATTCTATGATTAATTTAGTTCTCTGACTGCAATGGAACAAGGGCACAAGACAATAAATGAATAGCACAGAAATCTCTTTAAACCTTCACACTAGCTCTGAAAAAGATACCAAAGCATAGATTGTAACTTTCCCCCAAGTAAAGTTATTTCTCAAATGGAGAGAGGTGGGTGATGAGGAAGGTGAGGTGGGAAAAAGTAAAAGAAATGATTTAATGAATAAAGGTGTCTAAAATACATCTGAGGTTATAACTTTCAGGTGTCTAAACTGTAAACTCAGAATTACTGGTCTGTGCCTAAGTTAGATAATGAAGAGTTGTGAAAGTTGTATAAAACATTTGAAAATGAAGAGAAATCCATTTTAGTGTGAGCAAGTCTTGAGTCACCAGGTTCATTGAAGGACCCAATGAACTTGAGATTGAACTGCAAAATCCCCTACCTGGCAGGAAACAATTGATTTAAACTGTTTTTCTACAATATAAAGTTTATCTTTCTATATGATTCCCAGTAATCCTCCAAAGCATTGTATTTTTATCCTTTTTGCTTTACTCATTTTGGTAAAAAGGACATGGAAACTTTCAATCTTAAGGCTCAACTTGAACATTTAATGTGGAAATAGCCAACATGAAACCAGATTTGGAGAGCACCCAATAGGTTTTATATTATTGTTAAATTATTTTAAAACAAATAATTTGACAGATTTGGAGAGCACCCAATAGGTTTTATATTATTGTCAAATTATTTTATAACTTACAAATACAATGATAAAATGACTCAGTGGCTCATGCAGATAGGTAAGCAGTTATCCACCACTGTAGATAACTCTCAATTAACCATATGCAGATTAGCATTTCTATAAATACCTGAAGATGACATTTTGATTTCTAGTTTCTTGGAGAGACTATTAAATGCTTGCAATTATCATCTAGTTAGAAGCCTATATAGATAATGCTAGAGTCTATCTGTATGAAATTAGCTCTTCATGTATTTTAATGCAGTGAAATTGCCATAAATTGGTCATACAACTAGTAAATTGAACAAGCAGGAGTCATAGATGTAGTCAAATAGGATCTTAATTCCCCCCCTCTATTGTCTCTTTATAATTTATTGAGGAGAGGTAAGGAGATCAGAAAAGTTATATTTAAACTAGAACTGTCATAGATAACTTAGTGTTCTCTGGGAATGGCAGATTTTAAAGCTGATTCCTTTCATGGGGCAATTTCTGAGGCTCTTTGGGACCCACAATCAAGGGATATCTCATTGGTAGTTCCCTTGATCTGGATGAGTGAATCTCTGTCCTGGTTTGTTGAGTAGTTATTCCACAGACCCTAGGAATATTCACTTCCAGCTAGTATTGCTGAGGCCCCTCAAGGGGAGATTATTGAAAAGACCTTTGATAACCCATACTGGCTCTTTCATGCAGGTTGTCCTCATTTGGCATGGGGAGCACTCATTTGCCCAGAAATCCTTTGTCAATGCAGAATAGTTGTAATACAACAGCAACTTCCTTTACCACAAAAGAGTCTAACTAGCTTAACATTTTTTCTCTAGATTTTTTCCAGGAAGAACCCACACAGAAGTCATGATGTGCCTTTGACTAGAGTGGAAGACTCTGAAAGATTCCACATGTCCTGTTGAAGCACCTGTCTTCAGGAGAAGGGGAAAGCACCCTCTGGCTTGTTGAATCATTTTTCTAAGGTTAGCCTGTGTCAGTAATGGAGCCAGTATTTCTATGTGGGTTTTTTTTTTTTTTTTTTTTACTTCAAAGGCAGAGCCCTAACCTTTACCCTGTACTTATTCCATCCTTATACATTATCACAAATAGATAGCAACTGTAACTATTTAAAAAAACACAATTTTTATAATAGTGCATCCTTTTAAAAATAGAGAAGAACCTAAAATTTCCTCATCTTCCCTCCAGACTATGCTTTGGTATCTTTCTCATGGTTCCAAACAAGCTTTCTCCTGGACTGTATCTATTTCAAAACATGGAGTTTATTTTGTATTCAAGGGACTAGTAAGCAATTATCAAAGCTTGTCCTAAGTCATTCATTAATAGTTTGTTTAATCTTTCCTGAAACTGGAGAGCCCTCTGTTCTTGTGTTTATTTTGGTCTCTTTGAAATGCAAATTATTTGCTCTTCTACAGTTTTGGGTCTCCTTTTGGCCTACATAGAAATACTTGGACATGAGTATGCCTATTCTACTTCAATCTTTTAAACATGAAAGTAGTTTTTGTCTAGCTTTGAGATGACTCTTTGAAATTAATAGGATTACTTAAAGGGTAGTTAGCATAAGATGCTGATAGCCTCACAAATGTGATACTCAATGCTCCAAATCTGGAGGGCAGTATAAGGTAATTGGATAGGAGCACAGATATGCAACAATAAAAATGTGTTTAAATCCTAACCCTCTCATTTTCAGTTTTCTTACCTCTAAAAGAATAATAGCAACTATCCTACAGGGTTATTTTGAGAATAAGATGTAAAAATGTATATAAAGTCAGAGCTCTATATATGTTGATTATCTTATTTATAGAAACATGAATATTGCAAATGGTATCTCTTAGACATAAAATCTCTTAGTTGAAGGAAGTACGAAAAACCTTTCCTGATGTAGTCACCTCCTAGGTAACTTGGAGGCACTGGATTCGTCTATCTGGGTAGATAGTAAGGTCTGTTAAGTATCTCATAGTACAAATGAGAAAACTGAGGTAACCATAGCTAAGGGCAAGCATTCCTGTTAATAAGTTTTGAAATATGTTTCTCACTTTGGATTGAACAAACAAACAAAATAATATTTTTTTGGTAATTGTTGTTTAGTCCTCAAGATTCACCCAGATGAAAGGTGTGACCTCAGAAAATAACTCTTCTCTTTCATAAGGTTAGTAAGTTTTACTTGGGAAAGTAAGATCAAATGAAGGAGAATTCTGTTAAGTAGTTTCCTCTTCAGATTCCTCCATTTTATCTACTGTTCTAAGCAAGCCGGACTCTTTGAAGTGTGTGTATGCCTGAGTGAGTCTCTCAGGAGATTACCTGGTTTTAATTACTTAGTGCTGAAGGCACCTAGACATTTTAGCTTCTTTCTTGCTTAAAGCTGTTCAGACAAGATAGCTGTTTTAAATCCCATCTGGAAGACTCTGGAAATGAACCGATAGAAATTTCTGCCAGCTTTTGTAACAGATAAAGCCTGAAATCTCAGTGGCTTAAATCAGTAGTTTATTAGTTCTGCTCCATGAAAACGGAGGGACTTGTGCCTATTCTTGTATTTTCTGCCTATGTGTTTTGCAGCTTCTCCCGCTTCTAGATCATCAAAGTCCTTTCCATTCCACATGGGGAAAGAGAAAAAGGATCACGGGCAAGAGTTTTTCATGAATCAGACCTGACAAGAGCACTCATAATTTCTGCTCATATTTATCAGCCAGAACTCAGTCATGAGGGCACAACTATGTACCTATGAAGAAGATAAAGGAGGTTTGGTAAGTAGTCAGGTTTTCTCTGCCAAAATAAACATACGTTGATATTAAATATCTATTATTATGGATTATTTAAGCTTGTATTATTTATAAGTTATTTCACAAAGGTTTAGGTATCTAGAAAAGTTATCTAAAATATCACAGATGCGAATTTGCATTCAGCTTTTTACATGTTATAGAAAGAAACACCATAATAGCTTGCCACAAAATGCTTAAACTTTAGCATTTATTGATATAACTAATTCTCTATCTTTGATAGATAGAGAACTGCACCTAAAGTTCCCATTTATGTGCCTGTTCTTAATTCATACTCAATCATTATTAGATGGCTAGGTGATAGAAATTTTTAGACAAGAAAATGAAGGCAACATGCAGTGTTTTACAGGATATAACAAATAAAATCTCCTGATGTAGTCCACCCTAGGGATAGGCCATAAAGAGGCTCTGGATTAGTCTAAGCAAGAACTTGTAATTCTTTACATCCCAAGACACTCATAACAGATTTCAGCCTCTAACTTTAGAAGATATTTGGGGACTTTCCCTTATTTTTAGTAACTAATGGCTACCAACTAATTGCTTGAATTCGCTCCATGAAAGAGTGGGAAACTATCAAAGAAGGAAGCTGGGGGACATAGAAATGAGTAAAGGCAATTCTTATTCTCAGACACTTAATAATGTAGTAGGAAAGCTCTGTCCCGTAAACAAGTTAATTATATTAATCCTATCTAATAAAGAGGGAATATGCTAATTGACTGTCACACCATCTCAAAGATGGCAACACCCACAGCCAATAAGGAGGGAATATGCTAATTGACTGCCATGCCCTCAAAGATGGTGGCGCCCAGTCTCCTCAGCCACTCAGGGCCGGCCCAAGGTGCAGGCAAGCCTCAGATGGTGGCTGCCCAACCGCCCAGGGCTACCTGAGGCTTGTGCTGCCAGCAGTGGCAGCAGCAGAGGTGTGATGGGGCATCGCCAGGTCACCTCCTGCCCCTGAGGGCTTCCAGACTGTGAGAGGGGGCAGGCCGGGCTGAGGGACACCCCCTTCCAGTGCATGAATTTTCTTGCACCGGGCCTCTAGTATAATTATTATAAATACTAGAGGCCCCGTACATGACATTCGTGCACTGTGGGAGAGTTGTCCCTCAGCCAGGCCTGTGACCTTTTGCAGTTTGGGAGCCCTCAGGGGATGTCCAACTGATGGCTTAGGTCCGCTTCCTGCGGGGAGTGGGCCTAAACTGGCAGTTGGACATTGTTAGCACTGCTGCTGCTGTGCTCACCAACTGTCAGCCCAGCTTCTGAGTGGCTCTTCCCCCTGGTGGTCAGTGCATGTCATAGCAACCAGTCGTTCCACTGTTTGGTCTATTTGCATATTACCCTTTTATTATATAGGATAATTAACTTATTTACTGGACAGAGTTTGGGAAAATATCATGGAATGCAATCATAACATTATTTAATATAATAAAATATGCAAAAGGCAATGTCTAGCATGGAGAAATAATTGCATTATCTGTGACTCATCCCCTTAAATTATTATGTAGGAATTAAAATTATGATTATATGAGATATTTAATAACTCAGAAAATTTTTACATGAAAAAAGTAAGGTATAAATTTGTACCTATTTTTATACCATACATAAAAATAATCTTAAAATGGAGATTTAAGTGTTAGACCTTAAATGATAAACCTCCTAGGAGGAAACAGGAAAACACAGGAGTAAATTCTTTGACAACACCCTTAGTAATATCTTTTTAGATATTTCTAAAGGGATAGAAACAAAAGAAAAAGTAAACAAATGTAAGTTTTTGCACAGCTAAGGAAACTATTAAAATGAAAAGACAAGCTACTGAATGGGAGAAGAAATTCACAAATGAACACCTGATAAGTGGTTAATATCCAAATATAGAATTCATACAACTTAACACCAAAATAACAATCTGATTAAAAAATGGGCAGAGGACCAAGAATAGACATACCTCACTCCTGTCAGAATGGTTATCATTAATAAATCAACAAATAACGCTGATGAGGATGTGAAGAAAAGGGAACTCTCATACACTATTGGTGGAATTGTAAATTAGCGTAGACACTATGGAAAACAGTATAAAGATTCCTAAAAAAATTTAAAATTGAGCTGCCATATGATCCAGCAAGTCCATATCTGGGTATTTAAAGGAAACTAAAACTGTGATTCAAAAAGATATATGCACACCTATGTTCCTTGCTTCCATATTTTGGCTATTACTAGTTATGCTGCAACTTAAATGTCCATCAGTAGGCTAAAAATGATGTGGTACATAAATATGATGGAATAATATTCAGCAATAAAAAAAATGAAATTTTGCCATTTTCAATAATATGGATGGACCTAGAGGGTATTATGTTACATGAAATAAATCAGAGAAAGACAAATACCATATGAGTTCACTTTTACGTGAAATCTAAAATAAAATAAGTGAAAAAATAAAATAAACAGAGCCATAGATATTGAGAACAAGCTGATGGTTCTAAAGGGGAGGGGATGCAAGGATGGAAATTTAAAAATAAAATAAATTTGTATCATCTATTATGAATATTAAGTGAAAAATAACCATCAGCATCAAACAAAAGACTGTAAAAATACATCAATATGTTAAATTGTGCTACAAGTAGTGTGTATTTATTCTATCAGTCTTTTTTTTTTGGTTCATTTAAATATTTTCAATGCACATTATACTACACTCATTTTTGGGGAAAATAAGGAACATAAAAATATATTCAATCACAGTAAACCTCTGTCCTAGTGGATAACTAATATGCAGACATGACCTGCCATATCTTTCATTTGTCATTTTCCCAAGTTAGGGCAGAAGGTAAGTCCCGTTTTGGGATACTATTTCTATCTCCCCTGTGAATATTAAAGAGTTTTATCACTACCTTACTATTTCCTACCATATGTAATGGATGCACATGTCTTATTTGCTCTACTAGAATCCATGCTCTTTGAGTTGGAACCCATGAGCCATTTTGGAATAGCAGTTCTCAGCTATGGTGCCTCCAGTCCACAAGTGGAGCGTCAGTCAATGGGAAAGGAAGGGCTCAAGTCATGGGTGTTAGAAGGGCAACTGCACATCAGCCTCAGCCTGTCTGATCTGTGCGGTAGCTCTTCTCATGTACGAATGTGCCTTTTAATGCACATTTGTGTCCTGAAGAAGAAAGGTGGAGAATAGTGCTCTCGCTCAACACAGTACCTTAAGCAAAAAGGTGGTAACCCTTACCCTGACCGGTTTGGCTCAGTGGATAGAGCATCAGCCTGTGGACTGAAAGGTCCCAGGTTCAATTCCAGTCAAGGTCATGTTCCTTGGTTGCGGGCACATCCCCAGTAGGGGGTGTGCAGGAGGCAGCTGATCGATGTTTCTCTCTCATCAATGTTTCTCACTCTCTATTCCTCTCCCTTCCTCTCTGTAAAAAATCAATAAAATATATTTTAAAAAGAAAGGTGGTAACCCTTTCTATTTAGGTAATAACAGCAGTTTTCAAATGCCAGCCATTAGATACCAGTCATGACTTTTGTTGAATCTGTGTATCACCTGAACTATTATTTATTATTTTAAAATCAACTCATTTTTAAAACCTAAATACTCCAAAAAAGTAAAAATCAGAATGAAAAGTAATTTAAAAATATATACAATGTTATGTTCTGGCTAAAAATTCTCACCTCCCAAGGCTCTGAACCGGAGACCTGTTCTCCATTTGGGAAAATGGCTGGGATTAAAGCAGTGTTAAAACCAAGTCTTTCTCCTCGTTGCAATCAGAGATGGGCAGTAAGCTGAAAAAGGAATGCTTTATCTTCATTTTCTCAGTGTAACTGAATGAATAAATTGTACCTCTTAAAATCAGAGTATCACATTGGAATGGATCCCATACTTTGGGAAATATAAAAGACTGATATAATGGACCTTTCACTTCTGATCATTTATCAGAATTCCGTCAGAGCAACAAAACAGAACCAGTCCACTATCTAACAGATGCTGGAACGGGGACTTGCACAGAAGCCCCTCGACTACACTCAACATGCTACCACTTCCAGCTTCTTCCTCTAGCACTCTCCCTTCTATGCAATTTCAGCAACTCTTTCATCTTATTGCTTGACATCAACCCCTACAGACAGAGTATCTATATACAGTCTTCTTTCAATTGAGTAATTTTTAATAAGGTTACAGATAATTTAGATCCTAATCTCAATTTCTTGGTTTATTTCTTTTAATTGAAAATATATACATAGGGCTTTCCATACACATGGAAATTTAAAAATAAATTTGTATCATCTATTATGAATATTAAGTGAAAAATTAAGTGAAAAATAACCATCCGCATCAAACAAAAGACTGTAAAAATACATCAGTATGTTAAAATCACATTGGAATGGCATATGTATTCATGTATGTGTGTGAGTTTGAGTGGGTACCTATGTGTCCCCTCAAAACAGCTCAAGTTTGAAAATGAAATGTATTTTAATAAACACTGCCTTTATAATTATTCAAAATGTGTGTAGACATTCTGTGGAGACACCTATATATACATGTACAAACACACAACTATATATAAAGTATACTTCATATATAGTATAGATACATACTAGGGAAGCTTATATATACAGGGATGGACAAAAGTAGGTTTACAATTGTTAATATGAAAAAAATAATAAAAAATACAAGATTAAACTGTTTTGCATGCTTACAACTGTAAAACTATTTTTGCCTGCTCCTATATATGCCAGTTTATTTGTATTTTGGTAAATATTTCTGGAATCATAGGGAATCACATTATTTTAAATATTATGTTTACCTTCATGCAATATACATGCTAATTATCCTCATTTGGATAATTGTCTTAAAAAAAACACACACCAATAAATGGCTCAGCAAATTGAGATTTTCACGATTAAAAATGAAGGTAAAAAACAGCTTACATAAAGAACTGATTCTGGCAATTCTAACTTCGTTTTATAGGAAGCAATGTCATTTGAAGTCTTAACTCAGCAACTTCAGGGGTATATTTCACACATTATGCTTAGGTGGAACCTTCCAAGTATTTAAAACCAGGTGAAAGCTGATAGGTTTTCAGAGAAGAAAACTGTAATTTCAACTAGGCCTATTGGTAACTTATAATGTGTGGCCAGAAATAAAGTCAATATTAACTAAATTTCAGATATAAATTATGTTTGGGCCTTATTAAACATCTCCCCACATTATATTTTAGAATAATAAGACATTTATGGCATGCTTACTTTATATGTATTACATTATTCAATCCTCAAAACCACCTCTTTTGAGGTAGGAATTGTTCTTGTTGCCATGTATGGATGGGGAAACTGTCTCTAAGGTTAAATTTACTTGTACAAGGTCATGCAGTGTAGAAGTGATAGAGGTGTGATTTAAACTAAGGTCTTTATTTTTTAAATTTAAATATTATTTTTCAATTGTAGCTGACATTCAATATTTTGTGTTAGTTTTAGGTGTACAGGCATAGTGATAAGACAATTTTATACTTTACAAAGTGTTCCCCCTGATATTTCCAATGTCTGCTTGACATCATGCATAGTTTTTACAATATTACTGACTATATTCCCTATGCTGTACGTTACATCCCCATGACTCTTTTTAACTACCAATTTGTACTACTTAATCCCTTTACTTTCTCCACCCCGCCTCTAATGCCCCTCCCCTCTGTCAACCACCAGTCTTAAACTAAGGTCTGTCTGGCTCTAAAGCCCTAGTTACTCTGGTGAAAACAGCCCTGGGTGGTAGGTGGTAGCATTTCTACCCCCTCATCAGGATATGCAATTAAGGCCTAGGAAGAGCCAAGCAACTAGATGAAGGCCACTCATGTAGTAAGTGGCAGGGTTAGGGTTCTAACCCAGGTCTGTCATTGACTCCACAGCCGACTCACGTTTCCTCTGCCCATTCATTGCAAAAATCCAGATCTGCCATAGCAGAGAAGCAAAGAAGTTCTATCTCTCAACATATTTTATAAATCATACAAGCAGAATTTATTATATAATTTATTGGCTTTAGCTTTATCAAAGTCTTTCAATGTATTATTAACATTGCATGCTCTCAGCATGGCAAAACCCAAGGTGGGACAGAGGTACCTTTGTGCCTCCTCTGGTGATCTAGGTGTTCTCCAAGTGGAGTGACCATAAAACATACTATGCAAACTGGGAAACTTCTGTGAAGGGTGGGCGCACTCTGCATAATGATTTTGGACAACAGGTGAAAAAGTTGACCATCCAAGGCAAAGCAGGATATATGGCCACTATCCTGGGAGCATCTAGAATTTCTCAGTGACACCCATAGGCTGGTATTATCCTTGGGTTCACAGATTCTGTTATAACTATTCTCCTGGATGCTGATTTTAAAATTAATTGAGTGCTTTCAATGTCAATCTGTTGAAAAATATATTTCTTTTATGTTAATTGATTAATCTAGTTTTAGGGGAAAATTGTCTGATATCAAGCAAGAGGTCTGGAGCCAGGATTAAGCAGATTCTCTTGCCTTTTGGGAGTTTTGCTATCTTTATAAGCCAGAGGACTAACAGTAAGGTGTTGCATTTTAACCTCAAGTACAACATTGATTTTAGGGTTCTGTTTTTGCTGTGGGAAGAGTGATACTTATGAATTCTAGTAATCCCAGAGGAAATATATTTCCTTTGACTTAATCTTTGTTATGAACTTCAGTGTAAGAACCCTTCAACGGTGGACTGTGCTATTTTCATGTTAGCAATGTAATAATTGGAAGCCGAGTTCATGTTCAAAGACTTGGAGTCAGCAACCAATTGTCAAGATATATAAACTTAAAAAAAATCCCAATTCTAATTACATCATAAAAGAATAAAATACCTAGGAATAAATTTACTAAGAATGTAAAAGACCTATACACAGCAAACTATAAGAAATTGAAGAAGATATAAATAAATGGCAGGATTTACCATGCTTATTGGTTGGAAGAATTAACATCATTAAAATGTCCATACTACCCAAAGCAATCTATAAATTCAATAGAATCCCTATCTAAATACCAAAGGAATTCTCAGAACTAGAAAAAATAATCCTAAAATTTACATGGAGTTGCAAAAAATCACCAAAGCAATCTTGAGAAAGAAGAAAGGTGGAGGTATCACGCTACCTGACATTAAAATATACTACAAGGTTATAGTAATCAAAACAACATGGTACTGGTGTAAAAACAGACATACAGATCAATGAAACAGAATAGGAAGTCCAGAAATAAGCCCATGCCTATAGGGTCAACTAATACATGACAGAGGAGGCAAGAATATACAGTGGTGTAAAGACAGTCTCTTCAGTAAATGATGCTGGGAAAAGTGGATAGATACCTGCAAAAAAATAGAACTAGACCATTTCCTTACACAATATATAAAAATAAACCCAAAATGGATGAGACTCAATGTAAGACTTGAACTATAGAACTCCTAGAAGAAAACATAAGCAGTAACTCTCTGGCATTACTCTGAGCAATGTTATTTGTATATGTCTCCTCCAGTGAGGAAAACAAAAGAAAAAATAAAAGGGGACTACAGCAAACGAAGGAAACCATCAACTAAACAAAAAGACAAACTACTGAATGAGAGAAGATATTAGAAAGTGATACATCTGATAAGTATTTAGTACCCTTAATATATAAGGAACCCATACAACTTATCCCCCCAAAACCAAAAAATCCAATATAAAAATGAGCAGTGGACCTGAATAGACATTTCACCCAAAAGGATGTACAGATGGCCAAGAGACCTATGAAAAAATGCTCAACATCACTAATCATCATGGAAATGCAAACTGAAATCACAATGAGATGTCACCTCACAAGGGTCAGAATGGCTATTAACAACAAAATAACAAACAAATGTTGGTGAGGATGTGGAGAAAAGGAAGCCCTCCTGCACTGTTAGTGGAATTTTAATTGGTGCAGCCACTATGGAAAACAGTTTGGAGGTTCCTCAAAAAATTACACACAGAGCTACCATATGACCCAGTAATTCCACTTCTGGATATTTATCTGAAGAAATCCAAAACACTAATTTGAAAATATATATGCACTCCTATGTTTGTTACAGCGTTATTTACATCAACCGAAGTGTTCATTAATAGATAAATGGATAAAGAGATAGTACACGTATACAATGGAATATTACTCAGCCATAAAAAAAGAATGAACTTTTACCATTTGTGGAAACATGGGTGGACCTAGAGGCTATTAGGCTAAGTGAAGTGTCAGACAGAAAAAGATAAATACCACTTGATTTCACTTAACACGTGGAATGTACAAAACACAATGGACAAATAACACAGAAGTTAACTCATAGATACAGAGAATAAATTGATGGTTGCCAGAGGGGAGGGGGGTTGGAGAATGGGTGAAAAGGTGAAAGGGATTAAGAAGTAAAAATTGGCAGTTATGAAAAATCCATGGGGATGTAACATGCAGCACAGGGACTATCCTCTCTAATAAAATGGTAATATGCAAATTAGCCATCACTCTGCTACATAAGCCACGCCCACCAGCCAAGCCACGCCCACCAGCCAATCAGGGCGAGTATGCAAATTAACCCCAGCCAAGATGGCTACAGCCACAGAAAGCAAGGTTTCCCAGGTAACAGAGGAAGCCAAGCTTTCCATAGCCGTTGCAGGCCTAAGCCTCCACTCAAGCTACAAAGTTTCAATTATAGAAGGTAAACAAATTCAAACAAATGGCAGCAGAACAGAGCTTGAGAGAGCAAGCCAGGGTTGCCGGCGGCAACAGGGGAAGCAAAGCTTTCTGCACACCCTGGCCGGGACCACCCGCTTAAGGCTACAAAGTTTCAATTGTAGAAGGTGAATTAACTGCCACAGAAATGGCTGCCGCCCCAGAGGGAGCAGCAGGCTTGGCTCCGCTCCAGGCTACAAAGTTTCAATTGTAGAAGGAAAATAAATTCCAGATACCAGGGCCTCCGCTTGGGTCGCCAGGGGGTGTGGCCGGCCTGCAAACCACCACAGGCCCCTCGCCCAGGCCGCCCCACGCCCCAAGGGAACCCCCACCCTGATCCGGGACTCACTTCAGGGCAAACCAGCTGGCCCCCACTCCTGCACCAGGCCTCTATCCTATCTAATAAAAGAGTAATATGCAGATTGACCATCAATCCAACACACAATATGGCTGCCCCCATGTGGACACACGATGGCCACTACAAGATGGCCAACAGGAGAGGGCAGTTGGGAGGCACCCGGCCTGCAAGGGAGGGCAGTTGTGAGGGACCAGGCCTGCAAGGGAGGGCAGTTGGAGTTGATCAACCCTGCAGGAGAGGGCAGTTAGGGGTGACCAGGCCGGCAGAGGAGGGAAGTTGGGGGCAAACAGGCTGGCAGGGGAGCAGTTCAGCATCAACCAGGCTGGCAGCGGAGTGGTTAGGGGGTGATCAGGCTGGCAGGCAGAAGCGGTGGGGGGCAATCAGGAAGGCAGGCAGGCAAGCAGTTGGGAGCCAGCAGTCCTGGATTGTGAGAGGGATGTCCGACTGCCCGTTTAGGCCCGATCCTGGGGGATCGGGCCTAAACGGGCAGTTGGACATCCCTCCAGGAGTCCCAGATTGGAGAGGGTACAGGCTGGGCTGAGGGACAACCCCCCTCAGTGCACGAATTTCGTGCACCGGGCTTCTAGTAATCAATAATACTGGAATAACTATGTGTGGTGCTAGGTCAGTACTAGACCTATCAGGGTGATCACTTTCTATATTATAAGATGTCTAGTCACTAAGCTAAGATAATATATGTCAACTGTGACTGAAAAAGAGAGAAATCATAGACATGCTGGTATGCTATGGAAACAGAAGCCCAACCATAGATAACATGGAAAGGGAACAGGACGTCTTGGACAATCATATCTGGCTCCAGTGCCTGATCTTGCAACTGGTAATAACTCTGTTAATCATGACATGTAAACTCAGGGAGCGTCAGTTTCCTAATGTCAAGGATTTTATATCTTTCAACTATTTAACATTTTTTAATGAGCGGAAGCACATAAAATAGTTGGCATATAGGAAGCAAGCCCTAAGCAAATCCTGGCTTTCCACTCCTCTCTTTAGACTTAAAATAGCAGTCACACACCAAGTTTGAGATCTACACCACATTTTTCACATCCGTCATAAAAAGCCACAAGCTATCTTTTCTCTTCTGTCCTTCCTCCATTTTCCTTTTTTTTCCCTTCTCTTTGTCCTCTCTCTCTTTGTCTTCTCTTTTCCACCTCCCTCCCTTCCTTCTCTTTCTTTCCTTCCCCTCTTCTTATTCAAACAAAGACTTGAGGCGGCCAAATTGTTATAAAATGTACATACTGCATATGGAAAGTAATTTGACAGAATTAAACATTTGACCTTTTAAAAATGAATCATTATCAAAATAATTAGCCATTTAATTAAGCATTAGTTGAGTTAGTTTGCAAGGCCTTTTGGGAAGGATTTCAATGACCACATCTCTTATAAAGCTAACACAAAGCATGTGCAAATGGATAACAACAGTTTTCCTCTGGAGGATAAAATTCTTTGTAGCAAATAGATGCATGAATATTACCTTTAGATAAAAATGCTCTTCAACATTGGTTTGATTCCTTAAAACCAAATAAAAAAGACTGCAATATGTAAATGTTTACATCTCTTATTACCCTTAGATGGAAACTTCTGTTACTGTTCACGGTTGTTTTTATTCTTTTCTTTGACCTTCTTCCTTAATAATAGGTCCTGGAATGGAATCAAAGTCACAAAAGGATCTATAAAAAGGGAATGCAGGAATGTAGGTAAAAGAGGGGGAAGACCATCTGGCAAGGCTCAGTGGTTGAGCTTTGACCTATGAACCAGGAGGTCATGGTTTGATTCCTGGTCAGGGCATATGCTGGGGTTGTGGACTTGATCCCCAGTAGGGGGCATGCAGAAGGCAGCCGACCTATGATACTTTCTCATCACTGATGTCTCTCTCTCTCTCTCTCTCTCCCTCTCCCTTTCCCTCAGAAATCAATAAAAATATATTTTAAAAAAGGAAAGAAAGAAAGAGGGGGGAGTCAAGGAATCAAACTCCTTTATCGGATTTAGGAGATTGTGAGGGCATCTAAGGATTTAATGTATGAATTTACTTTTTTCAGTACTTTTTAGCATCAGCAGCTGGGTTCCGGTAATTGAAAGCTGATTACTGCATAAAGAGGTGAAATAGATGTTAATTAGATAAAATTGTCTGATGAGAACAGCAATGTTTGGGAAACCTGGGCCACAAGAAAGACAGACCTTCTGCACGTTTGTCAAACAAGGGAAAGTTTCCCCTTCTTATCCCAATCCTCCTTTCTCTGTCCTCTCAAAAATCCTCCCACACATCCTCAAACAACCTCTGGCTGCTCACAGTGCAGGGTTGGGATGACACGGACGGACATGTACAGTGATGGAAACCTTGTGACTTGAACTCACCTCACCATCAACCCCAGATCTTTTCACCAGTTAGGCCAGTTTAAGGAATAAAGGCTTTACTGTGTTTTTCATGCCAGTCCATTGCTGGGTATTACGTATGGAATGGCATTGAGGCTGTGAGAAGAAATCAAAACAATTTTTCTACCTGGAATGCTCCTCCTCAATTTCCCAGAGCTCTCATTCCCTCACTTCCATCAACACTGCCTTGAACACCACCTACAGACCTGTGAGTGTTAACCGACAGCATGGAGGTCTCCAATTTTAGTGCATCCAGGAATCCTTCTCAGAGCAGGGAGGGGGTGCAATTATGATTTATTAGGTTCAGGAAGTGCCCATGGGTCTTCATTTTTTGTAGTACTCTCAGGCGATTCTGACTCAGGTGATCAGTGGACCACTCCAATGTTGATTAGAGACTATTCTAAGGAAGTCATACCTCATTAGAGCAGGCGGGGCTGCCTCCCTGACTTAAAGAGATAGCTGTGAGATTGGAGTTCTGAGGCATTTAAAGAGGGCAATCATCCATAGGAAAGGTCAGTTACTGCCCAGGAAGACACTGGATGGAAGGGGGACACGGTGCAGCCCAGCCTCAGGCTCCCAGATGCAGCTTCTGTGGGACCGAGGTTCTGGAAAGGGACGCGAATGTGGTACTGTTGGAAGGTGCATTCCCAGAGGGCAGGGGCCATGACATAGGTAACATGTATGGAAGTAACTCCACCCTTTTACTCAAGAGCACAAATAGACTTACGAGTAAGTAAAAATGATGCCATTATATGGAGAGTAATTGATTCACTCTGCTCGCTAATGTGGTCAATCATTCACCAACTTCCACACTTCCGCTGTAATCGGTATGTGATGACTTGCCACACCCCTCACAACTGCTTTGTACACACACAGCACAGAACTTCGAAAAGAGAGCTGGCTCTGTCCTTTCGGGACCTGAGAGGATGAGGGTCCCAGGCTGCCATGGTGGGGATTCAGAAAAGGGCCTGTCCTGAGCTGAAGTGACACCCTCCCACCCGTGCCCGCTGCAGGTTCCTCTGCACTCCTCTGGGACTGAGGAAACAGCTCCACATGAAGGCCTTTATTTCTCTGCACTTTCTTTGGGAGTCATGCAGGTCTTTAGGGAAAGCTTTTGGGCAGCATTTTGAGTGCTGGGGGTTCAACGTCATTTTGAAGAATGGGAACTTGTGAAAACATAGGAAAGAGCCATCTGGAGTCAGCAAAGCTTGCAGGTTCTGTTGGGATAACCTGAAAGCCCTTGAAAATCCTGCTCCTCTCCCTACTCACAATGCTGGTCACCATGGCCATGTCACTGCCACCTGGCATTACACACTTTCACTCAGGGATTATCCCAGCACTCAAAGTTCCTGCTCAAAGTACTATTCTCTCTGTTTACTGAATAACATTACTGACCATCAACAGCTGGGTTTAACAAACATGGAGTAGGTAACTAAAAAAAAAATCAAAGACATTTACTCCAAACTGAAACTGCAGCCATCACTGAAGTGAGTAGAGAAAGTGCCTTGCTTACCACTTTTACCAAAAAAGAGGGTCAATAGGCCAATAGTATGCATAATCTCAACCTTATTGGGAGACTTCCAATCCTATTTAATGCTAGAAAATTCCAAATGCTACTTGCTTTTAGGAAATACTTGTGACAAGAGTCAAAAATGGGAGATTTAGAAGCATGATATTAATTTATCAGACCTGCCCCAGACACACTTCACGTTGCTCATTCTGTTGCCAGAGGCGCTATTGAATGTCTAGACTTGTGATTTGCATTCAGGACTATCAGAGTGAGGACATGGGAGCACTTTTTTCTCATCATTTGTTTAGCTTTAGGGGCTTTGACTTCAGAAATAATTATTTCTATACTTAATAGCTGAGAGGTAAATTCTGTGGGTCTGATCCACATTTTTGGTTACTGGCAAGAATTCAGTCATTAAAGTTAAGTCAATACTGTGATTAACATTCTATTTGATGTGTCAATCTTAATAATGTATGTACTATTTCAACTATCTTTTTCTTTAAAAGTCCCTGTTAAGGAAAGTGTGTGTATTTGGTTTGGGATACAAGGCCTACTGAATAGTGGTATGCTGGTAAATGTTTAACAACCAGTTATCCAAAGAAAAAAAAAAAGGCCTGTTTTCTAGCCTTTCTTGATTTCCATGGTGTAAATACTCCCACCACAGCCATCTAGCTGACCTGTGGAAGCAGCACATTGATAAAACTGTGAAAAAGTAACAGTTGACACTTGCAAATCTGGTATGAGTTGGACCCAACACACAGAGTAACTGGATCCTACTTTTTAAAATTAAATAGCTCCATTCATATGAGTCTGGGCAATACTTTATATATAGTATATAAGCTTTCTGTGATCAAATGTGACAGCAAATCCACTGTATTCTTAAACATTTGTTGCTGGGTTCAAAATACTGGTGTACCTTATTTTATAAGACTGTTTCAGAGGAGCTACTAGTGACTTGGAAGTATCTCAAATTCATTACAGGAGAAACTAACAAAAGGAATTATATTTGCATATCTTAAATAAAACTTTTTTCTGTTAAAAAAGTAGATATTTATCTATTGTGTTACTACATGTTCACATTTGGAAGCATAATGAAAGGTGAAAACGTAGAGAGAGAGGCTCTTAATCATAATTGCTGCTGCTGATTCGAAAGGAAGTGTCTTGAGGACTGGAAGGCAGCACAGACTGATGGTTACGCCTGTGAGTCAGGCTGGTTTACCACCTACCACCTGAATTGGTGAACTTGGGGAAGTTACTTGTCTGCCTCAATTTTCCCTCTGTAAATGGAATAATAATAGTATCCACCTCATAGAATCACTGCTCAGGCAAGATATATATGCTTAGGACAGTGTCCACAATCTCGTAAGGACAACATATTGCTGTTTTTATGGCCACAGAGGCCCAGCAATCTGTGCTCTAACAAGCCCTGGAGGTAATTCCAACCCACACTAAAGTTCGAGAATGCTGGTTCAGATTACCATGGGAATCCATTTGTTCTAGAGGAGTCGATACCCTTTCTAGAAGAGTTGACTGAACGCCCTCACATTGCCTATCCCAGAATCACCTGAAGAGCTTATGTAAAATGATCCACATTTGTGTAAAATAGGAGAAAAAATTTAATATATCTTTGCCTCTATATGAATAGAATAGCCCTGGAAGAACACAAAGATAATATTGGTTACTTCCCAGGGAAGGAACTGGGTAGATAAGAGGCAGAGGTGGGTCTGAAAAAGTCTCTTTTCTATACTAATGTTCCTTTTGAATTTTGAATGATATACAATTTAAAAACTTTTGAAAATTGAAATATTGTTAAATAATAGATATATTAAAATTATTATATAATGCTATAAATTAAATATACTTAAATATTTAATTTATTTAGTTTATTTAAATATAAATGTATATATGAAATACAGACCTGTGGGTTTTACGCAAAGCATACTAATTCAGAACCCAGAATAAAACCTGCCAAGTCAGAATCCTTGTGGTAGATTCCAGAATCTACATTGTGCTGGTTATCATGATGGCACATAGGCAGAAACCTAACTCATTGCTAATTTCCAGGGTGTGAATACTCCCACCACAGCCAATTTCTAGCTGTGCTAGTGATTTGATGCGAACTAAATTGCTCTCTTCACTGGGCCAACAGAATAAAGGCAACATGTCTATATGCAGAGAGATGAGAGGCATTATTATGGCTTATACCACTTGGAAAGCCTTTATAGGGATATTGTTGGGACTTTGAGGTATAAGGTTTGGGTTGTAACCTGGACGCATCACTAACTGGGTAAGACCCTTCATTTTCCTTTCCTCCATTGCCTTATCTATCAGTGGGCACAAAAATGACTATCCTCATTACATCATTGGGTCAAATGGGATTAGATCTGACACCATTTCTAAAGTGCAAAGTTAATGTAAAAGGTAATTAAATCTGGCTTCCATGGATTGATTACACATTTATGACATTTTAACAACATTTTGAATTTAGTTGGGACAGGAATCTCTTATACAGCAAATAGAGCATGAGTTTCTAAATTAATTAAAAATTATACAAAGCTTATGTCTAAAAACCTATTTCCCCAATAAGAAAATGAAGAGGAGATTAATTGCCTGTCTTTAATCACCATTCCAGTTGTACAAGTGTATGGATTTTATAGTATCTCTACTACTATGAAAGAATTTATTATTCCAACAGAACTGGGCACATTCAACTCAAATTGATCTACGATGCCCTTGCCAAAGGAAAGCATTCCCTTTATCTGAATTGCTATTAATTACCTTCCCACAGGCTGTACACTGCCACACGTGAACCTGCCCAAACATAAGAGGGATGTGAGTGAAGTGATGGCTTGAGCAATGAATTAAAACAATCCCGGAAGGTGCGTTCCCTTCCAGCACACAGCCTGCCTCGCCACCCTTTGTTCCAGTAGATGAAGCTGGCATCTGAGTTTGAGTGGTACCCGGAGAGGTACTGCCCTCCACACCTCTACCCGAAAGGCAGCCTTCTGGGAGGAAAAGTGGGCTCATTCTCACAAGAGATCATGTTCTGTCCAGTTTTGAAGCAAGTCGCCTCTCTTCTTTGTACCAGAATTGTCACATCTCGACTTAAACTACTTCTTTCAACTTACGCAGGTCCAGAGTTTGCTTTTCCATGGAGTAATTTTTGAGACCAAACAGCAGGAATTAAAAAAACAACAACACCCTTAGTAATAAAGTAATAGTTATAATCTATATGCCAGATATGGTGCTGAGCCTTTCTGTGTATCTTCTTACTATTCCTCATGACTCTGTGAATGGGGTCATGCTGTGTATCCCCGATTGACAGATGAGAAATGTAGCCGATGCACATGCTAGTCACAGGTCTGGCTCTGTCACCTGTACTTTTCTCTGCTGCCCTATAGCCACATACCCTTCCCCCACTTCTAAAAGGAGGCTGTTGAAAATTTTACCTTCTTTCTTTTGAGGGATTAAGTTGTAGGAAGGAAAGTCCTTGGGTTGTAGGAAGGTACAAATTTCAATGCTGTACCCTTTGTACAGTTTCCAGGTGAGTAAATGCCGGGCCAGGAGTCAGCCTAGCTGGAAAAGAAGTGTTTGTGTGATAGGAATGAATGATGAGCTGGGCACTCCCATGGTATTTTGCAGAACCTTCTGTATATATTTTTAAAATCTAAGTTTGGTTCCCAGCACATAAATCTCTGTGAGAAATCCCTTGAGAAGATTCCACTAGGGCAGCAACACAGACTCCTGTGCCAATTGACTTTTATGCAAATGGGGAAAAAATGAATCGGAGGCAAACACCTGAAAATTCATAAGATGCTGTCTCTCAATAATTATGCAATATTCATGGAAATAGACTCTCGGCATCATGCTCAGGTTTGGAGTCTGTTTTTGCTTTTTCTCTTTCAGAGAAGGGAAGACCAGGAAGGAGAGAAGATGCTCACAATCACACCCCAGAAACAAAGCCCAGTTCCACAGTCACTCCTAACAGTAAGTGTGTGAGAATTCTACCTCCCAACAGACAGCTGGGGAAGACTAAGTTACTGGGAATAATCCCTCCCTCTGGGGGGCTAATTCATTATTCCAGGAGCCAGAACACTCCAAGGGTGCCCACCAAGTTTTCCCGTGGCTTACCCTTATCTCCTCAATTGACAATTATTTTTTGTTTTTGCACATCCTCAGGTTACCACGATTCCCCAGCTACTAGTATAAATAAAAATAAACAATTCAGGAGCATCTATTACAAATGATAATATTCTAGGGAGAGCTCTTGACTGCATATCCTCAACAGGCAAGTTTTATTGGAACTAAAAAAAAAAAAAAAAAGGCATGTGAGTATGATGAACAGCAGCACTATCACTATACACATTTTAAATATTTTACTACTGTGTTGGTAAAATATTTAAAAAGATTATCTGAACTGCTCCCCCATCACCTGGGAGCCTGAATATGTCACTCTCCAAATCAACTGTCGGACAACCTCATGTGAGCACAGCGCTTTCCAGAAAACAATTCATGCCTAAGAGTGACTGCGGCTGTTTTTATTTTTAATAGGAAAGAAATGGATCTGAAATTAAGTAAGTGCTGAGACAAGGCAGGGAGAGATGTGGCCAGCTGTTGGCCCCAGATCCAGGCTCTGCAAACAAGCCCCAGTAGGCTGCGATGGAAACATCAGTTTTGGTTCAGTGGAGTGTGTGCGTGACGGCTCTTACTAGTAGGTCCCGTTGCCTGCACAGGGTCTCTGGGAAGGGCGTCCGGGGAAAGGGCCCCTCAGACCTGGCCACGCTCTGAGCACTGTTTGTCCCTTGCGCCCTCGGCTCCTGGGGTGGGATGTAAGAGCACTTCAGCTTAGATTCAGCCTTGGCCTTGATCCTGTCCTGTTTTCTAAAAACTTCCCTGGCTGCTTTAGTCTCTAAACGAGCCATCTTTAGCTGGCCCGCAATTCAGTGCAATAGATACCTTGGAAGGACATAGAACATGGAGCTCAAAATGGAGCAAACAGGTCACTAATTAGATTTTATTTCTAAGTTGCGTTCTAGACTGATTTACAATGATGTTTAGTACAGATTCTAGCACCAAGGCCCAAGACTCCACCAGGAAGCTCTATGACACTCCCCCACATGTAAATGACCGAATCTAAGGCTGCCAAGTTGAAATGACAAATACTGAAAAGTTGTTGATGCTTTTGGACTAATTAATAATTGATACTATTGGTTGAGAGCTTACTATATGCCATATAATCTACACCTCATTTACAACTCTAAGAGGAAAGTAACGTTGTTTCTATTTTATAGGAGGAAGCCAAGGCTCAGAGATGTTAAGTTCAAGTTCACGCAGCTAGTACGAGATGGAAGTGGAACTTAATTGGTAAGCCAGAAATAGGAAATGTGCTTCACATTGCACAACAGCTCTGTTCCCCGGGAATGATGACCTGAAGCACTGGGTTTTGGTGGCTTCTGAGGCTGAGTGTGGGGGCTCCCCAGGAAGGAGGATCAGGTCAATTAGCAGTGCGAGGGGAGCGGCAACTCTCCTGCCAGGATTTGCCATCCTAACTGCCACTTTACTGTCTTGCAGTCACCAATCTCTATTTCCTGTGAGTTTAACACGTGTGGGTAGGAAATGAAATGAGTGGAAGTCCTAGGATTGGTATCCCCCTGGTCATTGTTCACTGAGTGATCTTGGGGTTGTCATTTCCTCTCTGTTTTTCATATAGTAGTCCCCCTTTATCCGCCATTTCTCTTTCTGAGGTTTCAGTTACCCATGGTAATCCTCAGCCCTTAAACATTATATGGAAAATTCCAGAAATAAACAATTCATACACTTTAAATTGTGCACCATTCTGAGTAGCGTGATGAAGTCTCAAGCCCTACCACTCCATCCCACCCAGACACAATCATCCCTTTGTGCAGCGTCTCCACACCCTAGACACTCCCTACCCATTAGTCACTTAGTGGCTATCTGGGTTATCAGGTCTACTGTCCTGGTTTCACAGTGCTTGTGTTCAAGTAACACTTATTCTATGTAATAATGGTCCCCAAATATGGTTACACTGGCAATTTGGATATACCAAAGAGAAGCTGTAAAGTGCTTCCTGTAAGCAAAGAGGTATATGTGTATATAGGAGAAAAACATAGTATATGTAGGTTTCAGTACTATCTGTGATTTCAGGCAGCCACTGGGGGTCATTAAATGCATCCCCTGTGCATATGGGGGGGATGCCGTATGATTTGAAAGAATTACATTGGATGGTCTTCAGGAATAAAGCCTTTGCATATAAATATATATAGGGATAGGCAAAAGTAAGTTTATAGTTGTTCATATGGAAAACAATATATGTACTCACAACTGTGAATCTACCTTTGCCTACCCTTGTATATTAAAATTATTGTACCAACTAAATTGTTTTTAAATTATCTTGTGAATTTTGTTTTCTATTGCTTTATATTCTCCTCCTGAAAGTAATCTACCTAAATGAAAATGAAAAATAAAATCTACACTAATAAAAGAGAAAGATGCAAATTGATTGTACCTTTGCAAAGCCCACCAGCCAATCAGGAGTGAGTATGCAAAATAACCCACCAAAGATGCTGTTCCGCACTGTCCCAGCCACTCCAGGCCTGTGTGCATCATGGGAAGGTGGAAAGGCAGCTCTGGGCCAGAGCGAAGGCGGTGCAGGCAGCCAGGGGAAGGAAGGCCCATTCTTGCACGAATCTTCGTGCACTGGGCCTCTAGTAGGAAGTATAATAAAATATATAATCTTTACATAAAACAGGCTGCTGCATTTACCTCCTCCTTAGCATACCTGTGCAATGCCACCAAAACTTGGAAGAGTATTCTACTGTGATCCTTTGATATCAGTGACAATATTAAAATGAAAGATTTCCTGTTATAATAAGTAGAAATCATCCATTATCACATATCAAAGGACAAAGGTGTACCAAGGAAAAAAACGGAAACCAACTCTTTCTCAGAATTAAGTAAACAAAAAAAAAAACCTAACAACATCCAAAACACCCTTAATGTAAATGAAAACCAATGTTGTTTTACACTCATAAAAGTGTGCTTCTCATGTGGGTAGTCATTGTCATGCACTAATTAAGGAGGCTGGAACCCCCACCCTATGTTGACAGTGAAGGAGACAGGGCCAGACATACGTAGTTCCTATTTCCAACATCACCTACTGAGTATTTTAGCTTGTATTTCACTTGGTGGCAAGACTTTTGTCTCGATATTGACAGGCAAAGGTGCAAAGGAAGGATTCCTATTTACTCAGGAGAAACAAAATAATGTGTAGTCATGAAGCCAGTCAGAAACAGAGGTAGAGAAAGGCATGCCTATAATGTATTTGAACTTGCAGATGCCAAGTGCCTTTCTATGTCATTTATTCATTGTGTCCTTGCAGTGACTAAGCAAGAAACTCATTAATAATCAATTTGCAGCCCTTCCTGGTTTTGCTCAGTGGATAGAGCGTCAGCCTGCAGACTGAAGGGTCCTGGGTTTGATTCTGATCAAGGGCACATGCCGGGGTTGCAGGCTTGATCCCCAGTAGGGGGGTGTGCAGGAGCAGCCAATCAATGATTCTCTCTCATGATTAATGTTTCTCTCTCTTTCCCTCTCCCTTCCTCTCAGAAATCAATAAAAGTACATTTTAAAAAAGCAATTTGCACCTTAAATCCGAGGTCTTCAGAGGGAACTGCCTTTCCAGAATGACATAGCAAGACATAGCCATTGGAGGCACATTGTCTTGGAATGTGGGCAGCCAGTATTACAAATTAATACCCTTTTGCTTCTAAATCCAGGAGATAGAATGCATTGCCATTGCCTTTAAAGGGAATATCTTCAATGCTTTGACCACCATTAGCCAGATGATTAGCATGCCCTTAGCCATCTTCATGAAGCAGATGTTTGTCTTGGCACTTTCCCAGCTCTCCCTGTGTCATCAAGTCCCATATCCCTTTTTCCTTAGTTGGTGTGCTGTTTATTTCTGGCCCAGAGTGAGGGGGCTGCTTCTTGGCTCGGCCATGCAGTTGCTTTGATTTCAGATGTAAGAGGCTGGCCTCCCTGGGATGGGTGAGGATGTTCCCTTCGCTCTTGCTCAGACCATCTGTGAAGAGGCTCAGGCAGGTTCGGGGGCGGGTTATAAGAAGGCACTAAGAGAAGGGCCCTTTAAGCGGTACTGTTTTCTGGCTGTGGACCCTGTGTTCATGTTCAGCTTCTAATGTGACATAATGAATTATGAACAAAGGTAATTGCAGGACAGGCGTTTAATGTATGAAAGCAAACCACAGGTCAATTAGGAGAGTTGATCAATATTTATATTGCTCTTTAACGAAAGGAAATACCCTGATAGATTTTCCTTGGGATTGCTGATGAGTATGTATTTGCAGTCAACACATAGAGCTTTTCATTGATCTCAGTCAAATTAAAATTGTATTAACAAGCCAGACACCCATCTATATTTTTCTAGAAGTTCTTTCTCTAAAAGCCAGTTAATACTACTGCCTTCTGCCTCTCCTGTGCTCGCTCTCTCTCTCTCTCTTTCTCTACCTGAACTAACATTTAAGTACCTGCTATGTCCCAAACACTTCCCCATATATGATTTACATCTAATCCCTTTAACAACATTGTAAGGTCATAGTTTTAATCTCCATTTGCAGGTAAGAAAATTGGGGCAGAGCGAAGTGACTTGTCCTTTATCACCAGGTAAGAAAAAGCAAAACATGGACTCAACGGTCCTGGTTTTCTCTGACCATAAAGATGATGGGAAAGGATAAAGGATGAGGCTGACAAGGAAGTGTCCCTGGACCAGTAAGCCTAGGAGCTGCCTTAACCCACCCGGGAGGCCTGCGGTTGCTGCTCCTGCCTTGTTCAGAGTACTGAGCTTCATGCTCATCTACATTAGCAAAGGGCCAGCGAGTCAAACGCGGCAGCTCCAAGACAAGAACAGAATGTAGCACATGTGACCCCAAAGCCTTTTGAGACTCACGTTGGTACCTTGGTTTTAGGCGGCAATAAAGCAAATACAGTAGCATTTCAAACAGTATTTCTACTCCCTGGCTGTTTAGATTGAGTCTCCTCACTTTGTTCAAAGGCTAGTTTTAGACATCCAAGCACCATGCACCAGGTTAGATAGTTTGAGGTTTAATCAATAAAATTGACTAGGAAAGAACGCAAGAGCCACACTGCTGCTTCCATACTCACTGCACTGGGCAGACACTCAGTTCCTGCCTTGCATTTGATCTACAGACTCTCCCTGAAAACGGTCACTTTTCCTTCCTGCATGAAATTTTAAATTACAGCTTGCAGTGTGTCCTGCGGGCCGCGGGGTTACCCTGGCAATCAGCTCTTGAAGCATCGGGACTGTATCTGAGAAGCGTCTTAATGAAGATTACATTACAGGTCAGAATTCTGTCTCTGTTCCACTCTTACACATCGAGGCCCTGTTCCCAAATGGATGATCTAAAGCATACTCAACAATTTCCTCATAAATATACCACACGTACTTTATAATCAGGCCACTGCCAGGAATCGGCTCTTTTGTATAAAGGAAATGAAATATACTTTAGCAGCTAATGTGTGAGAGATTTCCAGAAATGGGAGAAACAGTGCAGGGTGGTGAAAACACTCACAGGTATGCAAATAACAACAGGCACACGTGCCTACACACACATGCACAAATTAATATTTATTTAGTGCTTCCTACATGCCAGTTCTGACCTAAGAACATGATATGCATTCACTCAATTCCCCTGACAACCCAATGCAGTAGGTTCTGTTTTCTTCCCATTTTGAGAATGGGAAACTGAGGCACAAAACAGTGAAGTGATTTGCCTAACTTAGCTCACACAGATAATAAGTGGCAAAATTGGGATGTTAATACTGAGCAATCTGGGTAAAGAGGAGGTACCCTTCACTACCCCACTATCCTGGCTCTAGGTCTGTGCTGGGAGCAGAGAACCTGGTGTGAATCTGTACCCAGCTCTGTGTTCTTGGACAAGTCACTCAGATGAAGCTCAGCCTCTTCCTGTCTGCAAACTGTGGCTGATAATAACACCAACCCCTCCTGACAGCTGAGAGGAGCTAAACAGGAAATAGGGTGTTTTGTAAACTGTGAAGTGCTGTATGCACATCATCAATCAGTTGTGCATGCAGCGCATAGTCACACTGTGTCTCTCCCACCTTGTCCTCCTCTGTTGCCCTGACTCCATCCCACAATGAACCAGACACATAAAAACACATAACAATTTCTAATTAAATACATGCAAGCAGTCCTTGAAATATATTCATACATCATGATTCCTGCATCGTTTCATGTCTCGGAGACAATGGGGAATTAATTTCAGAGCAATGGGAGCAAATTCTGCCATCTTGTTATGGAAAATGCATGCCAGGTATAGGCTCTATAAATCTTAGCACTATCTCAAAAAGTAGGTGTTAATAGTAGAGATATTATCATCATCAAAACAATGAAACTGGTGAAGACAGGTAATTAAATGCTTGTCAATTTCTGTGCCTCTAGCTCTGAAGTAGACACGATAACTAGTTCTTGTCCTTTTAAACTTTTACATTCTAGAGTAAGAGTAGGGTGACAAGATTGACCTTGACCCAAATCTACTAGTTTATATTCATCTTCTATCCCTTTTTAAGGTCCTCATAACACCCTATATGGTGATATTAGTACTACTCCCATTTTACAAATGAGGAAAGACTTTGTTTAAATTATTTGTTCAAGTTGTAATTATCACAGTTGGGGGAGGGAAGAGAGTGGGGTATTTAATTATAAGATAAAAGCCATAAACAATGGTGTTTTGGGAAGATATTAAACTGAAATAATCATTTCTGTTTTATAAGGAAATAGGTACAAGTGTCTCTTGACTCTCTGAATTATTTTAGTTGACAGATGTGATATAAGTACATGGGAATGAGACAACAGAACTATCGTGTCACCCTTTTTGAGTGAGGGGAGAGGGAGTGTTTGCCAGTCGCTTCTCCCTCTTCAAGGTCAGTGTCATAACACATCAGCTATGTGCATCATGTATATGCAATGTGTATTTATTTTTTCTCCCACTCCCTTTGGGTTCTGAATCTTCTTTGATGTGAAAGTGTGACCATTTTAGTTGGTCAAAATAGCATTTCAAAATTTACAGCGATGTAGGATGAATAAGTTACCGAGATCTATGCTACAAGATAGTGCCTATTGTTAACAAGAGTTGCTTGTGTACTTCGAAATTTGTTACCAGAATAGACCTCACTTTAAGTGTTCTTACCACAAAGCAAACAAACAAGGAAACAGGACCGAAGACAACTTTTTTGAAGTGATGAAAATGTTTATGACCTGGATTGCAGTGATGTTAGCATGAGTGTGTACACATGTCCAAACGCACCAATTGTGCACATTTATTTTGGTCAGTTTTTTTGGTATACCAATTCCTCAATAAATCTGGAAAAAGAAATAAATATGATTTTATTTCCCTCTCCTAAAAATTTAGCTTCTGCATAACAAAGCATCAGGTATACAGTTCACAGTATGTATCCAACATAAAAAGTTAGGATACCCCCAATTTTTCCCTCTTCTCGTAGACTGCCAAGCCAAGACACTACAGGTGGGCCCTCGAAGTCCTTCCCTGCAGTTCTGGCCTGAGCAATCAGCTGTGCACATTTTGGTACACTAATTATGCCAACTTTCTGAGTCATTGATTCCTCATCTGTAAATTGAGGATGATAATACTGAACTCTTAGGAATATTATTGGTATTAAATCATAAAACATGAGAAAAAGTTTAGCACAAAGTAAGGCTACATAGGTGGGAAATATTTATAATGCTCAATCAGTGTTTATTATTATCACTCATGTTTGTATTACTTTACTATTATTCTATTGGCTGAAATAAATCTGCATATGCAAAATCTCCTTGTAATTCTCCAAAACTTCCCTGAATATTTCAGTAAACAGAATGGAAAAAAAGTAGATCAAATAGCAAGTACAAACAGATTGTAATGAGGTGAGAATTGCCATGGCGAGAGGATGGTAAAAATCAAACTAAAGAACACATTCTTTAGTCATTCTGGCTGGAACTGAGGATTTTCAATTCCCTCTCTAGCTTGAGACACTTCTTTCCACTGGGAAACTTTCAAAAACCATACTTACTATAACAGAGAGACATGTTATTCTCAGAAATGTCTCTTAGAAAGGGGATTCTATTTTGGGGGAGAGTATTTTGCTTGTTGATAGATGGTACCTGGTATCTGGTTTGACAGAATTATGTACAAGCCTTGGGTTGAACTAGCTTCTGAAGAGGGAGAGATGAAACAGCAAGAGGAGACAGAGGGCCGAGATAGTAGAAGATAGCCCACTACCTGGTGTGACATCTGCTAGTGATGTGTTGTCCCGCCCCCCCCCGCTCCCCCCCCCCGCCCCGCCGCATCTTCAGTACATCTTCCAAAAAGAGAGATAGAAATAAAGAAAAAGAAAGGAAGGAAAGAGAGAAAGAAAAGAAATTGAGATTGAGACAGGTCGGGAGAGAAAGGAAAGGAAAGGGAGGGAGGGAGAGGGAGGAAAAGAGAGGGGAGGGGGAAGAGAGAGAGTTAGCACCCAGGACTCCTGCAAGCAGGTAGAGAGGCAGCAAGAAGCATGAGGAAGTAAGGCATTCACAGCCATTATAGGAATGAGGTTAATACGCTCAAGTTCTATGATGGGTGTTCTCCCACCATCCAAGAGAATAATGGCTTCCTATCAATCATTTCCTCAACTTAGAGTCAGGAAGATCTGCTCTTGGGGCTATTTTCACTCAATATCACTTATGATCAACTTGTTTTATGAGCCTGGGATAGTGATTAACTTTTCTCCATTCCAGTCTACTACTCAATAAAATGGAGTTCAAAACCCAATCCTAAATGGTATTTATGAAATGAGACAACATCACAGTGAGCCCAATTTCTGTCATACCAGATCTTAATACGTAGTTTTCAGTTTTGAATCTGAATGATAAACATTTTCAAGGATGAATTATGTCTATAGATAGGCAACAGTTTCTCCTTTCAAATCTCATTGGTTTAAGTATAGATTAGACCTTCAACTTCAGCTTTGTAAGTACTGTGCCCCAACCAGCTCAGATCAATCACTGTTGTATTCAATTAACAACATCTTTGCCTTGAAATTGTTTATTTTCAATGCCAGAAACCTCCTTTGGCCACGGGAGAAGTGACACGACATGTGTAGGCAACCCTCTGGCTTTACATATAAATGATATTATCTGTTGCTCAGACTCCAGCCTTGGAAAGATTCTATTAAATCATGTGGAGCTACAAAATTCTGTTAGGGGCAGAAATAGAACAGTGGAGACTAGCTATAATTATAAGAAATATTAATCATGCTCTGTTAACTGTGATTATTCTGTTCTGATTAGAGAAGCACATCCTAATCTGGCTGAGAGTTGTACGCCCCAGGACAGGAATGCAGAACAGTCTCCTTTTTCTGAGAACTGCCTATCATCATGGAAAGATGAGCAACCTTGTTGCTGAAATGAGCTGGTCCTGGAGGTGCCCACCATCTACAACCCCAGCCTGCATTGCCTATAACCTGTAACCATTATAATTTGGCTGCTTCCCCATAATTCCTACTTTCCCATGTAATCTTTGTCCCTCTACCCAATATAAACTGCTGGCTTATGGGGAGGAGCAGAGCAGATATTTGTGGATGACCTGCTGTTCTCCCATATTGCCAGCATTATTGAAATAAATACTCACATATGATTCAATCATGTATCTGCTTATGGTAATTGGCTCAAATAGTGACAGGCAGCCCAGATGCATTTATTGTCCGGTTTCAGTTCCACTTACAATGGAATGAGGTGCTCAACTTCATTTCACTCTTTGAAATATAAAAAACAAAACAAAACACCCAAAACCCAAAAACCCCAAACCTAACTGATCTCCCCTCAAGCCTGTTCTTTTTCCCGGCTCCTTCCATCTCTGTAAATGGTACTACTAAGCATCCAGTTGCTTAGGGCAAAAATCTAGAGCGATATTGATTACCCTCTTTCTCACAACTCCTTCATCTAATTTATTAGCAATAGGATTAATTGCTGTTTCTTTAAAAGAAACTATTTCTCACTACTCTTTCCACTCCCTCCCTAGTTCAAGCCATGAGTCTCTCTTGCCTGGGTGACCACTGTAGCCTCCTCATCGCCTTTCTGGACAGTTGCTCACACACTGGCCCCTCTCATTTTCATGTAGCATGCAGAGCAATCACATCACCCTTCCCCCACTCTTTACCCTTATTGTTTCCAAGTACAGATAAAAAAAACCTCTTACATTATACTTAAACCAGGTTTACAAGGCTAATATGGTCATTTTCCATTCTTCTTCCTTTAATCCTTCTGTAGCTACACTAACTTTACTGATATTTTTGGAAGTTGTCAGATCTTTCCTACCTGGAGACATTTGCAATCTCTCTTCCTTCTTCCTGGAAAGCTCATCCCCAGATCTTTGGATGGCTTAATCCTTCCCTAAGTCCAGGACTCCCATCAAAGGCCCACTTATAATTCTACTCACCCTGATTTATTGTTGTTCAAGCCTCTCTCACTCCTTAGGATTGTAGTGTATATTTGTTTGCTCATTTTTTACTGCCTAGCTTCCCAATAGAATATAAGCTCCATTTATATGACAACTTTATTTTATCCATTGATTCATCTTCAAAGTATACAGTGTGTTTTCAATAAGTACTTGTTGAATCACTGATGGACTAAACTGTGTATATGTGTGTGTCTATGGTAACCATAGAAAAAACTACATCATGAATGGAAGGTTCTGGCAGGCACTGGGGGATGAAATGCTGAAATACTTTGGAAAGACATGAGGTCATTCCAGAAGGCCGACACCATCATCATTTATTCAGCAATTGCATCAACATTATGTGTAGCTGAAACTAAAGACCCATTGATACCATTGTAAAAACCCCAGTTATTAATAATTGGAAAGAAGCAAAGGGAAGGCCAAATATTATAGGCACGCCCAGTAAAGTCTGGGGACATAAGGAAGGTACTTTTTTGTCAGTCACACCTGAGAATGGGTCATTGGCCAGAATAGGCCTGGCCACTGCAAAGCATGCAAAGCTCCTAAATATAGGAGGTTTCTCTTTGGCTCTCTTGGTTCCTGCTCCTGGCTTGCTACTGGCTTTTTGGACTCTCATGCTCCTGCATTCACCCACATCACCCATGTTATGGTCCATCAGTCAATTGTGTGGGGCCCACATGCTCAGAGTCATTTGGGCCTCTCACACAATTGACTGATAGATTATAACTAGCCTAATGCTAAACTGGACCCAGCTCCACAATAGAACAGAAACTCTGGACACTGGATTTGCTTCTAGCTCTACTGAATCCCCAGTTGTACATCTTCCAGGACTGGATTAAGGGAAATGGGACTTTTGAACTGCAGGGATGTAATTCCATGCAAATAAATCTTTCTACCACATCTTATCCTCCTGTGGGGCCTCCAGAAATGCTAATTCCAGTGGCACCCCAAGAACCCCACTCCCACTAGCAACAGAGAAACACCATCCACACATTTCTCTGATAACACCATGACCAGAACAAAAATACACAGAAAATGATGGGTTAAACACTGTACTGCACTCTTTAGTATATATTGTCTCATTTAGTTTCACCCCAACAAGACTGATATCTTTCTCATTTAGACCAGATGAGTAACTAGAAACTTGGAAAGTTCACTTGACCTAGTTCACCCAAAAAAGTGGTGGAGTCTGGATTTGAACCTGGGTTTTATGTCTGTAAGTCTATTGCTATCTATGTTGTTTCTATGTTTCTACCAATTTTAGGAAAACTCAATAGAATGAAATAGAAGAGAAGATAGGAGGAATGAGAAGGAGTCATCTCTTTAGAGGCCTCAATCAAGCCTCATTTTTCTATAAATCCACCGCTGTAGCTCCAGCATGTATTAAGCATTCATTATCTCAAATGAATGAGTAACACTCATTTAACAAACAAAACATGCTTCCTTCCACTCTTACTGATTATATACATTGTCCAATTAATATTCTACCATTTTTTCTACAAAAGTAGCAATTCAACATGATTGAAGCTAATAGAAGGTGCATTCTTTGAAGGCAGGAACTAAATCTATTATCCCCTTTACTTCTACTGCTTTTTGACTGGTTAATATTTGCCCTTAAGAGATGTTAACAGAAATGCAATGGCCCTCATGCAAATGTGGCAGGAAGACATGATGACCTGTATTTTTCAGCATATTGAGTATATTTGATAAATGTCATTGGGCTTTAGTTACACTGCAAAGACCACACTTATGTCATCAATCTCCCAATTTCTTTTACCTCAGTAGAGAACTTCACCTTCTGAAGTTTTAAATTAGCCAATTAAAAAAGTTGGAAGCAAGGGCATTAATAAAAGGAACAACTCATAACTACCATTTACTATGCCATTTACTATGTTCTGGGTACTATGCACTATTTTAAGTGCTTTATGTACACTCTCACAATGAGTCTTTATAACAATCCTGTGAGAAGGAACACTAGCCTCATTTCATAGATGAGGAGATTAAAGCACTTTAATGTTACAGTAAGTTGACCAATGCTACAGGCCAGTATGTAGAAGAGTCAGGATTAAAACCCAGGTCTGTCTGACAGAGTCTGATATATTGCATCACCCTGACAAAGAGGCATTGGTTGCTGTGCCCCCTGTAGGAATAAGACTCGGATGTCATGGAAACAAGCTTCACACACTAACCCTGCTAATGGCATCCATTTTCCCTACTGTGCCTAAAAAGAGAGAACTGATTTTGCTCTGCTTAAAGAAGCCAAGGACTTCAGAACTGCTGGTGTAAAGAGCCACTTTGAATGGGGTGAGCAGCCTCTCTCAGCCTATTTCCTATTAAATACAACTGAGTAGGTCAGGGCCATCACAGGTAAACCTCACACCACACAGCGGAGCCAACAAAACATCAAAAATCAAGGAACAACAATACCAACCCTAAAGGTTATTCTAAGCTCCGTTTTTCTTTCTCAGAATACTTATATTCAAGTACTCACACCACTACATAAGGCACTTGGCTAAGCACAATAAATAAACCACAAATATATATAAAGAAGGGTTTCTCCGCATTGAAGTGAGTTATTGAGAATGTCTATAGCTTTCTCTAAAGAGCTTAGAGTGAGGGTGATTTTTTTCCTCTCTGGGATAATTCACTTGTGGTTTTGGCCTTTTTAGCTCAGAGCAAACAAATGGACTAGGTGACGTCCAAGATTGCCCCATAAGCCCTCAAGATTTGTGCTCAAATGCTAAATCAAACAAAGAGGGTCCAGAGCTCCATTCGCAATCTTCCTCACCAGCCACCTAATTAGCACCGTTCCTGAAGGCGGGGCAACAGAGCAGTGGAGCAGGAGGCAGTAAAAAGGATACAGACAATAAGGGAGAAGTGGATAGCACAAAGGGCAACTTTGAACACAATTGAAGTATTGATTATACAAACATAGGCCCTACATATATACTGTCTCAAATCCTTATAATTTATAACATTTAGTAGTAACCCCAACAAGACCTATAGATAGGTGAAAAAAATAGGAAAGCTTTTAAATCTCAGCCATAGAAACAATAGCTACATAGATTATGATATGATTATGATATACTGACTCAAAATAATGTATGCATTGTCATTAATTCTACCTAATAAAAGAGTAATATGCAAATTAACCATCACTCTGCTACACCCACCAGCCACGCCCACCAGCCAATCAGTGCAAGTATGCAAATTAACCCCAACCAAGATGGCTGCCGCCATAGAGAGCAGGAGGGAGGCTTGGGTTTCCCCAGCAATAGAGGAAGCCAAGCTTTCCACACCCCCTGGTGGGCCCAGGCCTCCACTCAAGAATACAAAGTTTCAATTATAGAAGATAAATCCCAAGAAAAATGGCGGCAGCCACAGAGCTGGAGAGAGCAGGCTAGGGTTGCCCCTGGCAACCGAGGAAGCCAAGCTTTCAACCTTCCCTGGCTGGCCCAGGCCTCCGCTTAAGGGTACAAAGTTTCAATTATAGAAGGTAAACAAATCCAAACAGAAATGACAGCAGCCACGGAGTGAGCAGGAGTCTTGGCTCCACTCCAGGCTACAAAGTTTCAATTGTAGAAGATAAATATATCCCAGATACCAGGGCCTCTGCTTGGGTTGCCGGGGAGGCATGGCCGGCTTGCAAACCACCACAGGCCCCTCTCCCAGGCTGCCTCACGCCCCAAGGGAACCCCCACCCTGATCTGAGACACCCTTCAGGGCAAACCAGCTGGCCCCCACCCGTGCACCAGGCCTCTATCCTATCTAATAAAAGAGTAATATGCAAGATTGACCATCACTCCAACACACAAGATCAAGATAGCTGCCCCCATGTGGTCAAAGATCCTGCTCCCATGTGGACACAAGATGGCCACCACAAGATGGCCAGCAGGGGAGGGCATTTGGGAAGGACCAGGTTGGAAGAGGAGGGAAGTTGGGGGCAAACAGGCTGGCAGGGGAGCAGTTAGACATCAATCAGGCTGGCAGGGCAGTGTTTAGGGGGTGATCAGGCTGGCAGGTAAAAGTGGTTAGGGGCAATCAGGAAGGCAGGCAGGTGAGCAGTTGGGAGCCAGCAGTCCTGGATTGTGAGAGGGATCCCAGATTGGAGAGGGTGCAGGCTGGGCTGAGGGACCCCCCCCCCCATGCACGAATTTCGTGTACCGGGCCTCTAGTACTATATAATAAAAGCCTAATATGCAAATAAACTGAATAGTGGAACAACTGGTCGCAATGACACACACTGACCACCAGGGGGCAGATGTTCAATACAGGAGCTGCCCCTGGTCTGCAGGTCCCAGGACAGCCAAGGTGGTGCCATCGGGAGGCCCCCAATCACCCTGCCAGTCACCCCACAGATAGGCCCTGATCACTGGCTAGGCCTAGGGACCCTACCTGTGCATGAATTTTGTGCACTGGGCTTCTAGTTTATTCAGTAATTATTTATTGAATCTATGTGCTATACCCTGAGAAAATTGGTAGAGCTGAGGCAAGGGAAACTGTCTCTTGGTGGAAATAGTCTAGCAGGTAGATAAAAGAAGAAAAAGACAAGAAAAAAATTACAGAATGGTAAATGTGACAGCAGAGGTGAGATTATCATACCCCTGGGAAAATAGAGGGAATGACCATTGCAGCCAGACAACTAGTAATTTTAGGAGTGTATGTAGCAATTGGGAAAGAGTTTAATGATGTAATGGACAGAAAATGAATAAATAAGATTGGGTTAATACTATGGGCATACATATGCATATGGACAGACATTAAAAGGCTATGAGAGAAGATGAAGCTGACAGGTTAAGGTGGCAGTTTTGTGGTTGGTTTTTCTGGTTTGCTGTCTTTTTTATATTTTTTGACAATTGGAAATTTGGTGAGGAAACATTAACTAACTAAATGGAATCTTGTGAGGAACATCACTTTCTAAAATGGATCTGGTCCCAGGGAGAGAAGGCTCAGGAGCAAACTGATGGGCTTCCTCTGAGAGGCACATGAAGCTGATGTGTGGATCAATTTCATCACCACTGAAAAGGCCACTTGAAGAACAATCAGAGCCATTTTTTTCCTTATATGAATGGGAATATGTTGTCATTAGTCAAGAAAGTAACTGTAGAATCAATAATTCTATGGACAAAAGGTATTAGTTACTTAACCAGGATTAATACAAAAGATTTACTGACTGATATGATAAATTTATGAATGATGCTAACATTTGCCCACTTTTGTGGAGGTAGGATTAATGTTTAAAGTACAGGTGAATGTAGGATTCTAATATCATGTTATATTGGTGATTTTCCCCCCTTTCCCTTTGCCATTTCACATGTATCCTAGGTTAAGAAATAGTTTGTCCTTTCTTTTTCTTTTTGTAACAGTAGTATTTTGAGACTGGATTGTAGATAAGTTTTCATCTTATCCTTGGCTTCTCGTGAACAATGTACCAGCATTAACTCTGACTTCTTCATTTCAGGTCCTATTCATCATTAAAAGTCCACATTGAGCTGCACTCCTTCCATGAAATCTTTCCTGTCAACAACAAACCCTAAATAGATTTCTTTTTTCTTTTCTTAACTCCTGCCACTTTAAGCAAACATAGGTTAATACTTGATCATTCCTTACTATCTAAATATTTAGGTGTGCTGGTCATCACTATTATAATTAACTAGAAGCCCGGAGCATGAAATTTGTGCACGGAGGGGGGTTGTCCCTCAGCCCAGCCTGTACCCTCTCCAATCTGGGACCCCTGGAGGGATGTCCGACTGCCCATTTAGGCCCGATCCCACCGGGATCGGGCCTAAACGGGCAGTCGGACATCCCTCTCACAATCCAGGACTGCTGGCTCCCAACTGCTTGCCTGCCTGCCTTCCTGATTGCCCCCCACCACTTCTGCCTGCCAGCCTGATCACCCCCTAACCACTCCGCTGCCAGCCTGTTTGCTGAACTGCTCCCCTGCCACCTGTTTGCCCCCAACTTCCCTCCTCTGCTGGCCTGGTCACCCCTAACTGCCCTTCCGCTGCCAGCCTGTTTGCACCCCAACTTCCCTCCTCTGCTGGCCTGCCCTCTCTGCAGGGTCCTTCACCTCAAACTGCCCTCCCTTGCAGGCTGGGTGCCTCCCAACTGCCCTCTCCTGCTGGCCATCCCAACTGCCCTCTCCTGTGGCCATCTTGTGTCCACATGGGGGCAGGATCTTTGACCACATGGGGCAGCTATATTGTGTGTTGCAGTGATGATCAATCTGTATATTACTCTTTTATTAGATAGGATAGAGTCTTGGTACAGGGGTGGGGGCCAGCTGGTTTGCCTTGAAGGGTGTCCCTGATCAGGGTGGGGGTTCCCTTGGGGCGTGGGGTGGCCTGAGCGAGAGGCCTGTGGTGGTTTGCAGGCCGGCCACACCCTCTGGCAACCCAAGCGGAGGCCCTGGTATCTGGAATTTATTTTCCTTCTACAATTGAAACTTTGTAGCCTGGAACGGAGCCAAGCCTGGCGGCAGCCATTTCTGTTTGAGTTATAATTGAAACTTTGTTGCCTTAAGCAGGTGGGCCCAGCCAGAGTGTGCGGAAAGCTTTGCTTCCCCTGTTGCCGCTGGAAACCCTGGCCTGCTCTCTCAAGCTCCATTCTGACGCCATTTCTGTTTGAATTTGTTTACCTTCAATAATTGAAACTTTGTAGCTTGAGTGGAGGCTTAGGCCTGCAACAGCTGGCGGAAAGTTTGCTTCCCTCTGTTGCCTGGGAAACCTTGCTCTCTGTGGCTATAGCTATCTTGGATGGGTTAATTTGCATACTTGCTCTGATTGGATGGTGGGTGTGGCTTGTGGGTGTGTTGGAGGTATGGTCAATTTGCATATTTGTCTATTATTAGGTAGGATTGTAAATTCTCTAAAGGGGGTAATTTTATCTTTTACTACTTACCCCTAGTACCTAACATAGGGCTGAAAACATATAAAGAGATCAACATATGCTTATCTACACTAAGAGAAAGAGAAAGATGCAAATTGACTGTACCTTCGCAATGCCCACCAGACAATCAGGAGTATGCAAATTAACCCCACAAAGATGGCGGGTTAATTTGCATACACAGGCGCTGAGTGCCTGGGGGCTGGATGCTTGCGTTGTCGCCATGGCGACGACACAGATGTTCCACATCACCCCAGCCACTCTGGGCCTCTGGGCAGTGTGGGAAGGTGGAAAGGTGGCTCCAGGCCGGAGCAAAGGCAGTGCCAGCAGCCAGGGGAAGGAAGGCCCATTCTTGCATGAATTTTCGTGCATCGGGCATCTAGTTTTTTAATAAAAAGAGTAATTTATACTTTCACATCACATATAATAGACATATTGTTATCAGCCTTAGTTGACACAGGTTTTAAAGAACCTGTTGTGTAGGGATATATCAAGTTGAATTTTTAATCTCCCAAAGACGAATTTAATATTTACATACTTATATTAAGCAAGATTCTTTGCAAAATCATTTGTTACATCTGACACATAGTGGTCCTTGCTGGTTTTCTACCACATTTAATCAAAGCCCAGGATGACTTTCTGTAACATCTGTCACTGGGTGAACCACGTGGGATATTCAAGGTCAGAGCTAATTACCTATATTTGCACCCACCTGGCAGATGTGAAAGGCCTAAGGTATGCTAGCACTTATTAATTGAGGATCAAGCTGTTCTCTGCAGAATTCAGCAAAACTCCAGCTGAAACTATAATGGCATTCATTTTGAGGTAAAATTCCCAGGTCATTAAACACTTTGAGACGTGGTTCTTTCTGGGATAAGTGAGAGGATTAGAGTCCAGATGAGCTACAATTGCATTCTGTTCCTAAAAGCCCTATGACCTTGGGCAGAGCCCTTCCCTTGCTGAACCTCAGGCTCCTGTCTGTAACATAAAGTTGTTCTACTAACGCATCGCTTGGGCAGAGCCCTTCCCTTGCTGAACCTCAGGCTCCTGCCTACAACATAAAGTTATTTTACTAATGCATCGCTGAGTACTATTTCTGCTCAGACTATGATTCTCTACTATTCCATGGAATACTTTGGGCTACTTTTTATTGTGTATTTACTATGTGCCAGGAAATATACTTTTATGAATTTGCACTGTGCACCAGGCTGAAATTAAGCCATCTCTTGGGTTTAACCAGAATGGAGATATCTTTGCTAACATATATATATCTGTTCACCTTGTCTGAAAGCTACCAATAAGCAGGTAGTGCATTCTCTCTCTGAGACCCAATAGTTCTAAAGCAAGTTGGAGACTACATCCATGCAGTCTCCAACTTGCTTTTCCAGCTGCCAAGTAAGCTATTCATTCCCAAAGTGTGTTCAGTGGAGCCACTGATACCCTTTTCAAAGTGTGGGCTTCTAAGGTATTTATCCTAAACTAGAGGCCCGGTGCATGAAAATTCATGCACTGGAGGGGGGTCCCTCAGCCCGGCCTGCCCCCTCTCACAGTCCAGGAGCCCTCAGGGGCGGGAGGTGACCCGGCGATCAGGGGAAGGTGATTCCCCATCATACCTCTGCTGCTGCCACTGTGGGCAGCACAAGCCTTGGCTGGCCCTGGTTACCTGAGCCTCGGGTGGCCCTGGGCAGCTGAGCAGCCTCCATCTGAGGCTTGCCTGTGGCTCAGGCCAGCTCTGGGTGGCTTGGCAGCTGCCATCTGAGGCTTGCCTGCACCTCAGGCATTGGCTGGGCAGCCACCATCTGAGGTTTGCCTGTGCCTCAGACCGGCCCTGGGCGGCTGGGGGGCTGAGGGGACTTGGGGACTCCGGAGGCAGGTGCACAGGGCAGGCCAGGCCTTGCTGTGCACCTGCCACCCCAGCGGGGCTGAGGGAACTGGCACCGCCATCTTGTGGCTGTGGGTGCCGCCATATTTGAGGGCGGGGCAGTCAATTAGCATATTCCCTCTTTGGCTGTGGGTGCCACCATCTTTGAGGGTGTGACAGTCAATTAGCATATTCCTTCCTTATTGGCTGTGGGCGCCACCATCTTTCAGGGCAGGACAGTCAATTAGCATATTCCCTCCTTATTGGCTCTGGGCGCTGCCATCTTTGCAATGGAGTGAGGATCAATTAGCATATTTCCTCCTTATTAGATAGGATAGGTTTCTGGAAATGAGTTCATACACAATTTTTTTTCTGACGTGGACATCAGTCTGTGACATTGTGGCTAAAAATTATAATGTGTTAGTTGTTTCCAAAATAGCTGCCACCAATACCCTTTCCCCTGTACACACAGGCCCCTCTGCCCTTGAGAGGGAAGGTCCACTTCTTGTCCCAGTTGATCTGGGCTGGCCTATGGCTACTCCCATCAACAGAACACAAAGAAAGTACTGTCATGTGACTTCTGAGGCCAGGCCACTCCGTGCACTTCAGCCCCACTGGAGCCTTCCGGAATGCCCACTCTGGGGAGAGCAGTTACCACGGAAGAAACCCAGCTACTCTCAGCCACCCATGTTGTGGGGAGCCCACGCTAGCCATGACCTGTGTCTCAGGTAGAGATGCTGGACAAGCCCTCAGATGTCCCAGCCATTCCAGCCCAGGCATTAGTAAGGGGGCTTCAGACGCCTCCCAGCCAACCACCATTTGATTGCAGGTATGTGAAGTCTGAGGCAAGTACGGCCCAGCTGAGGCTTACACCTCCCAGTGCATGGGAGATCAGAATAATGATTATTTTAAGCCCCTACATTTTGGGGTGGTTTGGTATGTCAGATAAATAGAAAATACACCAAGCTCAAAAGACCATGGAAGGTGGAAATTCATTTTCACAACTCAAGTCACTCAGATTCTACTAGAAATTGTAGATTAGAGTCAGCCCAGGGTTCCCCTTACTTTCGGTACAGATGGAAATCTTGGTAGAAGAGAGAATCCAGGCATGCAAAGGAGTGCAGAATCAATAATCAAAAGGTCCAGAGAGCCTCCACACAATTGTACCTCAAGGAAGAAAGACACAATGGGCCTGGACCTCAGGTTCCAGGTTGGTTAGTGCTCCTCACTGAAAATCAAACAACAAAAAAAAACAAAAAAAAAAAAAAAAACAAGACAGAGAAACCAAAATGGTTTAGGAAAGCCAGTGAGGAAGCATGAATCACATACATTGGAGGGACGCCCGCATGCGAGGCTCAGGTGGAAAGAGGAAGCAATTATGCTTTGTGTGCAGGTGCAACCTGCCAGCTGACTGACAGACTCGTAACAACGTCAGCTTAATCACAGTGTTTAACCATGAGAGTGCACATAGATATGTCTGTGTGCATGCACACACATGTGTGTGGGTGTGGATGTGTGTGTGGGGAGTGACGGACCTGACATGAAAGTACTCCTTGGGGATCTGCCTGGGGGCAGTGAATTTGTCGTGGGCGCCTGCTTCCTCTGCTGTCTTCGTGGCAGAGATGGCCACGCAGGCTTCTGGGATGCCCCGCTACAAGTCCTCCTTTGAAACGCTAGAGAAATACATGGTAATGATTATGTCTGAAGTCCAATAAAAGATAGACTGTCCAAAGGAGTGTTATAGCTCAAGGGAGAAAGCGCTCTCTTAGGAACCTCAAACACGTTATTAAATAGAGATATAATGGAAATTGTACATAAGTAGTCAGAGGGCAGAATGGATTTTAAATGACAAAATTCTGTTACTCAACATTAGATCCTCTGTACATGGTGTCAAATAATTGTTACAGTACTTGAAATGAGCCTTTGAAGGGCTGGAATGTTTTCTAAAACCTCTTTTTCAGATATGCAGCAGTTGTGGTGATATTGATTTGCAGACACTTAAAAGGATAAGCTCAATGAGAAAAGCAGATGTGAGGGAACATGAATTCCATACATTCACTGAAGAAGTGCTACGGAGAGGGCCATCTAGAATATGAGAGATAGGAGCAGATTACAGCATGGCACTATTCCCAAATCAAATCGTCAGTCACTTTTTCTAACTTGCAACATGTTTTTAACTGAAAGAACATTATATAGGACTAGAGGCCCACTGCAAAATATTCGTGCAAGAGTAGGCCTTCCTTCCCCTAGCTGCTGGCACCGGCTTCCCCTGGCACCCAAGACCCGGGCTTCCCTCCGGCAGGCACCCCAGACTTGGGCTTCCCTTGCAGCCCTGGCTTTGTCCGGAAGGTCATCCAGAAGGACGTCCGGTCTAATTAGCATATTATGCTTTTATTATTATAGACTAGAGGCCTGGTGCATGAAATTTGTGCACAGGGGGTGAGGGAGTCCCCTCAGTCTGGCCTGCACCCTCTCCAATCTGGGACCCCTTGGGGAATGTCTGACTGCTGGTTTGTGCATGCACTTTTAACAGATGACAGCTCCACTGTTGTTTCTTTCTTTTCATGCTTAAACCCACTGAAATTAGTAGGTATTCAAAGTGTGTATACATTTTGGGGGGACACCCTGTATATCTCTACTCAGCAGTGTAAGGAACCAACGGTGGATTTGGAACCCCCAGACAGGGAACCTCACTCACTCCCTGCATGTCTCCCTACTCCACTTTCCACCTTCACGGGCAGTGGGAGAATCAATGTTTTCTCTCATTAACTCGGAAAAACATGTCCTGTCACCTGCTGCCCGGCAGGAGTGCGCTAGGCTCCAAGCGAGCGAGGCTCAGTCAGGTCAGCCTTCGCTCATGGGTGCCGGCACCCAAAGTGCACATTCCTCCTCTGCAGTCGCCCTGACTATCTCACCGTTTCACTGAGAGGACAGAACTCCTTGCCTCCTCTGGGTTCCTGATCTTGAACGCTGACCGAAGGCACCTCAGGGAGGGCCGCCCGAGCCCACCAGGTGTGTCTGTCTGCACCTGCTCCCGCCTCAGCACCTGCATTAGCCCCATGGAGGTGATCTCGTTGCTGCACTGGCCTCCACAGGAACAGGGCATCACCACTCTGCCCTCTCACTATCACCTCACAGGTGCCCACCCTCAGCACCCAGAACATCCAGACACTCTCCAAAGGACGTGAGCATGCCGGAGGGGATGTGCGCACGTCCTGTGGGGGATGTAGGCATGCTGGGGCTGATGGAAGTGCGGCAGAGGGGCAGGGGGGAACTTGTGCACACCATGGTCCAGGACTGTTGGAGGCGCTGTGGGTGAGAGCGCGCTGGGGGACGTTCGCACACTGTGGGGAGGAGAGGATGCGTGCACTGGAGGCCTGTGGCTGCGCAGATCTGCAGGCCCGGATCGGCCTGAGCGGGGCGGGACGCCTGCGCACGCTGCCCAGTGTGCGTGTGCTGCTCAAGGCGATGAAGGCAGGTGTCTCGCCCCGCCCTGCCCACCGGCTTCTTAGCACATGCATGAGCTGGCTTCGTCGCCTTGGGTAGCGTGCTCCAGGCAGGTGGGCAGCATGCTCTAGACAGGTGGGCAGGTGTTCCGCCCCGTCCACTGGCTTCTCTGTGCCTGCGAGTGCTGACCACTGGCTGGAGCAGGGTGCCTGGCTTTGTTGCCTTGGGCAGCGCGCTCTGGACGGGTGGGCAGTGTGCTCCAGGGGGGTGGACAGGTGTCCTGCCTCACCCACTGGCTGCTCCGTGCCTCCGTGTGCTGCTCCCAGGCCCTCCACGGGCGGGGTGGGGCAGAGCACCATCTTTGTCGCAGAGTGACCCTCAATTTACATATTCCCTCCTTGTTGGCTGTGGGCACCGCCATCTTTGTTGTGCAGTTATGGTCAATTTACATATTCCCTCTTTATTAGATAGGATGGTTAGCCTTGCTGGGCAGCCTTCAGAAAATAGATTCAACACACTTGGGGTATTCATAGGCCTAACAGAAAGAGAAGGAGAAAGAAAATGAAGATTGGGTGTTATTTTCCTCTTGGATCCTTCATTATAAATTTAAAAAATCTGAGTCAACAAGGTTTGGTTGAATTTTTAAATAAAGATAACGTGGAAAATCCTTTCATTACACACAGGGCTTTTAGGTGGTTCTATGCTTGTCAACTATCTAACTTCACTTACTGGAATTGCAGCCTCTTTATTTTGACACCTTATTCCATGAGACAATCATTTAATGAGCACCACCTGAATGCCTAACACTGTGCTAAGTGCTGTAGAGCAAGAATTGTGACATTTTTGGATTTCACAGACTTGTAGCATTTTAAAAAAGTGGGGATACCATAAAGTTGATGTATATTTTTTATTTGCCAAGGAAGTGTTCCTAAAAAAACAAACTAACAACTACTACCTATTCTTATAGCTATTCTTCATTGTAGCTGGTGGAAACTTCACCCAGGCTCTCAGCAGGGAGTCACTTTCTGTGCAGTCCCTAAAATTAATACAAAACATTCCTACCCACCTAGTTTCCTCCTGACATGTTAGTTTAATAAGTAGTTGAATGGTGCTTAAAATTGATATTCCTTTCAAGACAATTAATTATGAATTACTTTCATAAAATACTTTAGATTCACTCATTGTTACATAGCAATTTAATGTCCTTTAATTCTAGATCTTATCTGTTTAGGAGTCATCATCACCATCAACATATTTTTACAAGGCTTTAAAAAAAGTTTTTATTTTTTTTATTTATTTATTTTTTTTATTGATTTTTTACAGAGAGGAAGAGAGAGGGATAGAGAGTCAGAAACATCGATGAGAGAGAAACATAGATCAGCTGCCTCTTGCACACCCCCTACTGGGGATGTGCCCGCAACCAAGGTACATGCCCTTGACCGGAATCGAACCTGGGACCCTTGAGTCCGCAGACCGACGCTCTATCCACTGAGCCAAACCGGTTTCGGCTAAAAAAAGTTTTTAAATCTAGTACAGAGGTTTTCAAAACTGCTTTAAAAAAAACCACACACACCATCGAAACCTTTCTTCAAACGAAATCTTATTCAGGAAGACCAATATCTAAAATAGATCAATGCAGGCTGTTCTGATTGAAGCAGTCTGTGTGGTTCCCCCTTTTTCTTTGTTCCCCTCTGAACAGTAGCCCCCAAGACACCTCCACACAACCCCAGGGCTCCACAGAGCAAACTCAAACAGCTACTGATCTAACAGAGCCAAGACTCTAGACTTTTTAAGTCAGAAGATATCTTAGAGACAATCACAGATACAGAACAGCAGATCAGGGGGACCTGAGAGCTCAACTGGCGATTTCCCCTCAACTCACAGACAAGAAAACCAAGGCCCAGAAGGATTGCAGAACACCTGTGTCACACACATCGCTACTTAGGGCAGTCGCATGAGTAAAAGTTAGCATTTTTGCCCTAACTGGTTTGGCTCAGTGGATAGAGTGTTGGCCTGTGGACTGAAGGGTCCCAGGTTCGATTCTGGTCAAGGGCATGTACCTTGGTTGCAGGCATATCCCCAGTTATAGGGTGTGCAGGAGGCAGCTGATCGATGTTTCTAGCTCTCTATCCCTCTCCCTTCCTCTCTGTAAAAAATCAATAAAGTATATTTTTTTAAAAAAAGTTAGGATACTTTTGTTCCAGTCACATGCTCTTCTTATCTTACTTGCTTGGAGGTTTTATGTGCAGGGAAATGGCAGGACCACCTGGAATATAATGATGGAAAGCAGAGAAGAGGAAGCACGAGACAGGAAGAAAATGGAATAAACAAGTGGACTAATTCCTCTTCCATTCAAAGAACGTAGAAGCTGAGTCACTGTCTACATGAGTTGTACAATATAGTTATGATAAAAAAAAAAAAAAAAAAAAACAGCGAGGTACAAAAATAAGAATAATGTTCTAAAAAGACTAACTCTGAGTTACCAAAACCTTGAACACACCACTGTATTGGAAGTTACACAGATATGTGAGGAAAGGTTGCCGCCCTGCTATCAAAGTGGGTTTAAAATAAAAATCTGGACCAGAATCTGACAAATCAAATTTGTAAAAACTCGATTGTTTCTCTACACTTGACCTTAGCTGGAAGGCAGAGAAGCGATGGATTGTTTCTCTATAGCAAGACTGTTACACACTTTGGGAGGGGCGCTTGTTGCTTCTCACAGCACAGACCTGAGTGAGGACACAGCGTCCCCATCGGTCAGATTGGGTGTTCCAGTGTGAGCACCGCCCATGTGATCAACCCCAGACACGGGAGCACACGGGAGCCACGGTCCAGCGGCTCTGTGCACCAGCATGGTCTTGTCCACTCCGCGCTCACACTGCCAGGGCTCCTCCCTCTGTCCATCTTCCTTCCTCTCATACTTCAACTTGTCTCAGTTTGTATATAGATGTGCGCTTGTGTGTGTTTTGAATAACTAACTAGACATAAACTTACTGTTTTTCCCCCCCTTATCTTTAACAGCAATTTGGAGTAAAAAATCTATTCATATTAAAGACAATGCCATACCCATTCCTATAAAATTCATCCATTAGCAAGTGGTTCTACTAGTAAATTAGGAAGCACTATGTCTGAAAAAGCAGAAACAGACTTCCTAATTTGCCAATTCATTAATTTTTTCACAGTTAAAAGCCACTAATAATATTAAAGAAAATTTTCCAAAAAGGACAAAGATTATTTTCACTTTCGTATTATAACTGTTTCCATTTGTCTGTTTTCCCCTTCCCATTCAGTCTGCATATATATATGTATGTATATATAAATCCTCACCCAAGGATATGTTTTCATTGATTTTAGAGAGAGGAAAAGACAGAGAGAGAGAAACATCAATTGGTTATTGGTTGCCTCCTGTATGTGCCCTGATCCGGGATTGAACCGCAACCCTGACCGGAAGCTGCAGCCCTTTGGTATATGGGGAGACACTCCAACCAACTGAGCCACCCATTCAGGGCTATATTCTTATATGTTTTAAAAATAGTTGAAATCATGATGTGTCATGTAATTTTGCTTTCTATTCCAATCACTCTACATACTGTAAACAATTGTCCATGTTGCTACCTATTCTCTTTCTCAGGGCGAACCAAGCCAATGTCCATGGACAGAGGTAAGTATGAAAACTAGTCACCTTGGTTGGGACCAAGTGTCTCTCTCTCTCTCTTTTGAACCTCACTGTATGCAAACACCAAGGAAGTGTAAATGCTGCTGTTTTCAAAACATTTTTTAAAAAGTATCCACCTGAAAACAGTGAATTTGGACTGACTGAATGAATACTCTAACTGAACACTAACATGCTTTCCTTTTAGGGACAATGAAATAACTGAATTAGCCTCAGTACAACTTGTATATCTGTCTTGGGACGCTGGAGTCATTAGCTCTTTATTAATCTACCTTTTTCATACAGTATATTATCCTTTAAAAATATGCACCTAATCCTCAGCAGTAATTAATCACTTCCTATGACAAGTTGTTGATCCTTGTGTTTTTTGTACACTTTAAATTATCAGGCAGTATATTGTTTAAATTTAACATATTTGTTAATTAAATGTGTTAAATTAAAATATATTATTTATAAAGTATATTTAATTAATTTGTTAAATTAAAGCATATTGTTTAAACTTAACATATTTGTTAATAGAGAACAGTCTTTTAGTTGTTAAAAGGTAGGGATTTTTGTCTGATTCATTTTTATTTCCCTCAGGACTTGCAGCACAATGTTGTCCAAATAGTATATGTTCAATAAAAGTTCATTGAACTAGACTGACTGATTTACCTTTAAAATAATCAGTTACCAGGAGACATGATTTTCTGATAAATCTAAGCCAGTTTGTAACCCAAGTTCTGATACTTATCAGATGAGTCATTTAGGGCATTTACCATTCAACTGTGCTGGTGAAATATACACACTGGAGTCTGAAAAGCTATTACATTGAGTAATTTTGTCATTTCAGTCATGGATTAAATCAACTAACTAACTTCTGACCCCAAGAGGATTTCGACCACGTGGTCTTTTATACTCTGTCACTCTGTTTAAATTCAGTTTGAATTTGTGCACATTCATTTATAGCATGAAGAGCCTTCATTTTATAATACCCAGGTCAGAAAAGAATTCCAAATTGGATCAGATGCCCCTGCTATATTCTCTCAGAGGACTGCCCACTGGTAACACCTATCTCAGCCTGTAATTATACTGTATATCTGTGTGGTTATGAGATGAATGTGCATCTCCCTCTGAGTCTGGAATGGCCATGAGAGTAGGGGCTGAGCCTGTTTCTGAATTATTTTATCCCCAGAGTTCGGCAGTCTCTGGCCCATAGTGCATATTCAAAAAAGGTAGCTGAACAAATTACAGGCATCCAAGAGAAAGCAGAAGTTGAGCTGAGTTTTGAAGACAGGTAAGAGAAACTGACTTAACAAGATGAAAAAAGGACACCGTATGGGGTGATGGCTTGAAATGGGGGCACGGGTGGGGTAGACATATTAGGGGCAATCCCTAAGGAATTACATTTAATACAGCAGGAACCTGTCTTTGTAGCAGGTACGTCCATGTCTGAGCTTGGCCCAGTGTATGAAATTTGTGCACTAGTAGGGTCCCTAGCAGCTGCTGGCTGCCAGCTGGGGCCTCCCTCCCTTCCCCTGGCCGGCCTGGCTCCCTGGTCAAACTCCTGGACAGCTCTCGGTTGAGGGGACAATTTGCATACTACACTTTTATTATATAGGATAATTAATTTCTAAAACCATCAAGAAGCCCAATAATACTGAATGGTCACGGATATGAGAGGCTTTTGTTAAAGACACATGCAGTTTGGTTGCCTTTGTTTTGCAAAAAGAGGAAATTTCCATGATGCAATGGTTCTGAAAGTTGCAGGTGACTGATACTTTCCTCCCCTGGAAAAAAGAAAAATGTAACCAGTTTTCCCCAAAGCACATGACTCACCTGGGAAAACCTTTTACTTCCCAGAGGACGTGACCAGCCAAGGTCATACAGATTCAGTGGTTCTCAGTCAAGTAGTCATGTCAGACACTTTCCACTATTCTACAATGTTCACGGGCATTTTAGGAGTTCAGAACACATGTAGCCACTTTAACCTCAGGTGATCTGTTTTCTATGTTTCTTATCCTGATCTTCATGGAATAATCATATCTGTGCTGCCCCAGTACTCAGAGGTGATATCAGACCAAATGAGTCAGGATTCCACAACATTCCTCAGGTCCCCATGTTTCCCCCCACTCTCTTTCTCTTGCTAGTTCTGTTTCCTATCTCCTTTCATCACCATAGCTTATAACTAATTCTCTGAACATCCCAGAACATTTAGTATCTCCCAAATCCATGCTCTTTGTTTGTAGAATGTTCAATCTTTCTCTCCCCAAAGCTGTATTCAAAGATTGTGGCTACTCCCAAATGTCCTGTCGGGCCCATGTATTTTGAGTGCATGTATGTTTGGGTGAGTTCTGTCTGAGATTCCTTCCAGCTGCTGAAAGAAATAGCATGGTAGGGAGTTTGGATTGATTTTAATAAAAAACCTTTTATTTTGATTGTAGCTTTGACAGAAATGGATTTTTGCAAATCCTCACCTCTCCAGGGCAGCCAGAGCAGAGGGAAAAAGCTTCATGAAAAAGCATCCATACTGCAGAGATGGCCTTTTCGTTTTGAGATAGTCAACTGGTCCAGAATTTCCTCTTTGTCTGGTTTCTATTAAATCTATTAAGAAAGGATTCAGTGAGCTGCACTTCCTGCTATCTTCCTGGAGATGTAAACCCTGGTGTCATCAGAATCATAGGAATGCGCCTGGATGTACTGATAAGCAATTATCACTGGGCTTAAAAGGAGAATGATAAGGTCTAGGCCTCTGACAGGGCAAAGACTTTGAGATTTATTTCGAGTGTTATCAGGAGAGCTTTGCTACCTATGCAAAGCTCCTTCTTGGAGGAAAAAAGAAAAGAAAAGCATACGGAGAGATTATATTTCTTGCAAACGTTTATCAATCAAAACAAGGAACTCTGAATGCAAAAGTGAAATACAATCACAAAATCCATTTTAAATGGGGGGAAAAAGCCACAGAAAACATGGACCTTCTGAGGATTAAAGGGAGAAATCCTTACCTATGATTTAAAAAAATCCTTACCAGAGATCAAAATAGAGAGGGGCTATGACAGGGAGAAATCGCCAAGAGATTGCTTTCACAAATGATTTGGGATTGAAATAATTTATACTGCTTATATTCTGCCATTGAGAGCGAGATGGGAAATTTATGGAACTGTATAAAATGGCTTGCAGTAGAATAGAACTATAAAAAAAAAAATAGAACATAATCTCAACTCCAGGGCTGCAGAAAGATTTTCTTTTTAATTAGGAAATCCAAGTCCATGGAATGCAGTTTAAATGATGAACTTGCTGATTAATTAACTTGATATTAATTCCAACAAGCCCTTCTAACCACAGTATGTTTTGCTCCAGTAGTTCTACAATGATTTCTCAAGGAAAGATAAAACTTTGTTAGGGAACATTGCCTACTGTTCTTTCTTTAAGGCATCATGTCTGAAATGAAAATTTCAAGGAATCAGCCACTCCAGGAGCTAACTAGCAAATCAAGGAACGCTAAACTGATTTATCACAATCAATGTATGGCTCCTTGTCTCAGCAATTCCTTCCACTAAAACAGAACAGCACTGCCCAACAAATATTTATGAACAAATTTAGGCAGCAGCTAATCCACTACTGAGCTAGTCTCATTTATTTTATTCATTCACTCACTTATCCACACAACAATTATTGTGTTAGGTACTGGACCAAGTGCTGTGGATGCTGAAGTGAACAAACAGATAAGACACCTGCCCGCTTGTGACTTACAATATACAAACTATTTCACTAGCCAGCTAGTTCGTGTTTAAATTGTTTTCTAAAGCCAATAATTTATTTTTCAAACAAAATCATTTATAAAGCATAGAATAATATGCTCATAGATAGAAAGAAGCTTAGATAGAAAGAGCTCAGAGACAGGCCATCTAGTCCCACTCCTTAAGAAAGATGTTTAGGACCTCATAGTGTGTGTCATGGTGAGGCCTAAACCCCAAGAAATGGTGATATGCACAATAAAATTCTTTACAGAATTGAAAATAATTGCATTGGTATAAGAGGTAGGCAGGAAAAGCAAAAAGAACTGTGCAAGATAAGGCAAAGAAACTGTCCAGTACCTAACAGAGTCTTCAGATCAGTCCTCCTAAATGAGCAGTAGACCTGACTGAAAATGTCCTTTTAAGTTGTTGTTGTTTTTCTCTCCACTTATCTTTATTTCAGGAGCTCTGAAATGGCTCTATTGAGAGTTGAAATGCCCTTGGTGGATCCTCTCTCAGTCACATTGTAGATGCCCTTATTCATAGAACAAAAACTTGGAAAAAATAGAAAGGAAATAACTTCTATCAGTTTTACACCTAACTTCCAACAAATTAACTCATACCTTATGAGTCTGTACAAATAAAACAGCCATACCTGAGAGTTATGGAGCAATGGTTTCCTAAGTATTATCACCTTTTATTTCCATAACAACCCTTTGATGGATGGATGGGTCAATTTCTATTCTACTGATGAAAACACATGATTAAAATAAACAAAAAAGCAAGACTATAGACCAGGTTTTCAGGCTCTTGGTTTGGTTTTCTTTCCATTGTATGGATAAATGAGTGAATGAATAACATAAATTATATCCTGGAGCCACTCAAAAACAGCCGAATGTCTAAAAGCTTTAGCAGGTAGGCTCCTACTCTGCTTATGCGAACATTCATGCAACATCGTCCACAGAGCCTGGGCAGTGCACATGCCCAATGCATGCCTACTGAATGACCATTTTATTGTTGTCGAAATCAGGGGCTTTTGTTATCTGATATAACTAACACTGCTCCCAGATTGTAACACCTGTCAGTGAGCCTGCCCTGCCCACTCTCAGTGAGCCTGCCCTCCCCACTCTCAATGACCCTGCCCTCCACACTCTCAGTGAGCCTGCCCTCCCCACTCTCAGTGAGCCTGCCCTGCCCACTCTCAATGACCCTGCCCTCCACACTCTCAGTGAGCCTGCCCTCCCCACTCTCAGTGAGCCTGCCCTCCACACTCTCAGTGAGCCTGCCCTGCCCACTCTCAGTGCCCTGCCCCACTCTCAGTGAGCCTGCCCTGCCCACTCTCAGTGAGCCTGCCCTGCCCACTCTCAGTGACCCTGCCCTGCCCACTCTCAGTGAGCCTGCCCTGCCCACTCTCAGTGACCCTGCCCTGCCCACTCTCAGTGACTCTGCCCTGCCCACTCTCAGTGACCCTGCCCTGCCCACTCGCAGTGACTCTGCCCTGCCCACTCTCAGTGACCCTGTCCCACCCCACTCTCCGTGAACCTACTCTACCCACTGCAAAGATGAACAGACTTTCTGTGAAAAGCTACAAAGTGGGGAGAAACTCAAAGATTATTTTGATGAGTGGCCAACTGATAGAAAATACTAGTTTCACTTAATTGCACAGAAAAACTGTCAAGCTCAATTTGACTGTTTAAAGAAGCACCACCTTCTCTAAGTTTTGGTTGCTTTTTCTGTGATTCTCAGCCCTCAGAAAGCATTAGAATCACCTGCAGGGCTTGTTTAAACACAGATTACAGCCTGCGCCCTGACTCCGATTAGGTAGGTATGTAGAGGGGCCTGCTGGAGAATTTGCTTTTCTAACAAGTTCTCAGATAATGTTGATGTTTCTAGTCCAGTATTAGCACACTGAGAACTACTGCTTTATGATCTTTAATATTATAAAATGTTGCAATTATGTTTTAGCATAGGATACTCTTGGGTGTCTCTTCTGGGCACTGGATCTACAGGCACAATAACATGTTTTGGGGTGGTGACAAAACATTTGACATACAGTTTTCCCCATATCTGATCCTCTTCTGTTTTGTTTTTTTTTAATTCTCTTTCCTCCTGTGCCAAGCCTGAGTCAACAGAAGGACTCCCCACGTTTCCAATGACTGGAATTTACCGTAGGAGTGGTGTGAAGAAGGAGCGACAAGGTGACGCTATGCTGCTTATCTGCTGTACTGCGGGAAAGCTCTGCTATTAACTCCTGTGGTCACTCCTTCCTCTTGCCTAGTCATTCAGGAATCAATTTATCAATCAGTCAGTCAATTAATAAACCATCCAAACATCCTGAAACTATTTGGCTTGACCCTATTATCAGTAATTTTAACAACTATCAAATACACCTGGGAAAGGGAATGTGGAAAAGATGGGTAGAGAGTGAGCAGAGGCTGACAGTTTCCTAATGAGCACATGGGCTTTCCACTTGGAAAGCTGCACCTTGCTGTACAGTGGGGTTCTAGCTTGCTAATAGGAAGTAGAGGCTTCCCGCAGAGAAGCGATTTACGATTCTTCCTTTTGGCACATGGATTTTTTTACTTGGAGTTGGAAATCAATACATTCAAGATCATTTATTACCTTCATCCTCTTAGCACTGCAAATTCGTTGATGATAGGGTTTTAACTAGTCTTCTGATTGTTAGACGTAAGGATATTTCTAGCTAAAAAATGGGGCATTCATATTGCCCTTATTTTATTTTCAATTCTTTCTTTAATCCCTAGAAAGAATGAAAACTGGTTGCATTGCTAAAGTAAAGAAGTACATGCTCTCGTATTTCTATAGTGAAAGTCTTCATGCTTTGACATTGTGTCAATGGTAATTTCTAGCATGTACAGCCCTCTTAACACCTCTGTGTAGGATGTGGTTACCACCCAGAAATTATAGCAAGTTAATCTAAAGGCTTTATTAAATTATTCTGAAGCCTGCATGAACACAGTTGTTGTTCTTGAGCATTTGGAAAATGTTGTTCTTTAGAATTAGCCTACTGAGCTAGAAGAAAATAAAGAACACTCACCAAAGGGGAAAAGTGACAAAAATTCCAGTGACTAATGGTTTTTAATTATATTTGCATAATAGTCTCTTGGTACAAGTGCTACTTAGTGTGTTGATAATTCCTGCCACTGATCCATTAGGCCCCTTCATACACATGTAAGCGCCTAGACCAGAGCACAGAACATCAGAACATTATCTAACTGCACTCAAGTGCTTTGAATGAGATCAATTTAATGGCACTCCTCACCATCCTACTAGCAGCAATTTCTGGGGGTGTGAGCAATGATAAGCAGCTTCCAACTGACATGCTAGTTAATGGTTTTATGCTAGGATAGAAAATAAAGAATATAACAAAGGTAACAGTTTGTTATAACCTTATATCTTTAAGTCCTGATCATTGTGAACAATGCTACTACAATTACTTGATCCCAGCTTGCCTTAGACCAGTGGTCGGCAAACTGCGGCTCGAGAGCCACATTCGGCTCTTTGGCCCCTTGAGTGTGGCTCAGCGTGAGAACCACTTCTTCAAAATAGACTTACCCAGGCTGAAAACCGACTTCTGCGCCTGGGCCACGAAGTTTCAATCGCACTGTATGTACGCGCCCGCATGTGGTATTTTGTGGAAGAGCCACACTCAAGGGGCCAAAGAGCCGCATGTGGCTCGCGAGCCACAGTTTGCCGACCATGGCCTTAGACTAATGCTCAGATGAGAAAAGAGATCTTATTTATTGATTTATTCACTTAACAAATGCATTTTGGATACAACTACACACCACAAACTGGGCTGAATGTTTGGGATTCAGTGTGAGTGATTGGACTCTGACTTCACAAAAGAAGGAGTCAAATAACCACACAAATACTTAGTTAGAAACTGTGCTAAACACTTTGAAGGAAATGTAAAAGGGACCACCAAAAAGCCACAACAGGGAAATGTTAGGGGGATGTATCTTTTCTGAAGTTCAAAGACAGCTTTCTTGGGGAAGTAGCATTTGATTTTAATTTTGTGGCCAATGACCCGAATTTTACTGATTCCAATTTCCTTTTCTTCTGCATTTGGCTAATATCTGTGAGTGATAATCTCAGGGCATTTACATTAGGTTCCAAATGAGAAATAAAATTACATTAAAGCCTGGCAGTGGGTGCAATGGCAGGGTCTTAGGTGGCACTCTGAGCAGAGGCCTGGCATTACCCCCGAGGTTTCTGATGAAGTTCCCACCACTGCCGAACATTTACATCAGACTGTCTGAGGACAACCTGAGTTGCAAACACTCCTATCCTCTAGGATGCTCTGATGCTCTGAGAAAAGGGTTTAACTTTTAGATGTGGGATTTGGGACTAGGAAGGAGAACGTATGTACTTGACAGACATGGCATTTCCAATCAGAGGCTGAAGGTCATGTATTTAGAAATACCAGTTTCCCATTTATGGGACCTAGACTAATTTTTTCCATTATTTGGCAATGGATTAGCAAACATACCCTCCAAGCTCACTATGATTAGGGATCTGTGGGTAAACAACAATGGAAGGAAATGAAGGGAAAACAGAATCTTGATCATGCCCTTCATGTTGCTATTTGGGGAAACAAAAAACTCACCAATTAAACTAATGTAAGGCAATGACAAAGAATATTATAAGTGGTAAATAATATAATCAGACATCTTTAATCTATGAGTACAAAAGAAATACCAAATGAAAAAGTGGTCAGATGTATAACATATTAACTGGGTTTACCTTGAAGTGGAGTTATGACAGAATATTTATTATTTTTGCTTGTTTATACTTGCTAAATTTTCTCCCATAAGCTATTTTTCTCTAAGAATACAAAAACATTAAAAGCTTTATAGAAGTTATATTCAAGCTTATTGACTCTTTCTTAGGCTGTGCCCACTCTACCAACAAGCCTATCAAAGGCATTCATCATTTTTGTTTTTTTTATATAGCATTTTGACTCTTTCTCAGAGTTTTCATTTTTCTGATTACATGACCTATCTGGTTTCGCATGTTTTTTTTACATTTTCCATGAGAGCCTTTAATGTATTTATTTTTAAATTCCTTATTTCCATAATCTGTATCATACCTGAGTCTAACTTTGATGCTTGCTTTGTTTCTCGAGATTGTGTTTTTTCTTGAGTTTTAGCATAGCTTATAATTTTCTATTGAAAGACTGACACGGTTTATCCGGTAGTAGGGAATGAGTTATATACTTTTAGCTATAAATTTAACTTTTATCTGACTCGGTAAAATTTATCTGGTTGAATTTTTTATTGATTTCAGAGAGGAAGGGAAAGGAGGAGAGAGATAGACGCATCAATGATGAGAGGGAATCATTGATCAGTTGCCTCTTGCATGCCCCTGACTGGGGATCGAGCCTGTAACCCAGGCATGTGCCCTGACCTGGGATCGAACTGTGACCTCCTCATTCATAGGTCCATACTCAATCACTGAGCCACACTGGCCGTGCTGATTGAATTGTCTTTAATGTTTATTGTACCTGCGGGTACCAGGGGCCTCACATTCCTCTAGTCTCCTTGTTTCTGCCTCCTCCTTAAAGAGAGTCCACGCCTTGCAAATCCTTTAGTGGTCATCCACCGTAATGACACTGGGGCACTGTTAGTGTGGTGGTAAGGTGTGGGGAGGGGAAATGGTCTGCGATCTTATGAACAAATCTCAGTCTTTTAGGGGGCCTGTGTTTCTTGGCCATGACGTCCACATCTCTTTCTTATCTTCCCTACTCACCAAGTGAGACAAGAAAACCAAGGGGTGCCAGAGTTAGAGAAATGTCCTTTCCACTGCCGGGATAAGGCTCTGGTTACGTCTGTCTTTTTTTTTTTTTTTTTTTTTTTTTTTCTTTTCCTGGAGAGCCGACATTTGTTATGGAGAGCACTTTGGGCATAATTCCCAAAGGTTCCTCTTCTTCCACCCTGCCCGAGCCCAGAGACCTTTCTTGGCTCTTCACTGTGAGAATCTGGTGAGGCTTCTGAAGGTTTCTCACTCTTAGCTAGTCCATTCTCAGTCTCCAGCAAACCATTAGAATTACCACTTCAAGTTTGAGTTTATGGCTCCAGAAGCTTCTGTCCTGTCCAGGACAGGCAAATCTCAACTGTGACTCATAGAATTTACCTGCGTTATGGACTGCTGTGTCCTTCTAACATTCATATGTGATATTAGGAGGTGCGTCTTTGGGAAGCAATTAGGTTTGGATGAAGTCATGAAGGTATAGCTCCTGTGATGGATTTGATATTCTTATAAGGAGAAAAAGTGACTAGAGATCTCTCTCTCCACATTGTGAGGATACAGCAAGAAGGCTGCTGTCTGCACAGTAGGAAGTGAGCCCTCACCAGATACCAAATCTGCCACCACCTTGATCTTAGACTTCCAGCCTCCAGAATTGTGAGAAATAAATGTCTGCTTTTTAAGCCACTCAGCACATGTTATTTTGTTAAAACAGTCTGAACTATGACAACTCCAGATTTTTGGGTAGCATTGTCTCTCCAGATTTTTGGGTAGCATTTTGCCCTGCATCTTTAATTCTTCTGATAAGTCCAAGAAAAGTCATAGAGTTTTTTAGTCTGTTTAGCTTTTCTAGTTGTAAGAACAGGACTGACCACTACTAAGCTCTTTAAATGTCATGACAAAAACCAGAACAGAAGTAGCATCTTCTTTTCATAATTATATATATAGTGATACCCTTGAGCAAACCATATAATTTTAAACATTTCAGTGTTTTTAGGGCTACTGCCTACATTTGTGAAGGTGGTGCTCTACACAAGGGCACCCAGCTTAGCAGTCAAAAAGGGATGGCATTTAATTTGTGCAAAGGTGCCCTGTGGGCTGAAAGCTGATCCTGCTTTGCAGGGAGAGGCAAGCCTGAACTAGTAGTCCATTACAGCCATCCTATGGGGCTCACTACCCAGAGACTCCTCCCAGCCAAGTTAGGACCTATCCTTAGAATTCCCCCACCCTGCTGGGGGCTTGATGGAGCAGGACCACCAGCAGAGAGTCCTTTCAGATGCTTCACTAATTTCCAGCCTCACTCTCTGAGAAGGTCATAGTCTCCACTCTCAAGTCCTTCAACCTTTATTGTGTCTCCTGCTGCCTCTTGTCTGCCTAGAGCCTGGTTGACAACCAGCATTTGAAAGCAATGAGTATTCCACAATCACAGTCCTTTAATGGGCACCCTCCCTGTTCTGGGGAGCCAACTGGAAAATGTGAACTTGAGTTCAGGAGAGGAGGCTTGTGCAAAGCAGCCAACTTTCCCAATATGGAGCCACAGGGTGTCTCTAAGAGGGGCGGTGGCAGCAGCATTTTCCTGGCCTCGATAATCACATCTGGCCCTTACTCAGGGAAGGGGTTGGTGGCCGTAGAAGCTGGTAATGATTCCGGCATTATATCAGTAGCAGGCGGCCCTCATTTGTTCTGCTGCCTAGCACTAGGACAAGATCACTGTGTATTATTGCTCCAAGGCAGTAAGCATTTTATATAACGTGAAGACTTTTTTCACTCAATTTACTTTCATGCTTTGGGCTGATGAAAATAATAGTCACATGTTGATCACGGGTACCTTGACAGATAATGCTCAGAAATGCAGGTCACTGCTCCATTCTATCTTTTTCCCCCTCACACACATTGAAGGTTGTTATTTAGAATCTCATTCCATCACCACCTTCACATCCCAACGTAGCTGAAGCTGAGAAGACCAAGGCAAAAATAATTCTGTCTGGGGCCCTCAATCCTGCAGTCTGCCCTAAGGGATAATTTATGCTGATTTGTTTTAAAGAGACAGGCATACATAATTCATGTCCTGTGCATTGCAGCTTTTGGCCATTGAAAAGATTATCTCTCTTTTGGCAGCACTTGCAGGAACCAGCTACAATAAACATTTCATACCTCAGTAGACACTCTTTTTCTCAGCTAATAGGAGCCTGACTTAAATGTACACTCCATCATGAGAGGAGTGTATTTAATGGTGAATTCAGCTGAGCAGTTTTTTCCCTTCCAAAGCATAAAATGAGCTTATTATCAGTATCAATAGTTTTTTTTTTTCTCAAAAGGAGTCAAGGTGTGAATGGGCATGAAAGGGAAATTAAATTGAAACTCTGGTGGTTTCATGGTTGGAGGCCAGTTTAAAACTCAAACTTAATAACTGCCTTTGAACGAGCCAGGAGAAGTATAGGATCAGAAAAGCACAGATTTTTGAAGGGAGGCATCAGAGCTAGGGTTCCCAGCCAGAAGGCAGAGGGGCCAGGCAAACGGGAGACTTCTGAGGGTACCAGGAGCACTGCTAAGGATGGGTGAATTTATACCTGCATAGATTACAGTGGTATTAAGTGTCATCTACACAAGTAGAGCCAAAGTGGTCTTTTAAAAATGCAAATCTCATCAAGCTGCTCCTTTCCTCAAAGCACTTTCACAGCGTTTCCATTTCATATGGGAGGACGGCCAAGGAGCCTGCAGGACCTGGCCTCTGCTCATGCCCCATCCTCAGCAAGCCTTCTGAGGCCCATCCTTACTGCTCTCCAGCTACCAAGGCCTTCTTTAAATGTCCACAACTGTGTGCTTTCACCAAGCAACTCTTGTTCTTACTGCAAAATGCATCCCAAATGCCATTTCCTCAGGGAACTTTTCTATTTATTTTGGCAAGCGTAAGCCCTTTTAATGTGCTCATGCACTTTTGTGCTTCAGAAATTTTTTGATTATTTGAAATTTTTGATGTTCATGTTCTTTTTCTAGACTGTAAACTCCTGGAGGGCACCTGGACTCTGGCTCACAAATGTGTCCTCCTAGGGCATGATATGCCCTCTATTCACAGTTGCTCCATGAATGAGTGAATTAGAGCAGTGGTTCTGAGAGAGGGTGGGCATCAGGATCACCTGGTGAAGCACAGATTGCCTGCTGGTCCCCTAGAAGTTCTGATTCATGGGGATGGGACCCAAAATTTGCATTTTGAATGAGTTCCCAGATGGTGCTGAAACCACACAACATTGGGAAGCCCTTCCACAATTGCATAATCTTTCCATTGGGACCTCAAGTTAGAAGATTTGCAATCTGGATTCATCTAACCAGCTGGAGGTTCTTAAGCAATTCTTATATTTTCTTTCTAGTCAGTTAATAAATCCTTGTGCTTCATTCTTTGCGGTATCCCCTATATCTCTATGTTCCTTCCCTTTTGCTCTATTTCTAGATGGGGGGGCATTATAACCTTGCATTTGGACTATTATAACTACATCTTAGTCATTTTCTTGGTCCCCACTATCTGTTACTTAAATCCTTCACTTACGTTTTTGCCATTAAGTGACTCAGAGACAGTTTTGACCAGCCCTGCCATCATCTAAAATCTTGTTGGAGATACCAGCATGCAAGGCTTTTCACAGCCTGGACTTCCTGCTAGGTGTGTTGCTAACCTGCCCCCAATTACACAGGAGACTCCTCATTAAGTGTTTACTGCACCTAATTATTCATCATCCCTGATAAGCTGTCAGCTGCATAGGGGCAAGCACCACTCCAGTCTTGCTAACCATTATCATAAAACATTACTGTACACAGAAGTCACTGTACACTAGATTTTTCCTATTGCACAATCCTATCTAATAAAAGAGTAATATGCAAATTGACCATCACTCCAACACACAAAATGGCTACCCCCATGTGGTCAAAGATGGCTGCCCCCATGTGGACACAAGATGGCTGCCACAAGATGGCCAGCAGGGGAGGGCAGTTGCGAACAATCAAGCCTGCAGAGGGCAGTTGTGGGCGATCAGGCCAGCAGGGGAGGGCAGTTGGGAGGGACCAGGCCTGCAAGGGAGGGCAGTTGGGGGCAATCAAGCCTGCGGGGGAGGGCAGTTAGGGGTGACCAGGCCAGCAGAGGAGGGAAGTTGGGGGCAACTGGGCCTTCAGGGAAGGGCAGTTAGGGGGGACTTGGGCCTGCAGGGAAGGGCAGTTAGGGGCAAACAGGCTGGCAGGGGAGCAGTTAGGCATCAATCAGCCTGGCAGGGGAGTGATTAGGGGGTGATCAGGCTGGCAAGCAGAAGAGGTTAGGGGCAATCAGGAAGGCAGGCAGGCGAGCAGTTGGGAGCCAGCAGACCTGGATTGTGAGAGGGATGTCTGACTGCTCGTTTAGGCACAATTCTACCGGGATCGGGCCTAAACAGGCAGTCAGACATCCCTTGAGGGGTCCCAGATTGGAGAAGGTGCAGGCTGTGCTGAGGGACACACCCCCCATGCACGAATTTCGTGCACTAGGCCTCTAGTAATAATAGTAATCATAGAAAGCACTTAACTAGCATTACTTCTGATTTTTTCAAATTACTTTACACACATCAATTTATTCAATCCTTACAACAAGGGTGCCCATTTTACATATAAGAAATTGAGGCACAGAGAAGTAATGTGTCCAAGGTCTCACAAGTGGTGGCTCAAATATTCAAACCCAGGAATTTGGTGGTAGGAGTTCATGATCTTACCTACCATCCTGTAATGATTGCGGAGTACCAGTAGACCCAGTGATGCAAAAAATTACCTAGAGTACCAATAATCTGTCTGTGCCAAATTTGTTGATTACCTATTATGCGTAGGGAGCTAAGATAGATACTTCCAATCAAGCATGGTTGTAATATAACACTGAAGGTGAGAGGCAGTCTAGTACTCTAAACAGAGTCAGACAACCTACATTCAAACACTTTCTAGGCTGTGTGACCATGGGAGACTTACCCAAATGTTCTGTGTTCTGTTCCTCATCTTTAAAATGGGAAAATAAACTCTATTTTCACGAAGTTTCTGCCAGGATTAAATGTGAAGGGTGTATGTAAAGCACTTATCACAGTAACAAACACATTATGCCTCTTTAGTAGATGAGGGCAATTTTCTGACCTTGGGCAATTTTCTATTTGTTCAGTACATAGGAATTGGTAATGGTACTCTGGGATGAAGGCTATAGTACTACTAGAGGCCCAGTGCATGAATTCATTCACTGGTAGGATCCCTTGGCCTGGCCTGTGGGATCGGGCCAAAAGACATCCCCCAAGAGGTCCCAGATTGCAAGAGGGTGCAGGCCAGGCTGAGGGACCCCACCGGTGCACGATCAGGGACAGGAAGGGATGTGGGAAGTTGGCCAGCTGGGGAGGAACTGCGGGAGGACTCCAGGGTGTCTTTAGCCCATCCTGCTCAGTCCCGATCGGCTGGACCCCAGCAGCAAGCTAATCTACCAGTCAGAGCATCTTTCCCCTGGTGGTCAGTGCAAATCATAGCAACTGGTTGACTGGTTGACTTCCTAGTGGTGGTCAGTGCATGTCATAGCAAGTGGTTGAGCAGCCTTAGCATATCATTAGCATATTAGGCTTTGATTGGTTGAATGAATGACGGGACACTTAGCATATTAGGCTTTTATTATATAGGATAAATAGTACCTCAATATATCCAAGATGGAATACCATTTATGTTTAAGGCTCCAAGAGCTATATAAGAAGTGTGGGTAACATAGATCTAAAGATAAACTTAAAATTCATCAATTTACTCACAAATAAAATGGTTTTTTTTTAAACCAACACATTCACTGAGGATTCTCAGAGAGAAGGTGGGGGGTGGGGAAGAGAGCAACCAAAGAACTTATGTAATATAGATGCACAACCCATGGACACAGACAATAATGGGGTGAAGGCCTGGGGAGGGAATGGGAGTGGGGAGGAGGGGGTCAATGAAGAAAAAAGGGGACATCTGTAATACTTTCAACAATAAAAATTTTAAAAAATCATTCACTTATTTAATTGTTATTTATTGAGTATCTAGGTGTTAAAATCTATGATAAAGCACCAAGAATTCAGAGAAAAGGAAAATAGTATTTGTCTTTTTTTTCTCCAAACTGCTTTTATCACCCATGCTATGTTTCATCTTTCGGTATTGATCCCCTTGACCAATGTGTTAAGAAAGATTCTGAGGCTGAGTTCAGGCTCTTTGGAAAACATAGCAAAGAACTTACATTTGAAGGCTAAGGTGGATAGGTTATTAACACAGCGTTTCAACAATGAGGCAGGTACAACTCAGCATTATAAAATCTATACTTCAGCCATTCTCATCTTCCACTATCTCTCAGCTGCCATTGCAACAAAGTTACATCATGATGAGTTGGTAGGATATTTGTGGACATTTAAATCATAAAGGTCAAAGTAGGATTTGGGTTTATATGTATATATCATATATATTTGTTCATATACAAATGTATATACTTAATACCCACAGAAGACTATATTGATACACATAATATGATCATTGAAAGTAATGCTTATACATGTACATTTATATATAAAGCATGCACACACACATTTGTTAAGAATCCAAAATTTATCTCTTCTGGGCCTATGAGACCAATTTAATCTTGGTGCAGCTGGCCCCAAGGCAACCATCAAACACTGCACAGACAAGCACTTATTAGATGCTTTCAGAAATAGGACTGGCTGGCTAGATGAGAGTGGGTATATAAAAGACCTTCTCTGTAGAGAAACTCCAGCCATTGTGCCTTTCTCCCTATGAACCAATCTGTTTCATATTTTGTTTTGATGATTAAAAATGTCCCCCAAATAAGCCCCTCTAAAAGTGAAATGATAAGACAATACTTTATCTAGAACAGTGATTTTCAAATTGTATTGCATATTTCTATCACTAGAGACTATTATAAAAATGCCAGGTCCGACACACCGAGTCATCATTTCTTGAGGGTGGGATCCAGGAATATGAATTTTAACAAGCATCCCAACTGTTTTACTGCCGTTGACCTGTGACCAACACATTGAGAATCGCTAAGGTGTAAATTAAAGAACCGGCAGGTACTCATCCTACTACTCAGGAGACAGAAAGGAGGAAGACAATTCAAGGTGAGGAGTGACCTCTTTGTCAGGAGAAATGGTCAAGCCACTTCGAAACTGAGAGGTGGGTGGGAACACTCAGCACACAGTGCAGCAGCAGGAGCATCTGTGAGCAGAGCCACACTTACAATACAAGAGCAGTGGAAAACCAGGTGCCGGTGTCAGGAGAAAGGAAAAGCGGCCTGAGATAGGCAATAATAAGAGATAAGATTAAAAAACATATATTGAGAAGTCTGTAAAACTCCTCTGAATGGTAAATTATTATTTTTTTCTGTTGTCCAAAGAAACCTTTTCTCACATACACATACCCACATATGAATGTTGTGTGGATTCCACATCAATGTCATCAGTGGCTAATGGGGCTTATTAGCTGTTTCAGACATTAAGGAAACATTTCATGGGGTGAAGAGTATAGACAACAGTATGTGGGAGGCTCTTAGAAAAATTCCTGGCAAGTAGACCATGTTCAACAAATTGTATTCATTTAATTATTAATGTGCAATTACGTGAGTTTCAGAGCCTTTCCTGTTGGTGGATCAAGGTTGTAGGTCAGACAGCAAAGCGTAAATGCACAGTAATTCTATAGAAGCAGCAGGTTCCTATTCAAGGAGAGCACAGATCTCAGTGATGAGCACAAGAAAATGAACCTGGAATCTCACAAACCAGAGAGGATGATGCAAGGCCTCCAGAGAGCAGAAGCAGAAGTAACCCTAATCTCTAAGGACAAGGTATTCTGACTTGGAAGATCTCCTTATGCTTCAGGCCATAAGCAGCTGTCACTGAAGTTGCAGGGAAAGCCAAAAATGATGGGGAGGGAAAAGTAGGGTGGACTTGGGCATGGATAGTTCATGTTCATTCAACACAAAATGGAACATGAGAAGATACCTTCTTTGGGTGAGGTCATTTCTAAGATTAAAAAAAGTATAAAACCAAGTGCATATTTACTTTTATCTCAATACCTTTTTATCAAATAATGTTGAATTTTTAAAAACTTTTTTTTTTTATTGATTTCAGAGAGGAAGGGAGAGAGAGAGAGAGATAGAAATATCAATGATGAGAGAGAATCATTGATCATTGATTGGCTGCCTCCTGCATGCTCCACAGTGGGGATCAAGCTCGCAACCTGGGCACGTGCCCTTGACTGGAACCAAACCTGGGACCCTTCGGTCTCCAGGCCGATTCTCTATCCACCAAGCCAAACTGGCTAGGGCAAATAATGTTGAATTTTAATTAAGCAATACATTTGATATTTACATATTGACTAATATGCAAAACACCCCAAACAGAGTCACTGGTATTTAAGGAATTTAGAAAACATCTTACAAAACTTCTGAGAAATATAAATAGTTTACTATTGTAGCCAAGATGAAACGAAAGGGCCAGAGACACTTCCTTCATTTTTGAGCAAATTACATTGCAATCACAAACAACGTGTGCGAGAAAAAACCTTGCATAGCCCACGTGCATTACTGGCAAGTGTCTGACCACAGAGGTCAGATGGCTGTGCAGGGCCCTGGGTCATAGTGACCCTGCAGTAATGTGCCACCTCTGCAGGCTCGGGGACTGGGTCACTCACACAGTTTCTCCGAACTAATTAATATTATTTGAGGCAAAATTGTAATGTGTTCTAAACCTACCATATGTTATAAACAACAGGCAAGGATATAGTTTGAGAAGGTGAAGCTGGTAAGAGCGAAACAGTGACAGGGATGGAGGAAACAGAAAATCCTCAAAAGAAGGACATGGATTTAAAGTCATGAAATTACTATCCTGAAACATTATAAACTCACATCCTGAATTTAAAAGTGTGGAAACAAATCAAAGCAATGGGCCCTAGTACTGCTTTGTTTGCAAACTACAAACGCGTCCTCCACACCGCCAGAAACTGACAGGCACACAGGGGTCAGTAGTGATGCTGCTCAGTTCACAGATTAATTACACAGGATTTTAATAAGTGCCTCTAGTGCTAGGCAGTCTGCTAGGGGTTGGAACACTGCAGTGAACAATGGAAAGGAACACCCCTGCCCTCACAGAGTTTATACTCTGGTGTGTGGGGAGGACATCAAAATAATTAGGCACCACATATAGTCTATTAGTGATAAATACCGTGGGGAAAATAAAGCATGAAGGGAAGGGGAGTGAGGTGGGGGCCAGTAGTTTTCAGCGAAGGCTGAGGACGGCCTCACTGTGAAATGACAATGGCCTTGAGCAGAGACCTGAAGGGAGTTGAGAGAAAGCCTTCTGGAGCCCCCAGGCAGCAGCTAGTGATTCCTGGAGGAAGAGCATTGCTGACAGAAGGAACAGCAGATACAAAAGTCCAGGATGGGACAAGCTTGGTGTGTTTGCAAAACAGCTAGGTGCAGCTTGGGCAAGAGGGGCGCAGAGAGGGGCAGGCCAGCGAGATGAGCCCAGTCATGCAGGTCTCTGGCAGCTATTTGACCGGTGTTAGATGCAAAACCATCGCAGGCTTTGCCATGTCTTGCAGTTTTAAAGGATCCCAAGAAATTCTGAGGAAGCAAGGACTGAAACCTAGCGCTTTCAGAAGACGATTGGAAAAATCCAGATAAAAGATGGTGTGGCTCGCACCAGCATGTGGTGGTGAAGGTGAGAAGTGGTCAGACTCCGGATGGCTGTGGAGGGAGACTTCATATGCAGCAAGGGAAGAAGACAAGACTCAAGCTTGATGCCCAGACTCTTCAGCTGAACAACTGAAGCTTGTTCAGTGAGTATTCTGTACAACAATCCCGCAACTGCGCTTTATCCACTGAGAAACACTTCTGTTCAGTTCGGAATGGCTGCCATAACACTGAGTGGGGAGCTGAAAAGGCTGCGGATTCAGATGATGGGAAACTCTGTCACAGGGTCCCCCAGGCCCCAGAGATGTTGGCCAGAAGAGGCACTTTTGTCCTTCAACACCAGGCCCCTCTTCCTCCTTTAAAAGCTACTTTCTACTTCAAATTGAATTGTACTATGAAGCATGGAAATGAAAATTCAATTTCTTAATGTGTGATAATACTAACATTTCTGTAGACCAAATAACAAACCTATTTCGTCTACACAGCACAGACGAATCCTGAGTCATGTTATTCAGGAGACATTAGATACCACCCCAAAATTCTTTAATCCTTGCTTCCCGCCCCAGCACTGCCCATGTCGCCTTAAATATTCCTGAATGGAAAACACATGATCTCCCAAGAAGAAAGAACAGAACTGAAGTTGTATGTGCCTAAGGCAGTGTCTGCCATGTAGGACCCACTCAATGCATGCTTCTTGGAGAAATGTGTAATCTGTGTTGGGAGCAGGTGGGCCAGAGGCTTATGTGAACCAACAGAAAACAGCTCTTGTAAGATAGGGATGTTGTTCTATATATTCAGGAATAGTGACTCTAATAAAGTTGTACCTCATAGAGGCCCTCGGGGGGAGGGGGTCAGGCTTTAATAAAATGCTAAGAATGACTTATGATTAGTGTATCTATCATTTGCATATGAATGGATGCTTGAAAGCAATTTATTCTCTTAAGTAGCTTAAACATGCCATTGCAATGTGTTTACCCTGTTAATTTGCCCAGCAAACATTACCTTCTTAGTTAGTACAAAGGTAAACACCAGCCCACCTTCCTCTCCTGATGAGCAGCAATTCTGAATCCTGTATGAATGTGTACATTTCTGATGAGCTGGTGACCTCCCCAGGCCACACTGCACTGAGTGTGGGGCGGGGGGAGGAGAGGGAGAGAGGGAGAGAGGGAGAGAAAGGGAGGGAGAGAGAGAGAGAGAGAGAGAGAGAGAGAAAGGGGGAGAGAGAGAGAGAGAGAAAGGGGGGGAGAGGGGGAGGGGGGGAGAGAGAGAGAGAGAGAGAGAGAGAGAGAGAGAGAGAGAGAGAGAGAGAGAGAGAGAGAGAGAGGAGAGAGAGAGATCTTTCCCAGTAAGTTGTGCCATGGGTCTGTGCTTCTATCCACCTCAGAAGAAGTGGAAGGATTGTCACAGATTGCTTTCCTTGGAACCTGAGGTCTGCCCTCTACTTGCTGTGACCTCAGTTACTTAACCTTTCAAAGACTCAGTTTCCTCATCTGTGCAGCGGGGTGAGGAGGGCAGAGCATCGTGAGCTGCTCTGTCAGTGGCATCTATGACCGTGGCCTTCCCCGGGCTGGGGGCTACCTCCGGGAGGACCCTACCAGCGCCCTGCAGCGCTGTGCGGCAGCCACACGCCCAGGACACACGCCCACCTAACAAGGGAACAGGCCATGACAGGGAGACACGGGCCGCCCCATTCTTAAACCTTTGGGCAAAGCCACACTCGTCCGTCATCCTCAGAATCCTCCTTAAATACCTGTAATCTGGCGTGACGCTGTGGCAGCCGGCTCCGTGGAAGGCAGGCCATACGTACCCACTGAAAACGGTTTGGAGATTAGACTCAGAGGGCAGCTGGGTACCTTTGTTGCCGGCAGGCTGCTGACTCAAAATGGAGGAGGAAAAAAATAAAAAAAGTCTCCCCGGGATGAAAAGAGGAGAGAAAAGCTGCAGAGCTGGGGGTGGGGGGACCGCTTTGGCCCCAGAAAACAGATGGCTCTGCTGAGCTGTCAGGAAGTGGTGTCTGGGCGCACACCGTGCCACAGGGGCCTCTTCCAAGGCCTTGCAAGGAAGGCTAGAACTCAGGGCCAGGTGCAAGCTGTTTCCTCCTGGTGCTGCGTTTGAGGAGGCCTTGGCTGCTCCGTTTATACCATGAAAGTGCACACACTGCCCTCTCTCTGTGCCCAGCCCCCTCCAGCCTGCGGGGCTGCAGGAATGCTGACCACAGAAGGGCCCCCGCGGGCAGCGGAGGGAGATGCGGCCCTTGTGGACAATTAAACAGGATTCGCACAGCCACTGCTCACGCCTCCCCATTCCCGGCACTCAGCTCTTTGTGGATGTGGTGATGACTACAGAGTCCGGGAACAGGAACAGCTTCCCTCGCTCAGGGCCTGCGGCCTCCTGCTGAGTCCTAAGGCGGTTGCCGAGGCAGGAAGCATGGGTTTTCTTAGCCCCTTTTACGGATGGAAGCACTTGGACTCTGGGTGCTCACGCAGCCCAGCCAGGGTCCCTGCACTAAGTGGTGACAGATCTGGAATCCTGGAATGAGTCCATGACCCGCTACTGAACACACATTGACCCAGGCAGACCTGGGTTGTGACCATGAACACTGTACATGGAAAGCCTCTGCTTTGCTTTAGCTGAATTGTCAGGGCCGTGCTACCCATTAGGAATGGAGGGCAGCAAAAGGGGTACAGTTTTTAAATGACATTTCCCACCAGGCATTGCCTTTCCTCGCCTGAGAAAGAGATGTGAGCCGGAAAGTTTTAGAAGAGAACTCCCTTGGCCTCATCCTTTCTCTCATGATTTATCCAAATGACATGCCTATGCCTCTCCCGGACACAAGCAGTGTGCTAGAAAACCAAGAGCCCTAGCCAGCTTGGCCCAGTGGATAGAGTCGGACTATGGACTGAAGGGTCCTGGGTTCAATTCCGGTCAAGGGCACATGCCCAGGGTAGTGGGCTCCGTCCTCAGTGGGGAGCGTACAGGAGGCAGCCAATCAATGATTCTCTCTCATCACTGATGTTTCTCTCTCTCTCTCCTTTCCTCTCTGAAATCAATAAAAATATATTTAAAAAAAGAAAAAGAAAGAAAACCAAAAGACATGGCCCAGTCAGAGCCTACTGCAGCATCTGATACTGCAAAACCCCTGGTTACTCATGTCGTGTCCGTTGTGTATGTGAAGACAGATGTGTCTTCATTCCCTTTGCGCATATGTGCTGGGGCCAGCACAGTACACACCACAGTATGTTCACCAATTCTTTTTAAAAATGCTCACTGAACTCCTGACATGTCCTCAGGACTGGGTTTATTAAATTCTTGAAGTTGAAAGAATCGCTGTGATGATGGAAAGTTGGGAGTGAGGCAAGTCAGTGCCCCCTGAAAGGGGAGTGTGTTGGGGGCACGGTGGCCTTCTAGGAAGAGGAGCTCTTATTAGGAGCTGTCAGAGGTCGCTGCCCACCTGCGCTGGCTCTCGCTTGGCCACATTGAGCCCGGGCACCCAGCTTCAGTTAGTGGTGGGGAAAAAAACAAAGAGATGGAGAACCAAGATGGCGGCAAAGTTAAACAAATGAACTGCACCGCACACAGCAATTTCAAAAATACAACTAGAGGACAAAGCGTCTGCCACCCAGAACCACAGGAGAGCTGGCTGAATGGTGGATTTACAACTAAGCGGGAAGAGGAAAGAGCAAACGCTGAGGGGCTGAAGTGCGGAGGCGCGTGGGTCGGGCTGGAGGCGGGTGAAGGGATGCGCGGCTTTTTTTCCAACCCGAAGGGAGATAAGCTCCCCATCACTCTGAAATCCAGTTTCTGGGGACGCACGGGAGACCCAGACACCTACCGGGAGAAGCTGGACTCTCGGCCATCGTGTCAGAAAGTGAGAGCGACTTTCTTGCAGAGGTGCGCCCAGCAATCAGTGTTTACTGCGCTGGAGCACGGGTCGCGGTGACTTGGAAACACGGAAAGGCAGAAAAGGCAGAGAAGGCAGACTTGCAGCCATTGCTGTTTGCCACGCCCTAGCCTAGTGACACCCTGAGACCCCGCCCCGCCCTGAGACTGCCCCGCCCCGAGACCAGCCCCGCACATTCTACAAATCCACCCAGGCTCCAAACAGCAGCTTTTGCATATAAATGGCCTGCCCTGTGGCAGCTTAACCAAATAAACTGCAGTTCCAGTCAGACTGCTCCAAAACCACTCAAGCAGGAGGAGAAAACTGCAGTTTTTGCTGTAACTCCTGCTAAGTGGCCTCAGACAGTAGCTGACCTGCACCCCACTGGAGACCCAGAAACGAGGGCATCTAGTGGTCGGTGTGAGACGACACCAGATTTCAACCACTCGCATAAGGGACACATTCAAGAGCCAAAAGCCTTACTGGAACAAGTCCCGGCCCATAAACGTGTCTCCTGCACAGCAACTCTTCCTTTATAGATACAGTGGGTCCTCACAGCCAATTGGCCTGGAGGAAAATTCCTCCCAGTGACACCAACAACAATCAAGACTTAACTACACAAAGGGGGACCAAGATGGAGGCATAGAGCGGACGCCTGATTGTTGCCTACCACAACAATTTTGAAACTACAATGGGAAAACAGAGCAGACACCATCCAGAACCACTGGAGGGCTGGCTGAGCAGATGCTCTACAACTAGAATAAAAGAGAGGGGTACGCGGGATGATGTTGATGCTGGTGACCCAAAGATCACACTTTAAGAACTACGGCTCTGGCGACACAATGGCGGCCTGGAACGTGCTCGGCACAGTTCCCCCGGCGGTCTCTGGCTGAGGGGACAGCTCCACTCGCTGCCAAGCACGAACAGACGAGCCCCTGGGAGACTTGGGGTGGGAGACCCCGCGCTCGCTGACCTCCGAGTCCTTCAAGAATCTCAACACCCCGGAAGCGGCCAGGTGCGCACGCCCAGCGACCGGCCGCCGCTGCAGACCCGAGCGTCGATGCAGTGACCCCGGACCAGCCCGCCACCATGCACCGGGCGCACCGGAGCTTCGCCAAGCCCGCTGCCCAGCAAGTTCCGCGGCAGCCGCCCCAGAGCTTTGAGAAAATGGCCGGAGGAATTGCTGAGAAGGAATTGACAGATGAGAGTTGGAATCGGGAAGACGAGGCCCCGCTGGGTCCTGGATCCAGGAGCGCTCACCCGGCGACTGGTCACCGCTGCAGACCCGAGTGCTGCTGCAATGACCTTGGACCAGCCTGCTGTCACACACTGGATGCACCGGAGCTTCGCCGAGCCTGCCGCCCAACGAATTCCATGGCAGCCGCCCCGGAGCTTTGAGAAAATGGCCGAAGGAATTGCTGAGAGGGAATTGACCGACAGGAATTGGGATCAAGAAGACGAAGCCCCGCTGGGTCCCGGGTCTGGGTGAAGCTGGATCCCAGGTCCAGGTGAGGCCGTGTGCCCCTGGATCTGGGTGAGGCTGGGTCCCCGGTTCTGGTGAGGCCGCACCCCTGGGTCCGGGAGAGGCCACGCGCCCCTGGGTCAGGGTGTAGCTGGATCCCAGGTCCGGGTGAGGCCGTGTGCCCCTGGATCTGGGTGAGGCTGGGTCATGGGTCCGGGTGAGGCCACGCGCCCCTGGGTCCGGGCAAGGCCGCACGCCCCTGGGTCCGGGTGAAGCTGGATCCCGGGTCCGGGTGAGGCCGTGTGCCCCTGGATCTGGGTGAGGCTGGGTCCCGGGTCCGGGTGAGGCCATGCGCCCCTGGGTCCGGATGAGGCTGGGTCCCGGGCTGGGAGAGGCCACGTGCCCCTGGGTCCGGGTGAAGCTGTGCCCCTGGGTCCGGGTGAGACCAAACCAGAGGGAGTCGGACCTACATTACCACCATTTGTCCACCATCCAGAGCTGAAAAGTCAGTGCCGACATGTACACATAAGGAACTGGTGGACATTGAAATTGGGTCTCAAAAGAACTGTTGGTCCAGAAAGAAACTCACTACAGACTGATTCATTTGCCTGTCAGCATAACTATTATTGCTCGTCTCACATTCGGTTCTTATAAGTATATTTCTAATAACACATGATCTCACTCATCTAGGGGAAATGTTGAACAACATAGACTGATGAACAAGAACAGACCCAGAAACAAGGAGGCATCGATCGGACTGTCGGGCCTCAGAGAGAGGGTAGGGGAAAGGGGGGGTAGTGGGAAGAGATCAACCAAAGGACTTGTGTGCATGCATACGAGCCTAACCAATGGTTAAGGACAACAGGGGGTTGGGGCATCCGTGGGGAGGGGTGTGGGATGGGAATGAAGGAATGAGGACAAATATGTGACACCTTAATCAATAAAGAAATTAAAAAACAAAAACAAAAACAAAAAACAGTTAGTGGTGGGGAGAGGCAGAGCAGGGGGAAAAGGTGCCTTGTTATCATTTTAATAGGCTCCTGGAAATTAAATACATTACAATATCAATTAGGTAATTTCATCAAAGACTGACCTTTTTTCCTCTTAGTTTATTTTTGTTACTTTTATTTTGAGAATGGATTACTTTCATTACTTTCAGATTGGCAAAATCCCAACAATTACATGACAAATGTTGAAGTTTACTTCCCACCTAGGATTGATAGTATCTGTAATGAGCTCATATCACCGTGACATACTGATAAATATTAAGAAGTAATCAGAATCCTCTGCTAAATTTATGGGAGAGAGCAGAAGACTTGGCTGAGTGCAGTTAGGCAGAGCTTCGTGTGAACTCGGCCCAAGTCATGTGTCTAGTCTCCTCGAGAGGCATTTGTTTGTTTGATCATAATTTCATCCTTCCCCAGTTCGTCCCTTTCCTCTGGGCCCTAGTGAGTTCTATTCTTGTCAACACGACTTCAAATGCCACTTTCTGTAAGAAGGGCCAGTTTACTTTTACAAACTTCTGTAGCTCTGCCTTCAAGGGATGCTTCAAAGAACTTATATGCATAAGCCATGGACACAGACAATAGTGTGGGGAAGGCCTGCGGTGGGGCAGGGGCTGGCTGGCTGGAGGCAAAGAGGGTGGGGAGGGTGCAGGACATCTTCAATATTGTCAACAATAAATAAAATTGAAAAGTGATGCTTCAGCGAAGCTTCATTTGCTCAGAGCTCTCCTCTCCCTGAAGTCTAGGAGGCGCTTCCTAAGTGCAGCTGGCCCCCTCCCCCTTTGCTCTACCTTAAACCTGTGGTGCTGCTTCCTGGGGCCAGGCTGCCAGGGCACAGCCGCCTGCTCACCAGCTGCTGCTCTGCTCCCCGTGCCCATCCTGTAACAACAGGCTCCCTCCCTCTTGTTGACTAGGGAGAGGGCAGCTGCCAAGGGCAGAAGAACGCTGACTGTTCACTTTCTTTCCTCCGCAAATTCTGCTTTGGGATCCTGTTCCGACTTAGAATGTTTCCCCAGAAGCCCATTCCATTTATCTCTCTTGCTAGGGAATTATTTTCTGTCAATTTTCCCAAAAAAATGTACATATTCCAAGCAGGTAGTTAGGAATGCTCGGTCTGGCTTTTCTTTGTATTCCAGGAGCCTAGAATGTTGGCAAATTCATGAAGAACTCAAGTATTGTCTCAGGTGATACTACAACGATGGGGCTTTGCAAGTCAACCTGGAAATCAATGGTAGAATCGCTCGGCTATAGAACAGCCTGTGAGAAAGCACCCCATCCTGGTGTGGAGAACAGGTTCTCACAATGTGTAGGCTAACGATTGTTGTCTTCTCTGCTTCAGAGACCCATTTGTTTCCTCTTCCTTTAGCCCCAATATTTAGAAGCAGAACCAAACTCCCATTTCAGGTGGCTCCATTGGGAGTCGCTAATAGGTATGAGTTGCAGGTCTGCGTGTACAAGTGACCGTGGCTAGCTATGGCACTGGGCAGAGGAAGCGTGCCTATCACTGGAGTGCCCATTCCACAGCTATTTCAAACCACAGAGCTGACCACATCAATGCAACTCCTTAACTAAGGTGCCTATTTTTGTATACAGATATTTTCTAAGAAAAAAAAATTACATATTAGCCTGCAGCTCCAGCCATCTAGAAAATTCCACCCTTGGTACAATAGTCTGAAATTGCTTTTATTTTCCTTGTCAGCACACTACCACTCGGTGGATACCTGTTCTCTCTCTCTCTGTTTTATGATTTAACCTTCAGAGGGATTTGTATAGGCAAAAGGGATAAAGCCATAAATTTCCTTATAGGACATAATTTCAATGACATTACTTTGAATTTGGAATCTGTGTTCTCACTTGGATATCAACGCCTTTCTCAGCATAATTCAATAAATAATTTCAAGGGCAGTGTCTCATTTATGAAGGCCGTTCACCATTAATATGACTATCTTGGACCATTATAATAGTGTTCCTGGTATGTCACAGTATATAATAGAATCCAGTGTTAGTAACTCTGAACTGGGATAGTAGAATTTCAGTTAAATTTAACATAATTTGATAATTAGCCACCTGTGCTATTATCCATTATACCTTCACATGATTAATAAATGTCATACAGGTTTGTGTTCATTTGACACACTTTAAGTATCTTGTTGACTTTCCCCTTTCTGATTACATGTAGTTCAGTAGCAACATTATTATTAAAATTCTAAGACTGTCTTTAGGGCATTAAGTTGAAGTTAAGTCAATCTTTTGAACATACAGAGCTGACATCACAGTAGGGGCATATACAGTGAAAATGTATTGTTACTTGTTAATTAGAAGGATAGTCATGAATGTGAAAGCTTACAATTATTAGCCTTTATGTATCCCCTTGCTTTGGATTCCTTATTAAATACAAAAGAAATGGAAACAACAGAAATGAAAAACACACACATATACAGTACGAATTTAACCCTGAGTTATTGGATGTGGTCCTTCAATGCCTATCCTTCATATTGATTATCGCTGGAACAGTGTCACAGATAGGAGTATAGGTTATTTATTTAGTAAAGTGTTTTGAGACTTAAGAAACCTCTCTGCAGAATCACAGGAAAGAGTTAAAGAATTTAAATGGGCCCTATGGGGTTTTCTATGGTTGAGGCAGCAATTATAATAGAAGCCAAAACATCACTAGGAAACAGGACTATTCTGTTTTGTGCTCACCATTCGTAGGAGAAAAGGGAAGTTCCTGGAGGGGAAAACAGGCAAAAACCCTATAGAAATGGTGCGTTGCTCAGAGGCAGGCAACCTTGTTGCAAACAATTAGCTAATTCGTTATTTTTTCTAATTGGGATACATGGTTGCTGCACATAATGGGGAAGGAGAGGGCCTTCAGAACAGGCGGGAGACATGAAAAACAAGGTACAACTAGCTTTAGCTGGGAGCCAGGTTTGTTACAGGGGCTTCTGCTCAGCCAAACCATGGCTGTCAGGACCACTAAAGAGACAGAAGTTACCGATCTAGTTCTGGTAGACCTCTGGCAGAGAGGGTTTACCCTGTCTAGAGGGTGGAGTGTGTAGTTGATAAAGGCAACAATCTCTTGGCTAAAAATGGTTTCCATTATCAGAAAAGCATCCAAAGACAAAGTGCTGCTTTGGGAAAGACGCGAAGACTGACTACTGAAGGGGAATACCCATTCGCCCAAAGACTGGTGCACCCTAAAGGAAGGTGCCCGCTACATACTTAATCAGATGGAGGAAGCTGGTTCACTGTCAGCACTGTACTGATACATCACGAATGGCAAAAAACTGTAATCAGGCACGTGTGAGATGAAGGACAAGTTTAAAAAAAAATTCAGAGCAAGGGTGAGAAGCCAGAATATTCCTAGACACAAAAAATGATGGTTAGCTTGGTCTGGACAAGAGGTTCTAAAAAAAAAACTTAGACCCAGAACATCAAAAACTATTAGTCTTTGCAAATGAGAACTGGTGTTTAAATAAGAAAGGTGAAAGGAATTGCAATTCGTTATATCAGGGCCTCTGCAAACATCTCGATGTATCTGTGTGTAATTCATTCATGCTGCTGCTTTATTTTTGGAAAATTCCTGTTTCTAAGGTTCTAAACTGAAGCACTCCATCAGAATGGGGTTAAATGCAGGAAAACACCAGGATGGGTGAAGCAAGTAACTGCCTGGTCATAACTGGTGTCTGCTCCAGGTACGGAGGCAACGCTAAAGTGGCACCCTGGTTACATAAACACTAGATATGCAACAAACAGCAGGGTTCTCTGACCTAAAGCTTCCTTTTTACCAGGCCCATGAGGTCTTCTTGGTGCCTGTCCACTGCTCTAGCACCATCGCTGGCCCTTCCTCAGCTCAAACTTTATACTCCAGTAAGACCAGATTGCTGGCTTAACACATAACTTTGTACACTGCTGACTATGCCTGGAATTGATTTCTGTTTGACTACTGGTGGGCACCTGTTTACCCTTCAACAACCTAGCTAGTCTTTCATCTCCTCTAGGAAGTCTTCCCATCAGAACTGCCATTGCAGGAGCTCAGGGATTCAGCATTGGATGAATGAATGGAAGAATCAGAACCCAGCAACTCAAACAGGGATCACCAACTATGGTCACCTTCAATTTCACAACTTTTCATGCAGTATCTGTAGGATGACTTCTTAAACTACCTCCTTTTGCGGGGGGGTGGGGGGGCGGTACTTATCATGTTAGGTGCTAGCTACTCTGTGAGTTCCTTACATGAATTCATTGACAGTGTCACCACAAGCCTGTGAATTTGCATGATTAAAATTCTCCTTTAGATGAGGAAATCAAGGCATTGTCAAGTCAAATAACTTTCCCCAGGTTACACAGACAATGGCAGCTGAGCAAGGACTGCAACGTGAGGATGAGTGTCAGAGCTGGGGTCCTAGCCACCAGGCTGTGCTACCATCACAGCGGGAGGGTTTCTGAGTGTAGGCTCTTCTGAGCTACTTCTGAAAAATGAGCCCACAATTCCACTTTCTGGGGTGAGGAGACATTTTAGCCCAAGCCCAACATTTATAATGAGTTTAATTTGAGGTCATGCCAGGACAGACATTTATCATGGTTCATTTAGGGAACTGTTCATTAAGTGACTGGGAAAAGGAAACCACTATGATATCAGCAGGGGCCTCTAATGAGAAAAAGAAAAGGATGTGGGAAACCAAGAACCTGAGGTACTGAGAACACACAGGAAATTGTAAAGCTCTTCACAAGCTCATATTCATATTTTTAAAAGCATTGCTTATAAAATGATAAATCACATAGTACACAAGAGCAGTGTGGAGAAAACACTTCAACAAACAGAATGAATTTTCCCCCAAAAAACTATTTTTTTACCTGTATTTTTCAAACATGATAAAGGGTATTCACAAACCATAGCAATCTATTAAAACTCCTATGTGTTTTCTGTATTCATTTTCCTTAAAATTATGGTTTCTTGCTCCCTAGTATTTATCTCTAAGTCTCTTCCGAATGAACCTTCTGAATTTCCCACTATTCTTGTCGATTCTGTACCAAGAAATACCAAAGGAGAGCTTGGCATGGAAAGATCCTCCTCAGAGGGTGGGGCAGGGGAAGGAGTTTAGGGCAAAGCCAGAACCCTGGCAGCAGGCAGCAGGCCAGGGCGAGAGGACTTCTATAAGTAAGCAACTGATTTTCCACCTCCTGTTGAAAAACAAGCACAAGCTGCCTGTGGGGCTTGCTCACTGGACATTCCTGGAGTCTTTCTCAAAGAAAAGGCCCTTAACTTCAAGAAATTAGGCTAACAAAAAAGAGGTCAATGGATTTGACTAATAAAAAAAGCATTTGCATCTCAACATATAAAGTTTGAGCACAAAGTTAATTTGAGATTTTCATTGGGGGAAAATGTAAGAAAACACATGACTGATTTCACTGACTAACTTACAAAAGAGGCACAGTTAGAGGTGGGAAGGTAGAAGGGACATAAAAGAAAACTTACCCGAGGAAATGCTGCCTGTCTAGGCCTGTGGTCGGCAAACTGCGGCTCGTGAGCCACATGCGGCTCTTTGGCCCCTTGAGTGTGGCTCTTCCACAAAATACCACGGCCTGGGCGAGTCTATTTTGAAGAAGTGGCGTTAGAAGAAGTTTAAGTTTAAAAAATTTGGCTCTCAAAAGAAATTTCAATCTTTGTACTGTTGATATTTGGCTTTGTTGACTAATGAGCTTGCCGACCACTGGTCTAGGCTATTTGGAAGCACAGGAGGGGTGTGTGTGTGTGCACTCAGGAGTAGGACACAATAAAAATGGGATCTCATATGCACTCAGTGGAATCGTACGGGGCCCCTGAGTAAACAGCCTCACATCAGGGCAGACCTGCTGTTCACCCCAGAAGCGGAAGGGGTGAGACTATTTGCGGCTTCATGGAGTGTTGTCTCTCTGAGTGAGGTCTAACTCAGTCCTGGTAGGTCTCAATTCCTGGTGTCATTTTACCAGACAACCATTTAGTCTCTCAATAGTCTCCTAATTAAAATAGTTTCCTAAGTAGACACGCTGATCTGCTGTTGGGGCTCATGAGAAGGTCGGTTTGCTGTTTTTCCTCTCAGATGCCCTCCTCCCTCTGACCTCTCCTGTGTGTTCTGCTGGAACATCAGTGCCCAGGGATCACAGATTAATGTGCTCTCCTTCACACATATGCCGCCCTCCCAAAAATGGGACCTTCATTACAACTTATGCTGAGTCTGCACCCATGTGCTAATCATCACAAGATGAGGAGAGCTATTTCACGTTGGTCCTGGGAGACTTTGCAAAACTATTTTGTTATATTCACTGCATTTAGCATGTAAATCAAATGTTGACTGATTATCACTCCATTCCTCCATTCTTTACAAACTATAGCTTGCCTTCTTTCTTATTAACATTTTTGTTGACGTTAGCAAAACCGACAGATTGATTACAAGTTATTTGTGGTCTCGTCAGTTCCGCCAAGTAATTTATGCAATTGCAGCAAAGGCAAATTAATAATAGTTTGTCTTCAACAATATGGCTTGCTGTTTGATGGGGAATCTTTGCTACCACAAATGAATGTGAATTTCAAAAATTGCTGAATTGGAAGTTTCCTAGCAGTGGTCTAGTGTGGCTGCTCAAACACTGTGTGAAGTCTCTCTCTCTGTTTTGTTTTGTTTTGCTTTGTTTTTGTTTTTTGTTTTTTGTTTCAGGGATCTTATTATCTCACAAGACGGATCACTTTCAATTGTTAAAATGCTTTTCTTTGTATTTTAAAAGTAGAAATTCTTTCTTCTTGATAGGTCCTGGCAGTTTCGCTCTCTATTATGACAAAGTGGTTTATAATCCAGCTTTTTACAATAATTCTACTGTTCCAACATTATTTAGTGCTGCCTACTTCATATATGGCTGCCTTTGGCTACCACCCACTGAACGCCAACTATTCAATAGCTGCTTTGCTTACACTTCCTCCAAACTTTAGATAACATCACAAGGAAAGGAAAATACATTAAACTCATCTTACTGATAAGAAAACTGAAGCTCAGAGAACTTAACCAACTGTTCCCACAATACAGCAACTAATTGGCAGAACCAGAACTTCAAACCCAGGGATGCCTGGTTCCAAAATTCACATTGTTGTTTTTTTTCCTACAACAAAATACTCGCTGCTATTCTTGATGTACCACCCACTACATATTGGGCATGAGCTGGGTGTAGTAGCAATAAAAGGGTGTGTAGAAGACACACTCTGCTTTTGAAAAGTTATCAATCTGGCAGGAAATACAGTAACATACTGACAGTGTCTATGGAGAAAGACTTCATCCAGCTGAGTCTCATTCTCTCACTAGGTGTAACGATGCCACAGCACTGCTGTAACATTTTCTCTATACAACAAAGAACCTAGATACAGGGAAATACCAAAAGTTACCACTGTGGGTGGCTAAAAAAATGTGCTTAAAAATACCCAAGACCTGCTGGGTCTCAATTTAACATCCATCCTTCTCCTACTGCACCTTGTTAACAGTTTTCTCAGATTTTCAAGGTGGAGGAGGCCAGGAAAGCTCATACCAATGCAGCCAGAATTTTGGACTTAGGTACAGATCAACAGTCCTCCATGATCACAAGGGGGGGTAAGGTCATGGATGGACAGGTGTGAGGTTGTCTTTTTTTTTTTTAATATTTACTGGTGAGAGAGATTGATTGGATTGTTGTTCCACTTATTCATGCACTCATTGATTGATTCTTGTATGTGCCCTGACTGGGGATCAAACCCACAAACTTGGCATATTGGGATGATGCTCTAATCAATTGAGCTACCAGCCAGGTTGATGGGATGTTGTCTTAATGTTCAAACTAGACTGAATAACTGAACTGCCTGGAACCAGTTCAGTGCTTTGTGTATGAAAATTAAGTTGCACTTACTTGAATAACAATAGTAATGCTAATTGTGTAGACCGAAGGGTGTGCTGTGTGTGTGTGCACGCACATAAATCAGTTCTGATTTAGCAAGACTTACAATTTATCAGCTAAGAGAATCACTGAAGAGAAAGATAACCTAGACTTGATCTAAGCAAATTATGTTGCATGTGGCAGAGATAATGTGGGCCCAGAGACATCTGCTCAGGACCTGACCAGTAGTGACAAATTGTAACTTGGGCATGTTTTCCTTCTTCATGGCACCTTGCCTTATAACATAAAGTTTGTAGTTATAATTATTGCAATTTGAAAAGTTTATAACTCTCTATGCCTGGAGTAAGGCATCAACCACAAGTAAAAAAGGTTTCTTCTTGGAAAACTCATGAACTGCCCTGGCTGGGTGGCTCAGTTGGTTAAAGTATAGTCCCATGCACCAAGGGGTTGCAGATTCGATCCCTGGTCGGGGCACATGTCGAAGGCACCTATCAATATTCTCTCTCACATTGATGGATCTCTCTCTCTCTCTCTCTCTCTCTCTCTCTCTCTCCAACTCATTCTCCCTTCCTTTCTCTCTAAAACCAATAAGCATACCTTTTGGGCAAGGATTAAAAACAAATGAAAAACACAGAAAAAAAAGAAAACCTATGAGCTGCTTTAGCTCTCTTTGCCCGGTCAGTGGGGGCAGCAGAAAGAAAATGGGTATCAGAGTCAGACAGAGCTGGTTTGGCAGCTGTGTCCCAGGACTTTTCCCCGTATGACGTTGGGTAAGTGACTGAACATCTCTCCATGTTCAGTTTTGCTCATATGTAAAATGGAAAGAATAAATTTAGCTCTCTACATGCTTCTAAGGATTCAACTAAATAAAATGCGTGAAGCACCAGCTTAGTCCTGGTACAAATGTTGGTTCCTGTCTAAGGCTGGGAAAATGGTGTTTACACATAAGCCAGGCTCTGTATAGCTTATACTTTCTTTTCTCCCATTTGCTTTCCCTTTAAAACTCTGAGGCATTTGCTGATAATGGCTGTTCTTGACGAAGGAGAGCAGAAAATTAACCACATTAATACCTGTTAATCTTCACTACAATCAGTGCCTACGCTTGCTCTCTTTAGCTCCACACTGCAGAAATCAATATGCCCCATATTGAATGGTCAGCTTGTATAAAACTGACAAGGCCCATGAGAGGACTGGGGAGAAAACAATATGGAACTCCACAGGTATATACTGGGAGTTCACGGGTGAGATATGTCTTAGGCTGATTGTCCTGTTAGTATTTTTAATGCCACGTGGTTTCTTTGGGTTTTGCAGGGATGCTATGGCAGAAAATGACATATAATGAAAGGCCATCCTGAATCCTGGCATTAGCTTGTATAGGATATGAAAGGAAGCTATAAAATCAAGAGAATTTTCCCCACACATTAAATTTCATCATGTGCCTTTTGGAAAAATTCACATCTTTAATCTATTTTTCAGTGTTTTGTCTCCATTGCAGAGTCTCACCAGAATCTCAAGATATAACGTACTTGCTTCATTCCTATTCTGCAATGATCAATCTCTTACATGCTTACTCTCCATCTCCTTCTCCCTCATGTATGTTATCTTCACCCCTCTTCCTGCCTCCTCCCTGGAACAAATGTTAATACATGAATGACAATAATGAATAATATTGAGAGGGGAAGAATAATTAATGAAACGTTGCCTCCTCTCTTGTCAGTGGAGCCGGGATTACCAGATACTTGGTTCAGTATGTCATGGGGACTGGGGAAGGAGAGGGAACTGTAAACATCCCCCCGAAAACAAGTGCGCTTCGGGGGTCTAATGCAATGTGACTTTAGTACATTTCATGAATCGAATAAACACTATGCCCAGATAGCACGCATGCCCAAAGGCGGGCACCCTGCCTGGCCAGCCCCTGGTGTTAATGAGACACTCGGCAGGACAGCAGGACTTCACCAAGCAGATAAGAAGAAGATGTCAGCATGTGCCTCCCAGGTATTTGAAGCTGGCACTTATTTTTAAATTTCCTTCCTGCCTAGCAGGAGAAGCACTTCCTCAGATACATGATAAAATTGCAGCTCGAAGTGGGATAACAAGGCTCCAGCAAGGCCTAGTTCTGAGAGCCATTGTGCCCACCGGCTGTCACACACAGACACATACACACACACACACACACACACACACACACACACACACACACACACACACACACCACTCCAGGGCACTGGCTGCCATCTTTTTACTCCATATTGAGAAAGAGTTTTCATCTAACAAGGTTTACCCGGAAGGAATTTGTCAAGTGATATACAGAATGTAAAAGAAATGTGATTAAGGATAAGGCATTGGGGAATGGGGACTGGAACCAAAATCATGCAGACTCATGTCTGCTTATATTAGAAAGAGAATACTGCCTTGCTCAAAACTCAGAAGGAATAGGGAATACTACTCCCCATTAAATTTTTTTTTCTTATGGAAAATTATAAAAATATACAAAATGATCGAATAATATCCCCATGTACCAATCACCCAGCTTCAGCAATGATCAAATTGATTTTTTTAGTATCTATTTTTATTGATTTCAGAGAGGGAGAGAGAGAGATAGAAACATCAATGATGAGAGGGAATCATTGATTGGCTGCCTCTTGCACTCCCCCTACTGAGGATTGAGCCCTCAATCCTAGCATGTGCCCTTGACCAGAATCGAACCTGGGATCCTTTAGTCCACAGGCTGATACTCTATCCACTGAGCCAAACCGACTAGGGCCCAAATTGATTTTTTACATTGTGTTTGAATAAATATTGAACTAGCTCATAGCACTGCATTAGGTTATGGATATTTTTTTAGGCTTCTTTTAATCTATTGATTTTCCCCATATGGTTTGAAACAGCCTTCAAATTCTAAGGCCCAGGTTCTTGTAGTAGGAGTGGTAAATCCGCCTTCAGCACTGCCTGAGGTGGCTGTGGTGAGCTGAGTGAGGCAAAGCCCTGTTCTGAGGTCCCTGCAGTGCCTGGCTTCAGCTCAAGGTGGCGGGGTTGCCCAAGGACAACAGAAGAAAACAGATGCCAGAAAGTGGGTCAAAAAAGACAAAAGATCCAGTGAACAAATCTTTCAGAGACCTGGTCTGAAGGCAAAGATCAGGACAAGCTCAATCACCTTAGTCTTGCTTGACACAGGGGCCTAGGACAAACTCTGTAAGGAAGTTCCCAGCTATGAGCTTATAACCCCAGCTGTTGTCTCTGAGACTGAAGATCCAAGGTTCACTGGCCAGGGCAGCCCCCCAGGAGCTCCTTAGTAAAGGACTCATTAAACTAGTTTCAAGGCACGGAGCTCAAGTACTTTACACCAGAAACACCAAACATGGGGATGACCCAACTGAGCATTTTGAAAAATAAAACTTTATTAAATAAAAAACAAAACACACACACACAAATCCTGAGGCAGCTTAAATGTCCAAACATGGAGTAATGGGTAACTATTCAGTGGTGTGTCCATCTGGTTAAATGTTGCCAAGTGGGCTCAGGAGAGTGGGTGTGGGGGCTCTGAGAAGGCCAGTGAACCAGCACTAGGCAGGCATTGGAATAAAGGAAAAAAAAACGTGAGACCTCTTTCCACATTACCATGATCTTACATAAGCCATTGACCTATCTGCTCCATCCTCTCCTCTAATAAACCCCATCCAGATGCCATATTATAAAGAAGTGCAGGGAAGGAAGGAAATCTGAAATACTGAGTATGTATCTGCAATAGGCTCAGTCACCCAAGGTATTATTTAACCCAACCCTGAGAGAGAGGGTGGGACTTTACTGACTACGCCACAGACATACACTACTTTAGCTGAGAAAGGCTAAGCTATCATTAATTGTCATGTTTAAGTTTTCCAATTGCCTACTAGGTTGATGAAAAGGATCAAGTTTGCTCTAGCAATTTAAAAAGCTCTATATTTTGCACATGTGCGTCTACCATGTAATTTGATTCCCTAATACACAATGACAAAGCAAAAAAGCAGACTTCAAAATTTTATGCAAAGTATGATTATAACCATGCAAAACAAAGCTTTAGAAAGTGGGCTTCAAGATCAAGAGCCATTACTCTAAAATGTAACTTGTAATTGCATTTGGTTTGGGCTGCCTAGGGTTCTAGTATTCTCTGTCTTATGTAATCATAATGGTGTCATATAAAAATGTTTCAAGCCCAGATCATTTACCACATTAAATACATTACATTTAATAAGCAATGATTGAGCACTAACATTTTACAGGCATTGCACTAAGCACCATGAAAGATACAATGATAGATGAGACATGGTCTCAATGCCCAAGGACTCAGAGCAAGGGTAAGTGACAAGGGGAATTCAACATTTATTGTGTCTTAGCTATCAGAAATTAAATTTAAAGTTCTTCCCTTCTATTCCAACCTGCCTCCAGAGGATTTCAATTCAGTTTGATGGTGAAAAAGAAAAGAAAACTAGGATGAAAACTTGAGTTTTTCTTTATTTATTTGTCCTTAAAAAGAAGTAGGCACATAGTGTTGATGACCCAGGCCTTCTTAGTGGACATGGCTTGGAGTGTGTATAGGGGAGATTTTCAACCATTTATTGGGAGACCTGAAGTTAGCTGAAACACTGTCGCAGAGTTGACATTGTCAAGACATCTATTGAGGAAACCACTGTATAATGAGGTTCCTTTTGTTATTTCAACAATTAACTTCCCTTAGACGCAATACCCAATGGATAGTGAATGGTGAAAGTGTATTGTGTGACAAATAGTAAAAAGAATTGAAGTTTAGAGTTGTAAGGGGCATTAGAGTTTATCTAGGTTAGTAGTTCTCAAACTTTAGCATGTATCAAGGTCATCGGGACGGCTTCTTAAAACACATTGCAGCCCCATCTCAGTTTCTGACTCACTAGTTTGGGATGGAGTCCACTAATCTGCATTTCTAACCACTGTGTTTTTTTGCTGGCACATTTGGTTCTGGAATCCCTTTTCTATAGCCTTTGGTCTCTGCTCAGTACTTCAAAGGGTGACACACTCACTACATTGCAAGGAAGCCAGTTTCACTGTTGGACAGGCTAGTTTTCCAAGAATTTCCTGGAGAATCTGTCTCTTTGAAACCTCTGTTCACTACATGTCTATTCCCTCCTGCTCACAACAGCTCTTCAGATGTCTTCTTTTAACCAGGCTGAAAATTCCCATCTTTCAATCATTTGTTCAACATAATTCCTCATTATCCCATTACTGTCCCTTGATGAAACTCACAGTTATAAAAGCCACTCTTAAAACACGGTGCTGGGAACACAGCATTCTAGATGGGATCCTCTGGTGTTAACCCCTGACATTAACTGGCATCATACATCAATTAATGCAGAAGTGGATTCATTACTTCCTTCAAAGCAACATGTCACTTTATTAGTTGACACTGTATAAAAAACCTACTAAGCAACTGAGCTCTTTCTCATATTCTGAACAGATATTGTTCTTCCTCTTCTTATCCATTTGAAATACTGAGCTTAGCACAAGAATTTTTGCTTTTATTCTGGCTAAACTTCATTATCTTAATAGCTCACAATTCCAGTTTACCTAGTACAGGACGGTGATGAAGAGCATGGCAGTCCTGGGTGCAGATTATAGCGCCACCCTGAACAGCCACATGGCTCTGGACACATTATGTGACCAACCTACCACTCAGTTTCCTATGGTGAGAAGTATAGCTACCTTGCAGAGGCCTCAGCATAATGTCTGGCATATATTACACGCTCAGTACATGTTAGCTATTATTCTTTTATTAAAAGCAATCTAAACACTAAGGTTTATGCTGAACAAGATAAGAGCAAAGGCATTTTACAGAAACCTATAAATCCTTTTTGAAAGGTTAAAAAAATATGATATTTGCCTGAGACTAAAAATTATAAATCTATCTGCTCCCCCCCAAGGCAATGTATAGATCTAGCACAATTTCAATAAAAATTACAATATACTTTTTTTTTAGAATTCAACACAATTTGCATGAAAAATGTAAGCAAAGATGAAACTATAATAGACAATATAAAAAGAATAAATGAGAAGGAAATTACCCAGATAAGATGCTAAACTTATAAAAAGGTCTGAGAAGTTAAAGCTGGCACAAATACAGAAAGGCATACCAACAGGAAGGAGGGGGACATCCTATGTAATAAAAGGCTAATATGCAAATAGACCAAATGGCGAAACAACCAAACAACCGAAAAACTGAACAACTGGTTGCTATGACGTGCACTGACCACCAGGGCACAGAACATGGCGGGCATTGGCTGCGGTGGGATGGTGGAGCAGGTGAGCGTGGCTGCCAGACCAAGTCAGGGCGCTGGTCGCTGGTGGTTACTGGAAATTCTTTGCACTCGGTGCTCGCACCTGTTGCCTGCGCCGGCCTTGCTTGCACCCGCTGCTGGCGCCAACCCCAATCGCTCTGTGCCATAAGCTGGTGCAAGCGGGACCGGTGCTATCAGCACGTAGGACTGGCAGTGGCGGTGTGGGGGGGCGGGGACTAGGGGCTGCAGCAGGAGGGGCTGAGCAGTGGCGGGGAGGATGGGCTGAGACCCACCCCTGTGCCCACCGCAGCCTCGCAGCCCACAGTTCCTTTCAAGGTGCACAAATTCGTGCACTGGGCTCCTAGTTATAAATAAACTCAAAACATTTAAAATTTAAAATGTTAAGTCAGTCTTTCCAAATGAAGGGCAAAGAAGGCTTACTTATTAAGTTGTATTAAGAAAGCTATAGCAGTTTAGAAAACCAAAGTGTTAGAGCCATGCCTTACACAACACATGAGGCCACAGAAGGAGCTCAATGGGACATATTTCCACAACTGAATACACAGAAATTGAAGCCTCCATAAGTAAAAAGGGATGTAAATTTAACTTTTTAATATAACAACTGACTGAGAAAAGTACAAGTTAACATTTATAATTCTGTTAAGTGTTCATTAAAATTCAGAAGGAAAAACACAAGGCCCTAAGAATGGAGTAAGTTATGGCATTAAAACACCCAAATTACAGACAAATATCAAGAAAGAAACATGGGAAAAGGACATTTTGATGGAAACTGAAGACATCTGTAATGACCTATTAAAACAGCTAATATATTTTAAAAATTGTGCCCAGGACTGGCAAAAGTTTAAGGAATCCATTATTTTTGTTTATTTCTAGTGATCATTTAAATTGATATGACCATTTTGGGCAAGAAATTAAGAATAATAAGGGTGTATAAAATAATTACTCTGATCCAATAATTTTAGTCGTTAGAATTTCTCCTAATAACATTACTCAACAGAAAAAACAAACAAAAAAAAAATATACTCAGAACAGCCATCTATGATTCCAAAGGACTGGAAAAAAGCATAAATGTCCAAGATTAGAGGAATAGATTTAATAAAACCAACTCAGTAAAATATTACAGTATTTAAAATAATATGAAGGACATATAGAAATGTTTAAAACACCATGTTCAAAGAAAATGGGAACATACATTCATTTTTCTTTTTGCATTTGACAGGCACAAAGGATGTATTCTATCCTGAGTGTAGCAAAGTAAATGTGTGTGACTGTAAAATGCAAAGTGTCCTAATATTATTAGAGGAGGAGTATGTTAACTTTGAAATCATTATTTAAGCATTATTCTTTAAAAGTGTGTATTGTGTTTCCAGTATATGTTAAAGATAATTTTGAATTCACGTTATGTCACACAACTTAGTCATCTATTTTGGCTGAGAATTTGTGACTGAAAATTTGACAAGTATATAGAAACCTTTTCCTAAGCCAGCTATGTGCAACATGGCAGCATAAAGACTTCTATGCTCCATTATCATCCATGCACTCACAGCAAATGTCTATTGAGTTATTACTGATTCTACTCTGCATGTATAAGAATACCACAATGGGGTCTAGTGGGGAAGACAGGCATATAGACATGTAAAGTGATTATTAAATTATAATGTAAGCATAGCATTAGCCTTATGCTCGGTTATTTTAGAAGTGCTAAGGGAGTACATAATCTAACACAAAAGATAATAAAAGAGACTACATCTGAGTTCCACAGGATTAGTAGAGTTAGCTAGGCAATTAGGATAAGTGGCTGAGGAAAAGGTATTACATGCAGAAAGGAAGCATGAAGGTAAGAAATAGCATGGTGAGTTGAGACAACGTGGTTCTACCTCATTAGCTGGGCAATGCAAATAATTTCCTTATCTATAAAATGCAAGTTATTCCACCTACATAAGGGTTAAATGAAATCATATACATAAAGGAGGCACTATATAATAACTGACATATGGTTGGCCCATAGCAAATGAAGACTTCTAATGCTATTTCAAGGGTGTCAGTGTTTCTGGAACAAAAAGAACAAGGCAGGATGAGATAGGAGGAAGGAGACAATCAGATTATGGGTGGCTTCTTTAGCGGGCTGGACCACATCCCATAAATCACTGGTCTCTGAAAGTTTTTAACCAGGAAAGCAAGGTGGTCAGGTTTGCCTTTTAAGTGGGTCACTCTGAACACTGACATGAAGTTGGATATTATGGGACTGAGACTAGCACAGCAGCAAGAAAATCAGCTAACAGGCTGCTCTAATAGTTTGGAGAGGGTGATGGAGGCCTGGAATAGGAATGGAGGTGAGGGGAATGGCTGGAGAAGTGTTCAGCCAGTGTAACAGGTAGGGCTTTGCAATTATCCAGAAGTGGGAAAAGTGAGGTGTCAAGCATAATTAGATTTCTAGTGTGGGTGGCTGAGTGGATGGTAGTGGAAGAACTAAAATGACAAATGACAAAAAGGAACAGATTGGAGGGAGGACCATGAGTTATTGGTACTCACATGTGCCAGGCAATATGCTGAGTTCTGAACTTACAAATATAAGATAGGGCTCCTTGCTATAAGGAGTTCCCATGCGGGTAGGGAATACACAGGTTAAACAGGCCAATAAAACACATAGAGTCACCTATCTGGATTCCTAACAAAACCATTTCATATATAGTGGCAAGAAAATAATAAGACAATCCCAATGAAGGGATGTTCTGTAAGACAATCCAACTCTTTAAAAGTATTAATATCATGAAAGACAAAAATATATTTTATACTAGAGGCCTGATGCACGAAGGTTCGTGCAAGAATGGGCCTTCCTTCCCCTGGCTGCTGGCACTGCTTTCACTCCAGCTGGAGCTGCCTTTCTGTCTTCCCACTCTGCCTCGAGGCCCGGAGCGGCTGGGGCAATGCAGAACACCTGCAATGTCGCCATGGCAATGACACAAGCATCCTGCCCCCAGCTGCTCGGCGCCTGTGTATGCAAATTAGCCCACCATCTTTGTTGGGTTAATTTGCATACTCACTCCTGATTGGCTGGTGGGCGTCACGAAGGTACGATCAATTTGCATCTTTCTCTTTTATTAGTGTAGATGTTAAAGGACACTAAGGAGGCCTGACAACTCAATGCAATGTATGACCATTGATTGAATATTAATAGTGCTGGATAACAGTTAAAAGGACATCACTATGATAACTGGGAAATTTTGGGTATGAACCACAAATAAAATAATATCATGTCACTGTTAAATGTCTTAGGTACATGCATGCTATGGTTCCAGATAGTCAGACATAGAGGCTGAAATAGTTAAATAGTTGGGGTAACATGGCATGATGTCTCCAACTTATTTATAAATGTTTATGCTAGTTAAAATATTTATATATTTTGTATACATATAGATATTATACATATATGTAGAGACAGCACATGTGTGAATGTGGTAAAGTGATCAAATTTGGTTATTTTATTTATTTATTTAATTTATTTGTTTGTTTATTTTTTTTTATTGATTTCAGAGAGGAAGGGAGAGGGAGAGAGAGATAGAAACATTAATGATGAGAGAGAATCATTGGTTAGCTGCCTCCTGCATGCCCCCTACTGGGGGTCAAGCCCACAAGCTGGGCATGTGCACTTGACTGGTACTGAACCAGGGCCCCTTCAGTCCGCAGGCTAATGCTCTATCCACTGAGCCAAACCAGCTGGGGCAAATTTGGTGATTTTAGATGAAGGGTATTTTATGCTCATTTTATTACTTTTTCAACTAATTATATATCTGAACTTTTAAAAAATAAAATGGGAGAATACATGAGGCACATATTACGATAGAGGTGAGTTCAACAAGCTATCACACCAGTCATGAGTGTAGGTGAACTATAAGACAGAGGAAAGCTCTTAGCTGACCCCTTTCTCCACAGTTTTCTCCAGGCTTTCATATTCCTGCAGGCAATGCTGTGTGAAAATCTTCATTTCAGAAGATTCCTACTGCAGCAGCTAGGTGGGTCACATTCCGTTATAACATGGAAGCAGACACCTTTGACACCATCACTCCCGCACAGCCGGTGTAGGCGCTGTTTTCGCCAGTGGGAAGACTGAGCCCATGGGAAAGGATACAGTTATATACGCCACTGGGCAAGTTCATAAGACATATGACAAATCCTCAGACTCCTGCAGGAAAGGTAATCGCTCTTCAAAGTGTCTCTCTATGGCAGTCTACATTCTTAAGTTTTGAGTAATAATAGACTGTTCCTGTCTCCCATTAATTCTGGAAACAATCCCAGCAGCTTCCATTTATACCTTTCATAGAACCCGAATTAAATATAAATGGGATACATAGTCTAAGAACATGCAAGAGAGACACAGAGTTTGCCCAGCAAAGTGTTGGAATATCTTGTACCGAACAATACAAGTAAGTATGGAATATTCAAAAGCACCATTGCCCTGGGCACTGTAGGCATTGCCTCACATTCCATTGTCCTGTATCTCATTATCCAGCTCGGGTTGTCTCCTGCACGGTGCTCTCTGTGCTCTTATCACTTTGATATGCTAAGGAGCTTTGAAGCAGCAGTGAGTGAATTGGGCCCAGCCAGTGTTCCAGATTTCAATTTTAATTCATTAAAGGAGCACACAGTTCTTTGCTGTGATTGAGCAACAGAATTATGAATTCTGAAAAAGTCAGCCCAAATACATTCCTGTGGTAAGTTGATCTCTGACAAAGTCGGAAAGTGCTACAAGTTTGACGTCTACTTAATAGTGAAACCAACAATGATCCTGGGGAATGGAAATTTAAACTACTAATACCAGCAATTAGAGGTAATGACTAGTTTATTAGGCCATCATTTGTACATTATTTCCCCTTCAACACAAAGCACAAGGCTCACACCTCATGCATAAGAGGCAGTGACCACTGTGGGGAGTTTGGGGGCTTCCAAGAAGCTGTGCACTGGGACTTCTGGTTCGCAGTACAGAGCAGCCCATTTCCCAGAGACACGCCTGCACCACCTGCCAGAGAGGCCACAGGACAGCCCAGGAGGTCCTTTCCCACTGCAATGGCAGATACTGGATGTTACAGCACGAATCTCATGTGAATGTGTGGCCCGAGTCCTCAGGATGGGGCTGAGAGATCATGGCTCTTACAGCTAGAAAAAACCTATGCTATTCATTCCCAAGCTCTCTGAGAGGGAGGGTCTCACAATTACAGATGCTGAATTAAAGTACAAGGAGATCGAAGGTAATGAGGAGAGAAGGGACATCTATTAGTCCTCGAATGCATGAAATTTGGCGTGAAAGGGTTACCTCACAGGAAAACAAAACAAAACAGTTACTTGGAAATTTTATGTGAAACTTATTTGGGTTTGCAAGAGCCGGAGAACTGATATCATAGTTCGCATAGTGTATTATGTGCACAAATAAAAATCGTATTTAAACATATTCAGCCAACAGGTGTTTATAGAGCATTGACTATATGCCTGGTACTATGTAGGAAATGGGGATGTAGGGTGACTAATACATAATGTTTCCTGTCCTCATGAAACTCCTAGTCCAGAGAGAAATACAGAGCAGTAAATAGGCAAGACCATGGACAAGCCTAAGAGGGGAAACATAAGGTATAAAATGGGTCAAGGAAGGCTCCCTAATCCAATGAGGGGGTCAGGAACGTTTAGAAGACTAAATGATATCCATACTGAGTCCTGGAGAAGAGAGGAATGAGATGACAGGGAGGTGGAGAGAGTGGAACCGGCAGCAGCAACAACATAAGCAAAGGCTAGAGATAGAATGTGGCAGCCCCGGGAACCTACTGGCCGTGCAGTACAGCCGGTCACAGGTGCAAGAAGAAGCGGAAGAGGGAACTGGAATGTTAAGGAGAAACGAACTGACCAATGACTGCATGGAAGATACTAATTTTGTGAACATATATTGCCTAAAGAACTTTGAATGGTATACAATTAAATAAATGGTATTTATCTGTATTTTTATTAATATGAATAGTATAGAAACTGAATCTTGTAAAGCTTTCAAAGAAGTACTAATTCCAACTTCAAATTGCAGCTGGTGTACTTATGAGATAACTGATAATCCATGACCAAAAAAAAAAATCAAACTAACTTAAACCAATTTGTCCTTTTCTGTCCTGATACGGTATTGGCTATACTAATTTTTTCCACAGCATTAAAATGTATATGGGCTGAAATATAGCCCATGACTAAAAATCATTTTAGAATAATCAAGTTAAGCAAAGTTAAAGTATTTATTTATTTGTTTGTTTATTCATTCAATTTCAGAACTTCTCAGAATTCTATGTTAATGTGTATTATAAACTAAAAGAGAATAACAGAGTTTTCAGCCTTTCTTAAGCTTATCTAACTATGGCGGCATTTGCCACTAAACATTTTCAGGGACTAGTGTTCTACAAGGTTCACTTCGAGAAATGAGCCTTGCCAGTTCCTAATGCAGGTTAAAAGGACTGTCCAAGGAGAGAACACGCTTCTTTATGCATTTTACAAGGCAGTGTGATGGAAGACCGGGAATACCTGGGTGTGAATACGAGCTCTCTCTTTTGCTAACAGCCTCATTAAGCCTTTTACCACATAAGTTTGGGTGAAAATCACATGGGATCTCCTCTCTGCCGAGGCTTTCCTTCTCCTACTTCTACATGTGGTTAACTCCTTACTCTTAAAAAGTCAGCTCAGTGACTGCCACCATGTCCTCTTTGCTCCATGTCCTGTTACATCATAGCACATTTCACACTGCACCATAACTCTTTTTTTAAAATTGATTTATTTCCACTATTAAGCTTTGAGCTACATTAAAGCCAAAAACCTGACTTGATCATTATATCTCTGGAGACAAGCATAGTGCCTGATATTTAGTAAGATCTCAATAAATGGCTGTGCCAGTTGGAAAGTCATCCCTCTTAGCTGCTTATACTTGCTAATGAATAACTCCAGCTGCTAGTTGATAGTAAAAGGCTTAATGGGTAAAAATATTTGCTGCTATCATCACTAAAATCTATTCTGGTAGACACCAAAATGAGATGCTCTCAGTAGGGGAGGGGATGGCAGGCATGCAATGCAATCGCTGCCATACCTCAGTAAAATATGCTTTTATATATCATTAAAAGAGCTTTAATCTTTATGGGTATATAACATACTTGTTGTCATCCATATGCGGTCTATATTGCACAGATACCCAAGGTATCTTTAGGCAAGAAAGGCAGTGCTACCATATGTAGGTATAAAAGTGGTGATTTAATTATTTTTCAACATACTGCAGCTCCTTAAGTAAATTTATTTCTATTATTGTGCTTAAACTAAATAAATGTCACAAAGTATATAAACTTAAATCTATTCTTATAAATAGATTAGCTAAAATTATCTGATGATGGAAAAAAGTCTATAATAGTAAGACATTAAAATATATTTACTCCAACTTAATCTAACCTATTAGTTATATTTTCCTTAGCTATTTAATAATTCTACACATATAATAGTTATTACATTCAATATATTCTATATTAACATAATAATATGTTATATTATTATGTCTCACATAAATATGTCTTAAGCATTGGGAATAAATGAGATCTCACTCCCAGAAAGTCTTTAGGACCAATACTTTATCTGAACTTCCCAGACTTGATAGAGTCCAGATATTTCAGCATTACAGAAACAGATGGAAAAAAAGAACACAAGACTGGAAAAGAAGTAAGATATGGAATGGCTTCAGGTTCAGATTGAAAACTGATTCACCATGTCAGACCCCCATGGAATGCAGTCCTCCCCAGCATTACCCTGCGCTGCCACAGGATTGGGGACCAACTTCCTCTTTTACAATCATAGCATTTTCCATTTCAAAGCCACAAATTCATCAATATTTATCCAGTCCTAGTACTGTATGCCTTTGAGTCTGTCTGCCTGTAGGTATGTGTGTGTGTGTACACATATATACACACTGTATATATGATAATTGTTTGAAGCACAGCTTAATTGAGATATTGAGATATTAATTCACATATAATACAATCCACCCATTAAAATGTGCAATTCAATGGTTTTCAGTGCATTTGTAGAGTTGTGCAACCATTACCACATTTCAACAATATTCTAAAAAACCCTGTACTCATTAGTAGTCATTCCCTTTCTACCTCCCCCTGCCACACACACACACAGCCCTAGCAACTTAATGAACTTTCTGTCTCTATAGATTTGTCTATTCTGGACACTTTGTATATGTAATATACTTTTAGTACTACATTTATTCTTTATTCTACACTGCAGAATTCTATCGGCTTCAGAAGGAAACTTTGCTCTGACACAAGGAAATCACAGCACTGGGCAAAAAGATTTCAGTATCAGGTTAGTTTCTGGAATAATCTGTAAGTTACCATATATAGATAGGAATAGTTTATACTGCTTTGTTTGTGCATATAGGAATGGAAAAATGTAATAAGATATCCATCACTACAAATTCTTTTGTTTTTATGACTTACACTAGAGGCCCAATGCACGAAATTCGTGCAAGGAGCTCGGCCCTCGAAGCCTCGGCTTCATCTGGAAGGTCATCCAGAAGAACGACCGGAAGGTCATTTGGCTATTTGGTCTAATTAGCATATTATGCTTTTATTATTATAGATGTGACTGTAAATACTTAATATCTCTGGAAAATTTTTGTAGAATGTATATGTTTTATTCGATTAGTCTTCATTCACATAATATTAATTAAGCCATGTAATAAATGCCAGGCACTATGCTTAATTTTTACAACAATCCTGTGGCAGGAAGTAGATCAGTATTATTACTCCCATTTTAAAGATAAGGAAACTGAGACCCAGAGAAGTAAAATGAGTTGTCCCCAATCACACAGCTTATATGTGAGAGAAATAAGAATTGAATTTAGGTTTTCACATTAATCATGAGCCCTTTCCATCATGTTACATTTTCTACCCTCGACAACCACAGTCATTCTTAAATAAAGACTCCCTGCAAGGGCTAACTCCATAAAAACAATTCATGCTTCTCCAAGATCATTTTCCTAAGTTACCGGTGACTATAGTTCAGATATTTCTACTCAAAATAGAATTGCTTCACTACACTTGATATTGTGGATTTGAGCACAAAGCTTCGTGTAAAAAAAAAAAAATCCCTCTTTCCTGGTTTTCTGCTTTCCCCAGTGGCCCCAAATGCCCAAGGATTTAGATATTTAAGCTCTGAAATGTACCATTCTCCTCCCCATTCACACTTCAATACACAGTCCTCTCTCCTGCATATTACATTCCTGGTTATGAAATCCCAGTGGGCTTGTTGCAAAACAAAACAGCAACAAAAGCTGAAAAGTAATATGTGATCACTTTACACCAAAGAGTCCCGAGCTAGACATCTAGTGGGGGTGGCGGGGAGCGAAATGAGGGGCAGATTGCAAGGTCAGTCCCCCGCAGTGGCATCACAACGTCAGAGAAGCGCTTCATCGCCTTACCCGTCATTGTGGCCTCGTGCTGTGTTTAGTACTGTGTGTTTCAGGGTAGATTGCCGCTTTCCCAGTTTTAAAGTGCCTTCGGCTTGAAGGCACCGGCATTTCCAGGAGGTGCACGCTTTTAACCCGGGGCAGGAATCACCCTCCGCAGTCCACAGGGCTGCTTGCACGCAGCGTGGGCTTCCCGAGTCCACGGGCACGAGTCCTGTGCGAGCGGAGACCGGGCCGGGCCGGGCAGGACCGCGCCGAAGCGTCGGCCGGGCTCCTCTTGGCACAGTAACCTAATCAACCCCAAGGGCGGCGGGCACCGCTGGCGCCGGGAAACCCGAATGTTCATAGTAACGGGACTCTCTCCAAGACGGCTGGTGAGCAATTCAAGTGGTCCTGTCTGCTGGTAATATCCGGGCCACTACCTCATCCATGTAATTAACCCCCAGAGAGCTAGCCGAGGAACTGTTCTGATTGCAAAATAATGGGTCCATCAGGCACAATTAGTACCCGAGTGAAACATGGCAGTTTGCATGAAGGCGACTGAAGTAAACAGTTCCAGACCCTGGAAGGGGCTGCCCCCTAATGAACCCTTAGGGGGCTAATCCCTTTGCCTGAACAAAACCTAACTCGTGCCTCTGTCAGTTGGCATGCTGGGGGCGTGGTTTTGGCCTCACATGTTGCTGCTGGCGAGGCGAAAGGACAACTCACCCCTGAAGACTCCCCGCACAGAACACCTGGAAGCACACAGGGTTCAGTGGGCGTATGGAACGGACTCGCTAACGTATTGAAGGATCTGGTAAATGCTGTGGAGGATCAGTCCTGGAAAGAGTCTTAGGAAAATCCTAATTCTTGGAAGCACAGCACCCCTGCTCTCTCTGACAGCTCTGCAGAGCCCAGCAGAGCCCCTGCGGGCAGGATGTGCACCGTGGCTCTGCTTTGTTTTGGAACGAGACTGCCAGAGCTGAAGCTCCTGGTTTCCCTGGACTTTCAACAAATATAAATAAACAAATACACCAACCACTGCCTCCAGATCAATGTGAATAACCACACTTTCGCTCTGCATTGTGATGAAATTTGTATTTGTTTTTTCATCACTGGATCTCCAGCCCTGGAGCAGTGCCTGATACCCAGCAGATGCTTCCCACAATACTTGCTGAGTAAATATATGAAAGACCTGCAAAGAGGCTACTGTGAATGAGAGGGTCGGTAGGGGGTGGGCAGGAGTCATGTAAAAGCACGTATTTGATAGCTGTATGGTAAAAAGGGCAATAATTTAATTTCATATATTATTATTAGGTCTTTATTACCTTTAACAGTATATATATTACACATTTGATGACCTAAAATATGTATTTTCAAAGTATACAACTTCTAAAAGTCTAAAAGTAGAATTCAAGCCATGGGTCACTAAATATGCAAAATTCCTCTATTAATCCTCAGATGGTAGATCTTCCAGGGGTAGGGATGGGCATGTGTTGGATGCCATGTGGTGTGATAAAACATGGCATCTATATTCAGGCCCTGGTTTTGAATATAACTTAGCCAAAATTGTGCTCTGTGAACTTTAAAACTTATTTAACTTTCCTAAACCATAGCTTTCTTATCTATAAAACGGGGCTAATAACAAACCTGCCTTTATCTCCATATAAATTGGAGTAAAATAAATCTCAGTAATTGTTAGTGGTGATGATGATGATGATGATGATGATGGTGACAGTGATAGTGATGATAAAGTTTTGATTCTGATGAGGAAGAAGATTATGGCAGCAGCTCAGCAACATTCAACTGTCCCCAAGTACAGGAAAGAACTTTGATTCAGTTGTGCTTATGCACACACATGTACACATACATGCAGATACAGATCTTGATATAGATCTGACAACTTATGAAAATAAAATCTAATCAAAGGGGTTTTTTTGTGGTTCCTACTTTGTCCAAAGCAGCACATTAGAGAGGGTGGCACAAGGATGCAATAGTCTGACTCGTTTAAAGCCGGGGAATCTTCCATGTGGTGGAATGAGCATGCTGCCTTCACTGACCTTCTCTTTAAGCAAATGAAACCTACTGAGAGGCAGGATTTTCTCCATGATTTTGATTGTCCGATCAGTTAGCATATATTATGTTTTCAATATAGTTGTGATCAGCAGGAGGGAACAAAGCGTGGGAAACATCCGTGGCTGGCTTATGTCTCATATGGGCAAAGGAATAATGAGATCCTGGGTTTATCTGCATGTTTATCATGATTATTTAAATCTATGTTCTGGGATGGCACCATGGCAGTCACAGTAAGAGGCCATGATCTCATGCTCAGAGGAAGAGCTTCCCAGCTGGGCTTCCGTGGTCCTGAAACTGGATCATGACCTCAGCCCCTTCGGGGCTTCCTAGGCAGAGAGCTTTGCTAGGAGAATAGGAGTGCTCCCTGAGGCCTGAGCCAGGTCCCTTTCCACACTACGCTCAAAGTCCTGGACTTAGTCTTTCCCAACTGAACTGCTATTCAATGATAAGATTTAAAGAAAGGAACATTTACTTTACTCCAGAGAAAAAATCTTTTCTTCCTCCAAGGCTGACATAAGATCTTTAAAAAATAAAAGGTGTCTTAAAAAAACCCATGTGGCTTCTGAATACCAAATTTGCTTTAAATTCCTGGGAATCAGGCTAGGCTGTCAATATAATCTGAGCCATAATGTGTTATTCATGTTTCTCTGAGGTCATCAATGCCTCTGCTTGCTATTCTTCAGAATAATGGTGCTTAGTGAAGCAATTTCTTTTTAACTTCAGACCATGTACCTAGTTACAGGCTATATTCAAAAGCCTATTTTGAAATTCCCCACCTCATCACCATTCTTCCTTCAGAGATTTCAATACAATCTAGACCCTTCTACCCTCTTGTTATTTGCTTAATAACATCTGCATATACGGAAAATGAACCTCTGATCTTATGCCACACTCAAAGTTTCAAAAGACGCAGGATCACATACCTCTTTTTGATATTTACAAGCATAAAACATTTTCGTAGTAACAGGCCATTTAAGGATCTTTGTGAAAAAATAAACATCAGCGTCATGGGTGCCCTCCGAATCTGAACTCCAGGGACCCATTGTTAAATTGCACCTAGAAAATAAGGTCCCAACCAGAATATTGCACATTAACCAAAACACAAAAGTAGTAGAAAATTTTATACAGTCCATGTGTTACCTTTATTGGATTGAATGTGGTAATAAGGAAAACTAGGTCTCATTGAAACTAAAAACTATTGTACTTAGAAACAAGACAGCACAGATCGTGTTTGTGATAAGGTCAATGAAGGCAGCACGTGCTGGGAACTTAGTTGTGTCATCAGCAAGCTGTCTGACCAGGCAACTCCCTTTGCCTATATGAAACAGTTTCCTCTCTGCAAAGTGTGGCACACAGGATTGGCGTATGGATTCGGATAAACACTGAGTGTCCAGATTATTATGATCTCTGAATACATAATAATCTGGCCACTCAGTGTAGACTGACCACAGAGTTGGGATTTTAAAATAAGGTTTTTCCATGTATAAGAACTGCATTGGGGGTAGTTAGAAAGAAGCAGAGGACTTACTAGCCAGAGGCTGGGGGTCACTATCTCCTGGTCCCTTGACATATCAAGATTTGCAAGCTTTCCCTTATACATAAGTACACTGAGTGGCCAGATTATTATGCGTTCAGAGATAATAATAATCTGGTCACTCGGTGTATATATACTGTCAATAAATTCCAGGATGCTAGGAATTTCTGGGTCATAAGTAAATCTTGGGTAAGAAAGTTAATTTTGAGAAGCAAAAAAACAAAAACAAAAATGTGGCACAAATCTTAGTCTTTAATAGCATGCCACTTCTGATAATATCTCATGTTTTATTGGCAATTAATAATTTACAAGGCATTTATCAATGCATAAAATTCTTTAATCCACACAATGCTAGAAGGCACTTATGTTGGGTACACCTCTCTTTAGTTTATAGATAAGGCAATAGAGGATCAGAGAGTTAAAGTGACTTGCCCACAGGCACCCACTAAGACATCAGTCTCTTAACAGACAGTTTAATCTTTCCATGATGCCCTGAACTTCCAAGTTAAGCTCATCTCAGGAAATAGACTCAGCAAAGTTACAGCACAGCACTGTTAAACCTTAATTAATTCTCAAGAATGATGGAGGCTTCTGTTCCCTCTAGAGTGCCTTCTTTTACCTCTTGATTGAATCCCTAAATTGCTTAGACTTCATGGAATTCCCTCATTCATTCATTCATTCTTACCTCTGGCTGCCATAATAAAATACTCTCAACGGGGTGGCTTAAACAACATAATTTTTAAAAAATATATTTTTATTGATTTCAGAGAGGAAGGGAGAGGGATAGGGAGATAGAAACATCAATGATGAGAAAAATTGATTGGCTGCCTCCTGCACACCCCACACTGGGGATCGAGCCTGCAACCCAGGCATGTGCCTGGATTGGGAATCGAACCATGACCTCTTGGTTCATATGTTGACGCTCAACCACAGAGCCATGCTGGCCAGGCCAAACAACAGAAATTTATCACAGTCTGGCTGCTGAAAAGTCTAAGATTAAGGTGCAGCAGGTAGATGTGATTCTGAGCCATTCTCTCTTGGTTAATAGGTGTCCAGCATCAAGCTGTGTGCTCACATGACTTCTCTGTGCCCCACACAAGAGGTTGGAGGGGGGATCTCTTTCTCCCATATTTCGTTTTATAAGGGCCTAACTCCTTCTGGAAGGCTCCACACTCATGACCTTATCTAACCCTAATTATCTCCCAAAGGCCTCCTCTCCTAATACCATCACACTGGAGTTATGGGGGATATCAACATTCAGTCTGTAACTCATGCATTCATTCATTCAGCAGTAATCATTACAGGCTTAGCTGTGATAACTTCTAACCAATACAGCAGTGAACAGAAGTTGTTTTTTTCCCCCCCATATACATCACACTTACTTGATCTTCAAAAGCAATTCTGTAATTACGCAAAGAAAAAATCTTATTCTCATCTTACATATTAGGAAGTTGGATCTCAGAGAGGAAAAGTCAACTTCTGAGCTTGGTTTTTAATCCAGAACATCTGAGTGCAAATCCAATTCTCAAGTCAAGTATAACAAAGTAATAGGAGGAACACAGGCATTCATTCATTCATTCATTCACTCATTCATGCAGAATATTTATAGAGAACCCACTTTTGCCCTCTATAGTTACTAGGGCTACACTGTGAATGAAACACACTAAATCATGCTGCCCTTTTAAAGCTTATATCCCAGACCTTTTACCCCTCAGAAGCATATAAGTCAGAAGAACATGAGGAAAAAACAAACCCTACAACATTGGGAAGCAGAAGATGAAAAAAAAAACCAAACATCTAAGTAGCAAAAGCAGGAAAATGCTACAGATTTTCCAAGGACACAGAGACTGTTTTTGATTAAAAACACACACACCTCAGTACAGAAGCCCCTGAGGTGAAGTTTGGAGGGTAGGTGGGATGAAGATGTAAGCAAGAAAGAAAAAGAGGGAAAAGGGGGTTCACTACAGTCCCCTGAGGAAAAGGGTTTTGTCTCTTCATTAAGTTCCTAGAATGTTTACTGGCATATTATAAATGCTCAATATTTATTACACTGACAAAGGGTAACTCCAAACATGGAAATACTGTGAATGGCATTCTGACGGAGGAAGATGAAGCTCAAGGTGGGTCTAAGGAAGCCTTCATCGGAAGAGCAGATTGGTTAATACCTTCAACCTAAAGACCACACATGGAACACTTATTTAATTCCTATAAGAATACTATATGGTGGTAATTTGTATCTCTATATGATAGATAAGGGAATGAAGGAATGAAGAGATTGTGTACCCTGACCAAATTCACCTATTGATAAATGAGTGATAACCTCTGGATATATTTTATATATCCAGGTCCATCTTATTCTAATGCCTGAGGTATTTCTGCACTTCATTCTCTTTACTCTGGAAATACATACAAATGCAGATGTAAATGTACATGTAGATATAAAATCATATTTAGGAACTGCATTTGTTATCCCAGAATGAAAACAAGAGGAGAATCTAACACAGATCATCAATAAAACGAATACATGAGTTTGAACCCTTCGGCTCTCAATGTATTTGTATCTATGATATGCTACAAAGTCCTCAGAAGGTACATACAGTGGTCTGGGAGGAGCACAGATTTTGTCTGAACTAGCAATACTAATCCTATCATCATCATCCTCTTACATGTAATCTCCTCTTCTGTCACCCAGCACAAAGCATGATTTATTCCAAATGAATAATAAAGAATGCTGAATTCTTCAAACTTCCTCTTTGTGGGATTTCTGGGCAGAGGACCTATAACATTTGTATTTATTGACGTTTGTGGTTGATGTCCTGCATGCACTGCGGATGAAGTCTGGAAGCTCTGCTCCCCTGTTCTGCATTCCGAGACCCATCTTCTCACAGAAAACCCAGCTGTAGGCACACCTTTCAACCTTCCTCTGCAGGGGTGTTCCCAAGAGTTAGCTAAGCGGGAGAACATTAAGTAGAGTTTGCATGCGTTTGCCTCAGAACATTCCCCCATTCTGAGCTTCAGGAAACAAAGGCCTTCAGAATCCCAACCACAGAGCTTACTTAAGGAAGTGACTGCTCGGTAAGGAAATGAATCTTGACAACCAACACAAAGTGATGCTTCACCTCAACTGTACCTCTCAGGCCAAAAGGTTTAGTGCAATTTCTTAGGTGTGAAGAATCCCATGTGCCTTCCCAGTAGAACTTCAAAATATTCCACTTCCCTGACTTGAGCTTTTAAAACAATAACAACTTGGTAAAAGCAGCAGAAACTCTCCCTCCGGATTTTTATTATTTTTTACTTTTTTAATGCCAGGAAGTGAGGCAGGAACACAGCAAATATCTTTTGTTCTTTTCATCTGTGACTTCACCTGGACAAAATGCCCTGGAGTCGTGCTCAGACATTATTGCTGAGGGGCCTGGAGCTATTCTGTTTCTCAATATATCTGAGACTGGGCCACTTCAAGACCAGAGAGAGCAGGGTTTGAGACCCCACTAGCACTCAGTGTGTTCTCTGATAGCAAGACATGTTCCCAGGGCTTTCCTCTCTGGCCCTTGACTGAATTTGGTTCAGAACTGTCTCTTGCTGTCTAGTGATCAGGGGCTCGTTTGGTATTGACTCCATCTCCCTGGTCTTTGGTTTGACTTCTTAGTTCACATTTTCATCCTTATTCATGACATCCTCACCACACACCCTGGTCCTGAGCTTAGCTGACCTGGATCTCAGCTGACCCCATGTCCAGTGTTCCTCTTGATTACCCACTGGGCGTCTCAAAGGTTTTACCAGCATTTGATGGAGAAGAAGGCACTGAAGTCCAACTATTCTCCTTATAAGTCAAGAGCCACCCCCTGAGCTGGGCCATTTAATTTCTCCAAGTCTCAGTTTCCCTGTTGTCAAGTGGCGATGAAAATTACTGGCCTGTCCCCGTTTTGCGAGGGGAATGCCATAGGTCCACACATATGAGGGAGCTTCATCCACCATCAAGGACCCTTTCTAGAGTGAAAACTCTTTTAGGTTAGCTCTCTGCTGCCCTCTCCTGGCTCCCAGTTTCCATAACTAAAATGTAACAGTGGGAATTAACCCTTTAAGTCTGTTAGCATCTATGACTAGACCAGTGATAAGAGAAATTGTTTTTAAAAATATACTTTTGTTTACATATAGGAACTATAAGCCACATAAACTGGTTAAGGGTTATTTAAGTCTACTCCCATTTGAAGCCCAGTTCTTCTGAATTATTTTTCAATTCAGATTTCTCTGTCTCTGTTTTTCTAGTCAATCTGAGCCATGGAGAACATTTTTTTGATGGAGACTTTTTTTTCTGCAAGAACCTATTTTTTTAAAAAATTTAAATTTATTGGGGTGACCTTGGTTAATAAGATTCTATAGGTTGCAGGGGTACAATCTATAATACAATACGTTATATTGGGTGTTCCCCACCCCAAGTCAAGTCTCCCTGATGGAGATTTTCTTCAAAGGGTACTCTACCATTGCCGCCAAGATTCTCTCCTGAAATGCAGGTCCCCATTCCACTAGTTTTGAAGCTGTTTTTTTTAATAATCGTATCAGAATATGTCAATGGGAGCTTTTCAGGACAAGCAGGGTTCATTCTTCCCTTGAATGGTTACTTGAGTGAAGCACCACGGGGATTCTATTGTGTATCATGCCACCAGGAATAATAACTATGTGTATTCATAATCAGGCAATGGCAGCTGCAACGCAACTGCCGGCTGGCTCTCAACAGTGGAAAAAGGTGTCCTCAATTACAAGATCCACCTTGTTCGCAGAGAAGACGAAATGTGAAAACCGTATCTTAGAATTTATAAATATTTCATCTGTTTGATATTTTGTTATCCGTGATTCTTGTTACGGTGGTGTAAAACCAGCCAATTTGTTTTATAATGAGCTCCAGGATATGATGAGATTTTAGCGTGCCCAACACTCACCCATATAATGCCAGAGGCCTTTACTCCACTGCCCTTTGTCTGACCCTCTGCCATGTGCAGGTACTTTGCCTACACACTGCAGGTATAGTGATGATGGCATGTGGTTTCTGCCTTCCAGAACACCACAGCTTGTCATGTGTACTCCTGCCTAATAGTGAGGGCATTCAAGTTAAGATACCAGACTGGTACAGAAAGCTTAATGCAGGAAGTTTCTTAGAAGTCTGTTGATCCAAGCATCTCAACTGGCAGATAAAGATGAGGCCTTGGAGAGATTAGTGCTTTACTCAAGGCCACACACATGTACTAATTAATGATAGTTCTATCTAGTCTATCTAGTTAATTTTTTCCTGGAATATTCTAGAAAACTATTTTAGTGAAAAAAAAAGATGGACTCTGTTGACTTTAATAAACTCGAGTTAAAAGAATGCATTTGTAATGAATTCTTTTCATTTTGATACTTTTATTTTATATTAGGGTTATAAGGAGAAATAAGCCATTTAACTTTTTTTATCATTTTAAATTATCAAATGTTATTTTTTAAATTACAAAATACTTTATACTTCTGAAATTATAGTTATAATATATCATCTATAAAATATATGAGAAGGGCTGAAAGAACACCCCCATAAGAAATAGGGCTTTTCATATGTCACTAGAGCCTCTGTGGGGCCATTCCCTCCCTCCCCTCAAAGGGGATCAGCATTCAGAAATTTGTACCATTTTTACTTGGCATTTCTTCATAGCTATAATACATATGTATGTAGCCTAAATATTATTCAGGTTTGCATATTTTCAATTTTATATAAGGAGTACCAAAGCATATGTATTATTCCTGTGACTGATTTCCTTCTGCTCAACATTATGATTATGAGATTCATGCTGATAAGAATAGATGTTTTGCCAAAACCGGTTTGGCTCAGTGGATAGAGCGTCGGCCTGCGGACTCAAGGGTCCCAGGTTCGATTCCGGTCAAGGGCATGTACCTTGGTTGCGGGCACATCCCCAGTAGGGGGTGTGCAAGAGGCAGCTGATCGATGTTTCTCTCTCATCGATGTTTCTAACTCTCTATCCCTCTCTCTTCCTCTCTGTAAAAAATCAATAAAATATATTTAAAAAAAAAAAAGAATAGATGTTTTATTTATTTCACTGCTGTTTAGTAATCACTGAGCCGGAATTTATCTATTCAGCCCCTCGGTGATGGACATTTGTGTTATTTCCAATTTTTACAATCAATGCTGTTCATTTAGTCTGTTGTACATCTGTGGGACTCTTGCCTGGGTCATTAAATAAGCAGGTCAGTAGCCCTCTTTGATAACCCACACACACACCAGAAATCTATGGAAGTTCCCCTTCCTCCACAGCCTTGCCAGAACTTATTATCCTCCCTTTTAAACATTTCCAACATGGGACGGATAGCAGCATCTCTTTGTGGTGTACATTTGCATTTCCTTGGTTAACAATGAGACAATATCTTTTCATGAATTTTGCTGGAATATTGAGTTTTCTCTTCCATGAAATGCCTGTCTATTCTTTTGCTTTTATGTTTTCCTCTATAACTAGTTTGTCTTTTTCTTATTGATGTGAAGAAGTTCTTTATATATCATGGATATTAGTTCCTTTCTGGCTTTATATGTTGCAAATATCTTCTATCATCAGCTGCTCTTCTCATTTTCTAAATATCTTTGGTGAAAAGTTTACCATTTTAAGATAAACACATTTGTTAATTTTTCTTTGTGATTTCTGCATTTTTGTGTTATATGTTAGTTTGAGAAAAATATTCAGGCTTTTTTTTTTCCCCATTCAGATTAACAATTGATTGTTCTTGTAATATTCTCTGGATGACTCATCTTTTTCATAGTGATCTACAATATTTTATCAGTCATATTACTCTATGGTTTGTTTGTATATTACTTCACCAGTTTGTTATATCTTAGTTACTATTGTTTTTAATCAATTTTTGATATCTGGCACTACCACTAACATTTTCTTCTTCATAAATTGGCTTTCTCTGATCCTTGGCTTTTCTGTATACATTTTATAACTACATTAGGATTTTAATTAGAAATGCATTTGATTTTTTTCTTATTTTATTTTTCTCCTCTACTAGTTTAATATTTATGTACAATAATTCCATTCTGTTAGTTGATACCATTAAAGTGTGAACACGCATACTTACTAAGTCTAAAGTTAATCAGTACCTTTAACCTCCTCTTAAACTATAAATCATGGGCATAACATATGGGTAAGGCTTGGCAGTAAAACATATTGAAAATGGCAATAGATAAATGGGCAAATAATAGAATATTTGAAAGCTTTAAGGTGGGGTTTCAAAGCCTCTATTATTTAATTTCTCTAACCTAAGTTTTATTATTTAACTCTTTAAATTCTATGCTTCCCTTCACAATGGGAATATTCCAGTTAAAGAAATCTCTCTCTCTCTCTCTCTTTCTCTCTCTCACACACACACACCCTTCCTCCCTCCCTCCCTCCCCAGATCTATCTATCTCTCTGGATTTTTCTGACTCACAGTTTCCTTTGTCTACATTGTCCTGCCATTTCATCATCCTTCAGTCAGGAAAATAAAAATTCTAATTCTATTTTAGCAAGTGTGCAGCCTTCTAAGGCCTGAATTAGTGGTATGGATTTTCCCTCTGGCATCATCTTAATGACTTCTACTTGCCATTTACTGTCCCTTCTTCCAGGTACACTTGGGTGCTCCCATTGTCCCAGGTGTTTACTTGTCTTAGACCTGATCCATGATGTTGTCTGCTTCCTTGTCTGCTTCCCCACTAAACTGAAAGCAGCTCCCAGGATTCTCCACCCATGTTCAATTACACTCTGAGACCAAGGACACCTGGTAGGCAGCAAGTCTGAGCACTTGGCCTAGGATAGCACTTTGAAGCTCAGTAAGCTCCGGCCTTGGCCTCAACCTCTTTGAAGACCACGTCTCATTGCTCCAAGGGGGTGAATCAACCTTCTCACTTAGGTGAGCTGCTGGGTGGCGGTGAGAAGCTACTTCCATGAGACATTTCTGTCCTAATTATGAAAAGACGGTGGTCAGATTACAAGAAAAGGTGTCACTTCCTCCTCACAATGGGTTGACTATTACAGACTGCTTGTTATTGAACTGGCATAGATGCTACCCCATTCTTAAATGCCCTGTATCAAAGAAACAAAGGCAGGAATCACATTTCCCAGAATCCCCTCCTCTTTATAGTTCCAGGTTAGAGCTGGCCTCTATAAAGATCAAATAAAATACCACATGTGAAATGCCAGACACAATTCCTGGCACAGAATAAGTATTTAATCAATTGCAAGTGTTTTTCTCCTTTTCAACTTTGGATACTGATGTCGCATTAAGCGCATACAAACCAAATCTAATAAATATAAAACAATGAGAAGCCATCAGGTATATTCATTAATCAACAGTGACCACTTTTTCTTGAGAAGTGTTAACTGTAACAATAGCAAAATCTGGAATTGAATCAAAATGAAGAAGGACTAGTTAAGATGACATGTGTGTTGAGAAATTCATATAATGAGAGTAATTGTACATGTATGCCACATCAAGATTAGGATCCATTTTTTAATTAACTAATAATAATTATGCTGTCATTTTACTGTATTGTGCATATCTTCCTAGACCTTCTTGGACCTTAGAGTGCAATTTGATGAAACATTAATTAAAAGAGAATTGGTGCATTCTGAAAAGCAAACATATGGAGGAAAATGGCTATACACACAGCCCTCACACACTGTCTTACAGAACTTATAATTGTCTGATTTTTCTAAAAGAGAAATTCTAAAGAAATAACTACATAGATGTCAATCACACATGCTGAAGTGAAGGCAGGAAAACAGATAACAGGAATTTAGTATGTGCTTAGTACTTACTAATATTATCATATTTAATTGCTCAAAGTAACCAAGATATTTTGTTAAAAATCTTGGGAAACAAGTGTGTATTCTCATATAATACATGAGGAACTGGGGTCATTTTGCACAATGTTACACAGTAGTAGGTGAAAATGCCAGAATCCAAGCCCTCTGATGGTCAATTATACTATGATATTTTACCTAAAAAAAAGAAAAAAAAACCCTGAGTAAACCAAAATGAAATTCTTTTGATTACTTATGTAATACCAAAGACATTGCCTTGCACATAGTAGATGCCAGCACTACTGGGCATTGCTGAGGTCCATGGGGCAGAGTCTGCATAAATAATTCCCTTTGCAATGGAGAAAGTCAGATGTTAGTATGGATTTCAAATAGCTGAAGGACGCTGGATGATGAAAGGTACGAGAGGATCTTTTGCAGGAGCCTGCACACTGGCCTTTGGTGGAAAGTTATAGCTACCATGACTCTTGAATCAGACACTCTGTGAGCATTTTATACACAGTATCTAATTTCAACGTCAAAACAGCCCTTGAGCTATGACGTATTCTTCGTCTCATTTCGATATTCTGTGATATAAAATGCTTATCAAACATAAATTTTATTGCACTGAGATATAAAAGGCAGGCCCTGAAAAGTCTTGTTTCATCTGCAACGCCCAGACCAGGGAAAAATAGAACAAGAGTACTTTCTAACTGGTCCAATCCAGCTGTCTTAAAAAACTTGGGGATACCCAAGGTAGATGAGCTATGGCATTACCATATTAATCTTAAATGGGTCTTTCCAACATCTTAGTGTCTTTTCTGAGCTGTCACAGCCTGGCTTTATCACATTTAGATTGTTTAACATCGATGAAATGCATTTCTGCTGTATCAAAAAAACAAAACAAAAAAATACCACTGGGCCAGAAACTGAGAAGCAAGATGGGCCAAGTTGATGGATCCCTGCATTACTGGAACCAATTCTGGTCAGTCTCCAACCTCACTGGTAAAGACCATGGCGAACATTCCAGCTCCCAGAAATGTGACGTGGAGAGAAGAACGGACACTTACTATCTTATGTGAGTAATCAGGATCTCAGGACCCATCTGGGATAGATAAAGGCCCCAAGATAGAAACAGAAATCCTCAACAATAGCATGTGGCCAACAGGCAAAGAGAGACAACATGAGGGGCACCTGGGAGGTATGCCATTGGGCAGGCGGATACTTGAAAAATATAATGAGGCAGCTCTCTGTGTGCTGAGATGAGGAAATCTCTAAGATAAATTGTTAAGTGAAACAAGTGAAGAACTCTGTGTATGTGAAGTATGTTCATATTTATATTAAGTGATGTAAATAGCTTTAGACAAATACTTGCATGGGCTTATATATACACTAGAGGCCCAGTGCATGACTTTCGTGCACTGGGGTGAAGGGTGTGGGAGGGTGGGGAGAGTCCCTCAGCCTGGCCTGCACCCTCTCGCAGTCTGGGACCCCTCTGGGGATGTCCGCAGGGAGCAGGCCTAAGCCAGCAGTCAGACATCCCCTGAGGGGTAGGTACTTAGCACTGCCGAGGAGGCGGGAGAGGCTCCAGCCACTGCCCCTGTGCTCACCAGCTGTGAGCCTGGCTTCTGGCTGAGCAGCACTCCCCCTGTGGGAGTGCACTGACCACCGCACTGACCACCAGGGGGCAGCTCCTGCATTGAGCATCTACCCCTGGTGGTCAGTTTGTGACACAGCGACCAGTAGTTCCACAGTTCAGTTGATTTGCATATTAGCCTTTTATTATATAGGATAGGACAACCCTTAAGGAGCATACCCCTTTGGCATCTGGACAAGGAGCTGGTGGGTTACAGTGTGAGAGGAAACTTACTTTGCACAGAAAACCCATTTATGTTATACTACAAGTACATTAGCTTAACACAAAACAAATACTTTTAATAATAAAAGAAAACATCTGTGTGTACATGTGCCCAGATACGCCTGAGCAGGAAACAAACAAAAATTAAACCCGACTCCTGAGAAATGCTGTACTATTTATTTTCAGACGGAAAGATAATGCTGGTTCAGATTCAAATCAGAGAATAAAACTTGGAAACTAGAAAGAAACCCACATTTCATTGCTCTCCACTCAAAACTGTGAGTCCTGAGATGCAATCTTTACAAGATAGGCAGCAATATAAGTAACTTTAAAATGCACTTTTCCTTCCCAAACTCCTCCACTACTTTTCCCCATTGATGGATATTCTTATATGAGTGAGTTGAGCTTCATGAGGTCCCAATCCCATTTCTTTGCCTAATAAAAGAGATTTTAAAACTAGTGCGGGCAAACTTTATCTCCAAGTTAAAAACTCTGAATTTATATGTGTCAGAAATGAGCTTGATGGTAATTTAAAATGTATAGAAATGTATAAACACACACACACACACACACACACACACACACACACACACACACACACACACACTCCCATCTGGTATTAGGCAAAACACAGCAAACCATGGATGACATGGGGAGCCAAACCCCGACTTCCAATGTGGCCTCATATTAGTGAGACTTCAGTGGAGTCACTGTGCTCAGTTTTCATATCATCCAGCTCCAGTCTACCATCTTTCTGAAGTTGCCTTCATATGGGGAAAATCTGCATATCAAGTGTGCCACATTGATTGCAAAAATGCAATTCTTTCTCTGCCAGTATCCATAGCACTTGCAATAGGACTTCAAAGTTCCTTCCATTAAGAGTCTATTTTCCAATTTTGGGACTGGGGCTGGCCTCATGACTTGCTTTAGCCAATCCAATGTAATGAAGTGACAGTGTGCCAGCTTCAAGCCTCGGCTCACATGGTTCTCTGTGCCTCTGTTGAACTCTTACTTCTGCCACAAGAACAAGTCCAGGCTAGCCTTCTGGAGAGTAAGAGAACATGTGCAGGAGACCTACGACACTCATACTGAGGCTGGCCCAGACCAGTCAGCTCCTCCTCTGTCTTCCAGCTGACTACAGATGCATACCAGACCCCAGCCATGATCAGCGAGATTAACTGAGCCCAGTCAGATCACCAGAACTGCCTAGACTCATAAGCAATAATAACTTGTTGTTGTTGTTTTAAACCACTTGCTTTTGGGGTTGTTATGCAGCATTATTGCAACAAGACATACATTGTACAGTAAGAAAATGAGGCAATTTTAAATATTGTGGTTTTTACTAATATTTGCTCAAATCATCACTTGTATGAATATTTCTATTGAGGAAAAAAAGAAGCACTTCTAAGCAGAATATAAGTGAAATACATTTATGAGAAGATTATTATTATTGATTTTTGAGAGAGGAAGGGAGAGAGAGAAACATTAATGAGAGAAACATCGATCAGCTGCCTTCCACATGTGCCCCTGTCAGGGGATAGAACCCACAACACGGGCATGTGTTCTGGCTGGAAATCAAACCTGCTACCTTTTGATGTATGGGACAACACTCCAACCAACTCAGCTACTCCTGCCAGGGCAAGAAAATTATTTTTTTTTTTTTGGTTCCCTACATTTGAAACTTTACTTGTCAATTAGAGAAAGATTCTTCCATTCTCCATTCAATCTTGGTCCTAATCAGGTGATTTTTTCCTGAAACGACCATGGAATAGATCTCTGTATGTAACGGTCAAACCTCAGACACAGGAATGTGCCAATAGCACCCAACATCTTTATCCCTCTCCCCCACTCACTCAATGCCTTTGGCAGCTTCTCTGAGCCAATGGTCTTACCTAATTCCTGAGCAATCAAATTGAAAATAACCTCATTAGTTCCTGTTTCCAGACCTGTGACATGAGTGGCCCAGCCATAGCTGCTACCCATCTATATGCCCCAATTTCCTCCACTGCTAGCAAGGATAAGACTTTAACACCAGTGGGATAAATCCTTTGGTTGAAGCCTCCCAAATATATATATATATGTGTGTGTGTGTGTGTGTGTGTGTGTGTGTGTGTGTGTGTGTGTGTGTGTGTGTGTGTATACTGTATATATACACACACACACACACTAGAGGCCTAGAAGCCCAGTGCACGAAAATTGTGCCTGTCGGGGGGCGGGGGGGTGATCCCTCAGCCCGGCCTGCATCCTCTCCAATCAGGGACTGCTCGGGGGATGTCCAATTACCAGTTTAAAACAGCAGTTGGACATCTGTCTTGCAATCCAGGACTGCTGCCTCCTAACTGCTTGCCTGCCTGCCTGCCTGATCGCCCTCCAAGTGCCCCCTGCTGGCCTGCCTGGTTGCCCCCCCAACTTCCCCCCTACCAGCCTGCCTAATCGCCCCCCCAAACGCCCCCCTGCTGGCCTGGCCGCCCCCCAAATGCCCCCCTGCTGGCCTGGTCGCCCCCAATTGCTCCCCTGCTGTCCTGGTTGCCCCCTAACTATCTGGAAGGAAGTCAGATGTCCAGAAGATGTCCAGTTTTCCAGTATAATTAGCATATTACCCTTTTATTAGTATAGACTAGAGGCCTGGTGCACGAAATTCGTGCATGGAGGGGGTTGTCCCTCAGCCCAGCCTGTACCCTCTCCAATCTGGGATCCCTCTCACAATCCAGGACTGCTGGCTCCCAACTGCTTGCCTGCCTGCCTTCCTGATTGCCCCTAACCACTTCTGCCTGCCAGCCTGATCACCCCATAACCACTCTGCTGCCAGCCTGTTTGCCCCCAACTTCCCTCCTCTGCCGGCCTGGTCACCCCTAACTGCCCTCTCCTGCAGGGTTGATCACCTCCAACTGCCCTCCCTTGCAGGCTTGGTCCCTCTTAACTGCCCTCCCTTGCAGGCCAGGTGCCTCCCAACTGCCCTCTCCTGCTGGCCATCTTGTGGTGGCCATCTTGTGTCCACATGGGGGCAGGATCTTTGACCACATGGGGGCAGCTATATTGTGTGTTACAGTGATGATCAATCTGCATATTACTCTTTTATTAGATAGGATAGAGGCCTGGTACAGGGGTGGGGGCCAGCTGGTTTGCCCTGAAGGGCGTCCCGGATCAGGTGGGGGTTCCCTTGGGATGTGGGGCAGCCTGAGCGAGGGGCCTGTGGTGGTTTGCAGGCCAGCCACGCCCCCTGGCAACCCAAGCAGAGGCCCTGGTATCTGGAATTTATTTTCCATCTACAATTGAAACTTTGTAGCCTGGAGCGGAGCCAAGCCTGGGGCTCCCTCCGAGGCCAGTAGCCATTTGTGTTGGGGTTATAATTGAAACTTTGTTGCCTTAAGCGGGTGGGCCTGGCCAGGGTGTGCGGAAAGCTTTGCTTCCCCTGTTGCCGGCGGCAACCCTGGCCTGCTCTCTCAAGCTCCATTCTGCCGCCATTTGTTTGAATTTGTTTACCTTCTATAATTGAAACTTTGTAGCTTGAGTGGAGGCTTACGCCTGGCCAGGACAGGCGGAAAGCTTGGCTTCCTCTGTTACCTAGGAAACCTTACTCTCTGTGGCTGTAGCCATCTTGGTTTGGGTTAATTTGCATGCTCGCTCTGATTGGATGGTGGGCGTGGCTTGTGGGTGTGTCGGAGGTATGGTCAATTTGCATATTTGTCTATTATTAGATAAGATTATATATATATGTGTGTGTGTGTGTGTGTGTGTATACACACACACACACACACACACACACATATATATACACACACACACACACACACACACATACACACACACACACTAGAGGCCCAGACATGAGATTTGTGCACAGGTAGGGTCCCTAAAGGCTGCCGGCTGCCAGCCAGGGCCTCCCTTCCCCCAGCTGCCTGCCGCCACCAGCCAGGCCTCCCTTGACACCTGCCTTGGCCTGGCGCACCCTGCTCACCTGCTCCACCATCCCGCCACAGATCTGCTCTTGTCAGGGCCCACTGTGGCCGGCAGCACCTCCACTGCTGCCCGCTGCCAGTGCCATGTCACCCGCCATGCTCTGCACTGCCCCCTGGTGGTCAGTGCACATCTAACTCCCGGCTGGTCAAACTCCTGCCACTGGTGACAATTTGCATATTAGCCTTTTATTATGCACCAGGCCTCTAGTATAATATATATATATGTATATATCTATATATCTATACTAATAAAAGGGTAATATGCTAATTAGACCAGATGTCTTCTGGACCTCCTTCCAGACGTCCTTCCAGACAAAGCCACAGCGGCTGCAAGGGCCCAGGGCCAGCAGCCATGGCAGCTGCGAGGGCTGAGGGCCGGTGGTGCAGGAGATTCGGCAGCGCCGCCCAGTCCAGTGCCATGGCCCCTTTTGCAAAGTCCGCGGGGAGAAGGCGGCGCCATGTGGTCCCGGTCCCAGTGCTCCCCTTCTGCAGAGGCAGCCACAGAAGCAGCGGTGCATGCCTGGTCCTGGCACCATGCCTCCTCAGAGGCTGGATGGGGTGCGACCTGCTGTGCCTCAACCTCTCACAGCCCCTCCCCCAGCCGGTCTGGCCCCAGATTGCCCGCCACCCACCAGTTGGCGGGGGATGGGGCCAAAGGCCAGCAGCCATAACGCAGCTGCGAGGGCTGAGGGCTGGCCGCTGTGGCGGCCAGCAGTGGCAGCCAGCAGTGGCAGCAGCAATGGGGTGATGGGGTGGCACCTCCCCCTGATCAGCCCGGTGGCCTCGCACAGAGGAGGACATCCCCTGAGGGCTCCTGGACTGTGAGAGGGGGAAGGCCAGGCTGAGGGACTCCCCCCACCCCCAGTGCAAGAATTTTCATGCACTGGGCCTCTAGTATGATATAGAAATGATAATGGCTTAGTACAACTAAGGGCTAAATAAATGGCAATAATGAGACATCTGAAGTTCAGATATGTCCTAGGCAGCACACTTGACCTGCCTCTAGTATGAGCATTTTGACATGGTCAAACTACCCTGATAAAAGCCAAATTTTAAAACCAAGTTTTTTTTCTTTACAAACACCACAGTAAGCAGTTCTGGGTCTGGCTTCCTCCCCCCACTCTGTACCACCCACTTCAGGGACCACAGATAAAGTCTTAGCATATCTCAGGTCTAGTCCTCTGAGTATTAACAAACATATAGCGTGTGACATACTGGTGACCACAGAAACAGAGCCTTTAGCATGGGATTAAGATCTAACTTGAAAAACTCAAAGGCAGTTTTCACTATTTAAGACTAAGCAGCTTCTTTGTGTGAACAATCATAAGAATGCCATGTCCTTTCATGACAGTGAACATTTTATGGGCCATAAAAATAGTTTGTTTATGGAGCCCTTATTATGTACCAGGCATTGGGCTAAGTGCTTCATATGCTTTATATGCTTTTAATTCTTATCCAACTTTATGAGCTAAGTGCTATCACCATTTCCATTTTTTGACAAGGATAAGTGATGCTAAGAGAGGCTAAGTAATTTGCCCAGGTTGCAGTGTTAGCAAGTTATACGGGTGAGATGCAAACCCAGGGAGTAAGACCTCCAAATACATGCTCTTTGTTAGTTGCCCTAACTGCAGTGTGCAATGGAGCCGGGCTCTGCCTTCACATGAATTCTGAGACTAGTTCTTAGATTCTGCTCCTAAGAGAGAGGGACGTAAGAGGCAATTTGTACAGTGCATTTTCTTCCAGAATGAAAGGACTCGTTTCCTTGTCACAGCACTGCAGATGCTTCTGTGGAATAAATCCCTGGTCATTACCAGGAGCATTAGTGGCAATCTCCCACAGGAAGCAAAGGTTTCTTTGTTCTGATAATGACACAGATGGGCGCTTGGGTGAGGCAGGCTATGACACTGCAATGTCACTGGCTTTCAGCATGCCAACGTCTTAGGTTCATTGTCAGACTTAAAAGGAATCATTCACAAACTATATGTATTAAAGCACTTAGCACATAGTAAGTACTCATTAAGCATCAGTTTCCTTTAACTGTCCCCTTTTGCCAAAACATTTAATATTTTCCTAATTAAATAGTCATGTCAGTCACATGATGAACCTTTTCAACACTTGTGAAACCCTTTTGTTCCTGGAAAAGGGCATTTCAAAAGTTCCAACTGCTAGTCTGAAAATGCAGTATGCTGCTAGCCTAAATAGTTCCTTGCTATTAGAGTGTCCTTTTTACTCTCTATCTGAAGCATTCCCGTTGGCTGACTGAGGCATGAGGAAGCAAGGTCTGATAACTACAACCTGGGGGAAATCTTGAAATGTGAATGCCTTTCCCAGAAGCAAACACTCTTTCTTCAGCCATCTACAACCATGCATAACTTCGGAGAGCGGGCCAGAGCCACGTTTTAGGAGCTTGTAATGAAAGTACATGCTTGAGGAAGATAACTCAATTATGTCACTTGCCACATTTATTGAAAATTTTAAATCCTGTAACACATCTTGGACCTGGTACCCAGCAGAGGAACTGGCACACGGTGTGATTTGAATAAGGAGCTCTTTGAAAAGGCCAAATGGCCAAATGTTATAATTAGTGTAAAATACCTCCTGCGAACTATAATTATTTTCACAAAATTTGGGATAATGAATGTGACCTATTTAGGGAAGAAAATGACTGTGAAATATATAAATTAATCGCCAATGGAGAGGTGTAACTTAATGAAAAAGACTTCCTAGGTAAGATGCTGGAGAGAATGGTAGGGTTTGCCAAATGAATATGTCCCTGCTGATGCTCAAATCCTAGGAAGCTGCAGGAAGTAGATGGCCTCAGTCTATGTAAGGCCCCTCTACCAACCTCCACTACCCAGAATCTCTCCATTCAGTGTCATGCTCTAGCTTATATAATAAGGACATCTTGAACATATTTTCTAAATTTGGTAAAAATCTATCAAGCTGTAATTTGAGAGAGAGAGAGAAAGAGAGAGAGAGAGAGAGAGAGAGAGAGAGAGAGAGAGAGAGAGAGAGAGAGAGAGAGAGAGAGAGAATACATTTTTCATTTTATTGATATGTTTTGGACCCAGCAAACATGTTCTGCTGATGATGTTGCAATGACTCCAGGCATTCAGTAACCTATGGTCAAGGTCCTATGTGTGCTAAAGGTGACATTTTTTTCCATTGAGCATCCTAATACACTTCATAAGCTACACATTAGACTAGTGACCAATTTTCGTGTCTTTCATCAACAACACTTGAGATAAAACCATGCTGAAAAGGAGGACTCCTCTTCTCCCATTCTATCAGGCACTTTAAGTTCCTTGTGAAGTTCTTATGAGAGAGTAATAACAGAAGTCCTTTCAGTTAAATGAAGGTTACATGAAAGAACAACTCACGCTGGGTGGCCTCTTAGTAGAAATAGGAGGTAGGACATGGGTGGACACTAACTGCATAAAACCCATTTCAGAAGTAATTAGAGACAATCAGACACATCGAAACCAATAGCGTGACATATTAAAAATTTAATAACAATCTAATTAGAATCTTACAATTAAAAATTTAACCTTTGCATTATATTTGAACGCTGGGAAATTTTCCATTCAAATTTTTGAAGAAAATTAAGTATCTTATTTTCCCCGGGAGACAGAGTAACACCTTCAGTGTGACCTACAAAACCCATGAAAGAAAAATGCATACATTAGCCTAAGATGCATACACTTGCCAGCAGGGCTCGCAGCCACTGAAATGTTCTGCTACTGTCACAACTCCCTCAGCATTAGTGACGAGGGCAGTCTCCTCCCCGTCAAATACTCAGTTACCAACTGCAGCACCAAGGTTGTGTCCCATGGTAAGTACATGGTAAACAACATTAAGGTAAGTTTAAAGGGCAGGGGGAGCTGACAGGAAAGGGGTGAGGAATGCTGGACATCTAGTTTAAGGAATGTCTAAAGCATTGGCCCAAGCTTCTCTTCATTTGTTCTAACAACTAATTTTTAAAAAGTGTAATGTTCATGTTTGTCACTACTTATTTCTCAAATCTCCTCCACTGGTTTGGCTTGTGTTCAGCTCAATTTGTCTCTCGGTGTAGAGCCGTTGTGTCAGATTACAGACGTCTCAGAACTCAGCTTTTCCTGATGTAATGTAGTTATATGTTCAGAGCGTGGGTCTTTCTTTCCTCTGGGTGCTAGCTGCCCGCTGGGCAGTGTTGGTACTTTTATGTGGGGGCACTAGGCACTAGCAAAGACACACCTGGAGTGAAAAAGTCAGGGATTCCTAGCTCCATATGGAGGTGTGTAGAGCATTAATTGGTAGGTGTGATGATGTTAAGAGTTCACCAGAAGATGAGAATATTAAATGGGGCACAACAAGCGGGGCAGCCAAAGTTTGTACCCTGCCTTCTCTCTCCATAGCAGCCATGCGGTCCTATAGAATAGAAGAAACCTAGACTTCATCCTCTCCAGTCTTGCTGATTGACAAGGGCCCAGAGCTGATGTGAGATATGGATTGTGGTAATAATGAGCTGCTGCTGTGATGAGAGGAAAGGGTGAGCATGCCTACCCATAGACAGGAGGGGATGACTGTTTTATACAACATTAGGTTATAGGTACTCATGTTTCATGCTATAATGGTGCTAGGGGACACCAAAAATTAAAACAAATCCCAGAACTGTAGGATATATTGACTTTAATTCAAAACATTATGCTCAAACTATAGAAAGACCATGTGTACTGGGCGGGGCAATAGCAATAAAAGTATTGCTGGTCAAAAAAAAAAAAAAAGTATTGCTGGTCAGAGTAACAGAATAGTTAGGCTCCTCGAGGTGATTTTTTGAGAAATCAAGTAATATTTGTATATCTTGTCACTTCTACAATGCAAATGCCTAAGCCCCTATCATAGTTCCTGAAATTAAGAATATCACTGGGTCAAAGTATCTAGCAGCTATTTTTAAATGGCCATTTGAATCATTACTACACAGTATCATTAAACAAAAGGATTTTATTAAAAATATTTGTGCAATTTGTCTGACCTCTCTTGGCTTGTTTTGTTTTGTTTTGTTTTGTTACAGCATAGTGTTCATTCCATGAAGGAGGCCTAAATGCTGTGTGGATAAAGAATAGAAGAAACCTAGACTTCATCCTCTCCCTTACTTCCCACATGTAATCAATGGATAAGTCTTGCTGATTTTGTTAGCTTAGGTAGCTAGATATTAATAAAGGAAGGGAGCAAAGGGAATCAGATATTAAGATGTGTAATAAACTTGGGAGCTGAATCAGGTACTAAGTCTGCTTTTCTAGGAAGTTGCAGCGTTGATAGATATCCTAGGGCAGTGGTTGGCAAACTGAGGCTCGCGAGCCACATGCGGCTCTTTGGCCCCTTGAGTGTGGCTCTTTCACAAAATACCACGTGCAGGCGCACACATACAGTGCGATTGAAACTTCGTGGCCCATGCGCAGAAGTCGGTTTTCAGCCTTGGTGAGTCTATTTTGAAGAAGTGGCATTAGAAGAAGTTTAAGTTTAAAAAATTTGGCTCTCAAAATAAATTTTAATCATTGTACTATTGATATTTGGCTCTGTTGACTAATGAGTTTGCCAACCACTGCTCTAGGGGATCATAGCCAAGGGATTTAATGCCCCTCCTGCCCCTGTGTAGGGCAAAAAGACCAGCTTTCCAATCTCCCCAGGGTCCAACCTGTCTGCCCCCACAGATTACTGAGGAGGGGATAAAACTATTAAGGGAAAATTCTTCAGCTGGGAAATGCTCAAAGAAAAGGCAATGCTCCTGGCTTTCAAACAGCTCATGCCTAGATTAGTGGGGGCGGGGAAGGCAGGCAGAGAAAACAGTAAAGAGATCAACCAGAAGAATGTAGTAAATGCTACAAAGATTTGAACAATGTCAAATGGATTGTAGAGAAAAGAACACATGCTGAATAAGGAATTCAAAGCTCATTGTCTTGTAAGGCTATAAATTAACACAATAAATAAATAAACTTTACACAATTGCAGTGTTCATAAGAAGACAAGTCTTGTCAGCCATCACTGCTGTTGCATCAATACAGAACCTAAGCAAAAAGACCCAGGGGAAACTCAGGCTGTAGTTACCTTCTTCATCTCAGGAAACATCAGTCTCTCATCCTCCACTTTCACCTTGTCTTCTCTGAGTTGATTCAACTTCCATTCCATGAACTCCTTCCATTTCTAACATCTAGGATTGAGGGTGCTCTTGATATTGAGCTTTGCTAATGATTTCGTTCACTCTAAGTTCTACTTTTGGGTTTGCTGTCTCTTCCCACAGCTGCAAATTATGTTTCAAGAACTATTTTAGAGGCCATTGCACCAGTCAGTGTATGAATGAGTGCAGACATGTAGTTGGGGGTGGAGGTAAGAGAAAGCTGAGGGAGTAAATGTCCCCTTTGAGTACCTTAAACAATTATGTAACTTAAAAAAGTTTTGAGGAAGGTAGTAGGAAGGGTATTCATCCTAGATGCAAATCCTTAGTGTAGAGCCATACATTTTGGCTTTTGATTAACCAGTCCTAAATTTCCTAAAGGCTATGTGTTTCTACTAACAGAGAAACCAAATATTATTCTACACAGTTAAAGTAAACAGCACTTCAAAATAAACCATAAGCATCATTTTAACTAGGTCACTTCAAAGCTACTGCTAAGGGGAGAAAAAGGCTTCTAATTGCTTGTTGCTGTAAATGCCGCACAGCCTAATACTTCACAGTGTGAAGAGTAAATGAGACCAACTTTTCATTGACAAAGATTAAACTTTTTCATCATTCCTAAAGTCCTGGAGATTTCTCCCACTGCTTCTATGTGTTTTAAGCTGTTCAATTAAATCTCCTGGGTAGTGGTTGCAAGAATGCCCACTGACAAAGGAATATTTATCGCTAGGAGAATTAAACTATTTTAATTGCAGTTTGTCTTGGTTACACTTGTATACGCTGAAACTCTTGGTGATAGTACCTATCAGCACACAGTGCTAAAAGCCAAGTGCAGCTTACATTACTCTGCCATCAAACTGAACCAGTGATATATTCAGTTTTGGAAGAGTTTACGAAAAGTCAGGAAGTCAAGAACAGTCAATCTTGATAACCCACTTGTTTTCTCTGAGATAATTTATTTTGACATTTAGAAGTATGCACCAGGAATATAAACCCTGGTGAACATGCCACTGCAGACTATTGTGACAAATAGAAGCTTCTACCTTCCAATTTTCCATTAGCTTTGCTCCATCTCACCTTGATCCCTCCCACCGAGTGCTTTGAATGCTTTAGTAGCCACCACAGAGACCATGCTACAATCACAACTGCTTTGGTCTGTCCCTGGCTGGAGCAGTCAATTAAAATCAGCTTAGAAGCAGCCCTGGAAAAGGTTGTATTTTTGTCTATAAAATATTTCTGGTGGGACTAAGGGAAAAGACAGCTTTTAATTTTAAACAGTATATATACTTAAATGATAGATCAAAACAGCCATGTGGGGAAAAGGGCAGTGTGGAAGATTGGGGTGGAAATAACAATCGTATTTTAAATTCAAGTATTAATTCTGATAGAAAAACACAAACCAGGAAAGGGGATCCCTCGCTGCCAGAAATGAGGTAAAATATGAATTTATTTAAGAGATCTTCATTTTCTAAAACTCAAACTTGCCTTAAGCAAGAGAACATTTGCAAAATATCACAGATAGGAAAATAGGGCGAACAGGCCAGTAATTTTAAATATACTGTCTGTATTTAATTAGTATCACAACAAGGATTAGTGTGAGAAACTGCAAACAGCAAAGCATAGGGTTTTGTTTTTATTGAGCAGCTTATAAATAAGCTCAAAGCAGATTTGACAGATGCTGAAAACCCACAGCCTCAATGATACATTGGGCATCTGAGACTATAAAAAGGCATACAACTGTGATCCCTTCTGATCATTCATATGAACAGGGGGGAAAGGTTCACTAGTACATTTTTGAAGCTCTTATTCACAATAGCTTGAGGCTACTATCACTACTTTAAAATGGGACACAGGGAAAATTAAGTGGCATTCTGCGATGGAAGCCTGGCAGACCTGTATTCACTAAAGAACTGAGGTTTGGAAACTGGACAACTGGAGAAGCAGCATGTTTCAGAGGATTATTCCAAGCTCTGCTCGAGAAGCCATGCTGGGATGTGAACGCCAAAGGATCCATAGAGAATTCAAGATAACTCCTTGGTTTGACTTACTGCATATTCTATTGGGTTCAATTTAAAATATGCCTATATCTAGGCCATTAGCATTCTTCCAACTACTTTTAAAAATATTTTTTATTGATTTCAGAGAGAAAGGGAAAGGAAGAAAGAGATAGAAACATCAATGATGAGAATCATTGATCAACTGCCTCCTACACGCCTCCCACCAGGGAGCGAAACTGAAACCAAGGCCTGTGCCCTGACCCAAGATCAAACTGTGACCTCCTGGTTCATAGGTTGATGCTCAACCACCAAGAAACACTGGCCAGGCTCTTCCAAATTTATATTAGCCACCAGTTCAGAAGAGTTCTTGGTACATATTTCTGCTAACTTAAATATGTAAAAGTACTTGACCTATAAAGATATAATCTAAGATACTTCCCATTTTTATGGATAGTTGAAAAGCATCAAGTTAAAAAGTAAAGACAAATACATCTGCATTTTTGTTTGTGTGTACCGTGGCAACTAAAAAATGGTCATGAGTCTTTGCCATTCGTCTCATCAATACACGCGGGATCTATCTTTCCATCCCTTGAATTATGTTGATCCTTGGCTTGTTTTGGCCAATGGAATGAGGTAGAAGTGAGGCTGTGTACGTTCAGTCTCTTAAAACCCTGAGCCACCATGTAAACAAGACCAGATTAGCTTGCTGGATGATGAGATATACATAGTCTGGTTGCTCTTATGCCCCCATAGCCAACAGCCAGAAATCCTAAGAAGCAGAGATGCTAAACAGACTGGCAGTTGGGTCTGCATTTCTTGGAGCTACCCTCTGGCACAGACATTAAAACGAATTCCTTCATAAGTAATTTAAATTCTCCCTCTTGTGATCTCATTTTTGGTTTGAGGCACAAACCTCATCCAAATTCCTCCCCCAGACCTTCTTCCAATGTTGTGCTCACTCAGGGCACTACCTCTAATGAACACTTCACTTACATTAGTTTTTTCTCAGTAGTAATGCCAGTGTCATAAGATGGAACACTAGCCTCTCCATTCTTATGATAAAAAATAGTGTCAATCATTCTGTAGTTCTGTCTGTTTTCTTTCTACCTATTTCCACAAATCCTTGTACGGTTCTTCCTGAATTTACCATTTTCTGACTCTGATTCTTTCTTGCTAACCGTGATGTTCATTCTCCTTTGGTAATACCAATCTGATCAATACTTCTCATAAAAGAAATGAGGGAAATTGGACATATACTTGCAAAACAACAACAAAATCTAGACCACCTCTTTACACCATATATAAGAATACACTCAAAATAAATTAAAGACTTAAATGTAAGACTCAAAACCATAAAAATCCTAAAAGGAAACACAGGTAGTAAAATATCTGACATTTCTCTTAGCAATTATTTTTTCTGATACATCTCCTTGGGCAAGAGAAACAAAAAGAAAATATAAACAAAAGGGACTACATCAAAGTAAAAAAAAAAAAAAAAACATAAAAAATATTAAGAGACAACCTACTAAATGGGAGAACATATTCACCAATGATACATCTGATAAGGGCTTAATAGCCAAAATTTATAAAGAACTCATACTACTCAAAACCAGGAAGACACACAACCCAATTAAAAACTGGGCAAAGGACCTAAATAGACACTTCTCCAAAGAGGACATACAGAACGCCAATATACAAGTTCATTGTTACTAATTGTCAGAGAAATGCAAATTAATGCCACAATGAGGTATCACCTCACACCTGTCAGAATGGCTATAATCAATAAATCCACAAATTGACAAGTGTTAGTGAGGATGTGGAGAAAAGAAAACCCTCAGGCACTGCTGGTGGGAATGCAGACTGGTGCAGCCACTATGGAAAACAGTATGGAGTTTCCTCAGAAAATTAAAAATAGAACTGCTTGCTCTAGCTGGTTTGGCTCAGTGGATAGAGCGTCAGCCTGCAGACTTAAGGGTCCCAGGTTCAATTCTGGCCAAGGGCACATGCCTGGGGTTGCAGGCTCAATCGCCAGTAGGGGGCGTGCAGGAGGCAGCCAATCAATGATTCTCTTTCATCACTGATGTTTCTATCTCTCTCTCCTTCTCCCCCACTAAAATCAATAAAAATGTATTAAAAAAATACAAATGCTTTATGACTCAGCAATTACACTTCTGGGGGTTTATCAGAAGAAACCCAAAACACTAATTAAAAAAAAAATGCATCCCTCTGTTCATTTTAGTATTATTTGCAATAGCCAAACTATGGAAGCAATCCAAGTGCCCTTCAATACTAGAAGATGACTAGATAAAAAATCGATAGTACATGTAAACAGTTGAATATAACTCAGCTATAAAAAGAATGAAATCTTACCATTTGGACAGCATGGATGGGCCTAGAGAGTATTATGCTAAGTGAAACAGTCAGACAGAAATACACATACCGTATGATCTCACTTATATATGGAATCTAAAAAACAAAATACATGAACAAATAAAATTGAAACAGAGTCATAGACACAGAGAGAGAACTGGTGGTTGCCAGAGGGTGGGAGATTGGGGAGGGCTGGGTGAAAAAGGTGAAGGAATTAAGAAGTACAAATTGGTAGTTACAGAATAGTTATGGGGATGTAAAGCACAGCATAGGGAATATAGTGAATAATATTGTAATAACTTTGTTTGGTGTCAGATGGATATTAGATTTATCGGGGTGATCACTTAGTAAGTTATATAATGTCCAGTCACTGGGTTATACGCTTGAAACTAATATGATATTGTATGTCAACTTTTAAATTCAATAAAAGAGCAAATTATAAACTAATCTCACAATTATGGATAAAAAATAAAATAAAGATCTAGCAAGTAAAAAATGAAAGAAATGTTCTATTTTCACTCTTCATAATTAAAAGATAAAATATGGTAAAAATAAAATGTAGACCTCCCTGCCCCCAAAACAGAATATGCTAATAAAAGATTTTTACTGCTGGGCTCTCTATATAACTGCCGACATCTCTGCTTAGGCGTTGACCAACCTGCCATATGCATGTCCTCGGAAACATGAAGACAGAGTCACTCATCATTCCCACCTGAGTGCAGTTGGAGCTAGAAGGCAGATCGGCACACATTGTTCTCTGGGTATGCAGTAATGTGTATCTCAAGAGAAGGTAAGACAGTGTATAAACAGCTAAAGACAAAAATATTCTGTTTCTGTTTTCCCTATTCTGAAACACCCGGGGTGGCTCTTTTTTTGGGAGGGGGGCTTCTTCTTGTACTGGTGAAAAGTCACATTAGTAGGAAGTGCTCAGAAAATGTGCTCTCCAGGGAAGCTTTCACAGAATAGGCCATCTTCCTTAGTCAGCAAATATTCCCTAGTGTCCTGTTTGTATCAGGCACTGCTCTGGGCTCTGAGAGTATCATTATGAATGAGACAGATAGAGCTTCAGTGAGGCTTTAGATTCTAGTCTGGGGAGAGAAATATAATAGTGAAAACCAAAGAGCCAAAAAAAAAGAAAGAAAGAAAAAAAGAAAAGAAAAAGACCAAGTAGTAGTAACTGCTACCTAGAGAAATAGGGTAATTAAATGCAAGAAGCATATAAGCAGGTGCTATACCACACTGTCCTCTACTATATGTTCTCAAAGCACTGTGCACCTCCCACATGTAGCACGTGTCACAGCTGTGTCTTCACACTTACAAGTATGACTGTTCGGTCTCTTTCTCAATAGTCAGATCCCGGAAGCTAATCCCAGCATGTCATCAAAAGGTTGATGTAACTTGGAAACTCAGCAAGGTCTGAATCACGTATGTTATTGCCTGTTGGAAATGGCTGAGGGCATTTCCCCAAACCTGAAAAGAATGCATAAATGATTCCTTGCTGCCAGACAGCTCAGGGCATTTCAATCTACATGTTATTGCCTCCTCCTGGACAGCCATAGGCAGTTCCACCAATCTGACAATGGATTCTGTATACCAAACCTTACCCTTTGATATATATATCTACCTTGCTTTAGGACAATTTGTGTTAATAAAAAGCAAGGAGTCCAGAGAGACGAGAGAACTCGTCTGGCCCCCTAAAATGCCTTCCAAAATTAGGTTTTGTCTCTGGACTCTTGATTAACTTACACACAGCACCTTCTCCAGATTCCTGAACCCCTTCTAGATGCTGGATAAAGACACCCAGCAGTCAGGCCTCTAGTAGGGCAGGAAATAAATTTATTTTGTTCAGTACTATATCCCCAGTACTCATCACAGGACTTAAGTGTATAAAGGGTATAAAATATTTTAATAATATTTAAAACCATTTAAACCATTTCTTAAGTATTCTAATTTAAACTTTCATATTTTATATCATGACTTTGGGGAAGTTACTTAACTTTGTATCTCAATTTAAAAAACACACACACATCTGTAAATCATGGGGTGAGTTAGTGATTCTCTAAGGTCTCTTATACATTTATAAACCTAAAAGAAGGTGAAGAGATTAGCCAGTGAACATATATGCATAGCCCATGGGCACAGCCAACAGTGTGGTGAAGGCCAAGGGATAGGGAGGCTGGGGCTGGGTGAAGATGGGCAAAGGTGGCATAGAGGATGGGAGATACCTGTAATAGTGTCAACAATAAAAATTTTTAAAAAGATCTATGACTCTTCACTTTGCATATTTCTGAGCCATCCCACCTCTTCTATTAATTTCAACAATTCCTACTGCTTTACTTCCAGTCATTAGGCATTACTCATGATCGTTACGGGATAGAGTGTTTCTGAATATTAATTTGAAAGGCTTAGTGTTTTCCTAGCCACTGAGAGAACAGAGCTGGAAAGACCAATGCTCATTCGCCAATATAATTTCAGGTGGAAACTTCATCTGATCTTATTTATGCTTCATTTCTAGGGGCAGTGTGTGCATTTTTAAAGATATAAAACATCTCCTATACTTGACCACTTCTGAAAACAGGGGAGGGATCAACGCCTACAACTCAGAGCTACTGAAACCTCTCCAGGACTATCCCTCTAAGAAAAGGCAGTCATTGCAGGGGCCACTTCCTATTTTAGGACATAGAACTGAAGAGCCTGAAGCGTGGTCTACAAGAGCTGTTCTAAAAGGAATACAAATACAAGAATAACCACCGTGCCAGCTCACGGAGGCTCAGGCACAAATGCGAGCAAAGAGCCAGCGGCACTGCCAGGACCTTGTTCACATGGATGCACACATGGGCCTTGGAGCGTCCCTGAAGGAGCCTTCCCTGTGCGCTCAATGCTGAAAGCTCTCTCACAGCTACCATACCAGGAACTCCATAGCAAATGCCATCTTTGAGAGGGAACACAGACTCTGAGGTCCCTTTAAAGTTGCAATTAGGATATTTTCCCTATGACAAGACTGGAGGAAGGGGTGTAAGCCAACGCTCTCTTCTTAGATAAAGTTTCCTTTGAAGAGTCGCAGAAAGCCAGGTGTGCAGAACTGTCAGACAGCATGTCACACCTGAGGCAGTGATTTAATGCTCTGACACTTCCTGTAAAGCTAGTGCACTGGGAAATTCCTTCCTCCATACACTGGCCATTGATCTCTCGTACATACTTTATGGCAACTTCCTCTCATTTGGGAAGGCCTGAGAGTAACATCAAACCTAGCAAGGATAGAGGGAAGAGAGAGAAGCATTAGACTCCCATTCAGGAGTGTAATTTTCTGAGCCAGCGGCCTCTCAGGGCTGCCCAGGTTATTTTTCCTTTTAGGTTTGTTAGGAATAAGAAAAAGCAATAAATAGTACAGAATCAACCTGGGCTTATTAGTTCCTGGCAACAAGAGTCTCAAAGGATGAAAACTAATAAGTAGTTCTTGAATACTTATTCAGTATCAAACACCATTCTGAGCGATTTGTTGGATAGTCCCTATAAGATAAATATTTTACCCGTGTTTTACAGACAAGGAAACTAGATAACGGAGTGCTGAGGTTCACAATGGGAATCAGTCTCAAAGCCATTTCAAGTCTGAGACTTAAGCCTGTGCTTTGTCTTCTACTCCATGCAATAATGAGAAAGAAAGAAAGAAAGAAAGAAAGAAAGAAAGAAAGAAAGAAAGAAAGAAAGAAAGAAAGAAAGAAAGAAAGAAAGAAAGAAAGAAAGAAAGAAAGAAAGAAAGAGAGAAAGGAAGAGAGAAAGGAAGAGAGAAAGGAAGAGAGAAAGAAAGAAAACTTGATTTCTCCTGTGTGAACCTTACTGGAACTGCATGGCGGAAAATGGCTCCAGGGCACGTCAAACTCTGTCCAGATGTCTCACCCTATCTAATAAAGAGGGAATATGCTAATTGACCATCACTCTGTCACAAAGATCGTTTCACCCACAGCTGAGGCCAAGTTCCCATAAGGAGCCTTAATGAGCAATCAGTGGGGACCTGAGGCTACGCCCTCCCCCACCCCCGTGGGGCTTGACAGGGGACCTCAGGCCGCACCCCCCACCCTGGCGTCAGGCTGGGGGGCTCAGGCTGCACCCCCCGCCCCAGTGCCAGGCCAGGGGACCTGAGGCCGCACCCCCCACCCAGCGGGGCTTGACAGGGGACCTCAAGGTGTGCTTCCTGTCCTGGTGCTGGACTAGGGGACCTCAGGCTGCTCCCCCTGCCCCAGCACCAGGCCAGGGGACCTGAGGCTGCGCCCCCATTCCTGGCGGGGCTTAACAGGGGACCTCAGGCCGTGCCCCCCACCCAGTGGGGCTTGACGGGGGACCACAAGGTGCACCCCCAGTGCTGGGTCAGGAGAACTCAGGCTGTGCCCCCGCCCAATGGGGCTTGACGGGGGAGCTGAGGCTGCACCCCCCTCCCGGTGCTGGGCTGGGGGACCTGAGTCTGTGCCCCCCCACCTGGCAAGGCTTGACGGGGGACCTCAGGCCATGACCCCCACCCAGCGGGGCTTGACAGGGGATCTCAGGTCATGTCCCCCACCTGGTGGGGCTTGATGGAGGATCTCAAGGCATGCCCCCTGCCCCAGTCTGGGCTGGGGGACCTCAGGCCACACACCCCCATCCTGGCGCCAGACCAGAGGACCTGAGGCTACGTCCCCTGCCCGGCAGGGCTTGACAAGGGTGGGACTGGCTGGGTCTGGATCTAGCCCAATTGGGGGGAGGTGGCCAGGTCTGGGTCTCACGTGATTTTGAGGTGCATGTGGGTGGGTGGGGACTTAACTCTGGGTCCTGTGGTGTGCCCCAGACTCTGACAGGAAGGTTTTCATATACATTTTACTAATTTTCTTTCATCTCTGACACTTCTATTATAGAGAAAGGGCAAATAGCAATATTAAAATATTTCCTCTAATTAATCCCCTTTTAATGTGCACGAATTTCATGCACCGGGTCACTAGTTACCTTATAATCATGCTTTAGAAAGGTAATAATCAGAGTGAATGTGGTCAGTTCACAGTAATTGCTGTTCTAATTATTCATTTATTTATTTATTCAACAAATATTTTCTATCCCTTTCCCCAAGGAGCTTGAGAGCTACTAGAAATGAGGGAGATTGATGACTGTAGTGCAACCAACATCATTTAATAAGGTAACATGTAAAGGACTTCCACATTAATTGCCCAATGAAGTGAAGTTACCCTCCCTTATTAAACATTGGAAAGAATGATGCCATAGATATATACAGGGATTTTGAGGGGTGCATAGGGGATAAAGACATATAGTTTCTGAAGAAGTCATATTATATAAAGGTGGCATTTGAGTCACATCTTCCAGAATAATTATTTATTAGTAAGACCAGGCTGAAGAGTACAATAATAACAAAAGTGGGAATTGAAGAAATAAAGGCATGAAGCATGAAAGAGTCAGTGTGCAGGAGTGTGGATTGAGTGTGGGGGACTGACAGAAAACTATTGCACATCTTACTTCTCAAAGTGGATAGATTTTATTTACATTAATTTGACCCTTTTGGGTGACATATAATATATAAAACAAAATATCAAGTTGTCTCTAGATTTTTGGAACCTAAATTATTGTTTTAATCAAAATTAAATTATAATTAGTTTAATAAAGATAGGGCAGTGCTTTTAACAGTGCAATAACATATGCAATATGTTATCCACTTTAGGGGTGTCAAGGAGAAGGATGGTTGATGTAAGGAGCCAAAGAGCTTGACAATGGATATGATGAGAAGAAGATGGGTCATTGTAAATGTTTGAAGGCTTAGTAACCAGTATGTAATCTTCACAGAACATGGGGTAAGTTCCAACTGCAGTATACACATGCAGATGTATATACATTCAATATTACTATACAAGTTAATTGAATGCTTACTATTTTGTATTAATTTTTTAGAAGATTTACTAAAATATATCATGCAAGGTTTTTATCTAGTACTAAAGGTCCAGTGCACAAAATTTATGCACTCGGGGGGAGGGGATCCCTCAGTCCAGCCTGTACCCTCTCACAATCCAGGAGCCCTTGGGGGACATCCTTAGCACTGCCGCGGAGGCAGGAGAGGATCCCGCCACTGCCGCTGTGCTCACCAGCTGTGTGCCCGGCTTCTGGCTGAGTGTCACTACCCCTGTGGGAGCACGCTGACCACCAGGGGGCAGCTCTTGCATTGAACGTCTGCCCCCTGGTGGTCAGTGTGCATCATAGCAACCTGTTGTTCCGCCGTCATGCTGAAACGGGCTCTCTGACATCCCCCACGGGGTCCCAGATCGCAAGGGGGTGCAGGCCAGGCTGAGGGACCCCACTGGTGCATGATCAGGGCTGGGGAGGGACATGGGAGGTTGGCCAGCAGGGGAGGGACCACGGGAGGGCTCCAGGGTATGTCCGGCCCATCTCACTCAATCCCAATTGGCTGAACGCAGCAGCAAGCTAACCTACCAGTCATATCATCTGCCCCCTAGTGGTCAGTGCATGTCATAGCAACTGGTCAACCAGTTGACTTTCTGCCCCCTGGTGGTCAGTGCACGTCATAGCAAGCAGTTGAATGGCCTTAGCATATCATTAGCATATTACTCTTTGAATGGTTGAACAGCCAACTGGATGACTGTACACTTAGCATATTAGGCTTTTATTATATAAGATATGGAGTATCTATCTAGTAGAGGACAAAATACATATGTATAATAAATTGCAAGATATAAATGATCCTTGCCAGGAATCTGGGATATAAATGGGAAAATAACCCTTTCCTACTTAGTGATAGAAAGCAAAAAAACCCCACAAAAACCTCTTAAATACGTAATATTTTATATAGAACTTGATGTTACATATTTATAGTGAGGGCTTTGAAATTAATTTGAAAACAATTTGTCCTTAGTCCTTGAATTTTAACAGTCTGACTTCAAGAAAATCTTGGTTATAAAATTTTACCATTAGCAATACATTTTAAAATAGGGCTTCTTTAAAAATAAGCTTGTTTCTTCTCTAAGTTTATGATAATAGAAGAATATACTTTAAGTAAATTATGGCAAAATCTAAGTCCTGAAAAGTAACCACAGTTAGGGCGAACAATTTCAGCACCTAGGATAGCAATCTCCCTTTGAAAGCCAGAACTGTATTTGGGCGATTTGCTCAGAGCCTAAACTTTGTACATATTAAGAACTTAGAAATACATTTATCAGCTGAACAAATATGAATTCCTAGGACTGAATGAGTTGAATTCATAGGGAGTTAATGTAAAGCATTAATTAAAACATCCTACAGAATAAAGTTACAGTTCCCAGTTCATTATCAGTGAATCCATCTGAACCTATTTTGGAATGCCAGCATTCATGCATTAGAAATTGTCTGTATAAAATGCAGCCCTGTGTTGGCTGAGGGAATTAGAGACCCACTGTTGAAAAGGCTGAGGTTATGGGTTCAAACTATATGCAAATTGGTTCATATTAGATTCTTTACAAACTATTCTCACTAGCTGATCTCATTTTCAAAAGGGAAACTAGAAAGAATTTGGATAACTTTACTTAAAAAGATCGAATTCTTTACTGAAAAAAATGTAGTTAAAAGCATGGAGTCTAAACCTTGACTGCCTAGAATTGAATCATAACTTTACTAATTAATGCATATGTTACCTTTGGCAGGTTTGTAAATTATAATTCTCTATTTCTTCATTTTAAAAATGAGCTTAGTAATAATATTAATAATGATAAAAATAATAATGATTTATAAGGGTGTAGTGATGATTAAATAAAGTATCTAAGTAAAGCACTTGGAACTGTGGGTGCCATAGCAAAAACACTCAATGAATAGTAATTTTTATTGACTTTTTATAATACCTGGTGTCTGATATCTCATTCTTCCCACTAATGTACAGTCTGGCTCACTATTTTTGGCAAACATTATATAGGACTTGATTAATTAAAGGTCTAAAATATATTTACCAATCTGCCTTTAGTAAAATCTAAAACCAATCACCTCTATTACTTTTACCCTTAGAAATATGGATAAATTACCTGTGGAAAACAAACAAAATACCTTCCAGGTTTCTAGTCCAATATGAAACAATCCAACCTCCATTTATTTTACAGGTCAGACAACAGGTTAAAATACTCTTTCCCTTTCTTCTCATATATATATTATGGAGATGATGGCATCACAGTGGAAAAAAAAATACAGCTTAAGTTTGAAAGCTTTGAACCATACTTAAATTTCACTTGGGAGTGGTCCTTAAAAGATAATATGGCAAGTTAAATAAATTTCCCCTAAAACAAACTGCTAAGAAGGAGGATTGATGGTAATGGAACTGAGGATGGAACCAAATAGACTATAAAATCCTAGACTACTATCTCAAGCACAAAAAAAGATGTGGAAAACCAATCTAAGGTAATTCATTTTATCACAAGAACACTGTGTCCAATTGGAAGTACTGTGAATAATACCTTAAAGCCTGTCACAATAGATGAGGATGGTCTTTCTTATATTCTTTTATTCTGAGGCAAGTTCTTTGTGGAACTTTATTTGCATAACTAACAATCTGGATGAGGGAGCTCTTGTGCAGACGTATGCAATATTATTGTTGCCAGGGAAACTGGGTCTTAGTTTCTAGTGGCTGAATGACAATGAATACAGGCCACGGAGAAGGAAAAAACTTGGAAACACTGACTTTGTTGGAGATTTTCATTGTTAAAGGGTCCTTTTAGGGGGTCCATTATTTAAAGTAGAACTATAAATCCCCTCCCTGTCTTCACCCCATTGGATTCAAATGCCTATGCAAATAGCAGTTTGATTTTCAGTTGTTGCAGCAATATAGTGATTATAATTCACAACAACTTTAGTTTCAAAATGAAAAAACAAACAAACAAACAAAAAACAACAACACAAAACAACCTAATAATGAGATTGTAGATCTTTGTTCAATTCCAATGGAAACAACATATCATTATCCTTCTGACAGCTCAAACCAACTCATGGGGAAAATCCTACTGTTTCAATTTATAGGGCTCTTCTTGCCCAGACCAGAGAGCTTTATGTTTGTACTTTTGTGAGGCACTGTTTAATGGCTCACAATGATAGTATTTTATGTCAAACAGAAGAAAAAGTAAAAAGCAAACCTGCCTGGATTAAAAACAACGCACACACACCTTCATATCATCATACTAAAAAATAAAAAATAAAAAAAAAATAGGCTCTAAATAAATTGGTAAGAACCATCATTTTCAGCCTCATTTTTTTTGTGTTAGTTTTCTCAGACTTATATTTTAGATACATTAATAGATGCTTTTTGGGTCCACTTGCTAAAATAAAATATAGACTGTAAAGTCATGGGGAAACATTCTGTAAAATAAACTAGAAAGAAATAAGAATAAAGGGAAAGAAAAATGGAGAAAAATGCTAGGAAGAAAGTGCGTATATTCTACCTCTCAGTAGGAAGGCTAGCAGCATATAGACTCTTTGACAAATTGACTTAGTTGTAACTAAACTGAAAGTAACTTTTAAAGATTGGTGTGTCATTTGTTTTATTTCACCCACATAATGGAGACAAAACCCAAACATGCTCTTTTAGGACTTTTGTTCCTTCCCTGCTCTTACAAAAGAATTTAACCTACCCAAAGGTCAAATTCTTTATCTTTGATTATCCTTAATTCTTTCTGCATTTTTTTCTTGGACTTGGTAGTACTCCCATGGAACCTTCTGGAAAACAAAAAGACCTAGTTCTTTTTATGCTTGGAGCTACTATAGCAAGTAGATAGGAAATCTAAATTAAATCAGCTGGGCTTTTTGGCAGAGTCACAAAAGACAATAACACAATAGAGTCTAAAACATATCCCTTATAAGAATGTTCCTCAGAGACATACATAAAGATTTATAAAATATATCTTTGAGAAAACTGTATTACTTAAGGGAAAAAAAAAAAAACTCTTCTAAGTCCAGTGAATAAAGAAAAACTGGGTACTTAAGCATAGAATATGAAACAATGAAAATAAGCATGAAGAATTCAGAACCGCTGAATTATAAATACAGGCTTTGTGCTATTAAAAATAAATATTTTGAAAATATGCAATATTTAATGCTCTTTCAAATTCCTAGGAATTGAAAAATTCACAACATAGCCAAAAATAAATGCCATCATCTTCATTTTATAGATGGGAGAGGATAAGCTCACAAATGAACTTACTTACCTGGAAAAATCAGAGCTTAGAGCGGACAGATTTCCTGGCTTTTATAAAACTAGCAAAAGATACTTCTCTTTACTCAATTTTATAATTGCAATATTGTCAGGTGTCTTGAGGTAACATACAAATAATCTTAAAATACTCAGTAGCATGTTTTCTTCAGCTTTAGGGATAGATAACTAGTTTGTAAATCTATTTAAGATTAGTTTTTAGGAAAAATAAACATAAACTAGACTATATTATTAGTAATACAACCTTTTTTTAGTATTACTGAAATGTGTTAAGAATTCATAGTGAGACAAAACTCTATATACAATCATAAGAATTAGGAGAAGGAAAAATAGAGTTGTGTCTACCATGTGCCAGATAAATACCAAATCACAAAAATTCACATATCATAGAGTTGATTTCAGCATTGTCATTTTGTAGATGAGAAAACACCGAATCAGAAAACTTTTCCAACCTGTCCAGGATCACACAGGTCCAGGCGGAATGAGAACCAGATATGCTTGGCTCCTAATCCCCATACCACACCACAGAAGACAGACTGGTTTCAATGTGAATCATGCTGTGCAATCATCCCTCCTGGACTTCTTCTGGAGTAAAAACCAAGCCATCCCAAAACGATGCTGACTTAGCCTTTTCTTTGACTTTGACTTCCACTTACACACTACCATCACAGTATTAAGAAAACCACAGTTAGGTTTTGTAATTTATGTAGCCTATTTCATGTACTTTTGAGAGTTCCATTACATTTCTAACTATTGTAACTCTTTACTTCTATGTAATTTGTTGGTAAGGGGGTGTATAGAATACATTCTACTTACTGATGCCTATTGTTTTGATGCTAAGATTAAACATATCCATTCTGTCAGAATATACACACACACACATACACACACACACACACACACACACACACACACACACACACACACACACACACAGAGGCATATAAATAACTAGAGGCCCGTTGCACGAAATTCATGCACGGAGGGGGGTGGTGTCCCTCAGCCCAGCCTGTACCCTCTCCAATCTGGGACATCCCTCTCACAATCCAGGACTGTTGGCTCCCAACTGCTCACCTGCCTGCCTTCCTGATTGCCCCTAACCGCTTCTGCCTGCCAGCCTGATCACCCCCTAACCATTCCGCTGCCAGCCTGATTGATGCCTAACTGCTCCCCTGCCAGCCTTTTTGCCCCCAGCTTCCCTCCTCTGCCAGCCTGGTCACCCCTAACTGCCCTCCCCTGAAGGCTTGATCGCCTCCAACTTCCCTCCCTTGCAGGCCTGGGTCCCTCTCAACTGCCCTCCTTTGCAGGCCTGGTGCCTCCCAACTGCCCTCCCCTGCTGGCCATCTTGTGGTAGCCATCTTGTGTCCACATGGGGGCAGGATCTTTGACCACATGGGGGCATCCATATTGTGTGTTGGAGTGATGGTCAATCTGCATATTACTCTTTTATTAGATAAGTTGTCTTTTCTATTCTTTAAGTGTTTAAGTGTTTTTCTTTTAAATCTTTGGGCTAAATTCTCAACATTTAGAAATACTGTATGACTTGGCAGTAGTTCTTGTGCTCATCTACTTCTTTTTGGGACCAAGTTTGAACTAAATAGTTGAAGAGGCTTGAATAATGCTGAATAGAGGAAATGGGCCACTTCAGAGGCCCCAGGTTTTTTATTAATTTTTAAAATTTTATTTATTAATGGTAATTTACATTCAATATTATTTTGTATTAGTTTCAGGAGTACAGCATAGTGGTTAGACAATCATAAACATTACAAAGTGCTCCCCCAATGTCTCCAGTATCCACCTGGCACCACATATAGTTATTACAATATTACTGACTATATTCCCTACGCTGTACTTTACATCCCAGGGCTATTTATAACTACCAATCTGTACTTCTCAATCCCTTTAATCTTTTTCACCCATTTCCCCAAACCCTCTCCCATCTGGCAATCATCAGTCTGTTCTCTGAGTCTGTTTCAATTTTCTTTGTTCATTTATTTTGTTCTTTAGATTCCACATATAAGTGAGATCATATGGCATTTGTCTTCCTTTGACTTATTTCACTTAGCAAAATACCCTCCAGGTTCATCCATGCTGCTACAAATGGTAAGATTTCATTATTTTTATGGCCAAATAATATTCTGCTGTATATATGTACCATGACTTTTTAATCAACTTGACTATAGGTGGGCACTTGGTTTGCTTCCATATCTTAGCTATTGTAAATAATGAAATGCCAATGGTTAAAGAGATAATCAGAAAAGCAGTTAATTACCTACAAGGGAGCGCCCCTATGACTATCAGCTGATTTCTCAACAGAAACTTTGCAGGCCAGAAGGAAGTGGCAAAAAATATTCAAAGTGATGAATAGTAAGGACCTATAACCAAAATTACTCTACCCAGCAAAGCTATCATTTAGAATTGAGGGTCAGATAAAGGACTTCACAAACAAGAAAAAGCTAAAGGAGTTAATAAAACCAGTATTATATGAAATGTTAAAGGGTATTAGTGAAGAAGAAGAAGAAGAAGAAGAAGAAGAAGAAGAAGAAGAAGAAGAAGGAGGAGGAGGAGGAGGAGGAGGAGGAGGAGGAGGAGGAGGAGGAGGAGGAGGAGGAGGAGGAGGAGGAGGAGGAGGAGGAGGAGGAGGAGGTCGGGGAGGAGGAGGGGGAGAAGGAGGAGGAGGAGGGGGAGGTGGAGAGAAAAATAAAATGGCAACAAATACATATTTATCAATAATTGAATCTAAAAATCAAAATAAACAAACAAGAAATCTAATGAACAACATAAAATGGTGAATAAAAACAGAATTAGAGGCATGGAAGCATGGAACAGACTGAGGAACCTCAGAGGAAAGTGGGGAGGTGGCGGGAAGGGATTAACCAAAGATCTTACCTATGGACATAGACAGTCGGGTGGTAAAGGCATGGGGTGGGAACTGGGTGGAGGAGAGCAATGGGGAGGGGGGAGACATCTGTAATACTCTAAACAGTAATAAATAAATAAATAAATAAATAAATAAAGCTGCAATGAACATAGGGGTTCATATTTCCTTTAAATTAGTGTTTTAGGTTTCTTTAGATATATACCCTGAAGTGGAATCAATGAGTCATAAGGCAGTTCATTTTAATTTTTGGAGGAACCTTCATACTCTTCTTCATAGTGGCTGCTCCAATCTGCATTCCCACTAATAGTACATGAGGATTCAATTTTCTCTATATCCATGCCAATACTAGGGGTTAATAATAAAAGTTTATAAAGAACCCATATAACACAACAAAATAAAATAAAAACAAAACCCACAGCACTAAACAATACAATTAGAAAATGGCAAGAGGACCCAGGCTTTTTAAAACTAAAACTAAGAACAGTAATATTTATTCTATCTTCAATAAGGTGATCTCCTAGAATCATATTCAGATTTCAAAAAGAAAATCAATTTAATTTAAAAAATATGGAGAAGGTAACACCTATAGACTTAGATTTATATTGCAGCATTATTCTCAATAGTCAAGATATGGAAACAACCTAAGTGTCATCAATAGATAGATGCATAAAGAAGATGTGGAACAGAATGGAATAGTATTCACAATGGAATATTATTTAGTTATGAGAAAAAAGGAAATATTGCACTTTTATGTACAATCTAAAAAAATCAAACTCATAGAAACAGAGTAGCAAAGTCCTTAACTGTAAGATGAATAAGGTTTCAGGATCTAATGTAAAATATGGTGACTATAGTTGACACCATTGTATTGTATAATTGAAATTTGTTGAGATTGCAATGTAAATGTTCTCACCAAAAGCAGAAAAAGATGAATATGTGAAGTGATGAATGTGTTAACTAAAGGAAGGGGATCCTTTCACAATGTACAGGTATACCAAATCAGCACATGGTACATTTTAAATATCTTAAAGTTTTACTCGTCAATTATAACTCAATAATGTTGGGGGGAAACCCACTTTGATTTCCTTGACTATTTGAAATGAGCAGGCAATCTGGATTTAATTCTAGGATTGATTCCACTAATCTACCTTGTCTGCAATGTCTTCTTCCTCTCTCTCTCCCTTTCCTCAGCTGCAGCTACATCCTTCCCAGAGCTGCATTCTCGGGAATGAAGGATAACTTTTCCAAATAGTGGCACAGAGTATGATGCCCATCATATATCTGGCACTCAACATGCTTTTGTACTTGGTCTTCTGATTAAATGTGAGCCCTTTAATAAAAGGACACTAACATTTGCTTCTCAAAATGACATTTTAAAAAGTTTTTCAATTCTTGGAATGGAAAAATCACAATAATGTTATGGGATATCTCATGGGAGAGTTCCTGTCTGACTCAGTTTTGGGGAATAGATATACAATCGCCACTATGATGGAGATGGCATTCATAGTTGGCTTAAGACATGGACTTAAGGACAAGTAGCATTATTCCTTGAAGAATTTGCTTGGTAATAGTTTTAAGAATCCCATAAGACTTGGCAGTCATTACCTTGGTCACAATAGACAGTTCTAACAGCATCTGGATTCTAGAAATCTAATTCCACCTTTTCAATCTATGAATTATGTTTGAAGTTAATCTCTTAAAATTATGCATTTGAGTTTAGAAATACTAAGACAGACTTTGGGAAAACTAGTTTACTCCTTTTCATAGGAGCAGAAGATGCACTTCCATTGTTTACCATCACTGACAATAAAAAAAATCAAACAGGTGCAAAGAAAGCAAGCTTTTCTTGAGCACAGACATATTACATTTATAATGGTGCATATCATACCATCTGCACTCTCCTATTAAAAGACAAGAAAAAGGACCCCAGGGACAAACTATATTTATCTTGTTCTTTCTTTTTTTTTTTTTTTTGGATAATTTTACACACATGGTCCAGATATCATTTTTTATTTACCTCTGACTAAACAGCTCAAACTTCTTTCCCCTAGTGAGTTAAAATACTGGCCTCATTGGTAATACCCCATTGGCTATCTGAGAAATGGGGTCACTAAGGAGACAGCTGCTAACACTCTTAGCAATGTGCTGGGACACAGGCCAGCTGTTACGAGGTGGAGCAAATGCAGGGGAATGAAAAACAGGAACAAAAGAAAGCTCACGCCTTTCTTCTATGGAACTTTTCATTCAATTCAACAATCTGTAGTGAATAAATGTAATTCCAGCAATACTATAAAGATGGTGACGTGCTGTTTCATAAAACAGAGGACTGTGTATTACTCACACTAAATCTATAGGATGAGATCAATGACCAAGGAAAAGAAGGTCGGCCGAATGCCAGTTCAAATCTCTTAGTGTCAGAGGGAATTGTGCTTCTGGAAGAGCATCCAGAATTTGGAGCCAGGAAACACAGTCAAGCCCACATCTATAATAATAAAAGCCTAAGCAACCATTGCAACCGAACGGACTACTGAACAGGCTGCATGGGGCGACTAGGCTGCAGGTGGGTTAGTGAGAGGTGACCAGGCTAGTGGGGTGGGGGGCAGTTGGGGACGACCAGGCTGGCAGGGGGGGCAGTAAGGGGTGATCAGGCCATTAGGGGGGGCTGTAAGGGGCAACCAGGCTGGCGGGGGGGGGGGGGAGTTAGGGGCAATCAGGCAGGCAGGCAGGTGAGCAGTTAGGAACCAGTGTTACCAGATTGTGAGAGGGATGTCCCAGGTTGGAGAGGGTGCAGGCTGGGCTGAGGGGACCCCCACCCCCGTGCATGAATTTTGTGTACCAGGCCTCTAGTACTAGTATATTCTTCAACAAAAACACTGGTGGGAGTAAGAAAAGTGTGTGCGCACATGGGCTATTTAGCTATTTAGGCTTCTAGATACCAGAGGGAAGCTGGGGCAATACATTTATTAAGAACTTTCAAAAGCCCAAGAAGCATGACAGTCCCTTGGCTAAAAGGGAATTAAGGGGCATGCAGATTCTTCCACGATTAGAGATTAACTGTTGATCTCAAACATCTATTTATTTGTGTCAGCAGTATATATTTGTTTCCGAGAGTACGCCACACAGAACACAGAAATGTAACATACATGAAAACTTCCGTTCGCACATTTACTCATTGAATATTTTAGTGGCACTCTGGACATAGAGTGTGGTAGAAATGTCTGCCCTGATGCTGAACCTGGGTTATTATGGTTCCCCTAGTATTTTTCTGCAGCCAAATTAGAGCCAACCTTATAAAAATATGCTGGTGATCGCAGGGCTTTCTCAGAGTCTCATCCTTGGGATAGAAGAGGTTTTAGTTCCAGATCATTAAGGTGCACTTAGATTTCCAAGCCCAGAACTCAGGGGAAATAAGAAAAGAAAGATGGGGGAAGAAATGGAGTGACCTTATTATTATTATTATTATTATTTTTTAGAAACAAAGAGTGTGGGCCAAACCTATGAAACTAAATGGCAAAATTAATGAAAGACTATAATACTGCCCAAGGCTGATCAATCACGGAGAACAGAGCAGTTACTTCCAAATCTGATTCCAAAGGTTCAGTTTTATATTCCCCCAAATGTCTCTAGTTGCCAGCCTACTTAATCCATCATTTGTGATAAACACTCTAGTGAAAAGTAAGTTCCCACCAAATTGCACCTGTACTCCATACTGACAGGATCTCAAATTCAAATTATTCTAATTCATTTTAGCCTGCCTGACTTAAATGAAGAGTCTTAAATATTAAGCAGCTCTATAATGTCAGAAAGAAAAATTCTGATAAAAGGCTAGAAAATCTCTCTCCTCGGAAACAGGCTGTGAAGTTAATTTCTCTGTGTTGTTTTTGTAGCCAACGTGTGTGATATTTTCATAGTTAGTGCTGTAGTTTAGCAAAGTGAGTTACAATAAACATTTATTTCCTCAGATTTAAAAATCCAGTAACTTCTCTTTTATGGGCTGGGCTACCGTAAAAATATGAAACCTACAATAACTACTGACTAATCCCATTTGTTAGGATATTTGGAGGAGGTCTGATCAGAAGGATATAGACAAAAATGATGGTTATAAGGGGGACAACAAGGCCTCTGGCTGATCACGAGCCTGAGACAATGCAGTGAGTGTTGCTTATGGGCTCTGCCATCTTGTAGTGAATCTCTCTGAGTGCAGTGATGTGTCTGTCCCTTTATTACCACATCCGTGTGAAAATGCTGCATGATATTCCCCACTATGAATTATATGTTTGAGGTGGTTTGACAAATGACAGGCTAGGAGGCAGAGATTATGTTCACTTTGGGTTACCCTGGGGGTGCCTCAAAGAAATAGACAGTCACACAATTAGAGGCTTCAATTGGCAGAAACTTGTCATGTGTTAACAAGATAGAGCTAGAGCAAACAAACATCAACTTTAAGTGACAAACCAAAATTATGGTAGTGGCACTCCTTGTTTTAAGGTGTTAAAATTGTTCAGATGGTTGATATGATTTCCTCTGGAGAAGCTCAGTGGTGAGCAGTAAGATTATTACTCTCTTTATAGAAGGCATACTCTACACTTTGATTTGTCCTTCGGGAAGGTATTAAAAGAAAAAATAAGTATGTGCTTAGCATTTTCTATTAATGAAGAACGGTGTTAGACACTTCGCATCCATCATTTATATTAATCTTCACAATCTTAAAATGAGCTATTTTAAAAATGAGGAAATTGAGAGTCACAGCAGTTCCTTAAGTATCAGGTGGACAAAATTAAAAAGAAGCTCAGGAAGTTCCGATTGTTACTACAATGATGGCCACTAGCAGTTCCTTCCTTCACTGTATGTATGTGCCACTGCTCCCATCTAGAAGTGGAAACTAATATCCCTTCTCTTGAATCCCAGGTAGTTTTGTGACAGCTTTGGCCAATAGAATATAGCATAAGCAATGTTCTGAGACTTTGAAGCCCAGGCCTTAAGAAGCCTGACAACGTTAGCTTTCACTCTTGTAAGACAGTGACTATGTGAAGTAAAATTGTACCATTGAAGAGAGAGCCCATGGAGAATGAGAGTTAGCACCAGACCCATTCAAGCTGCCATAGCCAACACTGCATGAAGCATATATGAGCCATTCCCATTAAGCCCTGCCCAAATTGCCAATCATGGGCAAAAAAGAAGAAACAGAAAAAGACATTTTTGTTCTAAACTATTAAGTTTGAACGAGTCTTGTTATACAACCATAGATAACTGAGAAAGATTACAGAACTCTGGCTATTTCTATTGCATGGCATTGGTGTCCCTGGCTATCCATACTTCCTTAACTATTAATTTGGTAAGGGAATATTTGGCTGAGTCAGCATGTGACAGTGGAAAAGAATAGTTGGAAGGGTTCTTGTTATTTTAATCAAAAGTGCCTTGAGCAACTATTTACATAGTGCCTGGCACTGGTTTTAAGGCATTTATCCTCACAACAACCCAGTGAAGTAGGTATTATGTTTAATCTCTACTTTACAGGTCACGAAAGGGTGGCACAGAGATGATGTGCACTTGGCTGCTAGACAGTTGTAGTTCCAGGATCAATACCGGGCAGTCAGATTCCAGAGCCTCACCTTCAGTTCCTGAGCTATGTTGCCTGGACTTTCTTGTCACTCATATTTGAATCCATCCAACTCAAACAGGTCACTGTGACAAGAGTTGTACTTCTGTACCTGAAAGAAGAGCTTTCCTTGGAGAGTAGATGTAGACAGTTCACAAAAGGGTAATTTCTGTTGAAATGCCACATATATGGAGTTTGGAGACAGAAGATCCTTCAGGTAGGACCAGACAATGCATCTAAGAATAGGGGATGCCAAGCCAGGCAGGCAAAGAGTCCTCTCTAGGCTTTTCCTATGTTCCTTTCCATTTCCAACAGCAATTCCCTGGCATGGCAATAAAACTGGAATCTGAAAACTTGATGCCCCTTTCGCTATGATTTTTTTCTGATTGAGCACAGAGTTTGGTGTCAAAAAGACCTGGTTTGCAGTAGTGGCTTGCCACTCGCTGACTCTGTGACCTTAGAAAGTTTCTTTACCTTTCTTACTTATATAGACAAAATGGGGACAATGATGTCTAATCCATGGAGTTCTTGTGAAGATTAAATGAGAGTATATGAGTGTATGTTCATGTACATGTGTGTTACTATTTTTATTATGTACTAGAGGCCCAGTGCACAACATTTGTGCACTGGGGGTGGGGGGTGGGGGTCCCTCACTCCAGCCCCTGCCCTCTCGCAGTCTGGGACCCCTTGGGGGATGTCCAACTGCCGGCAAGGAGTGGGCCTAAGATGGCAGTCGGACATCCCCCAAGGGGTCCCTAGCATTGCCACAGCAGTGGAAGAGGCTCCCACAACTGCCGCTGCACTTGCCAGCCATGAGCCCAGCTTCTGGCTGAGTGGTGCTCCCCCTGTGGGAGCGCACTGACCATCAGGAGGCAGCTCATGCATTGAATGTCTGCCCCCTGGTGGTCAATGTGCATCACAGCAACCAGTAGTTCCACCATTTGGTCGATTTGCATATTAGCCTTTTATTATATAGGATTGCTCATGCTCATTCTGCTATGAATCAAAATTAGAAGTGATAAACGAGGAGGCTAAAACAAAGAATGCTAAACTGGAAGAATGCTGGATCAAACAAAAAGGTGTACAGAAATGAAAAAAGTATGATTCTTAAAAGCTGAGAGAGAAAATTTGGTCATATAACCTTTTCATTAAAGATCTCCATTTTAAAAATATACTAAGATTTATATTGGCCAAAACTTCCACATATAGAATGGGCATTGCATTAGAAAATGTCTGCAAAGTTCTGATCAGATGTCAGGGTTGCTTAATAGAGTTATTGGATTATAGATGAAAAAAAATCCATAAAAATAATTTACCTTATCCCTTTTATTTCACAGATGAAGAAAGGCCCAGAGAGAGAAAGTGATTTATACAAAAGACCCAGCTTGTGAGTGACAGAACAGATATCAGGATCAAGTTCCCCGACTCCTCATTAAGGATTCTTTCTATCAAAAACTGAAGCTTCTCTTGGATGAAGAAAATATAACTTGAAATAGCACAAGCTAGCATTGGTGATGACTGTGCCTAAATTAAATTTAGTCATAAAACACAAAACAGGTATAAATAAATCAAACTTTTCAGTATCTCTCTTATATGTATAGGATGTAAATATCAGCCTCATCTAATTTCTTGCCTGTTTTTCTTAGCTCCCTACTTATTACAGTATAGAGCTCTAAAATGAGACCTGATTTAAGAAGAACATATTTATAAAGTCTCAGCCAAAGTTGGGCAAGATCTTTTTGATAGGAATTCATTCTTCCCAGAATGCACTGCTCCAAGCTGACTTCTGGTTCCGTGGACTTGACCTCTCCACTCTAATGACCTGGACTGGACCAGTGCTGACAATGGACTCTGGGTAGGTATAGGTCTCAGCATCCATAAGAACAACTATGAGAGTTCCCTTTGTTTCTCATGTTTGGTTATTATTTCATTATTTAACTGAGTAATCCCATAGCTTCCCAAAAGCTTGGGGCCCTGCCTCAACCCTCCCAGTTTCCTGACTTTGGGCATGGTGCCTGGACACATCACCTAATGAGAGGTTCCCTAGAGTAGACTCTTTATCAGCCTACATGCCTCATCACTGGAACAGCCTGTCAAATTATATCTTTATAATCAGTCCCCAGAACAGGCCAGATCCCCCCTAGGTGAATGGATCTAGGACCATTTCCTTAACTTCCAAAATGCACTTGATCTGTCTTCTGGTAACTAAATAGCAAAGACTCATCAATTGCCTAAACTAGTACAATATAGGGGGAAATATTTTTAAATAGCTAATTAGTTTTTATCGGTGATCAAATTGCAAATTTGAAAATTTTCACTGACTGAATGTACAAATAATACTGGTGATTGAAATATCCTATATAATAAGAGAGGAATATGCTAATGATCCGTTACACCATGAGGTGTAATGACCAACTGCATAACAACCAGATCATGGATCTGCAGGAGGGTGGGGCAGCGAACTACAAATTGGCAGCAGAGAGCTACAGGAGGGGGCAGGGCAGCAAGTTATGAGGAGGGGCGGGGGGAGCTACAGGAGGGCGGGGCAGTAGGCAGAGAGGTACAGGAGGGCTGCAAGGACCTACTGGCGCATGGATTTGTGTGCAGGGTTACTAGTGTAATATAAAAAATAAAGACTACAACTACATTTTAAGTTTGTTTTTGTTTTATAAAATTAAAAATGTTCATAATAATTGGAAAATAAAGGAAAGTATATAGGATAAAATATGCTTTCTTTTATAGAATGGAAAATAACTCTAAACCTATCTTTGATTTCACCCAGAATATACGAATATTTGTGATATAATAACATGTATTCCAGTGAACTCCACTTTAGTTGACTCTTTTCCCCCCTAAAATATAAGAAGCCACAGAGGAACCTCTTCAGACTACATCATATATTTTTGGGTCCCATAAATATATTTATTGATCTTCAGGTAATCTCTTGGGGATTTTGTCAATTTCGATATTGATTCCCATGTGCAATCAAGGAATTTTCTCAGTTTAAAGTTGTGCCTCACTTTTATATGCTAGTTTGAACTTCAGACCGTCTAAAATAGATCTTAAGACTCCTCATCAGATTTTGAGACTTGCTGCTTATTTTCTGATTCAACTGTATTTGTTCTGCTATCACTGCATTACCTTTGGATTCAATGTCAGCCACTGATAAGTCTGATATTCAACTCTCCCTCTAGCTATAACACTGTAGAATATATTTAAGTTTTCACATGAAGAAGGGTATGCTGGGGGGCAATGTCAGGCTTGATAAACTTTAAGTTCATTTTCTTTCTGACCTAAATTTTATGGGCCCCTCACCATGTGTCCACTGACAATCATTTAATCTCTATCAGAAGAGTATATAAAAATAGGAAATTTATTCATACTCCTAGCTTCTGGAAAACTACTATCTAGCTGGATAAACAGGCTGCACATTAATATAAACAACAATACCAGAAATCACATCATAGAAGTCATTCATAAAGATAAGAATAGTTTGTGCCATAATATGAAGTTAAAAGGTGGGGGAGTTATCTTATGGCTAGTTTTGCTGGAATTTGAGATAAGAGAACAGAGCAAGGCATTCTTACTGGCAGATATGCAGAGATGAAAAAATTTAGATTCTGAGTAATCCAGTTTGGCTATTGAAGGAAGTTTATGCATCTATATTTCTATGCAGACATGTAGACATATATTTCCAAAATAGGGCTCCACAGCTTCTGTTCTCTCTTTCAATATATATCCTGTAGGGCAAGCAACCTGGTGGAGTTGGGGTTCTGATTCCCCAAACATGCCTGTGCTTTCCCATCTATGCCTTTGCTGATATTTCTTCCATACCTTATACTATCCTCTAACCCCTCCTCCATATCTCCTCATAATGAAGATTAAACAAGCAAATAAACTTGTCCTGTTGCCCACTCTGACAAATTGACAGGGCTTTTGGGGGTAATGTGTCAGAAAAAGATTTTAAAGTCCCTCTTAGCTTCAGAAAATAAAAAAAATCCCAAATGTGCACTGGAGTTGCACTGGCTAACTCTGTGACCTTACTTCACAATAATTGATTAGTGATGTCAACCTACATATGACTTTGGAAGTTGTAGTGCGAATGCCATGTATTCGGCCAACACTGTTCAAGGCCTAGAGAAATACTCACCTGAGTCATAAAGCTTTTTGGGTTCCTCTTAATCAGATGGGCATTTTTTTTCCTTTGAAATCCCCATTGCACTTTCTATTAGTTTTACATCACTTAACTTATTCCACTTTATAGGCTTGTACTTGCCTTATCACTAGCAAAAAGACTTAAGCTCCTTAAAAGTAAAGACTGTATCTAAATCATTTTTTATCTCCTCAAAAATGCCTAGCATAATAAGTATATGCTTTATAAATATTTCATGAACTGAATATAATGTAGGGAAAAAGGAGGATCTAAGGCTGAAAAACTAAGTTGCAGATGGATTATATGGGCATGAATAATAGAGTTCAGCTGGTAATTATTCTACAGAGGTTTCATGTATATTGGTTTTATCCCTATACATAATCAGATGCTGGAGGGCAGAGGCCCTTAATACATTCTCACTCACATATCCAATAATAGTAGGTGGCTGACCCACCATCTAGGGGTTGAGTCCTTCTGCTTAAAAGTATCAAAGGGAACAAAATTGGTCAATGCATCATCACATCTCCAAGATGCATTCCGGGAAATTTACATTTTGGGAGGAAAAAAGGGTTGAACAAAGAAGAAAAGATCCCTAGGATGGAAACCTGAGCTTTAAAAAGATGACTCCTCAGCATATTGTAACAGAAAGAGTAAAGATTTTGAGAAACAAGCCTTAAAATCCAAGATCAGATCTCAGCTCCACGAGTTAGTTCAACCACAGGGCCTTGCGGCAAATGAAGTAATTCATCTGAACTTCAATCTCTCACACTATAAAAGATGTGGCATTATACCTAGTGCCAAAAAGTTAAATGTTCAGCTTAACGTTAGTCACTTATTTGAATAAATCCATAGACATGTCAAGTTTGCCTATGCACATACGATCTCTTCCCGTGTTATGCCTCAAGGCCACCTCCATTTCCACTGACCCTGATTTCTAGTTTGTTATACTGATTGAGTTATTGAAAACCAATTCTAAGTTTTTGTAGACATGGATGGCCTCTGAATACATAATCAAGTTATACCTATTTGTAGAGTTATCTATAATAATAAAAGCATAATATGCTAATTAGACCAAATGACCTTACCAATGAAGCTGCAGCTGTGGGGGCCTAGGCAGCCACCTTGGTGGCAGGGGCCGAGCCCCTTGCACGAATTTCGTGCATCAGGCCTCTAGTTAGAAGATAAAATGGGATGTCTAAAACCCTCCAAAACTTTCACAGAGTTTAATAAATGTGATATCTCTCAACCTTACTATATCTTTTCACAAAATCAAGATTTAAAGATACTTTCTAAGGAAAGAAGGCAGGTGGAAAAGGTTATGGCTGTCAGAGTTATAACTATTTCAGGTACTTCAACTAGACAACTTTCATTTCTATGGCCAGTTCTTTAGATTTTCTTAGGCTACCTGGTTTGACAGATAAAAATGTTTAAATACAATTTGAAATAAATAAGCTAGTAACTGCTTTGTACATTTTTACCCCTTTATGTCAAAGCTCACCATTTTTTCCCGTGTAATAAAACTACACATGCTTTTGGTTTTCATATTTTGACTCAATGAAAAGACCGAGTTTAAGTCTGTTGCTCCATGAAGTGGAACGTACTTTGTGTCATAAGGTCCTAGAGAATTTCACGCCCTTCTTTTGGGTGATACGATTTTCAAGAGGAAAACAAAGCTGACCTTGACCTGTTTGTGTTCAGTGGGCACTTTTGTGAATAGCAACAGCAGACACTTGTTTCAAACTGAGACTTCACATCAATGTGAGCAGACATCCTGTCCATCAAAAGGTAATCTCCACATTCATGAAGAAAACTCAGTGAGCTGTGGGTAAGGCTTTCAGTCCATATATTTTTTAAAAAAAACATACATACTCAAAGAATAAACAACTTACATTTCACAAAATACAGAGGAAGGCAAAAAAAGGCATCTACCTCATTATATCAAATCATAAGGCAGCTGACATGTATTAAGAAGATTATTTTAACAAAATTGCTCAAGAAAGCTAAAGTTGTTCTAACCAGAAGTAACCTTAGAAGAGCTTAAGAAGATAAAAGAACAAAAAGAGAAAGATTTAATTATGCCATTTCTCAACTATGTATATTATTAAGGAAGTACAAGATATGTTGATAGCGTATTACATATTATGCAGCTATGATGTATTCTATATTTAAATTTGGGAGGGGATCTCTTACTATGGTTTGTCATCAAAAACTAGAAAAGAATGAACCTTTGACATAGTAAATGTCTGCTCCGTATTTATAATTATGGAAATATAGGTTTAAAATGCTATTAGAGATTCTTCAAGTATACCTGTCAATTAGAAGGATAATATATGAGCTGTGAGGATAGGTCTAGACTAGAGCTATGAAATTCAAGTTAATGAGATATAGAGTTTTAAAAGTTAAACCTAAGTTATCATAAATATTATTTGCCAGGTAAACCTGCACACTGAGTGAGTTTTTGAAGTATAATTATGTTAGATCACTGGGCTGAGAAGCAGTATGTTCAGAGACAAGGTGAGAAAACACTGATGGACAGCTTGGAGATATGGGTCACAGAACTCAAGATTCCTTTTAAGTGAAATGAGGTTTTCTATCTACCTCAGTGCCACTCCTCTCCATCTCCTTGCTGGATCCTAGACTTGTCCTTTCTTTAAAAAAAATTATTGACACTTTTACATATGTCTCCCATCCCTTCCCCCTTTGCCCACCTCCACCCAGCCCCCTACCACCCCTCCCTGGCCTGTACCACACTGTTGTCTGTGTCCAAGGCCTGTGCATATAGTATGTTCTTTGGCTAATCGCTTCACCTTCTTTTATCCAGTCCTCCCCTCCCTTCCCCTCCTCTCTGATGTCTGTCAGTCTGTTCCATGTATCCATGTTTCTGGTTCTATTTTATTCATCAGTTTATTTTGTTCATTAGATTCCAAATTTCTTATTTGTCTTTCTCTGTCTTATTTTATTTAGCATAATAATATCCAGGTGCACCCATGCTGTTGCAAAGGGTAAGAGTTCCTTCTTGTTTACAGCCTCTTAGTGTTCCATTGTGTAAATTTGACACCGTTTTGTTTTGTTTTTTAATATATTCAGCTACTGATGGGCACTTGGGCTGTTTCCAGATCTTGGGTATTGTAAATAATGCTGCTATGAACATAGGGGTACATGTAGTCTTTCTGGTTGGTGTTTTTGGGATTCCTAGGATATATTCCCAAAAGTGAGGTCAAAAGGCAGTTTATTTATTTTATTTTATTTTTTTAGGAAACTCCATACTGTTTTCCATAGTGGCTGAACCATTTTGCACTAGGACTTTTCTTTATTTTTAAATGTTGGTGTCCCTTACGGTTTGATAGTAGGACCTTCATATTTGGAGGGAATTTATTGAACATAATTTCATGTTTTAAATGTCATCTGAAACTTATTGATATCCACATTTAAATCTCCTGTCTAGAACCATCACTGTGTGTGTGTGTGTATTTTTTTAATCTTTATTGTTGGACGCATTACATATTTCTCCCTTTTCCCCCAATGACCCCTTCTAGTCCCCTCCCCCCTGACTCTCCATCCCAAGCCTTCACCACCCATAGAACCATCACTTTAGACTTGACATTTCTTCTCAGATGTTTTACAATATTATCCAACATATTAAAATGGAGGGTCTGGAAAGAACTCTCAATAAATAGCACCACCATTCATCCTATTCTGAAAAATCTAAAGTGATAGGACCTTCCCTTGATAAGTTTTTTCTCCCTTGCACAACACTACCAATCTCCCAAGTCCTATCCTCTAACTTTGAAATACAGCTCAAATCAAATTACTGATCATCTGCTCTGCCATACTGTAGTCTTTTTAAAAAATTTTATTTACTGATTTGAAAGAGATAGAGACATCAGTTTATTATTCCACTTATTTATGTATTCTTGGTTGCTTCTTGTATGTGCCATGACCCTGACTGGGGATTGAAGCCACAACCTTGGTGTATCAGGAAGATGATCTAACCAGCTGAGCTACCTGACCAAGGCCTGCCATACTGCAGTCCTAGCCACAATTATTGTAGCCTGGACTACCGAAGTCATTTCAAACTCTTCTCCTTATTTCTACTCTTGTCACCCACAATCCATCTTTCACTCAGCAGTCACAATGATTATTAAAAAAAAAAAAAAGCAAAGAGAAAACTATCAGAATTAACGTGGCTGAAGATCTCTCATATGGTTATGGTTTCCTTAAGAACAACTCATCGCTCCTCTTGGAAGCCATTAGGCATGAGAAGAACAAAGAAACAAATATACATGAAACAACAAAAAGTGCCCAGTTTTCATTTCGAGACATATCAAAAAAACAGAGAGAAGTTAGAACTACAAATGATATGTTACTCTATGAAATGCTGCTGAGGTCTGGCAGGGCCACCTGGAAGAGTAGGCAGCTAAGTGAAAGTGCCTGGAGATGAGAGAGAGGAGTCTAGAAAGCACAACCTAAGTTCACCCCCTCGGTGTGGGGATCCCCTTCGAACGCAGGAGGTGAGGCTGGGGCGGGCGCTGCAAGGAACAGGACTGAGCTCCAGGAGGCTGCCACGACGACAGTTGTCGGGGTGATGAGTCTAACAGCGGTGGCATTTCAAAGACAGTTACACCAACGACACACCCCGCAACTGAAGGACTGCCCTGGTGGACTCTGAAAGAAACCGTATCTTTACCATTTTTGGCCAAATAGTTGGGTGTGTTGCAATTTGTCTGATTCTGCTTACATGACCAAGCAGCTTTGCAGTGTGAATTCTGACTTCTGCCTATGCGAGGGGACGGCCTTCCCTGCACTGTCCGTTTGACCACGTGACTTGATTTATAACTTTGTTTTGTAAGCTCGAAAGGTAACTGAGGCAGTGGTCAATGTCTTGTGACATCTCCAACTGAGCATATCTCATGACATAGACCACTGACTAAATTAGCTGGTATGGAAAAACCTGTTGCTCCAATCAGAAAAATATATATATAGTGTATGCTTATGGCTTTGTTTCCTTTACAGACCAATCCCCTTAAAGGTCAGCTCCTTCATTTTTTGCCTTTAAAACTCTGCCCTACGTCACTTGCTTCTGAGCCCAGTTTCAGTTTGCACTGAATGCTGTGCCTCCCTGATTTGCAAACTATATATGAATAAAAATACTTTCTTCTGCCTCTCAGAAAGATGTCCTGGAATTCTGTTGACACCTTGGACCACTAGGATGTGTCCCTTCATGACTGTAGATGATGAAGGAAGAGGGACAAAGAGCATGCAGAGCTGGCCGCAGACACTACAGGATGCCTTAGGCTTTAAGGGCCAATAGAAATCTGGCTACACAGATAAACTCAGAGGATCCATACATGGAGGAAATAGCCTGAATCAGGGAAAAAGAAGAAGGACCCCTTGAACTGCATGGCCTGGAAGGCTACCTACATCACCAAGGAAGAAAAAAAATTAAATCATTAAAGAAAAAAGGCAACATTAAAGGAAGCATATGGAAAACACACATGATGGAAAAAAAACTCAAGATGATAGAAATGAGGAAAGACAACAAAACTTCTATTATTTTACTCATAAACCCCGCAAGTCTATTATATACTCAACTAGAGGCCAGGTGCACAGATTTGCACACTGGTGGGGTCCCTAGGCTTGGCCTGCGGGGATCGGCTGAAACCAGCTCTCTGACATCCACCATTGGGTCCCAGGTTGTAAGAGAGCACAGGCCAGGCCAAGGGACCCCACCGGTGCATGATCGAAGCCGGGGAGGGACCACAGGAGGGCTCCAGGGCATGCCCGGTCTATCTTATCCAGTCCAGATCAGCCGGGCCCCAGCAGCAAGCTAACCTACTGGTCGGAGCATCTTCCCCCTGGTGGTCAGTACACGTCATAGCTACCGGTTGAACAGTCAAATGGTCGAATGATTGAACAGTCACTTAGGCTTTTATATATATAAATAATAAAATTCAAAACAAAATAAAAAAAGGAAATCAGAGAATGTCACTACTCTTCCTCAAACCCTCCAATGGCCACTGAATGTTTTAGAATAAAATTCAAATTCTGTACCTTGATCTGTCTTGTATTATTGGCTCCTACTCTCTTAATGTCAAGTATTGCTCCTCAGTCACTCAGCCACTCTTGTTTATATTGTTCCAACTTCCAACATGGCTCTCCAGAACTTCCCATAACTGAGTCTCAACATGTTGTCATAAAAAGGCTTATATCCATCCCCTTACTGACATCTAAAGTATTTACTAGTGATTTTCTCTTCCATCATCTTGTTTATTTCTTTCATAGCCTTTACCACAACCAAATTATCTTGTTAGAGATTGTGTTTTGTTTTTTTCTTCCTTTGCAGAAATGTAAGTGCCTGCAGAACAGAGGCACGTGTGGTCCAGTACCTAGCACATAATCAGCACTTGATAGTCTGATGACTAGAGGAAGACGAAATAACTAATTTCTAAGACTCTTTCTTATTCTAATGTGCTAGTACTTACACTAGTCCTTCACTTTGTAGAGGCTGACAGACTCCACTAAAGTCATGTAACAAGCTTGAGGTCTTTGGCTACCTTGATTTACCAAGTTAGTAATCAGCACATTGTGTGTGTGTGTGTGTGTGTGTGTGTGTGTGTGTGTGTGTGTTTGGGTTTTTTTCTTATCTATATCTACCCATCCATCCCATTGATTATCTTTATCTGGAGAACCATAACTATTACAGATTTTTATACTGAAAGTGGTTCATTAGGAACAGAATGTTAAGAATATGTTTTCTGAATTGGTTCTGGGGTTTCTAGAATTGTCTCTTAATCTGATTAGATTTAAAGATGCTCTTTCCAGTAGTGAAGAGAGCCCTCACAGTCCATGGCATGATCTGACAATAGGAGAATATATCTCCATTGGATACATCAAATCAATTATAAGAATCAAGGGGCTAATTTACTCTATATGTAATACTTCTGAACATTCTTAGAAAACTAAGAATATAATGAGAATGGCTGGTTGCTCCTAAGGTTGCTGGACAAAGTGGTATAAGAAAAGAATGAGGTCAGGGATTCAAATGCTCAGCTCAAGCCTGCATAAAGGACCTGAAATTTTCTGTGAGCCCCCCACGGAGACCCTTATCTCATTTAGTCACAGGGCTAAGCTTGTTTAAAATCAAAAGCAGACTCTGTTCCTATGGCTAAATTATAAGGCAAGTTCAACTTCCAGTCTTCAATGTCATCTACTATTAAAGTGAGGCATTGATAAAGAATGGGATCCTACAAGTTGGAATGTAATGAAGCTGGGGACATTTTTAGTCCCTAAATTATTGTGTATGAAAATGAGGTGTTGCAATAAATCATAAATTCATAATTGAGCAGGTCATGGTGAATAGTCACACCCCAGGCCTATGACTTTAGTGAAAGGTTTTTAAGCAAGCCCTGTCCACTGTTTTCATGTACCCTATATAATAAAAGCCTAATATGTTAAATGCCTGGTCGTCCGGTCATCCGTTCAAACAATCAAAATGTAATATGCTAATGATATGCTAAGGCCACTCAACCACCTGCTATGATGTGCACTGACCACCAGGGGCAGACAGTCGACTGGTCAACCAGTCACTATGACATGCACTGACCACCACTGGGTAGACGCTCCGACTGGTAGGTTAGCTTGCTGCTGGGGTCCAGCCGATCAGGTGAGCGAGACGGACCAGACAGTCCCTGGAGCCCTCCTGCGGTCCCTCCCTGGCTGGCCAACCTCTGCATCCCTCCCCAGTCCTGATCGCACCAGTGGGGTCCCTTGGCCTGGCCTGCACCCTCTTGCAATCTGAGACCCCTCAGGGGATACTGGAGAGCTGGTTTTGGCCCAATCCCACAGGCATAAAAGGCTAATATGTAAATCGACCAAACAGCAGAATGACCAGTTGCTATGATGCACACTGACCACCAGGGGGCAGATGCTCAACACAGGAGGCAGATGCTCAGCCAGCAGTGCTAAGGATGTACAACTGATGGCTTAGTAGCAGGCCTAAGCCGTCAGTTGGACATCCCCCGAGGTCTCCTGGACTGCGAGAGGGCACACGCCAGGCTAAGGGACCCTCCTGAGTGCATGAATTTCATGCATTGGGCCTCTAGTCTAGAATAACACACCTTTGAAAAACCAGAGGTAACACCGCTTGAAGGGGTAACCACTCTCAAGAAAGAACACAATCTTTTAACTATCCTGTAATATAATCCTTGTTTTCCTTACTTCCCTCCTTAATTTCAAATGTTTAAAAGAAACTGAAAACATGTTCTTATCAGAAGTATTTGAGATCTTGCTTCCCAGTATGGTTTGGCTCAAACTATTATCAAATTTTTCTACAGTTTTGAATTTTTCTTACCTTAATGTTATGATGAATCTTCTTTGCCAGTGGAAGAGGTCTTCCTATCCCCAGTAGCCTCCCACATCCAGGAGAAGTGACCTCACCAGCCCCAGTGGCAGTAGCCTCTCTAGTCCCATCTAATAAGATTAACTCTGCATTTCCTGAGGAAACTGCAATGTCCTGGCCTGGGGCAGTTGCCAAGATAAGGCTGATTCCCCTCAGGACCCACATTCACCACCCATGTTTGCTTCTTGACCTGTAACTAGATTCAAGTCCGAATAGACCCCTAAAGGTGAGGTACAAAGTGTGACCCAGGAGGAAATACTCTATACTCCAAAAGAACTATACGCGTTTTCAGATTCCTAAAGAAAAATCTGGAGAATATGTATAGAAATAGATATTTAGGTTATGAAATAATGGTGGAAGGAACATAAAGTTGTATCTGGCTAAATTTTTTAATATGGGTTCATTAAGCAAGAGATGTTGCATTTAATGTTGCAACTCAGGGAGTTATTCAGAAGGGTTCTAACTCCTTCCTAACTCCCTAGTTGGATGTACCATGGACCAAAGTGAGTAAACTGAAATGCCAGACTTACCTGGGTTTAATGTAAAAGAAGGGATTCACAGGTTTATGGAGATTGGAATGTTAGAGTGGATTTGTCATTTAAGACCTAATCACCTACACTAGAAGAGTCCAGTGGACATTACCTCTAACCATTGCTGTAAGGTGACACATTTGTGAGCAGAGCCCCAGCATTTTTAAAGAGTTCTGTGATCATTACTCTCTGTAGGCAATTGGAAACTAAAGTCACTAAGTTGGGAAATTTAAATGCAATGGTTGTAATTGAATCCTGGGGTGGCAGGAGCCAAGTGGTAGGAGTCAAACAGACAGGAAGCATACTAAATCCTCACGTGATCTGTTAATCAGACATATTCTAGACCAGTGGTCGGCAAACTCATTAGTCAACAGAGCCAAATATCAACAGTACAACGATCGAAATTTCTTTTGAGAGCCAAATTTTTTAAACTTAAACTTCTTCTAATGCCACTTCTTCAAAATAGACTCACCCAGGCCGTGGTATTTTGTGGAAGAGCCACACTCAAGGGGCCAAAGAGCCACATGTGGCTTGCGAGCCGCAGTTTGCCGACCATGGTTCTAGACCAAGTAAACAAATGTCTACTCTGAATTATAAAAATAAGTCAGAACCCCTCGAGCAATCCACAGAATTAAGCCAGTTTGCAGACCCAGAAGTCCTTGAATGAAGGGGAGGGCAGGTACCTTGAGAAAGGGCCCTAGTACACTGCTCAAAATGACACTGTCAATTTTTCTTCCAACCTTCCCCAAATGTACTGACAACTTTTACCAAGGTAACTTTGCACTGGGGAAAAGGAGATAATTGGACCTTCTGAGGACTACCAGACACTAGCTCTGAACTGATGCTAATTCCAGGAGACCCAAAATATCACTGTGGTCTACCTGTCAGAGTAGGGGCTTATGGAGGTCAGGTGATCAATGGAACTTTAGCTTAGGTCCATCTCACAGTGGGCCCAGTGAGTCCCCAAACTCAGTGGCTATTTCCCCAATTCTGAAATGTGTAACTGGACTAGACATACTTAGAAGCTGGCAGAATTCCTACAGTGGTTCCTTGATCTATGAAGTAATAACTATTATGGTAGAAAAGGCCAAGGAAGTGCCACTAGAACTGCCTTTACCTAAGAAAATAATAGAACAAAATCAATACTGTATTTATGAAAGGGTTTCAGATATTAGTGCCACAATCAAGGACTTGAAGGATGCAGGGGTGGGAGTCCCACTACATCCCATATAATTCTTCTATTTGGTCTCTACAGAGGATGGATGGATCTTGGAGAATGACATTGGAGTGTCATGAACTTAACCAGCTAAAGACTCCAGTTGTAACTCTGCTGTATCAGAGGTAGTTTCTTTGTCTGAGCAAATTAACACAGCCCCTGGTACCTAGAATGGCAAATGCTTTTCTCTCCATACTTATCAATAAGGCCCACTAGAAGCAATTTGGTTCCAGTTGGCAAGGCCAGCAAAACAATTTCACTATCTTAAGTCATGAATATATCCACTCTCCAGCCCTACATCACCATTTAGTTCACAGGTACACCTACATAGGACCATCATAGGGATTAATTACATTGAGCCACAAGTAGCAACTACTCTAGACTTACCAGTAAGATATTTGTGTGTCAGGGTGGTAATAAAGGTGACAAAAATTCATGCGACTTCTATCTCTTCTAAATTCTAGGGATCCAGTGGTGTAGGGAATAATGTTATATCCCTCCTAAGATGAAGGGTAAGCTGTTGCATGTGGCCCCTCCTACAACTAAAATAAGAGGCACAATACCTGGTGGGCCTTTTCAAATTTTAGAAGCAATATGTTCCCCATTAGGATGTATTACTCTGGGACACAGTGATCCAAAAAGCTGCTAGTTTTAAATGGGGCCTAGAACAAGAAAAGGCTCTACAACAGGTCCAGGCTGCTGGGTAAGCTGCTCTGCCACTTGACCTATATGAGCAGATCCAACAATGCCTGAAGTGTCAGTGGCAAATGGGGATGCTCCTTGGAGCCTTTGACAGGCTCCTGTAAGTGAATCACAGTTCAGGTCCTTAGCATTTGGAACAAAGCCCTTCCATCCTTTGAGGAAAACTACTCTCCTTTTGACACACAATTCTTGGTCTGCTACTAGGCCTTAATAGAAACTGAACCTTAAACATGGCCACCAAGTAACTTGATCTGCCATCATGAATGGGGTATCTGACCCACCAAACCATAAAGTTGGGTGTGTAGAGCAACACTCCATCATCAAATGAAAGTGGTATACATATGATCAGATCCAAAACAACCCTAATGGGACGCATTACATGAAGAAGTGACCAAAATTCCCATGGTCTCCACTCAGGCTATCCTACCTTCTTTCTCCCAGCCTGCACCTATGGCCTCATGGAAAGTTCTCTAAGATCACCTGGCAGGGGAGAAGACTTGAGTCTGATTTACAGATGATTTTGCACAATATGAAGATATTATCTATCTGTGGACAGTTGTAGCACAATAGCCCCTTTCTAGAACATTCCTTAAGAATGGTGGTAAAGGGAAATCCTTCCAGTGGGTAGAATTTTGACCCCTAGTTGTTCACTTTGCTAGGAAGGAAAAATATCAAGATGTATAATTATATATTGATTCATGGGTCATGGCCAATGGTTTGTCTGATCAGGGACTGGAAAGGAACATTGTTGGAAAATTGGTGATGAGGAAATGTGGGGAAAAGGTATGTGGAAAGGTCTTTCTAAATGGGCAAGAAACATGAAGCTATTTGTGTCCCATGTGAATGTTCACCAAAGGGTTACTTCAGCAGAGGAGGATTTTAACACAGCAGTCCCCCTTTATCCAAGGTTTTAACTTTCATGGTCAGTTACCCATGGTCAACCATGTTCAAAAATATTAAATGGAAAATTCCAGAAATCAACAATTCATAAGATTTAAATTGTCCGAGTTGTGTGATGAAATATTGTGCTGTCCTCCTCTATCCCACCCAGGATAGAAATCATTCTTTTGTTCAATATTTCCAAACTGTTTACACTACCCTCCCATTAATCATTTAGTATATGTCTTGGTCATCAGATCAACTATCATGGTATTACAGTGCTTGTGTTCAAGTAACCCTTATTTTACCTAATAATGGTCCTAAAGTGAAAGAGTAGTGATGTTGGAAATATAGCTATGCTGAAGAGAAGCCATAAAATGCTTCCTTTAAGTGAAAAGGCGAATGTCCTAGACATAAGGAAAGAAAAACATAATGCTGATGTTGCTAAGATCTACAATAAAAACAAATCTTTTATACATTAAATTGTAAAAAAAGGAAAAAGAAATTTATGCTAGTTTGCTGAGAGAGAAAGAGACCTCATTCAACTCACAACATTTATTACAGTATATTGTTATAATTATTTTATTGTATTATGAGTTATTATTAATCTCCTATTGTGTTTAATTTATAAATTAATTTTTATCATAGGTATGTATATATAGGAAAAAGTATAGTATAGGTAGGGTTTGGTACTATCCAAGGTTTCAGGCATCCACTGGGAGTCTTGGAATGTATTTATAAATAAGGGGGGGATACTATAATCAAGTGGATAGGATTATATGTTCTTTGGACAATAATCAACCTCTTTCTCTAGCCTTTCCTGTCATTTCCTAATGGGCCCAGAGACAAAATGGCCATGTGGCAGGATAGAGTTTATCCATAGGGCTCAGCTACATGTGCTTCCATTCACTAAGGATAGGGGTGATGTTTAATGTTATCTGTCAACTTGATTGGGCCATGGGTTGTCTGATATTTAGTTAAACATTATTATGTACGTCTGTGAGGATATTTCTGGATGAGATTAACATCTGAATCAGTAGATTGAATAAATCAGATTACCTTCCCCAATGTGGGTGGGACTTATCCTATCCCTTGATGGGCTGAACAGAACGAAAAGGCCGAGAAAGGGAGAATCATGGTCTCTGCCTGATTGTGTTTGAGACACTGCTCTTATGCCTTTCCACTTAAATTCTGACTACAACTTAGATCATTGTCTCTCCTGCTTCTCAGGCCCTGGAACTTAGACAGGAACTACACCGTTGGCTTTCCTGAGTCTCTAGCTTGCCTACTGCAGGTCTTAGGACTTTCAGTCTCCATAATTGCATGAATCAACTTCTTATAATAAATTACTATATATAATAAGCCTGCTTGTAAAAAATATATTTAATAAAAATATGTAATGCCCCCTCTTCTATTGGTCCCATTTCTCTAGAAAACCTTGGCTAATATATATTTAACATAATTTAATAAGTGTATAAAGTTGAGTGTGATTTGTAACACCTAATTAAACACATATTAACTTAACTTTTTAAGTCTTAAAAATTTGAGGGGAGATAAAACTGCTTAGCAGTTAAAGTGGTCCTGCACATCTTTCCAACAACTCTGCTCTTAAGGAATTTATTTAAAACCAGGTCTTCAGATCAACTTCCCTGATTTTCTTCTCAGCAACATGGCTCATTAATGTTCTTGTCATTCATATATAGGGTCTAGGACAGGCGTCCTCAAACTATGGCCCGCGGGCCACATGCGGGTGTTTTTGCCGTTTTGTTTTTTTACTTCAAAATAAGATATGTGCAGTGTGCATAGGAATTTGTTCATAGTTTTTTTTAAACTATAGTCCGGCCCTCCAACGGTCTGAGGGACAGTGAACTGGCTCCCTGTTTAAAAAGTTTGAGGACCCCTGGTCTAGGATATGGGTTTGAATGGGCATAGTTACAGAAATTTTGTGGTGTAATTTACATAGAAGCATATACCTTTTTACTATTTTAAATATATTTTTATTGGTATCTTTACTGAAATTTTTAACATAAAAAAGTCAATAGATATTTGAAAGGAAATATCTTTCTAATGTCTTATTTGCTTAATTGCTCTTATAATAAGGGAATTTGATTCTTTATAAATGGTATACATTACTTATTAAGACTTTGATCTTTTCAATAGAAATAAAGTAGATATAATAAAATGTGATCTAATGATAAAATATTTTTACTTTAAAAATATTCTGATATATCTTGTTTTCCATAAGGTAAAAAGAATTTCTAGAGAATTTATGCAAAGTAAATTACTTACACCTGGATAATTATACAAGCTCAACACAAGAAACTCAATGTGAAAGTATTTTTTGGTTCCTTTCATGAATTATACACTTTTAGAAAATAGTTATAAATAAGATTCCTCTAAGACAGGGGTCCTCAAACTTTTTAAACAGGGGGCCAGTTCACTGTCCCTCAGACCGTTGGAGGGCCGGACTATAGTTTAAAAAAAAACTATGAACAAATTCCTATGCACACTGCACATATCTTATTTTGAAGTAAAAAAACAAAATGGCAAAAACACCTGCATGTGGCCCGCGGGCCGTAGTTTGAGGATGCCTGCTCTAAGATTTATAGCTACTATAAGCTACTGAGTACCAACTCTTTGCTGCTAAATGCTTTATAAACATGATCAAGCTTATCTTTATAAAAACCATGAAAGATAGATATCTTTCCCATTTTATAGGTAAAAGAAAATAAGCTTCAGAAAATTAATAACCTTGCTTAAAATCACTCTGGCATCCAAAATCAAAGTAACCCGTGACCAAGGTCTGAATTTAGCCCCATCTGATTCAAGACCCTTGGTCTTAATCATCTGATTTTAGTGACTTGCTCCAAAAATTAAAGGCAAACCAATCATCAGTTAACCTTGAACACTCCATGGACTATTCTGATTTTTTCTTTTGTTTTTATTTCAATAGCATCTGCAATAATTTAGAAATACCTATCACTATTTAAAGACATAGCTAAAGATTAAAATTGTTCTTTGTCTACATGTACACCACATGAGAGACAAAGATGCCTTTCTAATACAATCAGTCAATGGTAGTGCTGGGCATTAAAATTTTAAAATTCTGTTTATCTCATTATATGCAGAATTGTGCTTTTTTTCATGAGGCCATTTTCATCTCTGAATCCATAAGTGATGTAGTGAGATGATGTAATTCTTTCATTACCCCCAACCAGTCTTTGATTTAAGAATTGTAGCCTTGCTTTTAAAGCAGGCATTTTTCAGTGACTCATTAAAATCATGAACTTTATTCCACTTCTTTTTGTACTCATGTCCTTCAGCCTTTAAGAACATAATCTAAATGGTTAATGGTGCTGATATTAACAAACATATAATCTGTATGATAATCCTAAAGAATTTATATAAACATATTAATGGTCACTTTAAAGAACTATAAATCAATAAAGTCTGCAAAAGATTGGAATTACCAAAAAGCAAAACCTTCCCCTACATTACACAAATGAAAAATCAAGGGACAAGGAAGGTAAGAAAAGTATTCCCCCATATCCAATATGTAAGAACCATTATTTGTCCAAGAAAATGATGGGTTATTTCTCCCCTAATGGTCCATTTTACTGAAAGTTTGTCCCTTCAGTACATGTGATCCTTAAAAAAGCCTGGCTTCTAGGAGGGAGTTGTCTGTTCAATCATGCTTGAAGCTCTTTTTCAGGTTAGTTAAGTATCAAAAAACTTAGAGCAGCCCTGCTGAGTGCATCATTATCTGCTATTGCAGAGTGAGAGCCACAATTGTGTAACTCAGTGATGCAGGGTCTTGACCTTTGCAATGACTATATTGCCATCTCAGTTATTACTTAAAAAGTCACCAGAGTCATGACCTTGACCATTGGCAATTTGCTCTTAGCAAAAGAAATCTTAGCTTTCTGGAGCTGGTTGAAACACAGGTTACATGCACCTTTATTTATAACACACACACATACACACACTCACACACACACACACACACAGATTCACACACATGATGTATACATATGCATATGGAATAAGGTCTCAACTCAAATAATATGAGTGCAATACATCCTTCTTTTACATTTATTCCCTTTTGCTATTAATCCAATTATGTCACCAGCCTGGTATATCAGCTATGTTACTGGATATTTACTGGTGCACACATGCAGAATACAAAACTGATAAGAGAAATGTAGATTTTAATTAAAGGGCAGAAAGTGAAGCATTTCCAATGGTTAACAATAAAAATGTTTAGGTTCATTTTTCTTGGATTTTTTTCATTGACTTTATTTCTTTCTGCTTTGAGATTTAATTTAAACTATAAAATAATTTTATTGCCAGAAAATTTACAGAAGTTGTTTGCAGAATACCTTTCTTAATTTCCAACAGGCACATCATAGTGTGTCACAAAATAAAAAAAAATGTAAATACAATGAACACTATAAATATAAGACATTTATATATATATATATATATATGTATATATATATATATATATATATATACACACACACACACACACACAGACATACATACATACATACATACACACACACACACACACACACACACATTTCCATTTGGGGGAGGAAAGGGCATACTTAGGTCATTCTGAGTCATCCAAAGGACCATTGCACTCATTTATTAATGCAGTTGAATAACATTTATGTGATTAATGTGATTAGTAATTGCAAGTATTTATATCATAATATTCAACTCAACTTATAAGCACTTCTCAAATTTTCTTGAAATGTCTTTGAAGTAAAAATTCTTTTGACACATAAATGGTGTGCATGCAGATATGTACAATAATACCAAGGTAACCTTCGGTCCTGAAGCAAAACAAAATCTTAATGTTCCATTTAAGAAAATCTAAATCTTAAAGCTCTAAATAGTTTGACTTAAAAACTATTAGATATTATAAGACAGAAGAAAATAAAACTTTTGTGTTCATGTGAAAAGCTCCTTAATATCGTCTGTAGGCACTGAGCCTAGGGAGGCCAGGACAACCTGACCATTGGCAATCAGAAACACTTTTCACACATTTCTGAACAAATGAAAAGATTAATCTGGAACACAAGCTTGGAAGTGTTTACTCAGTGAACCAGATATGATTAATTTGTGTGCTAGAGTGACTTAAAGTTTGCAAACTAATTAAATTACCTGTTACTATCACTTAAAATTCCTTAGCAGGCTTCATATTCACCAACACCATACTTATTGCCTATTTGTTTGAAAGCACACTCATCATTTAAGTCTCATTTCATGTCATTTATTTCTATTCCATCCTCACTGAACTACTGCTATTTAATTCCTCTGTGCCTTTGTCCACAAAATTCTGTCTCACTGCAAGTCTTTTCTATCTGGCAAACTTCTACTCATACCTCAAAACCTAGCTCAAATTAAATTTCTTGAATGCCACAGACAGAGTTATTACTACTCCTTAAATTTTCCCATAGCATTTGGTATATATATTTTCTATATTATTTAGCAAACTATATGGTAATTGTTTGGTTAATACTCTACCTTCCATACTATATTGCAAGCTCCATAAGAACATAGTGATTCTTACTCATGTATTTATCTATGATGCTGATTATAGGGGTTGGAACATAGCAGAAAAATCAAGATTATTTAAGTATATAAAAAGTATTCTTTGCTAGTTTATTTCTTTTTATTTTATTTTTTATACATTTTTTTATTGATTTCAGAGAGGAAGGAAGAGGGAGAGAGAGAGAGAGAGAGAAACATCAATGATGAGAGAAAATCATTGATTAGCTGCTCCCTGCATGCCCCCTAGTGGGGATCAAGCCTGTAACCCAGGTATGTGCCCTTAATTGGAACAGAACCCAAGACCCTTCAGTTTGCTGGCTGATGCTCTATCCACTTAGGCAAACTAGCTAGGGCTAGTTTCTTTCTTTTTAAAAAGAATATTTTTTATTGATTTTACAGTGAGGAAATGAGAGGGAAAGAGAGATAGAAACATCAATGATGAGAGAGACTCATCAATTGGCTGCCTCCTACACACCCACTACTGGGGATAGAGCCTGACTGGGAATCGAACCATGACCTCTAGGTTCATGAGTCAACACACAACCACTGAACCACATCAGCCAGGCTTTTGCTAGTTTCCTTATTCCATAATGTAATGAATATAATAATTAATCATTAACAATAATATTAGAGCTCATATTAGTAACATATGATCTTGAGTCCAAAACCCCTAATGTTCAAATTACATTTGGTTCAGTATTCTATTTGCAAAAAAAAAATGCCTTGGCTATTCAACATATATGTGAAATGGAAGTTCTTGCTGGTTGATTAGAGAAAGTTAACTTATTTGTCAGGATATTAGCTGGAATTGGGAAATAGAACAAGCCTTTATTTTCTAACATTTCTGAAACTATAGGTCTGGCCCTCACTTCAGAATTCTTAGAAATGTCCCCTTTACTAATTATACTCCAGCCTCCTTTCATTGGTTGTCAACTGGGGGCAGAATTGCCTATCACTGAAAGGTTTTTTTACAAATGTACAATGACATTGGTTGTCACAAGATTGGAGGATGTTTTTAGTAGCCAGGAGCTAGAGATGCTCAGTGTCCTGCAATGCCTGGGAAAATCCATACAAAAAATAAATGTCCATCTAAAACCATAATACTTCATTATGTAATATTTCAAGTAATCCAAAAGTCCATTGTATTGATTTGTATTACTAACTTTTGCAGACTTGATTATACCATGGACTACTTTCCAATCTCATGTCAGTCTATGCATGTAATGGTATTCATTGTCAAGTACAATCCTTAGCTAGAATTGTTAACCAAATAGTACACTTATTGGAAAACTGTAAGGAAAAAAATAAGAACTTCAGCACATTTCCAGGTTGCCATGAAACTAAGTAGAAATTCATGGATGAGTTACTAATAGAAAATGCCTTTGTTGCCCAACTTTCTACTTTTCTTGCATACTGATACAGTTTTACTTTCTGCCACTTGGGCAATTAAAGTAACATAGCACACATTATTAACATCTATGGATAATGATAAAGTGTTTCTAGAAATTCCTAATAAGTTTACCCGCTAAATGTGAAAACAGTAAAGCCAGCACATAAAATACTTTTTTGAAGTAAATATTTTAGATAGAAAAAGAATTTTAGTCATAGGGTTTGATATGGATAGATCTGGGTTTGAATCTTAAATGCAAGCAGTGTGGCATTGGGTAAGACGCTTAACCTTTCTCACTTTTCTCCGAAAACCTCACCGGGTTTTTGTCCAGGATTAGACAACATAATATCTTTCATGTATATATCAAATGGTCTGGATCAAAAAACAAAGGTAGGGTAAGAAGATGGTTAATGTCAAAGAAAGCAAACACCTTATCAATAGTTATTTACATATCTGAAGAAAGATTAAGCCAAGGGAACAGACTAAAGGGAGTTTCAATATATTAGTAAGTGGGTAGCATTAACTTAAGGAGAGAATTCTCTGACCTTTCTACCCTGAGGATTTTTATTTGATTGACAGAAATATCTCAAAGTACTGAGGATTCCATTGGCTAGTTTAAGGACACTAGCCCTTTAGATTACCAATAATTCCATTAATCTAGTTCCATGCTCATCAAGTAAATGTCTGCTTTGACTTTTCTTTCTGGTTTTTCTAACTGAAGAGGGTGTGCAGACCAGATGATCTAAGAATTGTAGTTCAGTTGGCAGTCTTAATTCTCATTATGCAATAGTAACTTTCTGTATTATTTATATGGAATTTTGTTAATGAAAAGCTACTTATGTAAACTTCAATTTGATCACTTCCAAATACATTGTCAAAATTGAATTTTTAGAACTGCAAAGCTAAGGATAAGACTTAATTAGCTACTTGTCCTGATCCCACCAGGGGAGGCTCCAACTGAGTGGAAAGTCCTACTCAGAAATCACTCCCATCCTATCTAATAAAGGGGCAATATGCAAATTGGTTGGGACGCTGTCAGGTAACAACCGATCAGCACACTGCGTCGTCCCCGCCCCCTGTGCCAGCCTGTGGTAGGAGCCCAAATCCTAGCCTACCTAAAACATGGCTGTGTGCCATAATATCAGTAAGAAAGGGAAAATTCACACTTGCCTGGGGCATCTAAGTCACTGGCCTAGAGAATCAGGGTTTCAGATAAGGGGACACAGCATTCCCCTGCTATCTTGAGTTTGTAGTTTCCAAGGAAACAGCCAGAAAGGATGATAAACCCTCTGCAAATGGCTCAGCCAGTGCCTATCTAAGCTGTGGCTTCATTTAAATTGAGCCTTTCCTGCAGTGAATGACCCCAACCCTCCCTGCATCAGGCAGGTTCCTGTGGAGAACAATCTCTACGCAATACAACGGGGGCCCCAGTTTCATCCCCTGTGATCTCATGTGCGTTAGCTCGGGGCAGTGGGGAAGGAAGGGATAAGGTATCATGCAGGGCAGCTTGGGCAGCTTCTGGTGCTGCACACAAGCTCGTTCAGGTGCCAGAGGGTCACGAAGAGGTGAACAAGAGCCCTGGAACCAACCAAACAAGAAGAATCAAATAAACCAATACAAACACCCCTCCCCCACCCTGGGAGGGATCTGGGACTGAGGGGCGTCCTGCCCAGGCATTGCGTACCTGCTTACCATCCCCTTCATCCAAATGGACAGGTTAGGGGGTTAAGGGGAGGAGGAGGAGCCTCGCAGGAAGGGGATCCCTAGAAAGGGGATCCCTGGGAACCGCACCCCTGCCCTCCCTTCAGACCTGACCTCTCAGAGCAGGGTCTGACCCCGCCCCCAGCATATCCCAGACCCTCCCGTGCTTCCAGGTCCAAGGCATTCCCATGTCTTGTGTCTTCCCTGCCTCCCAGGCACTGACCCTCACTGTCTCCTGCCCCAGAAGCACTTATCCTCCCCAACTTTTGGTCTTTATAGCCTAAATGCATGGTGGGCGTAATTGTTTCTCCACAGATTTTATTTGATAAGAACCCAGCCAAGTCTCTTAGCAACTGAAGCTGCTCAGACTTCATCAGGGACAATGGATGACACACCTTACTTGGCTTTGATAGAAATTTTATTCTTTTATTTTTTTACCTAAATTTATATTGATTTCAGAGAGGAAGGGAGAGGGAGAGAGATAGAAATATCAATGATGAGAGAGAATCATTGATCAGCTGCCTCCTGTACGCGCCCTACTGGGGATCGAGCCTGCAACCCAGGCATGTGCCCTTGACTAGAATTGAACCTGGGACCCTTCAGTCCTCAGTCCAAAGCTCTATCCAGTGAGCCAAACCACCTAAGGCAAGCAATTTTATTCTTAAAGACTTGATTTTTGTCATAAACAAGTGGATTTGAATCATATCAAACCAATATACATGTTTTAATGAAATGTCTCTTCGTTGCTACTAATGCAATTCTACCTTAAAGCTTATGTTCTATAATCTATACTAATAAAAGGGTAATATGCTAATTAGACCGGACGTCTGTCTTCCAGATATCCATCAGGACGTCCTTCCAGACAAAGCCATGGTGGCAGGGGCCAAGGCAGAGGTGGTTAGGGGCAAGCAGGCTGGCAGGGGAGGGCATTTAGGGGTAACCAGGCTGGCAGGCAGTTAGGGGTGATTAGGCTGGCAGGCAGAGGTGGTTAGGGGCTATCAGGCAGGCAGGCAGGCTGAGGCAGTTAGGGGCAATCAGGCAGGTGAGCAGTTAGGAGCCAGCGGTCCTGGATTGCGAGAGGGATGTCCGGATTGGAGAGGGTGCAAGCCAGGCTGAGGGACCACCCCTCCCCCCATGCATGAATTTCATGCACCAGGCCTCTAGTTTTCTATAATTGCAACAACAAACAATAATTTTCGGGGGAAAAAAACATTTCTAAACTCGATGTGGATGCAAGGGCCTACATGATAACCTGACAAGTTCAGGGAAGACTTGCATAGCAGTCTTGCAAACTCAGAGACCTAAAGTAACCACAAAGGATGGTCTGAAATTAAACTTTAACTAAAATCAGTTATGGTGGGTAGTTATGTCCTAGGCCGCTATTTTCGCTGACAAGGTCAACCTTTACCTTAACTGAAGCTATCTGTCTTTTTGCATTTATGATAACATATCCTTGAAATGTCTGGGTAACTTATAACTTCCCTGTTTCCGGATTCCTTGGGGTACAACCTAATGTGCCTGGGCACCACAACAGATACCACAACTTTCTTCATTGTTATTATCATGTTAATTGTTTGATTGTTGACTATCCTGTACCCACCTAAGTATGTGTCTATCATTTTACTTTTTATCCAATCCCAGGGGTTTTCCCACTTTGCTTTCTCCCGCCTCTCTAATCTATCACCAATGGATTTCATGTAATTCACCTATGTCCCCTCCTTTGATTCCAATGTACAAAAATAGATGAAAACCTGCCATTCTCTGGAGCATTATCCCAATCCATTGAGATACTGCTTCCCGGTAATTGTCGACAGTTTGGCTCAAATAAATTCACAAAAATTCTTTATAGGTTTGAATGTTTTTATGTTAACATTGGTATCAACATTAGAACCTATAACTCATTGACCCAGTGAAATATTTAAAACAATCCAAATTCAAAGTCTTTGAGAGTTAAAGAAAGCAAAACTGGTAAGTCAGATGTAGATTCTAATGACTAGAAAATGAAGAGCCAGCCAAACAATTTAGATAGAGAAAGGACAAGTGCTATTTTAGATTTCCACAGATATTTCACATCTTGAAGTTGATAATCCCTTTTGTATGGAGGTCTCATAAAATGACATCTCTTCAATTTCAAGTAGCAGAGGATTACAGCAGTAAAATAAATCGGAAAGAACAGGTAAATGAGCAAATAGGCTTAAATGGGTTAAGGAAATAGAGAGATGGACTAGCAAATCAAATTGTTCAACATTTTCAATATAGACTAAGTAATGACTCCAGAACCTTTCATTTTAGTTTTACCTATGAAAGATAAACATCAAAAGAAAATAGATATTTAGCACAGAGCAAATGCATTAAATAGAAGGTGTGGTGATGATAATGAAGCTTTAGCATATATAGCAAGTAAACATATCTAATCACAAGAACTACCTAGGAGATTACTCAAATTAATACTCATAAGAAAGGTAACAAATAACTCAGATTCCCAAGAAATATTTCAATTCAAAGGAAAAACTCGGTGAAATAAGAGGTAATTCTTAAAACTTTTGGGTCAAATTTATTGTTATGATAATTTTGGTTGTGAGTTCTTGCTGTACCAAATGTGTTCTTTAGGATTGGCTTAAATTAACAAGGCTGGTAATAGATATATAGGATGTCAACAACTAAACATATGAGTAGGTAGGCAAACAAATAAATGGATAGACACAGATAGGTAGATGGATGAATAGAAAGATAGATGAAAAAATAAAACTGGTTTATAACCCTCTGAAAATTAATTGATTTAAAGGCCTTATATAGGAGAACCAGGATGGCAGCATAGGTAACAGACAGTACTCACCCTCTCCCACAACCACATCAAAATTACAACTAACATACAGAACAATCCTCATTCAGAACCACCTGAAAGCTGGCTGAATGGAAGTGCTACAACTAGAGAAGTAAATAAGAAAGCACATCGAGACTGGTAGGAGGCATGGAGGTGCAGAATGGCTGGTCCAACATCCAATGGTGGTGTTGTGTGTTTTTGTTCATTTGTTTGCTTTGTTTTATTTTTTAATTAGGAGGGATATCTAGGCTGCAGTGGCCTCTCATGAGGAGAAAGGGATCCAGCCCCACACCAGATCCCTCAGCACAGGATTCAAGTGCTGAGAAGAAAAGTCCCCATAACTTTGGGCTGTAAAAACCAGTGGATATTGTGGCTGAGTGACATAGAGGCTGCTGGAGACCCAGGCAATTCCTCTTAAAGAGCTCATGCATGTACTTACTCAGACTAGCTCCCTGTGACATACAGGGAGGAACTGAATTGTTTGGCATCAAGGAAATAACTCAGGGGGTGACTTTCTCCTAGACAAAAATGCTGGCAGAAGTCATTTTTCCTATGCTGAGGAGCTGATTGTTAGTTGCCATATCTGAGTTTCCATCAGCCTGGCTCAAACTATTAGCTCCACCCAGATGATTCCCTGAGATTTGGCCAGCCCAATTTGCAGCCCCACCCAAGATCTTTGCAGCTGCTTTCCCACATGAATGGCCTGTCGTGATTCAGGCTTCATACTTTCCTAAAACCTCTCAAATAAGTAGGCTGCTCCTAGTACCACAAGTCTGGTACTAGCAGCAGCCTGCCTTATTTTGCAGTTTGGCCTCTCCTAGGCACTTCCAAGCCCAACACAAGTAGCAGCCATCTGCAGATTGCCCTACAGATCTTGATGGGTGGCCATAGGCAGGGCACAGGCAGTGGCTGACTTTGCACATCCAAGAGGGCCCCAGAACAAGTGCACCAGGAGGATAGCTTCAGACCACAGATTCAGATTACAACTCTACACACCCACAAGTGACAAATTCAAGGGGTAGTCTCAGTGAACACCAAAGCCCTACTGAAGTGTGTTCTGCTCCATAGGGGTATCACCTGCACAGTAGCTCTTCCACTGTAGTCACAGCTGGCCCTCACAGCCAATTGGCCTAGAGGCCAATTCCTCCCAGTAATGCCAATAGCAATCAAGGCTCAACTAGAACAAGATACTGTACACAGCCTACATAGGGGTGCGCCTAGTATGCCCAGCTCAGGGGACTAGCGAGGCTGAGCTACTGGACTCAATGGGACACCTACTACACAAGGCCACTCTACCAATTCCAGGAGACATAGCAGCTTTACATAATACATAGAAACAAACACAGGGAAGTAGCCAAAATATGGAGACAAAGAAACATATCATAAGTGAAAGAACAGAAGAAATCTCCAGAAAAAGAACTAAATGAATTGAAGCAAGCAATTACTAGATACAGAGTTCAAACAATGGTTATAAGGATGCGCAAGGATCGTAATGAGAGCTTCAAGGGACTTAGTGAGAAATTCAAGGAAATTAGTTGAGAACATCAAATACATGAAAAAGGACCAGTCAGAAATGAAGGATACACTGACTGAAATGAATATTAATTTATAGGGAAGGAATCCACAGGAGAATAGAGGATGCCAAGAATCAAATCAGCAATTGGAATATGAGGAAGCATAAAACACCCAAGCAGAAGAGCAAAAAGAAATGAATCCAAAAATATGAAACTAGTATATGGAACCTCTGGGACAACTTGAAGCATACCAACATTCGCATCATGGAGGTGCCAGAAGAAGAGAGAGAGCAAGATATTGGAAACCTATATGAAAAAATAATGACAGAAAACTTTCCATACCTGATAAAAGAAATATACTTAGAAAAGTCCAGGAGGCACAGAGAATCCCAAGCAAGATGAACCCAAAGAGGCTCACACCAAGACACATCATAATTAAAATGCCAAAGGTTAAAGACAAAGAGGAATCTTAAAAGCCATAAGAGAAAACAGTTACCTACAAGGCAGTGCCCATATGACTGTCAGCTGATTTTTCAACAGAAACTATGCAGGCCAGACAGGAGTGGCAGGAAATATTCAAAGTGATTAATAGCAAGAACCTACAACCAAGATTACTTTTTTTTTTTTTTGCATGTGTTACTTTTTTAAAAATTTTTTTATTAAGGTATTAAATGTGTACATATCTTACCATTGTCCCCCGCACTCCTATACATGCCCTCACACCCCAGAGTTTTGAGTCCATAGGTTATGCTTATATGCATGCATACAAGTCCTTCGGTTGATCTCTTATCTCCCCCACCTCTCTCTAACCTTCCCCCTGTAATTTGACAGTCTGATGCTTTACTGTCTCTGTATCTTTTTGTTCATCAGTTTATAATGTTCTTTATTATCCATAAATGAGTGAGATCATGTGGTACTTTTCTTTCATTGACTGGCTTATTTCACTTAGCATAATGTTCTCCAATTCCATCCAGGTAGCTGCAAATGATGAGAATTCCTTCTTTTTTATGGCAGCATAGTATTCCATTGTGTAGATGTACCACCGTTTTCTGATCCAGTCATCTGCTGACAGGCACCTACGCTGTTTCCAAATCTTAGCTATTGTAAATTGTGTTGCTATGAACATAGGGGTGCATATATCCTTTCTGATTGGTGTTTCTAGTTTCTTCGGATATATTCCCAGGAGTGGGATTACTGGGTCAAATGGGAGTTCCATCTTCAGTTTTTTGAGGAAACTCCATACTGTTCTCCACAGAGGCTGCACCAGTCTGCATTCCAACCAGCAGTGCACGAGTGTTCCTTTTTCTCCACATCCTCGCCAACACTTGTCGTTTGTTGATTTGTTGATGATAGCCATTCTGACAGTGTGAGATGGCACCTCATTGTCATTTTGATTTGCATCTCTCAGATAATTAGTGACTTTGAGCATGTTTTCATGTGTCTCTTGGCCTTCCTTCTGTCTTCTTTTGAAAATATTCTATTTAGGTGTGTTGCCCATTTTTTTATTGGATCATTTATCCTCCTTTTATTAAGTTGTATAAGCTGCCTATAGATGTTGGAGATTAAACCTTTATCAGTGATAGCATTTGCGAATATGTTCTCCCATACAGTGGGCTTTCTTATTGGTTTGTTGATGGTTACTTTTTTGTAAAAAAACATTTTATTTTGATGTAGTCCCATTTGTTTATTTTCTCTTTAGCTTCCATTGTCCTAGGGGCAGTATCAGTGAAGAAGTTCTTTCAGCATACGTTTGAGGTTTTGCTGCCTGTGGATTCCTCTAATATTTTTATGGTTTCCCATCTTAATTTAAGTCCTGTATCCATTTTGAGTTTATTTTTGTGTATGGTGTAAGTTGTTCATCTAGTTTCATTTTTTTGCATGTATCTGTCCAATTTTCCCAACACCATTTATTGAAGAGAATGTCTTGACTCCATTGTATGTTCATGCCTCCTTTGTCAAATATTAATTGAGCATTGTGGTTTGGGTCAATATCTGGATTCTCCATTCTATTCTATTGATCTATATGTCTGTTCTTGTGCCAGTATCATGCTGTTTTGAGAACAGTGGCTTTGTAATACAGCTTGAAATCTGGTATTGAGATCCCTCCTACTTTATGCTTCATTTTCAGGATTGCTGTGGCTATTCCGGGTCTTTTTTTATGCCAGATGAATTTTTGGAGAGTTCTTTCTAGGTCTGCGAATATGCCATTGGTATTTTAATGGGGAGTGCATTGAATCTATAGATTGCTTTGTGTAGTATGTACATTTTAATGATGTTGATTCTACCAATCCATGAACATGTTATGTTCTTCCATCTGTTTACGTCTTCCTCTATCTTTTTCTCAGTGTCCTGTAGTTTTCCGTGTATAGGTCTTTTACCTCCTTAGTTAAGTTTATTCCTAGGTATCTTAATTTTTTTGGTGTGATGGTAAATGGGATTGCTTTTTTAGTCTCTTTCTGTAAGTTCACTATTGGTGTATAGAGAGGCCATAGATTTCTTGGTGTTAATTTTGTATCCTGCTACATTGCTGAATTCATTTATTAAGTCTATTGATTTTTTGATGGAGTCTTTCGGGTTATTTATGTACACTATCATGTCATCTGCAAAAAAGAACAGCTTTACTTGTTCTTTTCCAATTTGGATGCCTTTTATTTCTTCTTCTTGTTTAATTGCAATTGCTAATACTTCCAGTACTATGTCAAAGGGGAGTGGTGAGAGTGGGCATCCCTGTCTTGTTCCTGTTCTTAGGGAAAATGGTTTTAATTTTTGCCCATTGAGTATGATGTTTGCTGTGGGTTTATCATTTATAGCTTTTATTATGTTGAGGTATCTATTCCCACTTTGTTGAGAGTTTTTATCAAGAAAGGGTGTTGGATTTTGTCAAATGCTTTTTCTGCATCAATTGATATGACTACGTGATTTTTATCTCTCAATTTGTTTATGTCATGTATCACATTTATTGATTTGTGGATATTGTACCATCCTTGCATTCCTGGGGTAAATCCTACTTGGTCATGTTGTATGATCTTTCTGATGTACTGCTGGAGCCAATTTGCTAGAATTTTGTTGAGGATTTTGGCATCTATGTTCATGAGGGATATTGGTCTGTAATTCTCTTTCATTGTGTTGTCTTTATCTGGTTTTGGTATTAGGGTGATGCTGGCTTCATAGAAGGAGCTTGGAAGTGTTCCTTCCTCTTGAATTTTTTGGAATAGTCTGATGAGGATAGGTTTTAGTTCTTTCTTGAACATTTGGTAAAACTCTCCTGTGAAGCCGTCTGGCCCCAGGCTTTTGTTTGCCGGAAGCTTTTTAATGACTGCTTCAATTTCTTCCATAGTTACTGGCCTGTTGAGCTGTTTAGATTCTTCCTGATTGAGTTTTGGAAGGTTATATTTTTCTAGGAATATGTCCATTTCCTCCAGGTTGTCCAGTTTGTTGGAATAGAGTTGTTCATAGTATTTTGTAACAATCCTTTGTATTTCGGTGGGGTCTGTTGTTATTTCACCTCTTTCATTTCTGATTTTGTTTATTTGGGTCCTCTCTCTTTGCTTCTTGGTGAGCCTGGCTAGAGGTTCATCAATGTTGTTTATCCTCTCAAAGAACCAGCTCTTGGTTTTGTTGATCTTTTGTATTGTTTCTTTGGTCTCTATGTCATTTACCTCTGCTCTGATCTTTATTATTTCCTTCCTCCTGCTTACACTGGGCTTTTCTTGTTGCTCTTTTTCTAGCCCTTTGAGTTGTAGGGTTAGGTAATTTATTACCATTGTTTCTTGTTTTTTTGCAGTAGGCTTGTAGAGCTATGAACTTCCCTCTCAAGACTGCTTTCGCTGTGTTCCATAGATTTTGGATTGTTGTGTTTTCATTGTCATTTATTGCCATGATGTTTTTTATTTCTTCCTTGATCTCTCTGGTAACCCAGTCATTGTTTAATAGCATGCTGTTTAGTCTCCATGTGTTTGATTTCTTTGGATTGTTTTTATTGTAGTTGATTTCCAGTCTTATGCCACTGTGATCTGAGAAGATGCTTGATATGATTTCTATCTTCTTGAATTTGAAGAGACTTTGCCTATGTCCCAACACATGGTCTATCTTTGAAAATGATCCATGTGCACTTGAGAAGAATGTATATTCTGTGGCTTTGGGGTGAAATATTCTGAAGATGTCAATTAATTCCATCTGGTCATTTAGGCTTGCTGTTTCTTTGCTGATTTTTTGTTTAGAGGATTTGTCCAATGGTGATAGTGGGGTATTAAAGTCTCCTACTATGATTGTATTGCTGTTAATCTCTCCCTTGATATCCTCCTGGAGTTTGGCTTTTTTTAAATATGTTTTATTGATTTTTTACAGAGAGGAAGGGAGAAGAATAGACAGTTAGAAACATTGATGAGAGAGAAACATCAATCAGCTTCCTCCTACACACCCCCTACTGGGGATGTGCCTGCAACCAAGGTACATGCCCTTGCCCAGAATCAATCCTGGGAACTTTCAGTCCGCAGGCTGACACTCTATCCACTGAGCCAAACTGGTTAGGGCATCCAGGAGTTTTCTTTATGTATTTGGGTGCTTCTGTATTGGGTGCGTATATGTTTACCAGAGTTATTTCTTCTTGTTGGATTGCTCCCTTTAGTATTATGAAGTGGCCTTCCTTATCTCTTGTTATGTCCTTCACTTTGAGGTCTAATTTGTCAGATATAAGTATTGCTACCCCAGCTTTTTTTTTCATTTCCATTCGCCTGGAAAACCTTTTTCCATCACTTTACACTCAGTCAGTGTGTGTCTTTTTTTCTGAGGTGGGTTTCTTGTAGACAGCAGATATATGGGTCTTGTTTTCTTATCCAATCCGTTACCCTATGTCTTTTGATTGGGGCATTTAACCCATTTACATTTAAAGTTATTATTGATAGGTACTTATTTGTCGCCATTTTTATTCTATACCCCTGTGTTCCTTCTTTGCTTCCTATTTCTTTTTTTTATAGCAGACACTTGAGCATTTCTTGCATTGCTGGTTTGGTGGTGATAAATTCCCTTAGTCCTTTTTTTGTCTGTGAAACTCCTGATTTCACTTTCAATTTTGATTGATAGCCTTGCTGGGTACAGTATTCTTGGATTCAGACCCTTTATTTGCATGACTTTGTATATTTCATTCTATTCCCTTCTGGCCTGATGAGTTTCTGTTGAGAAATCAGTTGCTAGTCTGATGGGGGTTCCTTTCTATGTAACTTTGTCTCTCTCTGGACGCTTTTAAGATTCTTACTTTGTCATTGGTGTTTGCCAATTTAATTATAATGTGCCTTGGCATCGGTCTTTTGGGGTTCATTTTGCTTGGGACTCTGTGAGCTTCTTGGATTTGTGTGGGTTTTTTCTTCCCTATATCAGGAAAGTTTTCTGTCATTATTTCTTCAAACAGGTTTTCTATTCCTTGCTCAGTTTCCTTTCCTTCTGGATCCCCTATTATGTGGATGTTATTTTGTTTCGTGTTGTCCCAAAGTTCCCTTAGGCTCTCCTCCTGCTTTTTCATTTTTTTTCTAGATGCTGCTGTACTTGGGTATTATTTCCCATCTTGTCTTCTAGCTCACTAGTGTGGTCCTCTGCTTCTTCTAGTCTACTCTTGATACTTTCTATTGAGTTCTTTACAGCAGTGATGTCATTTTTCATTTCTTCTTGGTTCTTCTTCATTTCCTCTTGGTTCTTACTCATATTGTCAAATTTGTCTTCCATTCTTTTCAGGCACCTTATGACCATTTCTCTGAATTCTTTCTCTGATAGGCTGCTGGCCCCTAATTCGTTTACTTCCTTTTCTGGTGATGCCTGCTTTTCTTTCATATGCAGGCTGTTTCTTTGTCTCCCCTTGGTCTCTCTTCTCTGGATGTCTGGTTATGTAGTTCTCTCTCTCCTTATCCCCATTGAAATCTGACCTTTCCATGGTGGATTGAAGAGCTCCTTTGAATATGCGTGTTTGCGCCAATTGGGTACCAGTGTTCTGGGGCTCCCAGCTGTTCGGTGGTTGCTGCAGTTGTGGATTTTTAGGCTTCCAATAAGATCCACTTTCCCTTTCAAGATGGTGCGGTTTCCCTGTCGGAGCCCGTAGCTCTGGGAGGGGACCCCGCCCAGTGAGGGCTGCCCAGTCAGGGGAATCCCATCTAGCAGGCCCCCACCTTCTCCTGGAGTTTAGCTGTCCCTTAGCTTGCTAACAAACATTCCCCGTGCGACCTTCAGCTGTTCTTTCTTTCTGCTCTGGGACAAGGTTTGGAACATTTCTGTCTATTCTGCCGCCATTTTCTTGCTACTGGGTATACATTTTAAAACTAATAAATTTTTATGTAGTCTTCCTCAGTTTGAGGGACAATGATAAATGTTCCATAAAACAAATTTGGAAAAAAAAGCCACTTGCTCTGTTTTGGAGTAGTTTAAGTTTTCTTTATATTTTGACCTATAATCATTTTGGAAGACTTCCCATGACACTATCTAGACCAGTGGTTTTCAACCTTTCTAATGCCGCGACCCTTTAATACAGTTCCTCATGTTGTGGTGGCCCCCGACCATAAAATTATTTTCGTTGCTACTTCTTAACTGTAATTTTGCTACTGTTAATGAATTGTAATGTAAATATCTGTGTTTTCCGAAGATCTTAGGCTCTACAGCAGCGGTTCTCAACCTGTGGGTCGTGACCCACAGGTTGAGAACCGCTAGCAGTGTCACGGCATTAGAAAGTTGAGAACCACTGATCTAAACCTTTTATTGGGGGAACTCTTTATATATTTCCTCCATTTTCTTCTGTGACAATTGTTCTGTGTAGGGTTTATGCTTCTAATAGGGTCAATTTTGTAAGTTATATTTAAAAATAAATTATTTACAGTATTTACTCTTTCCATTTTTTATTCATAAAGTAATTCAAAAGTGTCATGATTTTTTCATAATTTATTTTTATTAATTTTGCTTTTCATTTATAGTTGATATTCAATTTTATATTAGTTTCAGGTATACAGCATAGTGGTTAGAAATTTATATAATTTATGAAGTGACTCCCCTAATAAGTCTAGTACTTACTTGGCATCATACATAGTTACTACAATATTAGTGACTATATTCCTTACTATGTACTTAACATTCCTAGGACTATTTTGTAACTGTCACTTTGTACTTCTTAATTCCTTCACCTTCTTTACCCAACCCCCCAATCCCTCTCCCATCTGGCAACAATCAGTTTGTTCTCTGTATCTATGAGTCTGTTTCTATTTACTTTGTTCATTTATTTCATTCTCTAGAGTCCACATATAAGTGAAATCACATGATATTCGTCTTTCTCTGACTATTTCACTTAGCAAGAATACCCTCCAAGTCCATCCATGCTGTTGCAAATGGTAAGATTTCATTGTTTTTAATGGCCAAGTATTATTCCATTGTATACTAGTATTTGTAGCACTACTTTTTTATCCACTCATCTATTGACTAGAGGCCCGGTGCATGAAAATTCTTGCACTAAGGGGGCAGTCCCTCAGTCTGGCCTGTGCCCTCTCACAGTCTGGGACCCCTCAAGGGATGTCTGACTGATGGCTTAGGCCCGCTCCCCGGGGTATCGGGCCTAAGTTGGCAGTCAGACATCTCTCTGGCAGTCCAGGAGCCCTCAGGGGATGTCCACCTGCCTGCTTAGGCCCACTAGAGGGATTGGGCCCAAGCCATTAGCCAGACTTCCTTAGCATTGCTGTGGCAATGGAAGAGCCCCCTGCCACTGCTGCTGCGCTGGCCGTACATGAGCCAGTCTTTTGCTAAGTGGTGCTTTCCCTGCGGAAGTGCAGTGACCACGAGGGCGCAGCTCCTGCATTGAGCGTCTGCCCCTTGGTGGTCACTGTGCATCACAGCAACCAGTCGTTCCGCCATAAGGGTCAATATGCATATTGCCCTTTTATTATGTAGGATGGGAACTTGGGTTGCTTCCATATCTTGAATAGCCTATCTAATAATAGACAAATATGCAAATTGACCATACCTCTGACACACCCACAAGCCACGCCCACCATCCAATCAGCACGAGTATGCAAATTAACCCAAACCAAGATGGCTACAGCCACAGAGAGCAAGGTTTTCTAGGTAACAGAGGAAGCCAAGCTTTCTGCCTGCCCTGGCCAGGCCTAAGACACCACTCAAGCTACAAAGTTTCAATTATAGAAGGTAAACAAATTCAAACAAATGACGGCAGAATGGAGCTTGAGAGAGCAGGCCAGGGTTGCCGCTGGCAACAGGGGAAGCAAAGCTTTCCACACACCCTGGCTGGGCCCACCTGCTCAAGGCTACAAAGTTTCAATTGTAGAAGGAAAATAAATTCCAGATACCAGGGCCTCTGCTTGCATTGCCAGGGGGCATGGCCAGCCTGCACACCACCACAGGCCCCTCGCTCAGGCCACCCCACACCCCAAGGGAACCCCCACCTGATCCGGGACGCCCTTCAGGGCAAACCAGTTGGCCCCCACCCCTGTACCAGGCCTCTATCCTATCTAATAAAAGAGTAATATGCAGATTGATCATCACTGTAACACACAATATAGCTGCCCCCATGTGGTCAATGATCCTGCCCCCACAAGATGGCCACCACAAGATGGCCAGCAGGAGAGGGCAGTTGAGAGGCACCCGGCCTGCAAGGGAGGGCAGTTGAGAGGGACCAGGCCTGCAAGGGAGGGCAGTTGGAGGTGATCAACCCTTGAGGAGAGGGCAGTTAGGGGTGACCAGGCTGGCAGAGGAGGGAAGTTGGGGGCAAACAGGATGGCAGAAGAGTGGTTAGGGGGTGATCAGGCTGGCAGGCAGAAGCGGTTAGGGGCAATCAGGAAGGCAGGCAGGCAGGCAAGCAGTTGGGAGCCAGCAGTCCTGGATTGTGAGAGGGATGTCCGACTGCCCGTTTAGGCCCGATCCCCCAGGATCGGGCCTAAACGGGCAGTCGGACATCCCTCCAGGAGTCCCAGATTGGAGAGGGTACAGGCTGAGCTGAGGGACAACACCCTTCTGTGCACGAATTTCGTGCACCGGGCCTCTAGTTGTAAATAATGCTGTAATAAATGTAGGGGTGCATATATCTTTTTGAATTAGTGTTTTGGGTTTCTTTGATTATATACCCAGAAGTGGAATTACTGAGTCATAAGGCAGTTCCATTTTTAATATTCTGAGGAACCCCTATACTGTTTCCTACAGTTTCTGCACCAATTTACATTCTCACTAGTACTAAAAGAGCATTCCCTTTTCTCCACATCCTTGCCAATACTTATTGTCAATTTATTGATGATAGCAATTCTGACAGGTGTGAGATAATATCTCATTGTCATTTTAATTTGCATTTCTCTGACAATTAGTGACATTGAGCATCTTTCCTTATGTCTATTGGCCATCTCTATGTCCTCTTTGGAGAAGTGTCTATTCAGGTCCTTTGCCGATTTTTAAATGGATTGTTTTGTTGGTGTTGAGTTCTATATAAATTTTGGATATTAACCGCTTATCAGATATATAACTGGCAAATATGTTCTCCCAGATAGTGGGCTGTCTTTTCGTTTTGTTGCTGGTTACCTTTCCTGTGCAAAAGCATTTTAGTTTAATTTAGTCCCATTACTTTATCTTTTGTTCCCCTGCCTGAAGAGATGTATCAGAAAAAAATATTGCCATGAGAAATATCCAAGATCTTAGTGCCTATGTTTTTGTTCTAGAATTTTTATGGCTTCGAGTTTACCATTTAAGTCCTTTATCCATTTTGAGTTTATTCTTGTGTATGTGGTAAGAAGGTAGTTGTTTTAATTTGTTGCTGTTACCTGTCCATTTTTTTCAACACCATTTATTGAATAGATTGTATTTACCCCACTGTATGTCCTTGCCTCTGTTGTTAAATATTAATTGACCATAGGTACAGGGGTTTATTTCTGGGCTCTCTATTCTGATCCATGGATTTATATGTCTATTTTAATGCCAGTGCCATGCTGTTTGATTACGATGGCCTTGTAGTTTAGTTTGATATCAGGCAGTGTGATACCTCCGACTTCGTTGTTCTTTCTCAAGTTGCTGTGACTATTTGGTATCTTTTGTAGTTCCATATAAATTTCTGGACTATTTGTTCTAGTTCTGTGAAGTACACCATTGGTATTTTCATAGGAATTGCATTGAATCTATAAATTACTTTGGGTAGTATGGACATTTTAATAATTCTTCCAATCCATGAACACAGTATATGCTTCCACTTATATGTATTTTCTTCAACTTCTTTCTTCAGTGTCTTACAATTTTTGAAGTACAGATATTTCACATGCTTTGTTAAATTTTTTCCAGTATAATTTATTTTTTATTCCATTTTAAGTGGAATTCTTTTTTTCTTTTCCCTCTGTGATAGTTAATTATTGGTGTATATACCAGTAAATGCAACTGATTTCTGGAATTTATTTTGGATCCTGCTACTTTACTAAGTTCACTTATCAGTACTAGTAGTTTTTGGTAGAATCTTTACGGTTCTCTCCATACAGTATCTCGTCATTTTCTCATGTGTGTGTCTACCTGTCGAAATCACATGTATGTGGTTTGACTGATGGGATCCTGGACGTAGACAGTTTTTCCATGTGTCTCATGTGAGAGGACCCCTAAGGTCTTTATCTGTCAGCACATAGAGACCCCTGCACCCTCTTTAGCAGCTGCTCAGCTTCCCTCCTCCATGTGGACCAGGACTGGTAGATCCCAACCCTTTATATGGTCATTGGTGTCTTGTCTAATGCCCAGCTATTTCATCAGTGCTCTGATGGGTAGTCTGGAAAATACATCTTTGAAAAATTGTGCAAGAGTTTCTGTGGGGTGACCTCCTAGGGTGAGCACTGTCCGGTGCAGGTGTGCCCCTGTGGGACTCTGACCGGTCCTGCACACGGTCCTCCCAGAGGCGGGGCCTGGTCACCACGAGACCACAGCCTGCCAGTCTGATGGTGACAGTGCGCTCTGCCCATTGGGATAGTCAGGCAACTCTGACATATCCTGGCATGAGAACTGCCTCTCCTTGCAAGTGCTTGTGTTTTCTCTTTGTCCCTTTAGAAAACACCAACTTTTGAGAGTTTTCTCCGCCACAGGGATGTTAAACCTCTCTCTTGGGTCCTTGGGTTGTGAAGAGTGCTTTCCAGCTTGTGGTTTCTCTCCAGATTTCTGCATTTTTCTCCTTTTTTGTTTTGAGCACAGGAAGAGCCAGCCACTGCCTGACTGGCTTCTGGCCATGGGGTCACATTTAGCACAGATGTCTCTACCCAGAAATCACAGATCATGCACACACTTACTAAAAGGGATTTTTTTCTTTACATTTGATCACTACCTAGAATTTCCCTTTCAAATAACAAAAATGCTATTTCAGATTTAAAAAAAATTTCAACAAACACAAAAATGGCACCTATTGCAAGATTCCATTTCTAGGAAACATCTGGAAGAGGTAAAGGAGCAGAGACAGAAAGCAGATCAGGGGTTTCTAGGGGCAGGAGGTGTGGGGAGTGAGTACTGTTGGTGCAGGGTTTCCTTTTGAGGTGATGGAACATCCTGCAACTAGACAGTGGTGCTGTTTAAACAGCAATGGGAATGTACTTCATGCTCAGAAATGGCACCATTTAAAATACGAACAATATTCATTTATTTATTATTTACAATAAATTATACAATGGAAAAATGAAGGCTAAAAACAGAAAAAAGATAATATAAGCAAAAAAAAAAAAACCCAAATACGAAAAATAAAAACTTTAAAAACAGAATCACACCATGGAGAACATAAAAACAAAATTGAAAAATAAAAGAAAAGGAAAAGATCAAGGAGTGGGAGTATAACAAGTTTTTCCCTTAGGACAGGGTGAGCCCATTTAACAAGTGGACCTTGAACTGGCTCCTCCACAAGAAGCTCCTCCTCTGAGGCAGGAACCAGCATAGGCTCCAGGGAGGGTTCTTCATCCAGCTGTGGTGGGGCCTTAGTTTTATCTGGGGCCGGCCCTGGCTCCACAGTTGCAGCTGGAGAGGCTGCTGGAGGTCGTGAAAGCTCTGGAGGTAGAGATGCCTCCAGCTCTGCATCCTGCTCCTCAGGATGGACTTTGGCTGTGACAGGAGGAGCTGCCTCTGCCTCCTGGGCTGGTGCTGGAGTTGGGAGAGGAGAAAAGATCACCCAGGTGCCTGCATGTCCATCTGTCCTACAAAGACAGAACATAGCCACAGCCCAGGACCCACCACAGGACGTCCTCCATGCCCAAAGTCCAGCACAAGGATGATCAGAGGCCAGTCTTTGCTCCTGGCCAGGCTCTGGGGGTGCTCCCTGTGTGTCTGACAACAATTTCTCCCCATAAACTCACATGGACCTCCCCCACCCTTCCCACTCCCACACCTCCCCACCTGCTCACCCTTGGGCTCTGCCTCCTTGGGCTCCAGGCCTTCCCGCCTGGTGTCATTCACATTGGCAGAGTACTTCAACATGGAATTGAAAACGGCCATCTGCGTGTTGGGACTGAGCGGCTTCGAGGTTGTGGGCCTGTTGGGCCTGGACGGCTTTGGTGGAGGAGTCCTCCATCCACCCACGGGCCCTGGATCCCCAGACACCCAGGTGGCCACACTCACTTCAGGCCTGCCCTGGCCCTCAGTGTTGTGGCTCACCGGCCCCTCACTCCTGGACATGGGGAAGGGTCTTCCTCCACCAGCTGCTGCTGCTCCTTGATCTGGGATGAGCTCTGCAATGACAGTGACCAGCAGCCATTCAGGAGGACTCAAGCCCTGCCCGGCCCTAGTCGCTGCTGCTTCTGCCCACTGCACCTTCTGCTCCTGGATCAGGCCCAGCCCTGTGTCTGCACAGACCTCCACCCAGGGCAAATGAGAGTCACCTCCAGGGCTTGGGATAGACCTCGGGCAGAGGGCGCCACCCACACTTCATGTCCACCCAGCCAACATTGACCTGGTGCGAACATGACTGGTCCTGACCCCCCCCAACCCAACCTATTCCTGTTCCGGGCAGCCCCTCCCATGTGAACACCCCTTCACACCCCCCAACACACACACACACACACACACACACACACACACACACACACACACACACACACACACGGAGGGGCCATAAGGCTGCTCAGGTGGGATCAGAGTGGTGGCCTGGCCCACACACAACCACCCTGGGCCTCCCTGTGTTACCTCTGGGTCCCTACGTGGAAAGGGCCACAGCCGTCATCTGGGCTGAGTCCGGATCCAGCGGTGGGCACATGGGAATATACTCTCATCGCTGCCTCTCTTGAGGCCTCGGCCTCGGCACACGGGGAGACAACACAAAAACATGGTGTCCTCTCCAATGCCTTTATCCGAGTGAGATGGGAAGGGGCAGTTACAGAATGTGGCTGCCTGGTTACTGTGTTCCAAGTTCTGTTAGGCTCCATCGTCAGGAAGTGAGGTCACTGCTCACGTCTGAGGAGATGCTCAGGGTAGGGGACCCACAGGTGACCTCACTTCCTGATGATGGAGCCTAACAGAACCCGGTAACCCATGCACACATTCTATAACTGCCCCTTCCCGTCTCACTCGGATAAAGGCACTGGAGAGGACACCATGTTTTCGTGTTGTCTCCCCGTGTCCCAAGGCCGAGGCCTCAAGAGAAGCAGCGATGAGAGTATGTTCCCACGTGCCCACTGCTGGGTCCGGACTCAGCCCAGACGACGGCTGTGGCCCTTTGCACAGCAGGACCTGGAGGTAACACAGGGAGGCTTAGGGCAGTTTTGTTCAGGCCAGGCCACCACTCTGAGCAGCCCTATGTCCCTCACCGTGTGTGTGTGTGTGTGTGTGTGTTGAAGGGTGGTGGCGAAGGGGGGTTCAGGTGGGGAGGGCCTGCCTGGAGCAGGAACAGGGTGGGTTTGGGGGTCAGGACCAGTCATGTTCGCACCCCAGGTCAAGCCTGGCTGGGTGGACATGGAGTGTGGGTGGCGCCCTCTGTCCGAGGTCTATCCCGAGCCCTGGAGGTGACTCTCATTTGCCCTGGGTGGAGGTCTGTGCAGACACAGGGCTGGGCCTGATCCGGGAGCAGAAGGTCCAGGAGGCAGAAGCAGCAGCGACTAGGGCCGGACAGGGCTTGAGTCCTCCTGAATGGCTGCCGGTCACTGTCATTGCAGAGCTCAACCCAGATCAAGGAGCAGCAGCAGCAGCTGGTGGAGGATGACCCCTTCCCCATGTCCAGGAGTGAGGGGCCGGTGAGCCACACCACTGAGGGCCAGGGCAGGCCTGAAGTGAGTGTGGCCACCTGGGTGTCTGGGGATCCAGGGCCCGTGGGTGGATGGAGGACTCCTCCACCGAAGATGTCCAGGCTCCACAAGCCTCGAGCCTTGAAGCCGCTCAGTCCCGACACGCGGAGGGCATTTTCCAAGTATGTCTCAGAGCTCTATGGCCCTTTTAATGACACCAGGCGGGAAGGCCTGGAGCCCATGGAGGCAGAGCACAAGGGTGAGGAGGTGGGGTGATAGGGGTGGAGTGGGTGGGGAGGTCCATGTGAACTTATGGGGAGGGATTGCTGCTGGACACACAGGGAGCACCCCCAGAGCCTGGCCAGGAACAAACACCAGCCTCAGACCACCCATGTGCTGGACTTTGGGCATGGAGGACGTCCTGTGGTGGGTCCTGGGCTGTGGCTATGTTCTGTCTTTGTAGGACAGATGGACATGCAGGCACCTGGGTGATCTTTTCTCCTCTCCCAACTCCAGCACCTGCCGAGGAGGCAGTGGCAGCTCCTCCTGTCACAACCAAAGTCCATCCTGAGGAGCAGGATGCAGAGCTGGAGGCATCTCTACCTCCAGAGCTTTCACCACCTCCAGCAGCCTTTCCAGCTGCAGCTGTGGAGCCAGGGCCGGCCCCAGACGAAACTGAGGACCCACCACCACTGGATGAAGAACCCTCCCTGGAGCCCATGCTGGTTCCTGCCTCAGAGGAGGAGCTGCCTGTGGAGGGCCCAGATCAAGGGCCCAAGGGTGAGAAAGTGGGGAGGTTTAGGGGTGAGAAGGTTAGAGGAGGTTCATGTGAGCTTATGGGGAGAGACTGTTTCCACACACATAGGGAGCACCCCTAGAGTCTGGCCAGGAGCAAAGACCACCTAAGACCACTCATCTGCTGGACTGCCAGTGGGAAGCACATCCTGTGGTGGGTCCTGGGCTGTGGTTATGTTCTGTCTTTGTAGGACAGATGGACATGCAGGCACCTGGGTGATCTTTTCTCCTCTCCCAACTCCAGCACCAGCCCAGGAAGCAGAGGCAGCTCCTCCTGTCACAGCCAAAGTCCACCCCGAGGAGCAGGATGCAGAGCTGGAGGCATCTCCACCTCCAGAGCTTTCACCACCTCCAGCAGCCTCTCCAGCTGCAGCTGTGGAGCCAGGGCCGGCCCCAGACAAAACCGAGGCCCCACCACCACTGGATGAAGAACCCTCCCTGGAGCCCATGCTGGTTCCTGCCTCAGAGGAGGAGCTGCCTGTGGAGGGCCCAGCTCAAGGGCTCCTTGCTGAATGTGCTCACCCTGTCATAAGGGCAAAACTTGCTATTTTCCTTTTCTTTTCTTTTTTTCTTTTGTTGTCTTTTTGTTCTCCATGGCATGATACAATTTTTCATCTTTTGATTTTCATTATTTTGAGGTTTTGGGGATTTTTTGCCTTTATTATTTTCTTTTTTCTGTTTTTAGTCTTCACTTTTCTATTGTATAATTCCGTTTAAGTAATAAATAAATCTTATTATTCATATTTTAAGTGTTGCCATTCCTGAGCATGAAGTACATTCATGATGCTGGGCAAGCATCACTACTGTCTATCTAGAGGCAGTGCACATACCAGCCCATGTCAGAGATGCCCCACCTCCCCAGTGGGGACACACACACTGTCAACACTGGGGAGAGAGCACTGTCACCATCGGACTGGCAGTTTTCTGGTCTCATGACCATCAGCCCTGGGGACAAAGTGAGGCAGCAGAGGCCCCCGCAGGTTCCCTGGGGAGGAAGGGGAATGGCCCCTCCCTCTGGGAAGAATAGTATGCAGGACCTGCCCAAGTCCCACAGATGCACACCTGCACCTGGCAGTGCTTACCCCACAGAAATTCTTGCACAATTTTTCAAAGATTTTTGAGAATACCCATCAGAGCACTGACGAAATTAGGTAAAACACTAATATCCATAGAAAGGGGATGGGCTCTACCAATCCTGGTCCACATGGATTAGGGAAGCTGAGCAGCTGCTAAAGTGGGTACAGGGGTCTCTAAGTACTGATAGATAAAGGCCTCAGGTGTCCTCTCACTTGAATTGAAAAGAAGATAATGAAATAGAAGTTGATGCACTAAAAGAAAATACTGACTTACGAGAAGAAAAGTCTCTTATTTCTGACTATTCTCCTGATGATCAAGAAGTTCATGCAAAAATATATATAATTTGTAATTCTCAGTTTTTTTGTTTTGATTTAGTTAGGATTGAAACCATAGTTCAAACATAATTTATTCATTTATTTGATTGCTAAATACAAACCTCTTCATAAAAATATGTCTCAAAATATTTTGTGGAGTATAAAAGAACACATCCTTTAGGTAAGAAATTATTTTTCTTACTATACAAAAATGAAAAGTCACATTTTTAAAAGCTTAATTTTTTTCTTTTTTATGGTTCAAATGAAAGTTCTTTTAGCCATAAGAAAGCAGATATTGTTATTCAGAAGACAAGTGTGACACAAACTATTCAGAGTATATATTTCAAAATAACTAAGTATAGTTAAATAGAATTTTTTTTCCCATGCATACTTGTGGGAGAATGATAGTCACCTGGCTGAAGTTGAACTTCTATACAGTCTTGGAATTTTTTTTCTTGATTCTTAATATGACCTTTGGTTTCTAAAAATCCCACCAATTCTCTCGTATTATCAAAAGGCAACTTTAATATGATAATTGAATTTAAGATGGAGGAAAATAAACTCTTTAAATTATTTATAGAAGTTCGGTTGTATACTGTTTGGAAAGCTTCTTAACTCAAAAATATTAGGTGTCTTCATATTTATTTTTATGACTGTTTTCACTATAAAATAGATGGATAAAATCCCTATTACGTTACCTGGGAGACTTAAAAACTTTTGGGCATGGTGTAAGTGGGAATCCTCATTTCTGGGTATTTCCAGTCTATCATCTCATTGAATGTTTGGGGAGTGGGAAAATGTTCTTAACTAGGTTGGTGGTAATGTTGTTAGGATTAGGAACATTCACGAAGTGGCCAGCTCAGGTGACCAGGGAGACTGTATTAATGAGCCCCACAGGGCACTTACTATATAATGCCATCCTACGAAAATAGGGAGAGATAGCAGATCTACCTAATACACAAAAACAAGTACAGAGAGGCAGCCAAATGAAAAGACAAATAAACAGGCCCCAAATGAAAGAACAGGAGAAATCCCCAGGAAAAGAACTAAATGAAATGGAGGAAAGCAATTTACCAGAGACAGAGTTCAAACAATGTTTATAAAGACTTAAATGTTAGACTTGAAATCATAAAAATCCTAGAAGAAAACATATGAAATAAAATCTCAGACATTCCTCAGAGCAATATTTTCTCATATATATTGCTTCAGGCAAGGGAAACAAACACACAAAACAGACAAATGGGTCTACCTCATAAGTAAAAGTTTTTTCACAGCAAAGGAAAGCATCAACAAAATGCAAAGACAACCCATTGGATGGGAAAACATATTTGCCAATGATACATCTGCTAAGAGTTAATATCCAAAATTTATGAAATACTTATACAACTCAATACCAAGAAAACAAAAATCCAGTAAAAATGGGCAAAGAACTTGAATAGATATTTCTCCAAAGAGGACATGCAGATGGCCAATAAACATATGAAAAGAAGCTCAATGTCACTAATCATCAGAGATATAGCAACTAAAACCACAATGAGATGTCACTTCACACCTGTCAGAATGGCTATCATTAAATACAAACAAGTGTTGGCGAGGATGTAGAAAAAAATGGAACCCGTTGCACTATTGGTGGGAATGCAGATTGGTGCAGCCACTATGCAAAACAATATGGACTTAGCTCAAAAAATTAATGGAACTGCCTTAAGACCCAGAGATTCCACTTCTAGGAATGTATCCAAAGAATCTCGAAACACTAATTCCAAAGAATATATGCACTCCTCTGTCCCTTGCAGCGTTATTTATTTTTTCTGTTTACTTTCTAGTCCATGGAAGTGTTTTGTTTTCTGCTTTATGGTCTAGGTATGATTTTGTTTTCTCTGCTCAGATTTTACATCACTTTCTTATACATTAGAACAAAGAGAGTACATCAGAACATACTTTGCTAACTTGCCCAGAATATTCCTATTCTCTTTAACCCACTCTGAACAGGCTTTTATCCCCCTAGGAAATTTCTGAGCGCAGTCACCCGTAAAATATCTATCCTGTCAAATCTAATGGTCAGTTCTATGTCCTCAACTCAACAGTGGTAGACACTAGTGGTCATTTTTTCCTTGATGCATTTTCTTGTCAAGTTATTTTTAGGACAGTCTAACCGCCTATTCTCTTTAACTTTAATCTTAGTTTCCTTGGCTGGCTCTTCATCTTTCCTTTGAACTTTAATTGTTGGAATATCACAATGTTCCTCAAATATTTTTCCTACTCTATCCATAATTACTGCCTATGTGATCTCATTTAGTACCATAGATATTAATATATATATATAAATATAATATATATTTTATAATATATAATATATACCTACATTGAAACATGTAAATATATACTTTGTAATATAAATTATATAATATATGCATATGAACATATACACATACATATATATGTATATAGAGTGTATCATTAGTCCTTTTTTCTCCCCTTACCTCTAAAGTCATCCATACACAGTCTTTTTCCACATTTCCACTTTGATACTAAACAGTCACCTAAAACTAATACAACTAAAGCATAACTTTGATTCCCTCCACCCCAATACTCTCTACAGACCTAACATTCTACTCCACACCAGCATATTCTGTTGTCTATGTTCCTACAATAGCCTCCTGACTGACTTTTTGCTTCCATCATTGTCTCCTACACTTTATCTGTAACTAGTAGCCAAATAAATCAGATCACATCATATTCCTGGAGAAGACCATCCAGTAGCTTTCCATCACACTTAAAATAAATGCACTCTTTTTATCATGGCCTTAGAAGCCTTAACACACTTCACAACTATCATCCCACACTACTGTCTCCTTCGCACAATTAATTCTAGCAGCATTTGCATTCCTATTATCCTTTGAAATATTTATTACCCTGAACTCAGAATGCTCTTTTCAAAAATCTTTACATAGTTCACTTCTTCCCATCTTTAAGTCTCTATTTAATTGCTACCCTTTCAGAGAGATGTTTTATAAACACCCAATAATATGTCACTCTCCAAGTCCTAAATTTTCTTTGTAGCATCTTTAAAATTATTTTTTTCAGCTTTATTGATGTATAATTGAAAACTAAAATTGTAAGAGATTTATAGTGTACATTATGATGTTTTGATAATATACATTGTGAAAGGATTCCTCTGCATCTATTTAATTAATACAATCTTCAATATGTATTTGTAAAAAATTTATATACATTCTGCTCTCTGCTAATTTCAATTATATAATACAGTGTTATCAACTATAGTCACCAAATTACACATTAGATCTTCATACCATATTCATTTTACTTTATTTTTAAAGCATCCATCATTACTTCATATTTTAAGATTTATTACTGACTTGTCACCTGCTTATCTCACCCACTAGAATTCAAGTTCCCTGAGGGCAGGTATTTGATTTCTCTTACTCATCATTGTTTCCAGAGTAGCTAGAAGAGTCCTTAATATTGCCCAATATGCATTCAATAAATATTTGCAGAATTAACAAGTTATGGCATTCCACCAATGATCAGGGATCTAATTGGACTAATCAGCTAGCACTGATCCTACAGTGAGGAAATAGTGTATAGTATATTTTTAGATCTAGTAACCAGAAGCATGGAGGGAAAAACATTTTTTAACTTTTTCCTTTAAATCTCCTTCACTTGTGCTCTAGGAGTAAGAGCACAACCGTCATAGACAATGTTAGCACTGAAGGCACTCACACAATACTGCATCCATCACCGTTTGATTTATTTTTATCTGTGCATTTTGAATTTCCAGCTTCTCAATTCCCAATGGCTGGATGTGCGTATAATGTTTAAATACTTATATTTAAACTAGGGGCCCAGTGCATGAATCCATGCACCTTGAAAGGAAATGTGGGCCATGAGGCTGCGGTGGGCACAGGGGCGGGTCTCAGCCCATCCTTCATGCCCACGCCTAGCCCCTTCCCCCATTTCCTGTCTGCTGGCAGCCAGGCTCCCGCTGCCACAACTCCCACCCGCTGACTGCACCAGTCGTACCTCAGGAGCAGGGGGAGGTGGAGAAGCCCTCATGGGCAATCAGGGCCTGCAGCCTTCATTCGCATCTGCTGACAGTGCTGAGCAAGCAGGTGTGAGCGGGCCGGTGCTGGCAGCAGGTGTGATCACTGGGCAGGACTGTGGTGTATGGGAGCAACGACTTTTCAGTAACCACCAGAGGCTCGCCCTGATGACAGCAACCACCTCCCCACCTTGGTCTGGCGCCCCCACTGCTCCACCATCCCACTGAAGACGATGCCGGCCATGTCCAATGTGTGCCTCCTGGTGGTCAGCGTATATTATAGCAACCAATTGTTTGTTCCGCCATTCAGTCTATTTGCATATTAGCCTTTTTTTTATGTAGGATTCTAAATATAAGTATTGCCCTCTCCTTTGAGATTTATGCTTAGGACAGCCTAAAATTTGTGGAATACTAGACCTCTGAATTATTTGTTGTGACAGGAATATCATTCCATTGTAGGCTCTTATGACATGTTTAACGTAATCTAAATTTAAAGCTATTCAGGATATTCAAAGAAAGAGACCAATAAGTGCTTCAATTCTTGATAACTAAGAAAGCATTAGAAACATCAGCTCTGAAATTCAGCAGTCGGTCTAAGAAGGTCCGTTTCCTTTCAAACTGTTTAAAATTGTAGCGAGGGTATGAAGGGTTCTCCCTTAGCTGAACGCTCCAGGAGGCCAACTCACCGTGTGTAGTGAGGGTTCCTATTTAGAATGCCAAATCTGGAAACAAATCTGGGAGGCCCTAGAGATGCAATCTGGGAACCACTGAACAATATTGAACGTTGTGTCAAAACCGGAGGATATAATATGGCAGGCCTGTGACAGCCGGTGAATTATGCATTTTAACATTTATGCTTCTGAAAACTGCAGCACAACTAATAAGAGAGGAGAAAAAAATCCCCATAAATTACAAACACTCAGCTTATAGAAAGAGGCAAGAATCTTCAAATATTATGCAAGCTTGGACATATATAATTATACTGAGTTGAATAGCATCCCCGAAAAAGTCATGTTCACTCAGAACATGTGAATGTTATCTGATTTGAAAACAGGGTCTCTGTAAATGCACTCAGGTTAAGGTGAGGGCATACTGCAGTAGGGTGGGCCTAGACTAATGACTTGATGTCCCAGTAAGAGGGAAGTTTGGACACAAACGCATATAGAGGAAAGACAGCCATGTGGAAATGTAGGCAGAGACTGAAATTATGCAGCCACAAACCAAGGACTGCCAAGGACTGCCAGTAACCACCAGGAGCTAGACTGGCATGGAAGGAAGGATCCTTCTCTAGATTCATTGAAAGAAGCATCTCATATCTGTGGGAAATCATAACCCTCTTCTCTGCTGATGCTGGGGTTTAATACACCTGAAACAGGCTTTCTTGGACTTCTGAGAATATGCCAAATTGATTTCAAAATTGCCACATGATGACTTGCAGGGTAAAGAAATTCACAATTTAGTACTTGGGGGTTTGTCAGAAGCTATCATTCAGAATTAAGTTCCTGTCTGTGATTGACTGAAGGAGGTCTACGGTTTATTTTAAAAAACAGAAAACAATAACAACAAAATACTCAGCACCAACATAAAAATTCATACATTCCAGTCCAGTTTTTACACAGGCTAATTTATCATTCTTTCTCAGCTGGAATTTGATACGACAGTCAATAGATTCATTCAGATCTGAACTTTTATTTTCTCACTATAGCATGTTCTCTAATTGAATACTGGTTACACTTTGTATTGGGAATGGGAAACACTCCAGGAGGTCTTTTTATTAAAGGGAGCTAAGAGGTAGTGGTACATAATTGTCTTGGAGTTGCATTACAAATAACTCTATAGGAGACACTAAAATTTGCCCCCCCTACCTACAAAACACTAAGATAAATAATGTTGACATTCCAACTACTGTTTGAGACAAAACTGTGTATCTATCTACCTATCTAATCTCAAATGATATTATTTGGTTTTGCCATGGGGAAAAATAATTATTTTTTTACACAAATCAATGCCTGTTTTCAATACATCTTAATTTCTCTTGTTCACTACAGGTTAGATGTTGTTACAATGACTGGCAGGAATAGTCCTCTAGTATTCTTTTAGGTTTAGCCCGAGTACCATTCAGAGTAATTCTAAATCTAAGGAATGGTTTTTGAAAGCTCCTCGTGTTTCCTTCTAACTCTAGGAACTCTAGGTTGAGCCTGTCCACCAGGCTGGCATTCAGAAAATTAGAAGACCTTAAACATTGCAATGATTCCTTCTTCAATATCACATTGGGGTTATGGGAAAGAATAGAAATACAAGAAGTAATTAATGCAAGCCTCTTTTGATTTTTAACTAACTTTTATTTATCTAGAATGGTATTTAGCATTAAAGGGACAAGGATTAAATTCATCTTCTTTGAGGAGATCCAAGATGGCGGCGTAGATAAACATCTGGGCTGCTACCTTCCACAACAATTTCCAAAACTACAACTAAAAGACAGAACGTCTATTACCCAGAACCATGGGAAAGCTGGCTGAGCGGAACCTCTACAACTAGACCGAAAGAGATGGGCACAATCAGGACACAAACGCTGAAATCTGAGGTACAGGGGAGCACGCGCGCATTAGGAGCTGGCGGCGGAGCCCAGCTAGAGGCGGGCTTTCTTCAGTCTGAAGAGAGACAAGCCCCCAATCTCTCTGAAATCCAGTTTCTGGGGAGAGACTGGGCTGTCTGCCATCGGGTCGGAGTGAGGGTGGCTACTAGCAGAGCTGCGTGGAGGTAGAATTGTTGGCTGCGCCGGGGCGTGTGAGATGGCAGGGACGTGATTGCGGGATGCGGTTGGAGGCGGCTCACTGCCAGCCATTGCTGTTTGACACGCTCTAGCCTAGTGATGCCCTGAGACTCTGCCCCACACAATCTACAAACACACCCAAGCTCCTAGCAGCGGCTTTTACATATGAATGGCCTTCTCTATTGCAGTTTAAACTAGTAAACTTGCAACCCAGTACAGACAGCTCCAAGGCCTCCAAGCTCCAAGCAGGGAGGAGAGGGCTACAGTTCTAGCTGTAGCTCCTGCAGGGTAGCCTCAGACAGCAGCTGAACTGCACCCCATTGGAGATCCAGAAGCCGATGCACCTAGTGGCCAGTGTGAGGCACCAGATTTCAACTCCTCACATCCATAAGTGACACACTCGGGAGGCAGACTCAGTGAGCACCAAAGCCCCACTCAAACAAGCCCTGCACCACAAGCGTGTCTCCAGCACAGCAGCGCTTCCATTATGGACACAGCAGGTCCTCACAGCCAATTGGCCTGGAGGTCAATTCCTCCCAGTGTACCAACAACAACCAAGGCTTAACTACACCAAGACTTTCCACTCAGCCCACAAAGGGGTGTACCAAGAGCGACCACCTAGGGTGATTGGGGAAGCTGAGCTACTGGCCCCTATAGGTCACTGACCACACAAAGCCACTCCATCAACACAGGGAGGCAGTTAAAATGCGGAGACACCGAAGTATGTCACGAATAGAAGAGATGGAGGAAAGTAAACTAATGGACGACACAGTGTTCAGAACCACATTTATAAGGCTACTCAAGAATCTTCTAAAAACCGCTGAGAAACTTGAAAAGACCTTCAAGGACCTTAAATAGCAAAAAATGGAAAAGGACCAGTCAGAAATTATGCATACACTGTCTGAAATAAAGAATATACAGAAACTCAACTGTAGATCACCATACCCAAAGAGTCAAACCAAAGATCTGGAATACGAGGAGCCAAAAAACACCCAACCAGAGAGGCAAAAAGAAAGAAGAATCCAAAAGTGTGAAGATAGCCTAAGGAGCCTCTGGGATGGCTTCAAGCGTACCAACATCCCAATTTTTGGGGTGCCAGAAGAAGAGAGAGAGCAAGATACTGCAAACCTATTTGAAGAAATAATGACAGAAAATTTCCCCCACCTGGTGAAAGAAATAGACTTACAAGTTCAGGAAGCACACAGAACCCCAAACAAGAGGAATCCAAAGAGAACCATACCAAGACACATCATAATTAAAATGCCAAGGGCAAAAGACAAAGAGAGAATCTTGAAAGCAGCAAGAGAAAAACAGTTACCTACAAGGGAGTACCCATACGACTGTCAGCTGATTTCTCAACAGAAACTATGCAGGCCAGACAGGAGTGGCAAGAAATATTCAAAATGATGAACAGCAAGAACCTACAACCAAGATTACTCTACCCAGCAAAGCTATCATTCAGAATTGAAGGTCAGATGAAGAGCTTGACAGACAAGAAAAAGCTAAAGGAGTTCATCACCACCAAACCAGGATTACATGAAATGCTGAAGGGTATTCTTTAAGAAGAGGAAGAAGAAAAAAAAGGTAAAGGTAAAAAATTATGAACAACAAAAAGACATCAAATACATACCTACCAACAAGTGAATCTAAAAATCAAGTGAATAAAAAATCTTAAGAACAGAATGGACTGGTGAATATATAATAGAATCAGGGACATAGAAAGGGAGGGGATGGACAATTATCGGGGGGAAGGGGGTCTGAGGGGTGTGGGAAGAGATTGGACAAAAATCTTGCACCTATGGATGAAGACAGTGGCGGGGGTAAGGGCATGGGGTAGGGTGGGGAATCAGGTGGAGGGGAGCTATGGGGGGGGGAGAGGAACACCTGTGATAATCTGAACAATAAAGATTTATTAAAAAAATAAATAAATTCATCTTCTTTGACATATTAGTTGTATTACTAATTTAAGGCTCAGTTTACACATAATTAAACAATTTTGCATTTTAAATGTGAGATATGTCAAAAGTCTAAGACACTGTTTCTCATTAATGGCTCATTAGTGGCTCAGTAGATTATTATTTTAGCTCTTAATTCATTTCTCGTGACCAACAATGTACCATGCCATAGTGAAGAGTTAAGGCAGACATCTCTAATTTGAAATGGCAGACTTTCCTACCTACACTATCCCTTCAGGCAGCCATTAAGATCAATCACAAATAAAATCACTTGCCATTCCAATTCTAGCTACTCAGTTTACTGCTCTGAGAAATACAAGAGTTTGAAGCATGATGTCTGTTATCAAAAACTTGAATCTGGTTGCTTAGACAAATAACAAAACAAAATGGAAAAAATAGTAGTAAGGTTAGATACCAGGTCATTTTCAGGTTTACAAGTTGATAAATATAAATACAAATGAGTAATTTATAGATGAAGTGAAAGAGTGGGGAAGAGTTGGAAAGAGCTCTAAATTTACAGGATGTTAAAAATATCCTACTTCTTCCCTTCTTCCTCGAACAGGTTGTTCAATCTCAACTCCATTCATTAACCTCTGTGGGCTCCAATTTTTTCCTCTTTAAAATAACAGATTACATTTGACACAACGTTTTCCAACTATCATTAGGGCTGAAGGAATAAGTAGAAAATGATCCCAAGATTTGGGGAGAGAAAGGGTCCACAGAGCATGTGAAACGACCAATGAAAGATGAGTTGAATTCAGGGGAGGAAAAACAGGTGAAGATGGCATCGGATGAGAAAATATCGTGAGCAATGGCTCTTGATCTGACAATTCTAGATACATATAAAAGCACAATGATGGTGATGAGGATGATGAAGATAATGCAAAATACATTAGATTAGAGCAATACACCCCTCAGGCACTAACTACACTTGCCAGATCTTATGCAAAATGTATAATACAGTTTTGCTCAAATAAAATTCATCTAAAATTGGAATACCTTTGCCCCAACAACAGTAACAAAAAAGCATGTAGTCTTCATTAATATGTTAATTTGCCCATTTCCCATCAGACTGAACATAAAGGTCTCATGCACAGGTTGACCCAGTTAACAACACTATACAGTGGTATCTTTCTTCCTTTAAAGAGTTCCTTCCCCAAAACTAGTGTTTGAAAAGAATGAAACCTGGAGGGATTTAATATTTCATGAGGAAATGGGACTCAAAGAATAGACTTAGGAAAAGGCTGCTTTAACTACTGCTTTTAATCACTAAAATAAAATTCAGTAACGTAAGAAATATGCTTCTGATTTATCTTCAGAGAAAAGAAACAGCATGTGGCCAGGTGGCTGTTGAATTTCCCCAGAGCAAACAGGATGTGTGGGTGGGGAGAGAGGATGAGACCTGTACAGGTGGCTGATAGTGCATCTCCTAGGAAGATTCCCCTAGGTCCGTGGTCGGCAAACTGCGGCTCGCGAGCCACATGCGGCTCTTTGGCCCCTTGAGTGTGGCTCTTCCACAAAATACCATGGCCTTGGCGAACCTATTTTGAAGAAGTGGCATTAGAAGAAGTTTAAGTTTAAAAAATTTGGCTCTCAAAAGAAATTTCAATCGTTGTACTGTTGATATTTGGCTCTGTTGACTAATGAGTTTGCCGACCACTGGCCTAAACGATGAGGTACTATGGATTTGTTTGCATACTCTGGGTATTTTAAACAATTGTCTAATGCTGCAAAGTATGAAGTAGCCTACAAAATAAAATGTGTATGTAGTATTTTCTAAAAACATCAAATTGCTATTTCAAGATCACCACATTGTCATATCGTTTTAAAGAATGACATTTGACTTATAATTAGTGAGGACTTGGTGTCTCTACTCTAATTCCTGTCTGAGATGTGCTTCTGACCTATTGTTGTGAACATTAGAAAAACATTTGCTTCTTATTTGAGCAAGTCATGTGCCATTTTTTTTCTTCCTCCTTTTCCACAAATCTAGCCCCCTCCTTATAGAATGTAACATTTGAACACAAACTCTTGAAATTCCCAGTCTCATGCATTCTTTCAACACTTTTTACATTATTTTTAAAAACCCTCCTCTCCCCTTCTTTTTCATGAAGAGCTTCCTCAAATGTGGCAAAATGACTTCCTTCTTCCCCAGGCTCAATACCAAGATTTCTCCATCAAAACTCTTTCTAATAAGGCTCTTTTTCTTCTCAAATGTACTGGGCCTGAGGCCCTTTGATTTGCTCTGTGCTTAGGTTAGCTCTGATCCCCAGGTCTTTGTTGAGCAGACAGATGGGAAAGGACAAAGTTGTATGGCACTGTCAAAAATGATTTAATAACAGTTCACTTTTTATTTTTAAATAGAATCTCGAGAGAAAGTTTTGTCCCTACTCAGCCCCCAGTATGGCACCAACCTCAGCAGGAGCACACAGCCCTCATGGTTATGAGATTCCAGCTATCTGACAATCAACCCCATCAGCTGAAACTGCCCACAGACCAAGAGTAAACAGTCAGTCGGAAACTGCCTGGAAAGTCAACAGAGTGGCTTCCATCCCTGGGCTACTTTCCGCAACAATCCCGCCTTTAGGGTGTGTCAGAATTGGGAAGGAGAGGAACCATCAGCAATTTCTGCATAATCATCCTACCTACCATCCACAATGAACTCAACGCTTGCTGAAACAAATACATACAAAGTGCTCACTGTATGCCATGATACGCTAGGTACTCTTCTAAGAATAACAATATTAACTTATCTAATCACCGATCCTCATAACGACCATTTGAGGTAGATACTATTATTATCTCAAGTTTACAGATGGGGGAACTGAGGTATAAAGAGGATAAATGACTTGTCCAAGGTCACACAGCTAGTAAGACTTTCAGAATAGAGAAACTATTTTTTTCGCACAAAACGACAAGGTTGTTTGATTTACAGAAAAGCGATATGAGAAAAATCAAATTAATATATATTCCTAGGTATTTTTTGTTGTTTTGTTTTCGATGCCTATATTTTATTCATGCATAGACTGTCAGGTTAAGGCCAAACTAAAAGAAGATTCTTGACATCAAGAATCAGTATTATTGATAAGAAGATAGGAGATGAATTCTGAAAAAGTTCACCTATAACATTCTTTTGGTGAGGCTATAGCAGCCAGGAGGATCAGACTAATCTTTAGGACATTCCCTCTAAATTTTCCCCCTGCAATATGGATAAAATTGCAACTCTACTAAAGCAACAAGATCTCCTAGGACTTCTGCTTCTCATCTTTTGTCAGGTTAAGAGATGCTCTCTAAGAAAGACTTGATGGAAAAGAAGAAAGAGAAAGGTACAAGTTAAAGGAAAAAATAATAGGTTAGAAAAATAATACTTTGTACTTGAAGAAAATCTAATAAAATAAATAACCACAAGTTAGCCTAATCTAGCAAAGATAAAGTAAAAATACTGATTGTAGTTTAATAAAAGGGACATAATCTCAACTACAGAAGAAATTAAATGTTTGGAAACCTAGATAAAATGATTGACTTTATAGGAAAATAAACTATCAAAATTGACTAAAAGAAGTCATAAAAATCCTAAACAGCTCAGTAATCATGGAGGGTATTAAGAATGTGGTCAAATAGCTACTTCCTGAAATAGTGACAAACTTAGTTTCAAAATTTAATAATTTTACTCTTAATTCATATGATACTTAAGGTACTTCAGAATACAACAAAATAAAGGAAGAGTCATAATTACTTTACAAAGCCAGAGTAGCATTTATACCAAATCCAGAGAAAGCAAACACACCTAAATGAGAAAACAATATATACCAATTTCACTTACTATGAACAATTAAAAAAAAAACTAAATAAAATCTGACAGTGTATTGTGAGACTAATTCATTATGTTCAAGTTTGGTTTATTTTTGAAAAGCAAAGGTATTTCGGTATTAAGATACCAATAACTTTGAGTATTGGAATAGATCATTGGAGAAAAAACATATAATCCCTTAAATAGATGCTTAAAGAGACATTTGATAAAATCTAATTTTTTTCTAATAAAAAATCTTACATGAGGATTATTCAATACTTAACTAAATATTAATTTATATTTACACATGAACACATACACTTACATACACACTAAATATAAATTAAATATAAATTTATATAATATGTTGTTAAGACTTAATGGTGATACATTAGAAGCACTGCAAATAAAGTCAATATCATTGGAAACAGCTTAAGCACCCATCAGCAGATGAGAGGATTAAAAAACCATGGTATATCTGTACAATGGAATACTATGCAGCTGTAAAAAAGAAAAACTCTTGCCATTTGCAACTGCATGGATGGACCTGGAGAGCATTATGTTAAGGGAAATAAGCCAGTCAGAGAAAGTTTAAGTATCACCTGATCTCAATCATATGTGGAATCTAATGAACAACATAAATTGATGAAGAAAAATAGATCCAGAGACATAGAATCATTGAATGGACTGTCAAACCTCAGCAAGAAGGCAGAGGAGGGTGGGTGGGAGGGAAGAGATCAATCAATGAACTTGTGTTCATATATGCATAACCAATGGACACAGACAATATGGGGTGAAGGCCTGGGCTGGGGTGGGCTGGGAGAGGACAATGGGAGAAAAAAGGTACATATGTAATACTTTCAATAATAAAGATTTTTTTAAAAAAGAAGAAGAAAAAAAATATATTTTATCACCAGTGCTATTATTCTGATACAAACAATAGTACTATGACTATTTAAAGAATACTATAATCATTTGAAATTGATATGATTATAACTGGAAAACCCAAAAAATTAAATAAATTTGAATTTAATAGAACTTAAAGATTTTTTAATATTTTAACCAATGACTCATAAGAAAATTTAATGAAAAAAATCCTTTTACCATGACAATAAAACCATAACATTTATTGAGAATGAACTTAAATATAGAAATATAAACTAGACTTGAATAGATAGACATATTTTATTCTTGGACCAGATTATTCAATGTGGAAAAAATATCAATGTCCCTATAAAAATCTAGAAATAAAATGTTGCTTTCCCATAAAAATACCAACAAATTATTTTAGAATTGATTTAGAAGAATAAGTATACAATAATGCACAGATAAATCTGTAATGTAATGAGGGTCTAATAAAACTACAAAATGTATGATATAAAGTGATTAATAGAGTATGATTTCAGCCAAAGAATGGACAGATAAATGGAACAAAAGAGAGAACTCCAAAATAATCCAAATATGTATAAGAATTTAATGTGTATAAAATGAAATTTTAATTTAGTAGAATAATCTTTAGCCATAAACTGTCATTGAGACAACTGGAAGCCATTTGAAACACGCAGAGCTAGAGCTTTACTTCATTCCTCATTCAAAATAAAAAATGAATTAAATACATAAATGTAAACAATACAAATGCAGCAGGAGAAAATATATGGGGAGGAAGAAAATGCCTGAAATACAGCAAAAACTGAAAGTCATAAAAACTCTGATCAATTTTAATAATCAAAATCACTTATTAGTTTTCTTTAAGTCACATAAACTAACAGGGAACAACTTTGGTTTTTAGTTATATGGAAATTATTTTATTCCAAAGAACTAACATATATAATATATAAGATGCCTACATATCTATAAGGAAAAGATAAATAACTGACAGTGCTCAAAATTATTAATAAAGTTATGAAAATTTAATCAGAGCACTAACTGTTCATTGATCACAGAAGCAAAAGGTCTGTATCATATATTTATTGTTTCTGGGAGTTTCAATTAGCACAATCTCCTAAAAGGTAATAGGGCAATGTCTAGTAAAATAAGAAATATTAATAATTTTGACCTAGTAACTTTACTTAGTGAACATTTGTGTAAGTACCGAAAGACATATACTGAGATTTACTTGTGACTTTTTCTCCCCCTTAATTGTCAGGCTTTGGAACAGCCTGAGTGTTCATTTGTGAGGATTGCATATATTGCATTATGGCCTATCTATATATCTATCTATCTATCTATCTATCTATTGAGATAGGTCCCTATGTGTGGAAATGGTAATAATTCTAGTTAGACAGACCTTACCTAGATTATTTATTGCTAGAACCCAGAGCCTAAAACGTTACCTGGCATTTACTGCTGTTCAGTTAACGCTTGCATGTTGAATGAACAAATGTGCTAATATATGCCAAAAATAAATTAATATCACATGCAACATAAAGTCATGTATCTATAAAAAGTATATATTTCTAGAAGTGGCCCAGTAATTTTAAACTCAAAAGATATTTTTACTTTCTAGTTAGAAATTCCAGGAATATAGTACTTCTATAACTTTTTACATTTTTAATAATAAACACACAATTGTTTGTGTTTAAAAATTGAAATATGAAGAGAAGAGAGTATCTATTCCTTTTTACTGGAGCTATGCTATTTGGTGTTACTGACACTTAAATATGCTATGATTAAATTAATAATTAGGCAGTGGGTTACTACAGTACAGACAGAATTATTTTTATATCCTGGGGGAGGGAGGATGGAGAAGAGCATAATTAGTTAAGGAATTTTCACTGAAGCAAGCAAAAATGATTGAAATCAAACTTACCTCACCTTCATGAATTGAGGTTTACCAATTATTTTCACATATACTTTCATTACTTATATTATTATTTGTATCTTAAAGATTGGAAGAATAAAGTTCAGAAACAATTAAGGCCCCTCAATAAATAACGTACAGTCAAGACTTGAACTTCCTTTAATTACTTAATTCTGTTGCTAAGTGCTGACAAGCATCACTATCTAGCAGGTACATCTAGTTGGGGAGATGGTATCTTTTTGGGCAGTGATGAAGAAAGTGGAGGCAGGGTTAGATGAGGCAATTCAATTTTTCATCTAATACATCATTTTATAGTCAGATATTTATTACTACGACAAACCGTTTATTTTTTTGCCCATAAAGAATAATTGAGACTTTCGGTCAACACTAAGGTAGTGTTTCTATTTAAAGTAGAGCTCACTCCCTTCCCTGTGGGGCCACACTGCAATTTGTAAAGGTTGTAAATCACAGATGAACACATGCTGATCCAACTGTAAAAGAAATTCCAGGAATAAATATAGTATTTCCATTTCTGTATTTGGTCTGCTTGGACACATGCCTAGAAGTGGGTTTTTATTTATAAAGACACAGGGCAGAATGTATACTATTTTCCTGTAATGGGGGAAATGCGGCTTTATTCACAGAATATTATATTTCTGGGCACCAACATTACTTTCTACCTATGAAATCCCTGTGTTTCCATAATGAAAAGGAAGCCTTTATGTGCTAATGAATGATACTGTGCAATTTATAATCCAAGGTTATGAATTTCCACTTTGTTACATTCCCTTTCAAACACCCACGGACTTTCAATATGTGTTCCACTGACATTTACAGAGATAATCACCTCATCCTAATAATGCCCTAATATTAGATTACAAGGAAGAACACAATATCATTTTGGAATGAAAGAAAATTTTTCTCTAATGAAGAAAATTAGAAAAAAATCACCACAATTTATTTCATTTTTTACTTTTAAGAGAAGTTTTAGGAATAAGTTGCTTTATTTTTCAATTACTGAATCCTTAGCTGTTAAAAGGTAGAAGTGAAAAATACTGGTATATTGCAACTGCTATCCCCGGAGAATTCTGGTCAGACATTCTCATTGCTGGTATTTTATTCATTGGTAGTTTATTTGGGAACAATCCCTCTGAGACCATTAAGATTCATTAAAGAAAAGATACGAGAAATATGTAAGCCATTGACAAATAATGGTTTCCAGCTTTGGGGAAACAAGCTTAACTTGATAATACAATCAGTTTCCTTTAAGAATTCAACAGTTCTTTGTTTAGCTTTCCAACAAATTCAACAACCTGGATATGTAGCCAGGACCCAGAAGTAATGGGAAACCTGGTCTCTAAGAAGCCACATGCTAAATGAAAGGCTCAGTCTTGAAAAGTGATGCGTATAAGAGCACCCGTATGTTCCCACTAAGCTCTCTTTCCCCTTTATGCACAATCATACTCCCATATGTCTACTCATACCTTTTCCTTCAGTCTCTTCTCAATATTCAGAATGGCCTTTTTAAAATGCAAAATTGCCCTGGCTCATGTGGCTCATTGGCTGGAACATCTCCTGGTACACCAAAAGGTGGTGGGTTTGATTCCTGGTCAGGGCACATGTCCAGGTTGCAGATGGATCCCCGGTCCCAGCATGTTTAGGAGGCAACTGATAGGTGTTTCTCTTTCTTTCTCTTTCTCTCTCTCTCTCTCTCTCTCTCTCTCTCTCTCTCTCTCTCTCAACCAATGAAAAAAATTTTTAAAAATATATAAAATGCAAAATTGATTCTGCTTCTCCCTGCTTGAAACTTAGCACATAGGATATGCCCAATATATATTTGTGAAATAGATTTTTTTCTTTCTGTAGAATTTGCTCCATTGAAATGGCTGAATAAATACTTATTTAATCACATGCCGATGTATTAGGGTATCTGTGGGTGTTGAAGGACCATCCTGGGCACAGAAACAGGGGATTGCCTTTCCAGTTGCTATTTCTACTTAGAACCCTCTGCATGGGTGTAAAGCAATTCCCAAGGAGGAGTTCCACCGGGGAACAGTGTGACCTTGCAGTCACAATGCAGTTAAAGAACCGTCCTTTACAAAGTACATGCTGAGGAGGGATTGATTAAATCCAATTTTCAAATTTTCACTTTCATTGTGAACATTTTTAAAGGACTAGCTTGAGTAACATGCCTTTATTTAAAGATTTTTTTTATTGGTTTTCTGAGAGAGAGAGAAAAAGGGAGAGGGGGAAAGAGAAACATTGATGTGAGTGAGACATCCATAGCTGCCTCCTGCACGCCCCCTACTGGGGATCAGCCCCCAACCCAGCTTGTGTCCTGAGACCAGAAGTCAAACTTCCTGTGACCTTTAGGTGCAGGGAGGACACCCAACTAACTGAGCCGCACTAGCCAGGGCCATGCCTTTATTTCCTCATTCTTTTATTTAATTCCAAATTAGATTTATAATAGAATGGCATACAAATTAATAAAAAGCTTAGAGCAAAGACACAAATAGGTGTAGAATAATAAAGCAAAGCTAAAAGGAGTTGCCCACAGACACGCTCACAAGAACAGACTTGAATAACTGCTAAATTCTTAATCTATCATTTTCATGCTTGATTTGAGGGGATAACAAACTGCTCCATACATGTATAAAAATGGTAAATTGCAAATATTTTCTTATTTTGTTATATGGATTGCAAAGTGGTATGCAATAGGAACATTTTTAATTTTGTTTCATGACTTACTTTAAAAAGTGATTTGCACAATACTTTCCCTTAAGCATTTCAAATACTCTAAGTAAATCCACTGAGATTTAAAATGCTGAAACTATGTTATGCCATATTTTAAAGTAAAAGTCCCTTTAGATAAATAAAAATAAAGTAATTCTTTGTCTCAAACAAGTTTTATTGGGTATGTGTGCAGATTTCCTTTTTTCCTTCAATAATTGCTTCATGAGCTATTTTTATAGTATTTAATTGTGTTGATTTTAATACCTGAACATTACAAAAAAGATTAGTTTAAAAATACAAATAAAAATTGTAAATTTTAAATAGACTTTTTGGATTTTCTGGGATTATTTGGAAGTCTAATCAACAAAGAACTAAATGGCAGTTTTCCTGCTTTGCCTGATTCCTAAAGACCATGGCAACTATTTCAAAAAAGCTTTAGGTAACTAAGAACATTTGCTATAATCACATACACTAACTTATTCACAGTTGTATAACCGATTTTTTAACTATAAAATTTCTTTAAAAAATACATAAAATGCAAAATTGATTCTGCTTCTCCCTGCTTGAAACTTTGCACGTAGGACATTCCCAGTATAGAAAGGTGACAGAAGTCTGTTTAACAGAGATAACTGACTGGAAGCTCCCCCAGGCTCACTGACCATGAGTTCCTGGTTCCTATGATTGCTCACGTGAGATATGCTTGTCCGGCTGTCAGTGGAGACAGTTCCCTGGGAAGTGTTGCTTTACAAAAAGGAGTCTGCAGCAAGTGTGAAAAGAAATTAGTGACTGTAGAACATTAAGGTTATTAGGATCATTGTCTAAGGTTCTAAGAGTCAGGAAAGATCTGTTGAACTGAGCATGCCAGCACATGACTTGTGCTGAATGGCGTCTATTGGACTCCTATAGAAATAATGTCCATCTTGCATGGCAGGTGGAGAGGACTCTGGCTTACAGTGGTTGATGAGGGAATGATGACCCTTCAGACCTATCATATTAAAAAAGTAAATAAAAGAAGGGAAGAACACAGAAAAAAAGAATTTCTGGTTGTCCAAGTATTTATTGCCTACATCAAGTAATAGGGACAAAATTTCATCCTAATTATATGCTACCTTTCTGTTTCTTTATATCAGGTTCCACTCATCCACTCCCAGATCCAGATTGTCCCATAAAAACAGAAGTCAGACCTCTGTCTTTTCTGCTGACCCTTAGCCCATCTTCTATTCTTGCTCTTCATCTGTAATTTGATACTCTGCAAAAGTGCATTGTTAATTCATTTCTGTACCCATTTATTGATTTACTAATGACAGAATCTAAAGAGGGGTAAATTTTCCTTATTTTATCTTCAGTGCATAGCAATATCAAACAACAGTTACTGGATGAATGAATGAACTAAATATCAGGCACTATACTGATTTCTGGCTTTTGACTCACATCCCAATTTATTGGGCTCTCTGGTTCACCAGGATTTCACTCCTCTCTTGATTCCTTCCCTAGCATTTTGGACTTCCATATCCCTGATCAATGTTTGGTGTTCCTGAGTCTTCCAATCTGGATCTCTCCGGTGGTTTCAGGCAGAGACTTTCCAAATCACCTCTGAACTCCACAGAATCTCATCCACTGCATCAACACAATGTTCCATTCAAAGACTGAAGGATGCAGAGGGCAAGATTAATATAATATAAACATAATACTTTTATTGAGTAAAATAATTTCTAATAGGCTTCAAGTCCTCTAAATATAACGCTGTACTTATTTATAAAACCAAATGGTCAGGAAGATTTCTCAAGGAAAGTCAGTTGTGCCCCAGGCCCTTGAAAAACCAACCAACCAATGAACCAAAGCACAAGCTTGCAACAAGTACAGAAAAAAGACATTTGAATGTCTAATGCTAAGAATATGGTTAAGAAAAGAAAATGTTGGTAATGAACTTTAATGTTGTTATCCAGTTATTTTGCCAATTAAAATACAAATTATATGTGTAAGTATAATAATTTTTCATTCAAAAATGAGTTATAGAAGTACATATTTTAAACACAAATTTCAAAAATTATTTAGTAGCTGTACAAACTAAAAGATAATACTAGCCTAATTTTTGTTGATTAAAAAAAAAAAAAGAAATCGCGTGACCCTCCTAAAGCTAGAAAGGAAATCAACTATTACAATTTGTTATCTCCATTTATATTACAAATCCAGTTAGATTCATGTGAAATAGGAACCAGCCAACACAGCATATAATTTACATTATTCAATAGGATGCAGAATGCAGGCACCAGTGATTTAATATCTTAGGCAGATTCTGTGAGATTATTACTAAATGACACTTTAGGACTTTTTTTTATCACCACTATTTTCACCATTTCATTCCATCACTGTAAAAACCTCACTCAACATTTTTTAGTTATTTAATACTAACACTCTTTCCAGTTATAACTGGCCAAGAAGAAATATTAACAATTTCCCCAGTGTCATAAAACAGTATTCCATAAAGTGTTTCACTAAAATATGTTAGAATAGATATTATCAAATTGACAAAAGACAAGCGTCAGCAAGAACATTAAAAAATTAGAAACAGAACTGCCATAGATCCAGCAATCCCACTTCTATATAAGTATCTAAATAAAATGAAATCACCATCTCAAAGATCTATTTTACCATATAAATTGCAGCATTAGTCACTATAGGCAAAATATGGAAACAATCTACATGTCCATTGATGGATGAATAGGTAAAGAATGTGTGGTATATATAAATATGTTGGAACATTTTTCAGCCATAAAAATTTTAGAAAAGGATATCTTGCCATTTGTGGCAACATAGATGAATGTGGAGTACATTATGCTAAGTGACATAAGCCAGACACAGAAAGATAAATATTGCATGGTCTCACTTATATGTGGAATCTAAAAAAGTCAAAATAATACAAGTAGGGAGTAGAATGGTGGTTGCCAGGGGCCAGGAGTGTGGCTGAAATGGGGAAGGTTGATCAAACAGTACAAAGGTTCAGTTATTCAGGACAAATTAGTTCTGGAGACCTAATGTACAGCACGGTGACCTCAGTTAAAATATTCCTAAAGTATATATTATATACTAAATATTTGCTAAGAGTTGGTCTTAAGTGTTCTTCCACAGCCCCACAAAACTATGTGAGGTGATAGATATGTTAATTAGCTTGGTCTTGCAATGTACATCAAAACACCACCTTGTATACCTTAAATACACGCAATTTTTATTTTTTAAGTATACCTCAATAAAGCTGGAAAAATATGCTCCAATAATAAAAATTTCCCAATTATAGTAAAGTAGAGGTCATATTCTGAGAGATCTAGAAAGATCTGAGTGGTCTGCTGTGAATTCAAAATTTCTTGGGAGTTATACCTCATATCCTAAATTTAAAAAGGATTTTGGATCAAATTCCGTAATATAACCATGTTTTGCCTGCAATCCTTTGGTTACAAAGGACAGAAACTAACACCAAGCTAATCTGGGTGAAAAGGGAATCTTCATACAATTGCAGGAAGAACAAGAATGACTCGGGGGCCATTTCTACCGGACCTGAAAAACATGGTCTGTACCTTCCCTTCCTGCTGTCCAGCCCCCAGCCCTCACCTCTGTTCTCTGTGAATCCACTGAGCTTCAGTCCCTTAAGCTTGCTTACTTATATCACTGCTAGCACCCATCTCACACCTTCTATCTTGGGCATGAAGGAGGTCATCTTTCATGCTCGAGAATAGTTGAGAAATTACAGGAAAACACTCTGACACCTGGCTTGGGTCAGATACACATTAGATCAACTGACTGGAGCTAAGGAGGCAGAAATATGGTGTGATATGGAAGCCCTCTCAGAACTATGTGGCTTCAGTAAAGGAATAAAAGCCTTTCCCACTGAAGGCAGAAATACCAGGGAAATCCAACAGCAACAGCAATTCTATTACACTGTTTATATTAATGTGAAGTGTGATCATTTCTTTATTATGGATTAAAATGTGTGTCTCCTATGTACCACTCTCCGTTAGTGTTTCTAATTTTGACATAGACATTTTAAGTGCAAACCCAGATTTCTAAAATAAGGACAAGTGCAGAGTCCTAAACTTTACAATTTCTGTTCTGGAGATGGTTTGACTGTGGCAGTCTTGGTGAGGTTCTAGGATCCCAGTATGTGGCCATAGAAGCTGTTGCCTACATGGGACTTAACTTAGATACAATTGTTCCTGCAGGTTAGCACAAAAAATTACTATATAGCTCAGTGAAAACTGATAGAGACAGATGAGAGCCTGTTTTTATTGTTGTTGTTAATCCTCACCTGATGATATTTTTCCATTTATTTTTAGGGGGAGTGGAAGAGATAGGGAAAGACAGAGAAACAGAGATGGTTGCCTCCTACAAGAACCCTGACCAGGGCCCCGGGCTGGGGAGGCACCTGAGACCTTGACTGGAATCAAACCCAATACCCTTTGGTTCAAAGATTGAATGCTCTATCCAGTGAGAAAAACCAGCTAGGGCAGAGCTTGCCTTTTTGAGTGCACTATTAAGGGTAATGGCTTAAAGGAAGCCAAGCACTAAAACACTCTTAAGTAACAGGGTGAAATGAATTAGAAATTTTAAAGCTAGAGAAGGTTATATTCATATCTGTCTTTCAGAAAACAACTCTGGCAGAAATGTGAAAGGCCAATAAGAGAAGCAAGAAACCAGGGGCAAAGAAATTAATAATAATAAGTTTATTATAACTATTCCAGACAAAAACACATAGTTACTTTTTGATTTGAGAGACTTTGAAAAGGAGGCATCAATAAAATCTGGATAGTTCTCCTCCACTGACAACTCTGGCTTTTCAGCGTGGGGCTGGCCCCCACCAGGCCCTGGAACAAGCTTTACCTGGAGTCCCTTAGGCTCTTTGACGCAGTGAAACGACGACCTCATCTCTGGGCAACTCCCAGGCTGGGCCCTTCTTCCCAGCTCATCTCCGAGACAGACAACTAAACATGCTGGTCTCTTGGTTTTTCATTGTTAGTGTTTCTAATTTTGACATAGACACTTTAAGTGCAAACCTATATTTCTACAATAAGGACAGGTGCAGAGTCCTAAACTTTACAATTTCTCTACAATCTATTTTTATGGTTTATTGTACACTTGTTCAAACCACAAGTGGTTCAGTACTGGTTAAGCGGCGTCTTTCCTACTAAACCTTTGTTAATGGCACAGTAAAGTGGGTTATCTTGCTGCGCTTCTCTGTAGAGACTCTAGGACCGTGGTCGGCAAACTGCGGCTCACGAGCCACATGCGGCTCTTTGGCCCCTTGAGTGTGGCTCTTCCACAAAATACCACGGCCTGGGCGAGTCTATTGTGAAGAAGTGGCGTTAGAAGAAGTCTAAAAAATTTGGCTCTCAAAAGAAATTTCAATCGTTGTACTGTTGATATTTGGCTCTGTTGACTAATGAGTATGCTGATTACTGCTCTAGGACATGCTGGGGAGATCCAGGGCCCGAGGTACAAAAAGGATTGGGGATAATTCATCACTCTCCTTCCACTTTTCCCTCCCAGGTTTTACTCAAAAGATGCCTGGTTTTCTCTTTACAAACCAAATGGTAGCTTTACTGAAAAAATTTGCAATCTCAATTTCATGATTACCATGCTCTTCCCTATTCATTTTTAGTTTTAAAGGAAGGAAAAATAAATGCAAGAAAATGAATTCTCAAAAAAAAAAATCATTGAGCCTTTAAAGTTTATGCTTTTGCCTGTAATTGCTTTTTTTTCTTTACTCCCTTTGAACTGGCCTTTTTTCCCTCTAGAGAAGCTGAGGGATGCTTCCCTCCAATGGCGTTATTTTTCTCTCTCAATTTACCAAATTTTATTCTACAAAAGGAGTTTCATACTTAATGATGAGGATATTGATCACTAAATTTTCCAGCTCTGAGAACATAACCTATGTGTCAATATGTATATTTTGCTTCAAAATACTAGCACCATGGGAACACAAATAGATTATCTAAAAAAAATCAAAAGCAATTCAACAAAACTGTTATTTACCAAACACACGACCACTGAACACATCAATAACATACCTGCTACCCGTAGGCATCACTTGTACCTGGGTAAGACTCATGACAGCATCATCTTTCAAAAGACGCTTATAATGGTCACGCATGAAAACTTTCTTACATTCAACAAATGTCTGCCAATAACCAACCACAGACAAAACACTGTGCTAGGTGCAAGGCATACAATGATGAAAATGCACAATTTTTCTCTACAAGGAGCTTCTAATAAAGAAGAGACTAATTATGTACTTACCCTATATTCATGGTGGAGGTGAACAAGTTGCTTTCTGCAGCCAAGATGCTCCCGTTGAACTCATGACTATGCTGCTCCCCAGCCCTCTAAGCCTCAGTTTCCTCAGCGGAGAGAGGAGGATTAAGAAGTGTTCCCACTCCATGTGTTTCTTATTAAGGGTAAATGACACAAGGTGCACGTGTGCTCAGTGCAGTTACGGTCTCACGGTAATTAAGAAATGTGATTATTGTGAGCAGCTACGACCTCATGATACTAAAACACTTTCACATGCACTCACTCATGAAGGTTTCAAAGACATGGAACATTTACCTAAAATGGTTCAGTGGAAGGAAGGCTGCTCAGGAAGACTTGATGGCGTTTATGACAGACTGTAAAGGAAGAATACGATAATTTGTTGAGATGGGGCAGAAAGCAGGCAAGAGCGTATTCAAATTGAATGTAGGTGATTCTTTTAAAATTAGGAAAATGGAAGAAGTGTCACCTTCCAGGACTGTAAAGGTTGACCCTGCACAAATATGTAATGAGATCTTCTTTAATCAATAGTATTATTAATAATATTCATTTTTCCCCAAATTTTAAAGTTGGGTCCTTGTATCTTACAGTAAAAATGGGCTTTTGGATTCTAGCAAGTCCTGTCTAAATTAAGAACAACTGCTGTTTCTCCTATTACCACTGCTCGTGCTCATTTAATTACCTACTCAGGTGGGACTCTTTGGGATCTGCACGGAATGCCACAGATAGTCAATGAGGACTCTCATCTGTGTCCATCCAGAACTCAAACTGCTCCAAATTCTTTGTGATTCTGGAAACTGTTAAAGCTTCCTAGTTGTGTTTTTTCCTAGCCTGTGAAATACCAAGCGGTGTGTACGTGGTTTATCATTAAGGAAAGAGACTGAAGACCATGTATATATAGATTCCTGGAGCTTTTTCTCAGTGTTGTCGCTCCTTTGTGATGCAAATTACAGGTACCTCAGCTTCCCAACATATGATTCCTATCTACTCAACTTTTTAAGATCTGAAGACCCCATGCTCTGCTAGAGTTCCTCATTTCTGCACCATGATCTGTAAAATTCCTCTAAGCATAAATTCTGGGTGATCATTAAACACATCTCCCTTGTTTTCCTTCTTTAAGGGAATACATACAATCTTTCTCTGACTGCTGTCTCGTTTTTAAAAACAGTTGTTTTCTGTACTTGTCCAGTTATTCAGTTGATTATGTGAAAGAATAAATGTGGTTCTTGCTTATTATTATTACTGAAGCAAATGTTGCTCAAATGGGCATCCTCTGGGTTAAAAAGCATCTCAGGTGATTCTAATAGAAAGCCACGTTTGCAAACAATTACATTGAGAATAGTCCTCACCTCCTTCCCTACATGGGGGGAAGCTTATTCATGGGAGTGGCAAGGTGGTTTTGCCAGACAGCATCCTTTCAGCCTCTTTTGGTAACTATTCCTTATGTTCCTCTGGGGGACCATGCTTACTCCACATTGGACCTTGAGAGTAGCATTTCTCTGGCTACAGTGACTTAATTATGACCAATTATAAGACAAATAAATTCATTATAGTTACCAATATTGTATTATATACTTGAAAGTTGCTAAGAGAGTAGATCTTAACAATCTCATTGCACACACACACACACACACACACACACACACAAAACATACACACAAAAGGTAACTATGTGAGGTGATGGGTGAGTTGCCCAACCTTACTGTGGTAACCATTTCACAATATATACATGTAAGAAATCATCATGTTGTACACCTTAATCTTATACAATGTTATATGTCTATTATATCTAAAATTTTGGAAAAATTATTTTAAATGACAATAGAGTATGCACTTCATGTGTTAAGTAGCTCAAGTAGCTTGTAATGGAAGCCACCATTGTTTCTTTTCTTCTTAATTTTTTTATTGCTAATAGCCTGCTTTTCAAAGGCAGTTAATTTATTCTCAATGGCTATAAATTGGTCTCCAACATGGCCAAGTCACATATCTGCAGCACCACGTGTATGGCATTCACACATAACACACACTGCTCTGGAGGTGTGTATTAGTGATTCTATGAATGATGGGGGGCAAGGCCTAAAGATTTGTGGGACCTAAACTGCACTAAAGTAAAAAACTCAGAACACACAATACTAGTAATTGCACCTGGGATAATAGAAATAATCAATAAGCGAAGTTGTTACCTCTGTCTTCTCATAGTGGAAGGTGTCCCCACAAAGAACACTAGAATAACCACGTGTGGTTTTATTACCTAGAATTCTTTCAGACACCTTATCCTTCAGGTATATCTTATCCATTTACAAATGAACCAACAGCCAATATCTGTATCATGAGTTTAACTATTTCAGGCTATCAATAGGCAACAGAACAAAACAAACTTATCTGACTGATGTGTGCACTAAACATTTTTTAACCATTTTTAAAAGGTATAAAGAGCCTTATAATTTTCTTTATTTTTAATTTGTATGTATTAACAATTCAGCTCACTCTCCATATAGCTGAGGCAACATGCAAAATAAAAGACACCTGATAAAACTCAAACCATTATCCAGACACTATTTTTTACCAACATGGAAATATTCTTTAAAATAAGTAGAGTTGGTGAGAGAAGTTAAGGGGCAATTATTTTTGTAGATAAGATTCATTTTTACTGTATTTTAAATATAGTTGTCCAGAAGCCAAAATGAGCCTTTCAGAATTTATGACTTCAGAGAAGCAAAACCAGAAGAAAATATATTCAATAATAACTAGTCAATAAGTGTTTGGAGTCTAATCCATTTATTCTATAAAAATGTATTATTCACTAATTTATTCATTAAAATGTTTATCAAGTGCTTATTATGTATCTAGGCATTATTCTAGGTTTTGGTGATTTTTCAGCAAATAAAATGGACAAAACCCCCTGTCTTTATGGAGCTTATAAATTACAGATAAGAGGCAAATAAATAAATACATAGCATACATAGTCAAGGACATAAACTACATACACAATGGGAATCAGAATTGAAAAATGAAATGGTAGCTGGAAGGGAGACACTAGACTTGATGCAGAGTGGAAGGGAGAGTCACGGAAGGGTTTTACACAGGAGTCACAGATCCTATCTGTGCTGCTGTGGGGGAATGATTGGCATGTGGATACTGTCAACAGGTACCTAGGCACTGGGTGATGATGGACTAAGCCTACATAGTGGCATTAGGGTGGAAAGAGGGAGATCAGCTTAAAATTTGGTGACAGTCCTGCACTGGTGACAGTCCTTCCCCAGAATACAGCAAGAATACGTAGTTTAGCCCTGACCAGTTTGGCTCAGTGGATAGAGCATCGGCCTGTGTACTGAAGGGTCCCAGGTTCGATTCCGGTCAAGGGAATGTTCTTTGGTTGTGGGCACATCCCCAATAGGGGGTGTGCAGGAGGCAGCTGATTGATGTTTCTCCCTCATCGATGTTTCTAACTCTCTATCCCTCTCCCTTCCTCTCTGTAAAAAATCAATAAAATACATTAAAAAAAAGAAAAGAATGCATAGTTTAAAAGAAACAAAGAATCCTTTAATGCCTTCCAGTGGTCGAGCATGTTATTTGCAAAGTTAAGATTCACTCCTAGGAAAATTCTACAGCTGAATCTTTCTATCTGTTCTCATTATAGCACCCACAAATCTGCCTCGTTCCTGAGGTTATCACTGTTCATATGTGGGCTTCAAGTCTAAACAGCAGAACTGGGGAGTGGCCCTGGTTCTGTGTAACGGCCACTTGGAGCGCCAGAATGTGGAAGCCACTTGTAGGAGCCAGCTAAGATATCAGGTGCCAGTGCAAGGAGGGAATTGTCTGGAAGAGCAGAAGGCATCTTTATGTTTCTGTCTTCTTAGCACTTCTCTAAAACCCTGATCCTTTCTTTCTCTTGGCTTTACCTAAGAGCATTCTGGTTTTTCTTAAGACTAAAGTAAACAGATATTGTTGTATTCAGTTCAATCTATAATGCTATTTATTTCAGCCACTTTCACCACCCTTTTTTCTTTCTTTTCGTCCTGTCTTGCTCATACATCTCACACACAAGGCAATGCATGAACTCACGCATAAGCACATGCATACACACACACACTTTATGCTGAAAGCTCCACATGATACCTGTGAGCTGTCCTTCCTGCTTTTGCATCTCCCTTATGAGATACAGGATCTACTCTCAAAAAATGGTGAAATGAATGCATCTATGTTAGACAGGAAACAAACAATGGTGTTTCATAGCTACAGGAACACACACTGAAATACCAGGAGTTGGAAAAAACACACGGAATCACAAACTGTACCAGTATTGTACATATGCCTTAGTTTGCTCGGGCAGCCATAGGAAAATGCCATTGATTGGTAGACTTAAACAACAGAAATATACTTCCTCCCAGTTCTGGAGGCCGGGGAATTTAGGAACAAGGTACAGGACAATTCAGTTTTTGGTGAGAGCTGTCCTCCTGGCTTGTGGTGTGCTGCCTTCCTACTGTGCTCCCATATGGAAGAGAGAAAATTCTGGTGTCTCTTCCTTTTTGTAAAAAAGAAATCATGGAGCATAAAGTCATAAATGTCGAGGTAATGGGGTATAGGGCCAGGTGGGTGCTTGGGATAGCAGGGGTCCACTTTGTAGCACGCCCTGTGCTGTACATCTGAAACTGGCTGGAATGATATTAAATGTAAACTGTGGTTGGAAAGAAAAAGAAAACGTATCTTTAATTGAAAATAATGTCTCGTATATTTCTGCAAAGCCAGGACCTAGCACAGTATGTTATATATATTCAGTACTTACAGAATGTCTTTTTATTACTTGAATAAAAATATTCCTTTTAACAAGTTAATTTTGGAATTACCATTTGGCTTGGATGAGGGAAGGAAATCACAAAATGTAAACCACTTGAGCAGTTAGTTCTCTTCCTCTTTTAATGGCACCGGCCCTATCAGATTAGGGCTGGTATTATGGTGGAGTGTGTGCCACTCTGACCTCATTTAACCTTTCTCAACTCCTCACAGGCCCTATATATAAATATAGTCACACCGGAGGTTGGGGCTTCAACATATGAATTTGAGGGGGACCCAACTCAGTCCATAGCAATATCCATACTTACTGAATCTCTGACCTTATTCACACACCCGGTGCTCTCATGCTCCAGTGTTTCCCAGCGTTTCCATAGCCATTACCACCTTTTAAAACGCCAGGCGTTAGAAATGGGAGCCGTGCTCTTGAGACTCATGGCTCGCTGCACTGAGAGGGTCTGCAACAATGACCTAGAAAGAGGCTAACCGTTAAAGCCAAATGACCTACATTGAACTGTAGCTCTGACCTCCCACTTTTGGGCAAGTTATTTACATTCTCTGAGATTCAGCATGCTCTTCTATAGAATGGGGATGACACACCCTGCCCTGCTGTTGAGAAGTGTAAACGAGTGACACCCGGGAAAGCATTTGATCCCTGGAGGAGTGCAACCAGCGAACGGCCTTTGGACTTCATTCGGTCTAATCATTTGTTTCAGCGACAGCCATCAAGATTTCACAGTTTATTGCCAGGATTCCTGATCATTGGCATTTGCTCCGTGCCAGACATTGTTATCAGTGACTTTACATGATAAATTAATGCTCACAAAAGTTCCCATGAAATAGTTATTTTCATGACTTCCAGGAAACAAAGATAGCTTCTATTGACATGTACGTAAAAGCAACCTCATGGCTATTCATTCAGCCTACTCAGAGGCAGAAAAGAGCTAGAAAATGTGAGGCAAGCGGTCCCTCAACTTTGGGAAGCTGCTTTTTATTTCCCTGAGATCTTAAGATTATGGGTGGTGGTAGCAGTGACCTCCTTTAGCAACTGCCTCTACTTCTGGAAAGGATGGTGTATTAGTTTCCTCTGGCTGCAGTAACAAATTATCACACATGTAGTGGCTTAAACCCATGCAAATTTATTCTCTGACAGTTCTGGACATCAAAGTCTACAATGGGTCTCAGAGCTGCATCCATCTGAAGGCTCTAAGGGAGAATCTGGTTCCTTGGCCTTTCCTGCTCCAAGAGGCTGCCTGCATTCCTTGGCTCACGGCCACCCATCCCTCCATACTCTGCTCCCATCATCACTCTCCTTCCCTGTCTCTGACTCACTTGCATCCCTCCTGGCTTTATAAGCACCCTTGTGATCACACTGATCCAACCCGGATCCAGGGTAATCTTTGTTATTTCAAGATCCTTATTTTAATGAAATCTGAGAAGTACCTTTTGCTCTATAAGATAACATATTCAGAAATTCTGGGGATTAGGATTTTCTGGGCAGCGGCGGGGGCGGGGGGGGCATGACTCTGCTATCACAGATGACTACAGGCAGCATCACCTCCATTCCACAGCAGCTTCTGGACCAGAAGTCTAAGACGGGCCAATCAGCTTTGCCTTCCAAACATTTGGTTTTGGTTATGAAGGCAGCACTGGTGTTAGCTGTGTGATAAGTTGAAAGTTCTTGTCAAAGCAGGGCCATAATCACCACTGTAAACCAAAATCAGGTACAACCTGAAACTGGAGAGAGGGTGGGGGCAGAGACTGCGAGAAACAGAAAAACCCAGGCTGCAGGGAGGAGAATGAAGCAAACTTGCGAGGGAAGCAGACTGTTAGGATGTCCTTCATTAACATTTTTATTCCTTATAAAAGCTAGCTTTCAAATTCTTGTTCCTGGAAACCAGAAGTTTTAGATAGTGCCACGCCTGAGCAGGGAGGAGGGTGCACCTGAAAGGTCCTCCACCGATGCTGAAACCCCATCAGACTGTGGGGAGTGGTTGTTGGGGACCTCACAGAGTGAGCGGCTGGGAGGCTCCTGGGAACACGGGAGAGATAAAGCACCAAACCCAGGACTGCCAGGTTTGCATGCTGTTCAAACTTCTACTGAGCTTTCACTACTCACTAAGTCCTTCTCATTTCCCCTCCCAATCCCAGCACTGCACTGTGACCAAAGAAATGGACTTCTGCATCCTGTGGAGCCCTCCTGGCTGAAATGCAATCAGAACAGCATCCACTGTCTCTGCAGCAGCTGCGGCTGCTCACCCTGACATTGCCGAGTGTCCGCCAGGGACTCGGGGAGTCACTGCCATGCAGTATCTCCCCAAGTCCATGTAAGAATCTACTAAGTAGGAAGCATCGTTATCTTCATTTCAAACATTTCAACACTGGGGTAATCGTAACCTACATGTTGAAAATGTCTGTATAAAAACATAGTAATCCTTGAACAGTGAATCCATAATCAAACCCATAACTTTATGTATAAAAAAGACACACTCCAGGGAAGGGGAAGATAAAGGAAGGAGAGACAGGAGCTCCAGTAGTACACCGTGCTGAGAAGGTTTGGCCCATCTTCAATTCATTGCTTTTCTGCATGATTTCAAAAAAAAATATTTATCCCTGAAGCTCTTCCTTCCAGCTTCGTTCTTCTTTCCTCTCTCTCTCTTTCTCTCTCTCTCTCTCTCTCTCTCTCTCTCTCTCTCTCTGTCTCTCTCTGTCTTTCACAGAATTCCCCTGCTTTGTCATCTTCTACACATACATTTTAAGGAAGGGAACACTGGTTGAAATGTTGCCTTTTGCCTGAGGCCTATGGCTCCCATGCAGGCACACCTCATCACTCCAGCGTTCGTGGATGGGAGTCGCGGGGATGGGTGCCCATCTCCTGGAGTCCAGCTTACATAACTACAAACTTGCTGAAACCATTCTTCCTGATTGTGGCTCTGAGACCTAGCCCCTACATGCTTGGCTGTTTTAAAATTGTGTAGTCTTAAGGCTCCAATTCAGCAGAGGCAGTTTCCCCTTCAAAATATGTTCTCCGATTGTAATTTTTAAAAATATGTTTTTATTGATTTCAGAGTGGAAGGGAGAGGGAGAGAGGAGCAGAAACATAATGATGAGAGAGAACCACTGATTGGCTGCCTCCTGAATGCCTCCCAATGGGGACCAAGCCAGCAACCCGGGCACGTGCCCTGCCTGGGAATCAAACCATGACCTCCTGGTTCATAGGTCGACACTAAACCATTGAGTCACACTGGTTGGGCTGGGTATAGTTTTAAAGACAGCTTAACTATTTCAAGTGTCCTTTTTTGTATATAAAAATGAGATGCTACTGGAGCTTATAAGTGAATTAGAAGTAGAAAACAACAATTAAGCATCTAATCATACCCTGCCTAAGTCTCTGCTTCACTTTCCCCATATTCTTCATCTTCAGTTCCTAAGAAACCTGGCAGATAACTCTCCATAAAGTGCATTCATAGCTGCCATTTTCTCTCTCGTACATGGGACTTGATACTGTGAGGCAGAGAGCTTAACTCTAGGGGAGTGAAAAATTGGAAAATGAGATATAACAGGAGGGAAAAAAATCAAAGAAAAAATTCTTTATTGAGGCTTAAAGGGCTAAAGCATTTTTCTAAGTTATACACAGAAACTATGAGACCCTAAGACAAAGAGAAATGCATTGCCAAGAGAGGGGCTGTCACAAAGGCGATGGATCATCATCTATTTGAACTTTTGATGAATATTCTCTACAGAGAAACCACGAACTTTGAGTTCCAATACATAAATGCTATACAAGTGCTCCAACACAAGGCCTTTTAACCACAGAATTATAATCAGAATGTTTCTGCTTTACTATGTGTATAGTTAATGAGGAAATATTTTTCATCAATTTACTTAGCTTAGTATGTATACTAGTATACTAAAAACCTATGTGTACTGTGCCTGGTATGTGTTATTTGGTTAGCCACGGGCAATTTCCTAATCTTTTAGGGATATAAATTATTCTCTTAAAGTCAGAAAACCTTAACTTCCCTATCCACCTACTTGTTCAATGGCTAAAATATGGACCAAGTATTAGAAGTGGCTGGTTACTGCAAGCTCTATTAATAAAATAATATATTTTATAAACATTGTATTATTTTATTAGTTCCCTTATACCAAGCTAAGGGAAATTATATCCAAATTGAAAAAATCTATACCACTCTAAAAAGTTGAGATCTCTCCACTTAAAATAAAAGACAATAAGAAATCAAGCTGAACACACTAAGTAAGGGCTTACCAAGGCTGGCCTTTTACATGGTTACGGAACAAGGAAAGAAAGGCACATACCATGTTCCTGTTAAGCTATCCCGAAGGCTGCTTGCTCGGTAGAGAGTTTGGTGTATAGGGTAACAGCTGCTTGGTGTGAGCTGTGACATTTCTAAAGTAAGAACCCACTCTGATGTATAAGCCTTCATTCCCGCATTCATTGTAAATGCAATAAGGGAAATGTTCCTTTTTGGAAATGGAGAAGTAAACTATGAAATCAACACATAATGGGTCAGAAAAGCTCTATGTGAAATTTCTTGCTTTCAGTTTACAAAATGTCACTGACTCATGAGGCTTTACACTTGCTGTCCCTTCTTCCTCCCAAACCTCTCTCTCTTTCTTTCTCTGACACACACACACACACACACACACACACACACACACACACACTACACATAAACATATGCACTTCTCCGACTTGTTATTGCTGAGCTTTCATATTTCCTTGCACAGGGAGAAGACTCTGATACATGTCTATGATTCTGGACTTAGCTTGTCTTGTTGCATCCTGCTCTCCCATCTCAACACGGCACTGTATGCTGATCTCCTGAATACTTGTGTGCATCTCCCAGGAGACCATAACCTCCCTGAGAGTAGGAACCATATTTATAACTCACATGGTCCAGTCTCTGCTCTGTGAAAGGTACTCAATAAATCTATAAAATTAATGCTTCAATGAAAGAATGTTAAAGGACGACTTGTAGTGCTATAATGAAGCTTATTGAATGGATGAATGCACTTAAGGACAAAATGTGCCAATAAGAGGGCGAGGGGAGGATCGGTTGGCCAGTGACAGAAAGAGGAAAGTGATTGTCACAGAGGCAAAGGATACTGGTGCCCTTCCAAATTACCTCTAGGAGAAGGGCACCCTCACCCAGGCTGTAGTCCTGCTATTCCAGCCAGTAGATGCATGTTCACACATTGAGTATGTCAGGCTACCTAAGCCTGATGTCATTGGACATTTGGATCTTATAACAAACTAGAGGCCCAATGCACGAGATTCATGCAAGAGTAGGCCTCCCTTCCCCCAGCTGCTGGCACCAGCTTCCCTCTGCCACCTGGGACCTGGGCTTCCCTCTGGTTGCCGGCAGGCACCTGGGACCTGGGCTTCCCTCACAGCCCTGGCTTCGTCCGGAAATTCATCTGGAAGGATGTCCAATCTAATTAGCATATTATGCTTTTATTATTATAGATTCTCTTGGATCTGGTTCTAGGTGCTCCAAAGCAGACTTCTGATTACAAATCAACTATAAGGCATTATGAGGAGCCACTGTGTGTGTGTGTGTGTGTGTGTGTGTGTGTGTGTGTGTGTGAGCGCGCGCGCATGCGTGTATGAGAGAGACAGACAGAGAGAGAAAACCTCATCCCTACTCTCTATGCATGTATGAATCAGATTTGTGGGTTTGCAATGGAGGGCAAGACCCTCGGCTAGGGTAAATCCATGTAAGTCATGCCTACAATAGTCTGTCCACCTGTGGGGCCAATTGGGAATTATGACAAAGTGATCTTCTGTCTTTTTATGTTCTTCAAACTTCTATATTAACAGGTAAAGCAGAAGCCCTCCAAATAGTAGCCTTTAAAATAGAAAACCACATAGAAATCCACAAAATTGCTAATTGTTCTATATTTCCTATTATGTTAGTAATCTTAGAGGTTTGGCACATGAGGAATATGTATGTTGCATTAAATAATATTTTTTCAAATTCAGGATCTTTTTTAAGAAAATAAAATCAATGCAATTTGAGTTAATGAAAATTATGTCAATTTATACTATTAGTCAGATGTAAATTACTAATGCTTAAAGACCTATAAATACACAGCTATAAAATAAAAATAAATTTAAAAATTAAATGCAAATTAGGTTGAAAATCCAATAAAATTAGAATCAACAAAATTAAGTATAATTAATGATATTTATTTTTGAAAGCAAAATCACCATTTATAAGTAGAATATAGAAGATATTACTAGGGAAGGTTCTTTTGCTTTTTGACATGCATATACTGCCATGTCTTATGTAATGTAAGTTCAGGGGGAGAGAGAGAGAGAGAGAGAGACAGAGACAGAGACAGAGACAGAGAGAGAGAGAATAAAAGAGAGGAGCAGAGAGGAAAGGAGAGGAAAGAGGAGGGGTAAGAAAGGAAAGGAGAGAGAAATGCTTTGTCTATTTTGTTAATTGCTCTACCTAGATGTAAGATGCTGCACATGGTTAGTGCTGGATAACTTGTACAATTAATAAAGAAATATGGCCCTGGCCAGTGTGGCTCAGTGGATAAGCATCGGCCTGCGGACTGAAGGGTCTTGGGTTCTATTCTGGTCAAGGGCATGTACCTTGGTTGCAGGCACATACCCAGTAGGGAGTGTGCAGGAGGCAGCTGATCAATGTTTCTCTCTCATCGATGTGTCTAACTCTCTATCCCTCTCCCTTCCTCTCTGTAAAAAATCAATAAAATATTTTTTTTAAAAAAAGAAATACGTTTTCTGACTGCTTTTCTCTGTTTTAGTTTCTGTATGGCCATTGTTAGTGACATCATTTGGCACTTACTTAGTGATAATGCTTCATTTTTCTGTTCAGTAACTTTCTGTCTTTTATTCATTAGTCTGGGGCAATAAAATTGATATTATTTGTCATGATTATAAATTCAAACATGGTCATGAAAACCAGGCACTGAGGCTTTGTTATAATGTGGTCATTAAGATGATCAAAGGCATAAGTTTATATGCTTATCTTCAAACTACGAATAGAAACATCATTCTGGATTTCACCTTGGAAGAAAAAAGGGGCATTAACTAAAAAACTGGTGGAAAACAGGATGGAGTGTAGTTAATAGTAACGAACAATATTGGTTCTTAGTTTTGGCAAATGTACCATGGTAACGTAAGATGGTAACATGACATTAGGGACTGAAATTGCTTAAGGAGCATACAGAAAATATCTGTGTTATCTTTGTAACTTTTTTTATAAATATAAAGGTGCCTCCATATTTTAAAAATTGTTTTTCAAAAATTAAAGACAAAATTTAAGAAAAACACCCTCTTAAATATTCCCTAGTGACCCCAGTGTTCTGTGTCAATTCTAGAAACACTATACATCAGGGTTCCACCAAAGAGGACTCTCTAGTCTAGTGAAGGAGATAAAGTAGACACAAAAGTATCTAAAAACAACTTAGTGATACTGAACGTAAGTACAGTAAGATATCAGAGAAAAAGGGATATGAGCATAAACTATGGTCATCAGATAAGACCTCATGGATCTCTTGAGCAGTAAACTGATTTTGTCAATAGATGCATTCTTCAGATGAAGCTCCCAGGAACTGGTCCTGATGCTGTAGATGGTTAAGGAGCCAACATGCCTGCGTATATATGGATATGACCTCCTCATTGATATGACCTCTCAGTCTGAAGACAAACATCATAAGGGCAGGGATAATATCACTGTTACTCTTACCTAACTTCCCCCCAAAAAAAGACGTGTTGCTTCCCTGCTGAAAATATTCCATGACATAGTGTTCAAGATAAAGCTCTAACTCTGAAGTGTTACATTCAAAAGACTTCACACAACCTTCAAACCTATCTTTTAAACTCATCTCCTCCTAGTTCCTCATATGACTTTGACTGATCAGTCACAAGAGAACTGTGCTTTGTTATGCTTTTGTACTGATGCTCACACAGTCCTTCCTTCGAGGATGTCCTTACCTAGAATATTTTCTTCCTGAAAAATTTCCTTCACCGTTTTCAGAGAAAGCACTGTATAACACTCTCACCTGAAACTTCTTTAACGAATGGCCTTTTTGCCCTGAATTAATTGTGACCCTTATTTCTATAGCACCAAAGTGCTTTGTCTATGAATCTATAGTAGCAGTCCACACTGAATTTTAATTGTTTAGGTAAGATACATATCTTCTCTATTCGATAGCAATATCCTTGAGGGTAAAATAACCCATATGTTAGTCTTTGGATTCCCATTACCAAGTGGATTATACTCAATAAAGGTTTAATTTTCTGAATAAAATATATGACGTTTGTATATTTTCACATTTACAAAATGCTTTCACATGCATTATTTCACTTAATTCTTAAAAGAACCCAATAGGGCAGGTATTATTATTATTATTATATTTCAGATGAGGAAATTACAATGCAAAAATATTTAGGATCTGCTCAGCACACCAAAGACCCAGCATAAATACTTCTTGATTGATGGCTCGGTAGGCACTTGCTCAGGGTCTCTGTGCTTTTACAGAAAACAAAATCACATGTAGTCTTCATTCCTGAACTTGGTGTCAGCAGCCTGTACTTCATAAATGCTAGTCAATCATTTAAAACTCAAGAATACCATTTTCAATCTTTCCTTGCAATTCCTTACACAAATATGAATTAAGTATGGTCTGACCTCCCCCTGGTGACCTTTCCTGTAAAATTAGGGCCATAATACTTATCCACTTGTCAAGCCTCCTGCATTCCGATTTGATTGAGGTAGCATTTACCAAGTCCTAAGCATCCCGTACATTTCAGGGGCTGTATAAATGCAAATGTTATTATGAAAATATGGGCATGTAGCTACAGAATGTGCATTTCTTACTTCAACATGAAGGATTCCCTCTATTATCTTCTGATAAGATTTCCCTTCTGTGCTGTGTATTTAGTTAAAATGGCAGACAATCTTTGTAAAGTATGGGACCTTTCAATACACAAACGAATAGAAACAGACCAGAAAACCCTGAGTATAAATAGCTGTTGAAATGGGGCTTACAAAAGGGTTCTGAATAGGAATTGGCCAAAGTTTTAAACACTGTTTCACTCTGCAGCAGCCCAGCCACTCCCAGGACTGCCCGCGGAATCTGAATTTACACCTTCTAGTTTTCCCGAGTCAGATGCGTCAGGAACCTCTGGGTTAACAGATGTATGTCCAAATCTCCAACCCATTACTAACCTTTAAGCTCCTCTCTGAGTCTCAGCCTCTCTCTCTGCTAAGTGGACATTAAAAGAGCACCTACTTCATAGAGTTGTTTTGTGTATTACAGATGATGATCAATGTAAAGCTTGTCATAGTGCCGGAAACATATTAAATGCCCAATAAATACTATGATTTACTCTGGTGGGAATAAAAGAATAGGAGCAATAAAAAGATAATGGATTCAGAACACCAACGCACCAGGCACCCTGCTGGCATTTCATCTCATTCTTATAAAATCTCTATGAAGTAAATTTTAGTAGCATTCCCACTTTATAGTAGATGATTTGGAGGTCTTACTCATGCACTATTACTTGTCATAGGCGACACAGCCAATACTTGATTACTGTACAGACAACCACTTACTCTTTGCTTTTTCATGCATCTTCTTGAAAAAGGGCACCATCTCTTTTAGACCTCCCAATCTCCACCAGGTGTTTTGAAGTCACATGAGAAACTATGCAAATGGAGGTGTTTCTTCCTTTTACTCCCCTCTGGACAGATCCTGAAGTCCTGGGAGCTATAAAGCCTACTTATAAATTATCCTCAACTATCAACCTTCCATCACTTTTTCTCTGCCTTGCTCCCTGGGCTTTAACAGGCTGAAACTGACTGGCACAGTGTTGTCTATCTGCCTGACACTTCAGGGCATGAACCATGGGGCAAAATCAAGCTGCAGACACTAGCAGCTCCCGCAGTGTTGTGATAAAACTTAAATTAAAATTCAGGGAAGACAGTGTATACATTATATTAAAATGTCTGGTCTCTTTCATATATGTTGAGAGGAAACTTGAAACCATAGCTTACCGTCTCACTGAACTTGGAGGATGAAATGCTTCACATAAATGAATGCCTTTAAAATATATACCAAAATGGCAATAGACACTTCTGCAAAACTTGCTAAATGTTAAATATGGATAAAGAATCTCAGTTAATTTAGACACCAGAGGTGTTTTGGTTTTAAAGTGCTACAAGCATTAATATTCATTACAGAAAAAAATATTTGATAACCCGAGAAGAAACATGCACAAAACTTTGGTGATAACAGGAAATTATCTTCTCAATGTTCAGAGAACATTTTGCTCTCCATCTTTGCAAGTTAAAATTGACACTGAAAATTATGTTTCCTGTAGACTGTGGATTTTCTTCTATAAATGTGTTCTTTTCATAGCTGGATTCTCGTGTTTTTATTCTAGCGACTACAATATAATTGATTCTAGTCAAATGCATATCATAGACATTATTATTGGTAGCTGGAGGGTTTCTAATCCAAGGAACTTTCCAATGGGAGAGAGAAGTCAAGGGAATAGTCTAGTGCAACAAAATAACTTCTATTAGCTTATTTCTAAGGTGGAAATAATACCCACTCCATTTTCAATTTTTCTCAATCCATGCTCCATTGAGTTATATCAGTTTTCACCTTTAACATCTGCCAAATAGATTTGAAAGGCAATAAATTGAGATTCAAAGGATAATACAGTTTTTGAAGATATCATAAAGCCCTCTAAAATGAACTGAATAGCAGCTTAGAGCAAGTGTTAATTTTTTGTGTAATACATGGAATTGGTGTCTGCTAGAACCACTTGTTTAGAGATCCTCCGTATGTTATTGGCAGTTGATACTTAAAAGGATTTATATCATGGTGATAGAATCTCTTAGAGCTGCAGCACTGTGTGTGTGGAAGCATTCAACTTTAGCTAATTTTTTTTTTTTGTATCATAAAACAGCTATGTAGTATTTTCTCTTAAATAATTACTTATTGAAATACACAGAAACCAAGCTTTACAATGTCTTACTCATTTTATTTTCTCTTTTTCTTACTAGTAAAAATGTGATTTATGAGAATGCCTATTAAACAGGTATTTGTAACTATAACTCTTTGGTATATTAAATTAGGAAAAAAAAAAAAAAAAAGAGCCCTGCCCAGTATGGCTCAGTTAGTTGAGCATCACACTGTGCACCAAAAGGTCACCAGTTTGATTCCCACTCAGGGCATATACACAAATTGAGGGTTCAGTCCCTGGTCAGGGTACTTGTATGGTAGGCAACTGATGAACGTTTCCCCTTCACATAGATGTTTCTCTCTCTCTCTCTCTCACCTCTAAAATCAATAAAAACATATTTTTAAAAGTTAGAAAAAAATAGAATCAACTCACTCCTGAAATAAACCTTTGCAGTGAAGCAACTATTTTCTTCTTTGAATGTGTTTTTATAAGCACGATTTAGGTAAACACCGCCTTACAAGTCTGTAATAATATTAGCCCTCACATCTGTGTTTTCTGTCCCCATCACACCTGCCACTCATTATGTGACCTTGGGCAAGGAGCTGTCTTCAGGTGCTTCTTGGTGGATTAGAGGAATAACAACAGAGGGCTTTTCTGTAAACCACAGGCAGCACTTGCAGGTAAGAAAAGCACTGGAAAGTAAGACAGAGTCTGTTTTAGCACCACTTGGCTGCCTCCTTTCCACGTGCTACTCCCTCAGGTGAACTTTCTTTTGCTTGCTGTGTGGCCAGGAGGGTCCCCTGGGAACTCAGCTGTACTTTGCTAGAGCATCTGTCCTATTAATTAGTGTCAAGTTTTCTATTTTGTGGATTTTCAAACACATTTTTGAGCACCTATTGTATATCTATATATATAAAAGCCTAAGCGACTGAATGACAGATCAATCGGTCTACCAGTCATTATGCTGTGCACTGAACACCAGTGGGCAGATGTTTAACACAGGAGCTGCCCCTTGGTGGTCAGTGTGCTCCCACAGCCAACCTCCTGCAGCCCCTCCAGCAGGTTAATCACCCACAGCCCCTCCCCCTGGCCGGCCAGCCCAATGGCCTCAATTGGGGCGGCCAACCTCCTGGAATCTCCTCCCCCTGGCTGGCCAACTTCCAATGGCCCCTCCCCCTGGCCAGCCAACCTCCGGCAGTCCCTACCCCTGGCTGACTGGCCCCGATGGCCTGGATTGGAACCTCCCACAGCCTCTCCCCCCAGCTGGCCAACCTCCTGCAGCTCCTCCCCCTGGCCAACATTCCACCGCCCTAATTGGCCCCAATCGCTGGCCAGGCTGAGGGACCCCACCCGTGCATGAATTTGTGCACTGGGCCTCTAGTGTATATAAAGCTACATGTGTGTGAAAAGCATTTACAAGTTCTACCCTCTGTTTCACATTAGTATAATTATCTCTAGGGTTATTCTTAGGCAAAGCCAGAAACAGATTAGCCCCTTGGCTTCCTCTTTCTATATTGTTCCCTTTACCTCTATTCTGACAGCAAGGGTCATGCCCTGTGTACAGTTTATTGGAGGTCACAGAACATAAGGCATGTTCCTGTGTCAGCAGCAGGGCCAATTCTTGTATCCTGGCAACTAGAATCACGGGTGAGTTGGCGTGCACAGAAATGTAGCTTTTCTACAGTGTCAGCAACTCTGATTATGGGTGAGATCTAGTTCACTGTGTGGTTTTGTAAGTAGAGTTGTATTGGGATACAGCCCCACATTAATTTACTCAGTGTCTATGGTGGCTTTCGTGCAGCATGGCAGGAGTTCGATAATGGGACCCAGGCAACTGTTATAAGGAGACTGCATGGAACCCCACTATTAGATTTAGACCTAGCCTGTGAATGTGTAAATGTCCCTGCAAGGACTTACACAAGGTACCATCAGCCAAAACTGGCATCTTCTTGGGAATGTGTGCTGTGTCGACACGGCCAAGGGTGAACCTGAGTGGGGGCGGCTGAAAGGATTAGAAAAGACAGACAAAAGAAGGAAGGCTGGGTCTCGGTGGGATGCTGCTTCCTGAGAGACAGCGCCACAAACTCCAAGCCGTGTCTTTATTTTATAGCCAATGCCACCAGGCAAAGTAAGGGCGTGGTCAAGATGTTTACAACATTCTCGTGAGTTTCAATCCTACTCAACTACATGCACCTGATCAAGCTTTGTTTACCTGCAGCCTATATCTCTTAGGCATGTGGGGCTATGTGTTCGGACATAGGTTCAAGCTTACAACTATAGCTGTTGGCTATAATTGTGCTGGGAGGGCTCTGCCCTCCAAGCTGGGACTTGCACGTGGCCACAACAGGAGTAGCACATGCCCTCTCATCAGTCCGAGGCTTGAACCTGTCCAAACACTGTAGCTGCGCCCCACAGGAATGCACTCATGGAGAAATACACTGTTTTGGAAGGCCACAGCAAGAGCCCAAGAAGTGGGGTGAGCATAGTAAAAATTACTTGGGGGAAAAAACAGAAGAAATAGGTTTGGAGTAGGATTGGCAAATTCATATGTTGCAATGTCCTTCTCATGTGAAAGACAACATTACCAACCAATCATAATGCTCCTATCCTAGAGCTCTAACCTGGCTTCTCTATTCTTCTTAATACAGCTCTCTTGGCAGCCACTGCTGACCTTTTGGGGTATGGCTTTAGAGGAAACTTATTGGCCACCCTGTTCCTGGACTAAAGAATGAAATCAGCAAGGGCTACCATGAAGAACCCTTGTGGGAAAGTTCTGGGGGACCCAGGAGGGTAAACAAGAAGGTATCTCCTATAGGCAGTATTAATGAGAAAAGAAGAGGTAGAAGGTACAGAAAAGATAATTTCAGGCACTTTCATAGATGCTGTTTCAATAATCCTCCCACCAATTAGATACCACCCTCTTTTATGGTATCCATAGCTCTTAAGTAACTCTCTAGCCAACAAGTGATATATGAGGCATATCTGGTCTGACACTAGAGCCCACACTATCCTTCTACCACTTCCACTCACTGTTTTGCCTAAGGCTGCACTATTCTTACATTGAAACTGAACTTGACAGTATGGTTTAATCTAAATGAAGGAGGGAGAGAGAAGGAGAGAAGTGGCGGGGGAGGGGGGGCGCGATAACAGAGAGACAGAGAAAGATAGAGACAGGCTGGGGACATAATTCAGAAAGTATATGGAAATATCTTCCAAAAGGAGAAATTAGATTTTCAGGAAGGAAGCAAGATGGAAAAGGCCTAAAATAACTGTACCCCTGCACAGAGCACAAGAAAACACCTGCTGCTTTGTCTGACTCAGGAAGTAAATATCCATGTACTCATTCTCCACTCTCTGGAGAGCATATTAATGATGTGGTGGCTGATGAAAGACAGGAGGAGGTTTTTTTTAAATAACCTCTTTCCAGAACTTTGGAGAGACGGATCAGAGCTGGATTTATGGTTAGGTGAAGCAGGTGATTGCTTTGAGAACTATCAGGAAGGCCCAGCTACTCTGAACTCTCACCCATCCTAGGTACTGCTTTTCTCAAGAAAGGATCTTTTATAAATTATTCCTCTGATCAAAGCTTTGCCCTCTTCTGAGTCTTCTTTTAAAGGTAAATAAATTTGGTAGTGAGAGCACATTCAATCAGAATTTACCAGTGTGCGAACAACAAAGGGTGAGCAAGAGTGTCTTGCCATGTAAATTTTAATGTTCTCAAGGTTCTGTACAATGTGAAATGTTTGTGGCATCCTCAGATGTCTTTACAATTGTAATAAATTCTGTCTTACAAATGCCACAACACTGGGCCAATGTTAATCAAATATGTTCCTCATAGAAAACTCGTTCTGCATAATTCTGTCTGATTCAGGGGCATAATAGTAAAAATACAGAGTGGAAAACTTCTATTTTTCCCTTTCGTGGTAAGCGGCAATCAACACACACAGTAATTGGCTCTGAGAAACCCTAAATAATGGTATTTAACAAACTTTTGCACCAAGAGAGTCTTCAACCCCACTCCTCACTATTAACATACATTAGAAGTCAGAATACAGTTTGGAAATTGGACTGCCATAATATAATTCCTAGCATTTATTTCCTCTCAGAGATGGTTTTTAGCCATATCAGATGCTTTGATGGCTAAATACACACCTACGGATTTACAGTTTACAAGAATTACCTGGAAGACTTTTAAAAATAGTTCTTAGACATAGTTCTGAATCAGTTATTCTAAGTACGGGGGGGGGGGGGCAGGAATCTTCACTTTTATGTATTACTAGAGGCCCGGTGCACGAAATTCGTGCACAGCGGGGGGTTGTCCCTCAGCCCAGCCTGTACCCTATCCAATCTGGGACCCCTGGAGGGATGTCAGACTGCCCTCTCACAATCCAGGACTGCTGGCTCCAAACTATTTGCCTGCCTGCCTTCCTGATTGCCCCTAACCGCTTCTGCCTGCCAGCCTGACCAGCCCCTAACCACTCTGCTGCCAGCCTGTTTGCCCCCAACTTCCCTCCTCTGCCAGCCTGGTCACCCCTAACTGCCCTCTCCTGCAGGGTTGATCACCTCCAACTGCCCTCCCTTGCAGGCCTGGTCCCTCTCAACTGCCCTCCCTTGCAGGCAGGGTGCCTCCCAACTGCCCTCTCTTGCTGGCCATCTTGTGGTGGCCATCTTGTGTCCACATGGGTGCAGGATCTTTGACCTCATGGGGGCAGCTATATTGTGTGTTACAGTGATGATCAATCTGCATATTACTCTTTTATTAGATAGGATAGAGGCCTGGTACAGGGGTGGGGGCCAACTGGTTTGCCCTGAAGGGTGTCCCTGATCAAGGTGGGGTTCCCTTGGGGCGTGGGGAAGCCTGAGTGAGGGGCCTGTGGTGGTTTGCAGGCCGGCCATGCCCCCTGGCAACCCAAGTGGAGGCCCTGGTATCTGGAATTTATTTGCCTTCTACAATTGAAACTTTGTAGCCTGGAGCGGAGCCAAGCCTGGGGCTCCCTCCGCGGCCGGCAGCCATTTCTGTTGGGGTTATAATTGAAACTTTGTAGCCATAAGCAGAGGCCTGGGCCCGGCCAGGGAGTGCGGAAAGCTTTGCTTCCCCTGTTGCCAGGGGCAATCCTGGCCTGCTCTCTCAAGCTCCATTCTGCCGCCATTTCTGTTTGCATTTGTTTACCTTCTATAATTGCAACTTTGTAGCTTGAGTGGAGGCTTAGGCCTGGCAAGGGCAGGTGGAAAGCTTGGCTTCCTCTGTTACCTAGGAAACCTTGCTCTCTGTGGCTGTAGCCATCTTGATTGGGTTAATTTGCATACTCGCTCTGATTGGATGGTGGGTGTGTCAGAGGTATGGTCAATTTGCATATTTGTCTATTATTAGGTAGGATAGTCTGACAAATAACGTATATGAGTCACTTCTAAGACCATATTTTGAGACATAAAGGGGAGAAAAGGCTACCTGCCTTGGGAAGCCCATGTTTTGATCACTACATTACCTATCTAGGTGGATGTGGTAAAATCAGAACAGAGACTTTTCATCACAGGTGTGAGATTCTTTGGGAGTTGTCCTTACCCACCTATCTTCTTCCATCCTCCCTTTATCTGGCCAAAACCTATTTTCTCCCTCTGATTCCTGGCCCCATCATACTATTCTGGACCCAGCTTCATGTCCTTGCCTTCTTGACCTCATTGTGTGATTTGACTTTTGAGAGTAGCATATCTCATACCCATTCATCCCCCTGGGGTTTTCAAAGGCATCTCCTTTCTTCCAAGCAGTCTCTGGGTATCAGGTTCTATCTTCAGGTTGATCGGTGGGACCCACACAAACAGATGTGGGCTCAGGTTTCTGTTGTGTTTCGAGAGGGAAAAGGGGATAAAAATGACTTTACTGCATCTGAGATCCAAAGTCAGAGAGGGACTCCTGTTTACCTGCCCTTCCGGGGTCATTCACATCCTTTCTGATCTCTGGGTTTGCTTTGACCTCATCTAACAGAGGAATTGGAGAAGTCTGGAAAGAGTGAGACTTCTATGCAAACTGATTTTCTTTAAATGAAAAGGGCTCCTATAATACGGAGAGCGAGTCCCATAGAATCTCTTCTCTTACTCTGTGGTAATATGAGGTGCAACAAGTAGAGTTACTGTTCCAGTGTCTGTGAAGGTAATTGCAATCACAAATGGGAGAAGGACTTCATTTGGCAAATACTTTTGAGGGCCTGCTCCAGGTTCTGGGGACTCATCTGTGATAAAAAGAGGAAATGTAATATCTTGTTCCCGAAAGGGTTAACTGGGGAACACAAGGCTTGAGCCTGACAAAGTCTAACAAATGTCAAAGGGAAAGCTCATTCTGTGAGCCTAAGCCTTGCACAACATGCTCCCCTTGAGTGGTTATTTTAGAGAAATTCTTGGAGACCATCACCCCTGCACAAGCCCCCCCCCCCGGCAGAAAGGCGTCTGGTGCCAGCAGAAGGACAAAGGACAAGGCCATAAAACTACTATGGGGCACCACGGTCCTGATACCTGGGTCAAGCCGAAGCCCGTCTGCAGCTCTCCCTGAGCGCATGAAAAGCCTGCTCCCTCCCCAGTTCACCACTGACTCATTCTGGAGTCAGACCACCTGCACCCAGGTGCCTAGAATAAATATCATTTTGATTTCACTGAGCCTTGAGTCCGTTCTGTGTGATCCAAGCCCAACCCCGAGAAGTTCCAATGAAGCTTATGTCCTAGATGAATGAGACAGACAATGAACAAAATAAACAAGAACAATATATAATAGGCTATGTAGAGATAGGCTCTATGGAGAAAAATAAAGCATGGACAGTGAGTAGGGAGTGTTGGGGGTAGTCGGGAGGTAAGGAACTATACTTTTATATAGGGTGGTCCAGGAAGATTTAAATGAGTAAATATTTTAAAAGATCAGAGAAGTAGCCAGACAGATGTCTAGGAAGAAAAGAGTTCCAGGCACAGGAAACACAGGTGCAGAGGCCCTGAGGTGAGAGCAGCCCTGGCATGTTGGACAAACAGCAAAGAGGCCAGGGTGCTGGAGAGAGTGAGCAGGGAGACGTACAGTAGCAGACGAGGTCAGAGAAGTGACTAATAAAATCCTCTGGGCTTTATAGGCTATTGTGATTTTTCTTTTCCTTTTACCTGGGGTGACATATGAAGATATTGGAGGTTTGGAGCAGAGGAATGACATGATCTCACATATGTTTAACAGGATCTCTCTTGCTGCTTTGTTGAGAATAGAAGGAATGAGTCAACAGTAGACACGCTATTGAGGAAAGTTATCAAGAAGACGTGACTGACTGTTTGAACCACAGAACTGGACCCAGGAAATTGGAGGCACCCCACTTCCTCCTCTGTGCTTTGAAATGTGTGTTCTGCTTGGTCTGCTGCTCCCAGAAGCTGCTCCAAGGATGCAGCCTTGAGATAAAAATGTGTTGAGACTGTCTGGACTTGGTGCATGACTGACCCCATTTGGGCCCCTAGAAACTCTCAAGATTCTGGTTAGTCTATGCCTAGATCTACTCTTGTAGCTCTTGTGGATGCTCAAGACCAGCCTCATAAGTTACCTTACTTATTAAACCTGCCCCCTACCATTTGGAGTGGTCTGCCTTTTCCTTAATCTCTCCCTATGGTACCTGTATGAGGGCCAGTTTTCAATTACCCCGAGGGAAGCTCCAGAAGCAATAACAACCACACACACAGGAAGACCATTTAGGATGCTACAGCAATCTTCCAGGAAATAGATAATGGTGCTGAGATCAGGAGACAAAGGTAGAGGCAGATGTGGGTATATTTAAAGACAGAGTCATCAGAATTTCCTGATGGACGGAAGGTAAGGCGGGGATTCGGAGATGGCTTCACAGGTTTGGGGTTATGCTACTACAGGAAAAGAATTGCCATTAACCAAGAAGGGAAAGACTACAGCAGGAGCAGACTTGGGGGGTGAAGATCAGGAGACCAATTTCTGACATTCTAAGTTTGCAATGCTTATTTAAAGTCTAGAGTTCATAGTAAAGATCTGGGGCGGACATAAATGCTTTAAAATGAAAGAGAAAAGAAAGGAGTTATGAATCTTTTACATTAGGCAACGCATTGCATATTCACTAATGTAGTCGATGATGTGTAATTACTTCTTAACACATGATAACATGATCTCTCAAGCTTGTCTATAGCCTAAACTTCAGATTTAATTTTAAGCTAAAAGAAAAAAATTTAAAACAACAAACCCTGATATACTAGGTAATTGCCTTCTAATTCCAAATTATGATTTGCCTCTGTTTCTCCCTTGTAGTGGTCACCACTGGTACTTGCAAAACTTCCAGCCTTGGCTATATAAGCTTGGAGTTACTTGCTGTTTAGAATAGGTTCACTGATTCTTTAAAATTTTTCTCTGCTATTTGCTTTGAACTCAGAATGATCCTACTTGGCCCTTCTGAATGCTAAATCATTTCTTCTTGCTGACCAAAGCTCACAACCTTTGTGTGGATATAAATGGCTGAATGGGGTTTTCAAATGAGCTGCCTCCAGACTAATTCACAGTTAATCTACTTACCTGCTCTGGGCTTCTCCATCTGAGTGAGTGAGCATTACCTTTGACTACCTGTTTCTTTAACAGCTCAGATAACTCCTTCTGATAACAAATAAAACACAACACTTAAAAAAAAAAAAGAAAATGCTAACTTGTTTTCTTCTCTCTGGTGTAGCATACCCTGATTTGTGAACATCGAATTTATAAACAGCCCCTATTAATTGATTTTTTTTACCACCTTTGAATGTAAGAGGCAGTCAGAAAGATGTCAAAAACTTCCTTGATATTCTAGTAGTTTATAAAGACAATGTTTTAATAGGGGGACAAACCAAGAAAAATGCAGAAATGGTCACCATATCTAGAGCGCATGGTCCCTTTTCTCAGAATCAAGAAATAATGTTATTCCCACTGCGATGGGTGAAAGAGGCCTTCAGAGTTGAGATGGCACACCATCATTTATGCACAATTACTATAATGTGCTCCAAGTTTAAAACAAAGGACTTTCAAATTGATTTTTGGAACATAATCCACCTTTAATTGTGTCTAAGGGAAAACCATATCTTAAGCAGCTGCTTAAGACTGAGAAGGCGGGATAGAAAAAAACATGGGTCTAAAAGTTTTTAGTCTTAACTGTATCAATTAAGAAGACAGTCATGGCAAAATAGAGGCTTTGTGCTAGAAAGTTCACATTCTGAGGCAATGTTGTGTTAGGTACAGCCTGTGCTACAGGTTCAGAACCAAGTTCCTGGGGTTAGTCTTATTTATTTTCCCAAGCCCATCAGAAGTGAGAGATGGCCAAAGCAGTGACTGTTTTCTAGTGTTAATTAGGAAGGAAAGAATCAAGATTTAAAAGATGATTACGTTTTCAGTGCTTCAACCAGTGCTTGCTTTATTTGACAGAGAAAAGAAAGCTTGAAGCTGTTGTGATAATGGCAGCCACTAGGGGGCGGTGTGCACAGGAGCGCCCATGTAAATGTTCACTTAAGTAGTGTGTGTGTATAAGGGGTGGAGGATAGTGATAGGAGGAGAGCGTGAAGAGGCAAGGAAAAGGAATTAAGTAAAGGAGTATTTTTATTGTTTAAGAACAGGGCTTCTTAGAGAGGGTACAGCTAACGAAGACCTTTTAATCTGGGGCCCATGTATCCCTGGGCAGGATTACTCAGGCAGGGTGTGCTATCACAAGGTTTCAAACCTTTAACAAACATAGAAATTCTGATTTCGCATGGCCAAGGAAGCCACGTTTTCAGTAGTCTTCTCAGGTCCATGGTGATTCTGATGCCAGGTTGTCTTGTCCATACCGTCAGAATTTCTGAGTTGCTCTGTCTATAAATGGGGTTGATAAACTCAAATGGTAAAATTTGGGATGCATCTGCCTTTTTCTAGGGAAGAAATCCATAGATTATGCAGACTCTTGCAGGGTTCCCTAACCTCCCCCAATACGCTAACAACATCAACATCAACAAAGGACTGAGTCAAAGGAAATCAAAGTTGCTGGCATATACACTTGTTCTATCCAGTCTATCTGAAGGTACAAGGGATGCTGTCCAGCAGGCACTGGGAAGAGATATGCCACTACTAGACCAAATTAACTGCAAAACTATACTTGTGCCAAAGAAACATCTAAATAAAAATAGAAATTTCAGTTAGGCATAATAACCTCTAGGTCCACCCATGTTCTCACAAATGGTAAGATTCCATTCTATTTTATGTCAGATAGAGAAATACCAATACCATATGATTTCACTCATACGTGGAATCTAAAAAACTAAACAACAACAAAAACACAAAACAGAAAAAAACTCAGAGAAAAAACAAACTTCTGGTGGCCAAATGGGAGGGGTGTTGGGGGACCGGGTAAAAAGGTGAAGGGATTAAGAAGTTGAAATTGATAGTTAAAGAATAGTTATGGAGATGTAAAGTACCGCAAAAGGAATACAGTCAATAATATTGCAATAAGAATATGGTGCTACTTGGATACTGGGAATATCAAGGAGGATCACTTTGTACTAAGTTATATAAATATATAACCACTATACTGTATACCTGAAACTAATATAATATTGAATGTCAACTGTAATTGAAAAGTAAAATAATTGAAATAGAATGACATTGAAGCATTAAGAGAATTTAATAACTAGTACCCAACAGATGTCTGCTGTCTTACTGTTTTGCACTGGAATGACCAAAAGATCCACAATTGCATGAGTGGAGAAACTGAATTATCTTGTTCTTTGCCAGGTCGTTGTCAATTAGAATTTTTAAGGCAGTTTGTCTTAAGCGTCAAAGCAGCTGCTCCGTCTTTGTTTATTTCCTAATTTCTTTAAAATAACGGTCAATCCCAAACCATAGCCACCTGAATAGAGTTCGAGAGAAAGCAGGAGAAAGGGCCATGCTAAACTTGCTCCAGGCATGCAAGGCTGGGCGTCCTGCCATGGAGTCATTTCTGTGAAAAGAGACAAATGAATGAAGTAACTCCCAGACCCAGCAGCAAAGGAGGGAGGTCTTCTGCAACCCCGTCTGCAGACTGCCACTTTTTTCCTGGACCTTCGACTATTTATAGGAGATCGGTGTACAACTCCACCATTACCAGTATGTATAGTTCAGTGGTCGGCAAACTGCGGCTCTGTTGACCAATGAGTTTGCAGACCACTGACCTAGACTCTGGATTCGAATAATTACAGGCTGTTGTTGTTCCTTGTGATTAAGCCCCTATCCCAGTGGTCAGCAAACTCATTAGTCAACAGAGCGGCAAACCGCGGCTCACGAGCCGCAGTTTGCCGACCACTGGTATAGTTCATAAAGTTAAAGCACTGATGTGCTGCTGGTAAACTGGGATTCCTTAATTCTGCTGCTCAGAGCCCTGATCCTATGTCTGCTGCCCATGCGCCTGTGATTTCATTCCCTCTAACCAAACATCTCATAAAATCAAATACTAATTTTTGTCTAGGCAAGAAGAAGGTCTAATTTACCATTATGGTTTGTTTTTTATCCAGCCACCTCTTCCTTATTTTGCTCCTTTCTCCCTTTCTCTCCTTCCTTCTTTCCCTTTCTCCCTACCTCCTTTTCTTCCTTTTTTCCTCCTACCTGTTCCACAAATATCTAATGATCCTTTTTTATGTACATGCTCAATGTCAGGAAAATAGGAGCTCAGGAAAAGTATACGGGATGAATAAATATCACTAATAACCTCAGTAATAAATGAGATGGTAACATTTATATCCTCATCTTCCTTTCCCTCACCACAGACTTCCATAAAATTACAATAACCTGCTTTTTCTTTGACTCGCTGGCTCCTATCCAATCTATTTTTCTAGGTCTTCATACCCTAGCTGACGGCTAAATGTTGTCCAAGGCACCTTCTCTTTTCTATTCATTTATCTCCTGTAGGCCTTGGGTTTTATATACTATCTCTATGCAGATAACTCCCAGAATTTCATATCCTCGGCCTCTCCGCTAAACACTAGATTTGTTTATCCCACTGCCTACTTGATATGTAAATATGTATATCTAAAGGAAATCTCAGATTTAATATGGCCAAACATAAACTCTTATTGCCTCTTTCTTATTCTTCCCCATCATAATAAATAGCACCACCATTTTCCCATTGATCAAATCTAAAACATAGAATTCATCTTTCAAATGTATGTGTGCGTTTGCATATATATTTATATATATTCTAGAGGCCCAGTGCATGAAATTCATGCATGGATAGGGTTCCTAGGCCCGGCCGGCAATGAGAGACTTCCTTCTGGCTGCCAGCCGGAGCCTTCCTTCATTCCACGCTGCCCCCTGATGGTTAGCACACATTATAGCGAGTGATTGAACTCCTGGTCTCCTGGTGAAACTCCTGAGCGAGCACTTTGCATATTAGCCTTTTATATGTATAGAATATGTATATGCATGTTTATATATATTTACAAGATATATCTATGTGTGTACATATATAAAGCTATAAAGAGAATCCCAATATTTTAGTGATATTTTTATATTTCTTAAGTGCATAAAATACCAGTAAAAACCCAGTATATGTATATTGAAATAATTATTGCCCTAGCTGGTTTGGCTCAGTGGATAGATCATCTGCCTGCGGACTGAAAGGTCCCGGGTTCAATTGCAGTCAAGGGCACATGCCTGGGTTGTGGGCTCAATCACCAGTAGGGAGTGTGCAAGAAGCAGCTGATCAATGATTCTCTTTCATCATTGATGTTTCTTTCTCTCTCTCATCTCCCTCTCCCTTTCTCTTTGAAATCAATAAAAATATATTTAAAAAATAAAATAATTATTCAATGAATAAACAAGTTTTTAGCATAAGTAATCTTCCCCAGAATCAATCTCAGATTATTGTTTCCTTGTCCACCTGGATATTTGATTGCATGGCCCCTGGCTTATCACCGGATAGTTCCTTCATGTTTCCTTGTGGCCTCCTGGCCTTTCTGGTTTTCCTTTTTATGTTTTCATTCCCTGGCCTGGATCTGGTGCTGACGTATCTCTGCTTGGTGTAGACGACTTAATCCAAAGTCAATGTTTCTATGTACTTTAAATGTTAGCATTGCAAAAGTCTACAGGTCATAATTTTTTAAAGCACTAAATATTTATGCACACTATTAGTTTTATTTCTGATTAATCAGTTTATCAGAGTGGCCAACCTGGGTTCTCTTTGGAAACACTGTATACACAAATACACAATATCTGACATATGCTTTAGGCTGTATATTTTTGAAAATACGGTACATTTTTCTCTGTTAAATTTTTGTCTTTGAAGCTGCTGCTTCCTTCCCAGGGGCACAAGAAAGAAACAATTTGAATACTGCTCAGTTAGTCACATACTAAAGACATTAGGGCAAGAGATAATTGGGGCAAAATAGAAGAATCTAACTGGTATGTCAGAATATATACTGTTGAATTGTTCACATTTGATGGTTACTGACATAGTACAAATTTAATTTATTCCTAGAGGAACCAAGATGCAAAGATAGATTACCCTGATGCTTTCAAAAATTTATGTTTGAAATTCAGATGGTTTGTGACATTTTTTCATACAATGACTAATCATATTTTAAATATGGTTTCAACCCCAATTCTTTTCCTCAGAGTAGCCCCATTCGTTCTTAGATATAGCAGATAGATTTACATTTACTCAGGTTGTGTTCTATTTAAAGTGTTATTTTAATGGAAAATACGATTCATTAGGAATTACTGGTTCAAACACACATGTGTTGCTCTTCAATTTTCTTAACTAAGTTATTTCAAATGTATGGAAAATTAAATTAGTCTCCTATGATTTTAAATATTGAAATTATAAGGAGATTAAAGATTACTTGAAAAATACTTAAAATGCATTTTTTAAAAAAATTAATCCTCACCCAAGGATATGTTTTTTATTGATTTTTGAGAGAAAGGAAGGGAGAGAGAGAAAGAGAGAAATATCAATCAGTGTCCCCCGTATGCACCCTGAATGAGAATCAAACCTGTAAACTCAGTATGTGCTCTGACTTTGAATGGAACCTGCAACCTTTTGGTGGATGGGATGATGTTCCAACCAACTGAGCCACCCAGTCAGGTTAAAATGAACTTTAAATAGATACTTTTATGTCATTAATGTTGACTGCTATTAGCAGAAATGTTCTTTTGTAAAGCACTTAAGGTATCTCTTCTTTTCAACTATTTTAAATAGTGAGGCAATATATTAATAAGACATATATACACAGTGAACAAGTTAGTAAAGAGCCTTGAAGTGATATCATTAGGAATAAAAGATGTTCAAGAAAATAGCAAATAAGAAAATTTTAAAGGGAGTGAAAGGTCTAAAAGTAAGCTCTAAGTAAAACTATATTGTACATTATAATCTGACAGTAAAATAAGGGAGAAAGTAGAAATATATTAATTATACCAGGACTTATGAGCCAATAGATACTTTCCTAGGAAATACAAAATTAAAAGTTTCATGCACACTGGAATAAACTGACTTTATATATACAAACATTGCTGTTTACAAAGAAAATTGGAGGAAAAGACTTCATTACAATGGAAAAAAAGGTATAATATCTAGAAACAAGTGTGACTAAAATATGAATAATTTAAATAGGTTAAATCCTTATTTTTGATTAAAAAGTAAAAGATTTAGACAAATACAAAATTATTGAATTTTCTTAGGAAGATTCAACATTACAAGGATTCAGTTCTCCTAAGTTAATCTAAAAGATTGATTGTATCTTAATAAAAATACTCTTATTTTTTTTAAATCTAGACAAGCTAAATCTAAAATTTATATGAAATAATATAAGCAAGGATTTCTGGGGAAATTCTGAAGATAAACCCAGAATTATTAAGGCTTACATAATATTAAAATGCATTACAAAGCTACAATAACTAAAACAATATAATGCAAATTATCAGAATAGACTATAAGGACTAGAAATAAAATTTAGTACATAATAAAGATAAAATTTCAAATCAGTAGGAACAAACATGTAATGTTCAATAAAATGCTATTAGTTGGTAGCAACCTGGAAAAATTAAAAATGAAAATAATGACCCTATCATTTGGTCATTTCCAACATGTATAGCTCAGTAAAGTTAAGGACAACTTTGTCATTATGTCTATAAATAATCTCATGGATTCAGAGTCTAAATGCATCTTAAGTGTCCTCCCTGTTGCTGTTTCTAATGATTTCCTCTGGCTCAGCTCCTGTTGAAAGATGTGAAAGTTTGGAAATACTCTTGGTTGTAATTAAAGTAAAAACTTTACGGAGATATTTGCTTAAAATATTGTGAAGATTTCCTAGATAATTTCTTTTCCATGTACCGTTTGAAAAAGTCACCATCTACACTCCTGTTTCTCCGTGAAGCCCAGTTCTGTCAGAACACTACCCTATGCATTCACACATCATAGTTCTTATCACACAGCATTGCACCTCCTCATTACTGACTTCCCTCCAGGTAGTTACTTATGTTAACTCCCACTGCATCCTTAGCACATTGCCTGGCGCGTAACAGGTAACACATGCTTTGTGATGAAGGAACACATTTCATTAAATCCCAGTGTTAGTTTTTCCGTACTTTCAGTAGTTTGGAAAATTATGTTGAGGTAATTCAGCTTGATTTTCACATTTCAAAAAAATGGCTCTCTCCCAGTCAAATCTGAATTAAAAATGCCTAATTAATTTCTTATTTGCAAACTGACATTATATTGATTTATAATAATAAAAGCGTAAATGCTAGTTAGACTGGATGTCCTTCCAGACATCCTTCCGGACTAAGCCGGGGCTGCAGCCGCCATGGCTGCGAGGGAGGGATCCAGGCAGATGCCCGCTGCTGCGAAGGCCTACCCTTGCACGATTTTCATGCATCGGGCCTCTAGTAATAATAATAAACCTTATGGCAAATCATCCTAGTGAATCCAATACTAGGCCAATCCATGAAATATCAGTTCCAAACAATAATTACCAATAGGATAATAATAATAATAATAGAATTATAATACTTATGACAGCTAAGACTACAAGGTCATAAAGATAACCAAATAAATACCTTCACAATTGCTTTGTGTGAGCTGAAATTCAATTTTAAATATCAATTAAACTTCATTTTGGGAAAAAGAGACCTCCTGTGTAAAACGAAATCTAATTAGGAAACAAACAACAAAACTCTCTCTCCATAACAGGGGATTTTTAAAAGTAGAAACAAGTTCTATGTTCTCAAGTAACACAGAGTATTAAGGTGCATATGATGCAATAAGTATTTATGCTTATGTTCTTCCTGCCAATAAGGGCTTTAAACCACAAGATAGTAACTAAGGTAGGTAACTTTTCCTCAAGTTTTTTTAGGCAAAAAGAAAGTGGACTTAATGACTTCTCAAACTTCCTTCCAGTTTTATCATTATATTCTTTTTAAAAAGAAGAAAGAAGGACTTCAAATTCAGAAGAAGAAATAGGCTTCAGGTTTCCAAGATGAATTACACAGACTTTATCTAGGGTAGCATCCTCACTCCATAAAAGAGAACGAGGTCATGGGGGTTCGAGCAAAGACTTTCTCAAAGCAGAGAAAGTTTCTTCAGGAAAAATAAAACATTTACATATGGCTTCAAAAATACAATTACTCCAAAAATTCAGTATTTAGTCAGATTATTCTTTCTGCAAAGATATGACTCACGTTGTGCAAGATGTTCTCGATAAAAATCTGCATGCAAGTTTAGTTGTTCTGTGAAGTTGAATATTTTAATTGCAATAGGTCTATTTTTTATAGAAAGAGGTAATACATAATGAGTACCCTATAAGCATATAGTTTTATTACAAATTTGTACAGGCATAACATAAGCATTTTCAAATTGCCAAGATAAAAATGTTAGAAAATAAAGTAAAAGTTATTAAAAGTGACTTTACTTGAAAATGATGGATCAATTTCTATGTATTTAAATAGTAGGGTAATTCTATAGATAAAGGATTTATTTTAAATTAAATAAATTACTGCAAGAACCCTGCCTTGGTTCCCGGCTTTAACCAGTGGTCTGGAAGATTCAAGGTTTTCTTTTTGTTTTCCTACTATCTCCTTATTGTAAACTTGTATTGCTGTCTTTGTGATTCTGCTGTCTCCACTATTTTCCTTGATGAGGAGAAAATTCTGCCACCTGATGGTTGCCCTTTGCTGTTGAGCTCTTCCTCCTCCCACAACCTCCTCTCTCCTTCCTCTCTCCTCTTACCTTTTTGCTCATCTTCCTCCTTCTCTCCTTCTCTTTTGAAAATTCCCCTACTACCTGAAGAGAAGAGCTTAAAATAAATGTGCCTGGGCTCTGGCACTTGGTGCTACACCTGCTGCCATCCCCTCTATCTCATGAGCTGATTCTAGTTCATTAGGATCACCTGGGATGCTGGCTGTACAATGCACGTTCCGCTGCACAGTTCGCTATGGCTGCTGTAACAAAGCACCCCAAAGTGAATGGCTTCTAACACAGAAATGTATTGTCTTACAATTTTGGTGCCTGAACATCCAGAATCAAGGAGTTGGCAGGCGTGGTTCCTTCTGAGGGCTCTGAGAGGGAACCTTTTCCATGTCTCCCTCCCAGCTTCTGCCGCTTTGCGGGCTGTCTGTGGTGCTCTTTGGTTTGTAGAGATCTGCCTTCATTTTCACGTGACATTCTTCCTGTGTGTGAACCTGAGCCTCTTTTTCTAAGAACACCACTCATATTGCATGAGAGGCTCTCCCTACGTCGGTATGGACTTCATCTAAGCTTGACTAACTACATCTGCAATGATCCTATTTCTCAGCAAGATCACATTCTGCGGGTCTGGGGCCAGGACCTCATCATATACATTTTGAGGGGATACAACTCAAACTATATCACTCTTTTTGAAATTTTAACTCAGTATGTCTGAGATTGAAACCAGAAAACTGTATTTTGAACAAATATACCTGGACATAAAAATGCAAGAATCTGTCAGCTAACTGCTCTTTGAAACGTTGAAAACTGCTGAAAAGACTTGGAAGAGGAAACTCACTTATTAGCATTTAGGCTGTTGATTCTTTGGAGGGGGCTGCAATGCTTCTTAGGGCTTTAGACACACATATATTGTTTAGAAAAAGAAAACAGATCAAAAGAGGGACTTTCAATGTAGAAAACCCTGGCCCATATCCTGCTTCTGTGACTTATCATTCTTTAATGTATAATCTTAGACAGATAAGGTAACTTTTGTGAGCCTCTATTTATCACAAATGTAAAATATGGATAATCTGAGTTGGGAGAAACATGGGGAAAGTGCCTGCCACAAAGTAAATGCTCAATAAATGCCAGCTACCACGCTATCCCTTGCTTGGGTCATAGCACAAAATAATCTTTTTTGGAATTTCAATAATAATAAATACTCCTCAGACAAATATTCTCCATCTAAGCAACTAGTAAACAAACAGAGTGTGAAAATTCACTAAATATAATTCATAGTTATTTTTTATTGCACACAATAGTGCGTGTTTATTATGTACTAGCATGTGAACTCTGTAAGGTAGGGACCTTGTTTTGTTCACTGCCATGACCTTAATATGTATTGTAATACTTAGAGCCTAGTAGGTGCTCAATGAATACTTGAAAATTTAAGCAAATTTACAGATAATTAGAAAAATATAAAGCAGAAAATAATTTCATTCTTCAAATTACAACAAAATGCATAGCTTCCACATATAGTGATTGAGGCTACATTTTACACAATACTATGCAGTGAAAAAATTATGTGACAATAAGTATTCTTACAGAAGATGATTTTTAATGAAGCATAATATTTCAGTGTGCTCAGGTACCAGAATTCATTTAATCATTCTGGGGAGACTTTTAATTTATTTCTAATGCTTACTTTTATAAGCAGTCTTTGGCATTGTTGGTATCATTTCCTTGTGATAAGATTCCTGGAGAAAATCTGTGAATTCAAGGGAGAAAGCATCAAATGTGGTTTGGGCAGCATAAAAATTGATGCCAACTTCTAAAGCATGACCGTCATAGTAGTGCCTCCCCTTATGAGCTATTACAAAGCAGGGCAGGGGGAGTTGGGGCGGTCCCTTCTCATTTAGGCTCTGAGGAGGGGAAACTGGAAGGGAAGGTGGTGAGGTAGGTGAAGAGTGAGGCCTGGAATTATATGGAAAAGGACCCTGAAACCAAGGAATCATAGTGAATTGAGATAAACATTGCTTTAGTAAGAAATACCTCAACAAAGTTTTCCATAAAGAATGTGAATGTACCTACAAAAAATAAATATACTATAAAATAAGATAATAAAATGGCCAATAAACAGATCAAAGAAAAATGTAATACCATATAAGATATTAGCACCAATGGAATGAATAAAATAGATATCTGTATCACAACATTTTATAATTAGAACACAGCACTTATTGTTATGAATTTCCTGGAAGCTTTTAGCACTAAACCTCTAGATCCCATGGTGTTCAGTGGGACACTATTTCATGGGGATATAATGAGTGTAAAAAGAAGCAAACAAATAAAAATAGATTATATGGTCAATGTGTTTGGAAAACAATGAGCTAAAAAACATACAAATTTTTTTCCTGCTATCTATTGGAGCCTTTACTAGTCTGGTGTGCACGCTGAGTCTCCAAAAAGGTCACAAAGTGTGTATATCCTCTCCAAATCATATTTGACACCAAACACCTTTACTCACTGAATGTCACAAGGGGCTAGTGTTCCATGGAACGTGCTTGGATATTGTCCTTTCAGGATATTCAAAGCCAGGTTATAATGTCACTATACCAACTATTTTTCACTTAGTTGTATTTTTCATAGACCTCATTCATATCTCCATATATGTATCTATATTTAATGTATCTCAATATATCTATAGCTATCTCTTTTTAAAAAAATATTTTTATTGATTTCATAGAGGAAGGGAAAGGGAAATAAAGATAGAAACATCAATGATGAGAGAGAAACATTTATTGGCTGCCTCCTGCATGTCCCCCACTGGGGATCAAGCCCGTAATCCGGGCATGTGTGCTTGACCTGTATTGAATCCAGGCCCCTCAGTCTGCAGGCCGATGCTCTATTCACTGGCCCAAACCGGCCAGGGCTATATCAATCTCTTTATTTATATATACATCTTTCTCACACACACACACATCCATCTTATTATATATTCTCTCTGAGTCATTTTGAATTTTTTGTGTGGAAAGGGTTAGTTATTAGTTATCATTTTTACATCTGTGCTGTAACAGCCTACCCAGAGAAATAGTGAAATAGTGATGCTCTTCTCCATTGCACTGGTACACTTGTCCTTTGTTTGTGTATCACCTTTTCACTCCAGTTCCACGGTTACTATTCTGGTCATGCTCTCAGTTAAATTGTTCGCTTCATCTTTCTCCACACAGTCACGTGTCAAAACCTCCCCCAGGCTCATGTTGCATGTGGCTGGTATGTGAATAACTAGAACCTGGATTAAGGTTTACTTCATCAAAGTTTTATTTAGATTAAGTGCTTACTTAAATGGAACTCTTCCCAGGAAAATTTGTGTATTTAATGTTCTCTTTTCTTAAATATATGGTTAACTGGCACCTCTGTAAATTACACCATGGAACTGCTTGTTTCACTTGAAAACAGAGAAAATAGGCCATTGGAATTGGTGAGAGGTGGGTCTTTAACATTTTAAGGACTGATTCAGAGGAGAGGTGGACACTAACTTTTATGAACAGATCCTTCCTTTCAGTAGTCATCTGATTGAATGGGATGCATTTTAACAAAGGGAATTTATTTCTTGAGTTTCCAGGGCTTCTCTCAGTATCAAAACCAGGTACAAGTCTGCAATTTTGTGAAAGGATATTGCTGTTCCTGTCAACTCAATAATAAGTGTTGATTTCCAAATCCAAAATGGACATTAGACTCTATTCTAAGGGCTGGGGTATACAGAAATGACTAAGGCCCTGAATTCTGGAGTTAACACTACAATTAGCAATTTAACTCCTTAATAGACTTTCAGATATATTTGTGTTCCAACAGCATATTGACATGATTTGATGAGAGAGTCAGGAATGAATATTTCTCATCTGAAAGTTTCCTTTTCTGACATATACCTGTGTTTTGCTGATCCTTCTCCCTGGGATTCCTTTTCCAAGGTATTCACATTTGGATCCTCCTCTTCTCCAGACCTTAGCTCAAATATACCATCTACAGATATGCATTACCTGACCTATCTTAACTCATTACTCTTGGTCATATCATCATAATCATCATATTAATTCCTTCGTAACACTCATCATTACTTGATAGTAACCTATTTAATCTATTACCTGTTTGATTTTCTGTGATGTTTAACTACTATTCTAACTATTTGAAATAGCAGCTTTGTTTACCTTAGACATTACATTTTAAGAAGTCAACAACTAGTTACTGAATGAACATTGTTTAACTAAAAGGGAGACAAAGAAAGAAAATGGCAATATTTATCCACCTCTGGCCAGACTAGACTATTTTGCCAACGGATTTTGTTGGCAAGAATAGTCTAGTCAATAGAGAGTTGTTCTCTATGATGAAGCATAGATAGTTCATTTGTCCTAACCATTCATTGACCAGGTAAAATAAATCTATCTCTTTTTGTTCCCAGTCCAAGATTAGTGCAGTCTAAAGCAGCAATTTTCAACCGGTGTGCCGCAAGAATTTGTGAAACATGAAATACCTGACTATTTAGTCAGGGGCATTGACCTCTTTCCCCTTAGATAATCAAATAAAAAAATGACAACAGCCAGTATGACAACTGTCACCCAGTATGAATGAATCAAAATTATGCCTATTTTTTTTTTTTGCCAGATTGGCAAAAAAAAAAAAAATATTTTGATTTGCTGAAGAATTTAGTAATTGGTTTATGCGTGCCATGAGATAAAAAAGGTTGAAAATTCGCTGGTCCAAAGTGTGAACTTCTCAGGTACCCAGATTTTCAACAAACTATAGAAAACAGATATTATAGTTAAGGTCACCAGGGAGATTTTATAAATACATCCACTGTGATTTAGTTTAATTATCCATATCTTACAAATTTTAGAATATCAAGTCAGATTTCTTGCATTGAATAACCTCTGGCTATAATGTTAATTGATTGTTCTATAAAGCTGAGGCCAATATGTTGAACAGTAGTGATCACCCATAAAAGAAGTTACTCTGGATTGTTAAGTTGAATAGACACTTCTCCAAAAAGAATATACATATGGCCAATAGACATATGAAAAGATGCTCAACATCACTAATCATCAGGGAAATGCAAATTAAAATCACATGAGATATCACATTATACCTGTCAGAATGGCTACCACCAATAAATCAATGAGTAACAAGTGCTAGCAAGAATGTGAAGGAAAGGGAGTCCTTGTGCATGGTTGGTGGGATTGTAAACTAGTGCAACCACTATGGAAAAGAGTATGGAGATTTCTCAGGCAATTAAAAATAGAGCTGTTGTACTATACAACAACTACACTTCTGGGTACTTATTTAAAAAAATCCAAAACATTAATTTGAAAAGATATATGCATTCCTATGTTCCTTGCATTATTACTGGTAGGGATAATGAAGATAGGGAAGCAACATAGATGACCATCAATTGATGAATGGATAAAGAAGATGTTGGAATATTACCCAGCAATAAAAAGGAATAAAGTCTTGCCATTTGCGTCAACATAGATGGACCCAGAGAGTATTATGCTAAGTGAAATAAGTTAGACAGAGAAAGACAAATACCATAGGATTTCACTTATATGTAGAATCTAAATAAAGAAATGATAAACAAAACAAAATAGAAATAGATTCATAGATATAGAGAACTAGGTGATGGTTGCCAACAGGAAAGGGGGATGAAGGGATGAAAATAATTTTTTAAAAAATTGCCCTGGGAAACCTTCCCTGAGTGTACTTAAGTTTCTTTAGAAGCCACCTTGCAGAGTGCTATGAGTTCTACAATTTTAATAATGTTTGAATCAAGCAAAGAAGTAGAAAATGCCTTATTTGATACTAAATATGATGCTTTTTAACAGTTCTATTTGTTTGCTAAAAATGTCAGTCATTTTGAAAAATATCTCAGTCTCTACTGTCCAAGTTTTCAAAAGAAATCATGAGGAAACTAAAGGCAATCTATGTGCAGATAAAAGTCACCACCTGATATTAACCCATTTAGTGTTTCACCTCTGATTTTCTGTGGCATCTAACTAGAATGCCTCTGGAATATCACTTTGACTTGTATACTTACTTAATAAGTACACTTCCATAGGTAAGTAAAATATTATCTCTTTAAAATGCATAAATCAGGTGGGGGAAAAAAAAGATGGCGACCGGCAAGAAGGTAGAGAGAGAGAGAGTGTGAGTGAGGAACCCATAGAGGAGAGTGTAGTCGTGTAGACGTGTGTGGTGTGTGTGTGTGTATGAGCTAGGGTCAGTTAGATTCTGCATGTCTTCCAAGGGGCTGCCTAACCAGGCAGTCCTAGACGGCAGAGCCCCGCGCACAAAGCGGACACTTCTCGGCGGCTGGTGCGGACACGGAGACCACACCATCTTGAGAAATAGAGCTGCCTGAGACTCGGATCCTGGCTTCTGACACAAACCAGGACCCTGCAGCCACTGGGGACAGAGAACTGCTATCACAGCTTCAGAGGAAGAAACAACAAGAATCCAGACTTCCCAGCAGATTCCCGTGAGTCAAAGAGCCTATCCCCCTCCCCACAGGCGCACGCGGATAGCGCCATAGTAACTGATAGAAACGCCCCTCGCCCAAGCTGCAGAGCTTTGCGCAGGGACAAGCTCCACCTTAGGGAATTTGGCGCACGGGACAGAAGCAGCTCACCTTCGGGGAAATCTGTCAGTGTGCACAGAGGGCTCCCCCTCGGGGAATTGGGGGGAATTTGGTTTGCGGGTCACAGCTCCCCTTCAGGGAATCTTAGAGCATGCACAGAGGGGCTTCCCTTTGGGGAATTTGGCGCCCAGGACGGACTCCGCCCCTCTTTGGGGATTCTGGGAGAGTGCACAAAGGCAGCTCACCTTCAGGGATTTGAGAGTGTGCGCCCTAGCCGGTTTGGCTCAGTAGAGAGAGCACACACAGGACGCAGCTCCTCTTCAGGGAATTTGGCACGCCGGACACAGCTGCCTGGGATCCCTGACTCACAGCACATTCACACTAAGAGCCAACGACCCCAATTGTTGGTGCGTGCACACACAGGGACCCTGATTCTCAACAAGAAACAGCACAAGGCAACAGAGACTCTGACACTAGATTCCTGGTGCAGACACAGGGAAATTCTGACTCCTGGCACATGCTAAGGATCTCATTTTCGGCACATACCAATAGTGTGGTGCAGACAGGGCCCCTGATTCTAAGTGTGCACACGAGACCACACGGAACACTGGGGACACTGACCCTGGGCAAGTCTGGTTCCCACCAACCAAAGGCAGCCACACGTCCTAGTGTCAGAGCACGTCAGTGAAACTCGGGTGGAGCGAAGTCCCCACAGCACACGGCCCAGGTCCACGCAAACGGAAGCTTGAGCTTTCTGGTGATAGCCAGAATGGGGAAACGAAATAACACACAGAGGAAAGAAAATGTGGAGTCGCCAAGAAAGGAAATTAGTGAAACTGAAGTTTGCAACATGACCGAAAAGGAGTTCAGAGTAATGGTCTTGGAATTTATACACCGGATGGATGAGAAAATCAACAACTTATGCAAGAATCAGGAAGAAATGAAAAGTGATATAGCTACAATCAAAAACACCATGGAAAGTTTCAACAGCAGACTACAAGAAGCAGAGGACCAAATTAGTCAGTTAGAAGATCAGGTACAAAAACAAGCTCAATCTGAACAGCAATTGGAGAAAAAAATTAAAAAGCAGGAGGAAAGCCTAAGGGAGCTTCGGGACAACATGAAACGAAGTAACATGCGTATAATAGGGCTGCCAGAAGGACAAGAAGAGCAGTAGGGATTAGAAAATCTATTTGAAGAAATAATGACAGAAAACTTCCTGGATATAGGAAAGATAAAAGTTACACAAGTACAGAGAGTCCCAAGCAGGATCAACCCCAAAAGACCCACACCAAGACATGTCATAATTTCAATGGCAAATATAAATGATAAAGAGAGAATCTTAAAGGTGGCAAGAGAGAGATAGAGAGTTACCTACAAAGGAACACCCATCAGATTGTCAAATGATTACTCAACAGAAACACAACAAGCTAGAAGTGAATGGAAGGAGGTATACAAAGTGTTGCAAAGCAAAGGACTGAATCCAAGAATACTATATCCAGAAAGACTATCAATCAAAATTGAAGGGGAAATCAGGAGCTTCGCAGACAAAAAAAGACTCAGAGAGTTTATCACCACCAAACCAGCAATGCAAGAATTGCTGAAGGGAATACTGTAAAAAGAAGAAATAAACAGGTAAGAAGGAATACAGACACAAAAATAGATATGACTACAAACAAATACCTTTCAGTAATAACTTTAAATGTAAACGGACTAAATGCTCCAATCAAAAGACATCGAGTGGCTGAATGGATAAAAAAACATGACCTATATATATACTGTCTACAAGAGACCCACCTCAGAACAAGAGACTCACACAGATTGAAAGTGAAGGGATGGAAAAATATCTTTCAGGCAAATGGAAATAAAAAAAAAGCTGGGGTAGCAATACTTATATCTGACAAATTAGACCTCAAAGTAAATGCCATAACAAGAGATAAGGAAGGCCACTTCATAATACTAAAGGGAGAAATCCAACAAAAAGAAATAATTCTGGTAAACATATACGCTCCCAATATAGGAGCACCCAAATACATAAAAAAAAAAACTCCTGGAGGATATCAAGGGAGAGATTAATAGCAATACAATCATAGTAGGAGACTTTAATACCCCACTATCACCATTGGACAAATCCTCTAAACAAAAAATCAGCAAAGAAACAGCAATCCTAAATGACTCACTAGACCAGATGGAATTAATTGACATCTTCAGAACATTTCACCCCAGAGCCACAGAATATACATTCTTCTCAAGTGCACATGGGTCATTTTCAAAGATAGACCATATGCTGGGTCACAGGCAAAGACTCTTCAAATTCAAGAAGATAGAAATTATATCAAGCATCTTCTCAGATCACAGTGGCATAAAACTGGAAATCAACTACAATAAATACAATCCAAAGAAATCAAACACATGGAGACTAAACAGCATGCTATTAAACAAGGACTGGGTCACCAGAGAGATCAAAGAAGAAATAAAAAACATCATGGCAACAAATGACAATGAAAACACAACAATCCAAAATCTATGGGACACAGCGAAAGCAGTCTTGAGAGGGAAGTTCATAGCTCTACAAGCCTATTGCAAAAAAAAGAAACAATGGTAATAAATTACCTAACCCTACAACTCAAAGAGCTAGAAAAAGAGCAGCAAGAAAAGCCCAGTGTAACCAGAAGGAAGGAAATAACAAAGATCAGAGCGGAGATAAATGACATAGAGACCAAAGAAACAATACAAAAGATCATCAAAACCAAGAGCTGGTTCTTTGAAAAGATAAACAAGATTGATGGACCTCTAGCCAGGCTCACCAAAAAGCAAAGAGAGAGGACCCAAATAAACAAAATCAGAAATGAAAGAGGTGAAATAACAACAGACCCCGCTGAGATACAAAGGATTGTTACAAAATACTACGAACAGCTCTATTCCAACAAACTGGACAACCTGGAGGAAATGGACATATTCCTAGAAAAATACAACCTTCCAAAAATCAATCAAGAAGAATCTCAACAGCTCAATAGGCCAATAACTATGGATGAAATTGAAGCAGTCATCAAAAAGCTTCCGGCAAACAAAAGCCTGGGGCCTGACGGCTTCACAGGAGAGTTTTACCAAACATTCAAGGAAGAACTAAAACCTATCCTCCTCAGACTATTCCAAAAAGTTCAAGAGGAAGGAACACTTCCAAGCTCCTTCTATGAAGCCAGCATCACCCTAATACCAAAACCAGATAAAGACAACACAATGAAAGAGAATTACAGACCAATATCCCTCATGAACATAGATGCCAAAATCCTCAACAAAATTCTAGCAAATCGGCTCCAGCAGTACATCAGAAAGATCATACACCATGACCAAGTAGGATTTATCCCAGGAATGCAAGGATGGTACAATATCCGCAAATCAATAAACGTGATACATCACATAAACAAATTGAGAGATAAAAATCACATAGTCATATCAATTGATGCAGAAAAAGAATTTGACAAAATCCAACACCCTTTCTTGATAAAAACTCTCAACAAGGTGGGAATAGAAGGCTCATACCTCAACATAATAAAAGCTATATATGATAAACCCACAGCAAACATCATACTCAATGGACAAAAACTAAAAACTTTTCCCCTAAGAACAGGAACAAGACAGGGATGCCCACTCTCACCACTCCTGTTTGACATAGTACTGGAAGTATTAGCTATTGCAATTAGACACGAAGAAGAAATAAAAGGCATCCAAATTGGAAAAGAACAAGTAAAGCTGTCTTTATTTGCAGGCGACATGATATTGTACATAAAAAATCCGAAATACTCCGTCAAAAAACTAATAGACTTAATAAATGAATTCGGCAATGTAGCAGGATACAAAATAAATGCTAAGAAATCTATGGCCTTTCTATACACCAATAGTGAACTTACAGAAAGAGAGACTAAAAAGGCAATCCCATTTACCATCGCACCAAAAAAATTAAGATACCTAGGAATAAACTTAACTAAGGAGGTAAAAAGACCTATACACGGAAAACTACAGGACACTGAAAAAAGTGATAGAGGAAGACGTAAACAAATGGGAGAACATACCATGTTCATGGATTGGTAGAATCAACATCATTAAAATGTCCATACTACCCAAAGCAATCTATAGATTCAATGCACTCCCCATTAAAATACCAACGGCATACTTCACAGACCTTGAAAGAACTCTCCAAAAATTCATCTGGAATAAAAAAGACCCCGAATAGCCACAGCAATCCTGAGAAAGAAGAATAAAGTAGGAGGGATCTCAATACCAGATTTCAAGCTGTATTACAAAGCCACTACTCTCAAAACAGCCTGGTACTGGCACAAGAACAGACATATAGATCAATGGAACAGAATAGAGAATCCAGATATTGATCGAAACCACTATGCTCAATTAATATTTGACAAAGGAGGCATGAACATACAATGGAATAAAGACAGTCTCTTCAATAAATGGTGTTGGGAAAATTGGACAGACACATGCAAAAAAATGAAGCTAGATCACCAACTTATGCCATACACAAAAATAAACTCAAAATGGATACAGGACTTAAACATAAGACGGGGAACCATAAAAATACTAGAGGAATACACAGGCAACAAAATCTCAGACATATGTCAAAAGAACTTCTTCACCGATACTGCCCCTAGGGCAATGGAAGCTAAAGAGAAAATAAACAAATGGGACTACATCAAAATAAAAAGCTTTTTTACAGCAAAAGAAACTATCAACTAAATAACAAGAAAGCCCACTGCATGGGAGAACATATTTGCAAATGGCATCACTGATAAAGGTTTAATCTCCAACATCTACAGGCAGCTTATACAACTTAATAAAAGGAAGATAAATGATCCAATAAAAAAATGGGCAACGGACCTAAATAGAATCTTTTCCAAAGAAGACAGAAGGAAGGCCAAGAGACACATGAAAACATGCTCAACGTCACTAATTATCTGAGAGATGCAAATCAAAACAACAATGCGCTATCATCTCACACCTGTCAGAATGGCTATCATCAACAAATCAACAAACGACAAGTGTTGGCGAGGATGCGGAGAAAAAGGAACCCTCGTGCACTGCTGGTGGGAATGCAGACTGGTGCAGCCTCTGTGGAGAACAGTATGGAGTTTCCTCAAAAAACTGAAAATGGAACTCCCATTTGACCCAGTAATCCCACTCCTAGGAATATATCCTAAGAAACTGGGAACACCAATAAGAAAGGATATATGCACCCCTATGTTCATAGCAGCACAATTTACAATAGCTAAGATCTGGAAACAGCCTAGGTGCCCATCAGCAGATGACTAGATCAGAAAACTATGGTACATCTACACAATGGAATATTATGCTGCCATAAAAAAGAAGGAATTCTTACCATTTGCAGCAACCTGGATGGAATTGGAGAACATTATGTTAAGTGAAATAAGCCAGTCAATGAAAGAAAAATACCACATGATCTCACTCATTTATGGATAATAAAGAACATTAAAAACTTGAACAAAAAGATAGATACAGAGGCAGTAAAGCATCAAACAGTCTGTCAAATTACACCAGGAAGGTTAGGGAGAGGTGGGGAAGATAAGAGATCAATCAAAGGACTTGTATGCATGCATATAAGCACAACCAATGGACACAAAACTCTGGGGGGTTAGGGCATATATGGGAGTGGGGTGGGGGGACAATGTAAGATATGTACACATATAATACCTTAATAAAAAAATTGGAAAAAAAATAAAATGCATAAATCACAAATTATATGTTGAGAAACTTGAAAAGACAAGACTATCCATGTTTAGAATCTGAAGTATTAATACATTAAGATCAGAAGGATGCAATGCAATGTCTTAAAGCTTTATTGTGAGAAAGTTTCTACTTTCTAGTTTAAACAAATCATTGGAATACCTTATAAATTATTACTAATTCAATGGCTTAATTACTCATCTCTTCCAACATAGTAATCATGCAATCCCAACTCTATTTTTGTATATTTTGATAGCTTTTGTTCATGAAAGATCAATTATGTAATTCCATTTTAGACCATAGGTAAATAACTTGATACACATTATGTTCATCTTTTGATAGGGAAAGGATAAAAATATTTCTCCAATTTTCCTATTTTCACTGTCAGAGATATGAACAATATTAAAAGCTACAACATATAAAATTAAACATTTAATCAGAGGGTCTGATTTGAGTCCCATGCATTATGCATTTGCTATTATAGATGACACTTTTATGATAAGTTGTCATTCTAGCTAAACACAGTTTTAAAAATATTAATGCTTATAAATAAATGCTATTCAAAAAAAGTTATTTTCAGGTTAGTACTATAATTCATGTCACATACATTTTCCAATTTCCCACTATAAACAGTCAATTGAAATAATCACAGCCTGTTAAGATTAAGATTCTTTAATATCATTTAGGATTTTTAAAATACCAATTTCATAACTTTTTATTTATTTCACATAAATTGTAAATGATTTATAATAAATTTTTGACAAGCTAATTAATTCATTTAAAACTCTTTCCTTAATTTTTTTTTTTGTTTTGTTAATCCTCATCTGAGGATCAAGCGTGCAACTCAGGTTTGTTGCCCTTGACTGGAACTGAACCTGGGAACCTTCAGTCCAAGGGCTGATGCTCTAACCTCTGAGCAAAACCAGCTACAGCAGGACCTGTTTCATTTTTATGATGAGGAGGCATTTGTCAAACAAATAAAATATAAAACTGACCAATAAATTCCTCATTAAGAGAAAAAAACTCCTCTCACTTGTAATATCTAAAAACATAAGTGGTCGCTTCCATTTTGAATCATCTTTCTATTTCTCAATCTCTATCTGATTTATTAAAAGTAAAAGAGGTTCCCATGTTTGACATTTGTGTATGTATCTCAGCTCTGGATTATGAACTATATGGGCCCAAGAGAAAAGTCCAGAAACCAATTTTGGAAACTGCTGAATCTGAAGATATAAGCTTTTGGTGCCATGCCTGAAAATCATTAGCTATGTGCAATTCCAAATATAGATTCCGTGTCTGCCAATATTTTAAGGACTGAAGGAGTAACTTGAGTTTTTTTTTTTTTATTTTAAATGAAACTTGGCTGATCCTTATGCCCTTATGGGGCCCAGGTAATATATCTATGCATGTATGAATAAGTAGATTGGATATTTAAGGTCTGCTTTTTGTATTAAGTAAATGGTACCAATTGGACCTACTTTCCAAGCTCATCTGATAATGCAGCTCCTTTGACACCAGTATTGGACCCGTACCCATTATTTGGTGGCTGGTTTACTTTTTGTTAAAAATTAATATAAGAATCCTTACAGTTGTTTCTAAGGATGTTTAGAGACTATAAAAACACAATTGCCAATGTGTATTCCAAATTCAATTAAGGTAGTCTTGTGTTTAGAATTTTCAGTTTGAATTTAAAAACCACCACAAGCTTTAGGACCCAAAATAATAGCCTTTTTCTCCAACTGCTCGCTGGGAAGATCATATGCAACCCTTAATATACTGGTAAGAATAATATTTTGTTAAACCCATTTAAAGTATTTTATCACGGTCTATTTTGTGGTGGATTTTCTTTATTCATTGCACCAATTTCTCCAGAGGAAAAAAGAAGATAAGAGGAGATTGGAACTATAAGCCTTATTGCAAACTTCTGGTGGGACTGGCTTGGGAAGAGCCGTGTATGGGGTGGGGCGACAGTCCCAGGTAATTCTCATCCCTGTGTTCAAGAGGCTCCCTAGCCTTCCCTTTATCCTCTCTGATTTCTTGGAGTTTGAAGGCTTCCAATTTCAATTTTTAAAGAGAATAAAGCCTCTATTTTGGTTAAAGATATCTGGGCTTCTGTCTGCTTTTTATACAGTTTTAGCCTTATTCACACATGTATTCATAAGCACCTGATGCCTATAACTCCTGAGCATTTGGAGGATCTCTGCAGCTTTTATAGGCTCACTTCACACATGCTTCACCCTCTGCAAGATTTAGGCTTCCTATTCCTTTCTGCTCTGCCAAGTCCTCAACACTTGACATCTACTTTCATTTCCTATCATTTTATCACTTCCATGCTGTCATCTTCTCTTTGTTCTTTTCAGGTTTGTTCCTGTATAGACAAATTAGGTGTTTTGTTTTTTGTTTTTTTTTTTTTGGGGGGGGCATAGATATAAATGTGTTTTTACCATACGCCATATTTCTTTTTAATCCATTTATTACAGAGAGCAAAAATCTCTGTATTAAGTTGATGTAATTTTGAAAGCAGTAATGAAATTGTACTGCCAATCTTCACTGATATTTTTAAAGCATCCTCTTATGGATCTTATATATGTTCCTTGTACACTTTTTAATGATAATAATAGCTTTAGTTTTAATACATTAGAGATTTTCATACATCAAATATCTATTGAACACCTGATATATGTGATACCTGGGTTAGCTATTGGGAACATCTGTTAAACTTGACAACATTCTAACATGTCATTCTTTCTGACTCACTCTGTTTTTTGGGTTCCTCTGTCCTGAGCACATGCGTCTTAAGAACTCTTTCCCAGAGCTCCTGGCTTCAGCTTCCTCTGGGAAATTCTGCTCAGACTGCAATTGGTCTTATGACTTGTTGGTACTCTCTGGTTATAGTGGCCATATTTTCTGAAATAAAATCAGGCTATATAGTCTGATGGTCTTAAAAGTATATTTTCCTGACTTGTGGATTTATTTTAATGAAAGCAAGAAAATCAAATAGCCTTTAGCAATAGTTCAATTTAATAAAAACTTTTAAATCTCTTTAAACATAAAGATATGTATGTCTTAGAGAAACTTAAAGTACAAGTATTTATATTTAGCAAATTTCTCTCTTTGAAAGAGAACATTTACAAGAAACCAGAGCTATCTAGATCTCAGGAGTATAGTGGAATAAGGTAATGGTACGGTGTGGTTAACCAGCTACTGGAAATATTTCAGTAAATGAACAGTTTTTTAAAATGTATTTTATTTCAACAGATAAGGAAACAGCTTCACCCTCCAAGGCTTATAATCATAGGAAGACAAGCTGTGAAACTACTCACACAAAAATAAAAAATTTCACCAACTTATCTTCTTTACTTTAGGGCTGAGAGTATAAATAATTCAAAAGAATTTCCAGTTAGCTTACTTTAAATCTATTTTTTACAAACAAAAAGGAATTCTGAATGAATTTTGTTCACTCTCTAAAGACAAAAACAATTCATGTTCTTTATGCAACAAATAAATAACATTGACTTGGGTGTAATATACCCAAGGCCCAATTATTTCGATGTCTCCCCTGTTTCTAATAGCTTTGGTGTCTTGGTGGTGGCTACAGCTCTAATTATGTTTCTCAATGGCCTAAAGCATTAAGTCAGTAGATTTCAAATAAATGAAACTTGATGCAAAAATCTGAACAACTTCTCCATATTTTAGTAGGTCCTAGACCACAGATTTGTAAAGTAGAACCTAATAGCATAATTGAGTATTGTATTACTTTCTATCTTGGAACTCCATCAGTTTAATGTGGTAATATTAATGTATGGGAAGTTTAGCTTTAAGAATAAAACAAAAAATTGGTTTTCTTTATAATAGATGCTATTCATATGAGCTAATAAGCTGGGAGAGAGATGACAAATAATATTTTTGTGATATTGTAATTAATAGCAAGTTTGTAGCTCTTCTAGTAAAATAATCATATTATTTCAAGTAGAATAGCTGCATGTGTGTGCTTAATGTGACTGAATTACACATTTCCATACTGATGGAAAGTTTGTGTGGAGAATCACCAGCTATAAAATTGCTCAAGTTCTACGAATGCTGTATGTACATTTACATGTTGGATACTATTTCTGTGGATAGTGTTTGATATTAGATAAATATTGTGTTTTTAAAATTAATATTTTCATGAGACTCCTATCCAGTTAGAAAGTCCAAATGTAAGAGTAATGATCATATAATCAAGAAAGGAGCATTATCCCTAAAAAAAAAAAAAAGCCTATCGGGAATGCCATAATTGAGTCGAAAACTGAACTCCAGCCCAGGAGTCTACTATTCACACCAAACTCTGAATGATAAGGATCTCCTCATGATGCCATTGCTCATATTTCTCATATGTTGACTAAGAAAATGCACAATTTGATGGGCCCTCTGAATCCCATTTTAAATCAATCTTTTTTTTAATCTTTATTGTTGAGAGTATTACAGATGCCCTCCTTTTCCCCCAATTGCCCCCTCTTAATCAAACCACATCTGTATGCTTTTTAAATAAATTACAACAGATATGTGCAGGATACTATTTATTTATACAGTGTACCAATCATGGACTATATCACTATAGATTACTCAAACTCTTGCAAATTCGTTATTATAGCCTATCAGGGGTGCGTTATTTATCAGTTAGGAAACATCACCTAGATTACTTGGATTTACTAAGAAAAATGTCATCTATCTTTTTTGAATTTGAAGGCAACTTTATTTCCTGCATTGAATTATAGAATATATCACTTTCCTCTCGAGAGAGCACCTGTCAAAAGGTTTACCACTCAGATAGAAGAATACATACATTAATTTTGAAAGTGTGTTTCCAAAGTCTTTCTGGCATTGTCAAACATAGGAGAACAGACTTATTGGTCCCTCTTTATCTCCTTACCCCAGCTCCAAGGAAGGAGTTACTAATTTGATTAGTCTGAACCGGATATAATAGTGGCAATGAACATATATGGGCAGAGGTATGTTTTTTAAAAGATAGAAACTCACATTCTGCAACCATTTTTTCTTTTTCTTCCTTCCTTCCTTCCTTCCTTCCTTCCTTCCTTCCTTCCTTCCTTCCTTCCTTCCTTCCTTCCTTCCTTCCTTCCTTCCTTCCTTTTTTGTATTTCCTGCTTGAAAGAGGTAAGCAGAGCCAGACAGAGCTAGAACCTTTAGAACAAGTTAATCATATTCATGTGATTCACATTTTTTCTCTTTCTCTCTCCCACCCCCCTCACTTTCCTTCTCTCAGAAGTGAGCAGACATATATTCTTCAAATACAGATTCAGGGAGAATTACCCCCTTCTTTCTTGTTTGCTTGCTTTATTCTTTTCTTCCTTTCTTGCTTCTTCCCTCACCTCCTTTCTTTCCCTCTTTTAAAGGTCCAGCTTAAGATCCTGCTTAGTATTTTCATGCTTAAATATGACTTAAATGTCACTTTCAGGTTGAAATACCCAGGGTTGAGAACAAATAGTTTAGACTTTACCTGGAGGTCTAGTTGGTTCCTACTAAAAGAGGCAATGCCGTGGGATGCAAAGAACAGGGCTTTAGAAGTAGACTTATAATTCAAATTTTGGATTAGCTAAGTGACTTTGAAAATAATAATGTTGTACTTTCATTTTCCCATCTGGGAAATGTAGATAGTATTTTTAATAGAAGTTATTAAATGAGTCCAAATGTCTGAAGATAACACTGTCATGAACAGGATCGTCATTACCATCATTACTTCTCTGTGTTGAGTGATAAACCCATTAGAGACGCAATTTCATTATTAGCTCCATTACAACTTAGAGAATAGAGAATCAAGAAGTTTAAATACTTTCTCTAAGGTATCATGGCAAGAGGGTCAGAGACAGGATTGGAACTGAAGTCTGTTGCATTCTAAAGCCTATCCTCTGAAGTATTACCTAGTGTGGCCTCCTGCATGTTCCCTTTACTGGTCATAGATTTTATTCTGTTCATGTATCCTGCGTACCGAGAGTGGATTTATAGAAATAATTTTATATCCTCTTTTATCTCTGGGGCTCTGAATATACCTGGCTACATGTGTACACTGAACAAAATATTGATTTTAACCATGTCAAGTTGCATTCATGTATCAACCCAGCCTGTGTTGTCCAATTTAGTACAAGTGACTATATCAATTTAGCTTAATTAAAATTAAATAAAAAGGAAACATTCAGCTCCTCAGTCACACTAAGTGCACAAAGCCACATACACATAGCTAGTGGCTACCATAATGAACATCACAGATATGGAATATTTCTATTACTGCAGAAGTTTCTTTTGGACAGCACTGAACTAAATGAATTTCAATGGGAATGTGAAGAAATGTGTTTATCAAGGCATTTGACTATAACAAACACTTTGTCTTGAAGAGAAAGCATTTAATTTGAAAATTCTTGTATTAGATCTTCACACACACATACACATATACTCATGATTACACAAACCAATTATACAGAGACTTAAAAATATTTCTGCAATATTTTTCCTTTATGGCCATCCTGAATCTAATGCTACAGGTAGAAAGTTATCCTATGCAACAGCATTCTTTTGTTTTTCCTTTCTTTCTTCTTTTTTTTTTGCAACAACATTTTAAAATAAAGCACAACAGATACATTCCTGTGCTACTACCTATCCCCCTTCACCAGAATCTAACCTAGAACACTCCAAAATACATGCAGGCCTGTAAAAATCGCATACACATTACTCATCCTCAATATTTGAAAGCTCCTAGAGACTTTCTGTTGGAGAAGCTTCAATAAAGGAAGAAGGGTATATGGTTATTTAAGGACCCCTGTGTTTTTCTAGAGGAAATTTAACAAGGCAGGAGAGATGGCATTCTGATATATCGAGCCAATCTTCAGAAATAGCCCATACAGCCATGAAGATAAAGAAAATAAAAGGCCAGAGTGATCAAACAATTTCAGGAAAGTAAACAGATAAGCACAAAGAAATGAAATAAATCAGTATGCTTTTCTTCTGCCTGGTTTCCTGAGGATCTATATAGAAACTAGTGAGAGAATAGTGAGTTATTATGAAACACATAATTATTTTCAATTTTAAAGAAGCAGAGGCCATTTGTGTAAATACCATTTGTTTTTGTCTTTTTTTCTGTTCAATAAAGGTAAGTATATAAGTTTATAGTTTATAAGTATCCAATTATCAAATACTTAATAAAAATCTGTAGGAACAACCAAATATAAATATCTTCTAAAGCTATACATTTATTTTATATATCAAATGTTTTTATTTTGTATTTATTTAGTATTGGATTCATTTACCTCTGGAAAGTAGCTTTTAAAATTTTACTTATCAACATAGTAGGGTGAATTTGATTAACGAAAAAAAAATTAGCTACCCTCTAGCTTGCATTTTGCAATTAGCAATTACATTCTAAGTATGCAATATTTCCTAGTTCAGCCTTCAACATCTATATTTAAAAAGAATGGGCATAGCTTTACTGTTAGGTATACACACTTAAAATGTGCTTAAGAGAGATAAAAATATTTGACATTTATACTCAGAAAATATAAGGAATGAGAAAAGAAGAAATATTTTTTCTAACTGCAACAAAACTTTTGAGATATTAGGCTGAAGGATGCAATTTTAATATTAGGCTAGAGAGAACAAGAGCTAAAGACAGACGTTTTTAAAAAAGTATGTTGGCATCTTTGCTAGTAAACAAAATAAACTCTTCCTGATTAAGGATGCCTTTGTATTTGCATGCATAGCAACAATGGGATAAAACTTGCTGATGCACTATGGTATCCCGTGTCTGGAGAGTTGCTCTTCTGAGAGCTGAAAGTCGTTGAAGCCATTCAGATATTTAAAGCAGTCATTTCCAATCATTTATAAACACTTTAATCCAAGAATGTTGCATCAACCTACAGAAAGTCCCAGCTACACTCGAAAATACACGAAAGGATTGTAACACCTTCTCAAAGACAATTTGTTTCAACCCAACTATTGCATTCCATTTTCTTCAGAGAAAATGTGAGAGTGTGTTTCAGAAAAGTCCCTCTTGGGACCTTTCCAAGTCTGTCTGAATGAAAATATGGGTCTTCCAGGCCCATTTCTTCACTTTTCCCCCACCTGCGCATAACGGGAGCCATAGAATAGGATCCTTCAGGAACACTAAGAAAATGATGGAAGTTGCTAATATCGTTCTTTGTATATGTAAAATAATCAGAAAAAGCTGTCGGTCATATTTGTCTACATACGCGTGAAAATTCATTCTCTAAAAATAGGGTCAATGGTGTGCATATATTCCTTGCTGTGTTGGCAATCTGGAGCTATACCAGAAAAGACTCTAATCTCAAAATGGGGACAAATCAGCTTATTTTTTCATCTCATCTATACATTTTCAATGTAAAAGTATGAAAACATTGTAAAACTAAAAACCAGAGTATAAATGTGAGTGCCAGAGGGATCGAGTGGCATGTTCTGCACATCCCTACTGTGCATCAGGTATGCAGAGTTTTAAAAGCATCATGAGCTTCTCCAGGAAGCGTGATGATTCTCTTCATGGCTGCCTGGCTGCCAGCAAGGCAGGGATATCCTCAGCATGGCTGCTGCTGCCGCTCCTCCATGCCCAGGGCCAGCAGGCAAACTGATGAAGGGATTCCCAAAGCCAGAAGACAATGTCAGAGGTGGGTTGTCTGGCTCTGGTATCCAATAGTAAGATTACCTTTTATAATCCATGCATACATTTCATACAGGAAAATAAGACACACCACTTATTTAGAAGGGAGGTCATCACTCCACTTCTCCTCTGCACGATTTCAAAGTTGGTGCCTTAGGGGTGAGGGCATGGCAGAGAGGCAAAGTGCTGGGAAAGCTCACATCATGAATTACTGTAGAGAAACATCAGCAGCAGTGATGACCATGAAGGTGTCAGGAGTCAAAAATGATTGGAAGTCAAGAGGGAACATTCCAACAAGTAGTAGTTATATGTTGAAATGTAGACTCACTTACACATGTGAATTAGAACCACTGTAATTAAAGCAAAAAAAAAAAAAAAAAAAAAAAAAACACCCCAAAAATGTTCACTGTAATGCTTGAATCACATTTTTTACCTGGAAGAAGAACATATATTTTTCTCTGTGTAGGATGGTTCCATCTAATGAAACAACTGGCAGGCCAAATAGCTGAACAATAAATTCAATGTAAAATAAATGTTAGTCCAGTGTTCTAGCATGTGCATGTGTGGTATGTGTGTGTGAACTGAATTGATGGAAATGTCTAACCCCTTACATCAGCATGGCTATGGTAGCATATCAATACACAGGAGCAGAACTTATCATAGAAATGCTCTTCAAAGTCATGGCATTGATTTCAATTATGATATCTTTCTTGCTAATGCATTCTGTGCACCTGTCAGTAGGGAGAGGAAGCAGGATTAAATCAAGCCAAAAGCCATAACTAGAGCAAAAAAGGCTTTGTGTAACCCAAAGAAAGGAAAGGAGCAAAACCTTTAAGCTCTGAGAAATGTACTCAATGGCAGGGAGTTTAAAATCGCCCATAAAAATGAATACATTATTCATCTTTTCTCTCTTGGCACTTCTGCAGTTGACGTTACTGCTGCCTGCTGTGTTAAGATTGGGAGAACTAAGCTGGAAACTGTGATAGCAAATCCTTAGCTCAAGCCGCAGTATACCGAGCAGGCTGTTAAACTGCCATGTTAGCGGGATGTCTGAATGTCAACATTATTTTAGAATGATTTATTACATCTATAATAGTCAAAATAAATAAATGTGGCCCCATAGTCCACAACCCCTGGATGGCATTTTAAATTCGGGATTCTTCTGCAGATGACATTTTCTATCAAGACGACATTTCAGACCTTTAAAAACAAAATCTGGAATTTTGAGGGCGATCTATAAAATTCTCAGCATATTGCTTCAATTACTCTAGAAGAAGGGGTGGTTAAGGGAACAGTGTTATTAAGAAATTAAATGATAGAAGGAAAGAAAAAATTATATGTAACATAATTCACTGGCAATGGCCAGGACAGTAAATTGTAAAACGTCTTTCTTCAGCCTGACTGCTGTGCTGACAACCTAAGCTCCCTACAGATGAACGTCCACTGCCCAGAAAGTGCAGAGGAAGAACAACTATGTGAGTTCGTAATGCAAAACAAAAAAACTATAAATGAATACATATTTAAATATTCTTTTTTAATATTTATGGAATACAGCATATTAGCTATTGATTTTTAAAATTAAAATATAATAAGGGCTTCCCCTGGCAGCAATATTTTTTAGACTCAAATGGCTCATTCATGATGATTATGAAAGTCACTGCATTTCATAGTTTACCACCTTTAAAATAACATATCGTTCATTCTAATAAATGGATTAATAAATGGGAAATTTCTCATAAGAAAGAAAGACATATGAAGGTATTCAGATAATATTTTAAAGTTCATTCTCTTATAAACATTTTAATGTTTATGCCAACATTCTTTACAATTTATACATAGAAAACAGTATTTAAAAATTGCAATACACTTATTTTATATTCATGCAAAGGTCAAATATATAGATATTTATTAATATAACTAGAGGCCCAGTGCACAAAATTCGTGCATGGGGGAGGTGGGGGCCCTCAGCCCAGCCTGCACCCTCTCCAATCTGGGACCCCTCAAGGGATGTCCGACTGCCCAGTGGGATCGGGTCTAAATGGGCAGTCGGACATCCCTCTCACAATCCAGGACTGCTGGTTCCCAACTGCTTGCCTGCCTGCCTTCCTGATTGCCCCTAACCACTTCTGCCTGCCAGCCTGATCACCCCCTAACCACTCCCCTGCCAACCTGATTGATGCCTAACTGCTCCCCTGCCAGCCTGTTTGCCCCCAACTGCCCTCCCTTGCAGGCCTGGTTCCTCCCAACTGCTCTCCACTGCAGGCCTGGGTCCCCCCCATCTGCCCTTCCCTGCATGCCCAGTCACCCCCAACTTCCCTCCTCTGCCGGCCTGGTCCCTCCCAACTGCCCTCCCCTGCTGGCCATATTGTGGTAGCCATCTTGTGTCCACATGGGGGCAGGATCTTTGATCCACATGGGGGCAGCAATCTTGTGTGTTGGAGTGATGGTCAATCTGCATATTATTCTTTTATTAGATAGGATAGAGGCCTGGTGCACGGGTGGGGGCCAGCTGGTTTGCCCTGAAGGATGTCCCGGATCAGGGTGGAGGTTCCCTTGGGGCATGGGGCAGCCTGGGTGAGGGGCCTGTGGTGGTTTGCAGGGGGGCCATGCCCCCTGGCAACCCAAGCGGAGGCCCTGGTATCTGGGGTTTATGTATCTTCTACAATTGAAACTTTGTAGCCTAGAGTGGAGCCTAGCCTTCGGCTTGCTCCGTGGCAGCAGCCATTTCTATTAGAATTTATAATTGAAACTTTGTAGCCTTAAGCGGAGGCCTGAGCCAGCCAGGGTGTGCGAAAAGCTTGGCTTCCTCCATTGCCGGGGGCAACCCTCGCCTCCCACTCTTTCCAGCTCTGTGGCTGCCGCCATTTCTGTGTGGATTTGTTTACCTTCTATAATTGAAACTTTGTAGCCTTGAGTGGAGGCCTAGGCCAGCAAGGGCAGGCAGAAAGCTTGGCTTCCTCCATTGCCTGGGAAACCCAAGCCTCCCTCCTGCTCTCTGTGGCTATAGCCATCTTGGTTGGGTTTATTTGCATATTTGATCCTGATTGGCTGGTGGGCGTGGCTGGTGGGCATGGCTTGTGGGTGTAGCGAAGGTATGGTCAATTTGCATATTACTCTTTTATTAGATAGGATTACACAGAATACTCAGCCTGACATCAACTAAAGAAATATAGATACATATATATGTACCTATATATATATTACATCTACTGCATGTATATGTGTGTGTATACATGTATAATTCATAGAAATGCATTGTGAGGTATATTGCTTTTGTATAATTTTAAAACTACAATACCCTACACAATACCCACTTCTGAAATAAGAAATCCAGTGAAATTGGTTAGGTAATTTAGGCTTTAAGTTAATAAAACCAAACATAAATGAAATAGGGCCCGTGCCTCTCTGGGGCAAAATACTATTAAGAACTTTTAAAAGAAGTTTTCAATTTGAGAAAAGAAGGACAAATAAAAGCCAAGGGTGAAAAGAAAAATATCAATTTATAATTTTATGCATGCTTTCCAAACATAGCAGTTTGGATCATACCCTTTTGCATAGAATAGTTTAACATTTTCCTCCATATGAACCAACACCACCATAAAAAAAGTAAACATTTTAAAATGGGTTTTGGAAAACAAATTTTCTTGAAATATTTTTTATATATTTATTTTTCTAATGTCCTTATTTTCCCCAGTGGTAGTTCATATTGTCTTCTTTATTGCCCTGCTGTCTAAAATAGCCTTCACATTTTGAATCCTATAAAAGATATTTGATGATTTATAATAGATCCTGGTCCAAAGACCCCCCCTCTAACATCTTAGTTCTCAGATATTGAGATAATCTATGATTACATGAATAGAAACTGCTTTTAATGTTTAAGATTAACATCACAAACAAAACATGTGTCCACAACAAGATAGATATGCAATTCTGTGATGCTTTTTTATTATTAGAAATAAAATACCCAAATAAAAAAAAGGATAATTACATATTATGAAAATTGAAGTAATAAGTCAATCACACATTCTAATGAAATGATTTGGAAAAAGAAGATCCATTTTTAAAATGGTCTAAAATATAGACTAAACAAAAACCCCAATTTGGGAAGGAATAGAGGTGAAGGTAGAGGTACAGATATGCAGACATAAATTTAAAGACTGGAGCCTGGATCCTGGCTCCAATATGTTAAGCTAAGAATTTAATACATATTTCCAATTCAGTCTCTTCAGTTGTGTAAATGTGGGTAGAGTCTATTGAAAGACAAACAACGTCTCTAAACTAATTAAGTATGCACTTACAAAGCAGACCACATGGTCCAGTGACTCAGTCTAACATCCAATCTAACAGTCCAGGCCAGTCTGCCCCCAGTTTGAAAATCAGCTCTACCCATGACACCGAAACCAAGCCTGTGGTGAGGTGCGAGATTCACATGTTCTCTGCTTCCATGAAGGACAGAGATGAATAAGCTTGGCCTCTAGAGTTTTGTGTCATTTCACAGCCCATTATTCCCTGACACAATCCCTAACCTGGATTTCCTGCCCTGAACATTGTTGGAACATGAGATCCTGATATGCTAATGTTTCATCATTCCTGCCCTGGAAGCTGACATAATTCTTTGAGCCCTCATCCCATCACACATCAGCCATTTGTCATTACAGTGACAAACATATCAGATTTCCACTTCTGATTGTTACCCATTTCAAATTTCCTTTGACTAGACTGTGCATTAGCTTGGACAGGCTAAGCCTTTTCTTGACTGGTGGCATTTGCCAGAAGTTTTCATCACTTACCCCTTTTGATACCAGCAGACTCAGGTTTCTTGGGAAGCATCTACAGTTGAATTGGATTTTTCAGAGTCTAGATCACTTGACCCAATGGCTACTAATGCCTGAGTGGTCCCATCCTATTATCTATTTCATAATAATTCCCAAACTCCACTGAAGTAGTTAAAAATATGGATGCCTCTATGTACCGGGCACCCTTGTAGGCCCTGAGCATATAGAAGGAAGGTTGAAAGAAATATATGGTGACAGGAGAGTAGACTGGGTAGTGAGCACACAATGCAGTACACAGTTGATGAGTTATAAAACTGTACACCTGAAACGTATATAATGTTATTAACCATGTCCCCCTAGAAATTTAATTAAAAAAAAATAAATAATCTCTGCTTTCCGGAAGCTTAACCCTTAGAAAGACCAGCTGCTTTTTCCACACTTGCTCTTTCTTTAGCTTGTATAAAGAATTAATATTTACCTTGGGACTTCTTGTTTAGTTATATCCACTCCTTTATATTTCAAAATGATGGATATGCTTGCCTTATTCCTTATTTTGGAGAGTCTTTTTTAAGGTCTCATAAAAAGAAAAAATAATGCCAAGTAAAATTTCATATTATTGCTGTCAAATTGTCAATATATTTATTTCTCATGTTAGAGGCAATGTGAATACATATTCCTTAAGTTATAATTTTCCTACAGAATGCCTGTCACATAGATCTTTCATCAAGATTATATTAAGTTTCTGTTTTGGCAAATCAGTTTAACTTCCTTAAGAAAGCTTTCGTGAAACATAGTTTAGACATGTGGCTTCCTTGTGGGTTTTCCTATTTATATTCTTCATGGTTACTTATGCATGTCATAGACAGCATTCTACAGTGTTCTACAGAACACTGGAGCTGCTACGTGGTGTGCACAAAGACGTTTTCATGGACTAATACATTATTTTTATTTTGTTATATATTGCCTCTTAGATATTAACAATGAAGACTAAAATATTAAAAATTCTGACACAGCCCAGGAGTGCGCCAGCACTCCTGCCGGCTTTCAAGAATCTAGAGGCAACCTTGGAAGCCGTATTTCAGCTGTCCAAAGACAACTTCATACCTACTAGTATATAATGTAACAAAAAAGGAAAAAAAACATTAGGCAAATAGAAGTGTGGAGCATATTAAAGCAAGATGTACGTCTCTGGAAGCAGTTGTGGAAGCCCTAGCTCTGCAGAGATACCTAATGATTTTTAAGGGTCTTTGGACAAAACTAAAGGAGTGTCACGATAAAGAAGTACAAGGTTTACAAGTAAAGTAACCAAACTGAAAAAGGAATGAATTTTCCCAGCCAATGATGGTTGCTACTACAACCATTGTTAATCAGAAGATGATACTATCAATGACTTGGTATGGTGATTTAACACAAGTCAAATTGAATAGCCAAATACTGTTTGCTGGAGTTATTTTACAAGTTTCCTCTTATTTGTTTAGGAATTCTTGTTCTCTCTGACCTTTCTTTTTTCTTTTTCTTTAATTATTTGCTTTGTAGACTTTTATTTTTTATTTAGGTATAGTTGGTATACAATCATATATTGGTTATATTAGTTTCAGATGTACAATATAGTGATTCAACATTTTTATACCTTACAGTGTAAAGCAACTCACTAATTCTAGTCATCTGTCATTATGTAAATTTATCACAATGTTATTGACTATATTTCCCTTCTTTTCACCCATCCCCCTAACTCCTCCCTTCTGGTAACCATTCCTTTGGTCTCTGTTTTCTCTGATCTTTTTTGATACTAAAAGTATAATGTTTTAAAGTTGTAGTTAGACAATGAGCTCTTTATATTGTACCTTGTTTCAGTGTTGAAGTTAATGATCTTGAAAATGCTGGATTAACATCCATTGATTAGAATAACATCTTTTAGAGTCAAAAGATTGGTTACTTATAAAAAGCAACACTGACAAACCCAGAAATCACTGATTGCTATTTGATCATACATTTTAAACTATGTTCACTAAACTTTTCAAATTCTTGTTAAAATTTTAAAAATCAAAAAGTGTGAGATGCCGGGAACCAACTCCAGCATGTAATAATTACAAGAGTTCCATCAAAAGGTTGGTGAAGCTTGGGCAGCTCAACAAGGGTGAGCCACAAATGTAGTTTACCTGTTGGAAACGGCTAAATGGCACTTTCCCCAAACCTGAATAGGATTGTCTGCTGCCAGACAGCTCAGGGCATTTTATTTCCTCCTGTTGGCCAAACACCTGAACAGCTGTAGGCTATTCCCCAAACTAACAATGCTTCTGTACCCTTTGAAACCTTACCCTTTGAAGTGTATATCTCCACCTTGCCTTAGGACAAATTGTGTTAAATAAATAGCATGGGGTCCTTAGACAAGGTGAGTCTTCAGTTCCTTTAGCTCAGTGGTTCTCAACCTTTCTAATGCTGCGACCCTTTAATATAGTTCCTCATGTTGTGGTGACTCCCAACCATAAAATTATTTTTGTTGCTACTTCATAACTGTAATTTTGCTACTGTTAATGAATCGTAATGTAAATATCTGTGTTTTCCGATGGTCTTAGGTGACCCTGCTAGCGGTTCTCAACCTGTGGGTCATTTTTAAATTTGACATCTTTTAAAAGTTGTACACTGCTTTTCAGAACAGGTTAGCCACTTGAAATCATCTTGTTTTTCATGTTTGTCTCCTACCATGCAAAAGTAAATTCCATGAGAAAATGAACTCTCTAGCACCAGCAGCACATAGTGGGCACTCATCTACATAGGTCCACATGAGCGATAAAATGCTGTTACGGATATTTGTTAAAACATTGTTATATGGAGTTGTATTCAGAAATGTGGTTTTTTTAAATATATTTTATTGATTTTTTACAGAGAAGAGGGGAGAGGGGTAGAGAGTTAGAAACATCGATGAGAGAGAAACATCCATCAGCTGCCTCCTGCACACTCCCTACTGGGGATGTGCCCGTAACCAAGGTACATGCCCTTGACTGGAATTGAACCTGGGACCCTTCAGTCCGCAGGCCAAAGCTCTATCCACTGAGCCAAACCGGTTAGGTTAGGGCCAGAAATGTTTTTTGACTAAAGGCTCTGTATATGAGTTGAATTTTTTGAACTTTCCAAATCAATTAGGAAAAAGATCCCTTTATCGTCATCTCACGCATTTGGTTGTTGGTTCTAAATTTGGTTCCCATGTGGGTTGGTTTAGATTGTCCCATTCTGTAAGGTACCTATAAAACTGCTATCAGACACCTCATAAATGCCTACAATTGATCTGGAGGGACATGGAGGTAAAGGTAACACTGATCTATGATAAACCTATACCTCTGTTGCAAAACAAACAAATACATTTCCACCCCAAAGCAAAGGACTGACCAACCAACCAACCAAGCAACAAAAATTCTGCATCAACACACATTTAATTGGCGTGGGTGGAAGTGTGTGGGTCAGGACCACCCTCTAGACAAAAAGCAGATTATTCTGTGGTTCATAATCATGTAGGAAATAACCAGGCAACTTAAAAATTACTGGTAATAAGAGGAAATATTAAACATTTCAATTATTATTCTGAATTAACAATACACTCCATTTTGGAAAAAAAGCCCTCACCACATTCATCAGAAAAATGTACCTATATTGCCTTCTATAAAATGTGTTGTACATTTAGTTTTGAGATATGCTATGAATCCCATTTCAAAAGGGAGAATCCAGGAGCATGAATATATTCATTTAAAAATAAAAATGAAATTCACAGAACAAAGACAAAAATATACACCTGAACTTGTTTGATTAATTACTCAACAGTAACAGTTTTGTGGCAGAATGTTTCCCATTCAGTAATTTTAATTCAATTCTACTCTCATAAAAATATGGCAAATGTAAGGAAGCAGTGAATATTACTTTTTAAATATTGCTGTAACTTGGTATACGTGTAATTTAAATAGGGCATGAAAATAAATGGCATTTTCAGGTATTATATTACATTGTTCCTATAAAATTCCAGTCTTAGTCATAAATCACAGCTTTTGAATCAAATTCCTAGGTGCAATGATGCATTTCTAACAAATAACTCATTTTAACTATAAAAAAGCACACCCCACTGACATGCAAGATTTTTGTAATCAAAGTTTTTCAACTGCTCACCTTAAATTAAAGCTTGAGTTAGGTAAGAGCAAATGAAGAAATCAGCATTACCTTGGGTTTATTTTAACCAAGTCGCTTTCTGAATCCAATCAAAATTAGGAATTTATATTTTAGTCTAAACCACCAGCAATTCCTGTGATAATTGAGCCTATATAATTTGATTTAATAAATATTTAGAAGACTCTAAATGTGTGTAAAACAATGAGTAGAATAAGAGATGAGTAAGATCAATCTCTGTATTTTAGGAGATGCAAAGTCTGGAAATGGAGAACAGTCAAGTATATAAACAGCATTATATACAAGTCATACCATGATACGTTTCCAAAATTAAGATATAAGCAGAGGGAGGTACCATACAATTTTAAAGAAGGTAGGATTCATTAGGTAGAGGTGAGTAAGAAGGTACTCTGGGGAGCAGCCAGAGTATGACCAAATTGGACAGAGAAATAAAATTATTTCTAATGAACAGACATAGTCCAATTGCAGTATAGCGTAATGGCTTGAGAAGAAACTCACCTTAAAAGGAAAATGGAAAGAAAATTGGAGGAAGAGGGTCTTGCCTTCTAATGTGAGGAACTTAAACTCAGGCAAGCAGCCACTGTGGACCATTGAAAGGTCCTGAATAGAGGAGAGACTGAATCAATGTTGCTTCATACAAAGAACAATGAGATGTCATCAGGCTGGTTGGCTAGAGGGAAGAAGATGGGAGACTGGTTTACCATAAAGGCCAGTGCAATAATCCAGACAAGAGTTGAGCAGAGCAGACTGTGTTAGTAGTAAGGAGATGGAGACAAAGGTGTGGGTGCTGGAAACTTGTTAGAACTTAAAGCTTAGAGACCTGACTGTGGATTGCATACAGAAAGAGACAAAAAGGAGGGAGAGAGAGGGAAAGAGGGAGAGAGGGGGAGAGGGAGAGAGGGAGAGAGAGAGAGAGAGAGAGAGAGAGAGAGAGAGAGAGAGAGAGAGAAAAACTAGATCTAAGATTTTAAATTTACCACTAGCTAATATATGCAAGTCAAATATATGGATCTATCCTCAGAAATACCATAATGCACAATGAGTTTGGTTCTGGGTTTGGAGTGCTAATGATACTTGATAGAGAAGACCATAGGTAATTATAGGCATAGACTGGGTCAACAGGTAAATGTGGAATTACCTACATACAAGTGATAGTTGTAATATCTGGGGTAGATGAGACAGCATAACCAGATGGAGTGAGATGGAAGTTTTTGAATATCTATATGTGATAGGGCAGAGTGAGGAGCAGGAAAAGGAGGCAGTAAATGAGGAGGAGAATAGCAAGAAAAAAATGAAATACCTATAAATTAATTTAATGAGAAATAGGCTACATCTAAAATGTTATTACTGAAGGATATAAAATGTTATTGAGGAACATATTAAAAATAGAAATATAGAACTATGTCATGTTCATGGATGGTAAGACTAAATATTTAAAAAAATATTTACAGATGTCAAATATACTCAAATTACTGTTCATATGAAATGCAATGCTGATAAAAATACCAACAGGACTTTTCTAGCCATTTGATAAAGTTATAAAGTCAATGAGAACATCTAAAATACTTATTTCAAAACATAACACTAAGACAATCTAGAGGAAATACTGACAGTTTCGAATGCAATGAAAGTGTAAATTTTTTTTTTTATAAGAAAACAAACAAACAATCAGCTATAGAAAGAAGGGTGCTGGAGAGGATTAGACTAAAGGCACTGCCAGGAGCAAATGAATGCTAAATTACCCAGAACAGTATGGTTAGCTCACAGTTCATCAGAAACAGGCAGTTTAAAGTGCAATCACCCCTGGCCGGGTTGCTCAGTGAAAAGGTTGCAGGTTTGATTCCGGGTCAGGGCACATACCTAGGCTGCAGGTTTGATCCAGGTCAGGGCACATGTGGGAGGCAACTGATGGATGTTGCCTGTCTCTCTCCCTAAAAATCAGTAAAAAACATATCCTTGCCCTGTGGAAATTAAAATCAACTTTGGTAAATAAGAAGCCAATTTCTCATAAAATTTTAGAACTAGGTAGGGTTTTTAAGATTTATATTGTTTTCAGGTATATAGGTTTGCTTTTAGGAAGGCTGAGGTTCTAAGAGTAGTATTGCCTGGGGGGGGAAATCTCTAACCCATTGGGTTCTTGTGAAGATTAAATGAAATAATACATGTGAAGTGCCTGACACAGTGCTTGGCACAGATTAAGCTCTTTATATGTCAGTAGCTATTTTTATATGGTATATCCCCTCCAATTTTCAGATGAGGAATTCGAAACTGTGATAATATATACACATTCAACAGGACTTGGCAGAATAAGAACTAAAATCCAGAAATTCCCTGAGGTCATCAAGCTATTTTTAAACACTAATAAGCTTTGGTCTTCCTTAACTATGCCCCACTTGCGTATAGGACAGATAGAACAGGAGTTCAAGTAGGAAAGAAGTTCAGCATCTCTGCTCTTTTTCTTCAGGCTCCTTTATGCCATCTGGTCCAGCTACAATTTATGTCCTACTTAAAACTGAAAATGGTGCATTGCATTTAGTTACAATTCTTAAAAATGGACATTTAGAAACCATATTCTTGTTCTATGTGGTAGGTATATGTTCTTTAACACTAAAAAGTGCTTTTAAAATATATTTTGTTATTGGTTTCAGAGAACAAGGAAGAAGAAAAGAGAGATAGAAACATCAATAATGAGAGATAATCATTTATTGGATGCCTTCTGCACACTCCTTACTGGGTACTGAGCCCATAATTCTGGCATATGTCCTGACCAGGAATCAGACCATGATCTCCTGGTTCATAGGTTGATGCTCAATCACTGAGCCACACAAGCCAGGGTCTTTTTATTTTTTTCTATTTTAAATGTTAAATATTTAGACTGCATATCCAAGTAACATTTGAAACAGTAATTAAAAAAAAAAAAAAGCTTAAAATGACTCCTAAAAGAACTATTTAGATTTCTTCTAGTTAACAGTCACATACTATATAATGGAGTTACAAACAGATCTTCCACCAGAGGGCTTTTGCTGTAATTACAATCCTTTTGGGGATTCCAGTGTGAGGAATATGGATGCTTAGCTTGCCATCCATATGGCATTCAAAGGAGGGCTCAGGAAAGAGGACAACTAAGAAGCCATAGCATCCACAGAATATCTAAAATGCAAACTTCCCCATCCTACCATGTAGCAAAAGCCTGGGACACTCTGGTGGACAATTGGCTATTTATTAATTACCCAAAGTAGGGCTTGATTACTTCTCAAAAATAAGTAAACAAATAAAAGCTCAATTTATCTAAAGTCTCATTATAATTTTTCCTTCTAACTATAATTTACTGAGCAGCATATTGACCTGATAAAAGGGATGAATTCCTTATTTTTGCAATCAGGTATCTACCTAAAGGAAAGTTCCCAACTCTTAAAATTACCTAGTATAAACTCGCTCTGCACAACATCTTGAGAGGTAGACACAAAATCACTGCAGGAATACTTGTGCCAGATTTTATGACTTTGTAAGGCACTCTGCCTCCATCTTTAGAAAGCTCTTAGTGTTAAAGAGATCAGCTTTTTATTCAGCCAACTTTCTATATAGTTTCTACCCTTTGATCTTGGTTTTGCCCTGTGGAAATTACACAGACTAACTCTGATCCCTTTTGCACACAACAATATCATGAGTTTCTCCACCACATATATTCCTTATTTTGATTTAAGTATATCTAATCCCTCAGGGGGAAATGTTGGGATTTAAAACTATACCTAGAAAGTTATTGTTTCTATTAACAAGCAATATAGTGATATTCATAGATAAAGCAAAAAGTTGAGGAAATATTACTTCCCTGAGCCATTCTTTGAAGTACCACCTGAATATATATTAAAGGAGCTTAAAATTCAATCTAAAATACACAATGGGGTGATTTCTTATAAGTTGATTTGTGATAAATATCAAAACTACTTAGTTATAAAATTAAATCTAAAAATAGCTGAACATGTATTTATGAAACTAAATGTGTCAAATTATTCTTAAATATAGTAGGATTTTAAAACAAGAATTTTAAAAATGGAATTCTAAACATACATATTTACATAGAAAAGGAGGGGGAAAGTATGCATAATTCTTCCTCTCATATATAGTACAAGTTAAAAAAATAAAAGTTTGTTCTTATTTCATTTAAAAAAGTGTGTTTTTTTAAAGTAAAAGTTAATTTCAAACAGTATGTATATCTTTCAAAATATTGAAAATAAAGCAAATATTCTTGGGTTATAAAAATAAATGTGTTAAACTTCCCAATAAAAATATCTGATCCCTTTAAAAGGAAAATAAAGAAAACTCTAATATATATGCTTTATAAGAAAATCATCTAAGTAAATGTAGGAACAAATATCAAAGCAGCAAAGAAGAAGAAGAAGAAAAAAAAAACAAACAAACCCAGAAGTGACAGTATAACTTTAGACAGAAAATAAGCAAACAGTAAACACACAAAAGAAAGTACATGTGAATGAAAATCAAATACTCATTGACATAATAGTCACAAAACTTGTGACCTTAATAACATCAAAATGTGCATAACAGAACTGTAGAAAACAATGATAATCAAACATAAATATATAGTACTAGGAACATTTATTAAATTCTCTCTCATTTTTCTCACAGACCAAGTGAAATACAAGAAATTAAATAACAAGAATTTTAATAAGATTAATAAAATAAACACTGAACTTGTACCATCCTAATAGATAATCCACCTTTTCATGTGTCCATAGACAACTAATAAAAACTGGTAATAGACTTTACTGCAAAATAAAAATAATTTAATTCCTTCCAGAAAAGGATATCTTGTACAGACCAGTGATCTGACCTAAAGGCAATAAAGAAAAATTAATATAAAGTTCCTTATATTAGAACAGAACTAAGTAAAATGCAAAAAAAAAAAAGAGTTGAACTAATACATTAATTCAAGAAATAGTCCTTTAAAAAAATAAAATAGGTAAACTTTACTAGGAAAGGTAGTAAAAAATTAAAAGTATAGACAGATTTCTAAAAGTACAATGGATAATAGAATAAATGTCATCTTTATTGAACATAAAATTATTCTATCCGGTCTGTTTCAGAGATATAATATCTTTCATAACCTAATATCTTATGTTTCAATTACTGTATCCTTATAATGTGATTTTATATTTGGTAGGGGGAAAATTTCCATTTTACTGACTTAAAAATATTGAATATCACCACCTAGATTTTATTATTAATAAATTTTAATTTTACACTGAAATCTAAAATAGTTACTGAGCTTTACTTTAAATTAGAATAAATCTACAAATTTGGAAATAATTTACATTCATAAAATGTCACCTTCTCATTATAAATTAGCTTTGCATACCCATTTATTTCCATCTTCTTATTTGTTATCAATGATGCATTGCTTTTTCTCCACAACATCTCCATATATTTCTTACTGTGGTTAACCGAAAGTATGTTTTATAAAAAAATTTCCCATTGTATTTTCTTGCTTGTGTGTAATAGTGTATAGGATAATATTAACAAAAAGATGACAGAGCGCTCTAACCAGTTTGGCTCAGTGGATAGAGCGTCGGCCTGTGGACTCAAGGGTGCCAGGTTCCATTCAGGTCAAGGGCAAATACCTTGGTTGCAGGCACATCCCCAGTAGGGAGTGTGCAGGAGGCAGCTGATGGATGTTTCTCTCTCATCGATGTTTCTAATTCCATCCCTCTCCCTTTCTTCTCTGTAAAAAATCAATAAAATATATTTTTTTAAAAAAAAAAAGGTGACCAAGCAACTTGACTATTGAAACAAATCATGTTTTTCTGACAAATAATCAGAACTCCAACTTTGGCCATTATTTATTCAGCACATTTCTTGAATGCCTATCTTTTAAGGCAGTGAAAACATGTAACATGGAGATCTCACTGTGCAGCTGGAAAAACAAATCAGGGTGGAGCAGTGGAAAGTTTGAGAATGGAAAAAAATGAGATCAAGAGGTTAACCTTGAAGGAAGAGTACCACCCTCACGACCAATTAAAAATGGTAAAGATATGCAGGGGTATCACTAAATTAGAGGGTGAAGGGGGCCTGCAAGTTGATAGAGTTCCAAATACATCCTTAAAGCAGTCAATAGAGGAGACAGATTTCCCCCTGTATAAAAGTCTTTAACTGGTAAGTCATTTCTAGTAAATTTGAAGTTTTGGAAGCATCACGTGGGAAACTTAGTGTTCTATTCGTATTTTAAAATTATAAATACTAAAGAATTCTGAAATATTAAAGAAATTTTAGATATTTTTATTATGGGAAGTGGGCATTCTAAATTTAGTAATTATCCTAACTTCTAAAATTAAAGATAAACAAGATTGGTGTCTCTGGTATTCTCACCAAGATTAAATATTACATTGAGTTCTCCTGTGTCTAGCACTCTCTTCCTTGATGGCTTTCAAAGGACAAATGCCCATATAGACAGAGGAAAACTCTGTGTTTCTGTAATGGTTTTTGAGAGGCTCCCTGATACATCCATTATCCCCACCATCGCCCTGAAAGGTAAGTAAGAAAAAGGGGCCATTATCTCCATTTTACAGATGAAACTATCATGACACTCATTTTCCATGTTTAGTAGAAGACACTAGCACTCTTAGGATGAAAAGACCAAAAATATTCTGATTGCCAGGCATTTTACCAAGAGGATGCCTCTCCTGCTTTACTTATATGTCTAGCCCTATTCTTTACATTTATTTATTTAATATTTAAATGTTAATATTTAATGCTTACATTTAAAGAAAGGTAAAAAAAAAAAGTAATATAGACATTATCTTTACATTCTCTAATCTAAACCCCATGCTAATACATGATTCTATAAAATTATTTCCATGGATAAAAATGAAAGGGTATGTTAATTGGAAAGAAGGTTGTGTCAATTCCATTGCTGTGAATATTAATAACTAGTCACCCATTTAATGGGAAATATCCTTGAGTCATCCCAACTTAGAGTGAGCTCTTTAGTCTTTTATGATTCCATAATCAAGAGAATATATTAAAGGTTTATACTTCTCACAGAAGAGGCAGTATGACATTTAAAATATGTGTGTCATATCTCCATTGATATAAACAACATATATATTATTCTAATATCTTTGTCCTCTGCTCCATACCTTATAAAATGATAGGGGACCTAATTAATTGAACAATTTGAGCTACAGTGAGTTTAGGCAGTTCAACATTATCACCCACTTTCTATTTGAAAATATTTTGATATTACAATGGCCATTACAATCTTAAGTGAAATTATCAGAAGTTTGGGTATACCTGGCATGATGACAGTGCCATTGGAGAGGTATTTGGAAGAAGAGGGAGGGCATTCCCAAACACCTGACATGAAATTCTATGGAAAGGCATGTAATCTACATGTATATGAAAGCCTGACTTAATAAAGAAGGAAAAGTAAAATGATATTTACCATTATAGAATAGCAGAGAGAGTGCGAGTTTGGTCTGCAGCGTCACTTCCATTTAGTGCTTGTTAAAAGTTCTGTGTTGATTATGGTTAAATGCTAGTGTTGAGAAATAGCAACTTTTATAAACTAACCAGAATTAGACATCAGGACTCAATCAACTTTTAGAATTCCAAGCTTGGAAGTAGTTATTATTAATTTAAGTCATCTATGGAAGGAGTAGCCAAACAGCCTGCTAGTGCTCCTACAGACTAAGTTGTCATTTAGAAAGCCTCCTCCCTCAAACATGTACATACCCAAATGTGCACAGTCAGATATTTATTTACATGCCTGTGGGAAGATACTTTTTAAGAAAAACAAGAAGCAGAGCATATTTTACTTTGGCAAATCCTTTTTCAACATTATATCCTATCAAATAAAAGGGTAATATGCAAATTAACTGTCACTCCATCACAAAGATGGCTGCACCCAGTCCTCTCAGCTCTGCTGGAGTCCCCCAGTCCCAGGGGGGTGGCCACTGAGAGCGAGTAGCGTGAGCGGCCTGGCGCAATGCTTGCTTCATAGCCGTGGCGACAAGCAAGCGTTTCAAGCCCAGCTGCGGATGGGCCTCTGAGCTGCGGAGAGCCTCTGGGCAGTGGGCGCAGAGCAGCCAGGCCCTGCAGAGAGTTACCGGCGCACTGATTCGTGCGCAGGGCTACTTATATATGTATACACACACACACACACACACACACACACACACACACACACACATATGTGTGTATATATATATATATATATATATATATATATATACATATGTATATATATATATATATATATTTATATTCTTAAATGCACTTTAGTTCATGTGTCTATTTTTGAATTGGAAAATATTAAAGTTTTACCCAAAACCCTCTGGAGCAATTAAACCTAGACATGTGCATTTCTTCTGGTAAAAATATAATTTTATACTGAAAAGAAGATGAATATATTTTATATCCTCAGGCTAGTAATTGAGTTTGGATCAGCACATTAATCTTTATTATTCAAATTTCTAGGATAACTGTGGCTAGAAATGTGCTTAATGAGCATATGGCAAGTGAACTGAAACAATATTTAAAACAAAGAATAAAAGTAGAAGAAAAGAAACAAAGAAGTTTCCTTAAATTAATGGGCCATAAGATATTTTTTTTGGATTGAAGTAAGTTGATTAAATAATCCAATTCCACAACTTAATAAAAATAATAAACCTCCTGAAATCCAACCTCAAAAAAAAATCCACTTGAGTTTTATTGGAGAGAATTTTATATCCATGCTAAATGAGATGGCAAGCATGCATGAATAATTGTTTTTACTCACTGCTCTCATTAAAGAAAGAAGTGAGTTATCATTATTTTAGTCAGAAGTAAAAATTCTTCCCCTATCATTACCATTAACTTGACTTATTTTATATTAAAAATTTTTTTTTAAATTCTTTCTTAAAGGAATAGAAGAAATAGATGATTTTAATCAAATAAAAGGGGGCCACTTTTTCTTTGATCAAACAATTATCTTAAGTTTTTACCTGAGTGCTACACATACTCAGATGGGAGGAGCTACATTCAGGCACCATGACCTTTATCCTTCACTTCAACTCATTCTCAGAGATGAAAAACCTGACCACAGAGACGGGAAGTGGTTGGCTTTCTCACCAACAACAAAGGACCAAAAGTTGCCTAAGCGTGAGGAGGCCTCACAGCCCCTGTCCTCATGGACCATACCATCTCGTGGTTAGGAAAGCAACGGATTTCTGGACTTTGGTAACATACTTTGGAGTTCTCATTACTTCCGTGTCACTCTTTTCAAAATATGCAGAGACTTTGCTTCAGGGAGGATGAAGCGGATGTCCTGTTCCCTGCGTCTACTACTGACACCCTGTAACACCAGCCAAAGAAGACTCTGGAAGGTGGAGAGCAGGCTGGCTTAATGCCATGGTGAGCTCCCTAGTTTTCTTTTTTATGTCATCTATATCCCAGACTTGGAGCTGAAAAAGCCAGAGACACAGAAACACCAATAGGTGCAGGAAATAAAAATCCCCTCCCCACCCTCCAGTTCCTTAGGGAAAGGACCAGGAAAGGGGCAGCCTCTAAGGCAGGAAACTAACAACAGCTTTACTCCAGCCAAACACCACAGGAAAATAGGTAGCTACCTCCACTCATGCCACCAGAGGCTAGCGGGAGCGAGGCTTTCATCCTTGAGAGTTGTGCAAGGCACGCCAACTCCCTCACCAGAGTAGGGTCAGGGAAGGTCAGGTAGGGAGCTCAGGCTCCCATCCCTGACAGGCAGTAATGCGGCGCTGGTGGAGGCCACACTGGCCTCTACACTTCCACTCTCTCTCTGCAGTAATGAGCTTCCCCTCTTGCCCCCTCTGAGGGGGTGTCCGAGGCGGGCAGTGGAGGGTCAGGACCATTGTGTCAGTGGAGACCATCTGAGAGCAAGCACCCCCACCCCATTCTGCAGTCATGAGGAACTCTCCCTCTCAGGGGTCACTGAAGGCCAGGAGGGGAACCTGGATTTCAACTCCCCCACCTGGCAGCAATGAGGTGACCTGGCCCTTCCTGTAAGGGTAAAGACAGATTTTAAAAAGGAAATTATTAACTTTTCCCTGGCACATGAAGGGGAAAAAATGTTTCCTTTCTCCTCCCTTGACTTAGAGAACTTGCTCTAACAACTTGTATAGAGATTTATTTTTCTGGCCTTTTGAGATATATGGGAATATTTTTAAAGTTAATAAGCCTGTTTTAAAACCCAAGAATATTATTTTCACATGGGCATGGGAGCCATCTCTTTGAAATGTAATCATCCAAAAATATAGCGCCCCTATCTCCCAGTTTCCACTGAATTGTAGGAGTCTAAATTTCTCAGGGTAACTGCAAAAACAAAACAAAACAAAACAAAAAAACCTCTTGTCCTAGAGATATTTAGATAAAGGCAATTAACAAACACAAGCTGTCACCCTAGTGACTGGGTAAATTAAGGATGAACTGTGTGTGAGGGATGCTAAATCCTCTTACTTGAGGATTTCTTATTGTTTATGATGAAGATGTGTATGGGGTGGACTGCATCTGCCTGGCTGCATAGAAGGCTGAGGTCTGTCTTTGCCATTTTGCATCACATTCTGCATTAATGTCATTAAATGACAGAACTATTTTCTACTCTTCTTCCTTTGTGGAGAACTTTTTTGGATTGGCAGATTTTATTTTGAATTATATTTCTCTATGACCTCAAAAGAAAGCAAAATGACTATATTATTATATCGAGATATATAACATCTATACTAATAAAAGAGTAATATGCTAATTAGACCAGAGACCTTCCAGATTTCCTTCTGGACAAAGCCATGGTGGCGGGGCCGAGGCAGAGGTGGTTAGGGATGATCAGGCCGGCGGGGGGGGGGGGGGGGGGAGGCAGTTGGGAGTGAGCAGGCTGGCATGGGGGGCAGGTGGGGACGATCAGTTGGCAGGGGTGGGCAGTTATGGGTGATCAGGCTGGAAGGGGGGGGTAGTTGGGGCTGATCAGGCCGGCAGGCAGAGTGGGTAGGAGCCAGTGGTCCTGGATTGGGAGAGGGATGTCTGACTTCTGGCAGTTGGACACCCCCCTGGGGGTCCTAGAATGGAGAGGTTGCAGGCCAGGTTGAGGGATACCCCCCCACCCCCGTGCACGAATTTTGTGCACCAGGCCACTAGTCTGTATATATAAAAGGCTAAGTGACTGACCATACGTCTGTCCGACTGACCAACCTGCCAGTATATACGACGCACACTGGCAATTTAAAAATAAACGTTGACTCGTGCAGGCAGGATACATATAAAACTTTTGCTGGCGCCAATTGTTTTTATATCATGTCTTTGTTCTTTCATGTTGTTATTGTTTATTTATTAATCAATTCATATATTATTTTCATATACATTTTACTAATTTTTTTTCATCTCTGACACTTCTATTATAGAGAAAGGGCGAATAGTGATATTTAAATATTTCTTCTAATTAATGTCCTAGTATAATATAATGTAAAACTGATATGTATTAAAAACAGCTAGAGTTGAGATTTTTTAAAAATCAGAGACAGAGAGTGACATTATATGATGACAAAGGGTCAAACTTTCAAGGAGATATGGCACTCCTAAGTGTTCATAAACCAAACAACAGAGTTGCAACATATGCATAGAGATTATGGGCTAGATTGTATCTCTAAAACTTGTTTTCATTTGGGGAAGTGAAAGGAAGGAATACTGGAGAGAGTTAGATTTTTTTAAAATTCATCTTTTTAGAGAGAGAGAGAGGAAGGTAGAGGGAGAGAGAGGATTTGTTGTTCCACTTATTTATACATTCATTGGTTGCTTCTTGTATGTGCCCTGGCAACTGAGCTGCCTGGCCAGAACAAGAGTTAGGGAATCTTTTTCGTTTGTTTGTTTGTTTGTTAATCCTAACCCAAGATTACCTTTCCCATTGATTTTGGAAGTTGAAGTGAGGAGAGAGAAACATCGAAGTGAGAGAGATATCAATTGGTTGCCCCCAACCCACACTTGTCCAGGGCCAGTGATGAACCTGCAACCCAGGCACATGCCTTGACTGGGAATCAAATCCATGACCTTTTGGTACACTGGCCTACACTCCACCACTGAGCAACCCCAGCTAGGGCAAGAGCCCCAGGAGATCTTGATTCTTGTGCAAGTTGTGTCACTAAATAACTACACTTTGGACACTCCATCTTCTTAAGCCTCGGTGTCTCTATGGTCTGTAAAATGTGGAGTTAGCTAGATGATCTACAAGTTTCCTGCCGTTCTAAAATTCTAGATCTCTCTGAGATCATGACTTTTACAATCCTGGAAATATATAATTTTCAGAACAAGCACAAACAGGTGTAATGATAATTTTTAAAATAGATATTTTTATGTTCCTAAGGACATCTGAAATGGTTTATATACAGAGATTACTATATAGATGGTATGGGGGTTAGAAACCATAGTAAAAAAAAACAAACTAAAACCAACCATATTGTAAACATCTTATTTTGAAGATAGCATACCACTTTTACAATGCTTTTAGAACATACCAAATTGTACTCCTAAGCCTAATGGCCAAATTCACAAATGATTATGTAAATTATTTAAAAGTAGGAACCATGGTTGAAAGAATTCAGCAGACCATATTTTAAGACAAAAACTCCAGTCAATAAAGAGCAATCAGTAAAAATATCAATTGGTTGCCTCCCACTACATAAATAGAAAATATAGTACATATAGTATATAATATAATAGTATCAGAAAATATTACCCTATGAAAAACCTTAAAAATTATATCATTCAACTCCTACTTTACAACAGTGAGGAAATGAACAACAGAGCTGGAGTTATATAATGAGTAGTAATAGCACAACATAGGGGAATTATGGTATTTAATTATGCCATATAAAGGCTATCATGAATACAGACAAATCATAATGTAAGATTGGGCATTAATTTACAGCGTAACTTTAATAGACAGACTCAATTGTCCCACATTCAAAACAAATAAATAAAAGAAGCTAGCATTTAAAGAATAAGCTACCTGTTCAAATGAAAGGTAAGCAACAAGTAAGCATTTTCACAGCAAATATCAAAGCAGACTTCCTGATGTTTCAATTTCCTAAAAAGATACACAGTTATTATTTCCCACAATAAACAGGTGGGGAAAATAAAGCAGAGAAAAATTAATGGATGCTTTCTTTCCAGTCATTACAGTACATCTATTGATTTTCATGGGGTATTGGAACAGATGCACATTTCTTTTTCCAAAAGTAGTTTCATTAAATCTTAAAAGTACACTGTCAGATATTGACAGTGTCCAGTGAGCAAGTCTGTCAACAAGCAGTTTTTGACCACTTAACTCTGCAGGATACCGTGCGAAACACAACGTGATGTTACAAATGCGATGGAAGGCATGCCCTGTGACCTCGTGGAAGTTGGAAACAAAGACTAGTGCATACCAATTATTTTAGAATTTATAATAATCTGTCATAGCAGGTGAGCCAGGACATTCTTATTTCCTTCACTCAATCAAGAGCTAAACCTATTCCTAGGTGTTTTCAGCAGTGAGCTAAATGATTCCTTTTACTTGCATTACATTTTTGTAACCATGTTTTAGAAATTCCTCCTGGAAATTTAACATAACTGTTAAAATGAAGAAAGTCTTTTCTCAAATTCACATGACCACATGGATGAAGGTGGCAGGAGTAAAACCCACGGTTTGGAAGCAGTCTCCCCTGGGCCAAACTGCTTGGGGGACCGAACACCCCCTCCTGGTCTCAGGTCCCGGTTTCCTCACTTGTTAAACAGGGATCATAAGGCTAATCTCAGAGCATAACTCTGCAAATTAACCTACAATGTATACAAGTGCTTGGAATAGTTCCTAGTCCATAATAGTTGCTTAGTATATTTTAGCTATTATTAACATTAATATCAATACTACTATCATTCTTTCTAAAATCTGTCAGAGCATATAAAAGAATATTTGTATTTTACTACTGCTCCCACTGTCTTACTGGAATATGGCCATGGAATGGCATTAACGATGACAAAAATGTGCGCCAAGGTTGCCCCTACATACTCCCTCAACTATTTCTTAATGCGCTCTATCCAGTTGTTCAGAATGAAGAGACTACTTAGGGCACCTGATTTATCTGCCTGGATAAAAGATAGACACAGGTGTATTTATTTCATATCCAGTGCAAAGAATATATCATCATGATACTCAAGGAAAAACAAAAACAAAAACCTTATAGTTTGTAGCAACTGATAGCTTTTACAGGCCCTTTAAGTCCCAAGAGCAGGCTCACTTCTATCATATCCATCTTTTAACTTATTTATAAAGGTGCCAGGAAGTCTGTCCTTTTATTGAAAGACAATTTTACTCATGGCTAGAAGATAAAGTTCTCTATGGGCTGTCACTCAAACCACCATTTCACCAGCAACCAACAGGCCCACCAAATCTACCATGTAAGCTCCTGTAAAACCTAAATGCAGTGAGTTCTTTATTTTCTAGAGTCCCTCCATTACTTATCATGCAAAATGACACTTATTCCTCTCCTTTTTATGCCAAAAATCTTGTGAAAATAGATTTATGTACAGCCCAAGGGAATTAATTTTTAGGCTGTTCTTAGCACCCAAAATTTTTTAGCTATTTCTAGTCATGCAGTGACATCTGAGCAGGTGATGCCATAGCCCCTCACTGGGAATTTCCTTCCCTGTCTTCTCTGGTGATTCAGCGCTAACCCTCCAGGAGAGCAGCACTCCACAACCACAAAGAAAGGTGAGCCAGGCTTCCTAAGCTTGAAGCTGCTCTACCACCCTGGCCAGTTTGGCTCAGTGGATAGAGCTTCAGCCTGTGGACTGAAGGGTCCCGGGTTCAATTTCAGTCAAGGGCACATGCCCAGGTTGCATGTTCAATCCCCAGTGTGGGGCATGCCGGAGGCAGCCAATCAATGGTTCTCTCTCATCACAGATGTTTCTCTCTCTCTCTCCCTCTCCCTTCTTCTCTGAAACCAATCAAAATATATTTTAAAAAAGAAAAGAAAGAAACAGCTCTACCTGAATATCCAGAGGCAAGTTAATAAACCACTCTAATTCTTGGTTCCTTTTCCTATAAATTAGGATGATTGTGGGGATTTTAAAATAAGATATATATAAAGCACTTAGAATACTGTCTAGTATTTGGAATGTACTCCATAAACACTAGCTATTATTATCATGACTTTTCTTGAAAAATATAGCTCAGATCCTATCTCTCCCATGAACATTTCATTGACCTACCAGTAGGAATAGCATTCACCTTTGACCTAGAGTGGTTTGTGAAACTACAGAAACTGTGAGCAAAACTTCACATGCCTGGCCAGATATGCATGAGTATTTTTCTGAGGGCATGCTTCAGACCTTTCATTAGATCTTCAAAGGTGTCTGTAACACCACACAAAAGGGTCCGGTCTACTGTTTCTGAGACAGACCTGTGACCCAACTACAGCATCTGAATTGACTTCTTGTTGTTCATTTTATAAACTATCCTAATCCCTTGCTTCATTTTTCTAATTTTGGTTTCTTAATCCTCGTATTCTCCTTCAAAGGCAAAATGCATTTCACCCCACCAATGGCCAAAACATAGTAGGTTTATGTTAGTTCCTTTCTTCTCAAGATACCTGAAGTTTTGATTTTTTAAGAGCACTTCTTTTTATTTAACAAATAAAACAGGGTTCTAGGACCTGGGGACTGAAAATTAGACAAGACAGTCACATATTCTGCTGCCCTCCTAGATTTGCTTACTAATGCAATAGACAGAAACTGAGAGAGTAATTAGATTCAATGAGATAAGAATGATGGGGGCATGGTACATTCCACAGGGTATTTTTGGAAAGCTTCACTGAAAGAGTGAGATTTTAGCATGAATTAAAAAAAAATGATATAAAGCAGCCAGCCATGTGAATGGGAAAAGAACCTTCCAGACAGAAGAAACAGTAAGCACCAAAGAATAATCTTTATGTGCTTGTGAACCTGAAACAATTCATCAAAATAACAACAGAGTGAAATTTTTAATTGTTTTAGGCTGAAAGGCAATGTTTTTATTTTGCATTAAATTTTATTTTTAATTTTTTTTTAAATTTCCAATTACAATTTACATTCAATATTATTTTGTATTAGTTTCAGGTGTATAGCATAGTGATTAAACAATCATATACTTTACAAAGTGTTCCCCCTATTTCCAGTACCCACCTGGCAGCAAACGTAGTCATTACAATATTATTGACTGTTTCCTATGCTATAAAATGCATCCCCATGACAATTTTGTAGCTTCTTAATCCCTTTACCTTTTCATCCACTCCTCCAACCACCTCTCCCCTCTGGCAACCATCAGTCTGTTCTCTCCATCTATGAATCTATTTCTGTTTTGTTTGTTCATTTATATTGTTCTTAAGATTCCACATATTATTCTTATTGTAAAAATTTAGAACATACAGAAAATATCAAAAATAAAATAAACATGCCACATAAAGCCTGTTAAAAGTTTTGGTACACTTCCTTCCAGAATTTTTAGATACACAGGTAGAAAAAGAAAAGGTATAAAATATCCCGCTGTGCACAAGTTTTGTTCTTTTTATCACCTTAATTATCATGAGGAACACCTTCATGGTCATTAAAATTATCCCTAAACACTAGAGGCCTGATGCATGAAGATTCGTGTAAGAATGGGCCTTCCTTCCCCTTGCTGCCAGCACCGCCTTAGCTCAAGACAGAGCCGCCTTTCTGCCTTGCCATGCTGCCCAGATGCCCGGAGTGGCTGGGGTGGGGTGGAACGCCTGCATCGTCGCCATGGGCATCCCTCCCCACCCCTGGCCGCTCAGTGCCTGCATATGCAAATTAACCTGCCATCTTTGTTGGGTTAATTTGCATACTCACTCCTGATTGGCTGGTGGGCATCACAAAGGTACTGTCAATTTGCATCTTACTCTTTTATTACTGTAGAGATGATTGCTAATGGCTGCATATTGTTGCATCATGAGAAAGCATTATCTTTTATGTAATCAATTCCTATGCTGGGTTTTTAGGTTGTATTATTTATTTATGCTCTGATATAAATTTTGCAATCAAAATTTTTATGGAAATATCTTTGTCATTATCTTTGTATGGTTTCTTAAACTGGAAGTCTGGAAGTGAAATTCATTTTTATCTTAAATGTCAAGATAGCACAAAGCCTGTCTTAGACTTATTAGACTCAATGCACAGTTAATATAAAACAAAATCTTTAAAGAGCCTCTTTTTAATCTACCATTTTTTTCTGTATCAGTAGATGCTTACACATGTAAATGTCCAGTGGTCTTTTAAAGACAGACCACTCTAGTCTGCAGGGGAGTGTTCATTAAAGAAGAAAGGACTCTTTGTGATTTAAAAGATACCTTTAGTGAAAAAGGCCTTCAAGAGACTCACTGAAATTATGATTATCAGAGTCTCTAATCAGATTTTAGGAAAAAATTGATTTCTTTACAATTCATAACAGAAATTAATTCCAAATGAATGATAACATTTTGGTAATGATGGATCTATTGATATTTGTAGTTACAGCTTTACTTTGAACTTCCTTGATTTCCACATGCTTATTTTTTGTCTTTCTATCTTATCCTCGAGCTATTTCTGCCCAGTAGAGGAGCAACATCAATAAACTACAAGATTTTATTAGGTTTATCCAACAATGCTGATCTCTCCTGTTAGGTTTAATTTGCTGGTCTCTTATCATGGTTGTTCCAATACATCATTTAGTGACCTTTCCTTCTCTATATTACATTAATCCTTTTATGTGCTTACATTGAAGAATGAATTATTGATGTGAGATTGTCATTCCTGATAATTATGGTGTTGTTGATTAATGCATAGGAAGCAGACAAAAAGCTGAACAACCAAGACAATACACCAGAAGCTACAGAATAACAATATTAGGACAATAGGGCAATGCAATCTTGAAGGACCATTTGTAAGCTTCCCGCTACAGGAGAACAAAGACCAGAAAAAAACACACACAAAAAAACAACTTGCTGGACACCAGGAATTGGACCATATAAGGAACTGAAACTGTCCTGAAGGCACCTGATCACACATCTGCATTCCATCCCCATTCAAGCCCACCTCACACTCAGACCCATTGACAACAAGAGCTTCCTGCCAGTGACTGCCTATAAGGATGAAACTCCACTCCTGGGTGCTGCTATCATGGACCCAATGTCCCCTTGGCTGGGTGCTGTGCAGCCCTTCCCTTTAGATATCTCTTCCCCCACCCCCTTTCCTCCAAAAAATTCAATTTTTTCTTATCCACTGTCTGAGATGGCTATTTAGCCTGCCCCCGTACAACCATGTTAACCTTTCAAACATATTTTATTCCTTTGTCTTCCATTGACTTGGAAGACCAACTTGAACGGGTAACTTAACTTCTTTCTAATAAATACACCCTACAATGATGCATCTATGTTATCTGTCAATGGGAATGATGTCCTGCATTGATTCCTTTCTTAGATGATGGAGTGTGTGTCTAATCAAGCTCACTTTAAAACACTTCACAAATACAAAGGCTATAAAAATACTGAATAAGGTTGCTATGTTCACTGTAGTAAAAATGCCATCTGAAAAATGTATTTCTAAGGAAGGGTTATAAGAAAGGAGAAAAATCTCTCTCTTTTATCCTAAAAGAAGAGGGAGCCACTCTTAGGACTCTTACCTTATTCCTTCCAAAGGAGTGAATTGAGGAACAAATGTAGAGCTACTGAGATTAGTACAAGATACCTAAAATGTAGTAGACACCTTATTGTTGATGGGAAGCAGTTTGCCACCTCAGAATATGCCTTCTTTGCAAAATTATTTTTATTCTTAAGAAAGAAAAAACCTATGACTTTCCCCCAAGAATGTAGATAATGGACCACCTCCAGGAAGGAAATTGTTATCATAAATAACTATGGCTTAAAATGAAGTATGTGGGAGGGACTGGGAGGGACCCAGTAAGGCTTATTTGATCAAAGTCCTCTCTGTGTCCCATTGTTAAAGATGCCCAGCAAACATCTGTTTACCAAACTTTTATCTGATCCTCATCTATATGTGAATTGACTTTTTCCCCTTTGAAGTCCGCACCCCTTCTCCTTAGCTCAAGATGTATACAAGCCTTAACTGCTTGATCTGTCCTGAGTCCCATTTTCTCATGGAACTCCTGTATGTGTGTGTGTGTGTGTGTGTGTGTATATATATAATAAATCTGGTTATTTTCTCCTGTTAATTTGTTTCATGTCCTTGAATTGTTAGTTCAGCCAGAAGAATTTAAAAGGGTGGAAGGAAAAATATTTTTTCCTCACCTACATTGTCATACAAATATATTAAGAGGCCATTATAGAAAACTGTGCTGGTCTAAAAGTTATCGAACACACCCACACACATGCACACAAAACCATTAGAAATGCACCAATCTTCCTTTAATATTCTGTTCAACTTAGGCTTCTTATGTACGCTTCATTAAAAGTATCTTCTAAGATTGTTTTCTCAGTCTGTTGAGATTAATAACTATATCAGCAGAGACCATTTTCAGAGAGGTTTAGGAATAAATCTGAATTCCATAGCTCTATAGAAGCTGTGAACTACAACACGAAACATCTCTGACAGTCACTGGGGTATTATTTTTCCCCTTCTCATCTGTATGTTCACTGACTTGCCAACCATACCAAAGCTTCTACAATGTGTATAAATCATATCCAAGAGGAATTGCTTTTTATTCTGAAGCCTGGAAGTCTAGGCATGCATTGCTTTAACATTTCAAACAGTGCAGTGAATATTTCATAAGTTAAGAAATGCAAGTCTTAGGGTAAGAAAATCACAGGAGGATTGGTCCCATACCACCTTTATTTGTCTTTCATGTAAATGTGTATGGGTTTTGTTTTTATTTTATTATTTAAATTTTCTACCCTTTTCAGAATTAGTGTGTGTGCATGGGCAGTGCATAGCACACCCTGATGAGAAAAAGCTTTGTTCAGGTGCTTACCTGCTCCTCCTGGGCTTGAAACCCGAATCCTAACTAAATCTGCCAGATTGTTGAAAGAGAATATATACAATTTCTTTTTTACAATACCCACAAGGTTCCTAAAACGTGGGACTCAATCAGGATAAAATAAAAATTCGCTGAAATTAACTTAAACCAAAATATATGATTATGGTTACATTGATATACATTCAGGCTTTTTAAATTGAAAGCTGAATTATTTTCTTTTTCTTCTTCTTCTATGTGGTACTGGAGGAAGGCCATGAAAATATTTCCTCCACTTCCTGGCCTGCGTAAGAAGAAATGATAATTTTGCTTACTGATGATTGTCTGGATTTGAGAGCCATTTAAGGTTTACTGGGGAAACAGAAGAAGGTTTTGAGAGAGAAGGAAGGAAGAGGGAGGAAGAGAGAGGACAGAAGGAGAGGCGGAAAGAGCAGAGGCAAGAGACTGATTCACTGAAGAAAACAAAGAGAAAAGGCTTTGGCTTGATTGAATGGAGGGTCCTAAAACTCCCCAGGGGGGATTGTTCAAGAAGGGAAAGACTAGAAAGTGAAACTCAAAAAGGACATGAAGAGAAATCTAAAGGTCTAAAAGCAAAATGGTAGGTCAGTCAAAATGTAGCAACTACCGGCGGGATTAGAACAAGATTCCCTTTCCTACATCCAAAGCCTTGGCCAGCTGGCCCTCCCCTCCACACCCGTAGCTAACATCTCACAAACTGACCTCCCAGCATAAAAGATGACTATCTTTTCCACAAACTTTAGCAGAATGTCAGCCATATTGTCTCCTGTGGGAACCCATTTTTTAAAGAGCCCCAGACTCCTATAAAAGAATGAGGAGTAGACTCCCATACTTATATTAGAGGTAGGGTGGACCTGACCTAATAACACTTCAGACTCCGTAAGCTCAGAGAGTGGATGGTGATAACCTCAATAAATAATGAATGGGTTCACTGCCCTAAAGAGTGAAAGGAGCCCTAGCTGGTTTGGTTCAGTGGATAGAGTGTTGGCCTGCAGATCAGAGGGTCCCGGGTTCAATTCAGGTCAAGGACTCTACCTTGGTTCCAGGCTCCTCCCTGGCCTGGACCCTGGTAGGGGCATGTGCAGGAGGCAACCAATAGATGTGTTTCTCTCACATTGATGTTTCTCTCTGTCTTTCTTTCTCTCATCCACTCTCTAAAAGATCAGTGGAAAAATATCCTCGGGTGAGGATTAAAAAAAAAAAAAGAGTGAAAGGAATCATAAATACAAAGACCATATGCACTATTCAGGGTTTGATCAGATGGTAATATATATGGTTGTGTCAATGTTGATATACATTCAATATATATAAATTGTTTTAACTTGGGAACTGAGGAAACACAGGCTGAATTGCCTATGGACACTAACTCTGTTCTTTCTGTTTTTGAAAACTTTGTATTATGTGCTTAAGTTTTTCTCTGTCCTACATTGCTCCAAACCCTGTTCTGATCTGCACCAGAATGGTGACTGAATTAGAATTCTTTGATTTTTTTTTTTTTTGTAAATTTAAAAATCTGATTGGATCCTTTTTTTGTATGTTCATTTTTAAATTACAATTACAGTTATAGGGGTGACATTGGTTAATAAAATTATGTCAGTTTTAAGCATACAATTCTATAATACATTATTTGTATATTTTATTGTGTGCTTGCTACCCAAAGTCTAGTCTCCTTCTATCACCATATATTTGACACCCCCCTCCTTTACTGTGAGTTAGAACTTTTATTTTTAAAATATGTTTTTATTGATTTTTAGAGTAAGAGGAAGGGAGAGGGAAACAGAGAGAGACATCAATGTGAGAGAGAATCCCTTATGCACCCTGAGGTATTAAACCCACAACCTGGGTATGTGCCCTGACCAGGAATCAAACCAGGGACCTTTCAGTGCACAGGATGATGCTCCACCAACTGAGCCACACCAGCCAGGGCCTGAACTAGAACTTTAAATACTAACTTCAGAGATTTCTTAGCCTCTCTGTCTAGGACATTCAGATCCATTGTAAGAACAGTGTCTTATCACAGGTGAGCATGGACATTCCATCTTGTGAGACACTCTTTAGAGGCGGAAATGCCTTGCTGTCCCTGGCAGTTATGCTCCCTCATGTCAGGGTGTGGGACTCACGAAGGCACACCACTTTAGATCTTGGTGAAAGAAACATATATTCAAAGAAACCTGCCCCAGGCAGTTCTTTCTCTCTAGCCAGATCTATACCTACACTCTCTGGTACAGATGGATGGATTAAATAATCAATCAATTAATTAATTTGCTCCTTTGAAAATAACTGATGCCTCCCTTGAGGTTCATTTTTAGTCTCACATTCTGCAATGCAGTTGATGGTTGGGGTTTTATAAACCAACTAGGTATTCAGCAATATGATGATAACTTGCACATTGAATCCTGTCTGAGCAGAACTGAGTAACATTCTTTGTGGCACCATCAAAAATTCTTCATCACCATCTGAAATCCTAGATCTAGTTGTTTAAAAATGTAATGCACAGTAGGAGTAGCATACAGGCAAACATGGAACAAGATACCTTAGACCCGACTGCTTTATCACTGGCACCCCTTAAATGCTCCATTATGTGACCCTCCAGAACTGTACAAGATTAGATTACTCTGTAAAAACAGTAACAATATTATACAATCCAATCCTATATAATAAAAGCCTAATATGCTAAGTGTCGGACTGTTCATTTGATCATTCGACCAGTCACTATGATGCACACTGACCACCAAGGGGCAGACACTCTGACCGGTAGTTTAGCTTGCTGCTAGGGTCCGACCAATCAAGACTGGGCGAGATGGGCCGGACACACCTTGGCACCCTCCCGTGGTCCCTCCCCGGCCGGCCAATCTTTTGTGGTCCCTCCCCGGCCTCTAAAATATTTTTTCTAATTAATTTCCTTTCAATGTGCACAAATCCGTGCACCGGGCCCCTCTAGTCCCCATATCATAGAGTAAATTATACAATGGGAATTATACTTGTTTACAATGGCAAGAGTAATAAGGTGGGTGGGGGCACTCTCTATTACCTAAAAATGAAGACTAAAAATTAAAACTATCTGGATTAGAAGGGATTTTGAAATCCAAGCAAAGGTAAACTTCATTTTGCTTTTCTTCCCCAGCCATGCTTGAATCCCATCAGGCATGGTGACATCAAGTTACTAAGAAAGCTCATGTTATTTACATCATATTTACAATATTTGAATCATTACCTCTATTCTTGTATTTTGTCTGCTACATAAGAGATTTGTATCCACAAAATCTCACTATAGTCAAGTCTGAAAAAACAAAACAAAACAAAACTAGACACATAGTTCTTTCCATGTTCCTAGTAATAATCCTTTAGTTTTCAATTTTTTAAATTTATTTTAGACTAAATAGTCACCTTTTATTCCTTACCTGGTAAGAAACACCCACAGAGAAAAAATAACCTGCCTTAATGTTGGATGACATGTTATTCAAGCGAAAAATCATGCAATTGCCCAGGGATGGTAATTATAGACTGCTAAATAAAAAGTTAAAATTTGCTGAGCGAGAGAAAATTTCATATGTTAAGCTGTCATAACAGTGTGCTTTATTATTAGAAGATATAGTTTAATTGGAAAACTTTGGACAGGGTGTTAAAAGTTCATGATTAATTTTCTAATTTGGCAACCATCTTGCTGGTGATTATGAACAAGGCACTTAATTATTTTGCTCTATCACTATTGAACTATGAATGCTCAGCCTGGCCAGTGTGGCTCAGTTGGTTAAAGCAGCATCTCATGCATTGGAAGGTCATGGATTTGATCCCTGGTCAGGGCAGATACCTAGGTTTCAGGTTCCATCCCCAATCAGGGCGTGTATTGGAGGCACCTGACTGAAGGACAATTTGAATTATATATAAAATATATAATCTGTGTCAAAGTATCAAGCAAAAATTAGAAAACAAAATATCCACTTGCACATTTAAGATCTTCCTTTTAGAATTATTTAATACTAGAGGCCCGGTGCACAAAATTCGTGCACTCGGGGGGTGGGGGTCCCTCAGCCCGGTCTGCACCCTCTCACAGTCCGGGAGCCCTTGGGGGATGTGGGGAGCAGGCCTAAGCTGGCAGTTGGACATCCTTAGCGCTGCCGCGGATGCAGGAGAGGCTTCCGCCACTGCCGCTGCGCTTGCCAGCTGTGAGCCTGGCTTCTGGCTGGGCGGCATTCCCCCTGTGGGAGAGCACTGACCACCAGGGGGCAGCTCCTGCATTGAGCGTCTGCCCTCTGGTGGTCAATGCACATCATAGCGAATCATTGGCCAGTCAACTGCCCCCTGGTGGTCAGTGTATGTCATAGTGAGCGGTTGAGCAGCCTTAGCATATCATTAGCATATTACACTTTGATTAGTTGAATGGCCAACCGAAGGACCAGACACTTAGCATATTCGGCTTTTATTATATAGGATTCCTGCACCTGCCTTTTTCTCCTTTTTTTCTTAAAATGCCATCAATAAAAACACTTACTTATTTGAGTTGCTATGAAGAATAACTAAGATCATGCTTATAAATCACTTAGCAAAGTACTTAATACCTAATAATGCTTACTAAATTACTTCTACAATTAGTATTTATTACTTAAAATACCCTACAAAGGATGAAACTTTTTCTGATGTTAAGGATAACTGTCAAGGTCAACCATGGGCTCTGATAACATTTCTACTGTCTGTAAAATAAAGAAAAAAAATTGAGCCATCAAATTATCCTAGGAATAAAAGTATGATACAAATGGCTCATACATTCCAACCAGCCTTATCTATACCAATAATAGCCTAGGTGGTCGTCACATCCTCACACTGTGATGCCCTCTCGCCATCACAAGGAAGCTGCATGCGCAGTGAACGCACTCAGGTGGGCGGGGCCTGGGTGTCCCATGGCTGTGCATGCTGTGGAGGCAGAACCTGGGGGCCGCTCCACATGGTGAAGCCTGGGGGTCCCACGGCTGCATGTGCTGTGGAGGCGGGACCCCCGGCTCTGGCCTACCTCTTTGGGGCAATCCAGGGTTCCGGGTCTTGCATGATTTCGTGTGCTGGGTCACTAGTATTTACATGCAAGTCATTTATAATTGTTTTTGAGCAGCACAGCTTTTCTATAATTTTCTTTGTTAACATTTTAAAGATCTGCCAAATAGTAGTGGTAGTTTGAAATGATGTTTTGAAAACTATAGATAATGTAGGCTCTAAGAAAAAAAAAGTGGGGGGTACAAATTATCTATTCTGATTAGATGTACTAATTTAACATGAATGTATCTGTGCATAAAAATGTTATATTCCAATAAGAGAAAGCCCAAAACATTTTAAAAAAGGAATTGGGGCCCTGGCTTGGTGGCTCAGTTGGTTGAAGCATCATCCCATAAACCAAAAGACTGTGGGTTGGATTCCTGGTCAGGACACATGACTGGGTTTCTGGTTTGATTCCTGGCTGGAGCACCAACAGAAGACAACCAATCGATGTTTCTCTCTCACATCGATGTTTCCTCTCTCCCCCTTCCTCTCTTTCTAATATCAATAAACATATCCTCAGGTAAGGATTAAATAAAAATCTATAGATTCATAAAGACCAATGGCATTTTTAAAACCATCTAGTTCAAGCTTTAATTAAGACTTGAATCATTTCTTGAACATTTTTTTAGTTTGATTTCATGTCTTACTATTTTTTTTCATTAAATTAATTGAGGTGACACTGGATAACAAAATTATGTAGTTTTCCAGTGTACAATTCTATGATACATCATCTGTATATTGCATTGTGTTCCCACCACCCAAATTAAATCTTCCAACACTATATATGTGACCCCATTAACCCTTTACTGTCTCCCATTCCCCTGGTAACCACCATACTGTTGTCTGTGTCTGAGTTTTTGTTTGTTTTTCTTGTTTGTGCATTTGTTGATTTCAATTTTATATCCCACATATGAGTGAAATCATATGGTTCTAGACTTTTTATGACTTATTTCACTTAGCATGATATCTCAAAGGCCATCCATGTTGTTGCAAATGGTAGCATTTCATCTTTTCTATGGCTAAGTAGTATTCCATTGTATATATACCACATATTCTTTATACAATCATATATTAAAAGACACTTTGGTTGTTTCCATTTCTTGGCCACTGTGAATAACGCTAACGCTGCAATGAATATACCGTGTGTGTGTGTGTGTGTGTGTGTGTGTGTGTGTGTGTGTGTGTGTGTGTGTGTGTATATATTTGCAAATAAATGATTTCAAGATTTTGGGGTAGATACTCAGAAGAGGGGTTGCTGGGCCATATGGCAACTATTTTCTTAATTTTTTGAGGAACCTCCGTACCGTTTTTTATAGTGGCTGTACCAGTTTACATTCCCACCAGCAGTGAATGAGGGTTCCTTTGTCTCCATAACCTCTCCGTCACTTGTTATTACCTATCCTGTTGATAACAGCCATTCTAACAGGTGTGAGGTGGTATCTCATTGTGGGTTTGATTTGCATTTCCCTGATAGCTAGTGAAGTTGAGTATTTTTTCATATACCTTTTAGCCATTTGTATGTGGAACATTCTTGCTAGCTGATCCTTCAGCCTTTGTTTGGACAACATCAGTGACTGGAAACTCACCGCTTCCCAAATAATCTCATGCTGAAATTTGGCAACAGGGATGCCATGGGAGAAGCACGGGTTTCCAGAGTGAGACACACTGGATATTTGGGTTCAGTCGTGCATAGTGAATGTCCTAAGTAAAAACAGTGGTGCTAACTCTTGGACTCCTCATGTATAAAATATGGGTGATGATGTCTAACTATGATAGTTTTCTGAGTTCACTTTGCCAGGACAATTATTTAATTAAACATGAATCTAGGTGTTTCTGTAAACCTATTTATTTCTGTAAACCTATTTTGTAGATGTGACTAACAGTTGACTTTAAGTAGATTGCCCTCAATAATGTGGGTGGGCCTCATCCAAGCAGTTGGAATGCCTTAAGAGAAAAAATTGAGGTTTCCTAGAAAAGAAGAAATCATGCCTCAATACTGTTGTACCAACTCCTGCTGAATTCCAAGCTGACTAGTCTGCCCTACAGATTTTAGACTCAGCACTACAGTAGTATCAACTGGGAAAGTTTCCGGTCTCCTGGCTTGCCCTACAGTTTTAACTTACCTGGACCCATTCTCTTTAGATATAGATTTAGATATAGATATAGATAGAAATTGGAAGGGATTTAAAAACTTCCTAGCCAAACTAAACTTCCTAGCTAAGCTTCATCTTATCTGTTTTCCCAAACATGCTAAAATATTACCAGGAATAGTGATATCAAAAGTTTCTAAGAAAGCTGCCGAAACTGGTTTGGCTCTGTGGATAGAGCGTCGGCCTGCGGACTCAAGGGTCCCAGGTTCGATTCCGGTCAAGGGCATGTACCTTGGTTGCGGGCACATCCCCAGTAGGGGGTGTGCAAGAGGCAGCTGATCGATGTTTCTCTCTCATCGATGTTTCTAACTCTCTATCCCTCTCTCTTCCACTCTGTAAAAAATCAATAAAATATATTTAAAAAAAAAAAGTTTCTAAGAAAGCTCATGGCATTTCCATTAGGGTCACATCATTACCATGTATTACATACTATTAACATTTTATATATGTATGTTAAATATATATGTACCCTATATGCATGTATATAGCCTATAATATATGATACATTTTATTGGCTTTGTTTCTCTGGAGAACACTGATAGATTACTTCATTGAGATACCTCTTCTGAGGATAAAAGGACACTCAATAAATCTGACTCTCCCATGGCACTTTTCCAAACATTATCTGAAAATTGTCTCCCTTTAGCTACTCTGTTAGAGTTCTAATACAGTAAATGCAATGACTGGATCCTTAATAAATTTATGTAAGAGAATACACTTCTTTTAGGAAAAGCACACTGAAGTAACTAAAGGATAAAGGGGTATGCATTTGCAACCTACTTTCAAATTTTTTGAAAAAAATATGTGGTACATAGAGAATTGCAAAGCAAATGTGGCAAAGTGTTAACAATAGTTAATTCTGGGTAAGAGGATTCAGGGACTCTTTGCACAATTTTTTAAACCTTTCTGTATGCTTAAGATTATTTCAAAATAAATATTTTAAAAAGGCAAAAAAAAAAAAAAAGTAAATGAAATGGCATATCTGGACCCAAACCAAAGCCTTGGTCTTATGAGCACCTCTCTGAGAGGACATGAAGTAAGGGCTGTCGCTGACAACACCCTTTGGTCAAGCTTACAGACGTTAGCCTGTAGGTTCACTACAATCCTTTTTCTTACAAACTCATTGAACCCAGAGTCACATTTAAAATGGAAAGATGGGTCAGCATATGAGATGATCACCATGGAGTTTGAAGATGAGAAGCATACAGGCATTCTCCATCATTGAATTATTTAATATTTTAAAACTAGATACAGTTTAATTACACTTAGACTCAGTCTGTTCTTTGTTCCACATTTTTACCACTTATGTATCATTTCAAGATGCTTCCTAGGTTCCAGCCTGTTAAAGCTTCCTCTTGGGTGAAATGAGGCACCACGATCACCCAAAGGCCCCATTTGATGAAATACCCCCGGAGGGGCATTTCCTGCGGGGCACTGTAGTGAGATTGTCATTTAAATGCAGCACACCTTTGGAACAGTACAATGTTAACCCAAAGAATAAATTTTACTTGCATTAATACACAGAGGTTACAACTTCCAGAATAAGTCTGCTGGTTTCTCTGACGCAAGTAATTGTGACCACCCAATGGAAGGAGAAGGTCACGCAAATATACTGCTTACAGGGCTAACTCGGAACCTCCCAGATCTCTTAAAACTCGGCTTCCCAGAAAACATATATTTGGCAGATGCCCTACAAGTCCAAGTCCAATGAATATAAAGATGAGGTAGAACTCTCAACCTCAGAGCTCTCTTCAGATGTACATCCCGTGGGTTCTCTCTCATTGCCTCTTGATATGTGCATGTCTGTGGCCCCTTGAGGGACAGGCAATGGAACCAGAAAGCTGAAACAAAAATTAAATCCAGATCCTTGCTTTGTACCTCTTCAGAAACTACAGGGACTGAGGTAAGAATTGGTTACTGCCTGCAAATCCTCTCCCAGCCCAGTCATTCCGGGTCCCTGGTGCACGGAGAAAGCTGTGACTGTTATTAATGCCCACCTCAGAGTAGCACAGATACCATTACTCCAGACCACAGGCCGGCCACAGACATCTGAAAATAAGGCACCACTGGTGCCACTCTGTACAAACCTGTCACCAAAATACAGAGGAAAAGTTAAAGGGCTCTGTTAACTCATGACTTCAGAGTGCAGGGAGGAACTGGGAAATGGTTATTCTGTCAGATTTCCCAAGGGCGCAAGAAGTCCTGTTTGTGTAGGGAGAGCAAGACAGTACCTTCTTGTCGGCCTCATCTGCTGTAGCAGCTCCGGAGGGACTCAGCTTTTATTTCAGAGTTAGGGGACTCACAAGTCTTTGAGCTTTTTAAATTTCCCTTTTTTGTTGTTATTGTTTTTCTTGCAGAAGTGTTTAAATTCATTTGGATATCAACACCCCCCCCCCTTTTTTTTCCTTGCAAATCTTTCCCATTTTCCACCTAATCAACGCTACACGTACTGCCCAATTCACCTTCCCTTATTGCTCCTTTGCTTAAATAAATAAATAAATCTAATTTCAAGCCTTCGCATCCACAATGAGTTTCAAATTCTTGTAACTGGTCCTCTAGAATTTGGTACAACTTCCCTTCTAATAACTCTCCTCCTGCCCTTTGACAAGGATTCCAGGCACCACTCCCGTCAAACCGCTCCTGCCTTGTCCTCTGTATTTGTGCTCCTCTGCCTCGGTGCCTTTGCTGATGACAACTCCTAGCCTTCGATGGCATCTTAACCTCCACCTGACAACATTCCACCCACTTTTTAGGCCTAGTTACAACGTCTCCTCCTTTATGAACTCTTCGTGATCACCCCAGGCAGAAACTCTTCCTGGTCTGAACTCTTGATGTAGTTCTCAAATGGCCACATGACTTGTCCTCTGGCTATATGCTTGGGGGGCCCTGGTTTCCTTCCAGGGCAGGAGTGTTGCTGTGTCTAAGAGCACAGGCTCTAGACCCAGGTAACACAAGTCCATTCTTGGCTCCTCTATTTCCAGGCTCATCATATCAGCGAGTTACTTATTAATCTAATCTCTCTATGAGTCTCTGCTTTCTCATTGATAAAATAGGTATTTATAAAGGTACCCACTTTGTACATAGGACTAAATGTGTTAGTATTATAAAAAGCACTCAGACTAATGTCATCCACCATGAGTAGTCCCCAACATTAGTGTCATTTGTGCATATCACCACCCATACAAACTCATAGTGCTTTGCATAAGGCACTTTGAAAAGGCAGGTCAAACAAATATCCAACAGATCCAGGCAGTTTGAAGATGGGCTCTTGATTTTTTAAGAGTAATTCCTCTAGTGGCAATTTAAAAGAGGATGGTATCTGGTTAATCATTTATTTGACTAAAGATAAATCAAATTTTAAATGAAATTACATAAAGATCAATCTTTAAAGTTATCTGAAGTAAGACATAAACAATCTAATCAGACAGATACTTAAAGTCATGCAGGGCACTTGGTCACACATAGTTTCAGAGCAGCGTTTGTATAGCACAGCCACCTTCCATTGGCAGGAATGGTCTCATAAGAAAGTTAAGGTCAAGAAACCAGTGGTCTTAGATTTTATTCCTGACCTTATCAATGAACCCACTTTGAAAATAATAAGATTCTCCATGTTGCCTAAAATTAAACTATGGTGATAGTCTTTTCCAGGATGTTTTTCTGATTTGTAGAATTGATACAAGGGTATAGAGTGAAGTCACATTGTTATGTTTTAAATCAATTACCTTTACCAAGTTAATTAAAAGTACATAAGGTCAAGACTACATAACCACTGAACACACATTTTCCCTCCTGGCAAAGTAGAACTACAATATACTCTTTAGGCATTACAGGTCAATATTTGGAAAAGCAATTAGCACTGATTACAACATTCTTCAGTTATTTATAATCTACATGGAGGTATCCACTTTTTAATCCTCACCTGAGGCTATGTTATCTAAGAGAGAGAGAGAGAGAGAGAGAGAGAGAGAGAGAGAGAGAGAGAGAGAGAGAGAGAAAAACATTGATATGAGAAACATGGATGGGTTGCCTCTCGTATGGGCCCGACTGGGGATTGAAGCAGCAACCTGGGTATGTGCCCCAGCCAGGAATCGAACCTGCCACCTTTGGTGTACAGGATGGCACTCCAACCAACAGAGGCACACCAGCCAGGGTGGGATACATTTTGGATCATAGTTTGGTATACAAGTCCTGAGTGATTTTCTCCACTAGTCCTTTTGATCACAACTCCTCACTCCCCTCATACAGGCCAATGTAGTGGTTATACAGATGTACTTGCAATCCCCAGAATGCACCATGCTCTCCCCAGGTTTTCTATCTCTTTACATGTGCCATGTCTTTTTCCCATCTTTCCTTCAAGTTCCAGTTCAGATGTCACCTGTTGCTCCTTTCCAGATTTTTCTGAGCAAGGTTAAACAAGTCTCTCTCTCGTCTTTTCCTAGTGCCATGATCACACCGCTATTTTCCTACTATTACAATTACTTCGTGTCTACTTCTTGATTTAACTGTGAAGACCCAGAGCACTAAGATGTGGGTCACCTCACCTCTCAGTGCATTGTACGCAGCACAAAGTTGGCCTTTAAAAACACTCTTTCAATGAGTGCAGGAGTGAACGTCTATCCCTTTTTCTCGATGAAACACTGAGCTTTCAGTCTGTGTAAGTCCCCTACAGATTCACTCTACCATACCTTTCAATGAATAAAACTGGCTTTACTGTTATTTTTAAATGGCATGTCTGTCATTTTAAGGACACTTTTCTTTTTCAATCTAAGTTCTCCCCAATAAACTTAGGGGTTTATGGACAAAGTAGCTGCTCTCACGCTTACTATTATGACCGTATGTTTGACAGCAAAGGACGTTTTCTGGGCTTCAGCACTGTCTTTTCAATGACTAGTTCCTCCCATCAAACATCCATCTGGTAATTAAATAGTATTTCCACGTGCACCACAGTCCACTGTGCTGCCGTGTTTTCTTTTTCCCATTGTATCAGTGTGGCCATTCATCACCCACTCACCAATCCATCTCTCCATGTAGCCAACAACTGCCTTTTAAACATGACTATCTACCAGGCACTGAGCTCAGGGCTGGAGACCCAGTGATTAAAAGGGCAGAAGACTTGCCCTCAATCGAGCATGCAGTCCACAGAAGACAGGCCAAAAACAACCGCCACAACAACAGATCACACGACCAGAGAAGTGCTGCCAGAGAAACGTGCAAAGCCCCGTGGGTGAAAGGCAGGAAAACGGGGCCTCTGATCGTTTGTAAGGAAAGATCTGCAAGAACTTCAGATGCCATACCTGGAAGGATCGGAAGATACCCCGGTGTCCCCCAGATCATCCTTCCCACTGACTCCAGCAAGGAAATGGGAGCAACGTCCTGACCTCTCCAGCTCTCTGTTGTCCTCACTGAGCATCAGAAAGCACTTTACTTGAAAACCAAGGAGCCCTTTCCCCTTTAGTCAGTCTGTGGGGATGAAAACATGGGAGCTGAGCCTATCAGTGCTTGTATCTAACAGCTGAGAAAGTTGTAGCCTGTGAGTCATAGCGCTTCTCCTGTGTTCCCAGGTCTGTGGGAGGAGAGGCCTCTGGTGGGCAGCACTGGCTACAAGCACCGGTGAGGAGCTCTTGGGGAAGGAAAGATGCGGGAGCCCCAGGAGAGCAGTGCAATCCTCCCACCTCCCTGAAGTGTGCATATCCCCAGTGCTACCACCAGGCCAGGCCTCAAAATAGTGTGAGAGCCAAATCCACACTTTCCAAAAAAAAAAAAAAGGGACAAATAAATTAAGCTTCTGCCACCCACCTCCCTTATGTGCAGCTGAGGAAAATCAAATGAAATAAACAAGCAAATTAGCAGCCGGTACGTGAGCTTCAGATCACAAATATGTTTTGAAGGTTCTGCCAACCAGTTCTTCCTGAGTTGGATGTGTTCTCGTTGGGAAAATAATAATTAGCAATTATACTCCCAATACTAATGCCTAACAGCTATGGAAAGCGTACTGTGTACCAGACACCATGCTTACAATTGACATGCATATCCTATTTAATTGTTACGAACCTCATGAGATGCTATTCCACAGATGAGGAGTCTGAGATTCAGAAGGGCCTAATCAATTTGCCAAAGTTCACATGTGTAGTAGATAGCTGAGCAGACGTTATGCAAATTAATACCTTAAACCTGTTGGGCAAAGGTGGGGTGAAATGAGGACCAAAAAGAGACATTGCTCGGGGCGATGGACACACAATGAAATCTGCAGACGATGTTTTATTAAGTTGTTCACTTAAAACCTGTTTGGTTTTACAAACCAATGTCATCCCAATTAATTCAATATTTTTTTAATTCTAAAAAACCCTGTTGTTCTTAATATGCTTTCCTAAGAATGCATAAAAATATTAATGTAGGATCATTAGAAGCATGAACACTGTTCCCTACCCCAGTTATTAAGCAGTCTATAAATTCATGTGATATTCTTACAATTCAACGACATAGTCCTCTTCATCCAGTCATTTCCCCCTGGCTCTGTCTTTGTAGGAAATAGTTAAAAATACTTAGTACTCTAAGTTGATGCATCACGGAGGAGAAAATAATTTTTCACAGTTGTTCCTAGTTTGCTGAGGCAATGTTTTAGTCAGATCACTACCTCTGTATACATGTTTTACACATGATTTTTTCTCCTGCTAAAAATTAGTTTTTAGTTATTTAGCATAATTTAGAAAGAATTTCTCATATTTTATAGGACAGATACTTGCAGTGTCTATACTCTGCAGTCTAAAGATTTCCCAATGGGGGAGGGGGGAGCTCTATAAAGAAATAAGTGAAAACTCAGGCATTTTTCATTTAACACGTATTACTATTACTCAGAGACAACATACAATTTACAAGTAGTGTGTGATAAAATAACCTCAAAACATTAAATTAAAGACACCTGAAGGGAAGGTAGTTAAATAGCTTCTACCACTTTAAAACTCCATGAATAGGAGTGTTAGCAGGAACCAGCCCTGGGAGGAGATCTTAGTGGTTTCAGGTGGGCTAATAAACAGACCAAGGAAAAGGCTCCCCGTGGCACACTGAGTGGGGAGGACGAAAATAAAACCTGGCTGGGCCCATTCTATGCCTAAGTATTTGGGGGAGTTGGAGACAAGGCAGGGGTCTCCAAAGAAGCCCCTGAAGCCTCCTGCGAGCATCATCAGTGTGACGAAGAGCTCATTGGCAGGTGGAGTAACAGGCCCTGTCTCAGGCCTTCCGAATTAGACTCTGCATGTTAACAAGAACCCCAGTGATTTCTCAGCGCCTTGGCGTGAGACCCGCCAGTCCAAAAACCCCATCAGAGTCTGCTCTGAACCCCTGTCCAGGCAGCAAGGGCTGACGCCGGCTCAAAACAACGGCAGTCACGTATGAACTGTCCTGCATTCTTTCTTCTCCTTCTCTCCCAGGTCACCAAATAGCTAACAATGCATGGCCTCCAAACTCGCTATCTGAACCCTTTCTTTACATATCTCCCTGGTCCTTTCTTCGGTGCGAACCAGCCAAGCTCACTCCTGCCTCAGAGCATTTGCTGCTGCAAATCTCCCGAAAGCTTCAGAAGGCTTTCTCCTTCTCAAGGTTTCAGCTGGATGCCTTCTCCTTAGAGATGTCTCCTGACAACTCCCCTCCACGTTCCCTCGAGTTCCCTGTCTTCGTTCCATTTACAAACCCTGAAGATATTTTATTTATTTGTATACTTTCTGCAAAAGAAAAAAAACAGCCTTCGACAATTTCCTTGCTTCCTTTGTTGTTCCCTTGCCCCTTTTTTCCCACTTTTCCTGCCCCTCAACCTTGATGAACAAACAGCAAGTTGGATATAGACAGCTTTCAAAAGAACTGTTCTGACAGGTGTTGTTTTTTTTTTTGGAATGGTTTTATGGCAATAATCCTGAGCAAAAGGCCCAACAACAAAAAACAACCTCCAACCATACCAACTGCAAGAGGTCTAGCATCTGACGATGAAAACTGGACCCGAGCCAGACCTTAGGACCGGCACCCCTCTTCCCACCCTGTACAATACAACTCTGCCAAACACCAACCCTCTTCCACTGCTTTCAGATGCTTCTCGAGCATACCTGCTGAATAATATCTTTAACCTTTTCTTGAGTCACTTTAATTTGTATCTTTTGACATCATTTATTATATGCCTCCTCGATGAAATTTAAACTTCTTACAGTCCTTAACATCAGGATTGATCTTTCTGGTTTCCTACCATTGCCAAAATTTAGGATGATGTCTCTCACAGGTTAGGAGCTCAATAAATAATTGTGGATGGACTTTTATTTTAAAAGAGAAACCAGCTTGTTTCAAACACCCAATATAATTGGTTCTTGCCTATCATGTGTGCTGACAACGTGTACCTTTGCTTCTTGACCTAGGTCCTTGGAAAAGGATGTTTATTTCATATTCACTAGTGACTTTACTCTTGAATGCAGACCCAATCAATGAGGCTCATCATGATCCCATTTGCACGGTTTTATGGCCTTAAATACCATCTAATCCTGCCGATAGAAAAAGCAAAGCATAGTGGTTCTTTTGTATAGACAAATGAATCAGAGCTAAAATGTACCTTCAAAAGGGAAGCCACAAAAACTCTGGAATCCTTCACTCAGGGAAAATTGTCCTTTAGTATTCTGGTAACCAAGCCTCTTAGGTGAAGGGAGGGGGAGGAAATATAAACTCCAACTTTGGGGCTCCCTTAGTATTAAGTCCCTGCACCTGAATGAGTGGTCCCTGGCATCCCTACTTAGACAGTAATCCTGAAAGAAGCCCTGTGCTCTTCTAACATGACAATGTTATGCTCATAAGCCAGACACCAGGGTTAGAACTAATTTCCTTAGCAAATGCAGGTGAAGGCACAGCTTTTATTCCCCTAGAGAGCAATGGACAAAAGAGAAATTCCACTTTCCTCCAGATACAGAGCCCCATCTAATGGCAAACAGACTGAGCAGGGGTCAGACAAAAGCCCAGGAGTAGAAAAGGAGAAAAATGAATAGATTTGAGAAGTAAAATGGAGCTAAAATTAATATTTACTGCAGATGATGGTATATATGAACTTATTTTTAGGATGCATGTGACTATATGAATTTAGTAGCCAAAGCATATAAAATTAGTTCTAACCATATGTATCAAAATAATATTTCCTGGAGACGAATTTATTTTCAACCATTCTCTCTTCTTTCACCATTGTCCCTCCATTTTATTATGCCGAGGCCCAATTCTGAGTGTCCATTTAAAAGAGTAACTAAGGTCAACGTATGAGCATAAGTTTTTCTTCTGGAAATTTGAAAATCCATGACTAATGTTTGGGTTAAACTGACATCAAGCTATATTTGATAGCACGTTCTAATTTGCTCACTGAGTTCATACATAACTTGGAAAAGTCCCCCATTTTAAATGAGAAGAAAACCATATCATGCACAATGCTATAAGAACTGTGTAAATTGAAAATTTTCTTTCATTTACCTCTTCAAATTGGATTTATCTACCAATTATTTCAGCCCTCCAAGACAAATTTGCACACATTTTTATTAGAATGCCCTTTCTTTGTAGGCTATTCTTGCAGTCAGTATGTTTTGCATAAAGCAATCGGAAGTGGCAGCAGGGTCGCCTGCTCCCTCGCAGGTACCCGACAGGGTGAGGTGCAGGTTTCTCCCAGCCAACTTCAGGAGCAAGAGTTCCCAGTTCCTGCTGATATCTTTCCTCGGGGTAGGTCCCCGCAACAGTAGCATATGCCCCCTTGATGAATCTCAAGAGTATTCAGAGCAACTTTAACTTGGTCTCTGAAATGAATTAAGTTAGGTCCTCACAGGAATTTGGAGTAGACAGAAGTTCCTCCTCATTCAGCGGCAGAGAAAGACTATTGATTTCTTGTCAGTGTGGGTATCTTCATCCCTAAGCCCCAAGTCATGTCTATTTCCAAGTCCAGAACCCTGGACTTGTCCACTCTACAGTCCGCTTTCTAAGTTTGCCAAGTGACACCTAATTGTTCCACCCTCCCGGCGGCCTCCTTTAATTTCAGTCTCGTCTGTCTTTAGCACTTATTTTGCCTGCTTCATGCTCCTTTATGAAGCCTATTTCCTTTCTCCATTATTATCATTTTTAACTCAAACTCTGCCTCTGGGTTAGTGATGGCATGAGAATGTGTCTTTTGTTAAAGTACCAGGCACATTATCTTCTATAACATTAACATACCAAGGCAAACCAGTCAATTATATCTGACGTTGGGAGAGTCATGGCCAGGCACTGAAATCATTAAAAAACAAAACCCTGCAAATTCAAGGCCAGTATCTTAAATATATATATATCAGGTAAAGTGAATAACATGAACAGAGCTGATTTTAAAAAGTGAGAGATCTACCATTGTTTTGTGTTGTTTTTTTTTCTATCGTTATGCAATATGGAGTCACCATTCTGTTATATAAGAAATCAGGCCAGAGTGGAGAAAATTCAAGGCCAACCTGACCCAGTGAGATCAGGGAGTTGAATAGAGCAAAAAGTAGAAAAATTGTAGTGGTGTATAAAACAACTACACACCCCTACACAAAATATGGTATCGAATCCTGACTCAATCTTTACTGTGACCAGATGGGCCAGGGACTTAAACTTTCTGAGCCTTAATTTTGATTTATAGAAGATAAACATAATGATAGTGGGCTTTTGAACATTGAAGATAAAATATGTAAAGTGCTTACTGCATGGCTATGGGTCAAGGGAATGTCATCCTCTGAGAAATTCTGTAATCTTCACTTCAAGAGCCTACTGATTTGGCATATTGGAGGTGATGAAGTTACAGGCTTCTCTGATTTTGGCCCTGTTAACCATTTCTAATCCAGTTGATTACCATCCTCGCTTAATGTCCACAGAGCTCCAGTCAATCACAGTGCTGGCACAGAGACCCGCTGTGGTCTCCCATACAGGCTAGAGTCTTCATTGTCTTTGCTCAGCCTTGTCTTTTATTTATTTACTAGAGGCCTGGTGCACGGAACTTGTGCACTGGGGGGTGGGATGGGGGTCCCTCAGCCCAGCCTTCGCCCTCTCACAGTCTGGGACCCCTTGGGGAATGTCCACCTTCAAGCTTAGGCCCGATCACCATGGGGATCCCCCTGGGGATGGGGGCCTAAGCCGGGAGTCAGATATCTCTCTCACAGTCTGGGGCACTCGCAGTCTGGGACCCCTCGCTCCTTACAGCACACCTGCAGAAGAGGTGGGAGAGGCTCCTGTCACCACCGCTGTGCTCGCCAGCCATAAGCTAGGCTTCTGGCTGGGCAGTGCTCCCCCACATTGACCACCAGGGGGCAGCTCCTGCATTGAGCATCTGCCCCCTGGTGGTCAGTGTGCATCATAGCAACCAGTCATTCTGCTGGTTTTTTGGTCGATTTGCATATTAGGCTTTTATTATATAGGATTTTTAAATATTTTTATTGATTTCAGAGAGGAAGGGAGAAGGAGAGAGAGAGAGAGAGAATCATCAATGATGAGAAAGAATCACTGATCAGCAGCCTCCTGCATATCTCACACTGGGGATCAAGCCCACAACCTGGGCATGTGCCCTGACTGGGAATAGAACCATAAAATCCTGGTTCATAGGTTGACACTCAACCACTGACCCACATAGTTTGGGCACTTAGCTTTGTCTTTGAATACCATTGCCTCCACTACTTCATCTCTTATTGATCAGATCCAGTTCTTCCTGCTTCATCAGCCTTTCCCAGATTGCTCCATGGCTCAGTTACCTCACCTTCTTCCAAATGTTTATTATGGATAGAACCTGTCACTTGCTAATTCCCTCTGCTGAGTCCTGCTCCAGGTATGTCAGTTATCACCAAAGAGTCAACATAGACTCAATGACATGTCTAGCCCCTGCTCCTCTCTTCTGCCCCTTCCTCCCTCTTTGTCCATGACACTGACATTCCAGTTAGGTACTATTGATTCCACTGGGCACTGATGCCTTTGCATGACATCTGTGATTCTTCCAGACACTCCTTGTGTGGGGATCATATTACCCAGTGAATAATTGCACCCTCCAGTTTCACAAACTGAACAGGATTTCTGAGGCAAAGTGAAGACAATAACTCCATCCTGTTTTGTTCTCCTCTTTCAAGGACACAAACTTTGTGCCCAGTATGCTGTATTATAAATAAGATAGTAATGTCTCATGAATATATTTACAGAGTAATTTTCAGTTCTATGTCACAGTTCTCTCCTTCTTCCTAAAATTCTCATCTGAGTCAGTGAAAGGAAATGTTAGGAACACATTCAAGAAGCTCATCATATCACTCCTCCCTCTGATGACTAAGACTTAGTTATCAGGTCAGGTTTGTTGGCTGATTCTTTTTGTTTAGACTGTATTCTCTCAGGAAGCAGTCTTTCAAACACACTAATTCTGGCAGTTGCCCCCAATGAACTCAGGCTTATCCTGGTATAAATCTGGAATGGACAAATGTAGGCATAATCATAGAACATACTATATTCATATCATTTATGGTGTTCATTTCACTCTTAATCACTTATCCCATCACTTTGTAATTTAGTTCTTTATGAGGTTTTGTCTTGTCTCTGCATCAAGATCAGAATTTTTTTCAGGACAATGAAGGAAATATAACAGGCCTGAGAAGCACAGCTCTATGTTATGACATAGTAGATATCTATACTAATAAAAGCCTAGGTGGCCCTCATACCCTCATGTAGTCACAAGATGGCCACCATGAAATGGCCGTCCCCACGTCACCACAAGATGGCTGCCCCTACATCGTCACAAGATGGTTGCCACAAAATGGCCACCACAAGATGGCTGCCACAAGATGACCAGCAGGGGAGGGCAGTTGTGGGTGATCAGGCAGGCATCAGAGTGCAGTTGGGGGCAACTGGGCCAGCAGGGAAGGGAGGTTGGGGCGATCGGGCCAGCAGGGGAGGGCAGTTGTGGGCAATCAGGCCAGCAGGGGAAAACAGTTGGGGGGAACCAGGCCTGCGGGGGAGGGCAGTTGGGGGCGACCAGGCCAGCAGGTGAGCAGTTAGCTGTCGATCAGGCTGGCAGGGTAGTGGTTAGGGGGTGATCAGGCTGGCAGGCAGGTGAGCGGTTGGGAGCCAGCAGTCCCGGATTGTGAGAGGGATGTCCGACTGCCGGTTTAGGCCCAATCCCTGCAAGATTGGGCCGAAACCGGCAGTCAGACATCCCCCGACGGGTCACCGATTAGAGAGGGTACAGGCTGGGCTGAGGGACACCCCCACCCGTGCATGAATTCCATGCACCGGGCCTCTAGTTAATAGATATTTTTCTGAGCGATTTTCAAATGAAAGTTAAATGCAGTGATAACCAGAATTTCAAAGTTACTTGAAGATGTGGTGAGAGTCAAAGAATGGGCATCTGAAGATGATGCAAAAGTAGTGTGCAGAAAGCTCTCATTCATTAATTCAGCGAATTAATGAATTTATTGGGGAGATACCAAATGTTTAGCACTTTATTAGGTACCGGACTATACTTTAAATCAGTTGCAACAGTGCCCACAAGGAGGTATCAGTATAACTAAGGAATTTAAATATGTTCAAAATACAATTTGGTGTCTTAATGACTATAACTAATATAAATGTAGGGTTATATGAGGACACACACATTCAAAGAAACCAAATAACGTTAGAAGGTTGTGAAATTAAGGGCTTACAAATGAGCACTTAGAACTACTGTTGAAATTACTAGATAACTACAAGATCATTTTTGTGTGATTTCCTTTATAAATAGGTACTTCAAGTTTAATGCCAATTAGGAGACCATCCCTTATGTGTATGGCCTTGATGGTGGTGATGGCTTCACAAGTGTATACTTATCCTCAAACTATCAAGTGGTATACATTAAGTATATACAGCTTTCTTGCATGTCAATCATATATCAATAAAGTAGTTTTTAAAAAAGAAGACAACATCTCTTTGCTCTTCTTCATTGTGGAGGATTGAGAGTGGAGGTAAAACACCTGAAAGTTGTTAAATGTCAAGGTGACCTGAACAGTTGGTAATGTTTTGGGGGCAGGTCCTTATGTACCCAGTAGTAATTAGACCTGGTGCTCTTGTCCATTTCACAAAGAATGAAAGAATGGCTCATTCTTCCTGCACAAGGCAAGCAATGATAAGTGGGTAAATGAGACCAATGCCCAGCTTTCTGTACTGACTTTTTGATCAGAAAACTCAAAATGCATGTTTCCCTACAAGCCACTCAGGCAGTGTTAGAATCTTCTCTGGGATAGTCAGACCTTGAATTGAATCAGATTAGGATAGTTAGGTTTCCCTATGTAACAACCATTAATAACAGTAACAGAAACAATATGATGCTTATTATAATAGTCTTTTTTAAGAATTTTATTAAATATCCTGCAAACTGTGTAAAGTACCTGCTTTAATGTTTTTCAACCATGGTGAGAGTTACTAAAAAAAAAAAAGATTATGTGACTGTGGAGGTATGAGCAGAACAAGGTGGAGTTAACACAAAGTATACTATAAACGTCACTCTTTGCCAGCAGGAAGATAATTTTATTGTAAGAAAATAATAAAGTGTGCAATTTGGAAATATTGGCAAGAAATTTTACTTCCAATGTGTCAAATGCAATATTAGAATAAGAATTTTCACTGTAATTGATTTATAAAGTAAATACGAAGAGCATATTATTTTCTTTTAATCATTAAAAGCTACAGTTGACTTTTAAAACATTTCACTATTCATTCTTTCATAATTTAATTAATTCAGTTATTTATAAGAATAAGTTAAGGGGCTATTAGGTGCCAGACATTTATAAAAACTCATTCAATTATCAGCAAAGGATTCCCATTTGCCAGGTACTATTATAGGAATGATGACTGCCCGATAGGAAAGAATCAATGCCCAACCTTAGGATGTTTATAGTCTGGCAGGGGAAATACAGAGATGTGGAAAGAAGCTAATACAGGGGAGAGTGATGTCATAAATAATACACTTTGTTCCAATGTTAAGGCAGATATGGCAGATATTTGCATTCACGTCTAAACATCTAGCATTACTTGATTCTGATTTGTGACAGATTTGTTTCTAAACTTACATTATAAATGCCTCCTTGGTATATTCAAACCACAGTTACTGGGTTTAGCATGTGGAAAACACTTTCTTGAACCTGTAACAGTTTCCAGACAAGAAACAACATGCCTGTGGGAAAGGCACGCTGAATTTGCTACTGATCTTTATAACTGAAACATTTGGGGGAACTTCAATGTCCTGTCCCAGAGTTCCGCTTAAATCCTGCTCTTCATTACATCTCACAAAGCATGCCAGACGCAGAGGCCAGGCACTGGCTCACTGGGTGGGATATAAGACTTGGCAGCAAGAAAGATGCTTAATGCATTTACCTTCTGATTATTAGGAGACCACCATTTGAAACAGTCATTTCCAAGATATGGTTGTTTCTTAGTAAATGCAACAGATTGTCGAGAACTAGTTATGTGGCATATATCACAAGGGTGAATCAGCTATAACTCATGGGTGAATGATGAACAGAATTTAGGGCAAATGAGATCAAACTATAATTTACCATCCCTTTCAGGACAGTTTTTTCTTTCTTAAGATCTTCTAATCATGTATTTCAGAAGGTTCTGGCTTAATTAAGTGTTCTATTTGATGAAAGGTTGGACGAATAAAACACTCCCCTTCCTCCTGGGGAAGCATGTGTTCATTGTGCTGCCAGCTCACAAACATTAATCTCTCTCTCTCTCTCTCTCTCTCTCTCTCTCTCTCTCTATATATATATATATATATATATATATATATATATATATATATGTGTGTGTGTGTGTGTGTGTGTGTGTATATATATATATATATATATATATATATATATATATATATATATATATAAAGCCTAAGTGACTGGTCAACCCATCCATCAGTAGCATGACATGCACTGACCACCAGGGAGAAGACACTCAATTCAGGAGCTGCCCCTTGGTGGTCAATGAGCTCCCACAGCAGGAGTGCTGTTCAGCTGACCAATGGGTGCTGGGCTCATGGCTCCCGGTCCCGGCATCTGGACTGACTGGGCACGAGCCCACGTCCACTTCTATGGTGCCATGCAAGGAACTAGGCTGTGATGATGAGCGGCTGCGCTGGTTGCTCTAGGACAGGCGCGTGGTGACCATAGTGGAGCAGCAGCAAGCCTACCAAGCAGCAGCAGCAGGCGCAGTGGGGCTGGCATAAGCAGGAGCAGCACAGTGTCTGGCCTGGGCTTGGGCTCCTCCCCTGCCGCCTGCCATTGCGCACTACTTTGTGCTGTGCGGGATTGTCATGGACAGTAGGCTGGAGCCCAATGAGCTGGAGGGTAAAGCCAGGCTGCGGAGGCGTGGAGGTCCACTGATCCCCACAGGCCAGGCCGAGGGACCCCACCGGTGCATGAATCTGTGCACCGGGCCTCTAGTTTTGAATAAAAGTTATAAGTTAGCTTAGACATTGTATTATGATAACTGTACTTCCTTCGCTTACATTGTATCAGTTTTGATAATCTAATTTGCATTGCCTATGTCCAGAAGATGCTCAGGAACAGGGAAGGAGAATTAGGTACACATTTGAGAATTACTAGAAGTTGGGATTCTGGGCTTGGAAATTCATTGATGCCTTTCCAGTGTGTCAGCTTTGCTAGCAGCCAACTCTAAAGTCCATGTAAAGTGCTTTGAGTTACTGCACACCCATGACATTTCCAATATTTACAGTCTAATTCCTAGTAACTGAAATAATGTACTCTTTGTACCTCAATTATTATATATGGATTTTTTGTAATACTTGTGGTTCTATTTATTATACTTTTCACTTGCATGGCAGAACTAGGAAAATTATGTGTCAAGAAAGAAGAATGTTGACATCCAAGATTTTAGGTACACTTTACTAAGTCATGGAATGATGGGAACAAACTTGCTCACGGGTACAGCTAACATTGTGAGGGGTTAGTCTTCAATTTTAAGACTTTTTAGATTAGAAGTCTACACAGAGATGGCATATATGTGATGTTGATGACAGTTTAATCCAAGTAGATTATCCTGGAGGACATTTCCTGAGATTTAAAGCCTAGCTAAATTCCAGTACCATAGAATGAAAATAGATTTAAACCCTTAAACTTTTCTATCACAATTAGATTTCAATCTACTTTGAATTGCTATCATTTTTATAAAATCACATTTTTGAGTCACATTTCAATACCATCTGCAATATTTCCAGTGCTGGAGATAGAACTCATATTTTCAGTCCTGATAATTTACATCACATTTTCCAGCCCACAACGTTTTTACTAAACATTGTAGAACTCGCTGTTCTTTTCAACCATCCCATAATGGCATTTCAGCTAAGTAAAGGCAAGTAGGAGAATAGGGTTTGATTTCCAGTCATCAGAATTGACAAAGAATTACCTGACTCAGTCTTCATATAATTGAGAGCAAAAGGCATATACTTGCCAATTCTGTGAGATACAAACAGAGATGAATAAGAACTGGTCCTTACCTTAGAGGACTCACATTCTACTGAGAGAATCAAATGTAGAAGTATGTTAGGGTCAAAATAGACAATTGAGAGTTGGCCAGATACAAATGGCAGGGTGTAACAAACACTGCAAATAGTAATGAGGCCAAATAATGTCCGTGCACAGGAGGCCAGAGTCTTGAGACATAAGAAGAAGCCCAAGATCACATAAATGTTAAGTGTCAGAGTTGGGATTCAGTCTAGGCCTTACGTACAGTCAATGTCTAGTAACCTGATAGTATATTTACAACCACAATTTGCTATAGTCTGCCTCTTCAAAATAGATGAGGGTAGCTGGCTAGGATGCAGCCTCCTAGCGACTTCTGCCCAGAGAAACCCACAGCCAACAGCATGCAAAGATTCAGAATGTTACTTTTTTTTCTCAAGCATTTGAGGTCTATAAAAATAAAAATTCAAACTTTGTGACAGCATGTGAAAGAAAACCTTACTTTATTTACAAAGGCAATGAGACATTTAATGAATGAATATCTGGTTTTTGTTCCCTTATTTTACATTAAATATTTTATACCCTTAATACTTAGGTAACATTACAGGTCACTATGTGATTTTAAAATGCCTATTACTAGGTAATGGCAGTAAACTATAAGAGGATAAGACACCCTTGATCTAGCACTGGCCAGGATGAACCAAATACCGATTGGCCCCTAACAAAAGACAGAGATATTTCCTACTGTTAAAAACACAAAAGTTATGATTTTGATCTGAAGCACAAGTTTTGATTTTCATTCATTCATTCCCTAGGTCAGCTCTGTGTATTGAATATGTATGCAGCTCTATGATTACCGTCTCAGAGAAGAAAGACAACTACCCTGGTCTCAAGAATACTGCATTTTGGTGAGTCAGAGCTACATTTCCTTGAGTATACTTACTCAAAAGAAATTGTTGGATTTTTCCCGACTAGAAGAGAACTTCTCTGAAAATGGATGACTCAGTCATACAAAATGATGACTCTGGTGTACTATTGGGGAGCCTTATGACAATGTAACTTTCAATGAAATGATTGGAGTGAAAGTGACGCTGTGAGTTAGCTGTTTCCTCTGGCAGAGGTGTTCATGTGCTCTGGCTCCTTAGAGGATTGTGCCAAAGAAGGCTGGGCTGAAGTTCACTTCCATTCATTTTGTGTGTCTTTCAGGCTTTCTTCCCCAGTTATTTTCCAAGCTTTAAAGTGTTCCCTATTATTTTAACCAAATGTGCGTGGTAATGGAAAGGACGCGATATTTTCAGCAGAATGGCTTAATTAGGTTTAAGTCAGCCGTACACACCAAGGAGGGTAGGTTTGTTTCTAGCCATAAAACGGTGCGGGCGATGTGCGCTGTGCTCCTGAGGAGGGAGCACAGTGATTGATGTGCTGGTAAAACGATGAAGGGAAGGATGAAGCCTGAGAGATAAAAGTCTCCAAAGGGAAATAAAGTAGGAGAGCAGCTTCCCCCATCTTAACTGAAGCATAAATTCAGGAACAGGAGCTGAGTTTTCATTTGAAGCACATAGTGGGAGAGAATTTAGCGTGTGTTTCTGAGTGTTTGTATACCCATGTGTGTACTGGAAAACACGTAAGGCAAATTATTTTCATCCTATGCATGAAGAGTTTTCAAAATATTTAGCCGAGACCGGTTTGGCTCAGTGGATAGAGCGTCGGTCTGCGGACTGAAGGGTCCCAGGTTTGATTCCGGTCAGGGGCATGTACATTGGTTGCAGGTGCATCCCCGGTGGGGGATGTGCAGGAGGCAGCTGATCGATGTTTCTCTCTCGTCGATGTTTCTGGCTCTCTAACCCTCTCCCTTCCTCTCTGTAAAAAATCAATAAAATATATTTAAAAAAAAAAAAATATATATATATATATATATATATATATATATATATATATATATATATATATATATATATATATATATTTCTAAAAAAGGAAATGTTGCAAATGCCGAAGTATTTTTTTACTGATTATTCCTGAGAGACATCCATTTAGTCAGCATTCGGGGGAGACGCACGGAATCAGGGACGGGCAGGAACTGTCCCACTGCTGATCCAGCAGACCAGAAACACACAACATTGCTACCCTCCCAGAACTGAATGCTCTTAGTTCATCTTTTCTCTCTGCAACCACTTGCCTTTCCCACACCCCCACCGTCTGCCGGAATCATTTTCTTACAATGTAGATCATATTACATCACATTCATATTTGTGATCACTATAGCTGCCCTGTTCTGCCCTTACCTGTGTACCCAACCTCTTCCTGCATTCCTCCCCACACTCCAGGGTCAGGCTTTTCATTCTACAAATATAAAATTTATTTTTATCCCACGGCGACTTGGCCAGACTGTGCCCTGAGCCTAGAATGCCTTCACACCTATTCCCCATTAGTTAAAATTCTCCCCACTTTTTAGCTGTGCAGCTGAAATGTCTCTTAGGCCTTGAAGACTTTCTAATACTCTTAGCAGTTTTAATAATCTTTCATCTAAACTTCTGGAGAATTTTGCTTGAAACATTAAAATGTTCAACTCCTTTTGCCTGAGGTAAGCTATTTACATGCCTGTTTTACTTTGAGTGTGAACTACTTGAGGGCAGGGCAGGAAGGGATGCTAATTGGTTTCTTGCCACCTACTTGACTTACCTCTGGTTGACATTCAAAAAAAAAGGTCTGGAGAGCAAACAAATATGGAGCCAAAAAGTATTTATGATTCACATGAGACTTTCATGATGGAATCAGCTGCCTCACTATGTTTTCAAGATTTTGTTCTCAGGAGACCTCAGAATGAGGTTAGTTGCACAGATGAGAACATTCACTGCTCTCTGCAAAGAGGAAGGGACACACCACATACACAGGTGCTACTTAAATGTTTTTATGAACCACCTTGGGGACTGCATATCCCATTATATGGGGCATGCTGTTACCAGCAGTGCTTTGAAAAATCTCACCTCCTTACCTGTCTTTATTCCTCTTATGTACATGCTTGCATATAATATAATCCCAAGGTGGGCAAACCTTTGCTTTAAAACGCGTTAAGAAGAAAAAATGCCTTTAAGCTAAGGAACATTGCACATGTTTATGGCTTTGTTATGAACTTCTGAGAAACAGAATTGGGAAATCTTGAGGCTTTTTTTACTTTATGGGAAGTCTGACATGCATCATCATAAAAAGCGCACCTGCCAGTCTTAGGACAAAGAACAAAAATGAATGTAAAACCGATATAAAGTTGGAGTACATAAAGTTTCTATTCATTTTAAAAGAAAATATGTGAATTCACATATACTTAACTAGGGAAATACATCAATTCACTTTACTGCCTTTTACGTGCAGAGGGCCCTTCTCAGCCCCGTGTTTTCATCCAGGACAGTGGAACTGACTATGTCTGTGCTCCTAGTCAACTATATGCTCTTCGAAAGGCTGTGTAAAGAAAAGGGAAGCTGGGTTTCCTAATACTGGGGTCAAAAATACTTGTACATTCTTTTCTACATTGATGACTTACACAGATCAGAAAGATGAATTACTCTAAAGAATAAAAATATGTATCTGACAGAGGAGAGCATTTTGTGATGATATTAATAAGGAGAAATAATTGTATTATCACACGATTATTTACCCTCAGAATAGATTCAATTTTCTCCCTTCTCCCCTTTTTTCTTTCTTTCTATGTATGGTGTTTTAGCATGGGACCCATTGTTCTTCAAAATATTGAAATAACAGGCTGAAATTATTTTGGACTCAATGAATAAGACTTAAAAGCTTAGTGATATGGAAGGTTCTCATGAAGCATTCTTGCTATAGTCATTTGCTAGATGCTAATGCTATGAAGCATGCAACTGGATTGAGTTTTATCCCACAAGTGTGCCCTGCATATCGAAGTCCTGTTTATTGACAGATTGGCAGAACTCTTCTAAATGTGCATAACCCACCTTGCCACTCAACAGGACCAACAATCATCTACCAACTCAGCTCATTTCTGCCATGATCTGTACTATTTCCAACAAATTTGAATATTGTGACTACTTGAGTTTTGTATTCTCATGAGAAGTAATGTTATAGACTAGTAAGTCTTTAGAGGATTGGGAAGTGATATTTACTATACTTTAGAAAAATCAATTATTTTCAAATACTTTCGAACCTTACATCTATATCCAAATGATTATCGTAGGCTATAACTTATTGACTGAGTTCCATTTAGTTTATTTTCAGAAAGTATGAAAACTATAGTTATAAAAAAAAACTTTAAAAGTCAAGTGGCCCAGAATAAACTTACTTTATTTTTTTCTAAATTAATGCATTTTACTTATATATTTTTTAGTTTCTATAGTTGATATTAAAAGAAACTCTTGCTTTGGAATGCATAAAATTCAAATACGCTGTAAAAATGTAATGGCTTAAGGTCAGAGAACAAGAATAACTGTGGTTTCCTCAGGTAATTGTTAATAACAAAGTTAAATTATATCATGGAGGAGGAAGAGAGTTAAAGAGAAAGATAAGAGGATCTGATCAAACTATGGGTAATAGTTGAGAATTGTTTCTAGAACATAATAGACAAAGGTGGAAAAAAGAGTACCTAAATAAGAATATACTATTTTAAATTCTACAAGCCACAATAACAATAGAGTATGTCATTGTATCACCATTTTTAATAATACTTAGATGAACAATTTAGAATGATAAATAGTTTCAAAGAAATAAAAGGCATAATAATACTATAATCTTCTAAACTGGAGTAACCTTGAAGCGTATTTATAAGATCATATGCTATGAATTGATACATTTCTATAATGTAAATATTTAATGGCAACACATTCTCTACTGCACCTTCAAAGGTACAAGTGTTTATTCCATTGTGGTTCACAGTAGTTAGTTAAAGAGGAAGTCTCTTTAGCTTGCAATTTTTGGCTACTGCGTTAAACTAGCATCCATAGCATTCTTGTGCCTACTTTACAAATATATGAAAAGAACTGCTCTTTCCGCTTGAGAAAAATGACTCAATTATTACTATTTATATTCTCCTGAATCCAAGGGATCACCATTTTTTAACAACCCATTTAGTGGACTTAGAAAAAAAAAAAGGAAAAGCTATGTTATTCAAAACAGCGTGGCAGCACACAAAAGCCCTTAGAGAAGGTGATAAATGATCAGTTGTCTCTCTCAAATCTTACCTGGTTTACTGTTCTTAAAAATCCAACCCTTGCTGTCTACCATGCAAATCTGTTGGCCACTGGGTGAGATCCAGACTGAGTAGTCGATCATGATAATTCCAACATGTCATGGACAGCAGCGTCTCTCAGATTCCCACAAGCCAACTGCTTGAAATGAACCTGCAACAAACAAGGTATTCCTTCATTTTAATGGAAAAATAGTGAACCATGTCCTAAGTCCAGAAGGCATCACTACTTAACCAATACAGGAATAGTAAAGAAGTGTGTGAGAGGCCATAAATGCCTCGGAAGATGCTGATAAACATTAAAGCCAGAAGACTGACGTTTATTTCCCATAAAAGGTGCTCCTCTTCATGTGATTATGGATCTACTGAAGCTCTCAGTATACACACACATGATTGATATTATAACTCACACATTTTATAGTGTGTACCTTTTCTCCTTCATGTAGGTGACCACTAGGAGTACTCAGAGTATTTTTGACTCTATTCATAATAATCTCAAGGTACCTAGGCAATGACGTTCACCAGGGCAAGACCCAGAGGAAAATTAGCATCTAGAAGAAAATCCATATGAAGGTCTAGATACAGGACAGTTTCCTTAGTGAGCTGTGACACTGCAGTCTGTGTCAACATTCCCAGAATAAAAATTGCAGTATCTCTGAAGGAGACAGTGCCTGAGAAACTCCTTTGGGGGGCATATGTGAGGGGCTGCAAACTCGGCAGCAACCATCCTATCTAATAAAAAAGTAATATGCAAATTAACCGTCACTCCGCGGCAAAAATGGCGGCACCCATAGCCACAAGATGGCGGCACCCAGTCCTCTCAGCCCCACCAGAGTCCCCCAGTCTCAGAGAGGGCTGCTGCTGAGAGCCTGCAGGGTAAGTGGCCTGGCAGAATGCTGCCCAGAGGCCCTTCTGACCCTTTATAAAAAACAAAAACAAATTCACTTCCACAGTGTGATCCCCTGCCAGCGGCGGCAGCTGGGGTCTCAACCACTGAGTCACACCAGCCAGGCAGATATGGAGGAATCTTAAATGTTTCTTTTTTTAAAAAATATATATATTTTATTGATTTTTTACAGAGAGGAAGGGAAAGGAATAGAGAGCTAGAAACATCTATGAGAGAGAAACATTGATCAGCTGCTTCCTGTACACTCCCCACTGGGTATGTGCCCCCAACCAAGGTACATGCCCTTGACCAGAATCGAACCTGGGACCTTTGAGTCTGCAGGCCGATTCTCCATCCACCGAGCCAAACCAGTTAGGGCTGTCCAATATGTTAAAGAAAAACCCTATCTAATAAAAAGGGAATATGCAGGGGAGGGCATTTGGGGGTGACCGGATTGTCAGGGTAGGGCAGTTGGGGACAATCGGGCTGGCAGGGGAGCAGTTAGGCGTTGATCAGGCTGGCAGGGGAGTGGTTAGGGGGTGATGAGGCTGGCAGGCAGAAGTGGTTAGGGGCAATCAGGCAGGCAGGCAGGCAGTTGGGAGCCAGCAGTCCTGGATTGTGAAAGGGATGTCCGACAGGCAGTTGGACATTACCCGAGGGGTCCCAGATTGAAGAGGGTGCAGGTTGGGCTGAGGGACACCCCAGTGCATGAATTTCGTGCACTGGGCCTCTAGTTATCTATATCAAAACACAGACTATAAGACTGTGGCCAGCATGAGCATGTTGTAGCCTGAGTCTCGACACAAGAGCCCAGGAAAGTAATTAGATCATTAATTTTGGTGCAATCTACCACTTATTTAATTGTTCAACTATTTATGTTTATATGAGTAAATATGGTGTTTAACCTTCATAAGCATTTTTAACTTCCATTCAAGGACAAAAATCCCATGCACCATTAACAACTCTTAATTGTACTCATACCTGCCACACAAATGATTCTGTTCCATAGAAATTTAGAAAGATACTACTGAACAGATTTGCTCCTTGGTCTTTTCAGGACAGCCTTTAATAACTATTAGAATGTTTTAGCGACTACAACTATATTTAGTCCTACATATACAAAAATTTATTGTTATTATTTTCTAAGTAGTGTGAAGAGAGCTTGTGCAAAGTCTGCATGTGAGTGGCTGTGCTGCAGATTCATGGGCACAGGTGCAAAGACAGATTTTAACAAACCACAAACTGATGTATCCTCATGCACCTGTGACTAGAGATTCAAGTATCCCCAGGGGTTATGTGGAGATTCGGGTAAAAGATGCCGCAGTAAGAAATCCTATTGCGCCATTGCAGCAAGAATGGCAAGGGCTGAAGTCCAACACAGACCTCAGACTAAAATGCAACACTACAAAATAAGTCCTTAAAAAAAAAGACATGTATACTGGGACACAAAATGACTATTCTGCAATTCAAAACAGGAGTGTCATTTTGGCAAAAACAGGAGTGTCATTTTGGTGTTATTATTGACACACACAAATACACACACACACACACAAATGGCTAAAATTTTCTAATTTATTGATCCAATTTCTTGTACTTGTTAAACTAAACTTTAGTCAACTTCTAGATGCAAAATATTTCTTTTCATGCCAAAAATTACTTCTTTTCTTCGTTAAGGATATTCTGAAAGGTATCAAATCAATCCCATTATAGAACAAATATGTTTCCATGAGTGGTAACATTTTTGGTCTCTTTGCTACCATGCAGGGTATTTTAAGAAGTCATACGTTGGTTAACCAAATGATATTGAAGTGTTTATAAACATAATCTCCAAGCTACCAAACTTACTATAAAGTGAGGAATTTTTTAAAGCTACTTGATTTGGAAGCACCCATTCTATTGCATTGGTTTGAAACTTTATTCTAATAACAACTTTCAGAACAAAAAATACTTAAAATATTTTTTCAGTTTCTTCTCAAATATACTAGCAATCAAACAAAACATGCAGAAAATGCTTTTTGAAATACTCTTAAAAATTAAGTGATTTTCACTAAAATCAATATGGTTTTGAAATGGTTTCATTTTCTTCTATTTTCTCATCTTATATTTTCTGAGTCTCTCCTTAATACTGGATGACTAGTCTAAAATCAAGATCTTGTAACATAGAAACCCACACATGAAACTTATATGTCCATGTTGACCAATGTCACCCAATCAATTTAATAAATAAAATTTTAAAAATATACAAATACAAAATAAATGCTATTCTTATTTTTGAGAAACGTGTATTATTTTAAAAATGAATGTTCATCCCTGACTGATTTGGCTCAGTGGATAGAGCATTGGCCTGTGGACTCAAGGGTCCCAGGTTCGATTCCAGTCAAGGGCATGTACCTTGGTTGCGGGCATATCCCCAGTGGGGGATGTGCAGGAGGCAGCTGATTGATGTTTCTTTCTCATCGATGTTTCTAACTCTCTATCCCTTTCCCTTCCTCTCTGTAAAAAATCAATAAAATATATTTAAAAAAATAAAAATGAATGTTCAATAAGTGCATTTAATTGTATGTAAATTATACTTCAATAATTTTAATTTAAAAATTTTAATGAATTTTTGACAATATTCAAAGAGATTCTAGATGGGGCATGTTATTCAGAATCCATTGATAAAATGCTGTTGTATATGAATTTTAAACAAAACATGACCAAAATAAAAACTGAAAAAAGAAGAAGAAATTCAAGCATTCACAAACCCTGCTTTTTTGTTTCTTGGTCTGGCCTTAAGTGCTCTGTAATTGAGTTACGGTCTTATTTGCCTTTCTTTATGCACACTGTTACTACCCTTTTAGTTATCATGGTGCTTTGAAAAAGCTTTACAAAGGGTCCCCTCAGCACTTAGGCATTCATTTCATAGGTTATTGATTTGTCCTTGTTGATATGTTGTTCTTTAAACTTTATCTGGGGCATGTGCTTCATCTTCCCCATGGAGGCATGTTGCATAGCCCTCTGGGTAGCTGAGGTAACTGGAACTGCTCAACATTCTGTGAGCTCAGTGCATTTGTTAAATGACTGCTTGGTATATTTTGCAAGCTTTGTATCTAACTCACTCATTTGCATGTATATATGTAAAAAATATAAACATTAACAATGTAGCAATAGGTAGGTTATCAATGAGGCTTTCTGTCTTAGAGATTTCACATCTGTTCCCTTTTATTAGTGACTGGAGGCCCGGTGCACGAATTCATGCATGGGTGGGGTCCCTCTGGGTGGCCTGCAGGGATCGGGCCAAAACCTACAGTCCAATGCCGCCTGCAGCTCCTACCTGCCGCTCCTGCTCATCCCAGCCCCACTGTGCCTGCTGTGGGCTCATGCCCAATCAGTCCCGATCAGGAGAGGCTCATGCTGCTACAGCAGTGATCGCCAGCCATGAGCCTTGTGTGTGGGGCCTTCCCAAGGGGAGAGGCCTGCAGGATGGGGCTGAAACCAGCTCTCTGACATCCCCTGAGGGATCCCAGATTGCAAGAGGGTGCAGGACAGGCTGAGGGACCCCACCATGGGAGGGCTCCAGGGCGTGTCCAGCCCATCTCGCTCAGTCCCTATTGGCTGGACCCCAGAAGCAAGTTAACCTACCTGTTGGAGACTCTGCCCCCTGGTGGTCAGTGTACATCATAGCGACTGGTTGACCGGTTGACTGTCTGCCCCCTGGTGGTCAGTGCATGTCATAGCGAGCGGTTGAGCAGCCTTAGCATATCATTAGCATATTATGTTTTGATTGGTTGTTTGTTCTGCCTTTTGGTCTATTTGCATATTACCCTTTTATTATATAGAATATTGGAAAAGGGAAGATGCCACTATTTTTCAGTCACAAAATGATCACTTCTAAATTCCTTTTTTTCTTCAATTAATCAGACATAAAAGTCATAGGTTATTTCCCAGTAGACCAGGCTCATCAACAAAAATTGATGTTACCTCTATGTGGCAGTTGCTATCTATTTTATATACAGTTTCTCATTTAGTTTTCTCATAAAACATGAAAAGTATGTACTTTTAATAATGTATAGTAATGAAAATAGGATCAGAGAGTTTAAGTTACTTGCCCAAGGGCATAGAGACTTTGGATAATGGGGTTGGGACACATGTGTAATTAATTGATAGTGTGGTACTGTCAATTATTTCTAAGTTCTTACACATTGAATTTGAGCATTTTGGTCAACCTACAGATGAAAATCTGAATCTCAGGAAAATCAGGTAACTTACCAGAAGTATTAAGATCATGGTAGAGTATGGATAAGTACCTTACCCATGATGCACCTGTCTTTCTTCCACACCACTCTCTTACCCAGCTTACTTGGAGTGGTATGTCTAAACAACTATAGATGTCCAATTCACTTGATTTTAAAGAACCATGTTTTGGGTAGTTTTATTTTAAAAGGAGATGCCAAGGCCAACAAACAAAATAACAGAAGATCTCTGAGTAATCAATTTTAACTGAGCTTAATTTTCTGAAAGCAACAGATGGCATCTTTCTATCTTATAAGCTATTTTTCCAATAAGAAAACATAGGCCAACACTGTGTGCATAGATAGTGACAGAGCCCATGATTAGATTAAAATATAAACAGTACACTGGTGTTTTGCTGATGCTCCATTATTAGCAATTGCAAACTTGAAATAATCTTCCAAAATATTCATTTAACATTTTCAGTTCAGAAAAGCAGCAGGAGGCCCCTTACGTGACACAAAACAAAATCTAGGGCAATTCTATCAATATTTGAGAACCCAGGGTCTGATACTCAAACGTCTCTCCTTTTTTCCATCTTTGTTCAAATATGCCGAATTCTGATTTTGATTATGACCTAGAAACTTTGTCAATTAAAATAGGCCATATCCCCATTTGCATTTTCTTAAAATGAGGGGAATACAATTAGTCCTGTTCCCAGATTTTCTACAAATGAAACTGGTCTCCCATCCTTTTTCCTTCCTTTTCTGTTTTCTCCATTCTCCTTTCCTTTTCTTTTTCTTTCCTCCATTATATTCTTCCATTGTTTTCTCTTCCTTTCTTATTTCCATCCTTCCTTCATTTCTTCTTTTTCTTCGTTTCTGCCTTTTCATTTTAACAAATATTTAAATGTCTATTGAGTTCTATATGATGTTCTGGGTTCTGAGGAAAAGGCAAGCACAGAAACTCAGCTCATAGTCGAGAAGCGTGAGCAGAGAAGTAAGCCAATATAATATGGAAGGGGATTAGGGATGCAGGCTGCATTGATTCCTTCAGAATATGTCAGCCTGGGGTAGTAAAATAGTTCATAATTCAACTCTAGCTTGGCCTGGTCAAGTTAGAACTTTGAAGGGATTAAGCAAAAACAACAATACAAACTAAAAGACAAAAAAACCCCCCAAAAAAACAAAAAAAAACACCTTACAGACGCACACAACTGTATGGTGATTACCAGAGGGGACAGGAGGGAGCGGGGCTGGAGAGATTAGAGGGAGGATAAATGATGATGGGAGAAAACTTGCCGTGGGGTGGTGAACACACAACACAATATACAGTAGATGTATTATAGAATTATATACCTGAAACTTATATAACTTTATTAACCAGTATCAGACCAATCAAGTCAATTTAAAAAATTTTTAAAAATCATCATTACATACCTCATATACCTTGAGTTTTCTATGGATTAGAAGGGGATTCTTTAAATCTTAAAGCTCACAAACTAATGTCCCAGGGTCAGCCATGTCACTTACGTGTGAATACAGCTTGGTTGACTACAAGCAGGAGTGAACGGGCCAACAGTGACCTGAAGAAAGCAGGCTCAGCCCAAGGGCTTTACAAACAACATTCTAAACCTGCCTTTTGCCATTAACTCATTTTGGTCCTCACCCACTAGAATGCCATCTCGCTTTATAATTATTGAGGAGCCACTGCCCACTACTATCCAGAGGTCAGTCCCATTCCTCCACCTTTTGGCAAAATCCATGGTGGGTAAAACTCTTCAAGAAATCTTTCCAGTGCGGGGGAGGCCCTCTGGACTAGATCATCAAAATCACCAAAGAGTGTGGTTAATAATGTGGATTCTTGGGTCCCACACCAGAACTAATAAATCCCCATTTTTGGAGTGAGATCGGGAATTGTGCAGATAGCTGTTCGCTAGGTTACACTTAGACTCAGTAATGTTCAAGAACCACTCTTCTAGAGCAAAGCCCATGTTTGATATTTCTTAATACTTTCTCACAAATTTTAATTTATAACACTTATTTCTCTTTTAATTTCAAACACAATAGCCTGTTTTGAAAAATGATTCTTCTGTTTTTAGCATAAATTGAGACATTCCCTTTAATGACCAGTGTTTTCCCTTCAAACATTTAACTACTCATTTTAATGTTCAATAATTACATGATCCTTACCACTCTTTTAACTGAATGAGACATTAATTTTTTGATCACATAAGGGAATCTCTAAAATTAGTGAGAAGCTATAGGAACACCTGGAAATATTGCAAATGGCACAGGTTAGTCATAATAAGAAAGGAGGACTCAAGTGTAAGGGGGCAATGAATGGTAAAGGAGTAGTGAAGGGAGTATGGTGGCCATCATGACTTCCATTTCCCGAAGAAGAAACTTAATGTCTGTACACACTGCCTGAGTTTGACAGCAATTACTTTCCTGAAGGGATGCAGTTAGCATATGTGAGAGGGGTGACTGTGGTAGGGTGTTTCAGGAGTTGGAGAACATTCTAGAGAAAAGGGGTCAGAAAATGAGTATTTGGCAAGTAGCCACAGTAAATTAGCATCTCACGCTGAGGGCTTTACATACGTGTTCTCATTTAATCTTCACAACAAACCTGGGAGACAGATGTTCTTATTCCCAGGGGCTGACTGAGAAGACCTAGGGTCAGCAAAGGTAAGTAGCTTGCCTCAGGGCAAAAAGCTAAAAGGGAGGAGTAGGATTTAAATCCCTGACTTCTTGATTCCACAGGCCATGCTTTTTCTGACATAATAAATGCACTGTATTTACTTGTCCTATTAATTTTCTTTTTGCACTTCAAAAATAAACCCAGTTCAACCGTTTTTCTCTTCTATTTCTAATGCTTCCATTCCATTAACCACTATATTCCACTTCATTCCAAAATCAGGTAAATAGAGATAATATATAAGAGAGACAATGTAATATTGTATGTTTTATTTTGCTTTGACTGACCAGAAACAAACACACACCTCTGATTTTTATCTTTATTGGGAGATCAGAATGGAGTTTGCATTCTGTATTATTAACATAGTAATAATCTTTAAAGGGAAGGGAAAGCCTCCTTTCTACTGCAGTTCAGGAATTGGGGGGGTAGGGAGGGACTTGCATGTGACCTAAACTCAAGTAATATGACTTACATTTGGAAATGATACAAAGATTTAATATGCATATATAAAGTAAGGCTCATTCTAATGCTAGCTAAAGCCTTAGGTTTTCCTGCAGTGTGACCTCGTTTTTATTTCCAGCACCTTGGCTTCCAAGCTTCCTTGTTCTTGTCTATGTGCCTGTTTTGTGAGAGCTGAATCTCCCTCAGTTAGATTCATTTTCTGCTTAAGAAAACCTGAATCATTTTCCAAAAACTAAAAATCCTGACCCAGGAACTTGCTTTTTAAAAACGATAGAATATCTACTAGGATCCAACAAGGAGACTGACCCAACGTAACGTGGCATGTATCTAAGAGAACAACAACAAAGAAGAAAAGTAGAAAAACAAAGGCAAAGTTTGAATAGAGAAACGGTGGCTAAAGTTATGATGCAACTAGTAAACTTCCAATAAAATGGAAAATCTTTACCTAGTTAGGTTCCAATCAGATTTTTTAGCAAATGTTTTAATTGTACTATCTATCAATGTTTTTCAGGAGAACGTTGAGAATAACTTCCAGATACGATGGACTAGTTAGAGCAACTTTACAATAAAGTTATATTAAATTTGCCAGCCTGTGGGACTCAACAGTTGAGTGTTGACCCAAGAACCAAGAGGTCACAGTTCGATTCCTGGTCAGGGCACATGCTGGGGTTGTGGGCTTGATTCCCAGTGGGGGTGCATGCAGGAGGCAGCCAATCGATGATGGATGTTTCTCTCTCATGGATGTTTCTCTCTCCCTATCCCTCTCCATTCCTCTCTCTCTAAAAATCAATAAAAACATTTTTTTTAAAGATATGTTAGATTGGAAGTGGTTTGCTTCACACATAGACATACTTTTAAACCCTTTAAGATGAGAACACTTATTACAAAGCATCAGGTTGACCTGATGGGAACCTGGCTGACGCTTTTCTATCTGGAGCAAGCAGTCAGTGGCACAGCCACGCGGACCCCAGCGTGTGTGGCTGTTCGCAATCCGACTGCTGCTTTCCCAAGTCCTGCGTTTGTGGATTTTTTTTAGAACAAATAGTAGAATTTTTTTTATTATGTTATTTTATTTTCTACCATATCCAGGACTTATTCAGCAGACATATAACTATTGAAATTAAAAAAAAAATAGGTGTTTTGAAATGAAAATAAAGTCACATTCAGTCATTCAAAAAATATTTACTGCATTATTACTATGTCCCAGGTACTGTGGAAGGTTCTAAATTAAAAGGATAGATAAAACACTGACTGTCCTAGACCTCACAGAACATACTGAGCTCACATAATCAGTAAATATAAGGGCTTACATAATTTATACAAATGTGGTTATATTTAGTAGTCTGCCCTAGTTCTGGGCTCCTAAAGGCTAACAGTAATTTGGTATAAAAATTGTGAAAAGTACGCTGTCAAATTGTCTCAAGGTTGAATAAAATGTTTATATTTTTTTACCAACTAATGGCAAATGGTAGCTAAATAATAATCCAAGAGCCCCAAAAGAGGTTATTTTTTTAAAAAAAATTATTAATTTCAGAGAGAGAGAGAGAGAGAAACATCAATTTGTTGTTCCACTTATTTATGCATTTATTGGTTGCTTCTTATATGTTCCCTGACTGGGGATCAAACCCACAACCATGGCGTATCAGGGCTCTGCTCTAACCAACTGAGCTACCCACCCAGGGCCAAAAGATCATTAATTCATTAACTTCTTACCACATTCAACAACTACTCATGATCAGTACTATTTTCTGACTTTTGTTTTATACAACAGATACCAAGACAAACAAGACACTCAATTTCTTGAAGTTTACTTTTCATTGGAAGAAGGCTGATGTATAAAACTAAGACCACTTTGGAGAGTAATATCATGGCAAAATATAAAATATGGTAACATTAGCAAAACACAGGACTGGGGAAGCCCTGGATAGATAGGTGATGAGGGAACCCTGCCTGATGAGTGTTTGTGTGTAAGATGTTCACCTAGGAATTGTCTATGACAATAAAATGTTAGAGCACACTAAATGCCAATAAATTAGGCAACTGGCATTGGCCTTACCCTGCCACCCAAAACAACTGTGAAAGTGTTAAAAACGAGGCAACAGTTTTTAGGCACTGAATGGACAGTGGGTGGCTGATATTTGCAAGAAACAAAATACACTGAGGTGAGCCTCTGATCATCCCACATTTGCCTTGCTTTTAGCCTGGGGACATCTTCCTGCCACAAAGAAGGGAGATGGAGCTCTGAGGCGGCAGCTATGGAGCTCAGATATCAGTGGCTGGGATAGACAGGGAAGGTACCCGAGAAGAGAGAATGCACAGAGGAAGGGTCCCTGAACGCTGGTGGAGGTTTGTCTTAATTTCCTAAGAAATAAGAAAATATTTTGATTGAATGAAAAAGAAAATATGCCACATCAGAATGTGTGGGTGCAGCTAAGTCAATGATAAAAAATATACTGATAATTTAAAGACCTTGTATTCGAAAACAAAGTTTCTCAAATAAAATATTTAAGTTTCCACCCTATGAAACTAGAAGAATATAATCAAATTAAGCCTGAATCAAAAGTAAATAAAGGTAAAGGCAAGATCTGATGGAACAGAAACAGATAATAATACAAAACAGAACAAAACGAAAAATGCCAAAGTAGCTTCTTTGAAAAAATAAAGTGGATAAATGAAATATAATAAAAACAGAGAGAAAATGGAAATTATAAATATCTGAAGTAGAAAATAGATGTCATTAAAGATCTTAAAGACATTAAAAGAATAATAAAGGGACACTGTGAATGACTCTGATAATAATTTGATAATTTAGATTAATGGACAGATTCTTATAAAACACATTTTTAAATTCCTCAAAAAATACCACAACTAATCAAATTGATTATATTTAATAAAGAAAGTTAGTTCATAATTATATACAACTACCCAGAAAGTAAACTTCAAATTCAGATAGTTTTACTAGTGAGCCCTACCAAACATTAAGGAATTCCAGTCTTTCAGAAATTCTTTTAAAAACTCAAAGAGAAACAAACACTTCCCAATACATTTTATGAATTCAAAATAAACCTGCTCTGGTATCAAACTTAATAAAGATATAAGAAAAAAATACAGACTAATATCCTTCATGAGTGTAGAGCAAATATCATTAACAAAATATTAACAAATCAAATCTAACCATATGTAAAAAAGGACACTACAGTATGACTAAGTGGGGTTGATCCCTAGAAAGCAAGTTTAGTTTAACAATCAAATGCAATTTACCATGTAGTCATCACAGTTAATGCAGAAAAAAAATTATTTGACAAAACTTAATACCAATTTATGATACAACAAACAAACAAACAAAAACACCCAAGAATAAAAAAAGAAAATACTTTGTCCTGGCCAGTATGGCTCAGTTGGTTGGTTGGAGGGTTGTCCCATAAACCAAAAGGTGGTGGGTTCCATTACCAGTCAGGGCACATGGCACATACCCAGCTTTCAGGTTCAATCAGGCTCAGGATGTGGGCAGCAATCAGTCTCTCTCTCTCTCTCTCTCTCTCTCTCAAAACAACAAACAAACAAACAAACAAAAACAATAAAAAGCATTTCTTTAGGTGAGTATTAAAAAGACAAAATAACAACAGAAAAACTTTGAGCAAACTGGTAATAGAAGGAAATTTCACCAATTGCTACAGGGCACTACAGAAACCTACATATGACATTATACTTAACTAGAGGCCTGATGCACAAAATTCGTGCAAGAGTAGGCCTTCCTTCCCCCTGTTGCCCGCACCAGCTTCCCTCTGGCACCTGGGATCCGGGCTTCCCTCACAGCCCCAGCATTGTCCGGAAGGTCATCCAGAAGGACATCCGGTCTAATTAGCATATTACCCTTTTATTATTACAGATTATTATAGATGGTGAAAGACTGTTTTGCTCCTAAAATTAGAAACACACACACACACACACACACACACAAATACACAAACACACACACACACACACACGCACAGAAGGATATTAGCTGCCACCACTTCCATTCAATATTATAATGTAAGTTCTGCCCAGTTCAATAAAGCAAGAAATAAAAGGCATCCATATTGGGAAGGAAGGGGTAAAACTGTCTTTATTTGCAGATAATAAAAGTGCTAGAACTGATTAATATGTGAGTTTAATAAAGTTGCTGAATATAAGAACTACATACAAACACTAATTGTAATTCTATATTCTAGCAACAAAACATTAAGCATCAAAATTTACAAATAAAAACCTCAATACCATTTAAAATAGTATAAAATTACATGAAATAGGTGGGAATATATCTTGTACCAAATATCTGCAATACTTATACACTGAAAACAACAAAACGTTGCTGAGACAAATTAAAGATGGCCTAAAAAATGTAGACATATACAGTGTTCATGAGTCAGAAAACTCATTATTGTTAAGATATCAATTTCCTCTGAATTAATCTATGAATGTATTACTCTATACATTCATTCCTAACTTAAGCAGAATTTTTAAAGAAATTACAAATTAATTCTAAAATTCATATGAAATTTCAAAGAACCTAGAATAGTCTCCCTAAAAAACTAAAAATTAAGAACAAAGATGAAAGATTAATGATACCTTAATTCAAGACTTATTAAAAGGCCACATTTATTAAGTTATCATGTGTGGTCTGGTGTCTAGACTGACATGTAGATTCAATAAAACAAAATAGAGTCTAAAATAGACCCATATGTGGATAGATAATTGATTTTCAATAAAAGTACAGATAATTGAATGAAGAAAGGGTAGTTCTTCTGGAATAATTGGATATTTTAATACACACAAAATAAATTTTTAAGGAAGAGTTTTTATCTCTACTCATGCCATCTTTACTAATAAAAGGGTAATATGCTAATTAGACTGGATGTCTTCCAGATATCCTTCTAGACAAAACCATGGTGGCAGGGGCTGAGGCAGAGGTGCTTAGGGGTGATCAGGCTGGCAGGGGAGCAGTTAGGGGGCAGCCACGCTGGCAGGGGAGCAGTTAGGGGGCGGCCAGGCCAGCAGGGGGGCAGATAGGGGGCAATCAGGCTGGCAAGCAGAGGCAGTAAGGGGTGATCAGACAGGCAGGCAGGCGAGCAGTTAGGAACCAGCAGTCCCAGATCCCTGTGGGGAATTGGGCCTAAACCAGCAGTTGGACATCCCCCAAGGGGTCCCGGATTGGAGAGGGTGCAGGCTAGGCTGAGGGGCACTCCACCCCCCTTGCATGAATTTTGTGCACCGGGCCTCTAGTATAATATAGAAAGTTCACTTAAGGATCATACAATTAAAGCTATAAAACTTCTTGTAAAAATATAGGAGAAAATATGTCTTTGGTTAGGAGAAGATTTCTTAGATACTATAGCAAAAACGTGATTCATTAAAAATTTGGTAAATTAGATTTCATCAAAATTTAAAACTTTATGCTCCATGAATTATGCTGCTAAATGAATGAAAAAGCAGGCCACAAACTGGGGGAACTATTTGCAAAGTACATAAGGGACTTGTATCTGGAATATAAAAAGAACTCTCAAAATTACTATGCAGCTGTTAAAAAGAAAGAACTCTTACCATTTCCAATAGCCTGGAGGGAATGGAGAGTGTTCTGCTAAGTGAAATGAGCCAGTCAGAGAAAGATAAGTATCACATGATCTCATTCATATGTGGAATCTAATGAACAAAATAAACTGATGACCAAAATAGATCCAAAGACATAGAAGCATGGAACGGACTGATGAATTTCAGGGGAAGGCAGGAGTCAAAGTGTATGTTTGTGGAGTGATTAACTGGAGAACTTATGTGCGTTTATGCATTACACATGGACACAGACAATAGTGTGGTGAAAGCCTGGGGGTGGGGCGGGGTCAATGAGAAAATAAAACAAACAAGGGGGACATACTTTCAACAATAAAAATAAATTTTTAAAAATTGAATCGTAAGAAAACAATTCAACTAAAAATAGAATTGATTCTCACTAAAAAGCTATTGATGGCAAACCAGCTGGTGAAAAAATGTTCAATATCATTAGTCCTTAGGTAAAGGCAAATAAAGCAAACTTGAGAGTTTTTGCACAGCAAAGAAAACCATTAGCAACAACAAAAACACAAACTTAAGATACACTCTAGTCCCATTAGATTAGATAAAATTAAAAATGTGTTGGCAACTGTATGGAGGAACTCAAACTCTTAAGCAATGCTGCTCAAAATGTAAAATGGTACAATTATTTTCTTTACAACTTCATTGAGGTATAATTGACAAATAAAGTTGTAAGAAATTTAAAATGCACAACTTGATGATTTGATATAGGTATGCATTGTGACAGGATTTCCCCCATCAAGTTAACTAACACCAATCATCACATCACATATTTTACTTTTTTCTGTGTGAGAACTTTCAAGTTTTACTCTCTTAGCAAATCTCAATTATACAGTACAGTGTAGTCAACTGCAGTCACCATGTTAATCATTAGATCCTAAGGTCTTATTCATCTTAGAACTGAAAGTTTGTACCCTTTTTCCGACCTCTTCCTATTTTCTCCATTCTCCAGCTCTTGACAATAGTAAAAAGCAGTTTGAAGTTTCTTAAAAACTATTGATCTAGTCATTTGACTACTACCTATTTTTTATCCACAAGAAATGAAACATATGTCCATGCAAAGACTCCCACACAGCTGCTCAGAGCAGACTTTTTTGGTTTTAGCCAACAGCTGGAAACTGCTTAAATGCCCATCAACAAACAAATGAGTAAATAGTGTTGTCCCCATATAAATGAATTCTACTGTGCAATAAAAAGACATGAACTTTTGTATTATAACACATTGATGAACTACAAAATAACTATGTTGAATGAAGAAAGTCAAACTCCCCCACCCTAAAAGAGTGCAAGCTCTTTGAATCCATTTATATGAAATTCTGAAAAATAAAGATTCACACTAATTATAGTTACAGAGAGCAGTTCAATGTTTGCCTGGTGTTGGGGAGAGGGGAGTAAGAAGGAGAAATTAAAAATAAATAAAATATTTAATACAATGTGTATGTTCATTACCTTGACTGTAGTAATAGTGTCATTAGTGCATGTGGCATGCTGAACCATAAAAAAAAAGTGTCCACTTTAAATATGTGCAGCTTATTATATGTAAACTGGGGGGAGAGGGGTGAGGAGCGGTCCATCAGCCTGGCCTGCCCCCTCTCACAGTCCAGGAGCCCGCAGGAGATGTCCTACTGATGGCTTAGGCTTGCTCCCCGCCTAAGCTGCAGTCTGGCCTCCCTCTGCTGAAGGCAACTGGCCAATCAGGGGAAGGCACCACCCCCATCACACTGATGCAGCTGCCAGCCATCTCAGCTTCCTGCCTTTGGCCCTCGCAGCCTTTGACTTTGTCTGGAAGGATGTCCAGCAGGACATCTGATCTAATTAGCATATTATGCTTTTATTATTATAGATTATACTTCAAGAAAACTAATTAAAAAACAGATAGGATAAATATGAAATTTCATCTGACAAGCTCTTTGAGATTAATTTCTTCTATCAGTAGTAATTGATAAAGAAATTTGTCCCAAATAGGCTTAGCAAGAAAATTTTCTTGAGCAGAGGAACTCTCATCCTTCCAGGAAGAAATTTATAATCCTGATAAAATGCTTAAGCAATTTCTAACACACTTTAAAATAAAGGTCTCTTCTGAAATTAAGTAGCCCTTCATTGGCTATTAGTCAGGTGACTAATGTTCTTTAACTGGTTATCCTTTTTTTCTTGTAGCCAGGCCCCAATGATTATCTATCAGTCATTTTACTTTGAGTATTTTTTACTGAGAAAGAATATTTTTTACTTGGCCAGCTTACTCTGTTCACTTGCAGATTTTGAAATATAACTGTGACATAGGCTCTTAACAAATTTGCCTAAATTTTTTCTTCTTAAGCTGTGAATCATGTAAATAAAATGGAGAAGGAAGGGAGGAGGCGGGGGAGAGGGAAAAAGAGGGTGGTCCAAGGGAATGGGAAAACAATTAGTGGAAACGGAATGAAATTTTGAGCAACAAACAGAATTTTAACATAAAAAGTTAAAGTGGATGATTAAGGATCCGATTTTTAAATGAATGGTAACCTGCAGAGTAGCTGAGTAAGAGGATTACAAGGATAAATTTATTAGCAGGCATAGAGGACTGTGTAATATTAAACTGTTTTATTGTGATTAGGGGACTTTCTAGTATTTACAAAATTATTCCGTTGGTTTAGTAAATAAGTCTCTCTCCCTTCTACCAAAGACTTATTTCTGCCTTTACACAAGACAGAGTACAATTAGCAAGGTTTTGAGAAAACTTTAATAGTTTTGTTAACATGTGCAAATGTGAAATAAACTCACAAGTAGTTGTTTCTATTTGAAATAATCGCTTACACTACTCCTCCCCTCTCAACTCCTACCTCTGCCCCCTCTGCTTCGCCCCTAGGAGATTGCTCAGGGGAAGAAACCACCTTGTGTCTTTACACTCAACCAGAGCTTTGCTGTGTCAGGAAAAAAGAAAAGCCTGACCTTCTTGCTTTCAATGACCCAAAGGGAGTTATCCATTACATTAAGTGCCATGACAACTCACAAAATATAAAGGATTTAAGATAGAGACTATACATCATCCCAGCTTTTCAGACAAACTGATTAATCGTCTAGGAACCAACAAAATACCAACAGAATAATCCTCACACCTCTCCCAAGGACTGATGAAGAAACTATGCTGAATGAAAGTTTAATCACGATTTCCTGTCGCACAGCCAGGTTCCTAACAAGATCACATAATTACAAGTGAGAGAATTCATATCCTCAGCTAATACATAATTATATCTGGAAGCGTAACTACTAAACAAGGAAACTGAATCACTTCAAGAGGGTGCTTTCCACACACAAAATAGGTGTATAGTTAACAAGAGGGACTCTGAGCTTCTGTTTACACATTTAAAATCATAGGTACAATTTGAGAAAGGTCCAAAAAGCCCAGTAAAAGGGTTTTGGTACTTGGTGGAAGAATAATTCAGTTGATAAGATGGTATATAATTCTTTGTGAAGGAAGCTTTTGTTAAGCTTCAACTCTAAAGGGATCATTAAGATTTTGGGAATAGTTGAAATTATTCATGTTTTAAAAGAAGGATTCAAAATCCAGAAGTTGCACATGTAAAGATGAGAAGAAATTGAAACCTGTCAGTCATGGCCATCGTCATCTCTAAGGCAGCCCATTCTGAAATCGGTGCTCTCAGAATCACCTTCTATCTCAAATTCTGTTTTTGAAGAAAGTTGCTTCTCAAGTTGAAACTTTTAAATAAAATCAGTGTTAAGTAATAAATGCTTTCCCTAATGCGAAGTGGGAACTAGGAGAATGTAAGGAGTGCCAATGAATATTAACTAGAAGTCCTATTCATATTGCCAGTCAGCTTGATGGTGCCGCATGTGTCTGGGGATGGCTCTTGTTTGACAAAAGCCTTAAAATGTGGCTGGACAGATAAGGAGCGGAACATCTTGAGAACTTCAGACAATTATGACCAGTGAGAAATGACTTTTCATCTTGCTAAGTCCTATGTAAGATGAGTACAAAATTACACACTTGAACGGAGCTAGATTCATGGTTACGAACAAAAAGTTGATCACCAAATCCTCAAATCTCCCAACTTGAAATTCAAAACAAAGCTTTAGAAATCAGAGCATCATTGAACTGTAGAACAGTAGAGAAACCTAACGACACACTCTTAATTCCTCCCTCCCTCGTTTCTCATGTTCCTTTTTCAGGAGGTTGTAGTATACCTTCCATATTTAAGGCACTGAATTTATTTTTCAGATAAAGAAATGACATCCGAAAGGATACAACAGTTTCCCTGATGTGATTTGCCTAAGCTGGGCTTTTCTTTATGACTGCCACGAAGCCAAGTTCTGCAGCCCATTGCTCTCTGGCTGTGTCATGCTACTCACATTCAAAATCAGTATTTATAAACCTCAGTAGAAATCAGTGGCAAAGCATAAAACATGAAAAAAATAAAAGAATAGAATACTTTATGATATTCTAGTAATCCCCAAACAACCAGTGGCAACACTATCAGAGACAGATCAATAGAGACACACCCTTGGTCCAATGTAGTGTGACTTTTCATAGAACAAACATTTATGTCCTAAATTTGTTCCCTGTGTTTCACATATTTCTGGAATCTCTCTAATAGGATAGCTGTTTATTTTACTTTTTTATTTTTTTAAGGAATGTACACTATTTTTATTATTTGAAAACATTACACCGGGTGGGGCAAAAGTAGGTTTACAGTTGTTCATATGGAAAATAATACAATAATTAATAAGTAATAATAAAAGAATAAATCCTGTGTTTCATGCACTCACCACTGTAAAGCTATTTACATCCCACCTGGCACTTATATTGCCTACGTTTTAATGAAGAGAAGATGGAATGGTTAATGCAATTTAATGCGGTGAGTATTGGTTGGATTATTTACTGCTTTAGATCATTTCATCAGTATTATCTAAGTGGAGTGTGTTACTCCCAAAGGTGCACAAACATGCTCTCTGGAGATTGGCAAGAAAATTCAAGAACTTCATTTATATATTTTATTTTATCCTTTTCTAATTTCTATTGTATATACATTTTTAGAGTAAAATCTATGAATATCAGCTTCAATGTACACAATTCTTTTTACAGGGTACTAGAGGCCCAGTGCACAAATTCATGCATGGAGGGGAGGGACCGTGGGAGGATGGCCAGCTGGGGGGGTGGGGGAGATAAAAACTATGGGAGGTTGGCCTGCCAGGCAGGAAGGACTGCAGGAAGTTGGCCAGTGCCCCTCCACCTCACAGTTCCCCGCCTCCTCCCCTCCTCTTTGCCTCGCTGCCGTTCGCCACCACAGTAGGCGGGCAGCTCCCGGGGAAGGAAGAGGATGGGAGCAAGACAAACCCTTCTGTTGAGGACTGACTTTCAATAGATCACAGCGAGGGGACTGCTTGGCTACGTAAGAAACCTTGACCCAGAAGCAGGTCTCTATGAATGGTTTAGCACTAGGGGCCAATGGGGACCAGCTGGCTGGGGGGATGGGCCATGGAGGTTGGCTGTGGGAGAGCACTGACCACCAGGGGGAAACTCCTGGATTGAGTGTCTGCCCCCTGGTGGTCAATGTGCATCATAGCGTCTGGTCGCTTAGGCTTTTATATATATATATAGAGAGAGATAATAAGAATATATAATTCATAAAGATGCAGAGTAGTTTATGAGTTAAGGGGCATAGGTTCCAGGGCCAGACTGAGTTTAAAGTTTAAATGGCTCTCTTGCCTATCACTAGCTGAATGCATAAAAAAGCTGTGGTACATTTATACCAGGAATACTATGCAGTTGTAAAAGGAAGGATCTCTTACCCTTTGAGACAGCATGGAGGGCATGGAGAGTATTATGCTAAGCAAAATAAACCAGTCAGAGAGAGAGACAAGTAGCACATGAGCTCACTTACATGTGGAATCTAATGAACAGAATAAACTGACAAAAGATCCAGAGACATGAAAGCTTGGAACAGAATGTTAGATCTCAGAGGTGGGGAGAGTTGGTGGGAGGGGAGAGATTAACCAACAAAATTAAATGCATATTTGCATAACCCATGGACATAGACAATAGTGTGGTGAAGGCCTGGGATGGGGCAGGAACCTGGTGGAGGGGGAGGAAAGGGGGAAATGGGGGGCATATGTAATATTCTCAACAATAAAAATAATAAATAAAATGGTTCTCTTACTACTTACCTATGTGATTGTTGACCAAGTTCCTAAACCTTTCTTTGCCTCAAATTCCTCTTTTGTAAATACAGATGATAATAAGTAATATTATTTCTAATTTTATAGGATTGACATAAACTTCAAGTGAGCAAATATACATGAAGCACTTAGTATAGTACTTGACAAAGTATATATATAGAAAGTAGTACTTTTTTTTAGTTTTGATAAGGGTACAAAATTTAATTCTCTATGTTAGAATGTGGTGAGGGAATTAAAAATTAATAGGACACAAACCTTGTCTGATAGGGTTTAAGTTCTTGCAGGAGTCAACAATAACATCCTAAGAAGAGTTAAGTAAAAATCTACAAAAGTGGTTGAAAAAAATGTTTCTGTAAATAGATTAAACATGTTGCTTTGTAACTTTGTTAGTGAAACCTTTTCAAATCAACATTAGAAGTAAAATAGCTAAAAGTTCAGCTATTCTAGAGGAAATAAGGTTGAGGTAGGCCATGAGAGTTCTATGAAACAAATTTAAAATTTTTATACTTTGCAAACCAGAAGTTAAGGGGAAAAAAGAGAGATTTTCAACAGGCAGTATTTTTTTTTTTTTTTTTGTCGCTTCCCTCTTTGGCTGTCCTTGTTCCCATGAAAGTAGGTTATGGCAAAGATGAAATATTGTTTTAATTTATACACAGTACAAGAACAGCTAGCTGTGTTAGCAGTTACTAACTTTCAAAGGTTCCCAGTCTGTTAATTTAAGTCACAGTTTGGTCCACCACATAGAGTGTGGGCCAACTTTGAGAGCCTCAATAATGCAGTCCAGTCAAATCAAGCTCTAGCCTGTGTTGGAACGAAGCAGATCGAGATAAGAGAGAGCTTGGATGGCAATTCTCTCGGACATCTGCGCAGTGAGTCACATCAAAAGACCATTGGCGAGGGATACACATATGCTGCAGCCATACAAGAAGCAGCGGAGTTGAAACAGGTACCCAGCTCTTCATCCCACCAGGATTTCCGTGTCCCTTCCAGGCTCGCTGAATTAATACCAGGCTACAACCAGACTAATTTGATACACTATTGTAACAAAAAAAAGGCTCAAAACACTCCGACCCTCATGAACACCCAAGGGATGCGAAGGATAGAATTTCTTTAATTTCTCTATTTCTCAGGATACCATAAATCAAGTCAGAATTTTGCATTGCAAGTGAGCATTTGAAAAAGTTCGGTGCAGAGCACAAACAAATTATATGCATATTTCCATTTCCATTGATTTATTCATGGGGAAGTATCATATTGTTATTTAAATCTCCAAATTTACTTTTTGTTGGAGAAATTTAATGTTTGCCAAGTGTTCCTCTTGGTAGAAGTCTCACAGGAACTTTGGGAGTTGGAGATTATTCTGACCAGTTTCAAAGAGAATCAGTGGTGTGGTCAAAGTCACAGGACTGCAACTATGAGCAGTAGAACATGACACTGGTTAGGCTGCAGTTAAAGCTTGTGCTCGCCCATGCTACAGTAAAAACTGCATGTTTAGGTAACAAGCTTCAAAGGGCAAAAGACTGACTGCTCTCCTGATGCGATTCTGCCTGGTATTGTTGACGTGTGGCATGTAATTAGTGGGTGTGCCCCACTAAGGAGACCTGACATTGGAAAACATGAGTTCATCCAAAACTCCATTTTGAAATGTTCATGTTATTAAAATTGTAATAAGAAAACCATCATTTCTTGAATGTGTTCTGTAGGCCAGGCATTGTTCCAAGCAAACACATAAGAAAACATTATTTCATTCAATTCTCATAACAACCCTTCTTATTTCCCCCCTTACACAAATTAAACACTGAAGCTTAGAGAAGCTCAGCTTCTTACTATGCTCACATGGTCAGTGAGCAGCAGAAGCAGCCGTAGAATCCAGGCTGACTTAAAAGCTTGTTTCTCTAGTTAATAATTTAAAACTCCTTACAGAGAGTGACAATTTACATATTTATTAGGAATAATTAAAAGTATTAATCACCCAACAAACAGAGGGAGAAGAAACATTTAAAGCAAGAGTCAGGAGATGCAGATGAATTCAAATTGTACATAACCCAATGCACAATGGAAAATGATGGCTTCCTCATAGATTTCAAAAGTAATAACAATATTCCTCGATCTGTGGTCCTCTTCTCCTCCATTTTCAAAGCCAGTAGTGGTGGGTTGAGTCCTTCTCATGCTTCAAATCTCCCCTCCTCCTTCCATCTCATCTCTCTCTTTGCTACAGCTGGGAAAGGTTCTCTCTTTTTCAGGGTCTATATGATTAGATTGGGCCCACCCAGATAATCCAGGACAATCTTTCCATCTCACGGTTTGTGATCTTAATATTTTCAAAGTTGCTTTGCCATGGAAGGTAAAATATTTATAGGTTCCAGAGACTAGAGTGTGGACATCTTTGAGGTGGGAGTGGAGTCATTCTTCAGCCTGTTCAGTACTAAAAGGAAATAAACTACTGATATGTGAAACCTGGATGAATCTCACATGCACTATGCTAAAAAAAAAAAAATGCTGCATCCTGCATGATTCCATCTATATGATATTTGAAAAAGGCAAAGCTATAGATATAGAAGGCAAATCAGTGATTTCCAAGAACTGAGGAAGAGAGGCAGGGATTGACTATAAAGGAGCTTACAAAACTTATTAGAATGATGGGAACATTCTATATTTTTCTTGTGGTGGCAGTTATATTACTATATGCTATTCAAAATTTATAGAAATAAACTCCAAAAAGAATGAATTTTACTCTGTGTAAATTTTACTGTGTGCAATAAACCTGACTCCTGCTCCAACCCAAATAGAAAGGAAACTACTACTAGTGGTACATCGAGTCACCTTGAATCTGACGATGCAAGAAGTTTAAAACTAAAGGATAGCCTTATTAATATGGTGAGACTATATGTCCCAAATTTTCTGAGAGTTTCCTAATTTGAAAATTCTCCTGAATATTTATTTTAAATAATTTTCCTAATATCAAAATGTCTCTCCAAATACATTAATATTTTAGTAGCAAAATATACTCCTTACACCCAGGGAAAATCTCATCACATATCAGTTGTTCCAGTTTTGGATTAGAAACAAAATTGTCATTATTCTCAAGGGTCACGTAGCCTATTTTCATAATTTTAAAGAGAAACAAACCAATGAGACTAATTTGCTTGAGGTTATATATCTCATCAGCATGCAAGCCAGAAGTAGAATTCAGGTTCCCCAGCTCCAGTCCAATACTCTATCAGTGAGCTAAAGGAAACTCTAATTGTGTCAATGCTTACACCTAAGCATTAATGAGACACCTGTGCTTACCACATCCATTGTGAATGGCTCTGAAGTTAGCACACATAATTGGAAACAATTTTATCAGTTACATTTACTTTTCCAGATGTGTATCCTGCTGTTAGACCCTAGAGGAACAGTTATACAGAATTAGACGTCGGAATTAGTCAACCAACCAGATACATTTCTTTAGCAATGGGTGGGGGAAGGTAACTTTGGCACAGGGAACAGAAATAGAAAGACAGAACCAGTGATATACTGCATAGTTTAATGAGTACAGCCGGATCACTCTCTCTGTGAATGACAGCTTCGCTCCCTTCAAATGATCTTTTCTAAAGATGCAATTGAACAGAGGACTCTCATCTAGACTGAGAATAGGGTTTGTTTACCTGCCAACTCCTTTGCACATCTGTTCTCTATTTTCTTCTTTCTTGTCATTAAAAAGCCCTGTTTTCATCCTGACAGGACAGTGAAACGCAGGGAGCACTTTCAGCTAGCTCCAAGAAGCCAACAGATTCCTACAGTGCAGAGTTATGGTATGATCTGATTGACAGCATTGATAATGGTGTGTACATTGTGTCGCTGCCAATCCGTGGATATACAGGATAGCTCACATTTCTTAGGATGAATGAATTTAGGTTGCTTTAATTTCTATTTCCTTAAAACAATTTTAATAAGAAGAAATTTATACATTTGCACTCATTCACACCCTTCTCCCACTCAAACTAAAACACTCACTTGGATGAAAGAAATGCTTCACAAAGAGTTGAACATGAACTCTTCCATGTGTTTGTTTATAGCTGTCCTGAGAAAATACCCAAACAAATTGCCTACTGACATTTAAAACTCAAAAAGCCTGAGATTTTCTCGGGAAGCGAAACATTTGGCAAACTTGTTGTCTATAAGTAAGCTATGGGGATAATTCAGCCCACAAGGTCTACTAAGAGAAAACTGCTGATAGTCAAGCAGAAACTACATAGAAGTCACACAGAAGCTGGTTTAATAAAGATGGAAATTAGGAAGCATGAGTTCAGTTCAGTTCTACCATTAATCGTAACCATTATTGAGAGCCCACAATATGCCAGGTAATTTATGTACCATATAAGTTAAGGTTCTAGGTGCAAGCAACTGAAATGGTCACTGGCTAAAGAAAATGTATTGGGAATGTATTAGGAGCTTATGAACTCAGTCGGAAGAATGGGGAAATATTTCAAAATAGGCAAGAGCTATGGATAGGGCCAAGAAATAAAAATATCAGGAAGTGCCCATTCATTATGAACAGACACCAAACATTTTCAGTTTAACTGTCAATATGTTTCATATCCAACTTGCAGACAAGATGCATAACCTCAACTTCTCTTAGGACATGTCCTGAGTTGGGGTAAGGTTGGGGCCCACCCAACTACATTCACCAAAGAAGATACAATTTCCCAAAAGGAATTCCAGTTGATGTTAGGAATTCCAGATATAATTTCCCAAAAGGAATTCCAGTTGATGAGGAAAGGGATGGTAGGTAAGGGGGTTGGGGGGAGGGGAGAGGAGGGAGAACAACACCAAAAACAACTATATAAATCCAATTCATGATCCTTCACATATCCATTAATAAGATTTATTTTGTAAATGAAGTTAAATATCATCATTCCAATAAATTCCCATTCTACTTATCCAATTAGCTTACCAAACCTCCTCTCCAATTTTGTCTTCTAGCATTTCCCCTTTTTATACACTGAACTTGAGACACACTGGGATTTTTCTTCTTCTTTAGACATACCAGGTTTGTCTTGGGCCCCTTTAACAACAGTTCCTTTTCCAGGAATGTTTATCTCCCCTTAATTTTTTAAATATATTTTTTATTGATTTCAGAAAGGAAGGGAGAGGGAAAGATAGAAACTTCAATGATGAGAGAGATCATTGATCCGCTGCCTCCTGCATGTCCCCTAATGGGGATTGAGCCCAAAACTCAGGCATATGCCCTTGACCGGAATCAAACCTGGGACCCTTCAGTCCACAGGCCAATGCTCTATCCACTGAGCCAAACCAGCTAGGACATCCAAACCAGCTTGGGCTCCCCTTACTTTTCATGGATGAATCCTTCTTTTCATTTGGACCTCAAACATTTTCTCCTCAAAGAGGTCCTCCCTGATTGTCTAACCTAAAATTAACCAGTGACTTTCTACCATGTCACACTGTGTTTATTCACTGCTTTAAAAATATATGTGTATTGTCTGTTTCCCCAACTAAATCAGACAATGCCACAAGAGCTGGAACCTCTTTTCCTATTCGATAGTTCCTGTACAGACTAGGCACTCAGAGTGTATGTATTAGGTCAATAATTCTCACAATAATCCTGTGCAATAGACATTCTATTTCCATTTTTAGAAGAGAACACTGAATGTAATAAAAGTTATGAAATTTACATGTGAGAAATTTATGTGTGGTGTAATTCAAGTTCAGATCTGTTTATATGGATCCTAGGTGTAATCTTTAATGTCAGCATATATTGATTCTGTACCATTGGCTGTGTGACTTGAGGTGAGTCACTAGACAGAAAAAAAGATTTTCCAATTTTCTGCAGCAGGAGAGAGAGAGAGAGAGAAACATTGATGTGAGAGAGACACATTGATTGGTTGCCTTCTGCTCAGGCCCCAACCAGGGTCAGGGATTGAGCCTGCCCTTGACCAGAATCGAACCCAGGACCCCTTTAGTCCATGGGCTGAAGCTCAACCCACTGAGCCAGACCAGCTAGGGCCTCCTTTGTTTTTAAAAAAGTTATAGATGAGAGTAGGAGGATGCTGGACGGACATGCTCCCAAGAACAAGCTGGAATTACAATTGAAATACAGAAAAGCTTCCTGAATAATCAACGGAAAACTCACAAGAGACAACCCTGATACCCAAAGACCAAAGGTGGAGACTACATGGAGACTGGTAGGAGGGGTGGAGGTGCTAAAGGGCTGCCCTGAGAACTCAGGACTCGGGGATCTAATCTCGAGCTGGGCTCCCCAGCAGAGAGCACCAAACTGAGGAGTTTACCCATATAACTTCTAGCTGTGAAAAGCAGTGGGGTGCTGTCTATCAGGGAGTGGCAGCTGAAAGTTCGGCATCCTCTTAAAGGGCCAATGCACAAAAATTCCCTGTGGAGCCACCCACCTGGTGCTCTGGCAGAGGGAGGGGGAAGTGGACTGGAGCTGTAAGAACAGAACCCAGGACTGGGGACTTGAGGGATAGAGCTCAGAAGGCAGACATTCCAAGTTTCCTGGGCTGAGTTATTCCCTCACACAGCGGAGGACATCTTTCCCACATAGAAGTAATCATGTATTTGAAGATTTTTAATATTTCCTACAACTTTTGTAATACCATACTATGTTAGTACAGTTTTGGTAATATTATTATACTTAAAATCCTTTTATTCTTGAAATATTAATGTTTATTGCATGTAATATTATTATGTGTGAGATCATTTTTCTTGAATAACTGGTGTTTATTGCATGTAACATTATCATATTTAAAATTGTTTTTCTTGAGGCACGTTTATTGCATGTAACATTATTATATATAAAGTCATTTTTCTTGTAATAAAAAAACTGAAAAGAAAATGATAGTTATAAAGACTGAATAAACATTGAAAAATATTTGCTATTACTTTCAAAAAATCACATGTACAATGTCATTAAATTGCTCATTTCATATGGGCAAGAATATAATATTTACTTATTATGAAACCAGCTAGTGAAAGTATTAAGGTCCTGACAAACATGCATTTTATTACCTCATTTTGGTTGCACATGTTGAGGAAAACCCATGTATCTAAATACAGAAGCAAAGAGTGAGGGTCTATACACTGACCTCCTTAAAAATCTCAGGATGCTCTTCAATTGGAGATATGATGGGAAAAGCTTTTCTCCAATTGTGCCCCGCGGGCAGTTGATCTGAAAGCATGTGTCCATGTACTGTTGGTCCCTAACACGTTAAAATTCGAACACTGCTCAGAAGGCGGGTTGTCTATTATTACTATACCCTCTAACATATAGTTTTTATAAGACCTATATGTAAAGAAATTATTGTGGAATTCCTAAAACATCTCCAAGAAAATTATAATTACACATTGGTGGGCCTAATGTTGCCCAGGATCACCTGTAACTCTCATACTCTGTAGTCGAATTCCACATCTTTTCGTATAACTAAATTCACTTTGAAAAACCAGCACAAGCAGCAAGCACCAAAGACCCAAAGTAGTCTGAAATAAGCTGTAAATGCTCAAGGGTAGCATCAAAGCCCATGTGCTCTCAGAGCACAGGGCAGGACAAGGACACGGGGCAAGGAGCAGTCTCAGCGAATCACCATTGTCTGCTTAAGAAAACAAAGCTAATAGCATCCTATGTCAGAATAGGAGAGTGAGAAGGATAATCAGATACATGATTTGTAAATAATGTGATAGAAATATTTATGGCATTATAAAAATAGATACTTATAATGAAGGAAACTAAATGATACAATCACTTTTTTTAAGTGTCTTCCTTTCTTTGTGGATTCCATAGAAAGTCCCAAGCATTTATATAATCAAAAGCATTGGTGTGATATACTGGAAAAATATTTGTCTAAAAGCAAAACGGACGAGTGAGGTGGATAATTAGTCAGAAGGGATTAACCATGAAGCTAAGGAAGTTTACGATTGAGAGCCTTTTGTTGGCATGAGGCCCTGTCAAGGCTTAATTTCTAGTTTTGTACCAACAATTTTTTATTCTTTTTATTAATAGTATTCCCTCCCCCAATTGTATAAGCTTCAGGCCCCACAAAAGTTGAATCTGCCTCTGGTTTCAGTAGATTTTTAGTAGTGAGAAAGCCAGGTGTAATCAGTCATGAGTGTTAGTGTGACTATGGGGTGGTGAGCTGAATTTCACAACCCCTCCCCTCCTCTCTTTATCTATCTCTCTATCTCTAACAACTATTTATTATCTACCTAGCATCTATTTCTTCTCTCTCTCTTATCTCAGTCCCCTCTTTCTCAATCTGTCTCATATGCACATTCTCTCAACTCTTCCACTTTCTTCTCTCTCAATCTTTCTCCTCTTTCTGTCTCTCCCTCTTCCCCATTCTCCTCACGTTTGCTAACATTTATCATTTCCCTCACCTTGACTAAACTTTAGATAGTAAAGTTGGGCAGTGAAGTTCTTCCTAACTATAGGTCCCTGACCTCATTAATAAAAAAAAAAAAATTAGAGCATTTACCTTAGAAATCTTGCAATTGTAAATTCTTTCTCTGCCCCTTTGAGATGTAAATCTTCTCCCAGCCCGCTCTTCAAGTTTACAATTGGGAAGGTCTTTCTCAAGGGCCTGGGAGCCATCTTTACGAAATGTAATTATCAAGGAAGATAGAGCCCTATCTCCCAGTGTCTGTGGGAGGGTAGGAGTCTAACCAGCATCAATTAGAAAACACAGATGGCCTAATCACTCTGACCAACATCCTGCCTGATGGCCTTCAGTACTTTGCCACTAGCTCACCCCAGGGCTAAAAATTCTCCTCCCTTTTTATTCAATGAGTTAAATTCAATCTCCCCAATTGCAACAATAATGAAATAAATTCATCCTTGCCTATCTGGCTCCATCCACTGCAAATTTCCTTTGACAACATACATACACAACCTATTTCTATAATGCTACAGATAGAGCATCCAGTTCTAGGGCTTCCCAACGTCTTTCTTCCTTCCGAGCCCTTAAACTTGTTCTCCTAGCCTCCTATGATTCTTCACTTAAATCTTCCTTTGACAGTCCTACCTATGAAAACTTAGCCTTCTACACCACTGCACCTTGTTTGTTTCTTACATAACTTTTACCACAATTAGTAATTATTTTTCGTTTATCTGCTTATTGCCTGGTTGTTATATTAGACTGTATATTCTATGAGATCAGAGACTATATTTGAATTGTTCACAGGTTATTTTTATTATCCTCAGGACCCATTACAGTGTCCTAATATATAGTACCTACTCAATAAATATTTAAAAAATAAATTATTAAGTAAAAGGCATAAACAGTATTTTTCTAATTATAAATTACAGCCTCTGCAACCCATAAATATTAGGAAGGTTCAATATTCCCTTGGGATTATATTCATGAGAGGATTGTTACAATATATATATCACATTTTGTAATGTGGCATACTGACTGCATGGTTCATTCCTGGGCCCATCGATGCCATCACTGAGAAAGGCACTAGGGGAAGCTAAGGGCCCCCTTCAACAATTCACACCCATCAGTCTGCTGCCTCTGTTTCCACCCACAGCTCAATCCTATTAAGCAGGTAGGAAGAGAGAAGGTCAAGACTCAAGGAAGCCAGACCTGAGGAAGACACTAACATGAGCAAGAATGTTTATTCGAGCTCATTTTGTGAGTTAAAGTAAAAAAAAAAAAAAAATGTATCATTTTTGTCTCCCAAGGATAATTCAATACCCCTTCTCCCTCAGGAGACATCCCTGACTATGGAGGACTCTGCCCCAGAGTTTATTAACAACAGGCTATTATTCCTTTAACAGTCAAACTATCAAGTTTTCTCCCAGAATTTTTTATCATTTTTCATTTAGTTATTTGAAAATAGCAGAAATAGACACTCTTTCTCTTGTCATCCTTGTGTTAAGTCTACACTGATATCAGAAAGATATGGGCTGTGTTGCAATAAAACAGTTGATTAATTTTAGTTTCCTCTGGTAATATGTGCTGGCAGTCATTCTTACACAACCATGATGACAATGCAGAAGTCACTTATGAGTAGCAAGAGTTATGCCAATGCCAGATACACACTCTCAGCAGCCAAAGTCCCAGATATTCCTTTCAAACTTTCTAACTCTAAAAGCGCTTGGCAGAAGAACAACAACCAATGTGAAGTGAAAGGAATCACAACGAAAGATCTTGAAGAAAGAGTAAGATCACAGAACGAATTGAGGAGAAATCCCTGAGAAGAAACACTTTAAAAAAAAAAAAAAAAAAATATATATATATATATATATATATATATATATATATATATATATATATATATATATATATATATTGCTTTCAGAGTGGAAGGGAAAGAGAGATAGAAACATCAATGATGAGAGAAATCATTGATGGGCTACCTCCTGCACGCCCCACACTGGGGATCAAGCCCGCAACCCGGGCATGTGCCCTTGGCCAGAATCGAATTGGGGACCCTTCAGTCCAAAGGCCAGTGCTCTACCTATTAAGCCAAGCCAGCTAGGTCAGAAAAGACTCTTTAGTTCATTGGTTGTGTAACAGTTACAAGACAACAAACAGTTCTCGGGTAAAATTATAAACGAATGTTTGAAGAAAGGTTGCTTGCCTTTTGGCGGGTAGAGAATGAATATTAACAAGAAAGTAACAAGAAATAAAAAGGGTTGACAGTGACATTACTTATGCTGATGTTATGGAACAGTCCAATGTGTTCTGAAAACTAGTTCAGAATTAGATGTTAAAAACAGGACAAAACTAAATAGACAGCAAAGCAAATGTGTGAGATAGTTTCACAACACAGGCCTTCAGAATCCTTGTGGAATATGTGACTTTTACACCTGAGGAGATGACTATTGCTTTGAGAACCATAGAAGGCAGGAGGCATTTTTAGAGAGATTAGAAAAGGACAAAAAGCCATCTTTTGAAATGGAAAAAGCAAAAAAAAAAAGCATAGTGGCAGCAATGATTTGGAATGCTAACCTTAATTTCAGACTTGGAAACGGCATGAAAACAACTCATTAGGGACCTTAAGGCACATCAGGAAAATTATAGTATGCCAGTTCACTTTAATTTTCTTCATCAAGGAAGTATCGCAATGCACATAAAAGCACCATATGTAATCTGTCTGAACTCAGATAAGTTATACAATTTTGTGTATTAAATTTTTTAGTAAGCTAAAAATATCTCAGTATCATACAGGTAAGTAAGTGATAGGTTGGTCACAGTCAAAGGTCTAACAGATTTGTTGTTCCACTACAAAAAAATGTGAGCAATGTCCCATTGGGATTAACATTAATGCCATTTGGCAAAACCGAACATCTAAGTAAGATCCTGTATTTGTTTACTTAGGATACCTGATTTGAATCAATTTGTGAACACTAATGGAATAAAATTAATGGCCTTCACTCAAACTTCTCAGGCTCTCATCCCCATCCATATCATATTAGGCTTTCTCTCTTACAAATTCATTCCCCTAATATTTCTTTGGTGTCTCACTTATGCTGATGAATATTGCTAAGTGAAAGAAGCCAGTCTAAAAAGGTTATATATTGTCTGAGTCCAACCATATGACATTCTGAAAAAGGCAAAACTATGGAAACAGTAAAAAGATCAGTAGTTGTCCGGGATTGGGGGGGGTGGGGGTGGGGAAGGAGAAATGCAAAGAATTCACAGGGCAGTAAAACTACTCTTATCCTATATAATAAAAGGGAAATATGCAAATTGATGCTAATGGCAGAAAGACTAGAACAATCGCTCAACCAGTCACTATGAGGCACACTGATCACCTCTTGGCCCCTCCCCCCCGGCAGGCTCCGATTGCCCGATGGCCAATGAGGAATGGGGGTGGGGGGGTGGAGCCAGCTGGGGAAGATGGCCCTGATCTCTGATCGCAGGCCAGGCTGGGGACCATATCCATGCACGAATTTTATGCGCCGGGCCTCTAGTGATACTATAATGGTGGATACCTGTCATTACACATTTGTCCAAAAGCACAAAATATACAACTCCAAGAGTGAATCCTAAGGCTAATTATGGACTTTGGTTGATGTAGATTGTAACATCTATTGTAACAAACGTGTCATTCTGGTGGGGACACTGATGATGGGGGAGGCTATGCCCGTGTGAGAGAAGAGGATATATGGGGAATCGCTGAACCTTCCTCCCCTCACTTTTGCTGTGAACTTAAAACTACTCTAAAAATTAAGACCTTTAAAAATACTAACCAATAAATTTTTAAAATATTCATCAAGTACTATATTTAAAAAGTAATGAATTAGATAGAGCATCTTTGCTTTGTTAACCGGGAAACAAGAGATTTAGATCTTAAGGACCTGCTCACAGTTATCTGGCCAGTAGGTTGCTACCTAGTCAGTGTTATAGCTTCCAGTTCAAGCCACCACAATGAGCTTCCTCTTCTAAGGGTGCCTCATCTGAGATACTCACATCTGGGGTTCTCTGGAGGTAAAAACAGAACACTTTTTCAGTGGTGGGAATCTCTTCCAAGGGCATTTCTAAAATCATGCTACTGTAGTACTATCTCAGTGGGCCCTTTTGAAATGGGATAAAAATTAAGTACTGCAAGAACAGAGGATGGGAAAAGGTTTTAGTAACAGCCAACCTCAATACAGAGCTGTGTTCTTATAAAAATATGAGGGTTTCTTCCATCCAAAGAGAATAAAACAAAAGGAAATGAATGGATTTTGATTAAAACAAGAGTCTTATTTCCTCATAAAAGCTTGGATCATGCACAGAGGAATATTTAAATCTCTAAATAGAATTAATAGGGAAACCTATAAAACTCTGGCCCAGGAAAAGTTCACAGGAAGTAAATTGTGAAGGCACATAATGGCCTGGGGGACTGGCCAACTCGAAGACCTCTTGAGTTGTCTTCTAGTTCTGTGACCTGATGATTAAACACCATCAAGCAGAAAATGAGGGTGAGGTAGATGTCCTCACCTGTGAAGTTTAAAGCTACCTATTTTAACAGAAAAATAAAAATGTTCTGATTCGGAGTTATTTATGTTTCCTTTGTGCAGTTTTACTGATCAGGATCCAGCTGGTCTCGTCAGAAGCAGTCAGTGGGAAGTGGGGTCCTTCTCACAAGTCATGAGTCAGGTGAAAATAAGGGGGGTCAAGTTAGGCAAACATCCCTGTCTTTGTGTTTTAACAATTGGAGGCAGATACTTCTATGTGGCAACACATGTGATCAAACAGAAAGACCCCTTGATTTGACAGAAAATAACGCTGTTGCAAATCTTCTTTAAAGAATGAGACCCTCAGGGTAAGGGTAATTAATGTAGGTCAATCAGCACCAGAGACTTTTAAAGGGCAGCTTTGTGTAGTTAATTGAGGTGCGAGGCTAAGGTACACTCAAATGTCAAATACTGAGGCATTTAGGACAGCTGCCTGGCAAATAAAAGCCACAGCAGTAACTTGATGGCACCATTAAGAGAAGAGACTTTTTTCCCTTCCAACCCAATGCTAACCCACTCTTAATTTTCATAGTATATCAGATGAAAGCTACACATTACTACTCAGGAAATTAAACAACACTGAAAATCAGCCAATTCTCAAGTGTTCATATTAAGGCCATGATGTACTCTGAGGATATTGTTAATGAACTTTCAAAATGTAACCATGCCAGGGCCTAGCTCTATCCATTGGTTTATGCGTATATAGATCCGTGTAACCAACACAGACACTATGTTAGACTTTCTAAAAGGGTATCATCCTCACTCCAAGTTATTTTAAAAGTGTACATGAGCAGACATCCTCTCAGTGCATTAAACCTAACAGGATATCCATTTGAAAAGAGCAAAGGAAATGAAAATATTGCTTACAAATGACCTTGTTATATAATTTTGTCAGCTCACTGTTTCATAAAAGAAAGGGAACCATTATATTAGAGCATGGTAACATTAGCAAAATTATCAAGGATTTATCTAATGCTGATCTGCATTTCAGATTGGAAGGTATGATTATAGGCTCCCCCGGTGCTGCGGGATTTGGTTCTTTGCAGAAGCAGGCACTGCTGCCCCGAAGCCTTGTTTGAACAGAGTAGCTGTGCTGGCAGACACTGGCAGACACGTGTTGTGGGTGCATACACACATGTGTTAAGTATGGCAAGGAATTTAATGGAGTCTAAAAAGAGGACCACCTGAACACTTTCCATCTTTTTAGAAAATTAAGATACATACATTAAAAAAAAGTATGAGTGAACATTTTCTGTTTTTATAAACTATATTCCATTTCTTCATTTATATAACCTATATTACTTAGATGGAGAATTAGCAAGCTAAAAAAACACTATAAAATAAATACCATTGAACCAGTTAAAATGTACATTTTTAATTGGATAGTAGTTAATGAATATAACTGGCAAAATATCCACAAGATATAGTTCAATGAAATAGTGTAAGTTTATCTAAAATTATATACTTAAACACTGTGCTTGTTTTCTCCTCTAGGAAATGGAATAATAATATCTACCACACAGAGTTTCTTTTTTTAAAATATATTTTTATTGATTTCAGAAAGGAAGGGAGAGGGAGAGAGAGATAGAAGCATCAATGATGAGAGAGAATCATTGATGGGCTGCCTCCTGCATGCCCCACACTGGGGATAGAGTTCGCAACCCAGGCATGGGTCCTGACTGGGAATTGAACCATGGCCCCCTGGTTCATAGGTCGACGCTCAACCACTGAGCCACGCCAGCTGGGCCACACAGAGTTTCTGTGAGGATAACTGAGTTACTAGTGATAAGGCACTTACTTAGATGCAAAGCCTGGGATACAGGGCATTTTAACTAAGCATTTGCCTTAGGGAACCTGCTTCTGGTAGGGTTGGGAGGTACAGTGGTTGAATGAGAGTTGCATGTGGAATCTTTTGTTTGGCTTTCTGGAAGCATGAGTATTTGGGAAACCTCAGAGGGAATGGATTCATGTGCCTGAAGGAGCTGGCTTGCCCTTCCACGCCCAGCATAGGCACTGGAGCACCACTGCTTGAGCCTGCCAGGACCCTGAGCGTTAGCAGGGCGGGCACTGTGACAGTGTCCAGGTAGCTACGAAAGAAGGCCTCCGCATGACTTAAAACACCACAGTTCTGGCACAGAGACAGAGCAGGGGTGGGGTGGGGTGGAGGGAGAAGTCCAGGAATGACTGAGCCAGAATTTATCACCAGTGAGATCAAAGCCAGGAGAAGAAGTTAGTTTAGAGATAATGAAGACATTTGGTATTTCTTGTTTGTCTATGTTCACGGAATGATCTTACCAAGACAGTCATTATTTTATCATCCCCTTCTTCCTCTAGCTCACTCTCTGATCTGCACTCCCAGGACTTCAGAGAGGAGGACTTGCACTGAGGCCCAGGAGGCAGAGCCCAGTCACAGTCCCAACACATGCCAAGTGGCAGACAGAGAAATGACAAAGGACATGGCCAAGCTCCATGCATATCTGTGCCAAGACAGTGCTTTCTTTCCTACATTTTCTCATTGAAGAGGAGAATAAACAGAGAGGAGAGCACAAAAAATCCCAGGGATCTGGTGTAGCCCTCGAGCACTTACTTCAAGGGAGACATTTCTTTGTAATCATTTGTTATGTGTCAAATATATACATGAATTTCACATTCTACTACACAGAATATTCCTGCTTGTTTAATGTGAAAGTGAAGCTCCTCCCACATGCCTGCTACCTCAACTTTTCAAGGAAAACGGATACTCCAGGAAGTGCTTATGCTACAGATTTCTATACTCTTGAGCGCCTGACTGGAGATTCCTTGATTGTCATTTTAGCCCAGTTTGAGAGGCATGTTCTTTGTTTTCCCCTTTAAATACTATTCATTACATGGTTTCCTTAAGACTTTAGAAATGATACATGCTAAAGGTTAACAAGCTGAAAAAGATAAAGACGGACCAAACAAAAAACTCAAATGAAAAGTCACAGTGGATGCAGAGAAGTCCGTGATCTCTGGGATCCAGAGAAAAGTCAGGGCTGCCATTTCTGCATGCAATTATTTTTAAAAACGTCCCTGTGGATAATTCTAAGAGATGTTCTCACAGCCACAGCTTCCTATAACCAGCACTGCAATCAATACCCAGGCTGTTCCATTAGCACAAACGTGCTGCCCCTTGATACCATCCTCCATCCCTTTCCACAGACCCTGGCAACCCCCAGGTGACCTCTATCTCTATAATTGTGTCATTGCAAGCATCTCGCAATATGAGACTTTTATGATACGGGCTTTTTACTTTCTCTCTCTGTAAGATCCATCTAAGTTGTTGCAAGAATCAAAAGTTTGTTCCTTTGTATTGCTGAGTATAATTGACATGTATGTACCACAGTTTAACTGTTCATCCACTGAAGGACATTTGAGTTGTTTCTAGTTTCTCGCTATGGCAACTTAAACTGATAGGAACAGTCATGTATTGGCTTCTGTGTTAACATAAAATTTCCTCTGTGTAAAATAAGTGCCTAGGAGTGCATTACTGGATGTGGTAATTATATATTCACATTATTTTTAAAGAAACTGCTACACTAAGGGTTATACCATTTTACATACCATTTTACAGAGCTTAAAGTAAATCATTGTGAAGATTTATGTCTTCACATACTTGACAACACTTGATATTATCTTTATTAAAAATGTATTTTTATTGATTTCAGAGAGGAAGGGAGAGGAGAGAGAGATAGAAACATCAATGATGAGAGAATCATTGATTGGCTGCCTCCTGAATGCCCCACACTGGGGACCAAGTCCAAAACCTGGGATGTGCCCTGACGGGGAATAGAACTGTGACCTCCTGGTTCATAGGTCAACACTCAACCACTGAGCCATGTGGGCCGGGCTGTATGACTTATTGTGATGAAAATCTGACCACTACACATTTAGGAAAACAAAAGGTATTACCTCCAGGCTGATGTTATCCTATCTAATAAAAGAGTAATATGCAAATAGGCCATCACTCCAACACACAAAATGGCCGCCCCCATGTGGTCAAAGATGGCTTCCCCCATGCGGACACAAGATGGCCACCACAAGATGGCTGGCAGGGGAGGGCTGTTGGGAGGGATCAGGCCTGCAAGGGAAGGCAGTTGGGGGCAATCAGGCTTGCAGGGGAGGGCTGTTGGAAGGGATCAGGCCTGCAAGGGAAGGCAGTTGGGGGCAATCAGGCCTGCAGGGGAGGACAGTTAGGGGTGACCGGGCAGTCAGAGAAGAACAGTTGGGGGCAACCAGGCCTGCAGGGGAGGACAGTTGTGGGGGATCCAGGCCTTCAGGGGAGGGCAGTTGGGGGGGATCAGGACTGCAGGGGAGGGCAGTTGGGGGCAACCAGGCCTGCAGGGGAGGGCAGTTAGGGGTGACCAGGCCATCAGCAGAGGGCAGTTAGGGGCAATTGGGCCAGCAGGGGAGCAGTTAGGTGTCGATCAGGCTGGCAAGGGAGTGGTTAGGGGTGATCAGGCTGGCAGGCAAAAGCGGTTAGGGGCAATCAGGCAGGCAGGCATGTGAACAGTTGGAAGCCAGCAGTCTTGGATTGGAGAGGGTGCAGGCTGGGCTAAGGGACACAAACCCCCACCCTCATGCATGAATTTCATGCACCGGTCCTCTAGTCTATTATATTAGCTGTTTCAGTAGAAGTGTAATGATATCTTATTGCAGTTTCATTTTGCATTTCCTTAATGGCTAATGATTTTAACATATTTTCATGTGCTTATTTGCCATTCATATATATTTATTAGTTATTTAGTAAAACTCTAAGTCTTTTTTACTACTTTTCAATTGGATTATTTGTTTTTTATATTGTTGAGGTTAGGAAGGTCTTTATGCATTATCATATAAGTCTTTTGTTGGATATAAGATTTGGAAATATTTTCTCCCAGTGACTTGCCTTGTGCCCTCTTAACAGGGCCTTTCACTGAGCGAAACTTTTTAATTTTGATAAAAAGAACAATTTATCCATGTTTAATGATTTGGGTTTTTTGTCTAAGAAATCTTTACCTAACTAGGTCATCAAGATTTTCTCTATCTTCTTTTCTAAATGTTTTATAGTTTACAATTTACATTGAGATCTATAATCCACTTTTGAGCTAATATTTTGTTATAACATATTAGTTTTTTGTTGTTTCATTTTTGGGGATTACAGGTGTTTAATTATCCCAGCACCATTTATTAAAAAGACCCTTCTTAATGAAACACATTTGCACCTTTGTAAAAATTCAGTTCAGTATATTTATGTGCATGCATTTCTGGGTTAAGAAACATGACGATGATAAAACTAATCCCTAATAGTGTAAATTGTATCTATAAAACCCAATTTTGTATAGCAATAGATTTAAAGTATTTTGCTTATATTTTTAAAATGTTAAAATTGCATACTTACAAATATCACAAAAGACAATTTTGGGCTGACCATACAAATCACAGAATGACTTCTAACAGTAACTCTTTAAATAGCTTAACTATTCTAATGCAATAAAATATGATCTGATTTATTAAAAAGTTCTTTGTGTTCTTTTGTATTTTACAAAATTTCCACAATGCTCATATATTACCTTTGTAAATGGGAAAGAATCAATATTTAAAAATAGATGCTAGGATTCAGTTGGAAAAATAATTCTCTAAATAAAAATTTAAGGTTAAAAATAAAATACAGTTAAACAAACAACTCTGTAATACTACTAAATTAGAAGGGTCCATTCTTCATTCATATCATTCATATTCTCTCTCTCTTTCTCTCAAAGTCTACTGAACATCAACCATAATCAAAGCATTCTCCTGGGTTTTATGAAACAAAGATGCAAAGGCCTGATGGTTCTCAGAGGTTGGAAACTAAAATGTTCCTTCACCCTAAATTCAGAATAATTTTTTTTTCTAATTTTTAATGGATGAAAACACGTATTTAAAACTACATTGGAAAAAAAAAATAAAAGCATTGCCCAAACCGGTTTGGCTCAGTGAACAGAGCATTGGCCTGCAGACTGAAGGGTCCCAGGTTCGATTCCGGTCAAGAGCATGTACCTTGGTTGCATGCACATCCCCAATAGGGGATGTGCAGGAGGCAGCTGATGGATGTTTCTCTCTCATCAATGTTTCTAACTCTCTATTCCTCTCCCTCTCTGTAAAATATCAATAAAATATATTTTTTTAAAAGAAAAAAAAACATTGAAAAGGCAAGTGGAAACAACAGTATGTAACTATTAGTATCTGAACATGGTTATTAAAGGATCATTTAAAAAATACTAAAGTTCAACAACCATATGATTTTCTCTTCAGCCTCTTTTTATGATATCTCTTAAATGTTTGAATGTCCCAGTTACCTAGTGACTATAATATCTACCGTCCATGAAAGAGCTAAAATATGTTAATTGACTCATAATAAGTTTATTTTAATTAAATGTACTGGGGTGACATCCTATATAATAAAAGGCTAATCTGCAAATCGACTGAACAGCGGAATGACCGGTTGCTATGACACACACTGACCACCAGGGGGAAGATGTTCAATGCAGGAGTTGCCCCATGGTGGTCAGTGCACTCCCACAGGATGAGCACCACTTAGTTCTGCCAGAAGCTGAGCTTACGGCTGGTAAGTGCAGCGGCAGTGGCGGAAGCCTCTTCCGCCTCTGCGGCAGCCCTAAGGATCCCTCAGGGGATGTCTGACAGCCAGCTTAGGCCCTGCACAGGGTGGGCTGAGGGAACAGGCCAGGCTCAGGGACAACCTCCCCCCCGCCGCCCCGTGTATGAATATTGTGCACAGGGCCTGTAGTTGGTTAATACAATTAATTAGGTTTCAAGTTTGCAATTCTATGATACACCATTTGTATATTGCTTTGTGTGCCAAGCACCCAAAGTAAAATATTCTTCAATCATCATATATTTGATCCCCTTTACCCTTTAGTATCCCTCCATCCCCCTTTTCTCTAGAAACCACAACGCTGCTGTCTGTCTATGTTTTTGTTTGTTTGTTTGTCTTGTTTACTCATTTGTTGCTTTCAGTTTTATATGCCACATATGAGTGAAATCATATGGTTCTTGAGTGTTTTTGTCTGACTCTTTTCACTTAGCATGATGTTTTCAAGATCAGTGTGGAGGTTCCTCAAGAAATTGAGACTAGAGTTACCATATGATCCAGCAACACCTATTCTGGGTATCTACCTGAAAATTACAAAACACTTTTTTGCAAAGATATATGTACCCCTTTGTTCACTGCCACATTATTCACTGTGGCCAAGACTTGGAAACAACCAAAGTGCCCTTCACTATATGATTGTATAAAGAAGATGTGGTACACATGTACAGTGGAATACTACTCAGGCATAAAAAAGATGGATTATTGCCTTAATAAGTTTTGATTGCTGACTATTCTAATAGAGACATTTTCCACATTCTACATTTCAATCATATACTATTAATTCCCATGACTTTAATTTTAACAGCCCCCTTACTCCCACACACGTACACAAACAAACAAAACAAGCAAACAAACAAACATTACAGTGATGTCAGTTGGGAGGAAACAAGTATTTCCCAAGTCTTGGAGTGTCACCTAAAGCACACTCTATAAAGTGAAACACCTTTCAACTCTTGCTTTTTCCTAAAATCTTATGAAATCCTGTTTACTCTCTAGACATAATAAAATGTCCCTTGATGACTCTGTGCTAACTTTCTAAACCTCTTTTAGGAATAGACAACCTATATATTATCAATAAATTTTGCAAATAAAATTAATGACTTGTGACTTCAATGGAACTAATATTAATAACAAACCATGGCTGTTATTGCAACTACCAATGACAGTTAACATTATTGCCTTAAACTTCATCTGTGCTGTTTTAAATTGATTATACATTTTAACCTCCACAAAACTATTTATGGTAGGTTATTCTTAGAAATTGAAAGTTAAGGCTCAGTTTTTATACCTGAAAAATGGGACAATAGGAGAACTTACTTTGTAGATTAAGAGATTAAATGAGATTGTACATGTAAAATGCTTATTTGAATCACTGGAAGAATAACAGGTCCCCAGTAAGATTCAGGACTACATAAGTCCAGTAGTGCTATGGCTCTGGGCATTTTTTTTGTGTGTGTGAGACACATTTTAATGTCAACACATTTTCTGAATCTAATTTTTATAGGCCCATTAAATAGTAATTTCACTATCTATTAACTGAGAAAATATTTAAAGGTAAAGCTCTGAATTCAATGATGCTTTAAAATGAATTTGTATTTTAATGATTATAATAAAATCTGCGTGCATGTGAAAATTGTTATAACATGTATTGCTTCCAGGTAGTGGCTGTTACGATGTGAGAACTTCACTTCCCTTTGTTTCAGAGCTGGGAAGCTCCCCTCACTGCAGTGAAAGGTACTGGGCAACCGCGTTGATTGCTCTTCCCTATGCTCTCCCATCTGACCCTGGAGCCTGTTTAGTCACAGGTGCCTGCAGGCTCTACCTTGCCTCTAAGGGCCTCCCAAAACCCGGCCTCTTGCTCTTTTTTTCTTTTTCTTTTCGTTTTTTTTTTTTTTTTTTCTTTTTTTCCTGGCCTCTTGCCTTCCTAGCTATATTCTGCTTTGAAAAAGACCTGGTCAGTAACTTCAGCTCAGTCCAACAGGAACAACTGTAGACACACAACTGATTCACCATCAGGCAGGATTCTAGCAAAGAGCAGAAATTCTGCTATCAGGTAGACCTAAGGTAGAATCTGACACTCTTCTCTGTGACCACAGGGAAACTAATGTATCTCGCTCTCAGTTTCCTCACAGATATAAGGTGGATAATTCCTAACTCACAGGACTAGTGTGAAGATTCAATGAGATAGATGGTACAAAGCTCTCAAACACCATGTCTGCTGTATAATAAGCCCTCACTCACTGGTTTTCTACTTATTAAAACAGGCAATAACTCAGGAGGGCATACTCTTCATGAAATGCACAATACTTGAAAACACATGACACACCTTCTGAATGCAGGATAAAGTATTCATAAATACACAAAAACTGGTTTGCAGTCAGAGTAGTGTTACTCCAACATATATCACGCTGAAATAAATAGCACGATGGTTATTTTGGGATTGTATGAAGAGGAAAGAGGAAATCTGTGAGCAAGTGACCTCTCTTATTGCCATATTCTTGCCAAGCTTTCTGAACAAGTGCGACCTAGTAAAGTGCTCCCTTTTGGTGCTTTACTTAAACTCATATAGTGGATGTAACTGAGAAGAGTCAGGCTAATTTCTAAGCAGTTCAATATGATTGAAGGTAAAAAGCAACTTCATGAAACAGCAGCTCATCTTTGGCGCATGAAGAGTCACAGGTTTCTGATGCTCATTATAGAAAATATGTAACCTAAGGAGAACATCTATACATATATGGGCCCTAATATGCAATTTGTCCTTCCGACCATCCGACTGTTCCACCAGTCACTATGACATGCACTGACCACCAGGGGGTAGATGCTCCGACCAGTAGGTTAGCTTGCTGCTGGGGTCCGGCCAATAGGGACTGGGCGAGATGGGCCAGACACGCCCTAGAGCCCTCTCATGGTCCCTCCCCGGCCTCTAAAATATTTTTTCTAATTAATTTCCTTTCAATGTGCAGGAATCTGTGCACTGGGCCTCTAGTTTTGATATAAAAATTTGTTATTAGGCCACTCAGCATAGTAATAGATGAAGTAATCACAAGGAGATTTTTGTAACAGAATCATTCTTTCCTGCCATTATTGTGTTAGAAAATCTAGCATTAAATTTAAGAGCACAGTGCAGCCCTTTCCATTATTTTTAAAGGGCAAATAAAATGCATAGCAATAAAACAACATAATGAGTCTCTGCAGAAAAAAATGCATCATGACTCATGAAACAAAAAGCAAGGAGAGCAAGGGCTAAATTCTCATTAATACTGTTATCTAGATGTGTAATGAACAATGAAAGTTCCTATAAATAGATCAAGCAAGTTTTCAGCTGAGATAAATCTTTCCTTAACCAATACAATAGGTATGCCTAGGCCAATTTCAAATCCATCTCCATCACACACAAAAAACTAGAACTTGTAACTTTATTTTTTAAAAATATGCTGACAACACAGATAACTAGAAAAGGTGTTTTGGCAATCTAATAAAGGACTGAGGCTAGAGACTCACTTCTATCTCATACGTTACCCGTTATTTCAGTCATATGTTACTGCTGTATATTTAGCAATCATTTCACTCATGTGTTTCTGCTATATTTTGCTATTCAGACTCACTTAAATCAACTCTTTGTTGTTGCAGTAATATTGTTCTGTGAAATACAACTCTCTGGCAGTGACTTCTGAAACATAGTGCAGACTGAACATGAGCCAATGAAAGACAAAAGGGCACACTTCGTAGTGATGGAGATTCAATTCTCCATAGGAAGCAGCTAATAAAACAGGTGGAGGAAAGTACAACAAAAAACTGTGCTGGCAATTAATATATTTAGAAAATATAGCACTTGTATAGCATTTGGTGTTTTCTAAAGATAATATTCAATATCTAAAAAGATAATAATTATGAGGTGCTTCATGCTTTAGCACCTTATAAAACCATTTTCAAAATTTAACCATCTTTAAGTATTGTGCGAATCATACAGTGTATTGCTTTCTCTAATTCTCACGCAGTAGACAAGTGTCCAGACTGGCTTCCCCACTACAAATCCTTAACTCTTTTCCACTCTACCATGAACTTCACATGAAAGGTCAAGTGCAGGGTCCCGTCACTGCCAATGATTGAACTTTCCCACATACCCCAAAGTGAATAACATGTTTAAGTTTGGGCCAACCTCAGATTCTCCCTGTGTCTAATTACACATTTACTACACTCTCTTCTTCCCCACGGGGTAGAGTTAGAGAGAATAATGAATAAGTTGACTAGAAGGTGCAATCCCTCTCTATAACATAGTTCCAACTACCAAAGAAAGAAGAAAAATGTTTCCAAAACCAATGGTCAAGAAAAGCTCTGCTTCTTTTGAGACACTGTATATTAATGCCCTATCTCTCTGAAAAATCCTAACTATAGAAATGCATAGTCTCCCAATTCTTGGATTCAAGGATGTGCAAGGCAAACTCTGCAACAAACCAGGGCTCCCTACATGACTTATCTGTCTGTGTTCTCTGTGCCAGTCTTATTTATCTTTGTCTTCTCATCCATATTCTTATTTGTCTTTTATTTTTAATGTGTATGTATATTCCCATTGTCTAATAGCTAGTTCTATTATAAGGTATCTCAAATCATATGTACGCAAATATACAAGGATGGGCAAGAGTAGGCTTCCAGTTGTGAGTACAAAAAACACAGAGTTTATTCTTGTATTATTATTTACTAACTAGAGGCCCTGTGCAAAAAATTTGTGCACTTGGGGGGCGGGGGGGGATCCCTCAGCCTTGCCTGTGCCCTTTCGCAGTCCGGGAGCCCTTGTGGGATGTCCGACTGCCAGCTTAGGCCCGCTTCTGCCACTGCCTCTGTGCTCACCAGCCATGAGCCAGGCTCAGGGCTTCTGACTGAGCAGTGCTATTCCAGTGGAAGCGCACTGACCACCAAGGGGCAGCTCCTGCATTGAGCATCTGCCCCCTGGTGGTCAGTCGCATCATAGCGACCGGTCGTTCGGCTGTTTGGTCAATTTGCATATTAGCCTTTTATTATATAGGATTATTGTATTATTTTCCATATGAACAACTGTAAGCCTACCATTGTATATATAAATCCTAGATATATAGTGCAGTAAACCCAAAAACCTCATCCCTATGTGCTATTCCCAACCTTTCAGACCCATGCCAACCAGAAAGGTACAATTCTGGTCTCTCCAGTGCAGCAGTGACTCAACAATTGGTGGTAGTGGAATGGAAAACCTGCTGTCAGGTCTCCCCTCGGCTGCTTTATAGTTTTAGGCCTTTGGTGAAATCCCTCCCTCTCTCTCTGCTTGATTTTTCATGTAAAATGTTAGAGTTCAATTCAATGATATCAAAGAGATTTTTTCCATCAGAAAAATAACCTCAGGTGAGCACTATATACAAGGAGAAAAAACTGGCACTAATTAAAGCATATTCTAGGGGACGTAGTGTCAGTAAAGGACTCACAAATGCAGTTTAAATATAACTAATATTGCTTACAAATGACCATCCATGGTTGAAACATAAGTCTTTCTCCTCCTTTAGTAAAAGGGACAACCAGAAAGAAGACCCTCAATGACTGAGCATTTTCTCCTTATTTAAACAAAACAAAACAACCCCGCTCCCTCCAACTAGCTAGAACTGGTCTCCTTGCTCCTGCTGATCAAATCCTTCATTTGTTTCAGGTGAGCGGTTTTATCAGGGGACAGTTTATAGCAGAAAAAGGCTTCTACTGGGTGAATGGTGAATTCCAGGGGATTGCAAAATGACTGTAAAGATCTGCTCTAATCACAGCACAGAATATCTATATGGTCATTTTATGAACCATATGACAATTACTTTCCATCAGTGTTGCCCATAGAGACTTGGGAAATAGAAAACCATGAGGTAAAACAGGTAAGTAGTGTGTGTTTGGAAAACCAGAATATTATTCAGGCTAGTCAGAGGAACAGGCAATGTAATGAAGGATTAAACTATGATGATGGCAGGTTCAACTTATAGTTTACTTATAGTCTATAGATAAATTGCCAATAGCATCAAATGCTGTTGATAGAAAACACTCACACACACATACACACACACACACACAAACACAAAACATGTACATCTTTTCCATTTATTTGACTGCAGAGTTTGGATCTCATCTTATATAAAAAACGCCTAATAAGCAAATCAACCCAACGGTGGGACAACTGGTGGAACGACCAGTCTCTATGATGTGCACTGACCACCAGGGGGCAGATACTCAATGCAGGAACTGCTCCCAGCCTCAGGCCCCAGGCCAGCTAAGGTGGGTGCCAGCAAGGGGGCCCAATTGCCCTACTGGTCACGGCAGAGGGAGGTGACCGGCAGTATCAGTGGGGGACGGGGCTGGCACATACACACATCATTCAAAAAGCATAAAAATAGAAAACTTTGAAGCTTTAATATATTACATTGAATAGTTACTAATTAACAGAAAAATCTAGAAAATTCTGTTGGCCATGAAAAATTTAAGTTACAAAATGTTAGTTCCAGTTAAAAAGCCATTGAAACAAATAAACATTACAAAAAAGACAGAACATTCAAAAGCTATTCTCTCACAATAAAATTAGATAAAGGCTTGTTTTTATTTTTTTTCAAATGAGTTCTATAAAACTTCAAATGAATGAAGAAGTACCAGGCAACTTTAATTGTTTTAGAACAAAGGGAAGCAAGCTTTTACTATAAAAGGTCATATAATAAATATAGTGGTGCCCTGGTTGGGTTCCTCAGTTGGTTGGCACATCCTCCCTTACACCAAAAATGTTGTGGGTTCAATTCCAGTCAAGATACATACTTGGGTTAAGGGGTTCAACCCCAGTTAGGACCCAAATTAGAGGCAAGCAATCCATGTTTCTCACATCAATGTTTCTCTCTATCTCTAAAAAAAATCAATAAAAAACCACATCCTCAGGTGGGGATTAAAATGAATGAATGAATGAATAAATGAATGAATAAATGAATGAATGAATGAATGTCTTAGAGGGCCACTAAGTGCTCACCTCTGCTGCCATAGGATGAAAGTGCACACTTCGAAAGGAAAAACAGCTAAAATATATAGCTTATGTGATTAACTGAATAAAGCAGATTGTAAAATGGTATAAACCATTTTTTAAAATAAGTAATGAGACATGTATATTGTCCATTCATTTATAATGTGCAAAAAAGTGTCAATATTTACATATACACACAAATATTGATGCTTTTTACTCCGGAATGGTGGATATGAGATTATTTTTATTCTTTTCTGCTTTCTTTACTGCAAAGAATGGAATTTGCTTGCATTGACTTTTATTCTCAGGGATAAAAAGGCCATTCAATTTAAAAAATAACATAAAGAAATGGCACCAATATCTGTTCTCTCAAACAAAGGTAGTTTTTAAAATATAGATGGCTTCAGCTAATAAAGGCTCAAGGGTTTAGCAATTAAGCTTACAAGCGATGCTTTCTTATATTTTATTGCCCAACTTTTGATGTAATGAAATCCAGAATATAGGGTGCCTAATTTAGAAAAGTTTATCTCCACAGTTCCCCACCTGCATTGAAATATCAGGGTGCTGCACCAATCTTACAAAGACATCATGGATTGTTTTAAAATATGACAGGAAATACAGTATGACACCTACTAAATACTGTACAAAAGATTAGCTAATGGCAGCTCACAATCTCAAAAGTATACCTTGTAATCTTCCTTTTGATGATGTCTTATCATTATGAACCTGAATTTTAGTGGTTGATGGGATAAAAAGCAAGTGCCACTTGAGAATCAATTTGTCCAGAAAATGAAGGTGTATATATCCAATCTGACTCTAAAGTTTGAGATGCTGTGCAGTGCCCAATAGGCATGCACACATCTGATTAGTAAGTGTTTGGAAAGCCACATGCAAATGAGTGAAACTAGACTGCTGTTTGTTTTCATATATAAAAATTAACTCAAAATCAATCAAAGACCTAAATATAAGACGTGAAACAATAAATTACATAGAAGAAAACATGGTACTAAACTTATGGATCTTCATCTTAGAATTTTATGAATTTGACCCCAAAGGCAAGGAAAGTTAAAGCAAAAATGGGAATATATCAAACTAAAAAGCGTCAGCACAGCAAAAGAAACCATCAACAAAACAAAGAGGTTACCAACCAAATGGCAGAAGATATTTACAAACAACAGTTCTGACAAGGGGTTAATATCCAAAATGTATAAGGAAGTCATACAACTCACCAACAAAAAATCCAATTAAAAAAATGGACAGAGGACAAGGACAGACACTTCTCCAAGAATACATACAATATCCAACAGATATATGAAAAGATGCTCAACTACACTAGCTGTTAGGGAACTGCAAATCAAAAGTACAATAAGATATTACCTCACACCTGCAGAAATGGCTATTATCAACAAGACAGGTAATAACAAGTGTTGGAGAGATCGTGGAGGAAAAGGAACCCTCATTCACTGCTGGTGAAAATGTAAACTGGTATAGCCATTATGGTAAACAGTATGGAGGTTCCTCAAAAATTAAGAATAGAATTACCATATGACCCAGCAATCCCTCTTCTGGGTATCTACCAATTTTGAAAACATTTATTTGCAGAGATATATGCATCCCTATGTTCATTGCAGCATTATTTATGGTGGCCAAGACAAAGAAATAACCAAAGTGTCCTTTGATATGGATTGGATAAAGAAGATGTGGTACATACATACAATGGAATATTACTCAGCCACAGAAAAGATGAAATACTGCCATTTGTAACAACATGGATGGACCTTAACAATATCATGCTAAACAAAGTAAGTCAGATAGAAAAAGTCAAGGACCATATGATTTCACTCATATGGGGGAATGTAAAACTGAAAGCAACAAATAAACAAAGAAGGCTGACCAACGTGGCTCAGTGGTTGAGTATCAATCTATGAACCAGGAAGTCACTGTTCAATTCCTGGTCAGGGCACATGCCTGGGTTACAGGTTTGATCCCCAGTAGGGGGTGTGGAGGAGGCAGCTGATCAATGATTCTTTCTCATCATTGATGTTTTTATCTCTCTTTCCCATTCCCTACCTCTCTGAAATCAATAAAAATCCTCTCTAATAAAAGAGTGATATGCAAATTAACCATCACTCTGCTACACAAGCCACACCCACCAGCTATGCCCATCAGCCAAGCCACACCCACCAGCCAATCAGGGCGAGTATGCAAATTAACCCCAACCAAGATGGCGAGGCCCTTAGGGGCCAGGCGGTTGGGAGACACAAACCCTTGGGAGGCCGGCACCCAGCAGCCTTAAGCCCCGCCATGGCTGCGCTGGGCTGCAGGGGGCCAGATTGGAGACACAAACCTGCAGGGGGCCCCCCAGATTGGAGACACAAACCTGCAGGGGACCGGCACCCAGCAGCCCCCAGATCGGAGACACAAACCTGCAGGGGACCGGCACCCAGCAGCCCCCAGATTGGAGACACAAACCCGCAGGGGACTGGCACCCAGCAGCCCCCGGATCTGAGACACAAACCCGCAGGGGGCAGGACCCAGCAGCCCCCAGATCGGAGACAAATCCGCAGGGGGCCAGCACCAAGCAGCCCCCGGATGGGGGAGACAAACTTGCAGGGGGCCGGCACCCAGCAGCCCCCTGATAGGAGACACAAACCCACAGGGTCGGGCACCCAGCAGCCCCCAGATCAGAGACACAAACACGCAGGGGGCCGGCACCCAGCAGCCCCCAGATCAGTGACACAAACGCGCAGGGGGCCGGCACCCAGCAGCCCCCAGATCGTAGACACAAATCCGCAGGGGGTGGGCACCCAGCAGCCCCCATATAGGAGACACAAACCCGCAGGGAGGCCGGCACCCAGCAGCCCCCAGATGGGAGACACAAACTTGCAGGGGGTCGGCACTCAGCAGCCCCAAGCCCTGCCACTGTGGTGCTGGGGCTGCAGGGGACCCAATCGGAGACACAAACCTGCAAGCAGGCTGGCACCCCGCAGCTCCAAGCCCTGCCATGGCTAAGGCTGCGGGGGGCCAGATCGGAGACACAAACCCACAGGGAGGCCACCACCCTGCAGCCCCAAGCCCTGCCACCGTGGACCTGGGGCTGGGGTGGCAGGGGATAGGAGTGGATTGGAGACACAAACCCGCAGGCCTGGCACCCAGCAGCCCCAAGGCCCGAGGCGGAGGAGCCTGGGCTGCTAGGGGAGGGGCGTAGCGAGGACACAAACCTGCAAGAAACCTGTGGAAAGGGAGATAAACTATCATAACTTTATCTCCCTTCCACAAGATGAGAAAACTGCCCTGGGTTTATTTAGTGATGTGGCCCACACCTTTCTACAAACACAGGGTATGTTATGACCACTCCCAGGAAGGTCTGGTCAGAATACCATCTCCAGGGAATAATGCTACTGTGGCAAATCATCTAAGAGAGGAAACAAGCTTTTGTTGGGTTTATTCTGAAGGTCAGAGAACATGCCACCCCAACATATGCTGTGTTGTTATATTGATGATCTTGAGCTGCAGATGTTTGAAAAACAGCAAATGCATGCAGAAGCTTTCACTGAAGTCTCCTGATCTGCCTAAAATTGGACCCCCGAAAAGGAGCTTAAATATCATAGATCCCCTTGACAGGAGAATGTCATCAGGCAGAGAAGACTGACTCCTGTCACAGGACAGGAGAGTAGAAGTTTACATCACACCCAAACTTTGTTACAAACTATTTCCCCCCACCCCCATTCTATTTTCCTAAAAATCATTTACTCTCCTCTAAGAGGCCTACATCTCCCATCCCCTTTCCCTAGGAAGAAGGTATTTAAATCTGCATTCTAAGCCACCTTGGGGAGTTACTCATTTTTCCCTGGGGTCTCCCTCATGTACACAAGGTACACATGTTAATGAACTTTTGTTTTTCTCTTGGTGATCTGTCTTTCATTACAAGGACCTTAACTAAGAACTCAGAAAGCTAGAGGAAAACTATTTTTCTTTCTCCATAATTCTATCTTGGGAAATCAAATCCCCAGCTGAACAATGAGGTTGGCTCAAGTACCAAGCAGTCTTGGCTGATGGGAGGGAAGCTTCTAGGGAGAAATCAATGATATTGGTATCAAAGTGGGACGGAGGGCACACGCATGGTTGCTGGTGGGAGTTTAAAGTAGTTCAACATTTTTGGAAGATGATTTGACAAATTCAATAGAAATGTTCAAGGTACATCCAAGAGTCTTCTTCTAGGAATCACATCTGCTGAGATAAAGCACAAGCGCATAAGCCCTGGTCAGAAACCCAGGATGCTACTGCAGGCTCCCCTTCCATGATAGGAAAACCTGGGAACAACCTGCATTTTTAGGAGAAGGTGGCATCTACACTAATAAAAGGGTAATATGCTAATTAGACTGAACATCTTCCAGGTGACCTTCCGGATGTCCTTCCATACATCCTTCCCGAGAAAGCCATGTTGGCGGGGCCAAGGCAGAGGAGGTTAGAAGCGATCAGGCAGGCAGGGGAGAGCATTTAGGGGGACCAGGCCAGCAGGGGAGAGCAGTTAGGGCAAACAGGCTGTCAGGGGAGAGCAGTTAGGGGGATCAGGCTGGCAGGCAGGTGAGCAGTTAGGAGCCAGAGGTCCTGAGGGGTCCCAGATTGGAGAGAGTGCAGGCCGAGCTGAGGGGACCCCCTTCCCGTGCACGAATTTCGTGCACCGGGCCTCTAGTATATAAAAAATAAACAAGCAAAAACTCATGGACACATACAATACTAGTATATGGTGGTTAGCAGAGGGAAAAGCGGGGTGGGGGTGAGAGGGGTTGAGTGTCTGATGACAGAAGGAGATTTGACTTTGGGTGGTGAACACACAATGTAATATACAGATGATGATAGATGATGTATCATAGAATTGTACACTTGAAACCTGTATAATTAAAAAATATAGAATAAACAATGAAATAAAATATATTTTCTTTTAGCTTATTATTTTTTTCAACTTACTACCAATGTTTTAGGACGCGGATACTTGTAAAGTTATTTGAGTTTAATAAAATTGTTGGTAAATAAAATTGTTAAATATATTTTTTTGTCCTATTACTGAGACACTCAGGGCATCATGAACCTGGAAAGCTTGGAATCTCATCCTAGCTAATAAAGAGGGAATATGCAAATTGACCATCACGCTGTCACAAATATGGTGGTGCCCATAGCCACAAGATGGCAGCACCCAGTCCCCTCAGCCCCACCAGAGTTCCCCAATCCTTTCAGCCCAGCCAGGGGGGCAGCAGGCGTATGGTGCAACCAGACCTGCCCTCAGCCCCCCAGTAGCCCAGGGCCGGCCCGAGGCACAGGCAAGCCTCAGATGGCAGCTGCCCAGCTGCTCCGGGTGGGCCCGAGGTGCAGGCAAGCCTCGGATGGCAGCTGCCCAGCCGCCCAGGGCCACCCAAGGCTTGTGCTGCTGGCAGTGGCAGCAGCAGAGGTGTGATGGGAGCATCGCCTTCCCCTGATCGCCAGTTTGCCTCCCGCCCCTGAGGGCTCCCGGACTGTGAAAGGGGACAGGCTGGTCTGAGGGACGCCCCCCCAACTCCAGTGCATGAATTTTCATGCACTGGGCCTCTATTAACTTATAAACATCAACCTGCTAGTAAACCAGAGGACCCATTCAAGTATTGGGTAACCCTCAGCAGCCTAGTATCAAATTATTAGGCTTAGGACAAGCAGTAATTATAGACAAAACTGATCATGATTAATTACATAGTGTTGAGATGTTCAAGTTTAAGTCCCCTAAAATTCATCACAGTGCTCTCCCTCTTGGGTGCATGCCCGCACTTTTCCTGCCCCCCTCTGCTTTCTCCCAGGCATGCTACCTTTGCCTTTCTCTCTCCTAAGCTCCAAGGGCTCTTCTTCTGCTTCTGTAATTTGTTTCCTGAGCCTATGCAGCCCAGCTAGCTCACTTGTACTACCTTTGAAACTTTCTAAATAAACTTTCTCTTATAATCCGAAAAAAAAAAAAAATATATATATATATATAAATCCATCATAAACCAAGGGCATTTTGGAGGGTAACTTTCAAAAGGAAACAAGGTTGAATGAAACCCTAGGTTGCACTGAACAAATGTTTGAGATTTTTCTAATACTTTTCCACCAAAGCGAAACTCTCTTGATTGTTATTGTTATAATAAAATTCCTAATATGGCCCATACACTTGAATCTCAAAATATTGTTCATTAAGTATAAACTTGAATCCTTCTGTGACTCTCGAGACTTTGCCAATTGTTTAATGGTGACAATGGGGACGAATTATTAAAATAGATGTCTCCTAAACAGAAACAGCAAAACACTTCATGTAAACAATCCCCCATAATAAGTGTATCATGACTAAAATGACAATTAAATATTACAATTTAATGTTTAGATTATAAAGATTGATAGGAAATAGCTTCTTTAGACAAAGAAATTATTACTAAATAACTTGTATACCTGAAGGCTTCTTTCACAAGTTTCTGATTTATTAGATTTATTCATTGCAAAATACATAAATAAACTTCATATTGTTTCCAAGGGAAAACATATTTCATTATATACCATATTAATCTATAATCATACTTAAAATAATAAATAATAAAAATCCCTATAAGGGTTTTATAAAATATATAACTTAGTAATTTAATTCAGCAAAATAATTAAATTTATCAAAGGACTTACTGGATATTTTTTTAAAATTCCTAGGAGACAATGACTTAGATAGGCACATTACTACAGGCTCTCAGGTAGGTCATTGGAGTGGAAGAAAGAGATATGCAGGTCAAATTTCTTGATATACATATTGAAAATTAAGCTCCATAAAGGTAGAAGAACTTGTCCAGAACCAACTGGCTACCTATCTACCCATTTAATATTTACTTAGGGTTTAGTTTGTGCCAGACACTGAGTTATTCACTGAAGACAAGTTCCTTCTGCCATTAAAGTTACAGTGAAATGCATGATTTCCTTGGTTAGATGCTTTAATAAGCAAGGTTACTAGGGTTAGAAAATCTTGATCTCCAGATCCCACTCTGAGATTAATTAAATTAGAATCTCTAGAGTGCCACCCAGGCATCAATATTGTTTTGTTAAAAGTGTGCAGTAATTCCAATGTGCATCCAACGCTGAGAACCACTTGAGTGGAAAAACAGATACTGACGGAGTAATTACAATGTTTTGAGTGCTTAGTGTTACTACGGAGAAGTGTGAAGTCCCCTGACATCTTGAGGATGTTTCTACTATATGTTGTTCCTCTCTTGAGGTAACTAAACATCATCATTTATGGAAATATCCCATTAGAGGGATTAAGATGTAAAGTATGACATTGATCTTCAACATATTAGATTACATTATTCTCAAAAGCATGTTTTTCAAGTCTCTAAGTAAATAAGTTATAAGATTATAGGTATAGTAAATATAAACTATGTTTATAATCTGAAAAAAAATATTTTCATGAAAAGGCAAATACTATATGTTGTTCACATCATAAGAGTTCAGATTAAAATTAAGATGTGTTGCCCTGGCTGGTATGGCTCAGATGGTTGGGTGTCATCCTGCATGGAAAGGCTGCTGGTTCAATTGCTGGTCAGGGCACATGCCTGGGTTGTAGGCTCGTGCAAGAGGCAGCCAATTGATGTTTTGCTCTCATATTGATGTTTATCTCTTTCTCTCCCTCTCCCTTCATCTCTCTCTAAAAATCAATAAAAAATCTTTTAAAAAATGAGGATATGTCATGTTTTTAAAAATATGTAGTATTTCTTTTAGGAAGGGTAGTGGTCATACCAATAGGTTTAGGAAGTATAAAATGTTTCATATCAATGTTCATTATTATTACTTTTGCTTTATTTTATGGTAAATATGCAAATATGTTTAGCTTATTATATCAGAAATATAAAGCAAATATGACTGGCCAATAAACATTTTACAAATACTACCTATGGTTCTGAAATGCGTATGAAAATGACTGTGTATTGTCATTAGAAGTTCTAAAACTTCAGAACTCTAAATGCAATTTTACTTTTAAATTTCTCCAAGTCATAAATGCAAAAATCTTCAAACAATAGCATTTCCACTAAAATGTCAAAACTCCTGCTCAAGACAAACAGGGTGGTGCAATGAGTTTTGAAAACAATATTTTGCAAGGTTTTTTTTCTTTTGTCCTTTTCAATATCCTCAGTCCCCAGAAAACAATAAAATGACAACATCCACAATTTAGCCTGCTTTTTGATCAAATAGCAAACAAGTTAAAGATTTTTTGACAGTTGTTTCTTTGAATTGTCCTGCCGGATATAAATTCATGTGGAAAACTCTTTTAACACAACTCCACATCTCTCATCTCCTATTTCACAACAAATTTGATACAAGGTATGTTGTCAGCAGCTAAATGCAGCCAAATAGACTCTAATGATATCATATAGAAAATGAAATGCCAGCCGCACCTGAACAGCTTCCCATTTGCGTTGCTGAATTTGTGCTGCACGCTGGAGCCATTTGATATGCGGCAGCTCCTACCTCAATTTCACTCACATCCTAAGAGAATGTGCTAACTTCTCAATGGTGCCAACAGACCTACGGGAGAAATGCTGAAGCTACCTCTGATAGAAAGAGAAAGTCATTCTAACCTTAGCCCAGAGAACACCGATCTTTTAAACACATCAGTCTAATGCACAGACATCTACAATTCTACTCTTCCGTCTTTATGTTGCACCCATTTCTTTTTCTCATTGTTCCAAGATTCATTACAAAATTCAGACCCCAAATGTGTCTTTCTGTGTGTATATGCATGTGTGCGTGCTGTTTTTGGAATAGTCATCTTTTCCAAAAGAACATTTGGCCCCCAAAGTAAACTGCTGAACGTTTTTGTAGATACTAGCTGAAACATATATTTATTTCCACTTCTGGGGTAATAAAAGCTTTCTTGAGAAGAATAAGGGGGGATGAATCTTCAAAATCATATGAAGAACCTTTCTCCCCCAACAGAGGGACTGAGGCCTCTAGAGGTCTGTATACTTCTGAGGAACTCAGTTCTGCATGTTGGTGAGAGGACTCTAGGAGGGTTCTCAGTGAAGGGTGGAAACCCTAGGCTAAGAAGGATTGTTTTCCTGTAGTCTCAGCATGTCATACTCACATTGTACTCTTGGGACTTGTGGCCTGCACAAAGCCATGTGCCTATGTGCATGAACAGGAAAGATGCATCAACAGAGCTTTAATTGATAGCCACAAGCATGAGTACCATTATGCAACAGGGGTGTGCAAAAAAACCTTTATTGATGAATTTCGCCTGGTAGAGAGCGATAAATATGAACTGAGAGATTATGTGATAGGAAGCAGATTTGCAGAAAATTACAATGGTGTTTATAGCATTTAGTTAGATGTTTAATTACTTCTAGCATCTGTAAAGAGCTATTGATTTAGTGATAGATTATGGAATTATCTCTGAAAGGAAGCAATCAATTGTAAATCCCTCATCCATGCAGTTGTTAAAGTGTCTTAACTGTCATACATCTGTTACAAAGATATTTGTTTTTGACTGTGATAAACTAAATATGTATGCATCGAAGTGGTCCAATGACAGTACACATTAATAGGTTAAACAAATCAGTCAATAGCATAGTTGTTTCTTTAGTTCCAACCAAGGTTCATTTCTCGATCATTTTTCTCTATGTCCTTTGAAAGATATGAAACCCTCAGTCTTTAAACCCAGGCCCAATCACATTATGAACACCTAGTACACATGAGATACTTTAGCATGTATGCCCTCAATTTGCACCACTCAGTTATGTGATATTGTTCTTATTTTGCAGCTATAGAAACTGTGAAAAAGCTGTATAAGTGCCTTTGGCCACTCAGCTGGTTTATGGCAGCAAAGACCAGATCCCAGATCTATCCTTTCATAAAATTGGTGCTTTTATTTTTTTATTTTATTTTTTAATATATTTTATTGATTTTTTACAGAGAGGAAGGGAGAGGGATAGAGAGTTAGAAACATCGATGAGAGAGAAACATCAATCAACTGCCTCCTGCACACCCCCCACTGGGTATGTGCCTGCAACCAAGGTACATGCCCTTGACCAGAATTGAACCTGGGACCCTTGAGTCCACAGGCCGACGCTCTATCCACTGAGCCAAACCGGTTAGGGCAAAATTGGTGCTTTTAACCACTACACTATGCATTTGTTTTATCATGGAAGGCGATTTGGGGCTAGACAAGAACTTCCACAATCAAAATAAAAATCCTAGAGTCGTAAGAAAATGTGGAAATAATTCAATCAAATGCCATAGCACATCAGTTATCCCTTGTACCACATCCCTAAGTGACAGTCAGCCAATCTCAGCCTGAATAATATCCCAATAACAGGTGGTCACACTGTTGGACACGGTTTTTTTATCTTTTGAGTGACACACCATGTCTATTTATTAGAAAAGTCAATATTTTCAACAATAAGCAAAAATGTACCCTCAATATTTCCAAATTTTACTACTTTCAAACTTGACTACAAACTCACTGCAAAAAAATAACAAAAATCTCTATGTCAACATAGACTTGGAAATTATCAAACTAATTTTACAATTAATTTAAAAATACAAAGAAACAAGAATAATTTAGGACCAAGATGAATTAAAACAAAAATACCTGAAACATTTTCTGGACCAGATTTAAACTACAACATCTTGGGCTATGTAAAAAAATCCCTCTCTCCACCTCCCCCAATCCAGACCAAACAGAGCCCTGATCATACCTAATGTTAGAATATACTTAGAGACAGCTTTAATTATCAGAAAGCTCATTCTTCTACTGAGCTAAACTCTTTCTACCAGCAGCTCTTACTACTAAATCCCACTTCTTACCCCTGGAGAATCACTGGATAAGAGGATTTCCTCTTCTACTGAGTTATGACATTATTTCTTGGAACAAAAATGTGGAAGGGGGTGTAAAAACTGCTTCAAGGATTTTATATGTGCTATACACTAGCTTCAAATTAAATTTATATTTAATTATTTAAATATTCATATCTGGGCTCCTATGCAATCGATTTCCCTAAGTGAATATGGCACTAATGCATTCCAGTCAGAACAATCACTTGTTGTCAGGGATTCCAGAAGCAGAGATCTTGGTGAGCACTTGGTATGTATGAATAGTAGTTAACAAACACATGAAGGACATTAGAACTTCCAAAGTATGGTTCTTTCAGGCTTGCAAAGGGAGTTGACTTTATTTATTCTACAGGCTTTAACCACCCATAAAAATGGGAACAATTGGAAAATACAGCCTTTTACTGGTTAAACCTCTTTCAGTTTCAGAAGTTAAGCAAAAAATAAATAAATAAATAAATAAATAAATAAATAAATAAAATCAATATTTTACTTAAGGGTCAGCTATTCCTTGTTCTTTTCAGGGATATAATTTCATTATATTGTGCATATTGTGATTAATTTAGGAAAGCAAATGTCCAGTGTTAGAGACACTGTGTATAACACTCATCATAGACATTTTTTCCATATGACAAATATTCATCCCAAAATATAATCTTAAATCTGTTGTTTTAAAAGTGAGACATCTCTTTGATTGTAAACAATTAGCACCATTTTATATAAGCAATAATTGGAGTATAGATATTCATATGGCAACATTTTCACTTTAGATAATGATATTTTTTACCATGAGAAAATAAACTGCAGAGATATAGTAAATGATATTTCAATCAATAATGAGTACAGAGCTATAGCAAAATCAGTGAACTTGAACAGAGAGCTATAGAAATTATCCAAATAACTTACCTATATTCCACCAATGAACAAGTGGAATTTGAAATTGAAAACATGTACCATTTACATTTGCATTCCCCAAAACAATATATTTAGGTTAAAAAATAATAATGAGTAGCATTTTTCTTGTATTTTATAGCATCATTTATAGACAGGCTTATTGCTAACTATAATTTAAGGTTAATGTTTTTAAAAAGACATCAAACAGATGATAGTTATAAAATAGTCATGGGAATGTAAAGAACAGCTTAGAAAATACAGTCAATAATCTACATATATAAAAGGCTAAGTGACCGACAGTCTGTCTGACTGACCAACCGACTGGCCGGTACATATGAAACACAGTGGCAATTTAAAAATAAAAGTTGACTTATGCATGTGCAATACATATAAAGCTCTCACTGGTGCCAATTGCATGTATGTTTTAATTTTAAAATACTATATTATATATACTATTTTGACATGTAATTCTTTGCAGTAACGTATAACTGCATGAATCTTTCTTCTAATTAATTTCCTTTCAATGTGCACGAATCCATGCACCAGGCCACTAGTATTGTAATAACTATGTATGGGGCTAGGTGGATACTGGAAATATTGGAGGAAACCCTTTGTAAAGTATATGATTATGCTGTGCTGTACAACTGACACCTAAATGCTATGCTGTACACCTAACACTAATACAAATAACATTGAATGTAAATTGTAATTGAAAAAAAAGAAAAATAAATCTAGTAGGGAAGTTTCATAGAGTAAGGATTCTACAAACTTGCGGAAGTTTTTCATTTACTGTTCCCAGCACCTAGTAGAAAATCAATACATATTAGCTATATTAATTAAGTCAATTAATTAAATCAATTAAGCAAATTAAGAGATTTTAAAAAGTGTATATGCATTCCTTGGCTATCAAAGGGTAACATAATTAAAGTCTTTAAAATTTAAAGTTATTTAAAGTTATATTTATTAATATTTTAAACTCAACTAATTTCACAAAAAATTGATTCAGAGTAATTTATTTCTCTATCTAGAATATTAAAATTACATCAAAACCATTTTATATGTTTTTAGCTTAAAAAACAGAGTAGTAATAACCTTACCAATAAAAGTTACTGAGTTCTGACTTTGTGCCAGGCACTATTTTAATCGATTTGCATTAATTCACTCATTTAATCCCCTAACAACACTATGAGGAAGGTATTGTTATTATCTCCAATTTTAGATGAGAAAACTGAGGCCCAGGAAGTTAAGTTATTTCTCCACGGTCACAAGTAGGGAGTGGATACTAAGCCCTGAAGCCTGTGGCAGTGTTCTCTGTAAAGAATAGTTTACCAGGGACTTAAGAGTTGCCTGAGATGTGATGTGATGACATGTATCTGGCCCTTCCCAGGAAGACAGCACTTCAGCAAAGCAGCTCAGAATTCAAAGATGCACCTTGCAGTCCTTACTCTGCCAGTGGCGAGAGTTGTAGTGGTTGGGCCCTTGGCCCCTGCGTCAGCTCTGTGGGCCACAGGCAGAAAATGAAACCTTTCTGTGCTTCAGTTTTCTCCTTTATAAAATGGGGAAGATGATGATGAAGTTGGTGGCAGTGATGGTAGCCATGCCAAGGGGTTGATGTGAAGACTATATACAACAGGTTTGATATAAACACTCTACAGATCTTAGCTATTATTGTTATTCCTACAGCTCAGCTTCCTACCAGATTCCCTTCTAAGTGCACAATTGCTCCGAGCCAGGAAATCTTCTTAATCATTCAAAAAAGACATTATTTGGGCTGATTTGCCTGTCTTCTAAAGGTTGAATCCAATCACTGAGAAAGGGGAATCTGTGTGAGTCTGTTCATTCTCATTAGACGATGTCAAGGCTTGCTAATTCCAGATTGTTTTCAGACACCAGGGAGAAGGAGAATTACAGAATGCAAATTTCCATGTGCTAGATGCCCTTGGAAATCAGCAGTTCTGTTGCCTGTTTCCTTCATCCAATCCCAAACTTTGCTTCCAAAAGCATGGACTGCAGAGCAGACACTGTAGTTTGGATGAGGGTGAGCAAGCTGCTCTCTGCCGTGTAATGTTTGGGGTAACTGGGGAACAAGACCCCCAGATTCTCGCAGTTCTGACAGCAAGTCCCAGCTGCCTCATTCTTTCATCTCAGGCCTCACAAAACGCACACAGCAAATAGATTCTGGACAAGTTGTCCAGAGGATATTACATTCTCTCCACGGAATACCTCCTTCCACATAATGCAATTTCTGAATCCAATTAACACCAACTTTCTTGACTGCCAAATGTAAAACAAACAAAAAGAAAACACTGGCGCCAAAATAATGATCCCTTTCACCAAACCCCACCCCTGCCCTAACCCTGGCTCTGAAACTACAAAAAAATGTGAAACAATTCATTTTCTAACTACCTTCCCTGTACGATCAGAAATACGTTTTTTAGTGGGATGCTCTTTTCATCTCAATCACTACCATTTGCATGACAGGATGCAAATAGATTTATGAAGCAGGACACAAAATTAATATTTAAAAGATGAAAGAATAAGCAGTAGTTTCCCTCCACCCCTAAGTTCCTTTAGAATCCACAGAGGAAAAAGCCACAATGAATACACAATGCATAGAGTTATAAGATGAAGGAATTGTGAAATCGAGCCTTTTCAGCACAGGCAGTGGAGTAATGCACACCACTTTCCTTTAGCTTAATTGCTTGCTTTTGCAGGCATGCTTCCCTCTTACAACCAATGGCCTGAATGGCCGTGACCTTTTCAGACCAATCCTCGAGCACTGGCTCACTAGGAGCTAAGGCAGTGAGGGGCAGCTGCCTTAGAGACTTGGGTGTGGCTTGTGCTATCACTTGTTACTCTTTTTTTTTTTTAATATTGTTGAAAGTTTGACACATGTGCCCTTTTTTCTCCCATTGACTCCTTATAGCCCGCCCTCGCCGCCCCCTGCCCCCTCAGCCCTCTCCCACCCCAAGCCTCCACCACCCTGTTGTCTATGTCTGTGGGGTATACATATATGTGTACAAGTTCTACTCTTGGGGAATGATGTTAATTATTCAATCTCTTTGAGTTTCAATAAGATCATATATGAAGGGTGTACATGAAAACATTTCCCCTAGGGATCTAGAAAATAAGAGACTACAGTTGTAACCTACTTAACACAAAACTTTTAGTATATAATATGAGCTCACAAAACGATGCTTATTAAATAACCATTAAAAAGTTCTTTTAACTATTCCTAGCTACCAAGTAGGGAAATATTTTTTTTAAATGAGAAAACATGAATTTCATGGCTCACTGTCAGATGTGAGAGCGCTACTCCCTTACCCTACCAGACGAGAAAGGCTCCATCGTTCATTATAACCTGAGACTTCGGTTCCAGTAGAGGTGAGAGGGAACAAGTAACCCCTGCAAAGCGCTCTCTTCCCTCTGTAGTGCAGGTTATAGTTCAAACACCCTGCACACAGGAACTGGCAGCACACCTCCTCCTACTTTTGAGAATCATTCTTTCAAAAAAATCTTCCAAATAAAATGGCTCTAGAAATTCTCTCTATGTGATCTCAGAAGTCTAGTGCCTTCTCCAAGACTTTTGAGGGCACTAGGATGCATATATTCTCCTGTCTTGCCCCTCTATATCCCCAATTCCCTCACACAATCTCACCCATAGATGCTGTCTGCTAGATGCTCTGCTTTGCGCCCCACCGGCACCCCCTCCTTGACCACTACATCACCTCCTTCATTCCTAAGATCTTTAAACACAAGTCAGACTATACAGGGTGGGGACACTGTGTAGCACAAAAACAACTAGATTTAAATATTCAACATCTTATTTTAAACTTCTTCCTGTAGGCAATGTTCTTTGATATTTTCTATCCTGTCTTAGCCTTTTGAATCCTGTCTTGTCCTGACCTGCCCTTCCCTGTCTGGTCTTTTCCTATCCTATCACTTGCTGTTCTATTCCAGCCCATTTCAGTCTATCTGGTCTGTTTTTAAAATGCTGGTGCTGCCATCATACTGATTTTACAATCCCTTAATGAGTCAGGACCTGTGATCGAAACAGTATTCTAGAATCCCCCATATCTAGTCCATCTGGAGCAGTCAGAGGTCACAGCTAGAGGGCCTTGATTTTCAAACTACAAAAGCTATCTGCCTTTAAAAAGTCACATTGCTCCTTTCCCAGGTTTTGAAACTAGATGACCATTTAATTAAGAAATACATTTTCTTCCTGTTACACTTATTATTTAATTTAATTTGAATAGCAACTTTATGAGTTATTTAGAACAGAAATTTATTGATTCCTACATCTTTTAAAAATGAAGGAACTGGCCAAGCCAGTGTGGCTCAGTGGTTGAGCATTGACTTATGAACCAGGAGGTCACAGTTCCATTCCAGGTCAGGGCACATGCCCAGGTAGAGGGCTTGATCCCCAGTAGGGGGCATGCAGGAGTCAGCCAATCAATGATTCTCTCTCATCATTGATGTTTCTCTCTCTCCCTCTCCATTCCTTTCTGAAATCAATAAAAATGTATATTTTTAAAATGAAGGAACTGAATCTTAGGTAGATTGAGTGATTTTCTAAGGTCCCACAGAGAGTGACTGGGTCTGCTTTAGCAGCCAGATGAATTTCTATCTCTTTCCTGATTTACTATACAGCCACAGTTTCTTCAAAGGTGGCAGAGTATCAGCTAAATCTGAGTTTTTTTGGATGAAGAGTATTTTCTAAAGAAATAAAGGTTCGGGGCTCTACCCTGATCTACAGAGTCAGAATCTTTATGGCTGGGTGTGGGAATATGCAATTTTAAAATGTCCCCAGGGAACCAGTATAGATTAACTAAGTGGATTATTCCCCTACATGCTCTACATTGGAGAGGGAGGGAGGGAGGGGAGAGATGAGAGATTAATGCTAGGACTTCTGGGAACATAAAAGTCAAATATAAATGAAAACTGTATAGTCATAGATAAACTAAGAACAAAGAATGAGAAATAGAAGAACCAGAGGAACTAAGCCTGAAAAAGTCACTTATCTTTGAATTGGACTCTTAAGTTTTTAGCAGCTAAGATGTAAATAAAAGTGTTTTGAAAGGTATTTTTTTTATTCTGACAACATTAATTTGGTTCTATTTTCCCCAGCACCAGAGCAAGAGAAGAAATGTCTGTTGCCTTTTCATTTCCTAAGTCAGAACCCAAGGAACTGCTTATGCATAAGGTCACAGTGTAGAGAAACTCAAGCAGTTTGGAACTCACTTCCCATCTCTAAGCCTATGTCAGCATCATCACATAATTATAGTGATAATATTCACGAAACACTTAGGATGTATCCCCTATTTTATGGACAAGAAAACGCAAGTTTAGAGATTTTTAAGCAACTTGTCCAAAGACAATTAATGAAAAAAACTGGGATAAAGTCCCAGATAGTTCATCTCCAGAGCCCATGCTCTGCTGCCTCTCAGATAAGGAAGAGAAATAACTGTGAAACATAAGCAACAGTCATTTGAGGAGGAGAATCAAAGGAAGGGTGGGAAAATGGAGGGGAGGAACAATACATGAGAAAACCAGGAAACCAGGCCGAATCGGCAAGTGCTTACCAGGAAGGGACAGCGCACAGTCCCTCTGCTGGAGGTAATTCAGTTTGAGCCAATCCAGGACAGACCTCTAATGTCTTTGGTTCCCAATAACACACCTTCAGGTAATAGCCACACTGACAGAGGTTTGGTTTTCTTGAGAAATATGAAGAAACTCAGACAGCACCGCCAGTTAGAAAAAGTGGGACACCAGGGCTTTCTTGTTATTTGTCCTCTCACAGGCTCAGGTTCATCATCCCCACCAATCACTGGGTTCACTAGCACTTACCAGTTCGACAATGCTAGGTGGATGTGTTCATCCAGAAGAAATACTTCATTTCTGACAAACTGGACATCGAAATAATTCCTACTATTGTCTCTAGGATCAATTTCTGAGACTTCTGTTCTATGTTCATTGGATGTCTTTGAGGTTGACATTGTTTTTGTGTAGATTGAAGCAGATGAACACTTCTAAAATGTTGTATTATACAATAATTAGAATGTGAGTGAGATATATGAGGCAATGCTTTCCATAAAGATGCTGAAGGCTTGGGAAGTTTTGCTCCCTTTTGTAAGCTCAGCTTTTCTATAAAGAATGTAGATTCGCCCAAACCGGTTTGGCTCAGTGGATAGAGCATCAGCCCATGGACTGAAGTGTCCTAGGTTTGATTCTGGTCAAAGGCATGTACCTTAGTTGTGGGCTTGATTCCCAGTAGGGGGTGTGCAGGAGGCAGCTGATCAATATTTCTCTCTCATCAATGTTTCTAATTCTCTATCTCCCTTCCTCTCTGTAAAAATCAATTATATATATATATATATATATATATAAAAGAAGAATGTAGATTCCTGGATTTGACTCCCAAGCCTAAAGTAAGAACTGAAAGTGAAAGTAAGTTCAACATTATATGATGTGCTGTTTGAGTTTTTTTTTGGTATAAACTGAAAACTTGTCTATAGATACTAATGCCTTATATATAGGTTCAGATTTATCTATGATTTTTTTAAGCTATCCACACTGATATTTTTATTAAAATACTAGAGGCCTGGTGCACATATTCATGCACTGGTGGGGTCCCTCCACCTGTGGGGATTGGGCTGAAACTGGCTCTCCGACATCCCCTGAGAGGTCTCAGATTATGAGAGGTTGGTTCTTGGATGACACACTCTAGAACTGGGCTCCCTCCTCTACTGATTGGAGCATCTGCCCCCAGTGGTCGTTGCACATCATAGCGACCAGGCAAATAGTGGGACAGTTGCTTAGGCTTTTATATATATAGATTACTCACATTAGGCAAAGATATACAATCATATATTCTTTGCAAAGCCATTAGCACAATGATCAGCACTTAGTAAGTAATAAGAAATCTTTCTTCTTTTCCAAACCCAGACCCTTCTCTGTCATATGACCTGTGCAGTCTCCTGGTTCCATGTTCACTGTGTTCCAGCACTGCCTTTATCTCCTAGTACGAGTTGTTTTTTAGTTAACAAAGCTCAAAAAAGGAAATATTTGTTGTAATTATGTTCATTAGGTACAAAAAGGTGAAGTATTTTGTGTATTTTCTCTTTGGGTAAATAAATATAGGTATGATCCCTGGTGGTCCTAGGAGTCACTGGGAGCAATACCACCCACTTCCCTTCTCTTCTATCCTAACACTGTAGCGACTGAAATGCAGACTCCCTCTGAAGAGATGCTTGACACGATTAGAGGTTGATTAGAGGTTCTAGTCTCTGAGAGCAAAGGACATGTTCTAAGAGACTGACTAGACATACGTCTTCTTTTTGCAAGAGTTTGGATTTGGTTCAGATGCTGCCTCTCTTTCTGAGTACCATCTACCACTGTTTGCTTTACTCTTTCTCTATATTGCTTTCTAACTGGGGTACAAGGTAGGATGAATACCACAGTTCAAATGGCCCCCTGCTGCTGAGGCTGACATCAAGCACTCCTGGGGGGCCTCAGGAAATAGCATCACTTAGTTCTCTTTAACATCTAGGATGTGAAATCTGGCAAGGCACCTGCCATTTTCTACAACTCCCTAATCTTCCTCTTTATTAGCTGTCTGGCACCATCATCACACTGCCTGCTTGGTTTAAATCCTGCTCACTCCTGTAATATAAAAAGACAAGAGAATGTCCCCACAGATATAAACTTAGTCTCCTGTACTGTAGACAGTTATTTTATTTTCAATGTAATTTTCCTTGGAACAAAAATTCTTTTATATTTCCACAGGAAAAGAAACTATCTTTCTGCCTCCTAAGTAAATATTTTACATGACAATTGCCCAGATGTACGAGATGCCTACTGAAGCTTTCTCTATTTAATGACTAATCATTTAGATCTGTTGTTTAAATGGCAAAGGCTATAGTGTATATTCTCACTCATTTACTTATTTATTTTATTCATTCCAATAACATTTATTGGGTTCTTCCTGTGAATCAAACACTATGCTATGTACTGTGAATACCAAAAAGAAGAGGATGCTTTTATTTGAGAAAACAAGTAGGGGAGATAAACTCACAAACACATCCTATCTAATAAAAGAGTAATATGCAAATTGACCATAACTCCAACACACAAGATGGCTGCCCCCATGTAGACACAAGATGGCTGCCACAAGATGGCTGGCAGGGGAGGGCAGTTGGGAGGAACCAGGCCTGCAAGGGAGGGCAGTTGGGGTGATCAGGCCTTTAGGGGAGGGCAGTTAGGGGTGACTAGGCTGGCAGTGGAGGGTAGTTGGCGGAGGGGGGACCAGGCCTGCAGGGGAGAGCAATTAAGGGTGACTGGGCTGGCAGGGGAAGGCAGTTGGGGTGACCAGGCCGGCAGGGGAGGGCAGTTGGTGGTGACCAGGCTGGCAGGGGAGGGAAGTTAGGGGCAATTAGGCTGGCAGGGGAGCAGTTAGGCATCAATCAGGCTGGCAGGGGAGTGTTAGGGCGTGATCAAGCTGGCAGGTATAAGCAGTTAGGGCCAATCAGGCAGGCAGAAAGGAGAGCGGTTGGGAGCCAGCAGTCCTGGATTGTGAGAGGGATGTCCGACTGCCCGTTTAGGCCCGATCCCTGGTGGGCCTAAATGGGCAGTCAGACACCTCAGGGGGTACCAGATTGAAGAGGGTGCAAGCTAGGCTAGGGGCACTCCTCCCCCCATGCACAAATTTCGTGCACCAGGCCTCTAGTAAATTATAACACAACATGTTCAGTGTTATGATAGAAGTATGAGTCAGATGCCCCGGAAACACAAAGGGATTCCTGTCTAAGTTTGAATAGGGAAGGGTGAGAAGATTTCGCAGAGGAGGAAGAGATATTTGTGTTCGCATAGTCAGCGTGTGCAAAGAAGAGGTAAGGGTAGGGACATTCTTATGGAATGTGAAAAGCTTAGTGTAGCTGGAAAGAGGGAGATTGGCAGGGGAAGATCAAGACTGGAGTTTGGAGATGTCATTTGGATCAGAATGTGAAAAAGTAATTGGAATTAACTGGAATTAATTGCCTAGGCCAATAGAAATATTGAGAGCCAATAGAAATATGGCCTACAGAGCTGGATCTGAGCTACAGAGGCAGTCCCTATCCTCCAACAGGATGTATAGTGACACAAGGACCATGACCAGAAGGAAAATCTGCAACATCATATGAAACAAAACCAGCCACATGTTCTAAAGGCTTCCTGCTGGCCTGGGTGGGGGCTGAATATAGGGGTAGCAGGTGAGGAGAAGGAAGGCAGTTGGAGGACTTGGGAGAAAGCCCACCTGGGGACTGGAGGGAGAAAGAAGATGAGGCCCTAGGCCAGGCCAGTGTGGCGCAGTGGTTGAGCATCGACTTATGAACCAGGAGGTTATAGTTCGATTCCCAGTCAGGGCACGTCCCTGGGTGGTGGGCTTGACCCGATCCCCAGTGTGGGGTGTGCAGGAGGCTGCTGATCAATGATTCTCTCTCATCATGTTTCTATCTCTCTCTCCCTCTCCCTCTCTAAAAAAAAAAAAGATAAAAAGATGAGGCCCTACAAGGTGAAGAGTGTTTAGGGTTTCTCCACCTGATTGGGGGTTTCAACTTCCTCTTCAGAGTTAAAAAATATGAACAGAGCTAGGAAGTGCAAAGCTCCCAGTTATCATGGTTTGTTTGTTTGTTTCTCCCCTCTTCTTCCTCCTGTGGGGAATTTACCTAGAGTGAGCCTAGCGCAGGAGGAGAAAGCAGGTATGCTGAGCAGGGGATGTGTACAAGGCAGGGCCTGTCTGTGCTGGACTAGAACAGCACCGAGTCCTGGGGAAAAGGGAGCCCTGACTCCGCCCTTCCGCAGGAGAGCGCATTGTTTTCCAGGATGATGTTAGGACCCACTTTCACTGCTATGGGGTCGCTGACTTTTTCCACAGTGTTACATCTGTGGTCAGATTTGGATCAGAGTGTTATAATTCTACTGTTTCCATTCTATTGCTGCTTAAAGCAGTCACAGCCTGTTGCTGTCGCATAATCACTGCAGCCACTACAGTAACATCTACACCTGCTTCCTAGTGGTTTCTGTGTATCTGGAGTCGAAACAGGACATGGCATCATCCCGTCTGCAGGAAAGGAGGACCTGGCATCACCTGGCTGACCGCCCAATGCAAGCATCTTCTCTATACGTCGCCCCTGCTATCCGGTCCTCAGCCTATGTTTGAAAGACGACGGTGGCAGAACCCACAAGTCTCCTGTGCCTTGGGACAGTTATGCTTTACAATAAAGTTCCTCTTTATTGAGCTGGGTATGTTTCCTTGAGCCTCTGGCTTCTCTTATCATTTGGACCATAGGCTTAATTACATCTGTCTTCCACATGAGGCTGCTTCAGATACTTGCAAGCAGCTCACACATTTCTCAGCTCCTCAAAGAGGGAAATTGAAATGGATGGTGGAGGACTCACTGCTTTGTGTCAGGTATTAAGCTGGGCTCATGCACCTAAAATAGCTCCTTTGTAAGGAAAATCAAAATCAAACTCAACAAATAAATAAACCAGAAAAAAAATGAAAAAAAAATTATTTTCCCAAGTAAGTGGTAAGGCCAAGATTTTAACTAGAGTAAATTGCAAAAGTGTTTATATTAAAAATACTTTTAGACTTAGCATTTATTTCTATCAAGGTAATATAGCTTCATAATTTAAAAGCCAGGTATTGCTTTAATAATATAGTAACAGGCTAATAATAATCATCTGACTCATCTCCTTATTCAACTAGAAGTGAATCCATTGCTCTGTCCACTATCTTGCTGCCTCTGCCCAACTCTTCCACCAAGAGCATAACTTTGAGTCCATCACCATCCTCATTATTGTACATGTATGTATGTAGAATACATATGGCTGGGACAAGATTTACTAACATTTCCACAATCTACCTTATTTTAAAATTTTTCTCATTGAAAAACCTGCAGAATGTGCCAAAATGATCTTTGAAAGAGTTAAGTGAATATTGGAATGTCTCTTTAATTAATAATCATCTAACCTGAGCTGCTTTGTATGACACTCTACACAGAAGCAGGGCAAAATAGGTTGTGTATAGCCTTCCAAATGTGTGGTACTCAAATTTAAACACAACCCTCCCAGTGTGAAAATATTAAACAGCTCTGACATGGAAATAAGAGCTACATTCGATTTTCAAATACACAGGAAGGACTAAAGGAAATTAGATTTACAATCCATAATAAAAGGAAAATTAGTTTTCTAATTTGTAACCTTTCTTCTTTACTTAAAAAAAATTGAACCCATTCATTCCAATATTTAACCTCTGGGCCCTCCTTGCTATCCACCCAAAGATACATTCATATTTTCAATAGGCATTCTCTCTTCTCACCAGTCTCATGGTTTGCAAGTCATTAAGCCCAAGTAGTCCCAGCTAATGAAACTGTATAGAAGTTTCTTTTTTACCATCTCCCCCTCACTTACATCATATAATATACAGCTATGCAAGCACTAAGTTTGATTTTGATATATTATTTCTCCAATCCTGCAGCAGCGTCAGAAATAAACAAAAAAAATAAGCAAACAACCCAAAACCAAAAACAAAACCCAACCTACATTTTGCTCTCAAGTCACCTTGAGAGATTTCTGGGTCTTATACAAAGAACGTCAATGCAACTTGCTGAGTTGAAAGGGAAGTAGGGGTTCAGTGTTCTTCACAAGGTTTAGAATCAAAATAAACTGCACACTATTTGTTTGGAACTTTATAAATCCTATATAATAAAGAGGTAATATGCAAATTGACCATCATCCCATTACAAGATGGTGGTGCCCACAGCAGGGGCGAGCCTGGCCGCTCCATGAGCCTGCCGCCGCAATCCCCTCAGCCCTGCTGGGGGCCTCGGGTCCTCCTGAACCCCCCACTGACTGAAGTTCAGGGAAGCAGGGCAGGCTGAGGCACAGGCAAGCCTCGGATGGCAGCTGCCCAGCCGCCCAGGGCCGGCCAAGGCTTGTGCTGCTGGCAGTGGCAGCAGCTGAGGTGTGATGGGTACATTGCCTTCCCCTGATCGCTGGTCGCCTCCCGCCCCTGAGGGCTCCCGGACTATGAGAGGGAGCAGGCCAGACTGAGGGACTGCCCCCTCCAGTGCATGAATTTTCATGCACCGGGCCTCTAGTATGATAATAATACAAATAAATAGTAGTCATGAGCTCTTCCCACAGGAACTCATGGTGCAGTTTGGGAAATAAGAATACTTAAGAAGTGCTGAACAGAAGTGATAAACAACAAATTCATGAAACAAGATGATATAGAATGCAGTGTTTCAGAAAGTTTTCATCCCAATAAAAGACCTTCCTATCTTCTGAGATGGCCCAAGGCAAGGAGGGAGTTAGACAGTGGGATTGTGGTCTCATTTGGTCTCTAGTGAACCCCATGGCTTTGGATAGTTTGCTTAACCTCTGTGGGCTTGAATTTCATTATTTGAAGAAAAAAAAACCTAAAATGAATAATAGTTGAAATATTTTTTAAATATAAAAATCTGCAACTGATATATCCTTTCATGATAAGGGCCTGAGTGTACCCAGAGTGGCTAACACAGCCATCAAAAACATCTATATAGAGCATACACACACACACACACACACACACACACACACACACACACACGTGCACGCGTGCACGTAAAGTACCCATGTACATTGTAGGGATAAACTGAGTGTCACAGGCATATTTAAGTATTTCTTGGAGGTGGGTCAGGAGCCATCAAGATTTTCTTTTTCTGTTAATTTATCTTCACCACCATACTTTCACAGGCTGGGAGATAATGAAGCTTTACCATTTATCTGTGGAACAGTGTGGAGACCATAATTCCACTTCAATCCAGTGATGTTCAGACCCTTCTGGATGAGAACCCTGGACACTGCAGAGTTGCAAGCCCTTCATCCAGACATGTTCATGTATAAATTCAGTTGTGAATCTTGGTGTCTCGGAAGTCAGGTTAAAAGTGTTTAGTACTATCCTGTTGTAATTAGATTATTACATACCTGGCAATTTCTAAGACCTCAACTTACAAGTGTCATTTTCTACATTGCATCAGAGAGGATTGCTGCCCTGTACAAAGTCTACGTTTCACGTGTGCATACTTGTCTGGGACGATAGCAACATGAGTCCAGGGGCCTGTATGTGAGGCTGGCAAGGCTCCCTTCCTTATATCATCAACCTTGTGGGCTGTGGAGGAGGGGTGCCTCCCTCAGGGAAGTCAGACAGAATGGGATGTTTTCACTCGGATCCCTGGCGTTTGGGCTCACTGTAAGCTCCAGCACCGGGAGGCTGCTGCTGGACGGCCTTTGCATATTGATGACCGGGGCTGAGGCCACTGACCAGTCTCAGCTGAGGCAGGACTGTCTTTCCTCATCTACTCTGAAACACGTGGACGATACACACCCACAACACTCTACAGATCTTGCCAAGGGAGGGACTTGAGTTCCAACCCCTCACACTTCTCTCCCGCCTGCCCTTCAGATTTCCTATCGCTCTCCTGCCACAGAGCATGGCTCCCACCTTTCCTGAAGGTTTCCTCTCACCCACCGGCCTGCAGCCTCGCCTCCATCTCTGGTCCTCACATCACCACGAACAAAGGGGCTCTGCCCACAAAGGCACAGACAATGCTAGATTCTGTCTGAGCAGGTTGGAAAGTTGGCACCAAGCCTCTCTGTCCACCGACTCCCTCCTTACTACTCCTGATCCATTTTTACTCTTTTTAGTAATCACTCAAACCACTCATTTCCTTCACCTTGGTGATAGTAATCAAAATACTATATTCAGAAAAAATGTAGATGCAGTTTTCTATGATGCAATGTCATAGTTTGATAGACAATTTGATGGATATAGATTATCTATATTTTCACATGGAACAAAATCTTACCACATAATAGCTACCTGATTGTGAAGTATCAAAGATCAAGTCCATGAGAGAAGGATATATTGCAGGGAAGATGTTACCTACTTCTAACAATAATGCTTTACAATAACAGTAATAATAGCAAAGTAATAATAATGACAATTATCATTCATTGCTTTTCTATAATATGCCAAAGTTATTGGTAAATACTTCATCTTATTCCTCAACGACCTTAAGAGGCAAGTCCTCTTATTTCTCTCATTTTGCAACTGAGGAAATCAAAGATTGGAGATGTTAAATGCTGACCCAATAAACAAATACTAGATGGGTAAACAGGATTCAAATTCTGTCAATTTGGTTCTAGAGCCTAACTACTCAACCTCTGCTCCCTGCTTCCCTGTAAGTGTTATAATCAAATAGATAGATGACTGAGATAATCTGGACTATTTTCGATTGGATTAGTAAAATTAAACTAGATTGGCAGACAAACACTGGAGTCCCTTCCCAATTATGACAGTTATATTTCTAAAAACACCTCTGGTAGCAGAATTTCCTGTTGAGGACTTCAATACTTTATTTTTTTTTAAATGCACTGGAGAAAATTAAAGACAGTAAAAAAACTGAAAAAGCCTTTTTAAAGTAAGCATAATTATGACATTAGAATAAAAGAACAAAACAGCCCTCCCAATGAAAGAAATATTTATTCACCTTAAGTTAGTATAAGGACTACTCTGTTGTGAATTTCCATTTAATAGCTCCCTTAAGACATTTGAGTCCACCCATGACATTCATTCAAGGAGCCATTTCATGTGTGTCTGAAATGCTTTGCTTATTTTAAAATTTATAATAATAACAAGCTTGTGCTTGATCAGAAAGTCTTAAGATTGCTTAAAAGGTGCAGGGAAAGAAGACTTGTATGCGAGAATTCTGCGGAAGGGTAACTGATGTTATAGATTACTGTATCTAAATATACTACTACACTATGTGATCGTAATCTCTATATAGTAATACATAGTATACAAAAGTGAAAGACATTACACCGTTCATTATTATATAGAGAAGAGTCATTTCCTTATAATCACACTGATGCTTTCCTCTTTGCCTCAATTATTTGGGAGTAGACATAGCTGAACCCATATCAGCTGAGCAATGTTGTGGAAACAGCTCATTTATCAGATACGGCAAGTTAAAGTGAAGACCTGTGATGATTGGTGAAGGTTCATTTTCAGAGACAGCAAGAAGGGGTGGGAACAGGGGTGGGATAGGGAACATAGTGAAGGTCGGCCAAAAAAAGTATAAAGAGAGGAAAGTCAGATGATAGGGCCTTGCACACAGTATGTGTGCAATATATATGAACTGAAAAAAAATATGAATGGTGGATGGATGGAATGATGAATGAGTGATGGACGGAGTAAAATAATATTGAATATTCCCAGCTTCACAGTTTTGCCACGGAGTAAATGAGGTATTCTAGTGGACAGCTATATTGCATTCTGTTATAATCAATGTTGTACTTTTCCACCCCATGAGTGAGGAAAAATAAAAACACAATGTCCTCTAACCACTGTCTGTGAAAAGCTAAGGACATATTTTGCTCTGCTCCTTTCATACTCTGTTTCATATTAATGAGAAGCTTTAAAAATCATGAAAAGTACCAACCTTGAAAGCTGCCTTCTGTTTTGCTCATCTCACCTAAAGAAATGTAAAAAGACAGAAAAAGAAAATTTAAGTGAAAGCCAATTAAGACAATGCAGTTAAAAGAACATTAAAATAAAAACCACACACACCTTTATCCATTTTCCCTTGACAAAGGAGACATTTAACTGTGGAGAGAAAAACACCCTGATGAAACATCGCCCACTGAACTGTTTTTTCAAATATTTTGTGCTTTTTGTACTTAGTGATAGTTTGCTTTTTAAAATTTATTGGGCACACAGCCATTATGAATGACAATGAGTAGAGGTACAGAGGGCATGTTTAATAAAAATGATAAAACTAAATTATACATAAAGAAAAATTATATAGGCAGCACTTAATCAACCCAGGGATATTTCCATCATGATAAGATTTTTCACTAACTTCAGACAAGAGTATTCTAAGAGGCTGCTATAATTTATTCTCAGGATCTGTCTACTCTTGAATGCTGATTAGAACACAAGCTTTTGCTTCTGCTCCCTCCTTGCTCCCCCAATAATCTGTTCTCCCTTATGGACAAAGGGATTATTGTCTTGTTTATAATAACTGTTCTACATTCCTTACGGAAATTGTAATTATGATGCTGAATATTCAAACGGCAAGCCACTTTTCTCAGGGAAATTGTAATTATGATAATGCAGTATTTACCCAACCAATGTTTTCTAGCCATTGTTCTCTTTGAGGAATGAGGAGGTCAGAGGAAAACACTGAAATAAAACACCCTATTGGGATCTCAGATATGTATTCTGGAAAAGCATAATAATAGCAGCTGATATTTGCTATATGGCAGGCACAACAATCAGGATGACATGTATATGACACACATACATATTACCTACAGGTATATGTCAATTACATGTTTCTCACTTCATCTATACTAGTATACCACCTAAGGTAAGTCATATTATTATTCCAATTTTATGAGGCTCAGAAAAATTGAGTAATTTGCCTAACATCACACAGCTAGTAAATAATAGAGTCGAGGTTTAAACCCAGCTCTATGAGCTCATTGTTAAAAGCCTCTATTTAAATCACTGGCTCCGTGCACACTTAGTGAGCTGATTCAACCACAATCTCTCTTTTCTGAAACCAGAGTGTTTTTTCAGTCCCTAAGCAGTGTGGTTTGCTCCTGGCAGAGAGATACTTGGCCGTGACCCTTGTTCCTAATGATGAAATTTCTACCATTACCTCTCAGAATGGAATAAAACCTCTGCTCAGAATGAAATTTGATGCAATTTGGCATTATACATTGCGATTAAAACTTTTTCATGACCTCTGATCTAAGGGTTCCACTTCTAGAATTTATGCTAGAAGTATGAGAGCATTCATCATAGCATTGTCTTAAATAGTGAAGGCCTATAGAAGTAGCCAAACATCCACCAAATACTTTATGGTACAATAGAAAGCTAAAGTTATTAAAAACCATGTGTTCATACTGTGTCCTGGGAAGACACCCATGAGACACCATGATGTTAAAATAGCATTCTGTGAAATAGTATGCAAAATATGAACCTGCTTTTGTTAAAATATGAATTTTTATGTAAATATATCTGAATTTGCCTAGAAAAATATCTAGAAGAACAGATACCAAATACTTAATGTAGTGGCCCTGGCTGGTCTGTCTCAATTGGTTGGGCATCATCCTGAGCACCAAAAGATTGGCAGTTTGGTTCCTGATCAGGGCATATGCCTGGGTTGCCAATTGATCTCAGGTAGGGGGTGTGCAGGAGGCAGTCAATCAATGTTTTGCTCTTACATTGATGTTTTTCTCTTTCTTTCCCTCTGCTTTCCTCTCTCTCTCTCAAAAAAAATTCAATAAAAATATTTAAGAAAAAACAACACAAATACTTAAAGTAGTTATCTTTTTGTAATAGGTTGAGAAGAATACTTGTCCCCCAGGATAAATGAATACCCAATAATCCAAATGTTACAGTAAGCATGCATTTTTTTTTTTTGATAGGCAGAAAACAATTTTTTGAATATGTGAAAGAATCAAGGACACCCAAAAATAAACCCATGGATATCATACTATTTCAAAAAGAAAACAAACACATACAAATACAACCCAAGTCAACCACTGGGACCTATTATTAGGTGAGCCCCTAGGCAGGATGGGAAGGCATCTATCTCACCTGCCTGCCTTACTTCCACTTTGTCAGATCTCTCCAACCCTGTCCTTTCCTCCTTCGCTCAGCAATGAGGGTTTAGAATGTTATTTTTAATATTATGAAGCCAGGATTGAGCATCTATCATGTACAAGTACTTTATTTGCTTTAAAAAAATCCCATAACTCTGTAAGATAGGTATTTTCATTTTGATTTTATAAATAAGAAAAATGAGCCGCATTGGAGTACTTTTTCACACAAGCTTTCCAAGTTGGTCTGTGTTCTTTTAATTTGACAAATTTACCATTTTCATAAAGAAAAAGAAACTAAGATTTTAAAAAATCTCAGGAACTAAGAGCAAACAAAAAAGAAATTTAAAAAATGCAAGAACAAAAATGTATAAATTAGTGACTTTTAGTAGACTACTTTTAAACCACTGGCTTACCATCTTACACAGTTTGAGAATAGCTTATAGGATCTGTTCTTGGTCACTCTCTCAGCTTCACTATGTTTCTAATACCCTCCCCAAGAAGTTCCATTTTCCCCCTACATATTTTGAAAGCTTTAGAATAGCCCCCTTCACTCTTTCAGTAGGACCCAGCTATTTTATATATATATATATATATATATATATATATATATGATGAGGCTGATGAGCTGTCCAACCTGATGGGAACAGGAACCAATGCTGAGCCTCAGTTTCAGCACTATTTTGTGGGGAGATCAATCAGCCACTTGATGGACAGCTGATTGTGACATTGAACCTCTTCCACCTTAGAAGAACCAGTGATTCATTTTGACTAGAACTGGAACAGATTCCAAATAAGGGTTTGCTTATTTGCTTGCACAACCTTGTTCAGCATCATGATCTGAAAGCCTACAGAGTGTTTGATTCATCTGGACATAATATGCATATTATCAGCTCAAACCAATGGAAATACCTTAGAATTCAGCATAATCATGAGACCCATTCATCCCAATATATACTACATGACCCCAAAGCTGCTGGTCTGATAGATTGATGGAACAGCCTTTTAAAGGAACAGCTGAAGCCACAGCTGGGAGATGATACACTGCAATGATGGAGTTCCAGATAAAGTATGTGGTAAACACTCTAAATCAATGACCACATTCTAGTACTGCATCCCCAATTGATAGAATACATTGGTCTAGGAACCAAGGAAAGGAAGTCGGAGTGGTTGAACTTAGCATCATTCCCAGTGACCTAATTGAGGAATTTGTACTACCTGTTCCCACAAATTTAGGCTTTGTGGAACTAGAAATCCCAGATTTCAGAAGGAGAATACTTCCATAAGAGTACACAGTAGGAAGCTCATTAGACTTTAAGATGTGTCTTACATCCAATATCTTTGGGCTCCTTGTGCTAGGAGAGTGATAGCAGGGAGAGGAGTCATCATATTGGCTTGGGTAATTGAATGAACATTGGGAAGAGGTAGAGCTGCTGTCACACAAAGAGGGCAGGGAAGAATTTCTATTACCCAGGAGATTCCTGGGGTATCTCTCAGCATTTTCCCATCTACTTTTCAAAATATATTTTTATTGATTTCAGAGAGGAAGGGAGAGGAAGAGAGAGATAGAAACATCAATGATGACAGAGAATCACTCACTGGCTGCCTCCTGCATGCCCCACAGGGGATCGAGCCTACAACCCATGCATGTGCCCTGACCAGGAACCGAACCATGACCTCCTGGTTCGTAAGTCAATGCTCAATCGCTGAGCCATGCCCGCTGAGCCTCCCATCTATTTTTTATAGAAAATGGATAAATACAGAAGTCCTGGCCTAAGAAAGAAATGGTGCAGCGGATTTAAGGCTTATCAGTAATAGTCTATGTCACCACACAAGGCAGGCCACATAGATCAATAGTGGTGCAGGCCAAGAATGAGGGAATTCTATAATAGGCAGTACAAGAGGCAAGACAATAGAGAAACAATAGGTATTAGTTGAGGCATTGAGACTAGCTTCACTGGCAGGCGGCTGTATTCCCATTGATATTCCTCTCAGAGGTTTTGTCAGAAAAGGTGACCTACTAGAATCCTGAAGAAGCTGTTCCCAGCTGCCCAAAGTGTTGGCTTCCAATGGCTCCTGGCTGACTCCTCTGGGAGTTTTCCTCCTTCCACCAAAGAGAATTGCCTTCCCCAAGGGTATTCACCCTCCCACAGGCAGCTCATGTAGAATGACTGAGCAGTGTAGGGGCACAATGGCCAGACCTTCTTTTCTCTATTTGGGACATCTATAACCATACTGATCCCAAGCACACTCCCAACAAACTTCCTACATAAAATACTCTATTTCAGAATCAGTTTCCTACAAAAATTGACTAAAGCAAGATTATGAAGTTCAGAAGTCATGAAGCTGAGAATTGAACACAGATATGAGTGACTCTGAGTCCACATCCTAGCCATCATATCTTCCTGTCTCCCATAAAGAACAATTTATTCTAATTTTAAACATATTTTTATCTAGGCATAAGCAGTCAATAATGATATGTTTAAGCCTGTAAGTCAGAAAACATTCTACAGTGTTATACAATATCTACAATTATATTGCCACTGGAACATTAGACTAATGTATTTATACCTCTTGAAATACAGACTGATATAAATCAGTAGGCTTTAACTACACATATATAACAATTTATAATATTACATTAAAATATATGTCCTAAAATATATCTCAAAATTAATTTCAAGGTTAGTTTGACAACAATCTCTAATTATGCTAGCATAATTTCTAAGTACAAAATGATACTTTTAGTCATGCCATTTTCTATGAAAAAAATTTAAGACCTCTCTGTTTCAGAAAACTTACAAGATTAGTTACGGAACAAGGACTTACATTTTCTACCATAAATGTAAGAATTTTATCAGGCGTGAAATGCAGTCAGAACAATTTACAGCCCAGTAAAATATTTCTTCAGGCAGTCTTTAGAATAAGAACATAGAAGTTACCTAATTCCATGCAATATTGAGAGAATGCTGTTAGGATTTTTACAACCAGTGAACAGTCAGCTAAGTGGTAACCGCCTGTCTCTAGACTCTTGTCTGGAAATCATTGTACCTCTTCATTCTGTTCCTGAAGAAATTCTACATTCCCCATTCCTTTGTTTCATTTACCAGCTCTTAACTCTGGGTCACATCATTATGCTTTTCTATTTAAACATATGTAGCATCATTGTTTAGTGATGTTATCCCACCACTATACTGAATTAAGGACTTCATGTGATAAATAAACACAAGGTGTTAGATAAAATTTCTCTGGCAGAAAACTAAGATAATAAAATTCCAAGAAACATATCTAACCTGGACACACTGAGGCAAAAAAATGGTTGCTACACATTGAGGAAGAGCTTACTAGCTTTTAGTTTTATCTTTTACTTGTAAAAAGGTTATTTAAACCATTTGGGGACAGAGGGTTTTTGAGAAGTTCTTAAACATCAGATGGATGTAAAAGGTTCCAACTGGTGGAAACTAGGACAGGACCTGCCGACCGAAGCTGTATTGAGTGTCCCATGTAGAGACGTGGGTCAATAAAGCAAAGCAAAAAGCATGGGAAACACTTCAAAGGAAGCATGAAGCTAATGGATAGGAGTTCCCACCAAGACATAGGAGGCTTTCCATCCCTTTTTTTCATGATTGGGTGTCCAGTGCCGGGCATAGTAATGGGCACTTGGTAAGCAGTCAATAAATATGTTAGAATGAGTGAACGAGTGTATGCATGAACAGATAATCTACTCAGTAAGGTGTAATCTACTCAGTAAGCTTTAAGGTACAGACTCTTCTAGACCACCAGAAAAACCTTCATGAGAACATTATCCACCTCTGGGTAGAGCTGTATATCATTCACCTCCGGAGGGATCAGGCTTCCTAAACTTATTTCTGGGGTCATTTATTTTTCCTCAGCAGAGTTTACATGTAAACCTGTAAACTTCAGAAAGAATGCAACGCCGGTTTACATCAGTTCATTCATTATTATAATTGGAGTTGTGAAAGCTACAAAGGTGTCCATGACCTACTCGCAAAGAGCTTGGACTTATAACACCAGTATATTTGGCATCAGCAAATGGCTCCCCAGTTTCTAGTCAGTGATATTGTCAGATTCAGGAAAGAGAGTTAATTTTTGTACATGACACTTAGAACTGGTGTAGCCAAGTGACTGTCAGTACAGTAAGTTACTGGTATACTACATTTAACATTTCAATGGTACAGCTCAAAAAGCAGACCAATAAAAAGATAAAGACTGACATATACAGGCATGAGATTAACTTTGTGACACAAGGTTCTCTTCAGGATAGATCTTACCAGATGTTTTAAAAATTTCATTTTGATGTATTTTTAAAGAATATTTTAAAATTAAATAACAGAGGGGTTGGGCAATGTCATAATTTTCAGGGTAAATTCTGAATAAACTGGTGTTGGCACAGAGCCAGAGTAATGGTTTGGAGATGAAAAGGCAGTTTATGAGGACTACTGAAGTGGTACTTGCAAGAGAGTAAGTTCAATGTTTGTTTGTTTGTTCTGTTTGTTGGGTGAAATCCTATATTGATAGGCCTGCTAGAGTAGCCTGTGCTAACTAATTTAAAATCATGCTTATCTTCCACTTTGGGGAGGCAGGGTGGTGTGGATAAAAAAGCACAATATAATAAATCAGGAGGCCAGGCTTAGTCTACTCTGTGGCTCCAACTGGTTATCTGTTTCTGGGCAGAATTTTCTCTTGACTTTAGTTACAAGTTAAATCTCAAAAGGATAGTTAGGACAGGAAGGGTGTACAAATTGAGGTTGTCCAAATCAAGGACAGGTGATAGGTGAATCCAAGCCAATGTTCCCGAAGGGGAACCAGAAGGAATATTTGGGAAAATAAGAGTTAAATGGAAATATAAAGGGGGAGAAATAGAATCATAAATATCGGACAGAACCAAATCAGGGAACATGGGGAACAGTGGGCCACGATAATATTATCTTTGGACAAGTAAGGAACATCCTGGAGATTATCTGGGATAGTAAGCAATGTAAAATTTGTGTTGATTGTTTAGAAATCCCATGGTTCATTCATTGTTTGGCCTGGCATCAAGATAGGCTACAAGCTCCATGCAAGAGAGGTGCATCCCTTTTTTTCATGATTGGGTGTCCAGTGCTGGGCATAGTAATGGGCACTTGGTAAGCAGTCAATAAATATGTTAGAATGAGTGAACGAGTGTATGCATGAACAGATAAAATAAAACAATAAATGAGTGATGAACTAAAGTTAACATGATGTATTAGATGAGGATCATTACAGGCACTCTATTACTTTTAAACCAGTCCTTGATAATATCTTTTAAAATAAAATAAGACAGCAATATAGTGAAAAATATGAGATTCTGCACTTGGCCCCCACCCTTTTACTCCCAAAATACAACTTAATATACAACAGTTTAGACAAGAGTATAGAGCTGAAGTAAAACTTATGAATCAACAGGAAACGTGCTGTGTCTCCTCCCCTCACACACCAATGCTATCTTAGGCTTTATTATTACACCTGTAGTATATTCAGAAGAGGAGGAAATGATCCTGTTTTTACTTCACAGTTGCCATGTCAATGTGGAGCATTGCTTTTTGTTTTGGATACTAGATTTTATGAGATCAACAAACAAATGGAACACAGATTAGGGGAAAGGCTAAGTTAATATAAGGAATGGCTGAAGGAATTAACAATGATCAGAGGAAACATGCAGATTATTTTAGAATAACTGAATAAATATAATACAATTTTAGCTAGAGAGATCTGAAGCAACATGAAGAAGAATCTTAAAATATGTCTCAAAATGGCTTGTTTTGCTTTAAGACAAGAGCCGACAAACTACAGCCTGCCAAATCTAGCTACACTCCTTATGTTCTTTCTCTATTTATTGTTTATGTCTGCTTTCCTGCTACAATAGCAGAGTTGAGTAGTTGTGACAGAGACCATAAAGTCCACAAATATATTTACTATATGATCATTTCTAGAAAAAAATTGCTAACCCCACCCCTAAGAGTAAAACAAGCATCCATTCATTCATTTACTCATTCATTTAGCAAACATGTTTCAAGCATGGGCAATGTTTCTAAAATATATCAGACACTGGCAATATGGAGATAAGACACATCTGTACCTTAGCCTAGGTATCAATTTCCCTGTCACAGACATAAACTAGATAACCATTAACAGAGCATATTTTGTCCATGAAGCAAATTCTTGGACTCAATGATTTCAAGGTTTTCTTTTAACTGCAAGATTATTATTATTATTATTATTATTATTATTATTAGTTAATCCTCACTCAAGGATATTTTTCCATTGATTTTTAGAGAGAGTGGAAGGGAAAGGGAGAGACACACAGAGAGAAACATCAATGTGAGAGAGACACATCAATCATTTGCCTCCTGCATGTGACTCTGCTTGAATCCAGCCTGCAACCAAGGTACCTTCCCTTGACTGGAATCAAATCCGAGACCCTTCTCTCTTCAGGCCGACACTCTAACCACTGAGGCAAACCAGCTAGGGAAACTGCAAGATTCTCTAAAATGGGAAACGTCATGAAGGAAAAGGTCTTGAAACACTGTTGAATAGAAGCAGATGGAGAAGTAAGAGGTGGTTCCTTCAGTTATGGAGAAGTGTCAAGGACTTTTATTCAAGGTGAGTGATCATTGAATAAAGACAAGTCAAGTTGAATAAGCATGTATGGCAGGAGTGAGGATGTATAGAGGAAGTATGTCTGAAAAGACCAGAAGAATCATATTATGTGGGATATTCTATGTCAAGCTTAATATCTTTCCGCTTATGTCAGAAAGAAGAAATCTATGAAGTCTTTTTTATGAGGGGAAGTATAAACAAAGTGTAATTCTGGGAAGATCAATTTGACAGCTCTTTGTAAGATGGACTGGAGATGAAAGATGAAACAGTTGTAACCAGGCTTAAAATAAGGAGAGCACGAAACACTAAGGATTGAATGGGAAGAGAGAAACAGAAATGAATGTGTATTTTGCATGAATGAGACATGTTGGATCCACAGACACAGGGTCTGTAGAAAGAATAGGGATCAGGTGCTGGGTGTGACTAGGGCCTGCCCCTATACAAGAGGGCCAGGGGCTTCCTTTATTCAGAGCCCAAAGAATATGGTAAACTCCATTCTGATTTTTAAAATGTATCTTTTTTGTTGAAAGTATTACAGATGTCCCCTTCCTCCTTTCCTCCCAATTGCCCCCTCCATCCCACTCCAGACCCCTCCCCAGGCCTTCCCCACACTATTATCTGTCCGTGGGCTATGCATATATGCTTATAAGTTCATTTGAGTCAACACCCAAGGTGTCCTTCAGAACAGAATCCCTGACAGTGATTATAGCTCTGCAGGGTGGTGTTTAGACTCGCAGAGTGGGAGCAACCAACTCTCTCAGGGTCCCAGTTAAATAATTGGGGCCAGAATAATTCCTGGCCCCATTGATTGGTGTTAATGCACTATGCAATTAGGAGCTGGGTGTGGCTATGCATGCTGGTAGCAGATCTCAGGGAACACAGGCACTTCCAAGAGAATAATTATAACTATTTTAATTACAACTACTTTTTGTGGGAAATTCAATTATGTCCTTTGCAATTTTGGCTGGAGTATACCTGCATATAAATCAAATATATAAGACTAGTGGCCCGGTGCACAACATTTGTGCACATTAAAAGGGAATTAATTAGAGGAAATATTTTAATATTTCTATTTGCCCTTTATCTGTAATAGAAGTGTCAGAGATGAAAGGAAATTAGTAAAATGTATATGAAAGTAACATATAAATTTATTAACAAACCGGGTGGGGATGCACGCAGGCAGCATCACATCCCAGGCTGGGGACACAGGCAGGCAGCTTCACCTCAGTGCTGGGCGGGGATGCACATAGGCAGCACCACGTCCCAGGTCAGGGACACAAGCAGGCAGCATCATGTCAGCGCTGGGCGGGACACATGCAGGCAGCATCACGTTAGCACTGGGCAGGCCTGCATGTGCCTCCGCTGGGGGCCACCTCTGCTGGGCAGCCTCCGGGCTGGGCAGCGTGGAGGGCCTGCGTGCACCTCTGCTGGGGCTACCTCCACCGGGGGGCACCTCCGGGCTGGGTGGTCTCCAGGCTCAGCCACGCAGGGGTCACCTCTGCCGGGGGCCACCCCGGGCCAGGCCAAGCAGAGACCCTCCTGGTGATGGCAGTCCCCACTCACCCCCTCCTGCTGTGCATGCCTCCTGCTGAGCGGTGTGATGTTATGGCATCCAGGACAATTTGCATATTCCTCTATTATTATATAGGATGATTGTTATGTCTGAGTGGGCACCATCAAGAAGAAAAATGGCAACAATATTTTCAAAGAAGATCAGCTATTCATAAAGTCCCTCACTATTCTTAGATGATAAATGTTGCTTTAAAATGTAATCTTCCCTCTCTGCCCATCATCTACCTGATTGTGTCTGATGGAGGTATTTAGCTTGGAGAAAGTGGGTCATGTATTGACAAATGAGGAAATCACCCAATTGGCAATTTGTTTACTTCTAACCTAATCATCCTATTGTACACAGAAGCTCAAAGCTGCATATTTTGGGAAGATTTTTGGCTAAATCATTAGAATGCTGCCTGTTGGGTCAATAGGCTCAGGCCATCACTTAAATTTGTTTTTTATCTTTAATTTTTCTTTTTTCTGTTTATATATCCACAGCTGTCTGCACACTTTTAATGTGCAGAGTGAGCCTCACACAGTAAATATATTGCAGTGGATGAAGCACAGTTTTTGATTCATATGTACCAACATTACTACTTAGTCACAGGAAAATCAGTTTCCTTATCTATAAAATTGGGATAATTATACCTACCCCAAGTTTTGTTTTGAGAATCAGTAAGATACTACACAGATAGTGCCTAACAATTATTAGACATACAATTAATACCTGTTCCACTTCTTCTTTGATATTGTTTCTGGTTATTAAGCTATATCAGCTAGTTACATTTATCACCTGTGACATTTGAAATATGAAAGCATTATTGCAACATCTCCAATGTCTAGCATTCAGATAAAGGTGTGTGCGCATACTGAGTGATTCACATGGAAAGATTCACATGAAAAAACTCAGTAGATGTATCTTTGAGAAACAATTATATCAATAAATCATAAATTAAATGCATTTAGTTAACCACCTACAACACACTCTGGACCATTAATAAGTGTTCATTTATATTACAGACAAAAATGATATCCACTGGGAGAGTTCGCTGACTACCAAGCAAATACATTTTCTATTTCCTTATTACACATCAGCAACATTTAGAGCACAGCCCTGAATCTCATGGGGCTCATTCACATGCAGCCTACAGCTCTTTAATAATGCCTAAAACCTCATATAGGAACATGACAATTAAGCTCTGCAGGCCACACTGCACATTTCAATGAAAAGCACTAACACATAGTGGTTACTTGCTCTCTTTTTAGAAAGTAATGACACAGCTCTTCAACTTCTGTGTGATCTTGATAAGTTATTTGATTCCTGTGCCTCATTTTCCTGATCTGTAAAATGGGGATGGTAATAAAGAATATCTACCTCACTGGGCTATTATGAGGATTAATTGAGAAACTGCAATTAAAGCACTTGATACATTGAAATCACCAAATAAATACTATCATGATTTTTCACACCATTTCCCAAACAAGCATGGTGACATACATGATGATCAGAACAGAAAGAACAACAACAAAAAATAGGAATCCCACAGTAAAAGCTGATAGATTTTTAGGTGGGGTTTTCCACTCTGCTACAGAGTTGATCTTTCTCAAGCCAATCCATACCCAAGCCTTGGTGAGTCCTGCATTTGTGCCTCATCTACACTAATAAAAGAGATACATGCAAATTGACTGTCCCTCCACTACGCCCACCAGCCAATCAGGAGTGAGTATGCAAATTAGCAGGACAAAGATGGCGGAGGCCATGGAGCCAACCAGAGCGTGTGGGCAGCAGGCAGCACGCAGAGTTGTGGGGTGGGGTGGGATGCTCTCCCGCCTGCTTGAGGTCTGGGGACGCCGGCCATGTGGCCTGGGTGAACAGGCCTGGGCCGAGACGCCTGGGGCGCTGAGCTGGGGATCACGATCCGTGAGGCGGCGAATGAGGCCTGGGCGGAGGCAAAGCTGCCCTGGGGATCGCAATCTGCGGGGTGGTGAAAGAGACCGGGGATGCCCACCCACCCTCTGTGTACCAGGGGCAACGTAGCAGGAGTCCTCAGTACCCGCCCACTTCGAGCCTGTGGCCAGCATGCCCCATGCTGGTGCCCAGTGGCTGGGTCCGGGGACACCACTGGAGTGTCATCCTGTCAGCCTAGAGGTGCTGGAGTTGGCAGTCTTCTTGGTTTGTGCAGCCCGCTGACTGAAAGTGGAAACCAAGAACAAGAGGAGCACCAGCAATTCTGGGAATCATAGTTCTGGTGGCTGCCCCTAGACAGCAAGTGGAAGCCCAGAGCACAGGGAGCACCAGGAATGCTGGGAATTATAGTTTTGGTGGCTGCCCCTAGACCGCAAGTGGATGCCCAGAGCGCAGGGAGCACCAGGAAAGCTGGGAATTGTAGTTCTGGTGGCAGAGGAGTTGAGGGATCTCTTAGACACTAGAGCAAAGTGAGCCTGGAGCAAGTTACTGTTGCAGTGGGGGATGGAGGGAAAGCAAAGGTGAGAGACATAACTAAAGTCACAGTGTCGAGGAAAAATTAAAGGGAAGATATCCTGCGACTTCTAGCAAATCTCCACCAATGGAGCAAACAAATAAAAACAAAACAACAACAATATTCACTACAATATTCACTACAATATTATTCTGTGAGCACCAAACCAAATTGGGTTGGATTCTGACAATTTGCTCATATGATTGGAAACATAGACAGAAACTCCCAGATTGGAGAGGGCTCCCCTGAGGGCTCCCAGATTGGAGAAGGTGCAGGTTGGGCTTAGGGACCCCCCCTGCCCCCCATGCACAAATTTTCATGCACCAGGCCCATAGTCCTATATAATAAAAGGCTAATATACAAATCCACCGAACGGCAGAACGACCGGTCACTATGATGCACACTGAGCACCAGAGGGCAGATGCTCAATGCAGAAGTTGCCCCCTGTGGTCAGTGTGCTTCCACAGGGGGAGCACCGCTCAGCCAGAAGCTGGACTCACAGCTGGCAAGCGCAGCAGCAGTGGAGGGAGCCTCTCCTGCCTCCGTGGCAGTCAGACATGCCCAAGGGCTCCCGAACTGCAAGAGGGTGCAAGCTGGGCTGAGGAACGCCCCCCTTCCCCCCTGAGTGCACAAATTTCATGCACCGGGCCTCTAGTAACCTATAAAATGAAGGCTGTTCACACTGCATGTATTTGAGGCCTTCTGTGGGTGACCTCTGCTCACCTTGCAGGCAGCGTTCACCCTTTCATTTCTATGGAAACACCATAGATATCCTTTTTCTGCACAGTATCCTAGATTTTTGCTCTGCCTCTTATCTCCATATAAAGCCCCTTCTCCACCTGAAATGCCTTCTCCCTTCCTTAATTTTCCATAAATGGCCATATGCCAGGGGAAGGTTTAAGAAATGAAGTCTGTGGACTTATTGGAAGAAGGTCCCCCAAAAAGGCCAACCAGTTCAAGGCAGTGGAGGCTAATGGGGAGGCCTGTGGATTCTGAGAGCAGGAAGTCCAGATCCTCAAGGGATCCACATCTGGGAAGGAAGCACACACTCTATAGGAAATCTCCTAGGGCATGAAGCCATTAACACAGGCAGGAATTTGGAGGTGAGTGAAAAAATGAGGGGTGTCACCTCCAAGCTCCAACCACTAAATTGATGTTGAATGTTGACTTATGCTAATGACACTTAGTAATGTAATTCTCTGTAAGAGCATCTGTACTATATTTCAGATATTCCCAGAGGTGCTTAGAGAGAGAGAGAGAATAAGTCAACCAGATAATATTGTGTGAAATTAATTAAACAGGGACTTTAATATAAGGAAGCTCTGAATTGGAAAATACATCTGTTTTATGTAAGCATTTTCTTCCACTTCAATTGTAGTGTTTAGTTTTGCCAAGAATTCTTGCAGTAAAAGAACTTGAAGTAGAAAACCTATGATCTTATGTTGATGCATAAAATAAGGTTATAAAGCTTGAGGGAAGAATTAAACCTATGAAAGCCATTTTATATGTTTTCATATTCACTACAATAAAATAGTATATAATATAACACATATGGAAATTTACAAATATTATATTAGTGATAACAAGTATTATACTACTGATTTCTATTATAAACTTAAAGGAAAGCTGTACTTCGATAATTAGTAATTTTTCAAAAGGTAATAAGCAAACCCATTGTCAAAACACAAACTAGGAATTGACAATATGCTCCTCCTCAACCCAACATATGAATCTATTTCTTCACACAACTAGCATTTGGAATTCCGCATTTATTATTTTCTTCCCTTTCCACTTTATACAGTCTTGTTGCATCGATAAGCATTCATACAAAATGTATATATTTGCATGCGTGTGTATAATATTTTTAACTTTGAAAAAGTAATCATGTTGTAATTACTGGTGCTCTTTTTTCTAGTTAGCATTTTATTAAAGTTACGAGGGGCCCAGTGCATGAATTCATGCACCTTGAAAGGAACTGTGGGTTGCAAGGCTGCAGTGGGCACAGGGGCAGGTCTCGGCCCATCCTCCACGCCCCCACTCAGGCCTCCCACCATGGCCCCTGTCCCCTGTCTGCTGGAGGCCCCGCTCCCACCGCCCCCGCCCCCACATGCTGACAGTGCTGGCCCCACTTGCACCTGCTCACAGTGCAGAGCAATTGGGGCTGGCGACAGCAATGGGTGCGAGTGGGGCCGGTGCTGTCAGTGGGTGCCAGCAGCAGCTGCTGCCATGATCACCCCCTCAGAAGCAAGGGGAGGTGGAGAAGCCCTCAGGGGCGATTGGGGCCAGCAGCCGCTGCTCGCACCCGCTGACGACATCGAGTGATCGGGAGCAGCGCTGGGTGCTGGCAGTGGGTACAAATGGTGGCTCAGGCACCAGATGCAGGTGCGCATGGGGCTGGTGCCAGCAGTGGGTGTGAGCGGCAGCTCTGGTGCAGGCAGCAGGTACGAGTGGGGCTGTCTCCAGCAGTGGGTACGAGAGGCGGCTGCCAGCCCCAATCACCGCTCAGGAGCAGGGGGAGGTGGAGAAGCCCTCAGGGGCGATCGGGGCCAGCAGTGGGTGCAAGCACTGGATGGGATCGCAGGTCGCAGGAGCAAAGAATTTTCAGTAACCAGCAGATTATGACAGCGACTGGCGCTACGCCTTGGTCTGGTGCCCTAGCTCACCTGCTCCACTATCCCCCTGCGGCCAATGCCTGCCATGTTCTGCGTGCACACCCCTGGTTGTCAGTGCACGTCATAGCAACCAGTTGTTCGATTGTTCTGCTGTTTGGTCTATTTGAATGTTAGCCTTTTATTATATAGAATTGATATATTTATATCTTCTTCTACATTTTTTATTTATTTCAATTCTATATTATTTTTATACTTTTAAGAATAATCCTCTCTCTCATGTTTTCCACTATCTTTTCCATTTTTTTAAAACAAACACTTCGGCACACAGCACATTCATTCAATTCCACTCTCCAAACACATCTCCTGCTATAATCATTCTAGATCTTTAACTTTGGTATTATGATGATATTATAATTCTAGACACTCAATTTTGTATTAGTTTATGTATGGTTTCTGCTATTATTTGCTCTTAGCAATTCTTAAAACAATAGTTTTAAACTAAGAATAAAATAACTTTTAAAGTACTATACATTTCTTGCAACATCTCCTAAGATCTATCTATTTCCTTATTGAAATACTTTAACCTGTTCCCAGTGCAGGTCTGTGGCAAAGTGTCATGGTATGCTAAAGAATACCATGCTCTGACACTTAAATAACAGGGAACTGGATATAAAATTCTAGGTCTTTTGTATTTTTAATACATTGAAAACTCCATTGTTTTCTCGCATCTAATGCTGCAACTGAATCTGATGTTATATGGATTCTTGTTTCAACGATGTGATCAATTACCACCCATTCATTTTTCTTTTATTCAATTAATATTTACTATATGCCTTCTTTATGATGCACTCAGGCACTGGAGTACAGGAGTGAAGAGAGGCATCACTACACATTCTTGGATGTTGCCCTCTAGTGGCAGGCACTTAACACATGCAAGAATATATATATATATATATATATATATATATATATATATATATATATATATATATATATACACACACACATATATATATCTCCTATCTAATAAAAGAGAAACATGCAAATTAACCATCACTCCGCTACACCCACGAGCCACACCCACAAGCCACGCCTACCAGCCAATCAGGAGTGAGTATGCAAATTAACCCAACCAAGATGGCTGCAGCCACAGAGAGAGCAGGAGGCTTGGGTTTCCCTGGCGATGGAGGAAGCCAAGCTTTCCACACACCCTGGCCAGCCCAGGCCTCTGCTTAAGGCTACAAAGTTTCAATTATAGAAGATAAATAAATCCCAACAAAAATGGCAGCAGCCACGGAGCTGGAGAGAGTAGGAGCCTTGGGTTGCCCCCGGCGATGGAGGAAGCAAAGCTTCTGCAGCCCTGGCCTGCTTTGGCCTCTGCTTAAGGCTACAAAGTTTCAATTATAGAAGATAAATAAATCCCAACATAAATGGCTGCCACCACGGAGCAAGCAGAAGGCTTGCCTCCACTCCAGGCTACAAAGTTTCAATTGTAGAAGATAAATAAATCTCAGATACTAGGGCCTCCACTTGGGTCGCTGGGGGGCGTGGCCGGCCTGCAAACCACCACAGGCCCCTTGCCCAGGCCGCCCCACGCCCCAAGGGAACCCCCACCCTAATCTGAGATACCCTTCAGGGCAAATCAGCTGGTCCCCACCCATGCAACAGGCCTCTATCCTATCTACTAAAAGAGTAATATGCAGATTGACCATCACTCCAACATACAAGATGGCTGCCCCCATGTTGTCAAAGATCCTGCCCCCATGTGGACACAAGATGGCTGGCACAAGATGGCCAGCAGGGGAGGGCAGTTGGGAGGGACCAGACCTGCAAGGGAGGGCAGTTGTGGGCGATCAGGCCAGCAGAGGAAGGCAGTTGGGAGGGACCAGGCCTGCAAGGGAGGGCATTTGGGGGAGATCAAGCCTGCAGGGGAGGGCAGTTAGGGGTGACCAGGCCGGCAGGGGTGGGCAGTTGGGGGCAAACAGGCTCGCAGGGGAGCAGTTAGACATCAATCAAGCTGGCAGGGGAGTGATTAAGGGGTGATCAGGCTGGCAGGCAGAAGCGGTTAGGGGCAATCAGGCAGGCAGGCAGGTGAGCAGTTGGGAGCCAGTAGTCCTGGATTGTGAGAGGGATGTCCCAGATTGGAGAGGGTGCAGGCTGGGCTGAAGGACACTCCCCCTCCCGTGCATGAATTTCATGCACCGGGCCTCTAGTATACACACACACACACACACACACACACACACACACACACACACACTAATAATAGACAAATATGTAAATTGATTGCCCCTCTGTGATGCCCACAGCCAATCAGGAGTGAGCATGCAAATTAACCCAACAGAGATGGCGGGCCTGTGGACAGCGCACATGTACACAGGCGCAGAGCAGCTGGGGGCAGAGCGGGATGCTCCAGGCCTACATGCGTAGGCGCCAAGCAGCCAGGGGCTGAGCAGGACTCCCACCTACTCTGAGCCTATGGCCAGCATGCACACATGCTGGCAACAAGTGGCCGGGGTCCCGGAGACACCACTGGAGTGTCTGGTCCTATCAGCCTGGCCTGGGGGTGGCTGGAGTTCCAAGTCCTTTTGGTTTCTGCAGCCTCTGGACTGGAAGCAGAAACCGAGAGTGTGGGTAACACCAGGAATTATGGGAATCGTAGTTCTGGTGGCAGTCCCTGACCGGAAGCAGAAGCCCAGAGCATGGGGAGCACCAGGAATGATGGAAATCATAGTCCTGGTGGCAGACGCATTGCGGGATCTCCTAGACCAGTGATGGTGAACCTATGACATGCGTGTCAGCACTGACACGCGTAGCCATTTCTGATGACACGCGGCCGCATGCCGGGGATGAAACATTTGCTGCTCCTGAGGATGAAACATTTGCGACTAGAGTCTTGGAGTTAGTTTTTTCCTCAAAGTGACACACTACCGGAGATATGCTCAGGTTTTTGGTGAAGTTTGACACACCAAGCTCAAAAGGTTGCCCATCACTGTCCTAGACACTAGAGCAAAGTGAGCCTGGAGCAAGTTACTGTTGCGGGTGGGGGATGGAGGGAAAGCAAAGGTGAGAGACATAAGTAAAGTCAAGAGTGTTGAGGAAAAATTAAAAGGAAGATATCCTGAAACTTCTAGGAAATCTCCTCCAATGGAGCAAAGAAAAAAAAAAAAAGACCTCTATTATTCTGTGGGCACCAAACCAAACTGGGTTGGGGTCTCAGACAATTCGCTCATATGATTGCAAAGACAGACACAAATTCCTGGATTGGAGAGGGCTCCCCTGAGGGCTCCCAGATTGGAGAGGGTGCAGGTCAGGCTGAGGGACCCACCCCCCATGCACGAATTTCATGCACCGGGCCCCTAGTGTATGTATATATACATATATACATACATATGCATATATATATATATATACATACATACATATATATATATATGTATAATTTATTGTTTACAGTATTACAGATGTCCCCCATTCCACCTCCTCAGCCTGCCTCCACCCAACACCCACCCCACCCCAGACCTTCACCACTCTAATTTCTGTGTCCATGTGCTATGTATATAAGCATATATGTTCTTTGGTTAATTTCTTCCCCTCCCCCCTGCACCTCTCCCCTCTGAAATATGTCAGTTTGTCCCATGCATCCATGCCTCTGGACCTATTTTGTTTGTCAGTTTATTTTATTCATTGGATTCCACATTTAAGTGAGGTCACATGATATCTGTCTTTTTCTGACAGGCTTATTTCACATAGCATAATAATCTCCAGGTCCATCCATGCTTTTGCAGGGTAAGAGATCCTTCTTTTTTATAGCCACACAGACATGCTTTTAAGGACTATTTTAAAGAAGCATTACCTTTCTTCATTCTCTTAAAGACTCTGCTCAAAATCTCTATGTCTGTACCATTTCCTTTACCTGAATTGCTACTCCCAGTTCCAAGCTCCTGCTAGATCATCAATAACCTCAGCTGAAATGATTTAAAATTCACTTGACTTACCTAGACTCAGTTGTTTTCTCATAGCAATTGAAAAGTTATACAGAAGTAAATTCACGTAGAGCTTAGTTTCATATAAGGAGAACCACAATCAGGGTTGTGGGGAGAGGTTGCTGTATTCAACATCGTGCCTACTCTGAATTGAGAAACGCAGGGAAGGTACCAATAGTGTTATGCTTCATAACACTGTTTTCCCTTTATAGAAAAATAAAATTAGGCTTTGTGGCCAGAAAGAAGCTTTGTGCAGCTTAGGGAAAATTATGAAGCAGGAGGAAATGAAGTGAACAAAAGATAAATATTCAAAAAATAATCTTGTCCTGGAAGTCTCACATGTACTGAATCCTCTATGAATTGTGCTTCTTTCCATAAAAAACAGGAGATGATCATAGACAAATATATATGCCTGTGTTTCATTAGCATACTTTCCTGGGTAACTGCAACAAGCCTTAGCCACAGATTCAGAGAAGAAGGAGGACAACTGGGATTTACTAGGGAAACCGGAATATCCTTGAGAGCTGTGTGAACTTTATTTTTAATGAAATAATGCAGTTCGATATATGTCTTCTTACAACACACCGTTAATAAAATGCTACAGTTCCAGGTCTTCTGGGAACTCAAACATGATCATTGACTTTGAGAGGAATATCAACCAGCAGGAACTGTCTATTCTTCCAACTAAGTTAGACTTTAATATTGGAAACTGTATGCATAACACATGGCTGACTTTTATCCTTCTGCCTGGCTGAAGATCTGTGGTTAGCAAGATTTCATCAGCTTGAGGGTAGCTCTTCTTTAAAGGGAAAATATACATCACGTTTTCATAGAGAGCAAGGACTGCCCAAGTTTATCCTGCTGAAGCTGGCTCTGCCCTTTTGACAGGCCAGTTTTCCAGGTAGCACCTTCATTTGCTACTCAGACACTACCCAAGAAAGAGTGACTGGACTCGTGTGAGTTCACTTCATTCCTCTGCTTCATATTGACTTAAAATTGCACATATCTTCTTCCCACTCATAGCAATTAAAAAATATATATCTTAAATAATTATGGAGGATGAACATGTAAATACATAATTCTAAAGCTGAAGGAATCAGTCTTCAACCAATAAAAATTTAATACTTTGGGAACAATCATAGCTGGTCACCTCAGTACACCAGTACTTTGAGATTTTTTTTTTTCATTTTAATTAAATTTATTGGGGTGACATTGGTTAACAAAATACTACTCAGCTACAAGAAAAGATGAAATACTGCCATTTCGGACAATATGGATGGATCTTGAGAATATCATGCTAAGTAAAATAAGTCAGCCAGAAAAAGTTAAGAACCATATGATTTCACTTATGTGTAGGACATAAAACTGAAAGCAACAAGTGAACTAACAAGACACACAATGGTATATGAAAATTTTTGTCACACATTCTTCAATGTGGGGCTTCTAATTTTAAAAAGCAAACGAATCCGATAGTCGTGATATAAGGTAGAGGTTCATTTGAATAATTCATGATCATGAATATGTAGAAAAACATTGCAAATAATTATCTTTATTTCAGCAATGATAAAGGGAAATGTGAAGCTTTTATATTTTATATTGGAATAAGAAGGCTATCAGGCATGTTTTGAGTCTACAGAGTATACAAAATTTTTAAAAATTAAGTATTCAATATACAGTAAGCATATTTATAAACATTTTTTAGGGATAAAGACTTACAATGTAATGAGCACTATGTACCTACTACCCAGTTTAAGCAATAAAAATGCCCATTACTTTAAGGACCTCACAGGTCCATCACTGATAGCAGCTATTATCCCTCCTGCCCAAAAGGCAATCACATTCACCAATTTTAGTGTTTTAGCATGCCCTCACTGTTCTTGACAGTGTTGCCACACTGGTTCATATGCCCAAACATAACATACTACTTTGCTTGTTTTCTCTAAGTTTATCCCTAAGATAGATTCGTGTTGTTGTATGCCCCTGTAGTTTATCTACTCTTACTGCGGTATAAGCACTACATCATGTGAATATGTCACATTTCCCCCCTCTGTTCTATTAGGGGTGAGCATTTGAGATTTCTCCAGCATGTTGCTGTTGTAAACATTGCTGCTGTTAACAATTATGCATGCGTCTTCTGGCTCCGGAGTTGTGGAGCAAATAAGTAATAGTTTCCCTTACGTTTGTAGCTAAGAGTGGAGTTGCTGAGCAACATGTATGCATATGTTCATCTGCTCTATGATATGCCAAACTGTTCTTTAAATCTGTCTGTTTGAGCAAGGGACATTAAAAAATTCTGCTCGTTCCACATCTTTGCCAAACCTTGATAATTTAAGACTTTTAATTTTTGCCAATCTTGTATCTCACTCTTGATTTTAATGTGTATCTCTCTGGTAATTAATGAGGTTGAAGATACATGATGATTCTCATCTGTGACATGCCTATTCAAGGCATTTTCTTGTGTGTTTTATGATTGTTGACTTTAAGTTCATATTCTTTGAAGCTTTATCTGTAGGGATTCTCTGATGCCTAAGCCAAATGTGGACTCATCCAAATATAATTTGCATTTTCTCCAGCCACTTACTATAAGCTTTAAAAAGCTGTAGCAACTTTAAACGTTTGGCTTGAGAGTTTATTTGAATCCCCTAGGAAGAATGAATTCAGGCTGCAAACCATACGTGTGGGTCGGTTTATTATTACTAAAATGTTTAGGGATTTTTTTTCTCCACTCAATGTCTAGCTTCAAGGCAAATATTCTTTTAAAAATATGTTTTTACTGGTTTTAGAAAGAGAGAAAGGAGATGGGGGGCGGGGAGAGAGAGAAACATTGATGAGAGAGAAACATGGATAGGCTGCCTCCTACATACCCTCTACTGGGGATTGAGCCAGCAACCAGGGCATGGGCCCTGACCAGGAATCAAACTGGCAAACTCAGTTCATGGGAAGACTCTCAACCAACTGAGCCACACCGGTCAGAACAAGGCAGTTATTCTTGCTGTCACCTAGAGTGTAGATGGGCTGTTGGTAATTTAATTTAAAACAGAGGTGCAGTCTTTTAGGTTCCCAGATTCCTGGGAATGACGACCACGGCACAGAGATATCATTCCCATGAACTCGGGACCTCTAGACATCAACATCCCCAACGTCCACCCATCTCCTAGAAGATTCCAGCTCAGCCCCCATCAGTGATGCATCACCCTGTAGGGAGCCCAGCCATCTTCCTAGAGAACAAGCAAAGCAAGCATCTCAGCTTCATCCACAACAGGGAAAACCTCACTGTGATAAATACATCCAGATGTTTGCAATTGGAAAATCTAGAAACAATCTTAAATTCACCAGAAAGGTTAGCTTTTATTGTGTAGTTGAGTAATATTTCCATTTTCAAATACATATGGAGGGCACCATACTTTTCTAAATATGGACTAAATAAAGTCTTAGTCTACCCCTGGCACCATGTTCCACATTTCAAACTCCCCTTCCTCTCTCCCTGAGCCAGGAATTGGAACATTGCTAAATTTCCCAGAGTATTTTGATAAGTCACATGGAGAATATTTTTGTGGTCTGGAAAAATTTATGTCTGTTCTAACTGAGCAATCTGTTTTCTATTTTTATTAGAATCAAACTTAATTTTTATAGCTTGATGGGCCACTTTGCTAATAATAGTTACCAACTTTTTTGTGTCTACTATCTGCCAGACAATATGTTAGTGCTTTGCATTCATTTATCTAAACTTTACAACTCTTCCTGGTGGCCCAGGATTGCCTGGCTAAATGCCTGAGCTGTATTCCACCTCAGCTCCCAGCTTCCACTGTCTCTGTCCCTGGCTTACACTGCATAACGCTGCCTTACATCATGAGCAAATAGCCTCCTCATTGTTCAAATCCAGCAGGTGACTACAGCATTAAACTATGTATTTCTTTCAGCACAAACAGGTTTCAAATTGTTTGGCAAACAGCAATGGAAAATCCTTTTACTGCAAAATCTTAATTCGCATCCATGCATGATGGGCTTTTACCCTGAAGCCTTGTATTATTTCATAATTATCTAGTTAAATCACATTATGTATCAATCTATCAAGTATGGGATAAAGAAATGGCATTGCCAATATCTCCAGCTTTGGTGTTTATGAATAGCTTCCACTGCTCCCCTGCTATTAAAGTGTTATCATATGCACACAGAATAGAAGAAGATTTCCTTTGAATGTCACATAAATAAAAGGGGGAAAAACACCTTCACAAAGGAGGTCATGATCACAGCCCCGGTAGAATTTTATATATACATATTTCTGCCATCTCCTAAACTTTCTTATGCTCCAGTTTTCTCCCTATAAAATGGGGCTCTTATACGTTTAACTTCTCTTGGGTAGAAACAGTTTAATGAAGACATGTATGTAGAGCCATTTGGTTTCTTCAGAGCTAAGAATTTTATAATCAAAAGGCATTATCCTGATGCTCTTGTTATTATTCATTTGTGCTATAAAAACCTCCCAAATGTAGCCAGAGTATGAATTCAGCCTAGCACATCATTGAAAAAGCTTTTATCTTCTTTGCCTTTCTATCTTAGCAGCATTAGTTTAAAAAGTGTCTGATAGACTTGACAAGTCAGAAAGAAGTATTGTTACAGATGGAAGAGGAATCTATTCTACATGCAGGCTCCATTCCAACAGTATGTGATTCTCAGAGATGTAGAACCACTGAAACATAGATGTAGGGAATTGTCAGGGTAATTCTAATTCATCTTTAGTTTGCTTGCTTATTGACCCATTAACCTAAATCCCATTTTATTTTCAAATCAACTTTATATTGGTATAAATTATGTATAATACAATTCACAGAGTTGAACTGTAAAAAAACAATGAACTGTGACAAATTAATAATTTCAAATAACAACTACCACATGAATAAGCATATAGGATATTTCATCCCAGCAGAAAGTCCCCTCATGCTTCTTCCCACAGACCCCGTTTTAGCTCATTGGAAATTAGGTCTGGGTAGAAATGGATAGTATTATCATACCTAATAAAATGGTAATATGCAAATTACCATCACTCCGCTATGCCCACGATTGGGCCATCTGGAGGTGTGGGGGGCGGGACTCAGGGTGGCCGATTGGCTGGCGGTAGGAGTGGGGGGCGGGGACTCGCGAGTCCCCGACCCCCGCTCCTCCCTCTGGCTTAAATGGCCGGCGCTGCGGAAGACGCTGGTGGCAGAACTCAGGGTGGCCGATTGCGTGGCTGCTGGCACCAGTTTTCCGCCAGCAGCAGTTTTCCTCTGGCCACCCGCCCGATCGGAGCGCCTCCCGATCGGAGTTCCTCTCGGGGTGGCCGATCGTGCTGGTGGGAGGCGCTCTGATCAGTGGGTGGCAGAGGAAAACTGCTGCTGGCAGATAACTGGTGCCGGCAGCCAGGTGAAGGAAAAGTCTATTGCATGAAACTTCATGCAACGGGCTCCTAGTGTTGTAATAAAAAACCTAGTGCCTGAAATCTTGCATGGGGGATGGGAGTGGGGCAGTTGGGAATCATCTGCTGTTTTGTTATTTATGAGTTATCACTTCCTCAAAAAGATTGTCCTCAAATAAAGGTATTATTTTCTCTTGTCACACTCTGCCTGTACTTTTCCTTTATCCTTCTTACCACAGTTTTAAAATTATGTATTTGTTTGTGTATGTGAATATGTATGTGTGTGTAGGTGACTAGGTCCTTCCAGAATTAGGAATCATGTTTTTTCTAATGCTAATATGTTCTTAATTGATGTCTGACACTTCCCTGGCATATGGATGTGCTAAATAATTAATTTTTAATATAATAAATAGCTGGTTCATTCATACAATATTTATTAAGTAACTGCATTGTACTGGAGGTCTAAGGTTGAAAAAGGATGCTTAATAAGGAGATCCTACTCTGTAGAATCCACAATTATGTGTCTATAAAATAATACCACAGCTATTACCATCTTTAGCCAATTAAAATATTTTCTCTTTTAATTAGGATCTAGTTGACAGCATGTGTGAGGGAAGGAGGGCTCCTCTTTGAGAGGAAGTCATGCTCTGTATTCAACGCATTTTGGAGAGAGAAGACTGGCTTTGGGTCCTGTGTGTGCTCTTCACTAGCTCTTTGTCCATGTAATCTCCCTGAGCTGTCATTTCCGAATTTGTAGAAGGGAGATAATAATAGTTCCAGCCTCATTTGGATGATGTAAGGTTAAATGCTTGTAAATTAGGGTTCATGTTATCTGAAGAGGAGAAAATAATTGATAGCCAGTGTGATGGATTAAGCATAAACCTTGGCATCAGAAAAAAACAGAGTCCAAATCTGAATCTTTTTATGAGCAAGAACTATGACCCTGACTAAATTAATTAACATATCCATGCTCATTTTTCCCATCTCTAAAATAGGAATAATCACCTCCTATGATTGATGTGAAATGACTTAATAGAGACTGCCACCTAGCAGGAGCTAAATAAATGTAGCAATTTTAACTAGTGTCATTATTATCATTAACTTCCCACTATATGCATGGTGCTGGACATATATTAATTTAAGACTATTTCATAAGTAACCACAGGTATGCCTATAATAAATTTTTATTATTCGAAGCTATGTTCTAAAAATGTGAATAGGGTAATCAAATAAAAAATTCTAGAGTGAGTTCTTTTTTATTAATTCAGAGCAGAATATCAACACAATAGAAAGATTGCGACTGTATTCAATGGGAAAAATATGGATTTGACTATTAGAATTTGAATGAGTAGTTTAACAAGTTATTTTTCTTAATCCTAGATGTAGGGAATATTCACCACAAGGATGAGACTGTGCATGGTGTTAAGGGAGAATATATCATTAGAGCCAATCTTATTTCTTAAGACACCCATGTAAGAAAGATATTTACTAATGAGTGTCTCAGAAAAAGTCTCTTAGAAAGATTAAAACATTGCCTGAAATCAGGCAGCCAGCAAGTGGCTAGGCTTATATTTGAACCAAATATCTATGCAAATGTTGACCTTTTTTTTTGAGTATTTCTTATATCTGTGCTGTTCCTACTATGTGACAAATACCTTCCAGGCACTAGGGACACAGCAATAAACAACACAAACATTGCCTCATCAAGCTCACATTCTATAATGTAGAATAAGAAGAGTGATATTTGGTAGATCACACTTTTTCTCTATTATATTATTAAGTCCTGCTCTGGGAGTTTAGCAGGGCAAATGACATTATCCCTATTTCATAAACAAGGAAACTAGAGGCTGAACTTGGGTTACTAAGATACTAAACTGAACATTCAGCCTACATCATCTGACTCAAGATCTGGTATTTTGCTGATCACCAAATCAATAAAAACTTCTAACGTCATCCTTAATCTAGGGCAGGGGTGATCAGATTAATAGCAATAGAGTGAAATACAAGTCAAGACCAAACATTTATTCTTAAGAGGGTTGGGGTGATGGTTGGTAACAAAAAGCCAATACAGAGCTACAGAGTGGAATGCAAGGCAATTTATAGTCAGATGCTGACATTAAGCTTTAGCATGTGGAACACATCAGCCTGAATCAGGTCCCAGCAACTCCTTTTCTCTGCTCAGCAGTTTTCTTTGGAGAGTGCAGAGGCTCTGGGTAGTATGGCAGGCCAGTGGTGCCAGAAATGAGTTCACCTTCCCCTTCCCAAGCAACCTCCAATTGACAGCTAATGGAAGTTGGTATAGCTGTAGCCTTTGCCTCTTAGTGGGAATAACTATGAGGAAAAGGTTCCCATGCTGACTGCCAGAGTTGCCCACCAGGATTCAGCTCCAGATACCAGGAGGGCTAACTTGGTTAATATCAGCTTTTACTGTCTGCCTTCTTTTCATTGTCTCACTTCCCACTCCCCTACCAGTGATTCTTTGGGTTAACAAAATAAGGGCGCCCCACCAGTAGCCTTAGAATTAATGGGTCAGTATCAAAGCCATATCCTACATAATAAAAGGGTAATATGTAAATTACCATCACTCCACTATGCCCACGATTGGGCCAGCGGGAGGCGCAGGGGGCGGGACTCAGGGTGGCTGGGGTGGCCGATTGGGCCGGCGGGACGCTGAGCTCGCGTCGCCAGCGGCGGCGTGAGCTCAGCGTCTGCGCCATGGCTGTGCTGCGGCACAGAAGGGGCCTCTGGGGCAGTGAGCCGGGCATCTGGCGGCCCTGGCTGACGAGGCGGCACAGGCAGGCGGGCAGGCAGCGCAGCTCCCGGGGGAGGAGCCTGGCAGCGGTCGGGCCGCAGGAGTGCGCAGCGGCATCCGCAGAGGACGTGGGTTTCCGCGCAGCCCGGGCCGGCCGAGGGAGGGCTCATGAGGGAGCCGGAAGGCAGAGGAGGTGGCAGCGGCCCCAGCCTTCCTGGGCGGGAGGCGAAGGCAAGACCCCGGCCCGGGCTCGGGCCACCAGAGGACCACGCCCCCGCCCCGCCACGCCCTAGGGGCCCAGGGACTTTGGAGCCGCCAGCCACACCGGGTCCCGACCAGCGGACAGACAGCCAGCTCCCCCGCGATTGAAAGTGGGGAGCTGTGTGTCCGCTCCAGCACCAGCAGACCCTCTGCCATCAAAAGCGGGGAGCAGGCTGCTAGCAGTGTCCGAGGAGTGTGCTAGGCTTTGCGGGGCAGTGGATATGGGGATGGCCGGTTAGGGGACCCTACACGTGCATGATTTAATCATGCACTGGGCCTCTAGACTAATATATCCAGAAATCTCTTGCCAATGGAGTCTTTTTCACTCTGCATGCGGACTGTGAGTCACAGTCTGCAGGCCTTTTTCCTTTGAGGACCTCACTATCAGTATTCTCTAATTCTGAATGCTCTCAGGAATAGGAAAGGTAGTCTCTGCTTATAAGACAAATAGAGATTGTTTCCTCCATCACAGAAACAACATCAAATCACAGTGAAGAATGCCTTTCTCTCCTTCTTTCCCTACTGCTATTACCACCAATGTTTTCTCTCTCTTCCACCTCTTCCTTTCTACCTTCCTGCAACCCGTTTTCCCTTCCTCCATCTGTTCTTCCTTCCTTCCTTCTTTTCTTCCTACACTATACATAAATTACCTAAATTATAGTCATTTGGAAAGAAGATATTTCTTTGGTTAAAAAGGTAGGCAGATATAGGAGTGCTGATTAATGTCATCTTTCCTCCCTTGATGTCTTTGGTTTTCTAAACCTCTCGGAAGATTTATGGAGTAGGTAGAGGTACCAGGTAAGGAAAACATTATTAGTATTGAGCTGTACCTAGAGCTCTTTTTTATTACCCAATACAATACACATAGATTCTTATTAAGAAAGAAAATCCTCTGTGAAGGAAATAATCCATTTCATTTTCTAAATGAGCACAGTGTAGCTAAAAGAAAGAACAAAATTAACAATGGAATTCACAGCCCAAACCCCTTGTCATTTCTTTCTTTAGTAAAGTGAACATAGGTGGAGAATGTATTAATTTCATTAAAAGGTAGAAGAACTAAACTCACCACATCTTTCTGCATTTAGTCCCCCTTTGGCATGAGGCCATTCCCATCTCATTCATTAAATTATCAGAGCTGAAACAACCACCTAGCTTGGCACATGGGAACAGAGCAGACTTTCTTATTTTATTAAAACACTAGAGGCCCAGTGCATGAAAATTCATGCACTGGAGAGGGGGGTCCCTCAGCCCAGCCTGCCCCCTCTCACAGTCTGGGAGCCCTCAGGGGCAGGAGGCGACTCGGCGATCAGGGGAAGGTGACGCCCCCCCATCACACCTCTGCTGCTGCCACACTGCTGGCAGCGCAAGCCTTGGCCAGCCCTGGTTACCTGAGCCTTGGGCAGCCCTAGGAGGCTGGGTAGCCACCATCCAAGGCTTGCCTGTGACTCAGGCTGGCTCTGGGTGGCTGGGGTCTGGGGGGACTGGGGGACTCCAGAGGCAGGCGCGTGGAGCGGCCGGACCTTACTGGGGTGCCATGCGCCTGCCTCCCTGGCGAGGCTGAGGGGACTGGGCGCCACCATCTTTGAGATTGTGGCAGCCAATTAGCATATTCCCTCCTTATTGGCTGTGGGCACCACCATCTTTGTGAGGGTGTGATGGTCAATTAGCATATTCCCTCTTTATTAGATAGGATGCAGAATCATTGGAATAGGAGACAATGTTTACATGTGCTTTATAAAGGTTCTCTTGGCAAGTCAGTCCCAGACCATAATCACAACTGGTAAGTGTCGCCACTTGAAGCACACAGGTGAAAGCCCTTTCATTCTATCCCTTGAAGTAAATTCTAAATACAAAATAAAACAGGTCAATTAAGTACTCATAAGAAATAAACAATATAACAAAACTCAAATATGCAAATAACTTATTGACAACCTTTATTGATTAAATTCAAAGTGAGGTTAGAAAATGTTATTGTGATATTACTCACTCCAAATTGATACCTTTCTCCTTTTCAATGCCAGTATATTAAAAATTTAAAAGGAAAAAAACACACACACAGCATGTATTCATATCCAAGAAGGTGGATATTGTTGCATAAAATGTATTTCCAAAGCATTCCAACTATGATATGGAAGCAGAGCCATCTTTACAATACCAGAAGTTAAACAAAATCTAGGTCTTTGAAGCCCAAAGTGGGGAGTATAGTTAGTCCCCTGATGTCTATGTGTATAAGAAGAAATATGCAAGTTAACAGACAAGGTGCATGGCCTGGAATGCCGATTTTATTTAGTAATAAGTAACTTAGAACATTATTTTTATATATAAGCACACACAAAATGACACACATTTAAGATTTAGGTCATAGAAAATTCTACTTCTGATATTAATTTATATGTTATAATAAACTAGGCTGCAATGAAAAAATCAACTCTAAGTTATAATAAGCTCAATGCAAAAAAGTTTATTTCTCATTAAAAAATACATAGAGCCCTGGCCAGTGTGGCTCAGCTGGTTGGACATCCTCCTGTGCACCAAAAGGTTGCTGGTTCAGGGCACATGCCCGGGTTGCTGGCTCGATCCCTGGTAGAGGATGTGTAGGAAGCAGCCAATCAATGTATTGCTCTCCCATCAATGTTTCTCTCTGTCTCTCCCTCTTTCTTTCTTAAGAAAACAAACATATATACAGTGTGAAGTTGAATGAAACATTTTCTCATAACTCCTTGAGATGTAATATTAACATTCAATTAAGTTTTATGCTTGTGACTGGTCCCTTTTGGTATTGCACAAACCTCTGTAGGTCAAGTTTACTTCTCTGGCATTAGGGATACATTTTTTTAAAAGCCTAAAAAACACTTACAGAGGTTGGTGTTAATGGTTATAGTACAACAAACCTTTTCTCTTTGCATGTAAAAAATTAATATTAGATCTTAAATGTGGCCCTGTGGTCTCTAGTATTTAGTTTTGTTTGGTAAAGCCAAAAATGTGCCTTGCAGCAGATTTCTACTTATTTGTCTCAGTTAAAAAATACTGAAAAGTGGAATAGCCATTCAGCATCAGGAGACTGAAGAAAGGGTCAGTTAACTATCATAATCTCACTGAGCCTAGGGTCATATAACAGCAACTAAGGATCCTATCCAACCAGGTATATAGCACTTCACTTCTGAGACTCCATTTCCTCTCTGAAAAATATGGTAGATTAACTATTTATTCAGCAGACATTTACATAGAAATTACCAGGTGCCAAGCGCTGTTCTAAGCACTTTGCATGAATGGATTCATTGAATCCTATGATGAAGTTCTGAGTTATAAGTGCTATGAATAATGTACAAAATAAATCTAAGTAAGGAAATAGATATAGAAGGAGATTAATATTACAGATAGTCTGGTTAGGATTTGTTCTTACGTTATTTAATATTTCATATGTTATATCTGGAGTCGATTATTTTAGATAGGAAGTAACATTTGGATAGTTCTGGCTAAATTGAAGGGCCATCCATGTAACTGTCTGGGAGAACACATTTCAGGCAGACAGAGCAGCAAGTGCAGAGGCTGTGAGATGGAAATATGCTTGAGATGCTGAAAACGAACAAGTTGGCCAGCTTCTGAGAGAGGAGCTAGCACAGAGACTAGAGGAGTAGGAGGTGAGATCAGAGAGGAAAAGAGTTTAATTTTCTTGTATTTGATGGAAAACCAAACTGAGTGGTCCTCCTTCTAAGTTAATTTTGCATATATTTTCTTAACTTAGGCTACTCCTTTACTTTATCATAAAAGGAATTTACATATATAAAAGATACTACATTTTAAACAATGCCATGATCCCATTATCTCTGTTCATACATTCTTCTGGGGAACATTTGTGTCTCCAGCAACCTCATCTTTACATCCTTCCTCAGAAGCCTAGACTTAATTTTCTAGGAAGTGCCCTATCACGTGGCATGTAGTGAGTCTATATAATGTGTGTAATTCATGCTACCCAGTATGGAAGGGGCAGCAAATCAGAATAGGATCTATAGGCTTCAGCATCTTCTTGACTTGATAAGATACCTAGAATAAAAACCTTAGATCTCTGTGATGCAGAGTGTTAGCATAATATGGAGGATTTCGTCTAACACACCACAGTGACATAATGCATTCCATTACTCAGGTTGCTCCATCACTTACAGAGATGCTCTGTAGTGTACAATCTGTACTAGGTCATCTCGTCTTTAATCCCTTTTTCTCAACAAAACAGAAGAAATAAAAAGTACAGACGTGAACCTGTGACAAAATGGATTCTAGTCCCAGCTCCAGGGTCATCATTCCTTTTGACAGGCATTAAAGTCAAAGTGCCAAGGGCAAAAGGTGTTTTAAGAGCAGGAAAAAAAAAAATATATATATATGTGTGTATATATATATATATATATATATATATATATATATATATATATATATATATATAGGCTCAATATGAAAAATTGAAAGTAATAAATATTTAATTCAATGTTTTCAAAATGTATTATGTTTATATATAATTATTAAATTTGTTTTTCATAAAAATATTATATGATTGTCAAGTATATCCCAGAATTTTTGATAAATCACAGCCAATCATAAATGGAATAGAATGCTTCTAACTAAATAATTGCATTAATAAACTTGAAAAAACTTTAAAAGTAATATAGGAAATATTCTATTTAATATGATATGTGATCATATTTTACTTTGCACCATATAATGAGGATGGGTCCTTCAAATGGGAAGTGCTATGATATTTTTGTCTTAAAGTAGCTTTTCAGGCTCTTAAAGGTGGATGAATGTGGAGACATCACTTAACTTTTCTGACCTTCTTTCTCTACAAAATGGAAATAGAATACTTGCCTTGTTGAGTTATTCTGAAAAATAGAAATAAGACATGAAGATCACTTAAAATGTTGTCTGACACCTACCAGACCACTCACTAACTGATTGTTGCTGTTTTTATTATGTCTTTTTCCAGTATATTTCCCTTATGGTTCCTCTAAAAGCTGTCACCTCATCAAACTCTGGGACTTTTGTACCCCTTCATAACCAGGTTGTGCTGTAACTCATGTACTCACCTCAATAGACTTCAATAAATACCATTTAAATTGAGTGATGAAAGTCATAAATTGAGAAAAATAGAAAATGATTGTTGGAGTTAAATTTGAATATTAAAAGCATGCTGCTGTAAATGCCAAGTTGGAGTTTGAGATGAAAAATATCAGTCAGTGTTATGCTTATCCACATATGCTGATCAGAAGTTGGAAGGAGATTATGTGCATGGCCCATGTTACCTAGAGCTCAGACTATTTCATTTATGGCTTATTATGGGACAGATGATATGGACAGGGCTTGTGTTGCCTAGCAGAGTACCTGAATGTAGAAGGTGTTTAATAAATGGTTGGTATTATTAGTTGCAAAGCATTAATGGCAATTTAATATCCCAAACTATTTATTGTACTTTATAGCATGAGTTTAGCAGAAATCCTTTTCTTAATATAATTGCAAACAAATCCTTATGCAGTTATTTCCTTTCTTTGGTTCTTTTTTTTCCAGAAATTTTGCTAAGATAATTTGATTTGAAGTAAGAGTTGGCTTAGGTATAGTTTGAATAAAATGTAGATTACGGTAATCTTTTAACAGTCATTAAAATATATTCAAAAAAGGATTAAGCTAAAATGATAGAAAGAAAATGGAGTGTTTTTAACGCAGTTGAAGGGAACACACTATTATAAAACCTCAAAGGATGGTGAGAAGTGGAAACCCACAATAGAGGAGCAACAACTTGCAGTCTGTCAGAGCAGGTAAGAGGCTGAGGACCAAATGGAGAGACAGAAGGCCTTAGAAGAGTGTATGCACCTTGCATAATTCTTTGTTTCTACAACCTGGGTTTTCTTTATATTTTTATTCATTTAGGAAATTTCTTCCTTGAATGATGGCATGCAAATAGTATCTAAGAGACTGACTAAATTAAGTATCTTAAGGACTGTCACTTTCAACGTTCTGATAATCAGATCATGGTGAAATTACTTGTAACAATCCTCTTCTCTCTTAAATTCAAATTTCCTAAGGGGCAAATTCAAGGAGTCTGTAATTCCACCTCAATTCTTTCCATCATGGTCCAACATTCAAAGAAGCAATCATAGAGATTTCCTGCCTTTGAAATAACATTATTCAAAAGCATTTGTGTGAGCTTTGGAGAGCTTGGCAGCATCTTCTCATCCATAATTGTCATAAAGATTAGTTGTTCAGATATCCTACCCAAGAAGAACCTATACTAACGCAAATTTTCTAAGGCTGAACCCAAAACAGTGACTAAGTACCCATCCTTCTGCAGATATGAGAGCCAACAGATGGGCACCTACACTGGCCAACTTTATTGCTGGAAACCTAAGCAATATGAAGCAAAATCCCTAAATTCCCACATAACATTTGACTTAAGTGAAAGTCTACAAATTTATCCTAGGGAAATAATAAGAAATAGCTACAAAATTTTAGAAATCACAATGTTAATTATAAAAGTGAAAAACTGGAAAGTATATAAATATTGGTGATGGTGAACTGATTAAATAAATTATGGCTGACTTATAAGTTCCATTATAAGATATGTATTCAATAGAAGTAAAAAGTTACTTAACTACTGAAAACAACTATAAATAGAAACATGTAAAACATTCATTTATAGAAGAAATATACAAATGACCAGAAAATCTGAGTAAATGTTTCACCTAAGAGTAATAAAAAAAATGCATATTTAAACTATAAATGATACCATTTCCATCCCAAAGTAGGCTGTGAAATACTAAAGGGTTAATGCTTTCTGTGCGGGTCAGGTTAGATTTCTGATTGGAACTGGCAGAGAATATTAGGATGTCCGAGGAGGGAAGATCCTACTTCAGATATATTTGGAGTGGAAAAATGGGGGGGCGGGGTCATTTCCATAATGAACGCATTGAAGGTATCTATTGAAGACTTATTAATATAATAATTTCACTAATATAGAACTAGACTTAGATTATAGTTTATTTCATAAAATGGAAACAAATGGTCTATAGTCCAACAAAAGCAGAGTTTAATTTATAGCCTTATTTTCTTGGAAGCAAGTAGTAGTGGCAGGTCCGTCCATGTGGTCTACTGATTGCATACAGACACAGTGCAGCTGGATTGTAAAATGCAATGGGGGCAGTTCAGAGTGGCTCTATTGTGATCTACTGGCACTAGGAGGGCAACCTAAGATATATCATTGAATGACAGTCTATTTTGTGAAGATAATTTATTTGGAATCAGAAGACCTGGATCCAAATGCCAGCTCTGTCTTTTATCATTGTGGGAGCTCATACAACTCATAAATTTTCCTGAATTTCAGTTCTAGTGGTGTGCAGGAACTGGATTAGGCTGGCTTGTTGGAGCTGATCGCGAACACCTCTTCCCAGACCCATGTTCAGTGATGTTACATCAGTAGCTTGAAATTAGGCAAGATGGATATATTTATATCACAGAAACTAGCAACCGTTATAAACTAGGACTCCTCACATTCAGAAGAGCCAGTTGTAAGGCTTTTATCAGTACACCACTGGTATAAACAAAGGGTTGTTAAATAATGTGACGGAGGGATTTAAAAGTACCTTGTGAAACAACATGTATTGTGAGATTTTGTTAATAATATCATTCTGTGCATAGTGTTTTGATAGATGGCACTTTGAACAGAGTTATCAAAGGCAGCCTTTATGTTTAGTGAAAGGAAAAGAGTTGAGAGAATAGGGTAATTAGTGAGAGCTGGAGTAGGCTTTCTAGAATGTAAAGCTTTAAACAAGTTCAGGAAAACATGAACCAAGAAGGGAAAATAAGAGAACAAATTAGGTAAAGGGAACATGTAAGATGATCTGGAAAAAAAAAAGTAGGTCAAAATATGAGGACACAAATTTTAGGCAGAACTGCAAATAATATGAAAGACATCTTTTAGTTTTTTATGTTCTAGAAAAGTCAGATGAGATTTTTTTAAGAGAATTTTTTTCTCTTTTTATTTCCATCATTGATATTGGATTGAGATGACAGCTCTTACCAATACAATCAATACCTGGACATGTGCTTGCATTATTAACAATCACATATACAATGTTTACACATGACAAGGCAAAATATAATATAGGGATATTTTATACATAACTCTGTGTATACAGGCATGTGATAACAAAATAAGGGTAGTTAAGATTTCAAATGTTCTTTCGACTGAAAATGTCTGTTGAGGGTCAAAGGGGAAAATTGAAGATTTTGGCACTTAAGTGACCAAAGGCCTCACTAGGGCAACGTAAGTAATTCTAAAACCCCATCAATGTGGATGTGATAGCATAAGACAGCCTGGACCCCCCTGTATCTATTTTCTCATTTTATAATCACTTTTAAACGTACAACTAAAAAATTAATAAAAACGTGATATCAGCATTATAAAACAAAGACCAATTTCTATTATTTATATTTCTCCTCCCACCCCTACATATTGAAAATAAAAAGTTACAAAGTATGTGAAAAGAGGAATAGTCACAGGAAAAACATATTGTATATGAATAAAATGTAGTACAAGAGATAAAAATGTTTTTAAAAAGTGAGATTAGAGAGCACTGAAATCATCCTATCTAATAATAGAGTAATATGCAAATTAGGTGTCACTCCACGACAAAAATGGCGGCCCCCATACCCACAAGATGGCAGCGCCCAGTCCCCTCAGCCCCGCTGCTGGAGTGTCTGGCCTGTCCCACCAGCAAACAGAGCACTGAGAGCAGGGCATGGTTGCTTCCTTAGTGCTGCGGCAGCGGGAAGCCGCCAGGCCCTGCACACACAGAGCCGGCAGAGGAGCAGGGCATGGCATCTTCCCGATGGTCACCGCGGCGATCGGGAAGACGCCAGGCCCTGCACACTCGGAGCTGGGGGAGAAGCGGAGCCTGTCACCACGGCGATCGGGAAGACGCCAGGCCCTGCGCACACGGAGCCAGCAGAGGAGCAGGGCATGGCGTCTTCCCGATGGTTGCTGAGGCAATTGGGAAGACTCCAGTGCCAGCACAGCAGGGCATGGCGGCTTCCTGATCTCGGCAGCTGGGAAGCCGCCAGGCCCTGCAAAGCCGGGCATGGCGGCTTCCTTAGTGGGGCAGTGGCAGGGAAGTCCCCAGATGGCAGACAGAGCCCAGACAGCAGGGCTTGGGGGCTTCCTTAGTGGGCAGTGGTGGTGGGAACACCCCCAGGCCCTGCAGACAGAGCCTGGACAACAGGGCATGGGGGCTTCCTTAGTGTGTCCATGTCTGGGAAGCCCCCAGGCCTGGCAGACAGAGCATACTGCAGGGCATTGGGGCTTCCTTCACATGGCACATGGTGGCAGCAGGCAGAGAGCGACAGCAGGGCATGGGGGCTTCATCTCCATGGCTGCAGGGAAACCTCCAGGCCCCGAAGAGAGAAGAGAATCATGGGGAGTGGGCCTAAGCCATCAGTAGGATATTCTCTGAGAGCTCCTGGATTGTAGAAGGTGCAGGTTGGGCTGAGGGACCCCCGTGCACTAATTTCGTGCACTGGGCCTCTAGTCAAGATATAAAAAACAGTAAGCAATCTGTGCAACCTTCCTTCCTTTCCTTCACTCTCCCCTCCAACTCATCATCTCTATACAACCCAGAATCCCCTTTAAAAAGGTCCTTTTATAAGGCGCACATCTGATTCTAACACTCTTGGTTAAGAGCATTATATTACAGGCACTGTGAGAGCCAAGACCCTTCCAACTGTATCACAGACTATCTTTCCCAGCACATTGCTTCTCTCTTCTTCCTCAGTGTACCCTAAGCTTCAGTGACATAGCAAGACAATTCCCAAATGCCTTAGAATTTTTTTAAATTTATTTTTATTTCAGAGAGGAAAGGAGAGGGGGAGAGAGAGATAGAAACATCAATGAGGAGAGATAATCATTGATTGGTTGCCTCCTGCACAACCCCCACTGGGGATCAAGCCAGCACCCGGGCATGTGCCCTTGACCGGAATTGAACCCGGGATCCTTCAGTCCACAGGCTGACGCTCTATCCACTCAGCCAAACCAGCTAAGGCCAAATGCCTTAGACTTTTGTCCTCCACTAAAAAAGAGGTATACTGGGTAGTAGAAGAAACAGGGCCCTGGGAAAAATTCACATTGAGTCTCTACCACTGAGCAGTTGTGGTGTAAAGGTTAAATTATTTGACTTTGCATTTCTCCAATTCTTAGTGTGTGAAATAAATGCAATAGCCTGGCTAAGATTATTGTGAGAAATGAATGAGATGACATATGTGAACTGTCCGTTAAGATATCTTCGACTTTTAGTTATTGGTGATAAGGACGTCTGAGCTGGATATTCCTCCTTTATCTCTCTGGATATGCACTTTCCTTTTCCCACTGGATGTACATCCCAGGAGGGCTACATCAATAATCAATAATTAGAAAGAAGTTGATTCTTTTTAAATACTCCAGGGGCCTTTGCAGCAACCGAGTGCTCCCATTCTGGCTAAATTTTGACAGTCACCTTTTTAGGTAATCTCACTTTGCGTAATGCCAACTTTGTCACTGTAGATAAGGCAAGCTGAATAATTTCATCCATAAGGGCCTTGCAGTGACCTCTGGAGTAGAAAGTAAAGCTGTTGAAACATATGGAAGAACATAACTGCGAAAACAATAAGCTGAACTGCCTTTTTTTTTGGTGAAAAATTCCAAGAGGACTACACCTTTGAACCTGGCCTATGAAACTTAGAACTGAGGAATTTCATATGGAGCAGAATGGAGGAGATTTAGTTGTTAATTAGATTAAAAGAGATCTAACTCAGTGAGGACCAATATGTTTTTCTCTTTAGGAGACATAGAAAGGTACCACTCCAAAACAAATCCCTGCCTAGGAACATTATGTAGAAAGTCAGAGAAAGACAAGAGCCATATGATTCCATTCATATGTGGAATCTAATAAACAAAATGAACTAACAAAAGAGAAAAAAAAAAACTCATGAACATGTACAACAATGTGGTGAATGATGAGGGGAGGAGGTGTGGGAGAGCTGCAGGAGGGTACAGGGGGATAAATGGGGATGGACAGACACTTGACTCAGGGTTGTGAAAACACAAGACAGTGTACAGATGATGTGTTGTGGATTTGTACACCTGAAATCTGTATGATTTTGTTAAGCAGTGTCCCCCAATAAATTCAATAAAAAGGAAAAAATAAGTTCTTGATTAGGATTGCTGATAATTTAATATTCTGTAAGCTTAAATTTTTCTAAGAACGCCAATGTGTATTAAAATAACTTATATATTTAATTTAAGCTATTTTATTTTTTGTTCTCCCTTGGGCTTTTAAAACACAGCATTATCATTCAACATTATTATATAAATATGTGTCCTCTTAACTGAAATAGAATTGGTCCTTCAAAAAGACTAATTCTTCTGAAACCTCTATTGTATTTAACTCTAAAGCTATCTCTCCATTCTTGTTTTCTCAGGGGAGTTCATGCTCATCACCACCACCTACAGGTCTCATGGTCACCTCTAACTCAATTTAACTCATTATTCCTAGTACCAAGCTTGCCCACTCATTCCAAATAGCTTTTTCTCTTAAGAACTAAAAAAATCTATTCAATTTATCTCTAGCATTATTAACTTTGCAGCATTCCTGACATAGTAGAAACACAAACTCATTCTCTCTTTCTCTCTCTCTCTCTCTCACACACACACACACATCATAGAAATAAAAAGATGAAAATAAAGGATAATTACTGCATTGCTGTGCTTATTTTAATTACCCAGTAATACCAGTTTTAGAGACAATTGCTTTTAGAATACAAGATATTTCTCTTTCTACCAAGTTTTCAGTCACTGGCATCTCCTTACTTCCCACATCCCTATCAATACTTATCTCCCCCATTTTGTTATATGAATGATCTTCCTTCCTTTTTATTTTTAATTTCATTAACCATGTATAGATTAAATGTAGGCTGATTACTTTATTCATTCAATCTAACAGCATTTATCACATGACTTCTATTGGCAAGATATCACGGTACTCTGATTCCTAAGTATGCCAATAGCTTCCTAATTATTCTCCATAAATATACTAGTAGTTCCTCCTGCACTACCTGCATTAAAATCCTATTTATCTTTTTTATTTCTTTGTTTCCAAATGTCAATTTTGTATTATTACCCATTGGTATTGATTTGTATTTAACATTTCTGTAGGTGAGTGCTAGCTACTTGCCCGATATTGCCTCCCATGATTGCCAAAAGTATTTAATCAATGGCAATTTCTGGCCAGATTTATTAATTTGCTACTTTCTGTATACACCCTCTATTTTCTAATCTTTGAACAATAAAGACATATTTTCAAATCAATCAAAAACAGGTCAAAACACACTCCTTACTCTGTTTTTGCCCAGGTTGTTACTATGTATATGTCAGAAGATCTGCTTTGGCATTTCATAACAAACACGAGGCTATCTGCAGCATTCCCCAAGAAAAACATGTTCATCTTGTTATTTCCTATGTATTCTTAATGTCCAAATTAAATATATAATTAGAATAAATACGCTTTCAGATTAAAAACATCACCAACATTGTGATATTGTGAAGGAACTATTTTAATTCCCCTCCCCCCCACACACAACAACAACAACATGGACAATCAGGATAACCACCAGCAACAAATTCAATTAATCTCTTTACCTTCATAATGGGTGCAGGTTACTCAATCTCCAGTTGCAGGGGCTAAGTATTATAATAGGATATAACACTTGCTATATTTTTGTTTCTATTTGTTTCTATATATCCTATATAATAAAGAAGTAATATGCAAATTGACCATCACTCCAACACAAGATGGCTGACCCCATGTGGTCAAAGATGGCCACCCCCATGTGGACACAAGATGGCTACCACAAGATGGCCGGCAGGGGAGGGCAGTTGTGAGCGATCAGGCTAGCAGGGGAGGGCAGTTGGGAGGGACCAGGCCTGCAAGGGAGGGCAGTTAGGGGTGATCAGGCCTGCAGGGGAGGGAAGTTAGGGGTGCCCGGGCTGGCAGAGGAGGGCAATTGGGAGCGACCAGGCCTGCAGGAGAGGACAGTTGGGGGGGGACCCAGGCCTGTAGGGGAGGGCAGTTGGGGGTGACCAGGCCTGCAGGGGAGGACAGTTAGGGGTTACCAGGCTGGCAGGGCAGGGCAGTTAGGGGCAATCGGGCCAGCAGGGGCACAGTTAGGCATCAATCAGGCTGGCAGGGGCGTGGTTAGGGGGTGATCAGACTGGCAGGCAGAAGTGGTTAGGTGCAATCAGGCAGGCAGGCAGGCGAGCAGTTGGGAGCCAGCAGTCCTGGATTGTGAGAGAGAGGAGTCCCAGATTAGAGAGTGTGCAGGCTGGGCTGAGGGACACACACCCATGCACGAATTTTGTGCACCAGGCCTCTAGTACATATATAATAGAATATACATTCTAACATGCATTTATGGTGGATTATAATGATGTATAAACTATCAAGTTAAGATACATAGAAAAGAAGGAAAAATAAGAAGAGAAGAAGAGAAGAAAAATAAAATACCGGTACAAAAGAAAGGAGGGACAGTGGAAGAAAAATTGAGGATAAGAGGGAAAATGGTAGAAAAGTAAGATCAAGTTGGAGCCAGAGTGATACCATAGAACAAATCACTTCTGATATAGAAAATTAACTTCTTTTTAACTCAGCTAGTTGATGCAGAAAGGCTAACCTCCCATGCTGCATAGGGTGCTACTCAAAGATTATTATTTCCCTTTACTGAATCACTCTACTTGGGGGCAAATGATTATAGTAATTAAAGGCACAGGTTCAGGTTTTACAGCTCACCTGGTTCCCTGTGCCAAGTTACTGCTTATCACAGAGAGGTTTCTGAGGCCGTAGCACAGCAAAGAACTTGAGAAGTGAAATTTGGATTTGGTGTCAACACTTGCAAATTTTTTATGGGTTCCTGATAATTTGCAGCCCAGAACAATACAAGTGGGAAAGTGTGAAAAGACATATGCTGGAGGGAAAGGTGGGAGCTGGGCGAGAGGTAGTGAAGAATGGTTCTATTTTAAGAGGGTGCTTAATTTCATTATAACCACCTGTTAGCCTTTTCCTCACAATCCTGTTTACTCAACACTGTAATTTTCCAAATAAGTGTGTGTCTGACTTTCACCCATACACCCATGTGGGAACGTGAGATTCACTCTAAGGAAGACTTCTTAGCTGGCCAAGGCATCCTAACAGAACAAAAACTTGTAAAGCAACTGGCAGCCCAATCCTTGATTGGTCCAAATAAATCATGATGGACTTCTGGGGGACAATGGGAGAGGAAAAGAGAGGAGAAAAACAGAAAAGAGGATCTGATTATTTCACTACCTTACTTAAAATGCTTCCACAGCCCTGTGCTCTATAAATGGAGGCCGTGCTGAGTGGCTATTGCGTAAGACCAGCACATGACTTTGGCAGTAGACTGGGTTCTTTACATATAATATTATAAAAAATATTATAAAGATGTACCTTTATATGGTTGACCAGCTAAAATCACTTTAGTTCAGTGTATAGCCAATAAGAAATATTCAAAAATCTTGAGTATTATCATGATTATTAACCTTTTGCACTCGGATGTTGAGTGTGACTCGACACGGTTAGCATTAGAATAAAGGAATCGAGAAAAAAGCAAGCGAGTGCAAAGGGTTAATAGGAATGTGGAGTGGTAGATTTAGAAACACTTTTAGAGGATTATTTTTTAAATTTCCAGATGAGAGCACTCGGCTCAGGGATGTTTCCTAACTCTCTCAAAGTCTCCAGGTGGGAAGGTGGTCCTTTGTTCCACAGTCCAGAGCCCTTGTGTATGACAAAAAAGAACAGTGTGCTTTGAAGTTCATAAAGGCTAAACATTTAGAGCATTTGCCTCATGGGTGGTGCCAGAATTTCTAACATTTGCTCCAAAAGATTCTGTAAACAGTATTAGAAATGAATTATATGTGTTTAATGTCATATTCACTATATTACTGGATATGAGGAACACAGGACAGGCCTCCAATAACCAGCCCCTTCCTCATATCACCTTAACTCCCAATGAATACATGTCAGCAACATTATTTTCATGTAGTTATTTTTTCCCATAAATAGTGGTCATGTGTTTAAATTAAAAATTTGTTAAAACAAGTGGAAAAGTTCTGGCTGTATGCCAGTCACACACTGATGAGGTCATTTCTGTGTTCAAGTTCTCACTCACCTGATACTTTCCCACAGAGTTCAGCCATCACATCTTTCAGAGAGGCAAGCCAACATAATTTTAATACCTACCTTCGCTTTCCTCCTGAAAGAAGAAAGCAGATGCAGCATACTCATTTCTTACATTAGCATGTGCATGTGTACATTCTACCATTCATATGGAACTTTGCAGCTGACAGTGATGTCAGTGAGTCATTGCTATTGAATCTAATGTATTTTTTAAAATGATGTTAAATGGTTAAATATATCCATGAATGAAATTATGTTGTATGGAATTCAGATTTTAATAGGTTTACAATTCGGATTTCTTATTTCAGTTTTTAATTCTTTTTTTTTTTTTTTTTGGCTGTCTTTTTTTTTTTTAATCCTCACCTGAGGACATCGTTCCATTGATTTTTTTAGACAGAGTGGATAGGAGGGGAAGAGACACACAGAGAGAAACATCAATGTAAGAGAGACACATCGATTGGTTGCCTCCCGCACATGCCCAGACCAGGGCTGGGGATCGAGCCTGCAACCAAGGTATGTGCCCCTGATCAGGATTGAATCAGCGACCCTTCAGTACTAGGGCTGACACTCTATGCACTGAGCCAAACTGGCTAGGACAAAGCTTACTCAACAGATGTGCAAGTGAGTGAGTGTGCATGTGTGTGTGTGTGTGTGTGCATGTGTGCTATGTTTCAAAGCCATAGCAAAGGTAAACAGAGCACCGAAGATAGCACAGTAACAATGCCCAGGACACACTGAACAATAGGGCATGCTGGTATGGTTGCTCCCTTCTTCTGAACAGACCACTAGAACAACGGTCTCTGTAGGTCAGAGCAGAGATGCCAAATTAATTATCTGGCCCATTAATTTCATTCTAGTAATGATAAAACCAAGGCCCCCTGGAGCTGAAAATCATACATTTAGAGAGAGAGAAAGAAGGAAGGAAATAAAGGAAAAGAAAGGAATGGAGAATACAGAAGAGAAAAGGCATTATGTAATTTGATTCAGCCTTCTTAAAAATTTATTTTCCATTTTATTTTATAATATGTACATAATTAAATTAGAAACCAGGCAAGCTAGGAGTCACATGAAGCACTCAGAGTTGAACAGTTGTTTGTTTTATGCGGCTTTTCTGCTAAAAAATAACAAGACACTTCTCATATTAAAATAAAAATGCTGAGAGTCATTAAGAGGACTGCACAGCCATAAAGATAAAAATTCTCCCACCAAACCAGTGGAAGGACTACGTAGATTTTCACTCAACTAAAAACAACAACAACAAGTTGCAATAAAACAAAACCAAAATGAGTGCCGGAGCTAGGAGGCTCATGAGATTTCCTATGACTTATGTCCTGGCATTAATGAGAAAGTGAGGCGGCTGCTTCATGACTGCCCGTGGTTATGTGCAAGATAAAGACCAACAAAATATAGGAAGCTAAAGTTTGTTCTTGATTGGAACCTTTGTTTGAAAAATTCTGAACAACCAAAACAAGAAGTGGAAAATACATGATATGTGTTTCCCTGGCTTTTTATTGTGATACTAGTAGCGCTGCACATGAATCTGTGCGCCGGTAGCTCGCTGCTGCCCTCCAATAGCTCTCCACCCGCTGCCCCGCCCTCCTGTAGCTCCCCCCGCCCCCCTCTCCCCCTCATAGCTTGCTGCCCTGCCCCTCCTGTGGCTCTCCACTGCCCGCTTGTAGCTCGCTGCCCCACCCTCCTGCTGATCCATGATCCGGTCGTTACACTTCACAGAGTAATGACCATTTGCATATTACATCTTTATTATATAGTATAAGCTCTCAAAATGTACTCTCATGTCTTCAAATTCCTATCATTTTTCTTCTGATAAAAACCTGAAAAGTCAATTGTTGGGCAATAATTTCAACATCTTTCCAAGAATACTTCTGAAATGAGTTAAACATGCACAGTGTCACAGTAGTTAATTGATAAGAAAAGGTCTGGGTCTCTTACAAGTATCTTTCCTCTGTGTCAACATGTAGGACAACCCAAATGGGCTGAGACCCAGGTAGCTACTCAGAGTTCACAGACACACACCTCTGATGGCTGCTAGTTACCAGAACACATTCTCATGCAAACTGCTCAACTCTGGACATTTTTTTTTCTCCTTCCAATATGACAACACATCATTACAAATCAGGTATTTGGGACGAGCATTCTAAAAAGCAAGTGTATGAATTTTATAACTGAGCTATATAGAAACAGGCTAAGATGAGTTATTTAAAGACCAGACACTCCTGGGAACATGATATTTAATGAACTACATGCTCCTTTATTAGGCTTCATTTTGAAAGTCATCAGGGATCTTGAGGGGCAAAATAATTTTCTCCTCAGCTTTTTTCCCATCAAGTTTTTTTTTTTTTTAATTCTTTATTGTTTAAGTTTTACATATGTCTCCTTTTTCCCCCATTGACCTCTCCCAGGCCACTCCTATCCCTCAGCACATGCCCTCACCCCGCTAGTGCCTGTGTCCATCGGTTATGCTTATATGCATGCATACAAGTCCTTTGGTTGATCTCTGAGATTGGACTGTCTGTTCCATGCTTCTGTGTCTCTGGATCTAATTTTGTTCATCAGTTTATGTTGTTCATTATATTCCACAAATGAGTGAGATCATGTGGTATTTATCTTTCTCAGACTGGCTTATTTCGCTTAGCATAATGTTCTCCAGATCTATCCATGCTGTTGCAAATGGTAAGAGTTCTTTCTTTTTTACAGCAGCATAGTATTCCATTGTGTAGCTGTATCACAGTTTTTTAATCCACTCATCTGCTGATGGTAACTTAGGCTGTTTCCAAATCTTAGCTATTGTAAATTGTGCTGCTATGAATATAGGGGTGCATATATCCTTTCTGATTGGTGTTTCTGATTTCTAGTACTGGGAAAAATAATAGCTAAAATACAGAGCTCAGTATCTATTTTTGACAATAAAAAAGAAGTGTGAATTAAAAAATGGAACTCCCATTTGACCGAGTAATTCTACTTTTAGGAATATATCCCAAGAAATCCCATCAAGTTTTTAATGTGGTAAAATACACATAACATAAAATTCACCTTCTTGACCATTTTTAAACCACTTTATTGAATAAGATTGATATGTAAAGAGCTACACTTGTAATATATAAGACTACTCAATGAATTTGGGGATACGTATATATCAAACATAAATATGTAAATGTACCTATCACTCCCAAAGTTTCCTACTCCTTGTATTATTATTATTGTGGTGTGGAAAATAAGATTTGATATAAGATCTACTCTTTGGAAAACTTTAAATCCACAATACCAATTTTAAGTGGTAGCAAGTACATTCATATAGCTGTGCAACTACTCCCACCATCCATTTCATCTTACAAAAGTGAAACTCTGTACTCATTCATCGTAACTCTCTATTTTTCATAACTCCCAGCCTGGCCGCCACCATTCTCCTTTATGTCCCCATGATTTTGACTAAATACTTCATATAAATGGAATAATACAGTATTTGTCTTTTTGTGACTGGCTTATTTCACTTAGTATAACGTCCTCACTGTTCATCCACATTGAAGCATATGTCAGAATTTCCTTCCTTTTTAATGCTGAGTAATGTTATATTACATTTATCTCATTTTGCATATTTATTCATCTGTTCATGAATACTTGGGTTAGTTCCGCATTTTAGCTGTTATAAATAACTAGGAGCCCATTTCAGGAAGATTCTTGCAAGACTTCCGGAGGGCTTCTCTCCCGCCACCACCACCTCTCACGCCCCCCACCTCTCCCGCTGCAGTGGGTGGGGCAGGGCAGGCAGGGCGGGGTGCACCCCACCCCGCCCACCCGCCCTGCTACACCCCCGGCCACCACTGCCTCCGTGGCCATGCGCGGCACTGCCACCGTTTCGCGCCCCGTCCATCTACTCCACCCACCTGCCCCACTGCGCCCCCGGCCACCGCCACCAACGCCTCTGCGGCCACGCGCAGTGCTGCCACCATTTTGCGCCCTGCCCACCTGCCCCTCAGCGCCTGCTGCCACCGCTGCCTCCGCCACCTCTGCGGCCGCTGCCACCGCTGCGCACCCCAACCCGCGCTTTCCCTCCCGCAGCCACCTTGTTTTTCACTTTCCCTCAATCTTCCTTCTATGCTGTCTTCAGTCTTCACTCCTCCCTCCCTCAACATATGCAAATTAACCACCATCTTTGTTGGGTTAATTTGCATACTTTGTCTGATTGGCTGAGGGCGTAGCGAAGGTACGGTTCAATTAGCATTTTTCTCTTTTATTAGTGTAGATGCTATGAGCATGAGTGTTCAAATTTTCTTTGAGATCCTCCTTTCAATACTTCTGATTATATATAAAAAAGTGAAATTGCTGAATTATACAGTAAACTTATTTTTAAATTTTTGAGAAACTGCCATACTGTTTTCCAAAGTAGCTGTACCATTTTACAATGCCAACAACAGTGCATAAGGGCTCCAATTTCTCCACATAATCACCAATGCTTTTTTTTTATATAGTAACTATCTTAATGGGTGTGAGGTGGTATTTCATTGTGGTTTTGATTTGCATTTTCCTAATGATTAATCATGTTGAACATTTTTCATGTGCTTATTGGATATTTGTATAGCTTCTTTTTTGTCGTTTTATTTTTTATTGTTCACCCTATAAAATTTTCTCCTCAGCTTTTTAATAAAAAAACAACTTTCAAGTTGTTTTCCAAAATAACGCTGCCCACTTTGGAATTGGATTGTTTTTATTGTTGCTGAGTTTTATGAGTACTTTACATATGATGGATATTAATATTATTAACAAATATTTCTTCCATCCTATAAATTGCCTTTTACTCTATTAATGTTGTTTTTGATGGAAATTTTTTTTTAAAATTTCATGAAGACCAATTCCTCTATTTTTTCTTTTAACTGTGCCTTTGGTGCCATATTTAAGAAATCATTGTTAAACCCAATGCTGTGAAGCTTTTGTCCTATGCATTTGTCTATGAGTTTTATTGTTTTATGTCTTACATTTAAGTCATTGGTCCATTTTGAGTTAATTGTTCTAAGTGGTAATAGGTAAGGGTCCAACCTCATTCTTTTGTAGGTGGATATCCAGCTTTCCCAGAACCATTTGTTGAAAAGATGGTCTTTTCCTATTGAATAGCACCCTTTGAAATATCATTTGACTACACATGTGAGGGGTTATTTCTGGGGCCTCTATTTTATTTCACTGGTGTTTATGTCTGTCTATATACCAGTGCCACACTGTTTTAATTACTATAGTTTGTAATATATTTTTAAATCAGGAGGTATGTGTCCTCCAAATTTGTTCTTCTCTTTCAATATTGTTTAGCTATATGACGTTCTTTGAGATGCCATATGAATTTCAGGATGGATTTTTTTACTTCTTCGGGAAATGACATTGGGATTTTGATAGAAGCTGTGCTGATTTCATTGATTTCTTGGGTTGTAGTGACATTTTAACAATTTTCATTATTCCACAACATGAACATGGATGTCTTTACATTTATTTATGTCTTAGTTATTTTCAGGAATGTTTTACAGTTTTCATTGTATAAGTCTTTGTCTTCCTTGGTTAATTCCTAAATATTTTATAATTTTTTAAAATTTACTTTATGTTTTTATTATTGACACCATCACAGATGTTACCCATTTCCTCCCCCTTTGCCCACCTCCACCCAAGCCATCGCCACCCCCCACCCCCACACACGGTCTTCATCACACTGTTGTTTGTGTCCTTGGGCTATGCTAAATATTTTACTATTTTTAATGCTACTGAGAATGAAACTGTTGTCTTGGTCATAATTCGAAGTCTCCTGACAAAGAAAAGCTTCGAACCTGATGGCTTCACTGGTGAATTTTGCGAAACACTTAAAGAATTGCTAACACCAATCTTCCTCAAACTTTTTCGAAATTTAAAATAAGATAATACTTCCTAACTCATTCAATGATTCCAGTGGTGCCCTGATATCCAGCCAGACAAAGGCACTACAAGAAAACTATGGACTGATTTCCTTTGTGAACATTGCTGCAAAATCCTCAAGAAAACTGAATTCAGTAGCATATTAAAAGGATTATGTACCACAACCAAGCGGGATTCAACCCTGGAATTCAAGAATGGTTGAACATACTAAAATCAATCATGGTACTAGACCTCATTACAGAATAAAGGGAAAACAGAAATAATCATCTCAACTGATGCAGAAAAACACCTGACAAATTCAAAACCGTTTCATGATAACAATACTCAACACAGTACGGATAGGAGAAACTGCCTCATCAGAGTGAAGGCTTTATATGGAAAACACACAGCAATCCTCAGACTCAATGGTGACAAACTGAAAGAATTTTCTCTAAAATCAGGAATTAGGCAAGGATATCTGCTTTGGCTACTTCTAGTCAACATAGCACCGAAGCCCTAGCCAGACCAATTAGACACACAAAAAAGTTTTAAACCAAGTTGTAAAGGAAGATGTGAAATTATATCCGACCGCAGATAATATGATTTTATATGTAGAAAACCCTAAAGATTACACAAACACAAATAAAACTTAGAACTAAAAAAGTGAATTCAACAATATAGTAGGAGTAAATGTCAACACACAAAATCAGTTACATTTCTATATAGAATCAATTAACAATCTGAAAAGGAAATTAAGAAAACATCGCCTACTTTTAAGAATTTACATAAAAATATGTTTGGAGGCAAAAAAGAGGAAATAACATGGATAACAATAATGTACATTAGAAAATTTTCATTTAAAATATAACTTTCATAATAAACTATCATTTTATTTTATTTAAATCTTTATAGTTTAAATGTCACATGTATCCCCTTTTCTTCCACATTGACCCCTTTGAGCCTGCCCCCATCCCTTGCCCCAGGCCTTCACCACCCTATTGTCTGTGTCCATGGTTTATGCATATGTGCATACAAGTTCTGTGGTTGACCTCTTCCCACCCATCCACCTACCCCTGCCTGCCATAATAAACTTTTAATTCATTTTTATCTTTTTCTCGAAATGACAAATAAATGGAATACTTTAATTTTAGATATGTTAGGGCTTATCTACAGTTTAAGCCTCCTTTTAGGGTTACAATAACTTTCCCAAGTTTTTACAGCTATGTATTTATGTCTATCCTACCTAATAATAGACAAATATGCAAATTGACCATACCTACGACACACGCACAAGCCACGCCCACAAAGCCACGCCCACCATCCAATCAGAGCGAGCATGCAAATTAACCCAAACCAAGATGGCTACAGCCACAGAGAGCAAGGTTTCCCAGGTAACAGAGGAAGCCAAGCTTTCCGCCTGCCATGGCCAGGCCTAAGCCTCCACTCAAGCTACAAAGTTTCAATTATAGAAGGTAAACAAATTCAAACAAATGGCGGCAGAATGGAGCTTGAGAGAGCAGGCCAGGGTTGCCACCGGCAACAGGGGAAGCAAAGCTTTCCGCACACCCTAGCCGGGCCCACCCGCTTAAGGCAACAAAGTTTCAATTATAACCCCAACAGAAATGGCTGCCGGCCTCGGAGGGAGCCCCAGGCTTGGCTCCGTTCCAGGCTACAAAGTTTCAATTGTAGAAGGAAAATAAATTCCAGATACCAGGGCCTCTGCTTGGGTTGCCAGGGGGCGTGGCTGGCCTGCAAACCACCACTGGCCCCTCGCTCAGGCCGCCCCACACCCCAAGGGAACCCCCATCCTGATCCGGGACACCCTTCAGGGCAAACCAGCTGGCCCCCACCCCTGTACCAGGCCTCTATCCTATCTAATAAAAGAGTAATATGCAGATTGATCATCACTGCAACACACAATATAGCTGCCCCCATGTGGTCAAAGATCCTGCCCCCATGTGGACACAAGATGGCCACCACAAGATGGCCAGCTTGGGAGGGCAGATGGGAGGCACCAGGCCTGCAAGGGAGGGCAGTTGGAGGTGATCAACCCTGCAGGAGAGGGCAGTTAGGGGTGACCAGGCCGGCAGAGGAGGGAAGTTGGGGGCAAACAGGCTGGCAGCAGAGTGGTTAGGGGGTGATCAGGCTGGCAGGCAGAAGCGGTTAGGGGCAATCAGGAAGGCAGGCAGGCAAGCATTTGGGAGCCAGCAGTCCTGGATTGTGAGAGGGATGTCCGACTGCCCGTAAACGGGCAGTCGGACATCCCTTGAGGGGTCCCATATTGGAGAGGGTACAGGCTGGGCTGAGGGACAACCCCCTCCGTGCATGAATTTAGTGCACCGGGCCTCTAGTGTATATGAATAAATTTCATATACATAACTACATAACCAGGTAACTGAAGAATAATGAAAAGAGAACTCTATTAGGCATAAACAATTTTCCTCCTTCGCTCTCTTTCCCAGTAGTTCTCTGGTAATGGACAAATGGATGCTTTTCCTGGGCTTGATTTTCCTCATCTGTAGAAAAAATATGAAGGTGTGTGTCATCTGGCCTGCCCAGGTTGCCACAGAGATTTTCCAGCTGTTCTCCATGAGGCTAAAGGGTCCGACAGCTTATGCGGGGTAAAATGTGAGGACTGGAGGCTTGAATGTGGGTAGGTTTGTGGTATCATTTGCTATGCATGGGGAGCTTGGACTGGCCATTTCTATTTCTCATACATAGACAGAGGCTAAGCTTACGTTTGTGTTATAAATTGATCCTCAATTTTAAGATTCATTTGACATCAGTATTATACCACTAATGCTGATTATTAAGATGATTAAAAGGACTGGTGCTTTGAAAAGAGGCTTTAAAATATAAAATGTACTAATATTATAATTTAATAGGCATTAATTTAATAATAATTATTTAATTCCAATATTACAAGTGTTTCTTAATGAAGTGAGTCACAAAAGCGCCTCCTGTAAGAAATTAGCACTGAACCTGAGTTGTGCATAAGCAGAGCAGCAGCTTGTCATTTTTTATAAAATGTTTTTGACAAGTGAGGGGGGCAGACTCCATAAGCTTTCTATCCTAGGGCTTCTTATTCTAGATGTTTAGCTATCAAAAATTTAAAAAAATAATAAGACTTTAAAAACAATGCTTTGCTAATGATCTGGGGGGGGGGAGAGTCCCTGGTTTTACAGAATTTCATTTATTTCCAAGATCCACATGTGTGTGTGTGTGTTGTGTTTAAACACACACATGTGTAGGCAAATAGAGATGTATAGGCAAATACCTTCTCCCACCATTTGCATATTAGCCATTAAAATCTGCTGCAAAAACAGACTGGGTGGTTTCAAAACAAACATTTATTTCCCCGGTTCTGGAAGCTTGAAATCCAAGATCATAATGCGGGCATGGTCAGGTTCTTAGTGAGTGGCCTTCCCTGGTTTTCAGAGAGCTATCTTCTTTCTGGGTCCTCACACGCTGGACAGGGAGCCCGCTAGCTCTGTGGCCTTCTAATAAAGGCACCAATCCCATTCAGGAGGGCTCCACCAACATGACCTAATTACCTCCTCAAAGCCCCACCTCCAAATACCAGCACCTTGGGATTAGAGTTTGAAGACATACATCGTGGAAGGCCACAAACATTCAACCCATTGCAGAAATGAAGGGGTTAATGTTCAGTAATGGTTTTCCAAACAATGGACTGGTTTAGAATAAGGAGATCCAAGAAAGTGCACCTTAGCAATTGTGAGCTTAATATTTGCAGGTCCAACTAAGTGCTTTAACCCTAAAAGTCCCTGGTATGTAATAATCTATTAGACTGCTGAATTTGAATCATTTTCTTTTGGGAGTAGAGGCAGAGATGGGGGGGGCACCCCTGAAGTGTGGCAATGAGTCATTTATTAATGAGCGAACCCAGATGACTATTCTACAGCCTCATCTGCATTCGGCTTCACTATTCTGTGGCACTATTTGCCACAGAAATGATGGATGTTTGCCTCTTAGGAAGTAATGGTTTTGCACCAAAAATATATCCTCAGGAAATCATTAAGTATATGCAATAAGATTTTGTGAGTAGAAAATTATTGAAAAGTTATTTATTATAGTAGATCACAGGAAACAACTCTAGAGTTAAAAAATAAGGGGGCTATTTAAGTAAATATATAGTATGTCTAAAGAGTGAAATTTTGTATCTAAAAAATGATGCTGTAGAAAATTATTCAATGGCATGGGAGGTTAGTCATTAATTATACTGTTAAGTGACAACAGCACCACAATGCATATACCAGGAGAGAGAGATAAACCTAGAGCAGACCGAAAACCTAGATATGCACCCAAATCCTTTATAATAGCAAATTTTTCAAAATGTATTTTTTAAAACTTAAGTCAATTTATATGCCAGTTACTTATGTTTTTTAGCCTGCGGTTGTCTGTTTCCACTTTTGCCAAACGGAAAAGCTTTTCTAAAGAGAGTCAAGCTGTCATACAGGGTGGGAAAAAAACAGAGTTTATTCCTATATTATTCTTTATTAATTATTGTATTATTTTCCATACGGAAACTGTAAACCTACTTTTGCCCACCCCATACTTAAAATAAAAATTATCCAATTATCAGACTTTCCAATACTTTTAGTGCCTTCCCATTACACTGACCATAAACCCCGAACTCTTTAACATGGTCTGCAAGGCCCTGTGTGAATGGCCCTGCCCTGTCTCACTCACCTCCTGCCACACTCACTCCTCCGAGCTTTCCCCAGTGCAGGGTCTCTGAAAGTGCTGCCCTCCCTACAATAGTCTCCAGGGGCTCAGTCTTCAGGTCCCAGATGAAATGCCATCTCCTTAGATACACTCACATTCTCACCTAAAGTAAGACATGCTGTAGCTTGTATAATTTTTCTGTGATAGTATCTTTATCAGGTTTTATTTTCTTTTTCTGGCCCTTTACAGAAAAAAAAGATTACACAATAAGATTTGCGAAAGTCATAATTATGTCTGTCTTACTCATTACTATACAGTGGCTGGAACATATTAGGTACTAAAAATATGTTACATAAATATGTGAACAAAAATTTTATCTTTTTTTGCATACTTACATGAACTGTAGTTTTAATCTCTATTGTAATCAGAAAGATCAACAATAGTTTGAGATGTTCATTATTCAGGTCTTAATATTTACAGAATATAATATACACTATTAAATCAAGGGCTTTATTAAACTAGTTCTATTTATTTGTATAGTTTTTACCTTATCAAAATGTGATTTTATGTATTGAGGATTTTCATGTTATCTAATGATTTTTATGAAAATCTTAGGCCAAATGCTCATCACACCAGTCTCAAATGACAGGAGTAGTTACATCAGATATGTAAACAATCTGGCTGGTCTGCTTACACAATAAAGCAATAAAATTATATTCTTTTAGTAAAATTAAACATTTTCGGTTAAATAAATACACTTCATCATTATCCACTTTAATTAAAGATGCTAGATTAATAAACTTGGACAGAAGTTATCATTATAATCTTTACCGTTCCTGAAAAGGAATAGAATTGCTATGGTTTATCTCCTTTATTTAAAATATTCACACACACACACACACACACACACACACACACACACACACACACAAAACCTGTTTCTCAGAATATTTTAAGCATCTACCATTTACTACAGTGTGTCATCAACTTGTTCTCACTTAAAATAGATTCTTAAATTAAATTTTCTTCAAGAGATATTACCTTTTGTGAGGCATTAATTATTTCTGGAGAGAGATAGGAAGACTCAAGATTACAAAGTGCTTCAGATGAATTACAATGAGTGGATGCTTTCTATCCCAGCATGTGCAATTCCAAATCCCATGCAAGAGACCCTCAAAATATCTATCAAGAAAAAAATGCTGACGTGCTATCTCTTCGCTATAAGCATCTTGGAAAAGGTCAGAACCCGTCTTGAAAGCAATGAACAGGGGAGTGCTTTTGCCCAAAGAGCTGCACAATCTAAGAAGTTGCTTTTATTTGATTATATTTAAGCACTGAATGTTAAGATAAAGGCACGTAGTACAGCATAAAGTTATTTGGATTTTTAAATCAAATGCACACATTTTCTTATTATACCTTCAGGGATCAGGAATTATATGTATGTACTCAATTCTGTGCACTAGTACAAGAAATATGTGGGCATATAAATATGTGTTTATATATCCTCACAACCCTTTACAAGTACACAATTTATTACAGGTATTGAGTACATAAAAGTGTAGGCTACAACTGTGACTCTGGATTTGTGGGGAAGTAATAATTGCTGATAGAAAATTTTTCTCACCATACAGTATAGGTTCAGATAAACATCCTCTTTCAATTACACACTGATATGAAATGATTAAAAGAAGTCAGTTGTGAACAAGATTAGTCTGTGAAGGACTATAGCAAGGCCAACTTGTCCCTGATTTTTAGGTCATGTAACTGGAAGAAAGGGAAATTTCAAGTTAACAAGTAGGTTAAATCAACCTCTATTAAGAGTGGCTGTAGTTCAGCGAAGTTCAGTCCCATCCCACTAAGAGAGAACATTTTTAAAGCCAATAGATCCTAGGCTTTGCTTATGTAGAGATGAAGAAGTCTCCCACTCTGGTATGAAGGAGTTTCCAGTCTCACAGAGAGAGATGTAAATATAAGAAGACAATTACAGTGCAATGTACCACATAATGAGATAGAGTTGGAATATGAAATTGGTTTGGAAAGATGAATTAGAGATTAAGGTATAAACTTAGAACTAAGAAATACGTTTTCAACAATGGAAGAGAAAAACGCTTATTTTTTTTCCCTAAAGGGTTGGTCTGCATAGTTATTTATGTGAGACTTTTAAGAAGGCAAAGAACATTAGATTAGGGGATAGCAAGAATGTATCCATAAATTACAGAATTGGTGAAGAAATGCTTCCACTTTCACCTTATTCATTCCAAGCAAGGAAGAAAGTTAGAGAAGGAAGAACACCAAAAAGTTAGATGTTGGCCCATTTCAGTGATTCCAAGAATGACAGAGAAAAAAACACATTTTCTGACATAATGTTACCAAACCTTTCTTTTTTTTTTTTTTTTTGGACTTCATCATTAGTAAGGAAATTTTAAAATACAAAAAACACATTATATTCATTTCTAGTTGGCTATCATGGTCATGGAACTTATGAGGTGACACACATAGTCCTTATTGACATCTTCAATGCCAGTGAGACATCTGACTCAGTGATTTTAGAGTTTGGTGTCGTATAGGATAATAAATTTACTATAGCTGGAATCCTAGGGCTTGCCTCTAACATATACATTTTAGATCTAAAACTCCCAGACTGACCTAACAAGTAGATAATAACCAATGTGCAGTGATTTCCAGCATTTATATTTTTCATGCATTTTATTTCCTCTTTCCAACTTATTTTTTTTCTTTCCCAAGCAGAAAAGAGGATAAATTGATAAAAAGAGATATAAAAGTAAACAAGGAAGAATACATATTCAGATTAATTTGATGATGAGCTTAAGAAAAATTGAGAAAGAAACTAATATTTCATTCCAGTTCCACTTGGAAGAAATCATGAACAAGAATTTGATAGTGGACCTGTTTATTCATGGACTAAATAAAAGGAGAGGAAAAGAAGAAATGGAAGGCTCTAGAAAATCTACTCATTTTCATCCATTTAATGACTATTTATTATAGGTAGTGAATGGCTCAAGGTTTTCAAACAGGAATATACAAAAGGAATTTGAAGGCTCAGTATCCATACTCAGAAGTTATAAAGTGAGGCCAGGGTAGGTCAGGCACCTGCTCGGGGGGACTCTGATGTAGTGGTCCACAGGCCACACTTAAAGAATGCTCTGTGTAGAACCACCTCTTCCTTCACTAAGCTTTTCTAAATACAGCAGTTGAGTGGCAAACATTTTGTAAGGGGAAAGTCATCTCTACTAACACAGACTGTGTCTATCGCATTTGAAGCTGGCTAAATCTTCCCTCATTAATATAAAGCGATAAATTGCTGGAGCAGTAATTATATATTTCAAAAGCATTCTCCATTACTTTATTGTTGGATTGCAATTGTATAATATTCATGTATGTCTAATACTAAATCTTATTTAATACAAGAGCTAGGCGAAGGCACCATGAAAGAAGGTACAGAAAAGAAAAAAGAGAAAAAGATTTGACTTGAAGTTCCACTGCCTATTTCTTTATTAAATGACCTGCAGCAGTTCTTCTCTACCCAAAATCAAGGAAATCAACCACATGGTCATTCTAGATCCCTTCCCAACCTCAAATTCAATAATTATGTTAACAGTAATTCAAGACATCTTAAATATAAGTATATTTGTTTAGTTAGTTATATATTTATAACTAGAGGCCTGGTGTATGAAATTCATGAACGGGGGGGGGAGGGGGTTTGTCCCTCAGCCCAGCCTGCACCCTCTCCAATCTGGGATCCCTCTCACAAGACAGGATTTCTGGCTCCCAACTGCTCGCCTGCTTGCCTTCCTGATTGCCCCTAACTGCTTCTGCCTGTCAGCCTAATCACCCCCTAACCACTCCCCTGCCAGCCTGATTGATGTCTAACTGCTCCCCTGCCAGCCGGTTTGCCCTCAACTTCCCTCCTCTGCTGGCCTGGTCACCCCTAACTGCCATCCCCTGCAGGCTTGATCACCCCCAACTGCCCTCCCTTGCAGGTCTGGTCCCTCCCAACTGCCTTCCTCTGCTGGCCTGATCACCCACAACTGCCCTCCCTTGCAGGTCTGGTCCCTCCCAACTGCCCTCCCCTGCTGGCCATCTTGTGATAGCCATCTTGTGTCCACATGGGGGCAGGATCTTTGACCACATGGGGGCAGCCACCTTGTGTGTTGGAGTGATGGTCAATCTGCATATTACTCTTTCATTAGATAGGATAGAGGCCTGGTGCATGGGTGGGGGCCAGCTGGTTTGCCCTGAAGGGTGTCCCAGATCAGGGTGGGGGTTCCCTTAGGGTGTGGGGCAGCCTGGTCGAGGGGCCAGTGGTGGTTTGCAGGCTGGCAATGCCCCCCGGCGACCCAAGCAGAGGCCCTGGTATCTGGGATTTATTTATCTTCTACAATTGAAACTTTGTAGCCTTAAGCGGAGGCATGGGCCGGCCAGGGTGTGCAGAAAGCTTGGCTTCCTCCATCACGGGGGAAACCCAAGCCTCCCTCCTGCTCTCTCCATGGCCACAACCATCTTGGTTGGGTTAATTTGCATACTCGCTTCTGATTGGCTGGTGGGCCTGGCTTATGGGTGTGGCGGAGTGATGGTTAATTTGCATATTACTCTTTTATTAGATAGTATTATTATAGAACATGTTTACTTAAATTTGGTGCTATAGTTAAATGTCATGTGAATAAAATAAAAGGAGGCCACTTTAACATATTTCACTTGGGCTTTATGTCATGATAATTATATCTAAAATGTGGTATTGATCTAAAAATTATCATTTGATCAGTTTGATAATATAGAAATTCATATATTACATAATTATCAGGAAATGTTGATTTCATAAGGTAAGAAAAATTTCCTTAATCATGTAGCAAATGGTTATTAGTTTCCTGAAAAAAAAAAGGCAAGCTGTTATTTCATTTTTCTTGTTGAACTACTTTTGATCTCTGAAAACACTACTCAAATGTCACCTTGTTCAAGACTTCTATAAAAATATCCATTCATACCTCTCTTCCAGACAGCTCAATCGTTACCTTCTGTGTGATACCTGTGTCCCTTGTATGACTTCCCATTGTTATGCATGTTACACTGTTTGCAATTTACATTCCTGTTTTGCCACTAAACTGTGAGCATTATAAGAGTATAGGAAATATAATCAGTAATATTGTAAATAACTCTGTATGGTGCCAGGTGGGTAACTGGAATATTGAGGGAACAGTTTGTAAAGTATGTGATTGTATGTATAACACTATACTATACTTCTGAAATTAATATGAAATATATGTGTGTATATATGTATATACATGTGTGTGTGTATATATATATATGTATATATATATATATATATATATACTAGTGCATATACACACATACTTTTGATTAAATAAAAAACAGTATCTTAAAAGAAACAGAATCAATTGTATTTGTCACTATATCCCTCATCCTGGAGAAAATCTGTAGCACAGGTAGGTTCTGAATGGATGTATGTGAATCAAAAGATGAATAAATCCATAGTAATTTCAGATAATTTTATTGGTTAACTCTTTAGGCAGGAGGAAGGAGACTGAATTTTGACCCTTTGATAGAACCATTGAACACTATATTGAACCATAATCATAAGAATGTCTGAGAGTACCCACATTTTCCCCCATGAAAACTACCATTTTAAACTAGCAAATAACAGATTCTAACAACAAAGTATTTGGTGCTCCTAATTTGCTGATACCCTGAGCATGTGGTTAGTGTTCTTGTTGGGTATGAAAGTGCTGAGTATTTAAGAAAATGAGTCCTAAAATTAGAAGAACCTAGCTTAAGTCCTAATTCTGCTATTTATTAACTATGTAATGATAGGCAATTTATTTTACCTATCTAACAATACTTGCCTTGTTTCTGGTCTGTAAATGGAGAGAGAAAAACAGTATCTACTCTCCTAAAGTATGTAAGGGTATTAATCCTTTGCACTCGCTTGCTTTTTTCTCGATTCCTTTATTCTACTCGGGATTTAATTTTTTAAATACCCCAGATTTTACAAAGTGCAGCAGTAGAAAAAAAACCTGGAGTTTCTTTTCATACAAACTTACTTATTTGGATTTTTTTATATTTCAAATTATTGATACATTCAAAGAGTAATTTTAATCTCGATGCTAACCGTGTTGAGTCACACTTGACATCCGAGTGCAAAAGGTTAAAAGTATTTGGATTCAGTGCCTAGCAATTAGGAAGCATTTAATTAATATAAAGAATTAGAGTTTATAACCTCTTGATTATAACAGAAATTTCTTGATTACAAAGGAATCTTAGATTATAAAAAAACTAGAGGCCCGGTGCATGAAATTCATGCACAGGGGTGGGAGGTCCCTCAGTCTAGCCTGCACCCACTCACAATCTGGGACCACTGGCTCCTAACCCCTCACCTGCCAGCCTGATCACCCCTAACCACTCTGCATGCCTGCCTGATCACCCCTAACCACCTCTGCCTGCTTGCCTGATTAACCCTAACTGCTCGCCTGCCTGCCTGATTGCCCCTAACCACTCTGCCTCAGCCCTTGCTGAGGCGGCTTCATCTGGAAGGATGTCCAGCTGTCCAGTCTAATTAGCATACTATGCTTTTATTATTATAGATGTCTGTACTAATTCATTATTCAATATAATTTTTAACATTGGCTTGAGATAGCCTTTTTCATCATGTTAAGGAATAATCTTTTTAAATCTGGAATGAATTTTATTGATTTTAAAAAATACATTCTTAGTATCAAAATATTCATATATGTTTTTCTCCTTCTGATCCATATATGTGAGACATTATAGAAATCCTTTACTAATGTTAATCAGTCTTAACAATTACAGAGCAAATACCTCATGGCTAAAGTATATATCCTTTTTACTAAATTGCTAAAATAATATGCTCATATTATTTTGTTATCTTTTTTGTTATTTTTATATTTTTGGTTATTTTAGTATCAGGGTTACCAAAATGAACAAAGAAGATACCATCATTTTAGAACAGCCAATAGTTTAAAATCTATTTGATGCTGTGTTTTGCTTTTATTTATTTATTTATATTTTTTATTAATTTTGGAGAGGAAGGGAGAGGAAGAGAGAGCGATAGAAACATCAATGATGAGAGAGAATCATTGATTGGTTGCCTTCTGCATGCCCCAAACTGGGGATCGAGCCCTCAACTCGGGCATGTGTCCTGACCAGGAATCGAGCTATGACCTCCTGGTTCACAGGTTGACACTCAACCACTGAGCCATGCCTTCCAGGCATGTTTTGCTTATTTTTAAAAACTTATTCTTGACTCCTTGTTTTCCTTAAAATGTATGAGCTGGGAACACAAAGAAATACATATCTATGTATATAAAAGGTTAATATGCAAAGTGTCCCCTCAGGAGTTCGACCAGAAGTTCAATTGCTTGCTATGATGTGCCCTGACCACCAAGGGGCAGCACAGAATGAAGGAAGGCCCTAGCCGGCAGCCAGCAGTCATGGAAGGAAGGCCCCGATCGGCCCTGATCGCAGGCCAGGCCTGGGGACCCTACCCGTGCACAAATTTTTGCACCAGTCCTCTAGTTTATTAAATATTTATTGAGTGGTAGACACTTCACATACATTATCTCACTTTTGCAATACCTATCTCTAGTTAGTATCCCAATTCTTAGATGTGAAAACATATTCAAAGGGGTTATGTGCTTCAACTATACATAAAAAGTTGATAAGCCATAATTTAAAAATAATGTATGAAGTAATTCCATTGTAGAAATTTTAGAATCTAAAGAAAACATTTTAAATCATCAATACAAAATGACACATCTGCAATTTGACCATGGTATAAGTCAAAAGTTAAAAAGGCCGTGGGTGCAAATTGGGAAGTATATAATTCAGCCCTTCTATGTAATTTCTTATAGTTTTCTCATTTTCATCTTTGTAATCTCACAAAGAAAATTTCACAGCCCAAATAAATTTACAATCCCAGACTATCCAAAGAATTATGTGTAAACATAAATCATAGTGGTCAAATACTCGAGAAGTAATCTTTTATTTTTTTTAATCTGCCAAATTTCTTATTTAGGCCTAAGCACTAGTAAGTCCCTTCTTAATTACACAGTCAATTTTAGGAAGCATCATGTGACATTTCCTTCTTGATAATTAGCAACACTATTTTACAGTTAAGACAGGAACATTCCTTCAGGGTTATGTAATTTTCAGTTTAAACTTGTACAATCTCTCTAAATTCTTGCTTCATCTACTGTATACACAACTACATTTTTTTACATATTGCTTCCCCCCTAGCATCTGTATGTCATTGTAAAAGAGACCAAAGGATGCAGAGCAAGTGGATTATTTGTATTCACTGCTATGGCTGGGGTGGGGGCAGGGATTACTGTGGGGCTACAGGCCACAAGCCTATACTTCAGTATCGCTGTTCCCTAAAAGGAAATATGGACCACATACAAAGAAAACGTGTGTAAAACCTACTAAAGTTTAAGGACCTTTATCTTCTCCCCTTTCCTCTCCTTTGTGTTCAAACCCATAGGTTTGCACAAAGTGAAATGGCCCTATACTGTAACATTTATCAGGGATAACTGATTTCACATTTTTTTTTCTATATTCATCCTTATTCTATGGCCATATTGAGAAGAAATAGATTTTCCCATCTAGTAAATAAACTCTTTGTGCATTAAAATCTTGAGCAATTAATGCTAGAAGAAAACTAAGTGTTTTTCAGAGATTCTAGAATGGTTGAAGAAAATGTATAGTTGGTGGTGGTATACATCATCAAATTATAATTTAATATTTTTGTATAGTTGGTGGTGGTATACATCATCAAATTATAATTTAATATTTTTATGGCAAACATCAAATGCCTTTTCTTGTGCTCCAATTTTCCTGATCATTATGAAGAAAAAATTTTTATAGTTATAGAAAAATATATAATTCAAAAAAAAATTTGGAGATGATCTAGCAAACTATGAAAATCTTTGTAAAAATTTTCCCCTTTCTGACTAAAGCTTGAAATGGAGTGTACCCTGCAGTATAGACAATATCCTAGGACTCTGCTTGTCACAACAGACTCCAGGTTTTCCAAATTATGCTACAGCACTAGAAAAGAAATAGAATATCCCAACACTAGAAAAGAAATAGAATATCCAAGTTAATCACCAAAGGCCTAACATTTTTAAAACAGAAAATGAATCTTGAAATGAAAGGGCAGAGCAGGACAGCACAAAATGTACTGTACCCTCCATCCTGTGTAACTATGTATATGACTCCTTTTTCTTAGAAAACCGCGAGAATGTAACAGTTGCGTAAACCTGCCAATAGGAATGTAGAGAAGTAGACTCAGTCCAAATTAGGCAATCTCTGTAACCCACGTCACTTCCCTAAACCCACCCAAATGACCAACCCTTTATAACCTATCGTTCTCCCGGGGTTCGCTCTCTTTGGTCTCACTGCTATGCCAGAAAGAGGCCGGGAGCCAAACCCGGGTTTGAATAAAGACTCTTTGCTTTTGCATTGGAGAAAAGGCTCCCTGGTGGTTGATTACTGGGGACCCCGAACTCTGGGCATAACAGAAACCGAACTCTCAATGAATGTCCTTCCTGGATTTTCAGCTTTGTGTACAGAATTGCATAAGAATCTTTGACAAATCAATTAATGGTACTACCTATAATTAAATTAGATGGTATAGTGTTTAAAATAAAATTTCCAGGATGACTATTGAAATGGTTTAAAATTCCTATAGATAATTCTGTGAGGGGATAAACCTTACGAGAATTGTACATATTTATAAAACAGTCACATGTGAAGAAAGCTGAATTAGGCAATACTTCATTTTCTCCTACTTTTTTTTTTTTGTTTGTTTGCTTTACAAACATGGGGTATCTGTTTTAGAGGACTAACCTCACTTGACCACAATGTATATGCTTAGCAGTGGTTCTTCTTGGGTTGGGAAAGGAAGATACAAAGAATTTAGTGATTTTCTCCTTTTTAGGATGTAGTTCCCAGAAATAGCTTTAGGTATTTTTTACCTCCTCTCTTTCAAGCATTAACTTCTAAAGCAGACACATGGACTGTCCTATTTCTTGGGTTACATTTTAATGGAAACATTATTAAGTGCCTGGGCCAGAGGGGAGCTGGCTCTTTCCCTTAACTCTGGCAGAAGTGCTCATGGACCCATTCCAGGGATTTCCGTCGACTGCTTTCCTCTTTTCTATAGTCAGCCAGGCTAATTTGTAAGGAAAGTAAGCCACTGGGTTGTATCAATCCCATATAAGCCCTGGTAGATTGCCAAAAGGGCAAAAACCCTTTCCAGTTCCTCTCATGAAGAAGAGGAATGTCTTGCCCCACCCTTAAAATTGGGCTGGACTTTAAGTTACTTTGTTTAAAAGAAGAGGAAGGAAGTGAAACTGTGCAAATCCTGACCTTTGAACTTGAGCCCTTTCTTAGATTGCTGCCACCTGTGAATAAGCCCCAGCTAGCCTCCTGGAGATGAAACCAAGTGTGAGAGAACCAACACTTCTCAGCCAACAGCCAACAACTTGTCAGATATGAAGGTGACACCTCTGGGGCCAGTCACTCCCCACTTAACCCACTAATTGTCACACTCTGTAAACCCATTTACCTGTACTCATGCCAGTTCCACATGCAAGGACTGGGATTACACAAGAGGCAGTTCATGCACCTGCTAAGTGGTCAGGTCCTAGCACTTCACAGACCTTCTTTTAAACCTTTCCTATCATACGAGTTCTTTGATATTAGATGAATTAATTTCTCCATTTTTTCCATTATAAATTAAGATAAATAATACCAACTTTATAGACCTATAGTGAGGAGAAAATAATATAGCATGCTTAATGTTTCATGTGAGGTAGGTATTCAATGGATTTTTATTTTTAAATTTTCTAGCACACTTCAGTGGTCCTGATGTTTTTAATTAATATATAATTACTATATCATTTCAATTCCTTTAACCTTCACAGCTTCTTTTTTTAATGCCTTTGTATTCTGTATCTTCATAATAAAATTAAAAAAAAAAAACACACAACACATGTAGAGTTTTCTATGTGGAAGAAGCTATTGAATGTGCTCCCAGTACTATTATTCCATGATGCCCATCCTTTCCTTTTCATCGTGATATGTGATCTGGAACATTCCTGTCATGTGATCACATTGATATTGGAGCTCTCCAACATTCTAGCCTTTTTATTTTCTTACTAGAGGCCCAGTGCATGAAATTCGTGCATGGGTATGGGATGGGGGGGGGTGTCCCTCAGGCCAGCCTGCACCCTCTCCAATCTGGGACCACTTGAGGGATGTCCGACTGCCCGTTTAGGTCTGATCCTGGTGGGATCGGGCCTAAATGGGCAGTCGGACATCCCTCTCACAATCCAGGACTGCTGGCTCCCAACTGCTCGCCTGCCTGCCTTCCTGATTGCCGCTAACCACTTCTGCCTGCCAGCCTGATCACCCCCTAACCACTCCCCTGCCAGCCTGATTGATGCCTAACTGCTCCCCTGCCAGCGTGTTTGCCCCTAACTGCCCTCCCCTTTAGGCCTGGTCACCCCTAACTGCCCTCCCCTGTAGGCCTTTTCCCCCCCAACTGCTCTCCCCTGCAGGCCTGGGTCCCACCCAACTGCCCTTCCCTGCAGGCCTGGTCACCCCCAACTTCCCTCCTCTGCTGGCCTGGTAACTCCTAACTGCCCTCCCCTGCAGGCTTGATTGCCCCCAACTGCCCTCCCTCGAAGGCCTGGTCCCTCCCAACTGCCCTCCCCTGCTGGCCATCTTGTGCCAGCCATCTTGTGTCCACATGGGGGCAGGATCTTTGACCACATGGGGGCAGCCAACTTGTGTGTTGGAGTGATGGTCAAACTGCATATTACTCTTTTATTAGATAGGATAGAGGCCTGGTGCATGGGTGGGGGCCAGCTGGTTTGCACTGAAGGGTATCCCGGATCAGGGTGGGGGTTCCCTTGGGGTGTGGGGCGGCCTGGGTGAAGGGCCTGTGGTGGTTTGCAGGCCGGTCACGCCCCCTGGCAACCCAAGCAGAGGCCCTGGTATCTGGAATTTATTTACCTTCTACAATTGAAGCTTTGTAGCCTGGAGCAGAGCCAAGCCTCCTGCTCGCTCTGTGGCCGGCAGCCATTTCTTTTGGGGTTTGTGTATCTAATATAATTGAAACTTTGTAGCCTGGAGTGGAGGCCTAGGCCGGCCAGGGCTGTAGAAGCTTTGCTTCCTCCATTGCAGAGGGGCAACCCTTGCCTCCCGCTCTTTCCAGCTCAGTGGCTGCCGCCATTTCTGTTTGGATTTGTTTACCTTCTATAATTGAAACTTTGTAGCCTTGAGTGGAGGCTTAGGCCTGCAAAGGCAGGTGGAAAGCTTGGCTTCCTTTGTTACCAGGGAAACCCAAGCCTCCCTCCTGCTCTCTGTGGCTGTAGCCATCTTGGTTGGGTTTATTTGCATATTTGCTCCTGATTGGCTTGTGGGCGTGGCTTGTGGGCGTGGCTTGTGGGCATGGCTTGTGGGTGTAGCAGAGTGGTGGTTAATTTGCATATTACTCTTTTATTAGGTAGGATTGTTTGGAATAAGGATTAGTCATTTTTTTCTAGTCAGGATATAAAGGATTTTTTAATGATTTAGAACAATAAAATCAGTGATCATATCTACTAAAACATCTTCTCCCAAGAGTAAGGCCTTTTTTAAAAACATGTTTTTATTGATTTTTAGAAAGATAGGAAGGGAGAGGGATACAGAGATCGAAACACTGATGAGATAGAAACATCATCAATTGGCTGCCTCCTATACACCCCCTATAGGGGATAGAGCCTGCAACCTAGGCCTGTGCCCTGAACAGGAATCAAACTGGTGACCCCTTTGTTCATGGTTTGATGCTCAACCAGTGAGCCACACTGATTGGAAAAGGAGTAATGTCTTAATGCTCAGTGCACCAGTGGCCCAAAACCTGTGCTAATCAAATATATTTTTGCAACAAGAGGGCTGCCCAGAGAAGTCAAAACGGAAACTCCTTCAAAGAACAATTTCTTTAGTGTCTGACTATCATTGCTTGTTATTGTTAAATGCAGATAAATTACTTTTTTTTTTTTGAAATTACTATTCAGCCTGCTTCTTTTTGAGATCCTCTTTAATCTTATTTTCATTTCAAGATTAAATTAATCTATAACTAATTTTCTTTGTGTTAGGGGAGACAGTCATCTGTATTGAACTTAAATACATTTAAGAAACTTTGAACCGTACCAACTAAAATCATCTACTTAAAATGAAATTATCCTTTTGCCAGTATGAGGGTCAAATAAAAAATTAATATGCACATGCTGTCATACAATAATAATAATCAGTCCCATCAATAAAATATTTTGAAGAGCTTAAAAAACTTCCTCCAAAATAAGTGCCTACATTTATATGACCATATTTGAAACACATATCTTAAAATATGTTATACATTTGAATATTTAGTAGCATAAAATGGTGGATGGATAACTAACTAGATAGAAAATACATCTAAAAAGTTAACATCATTTCAGGGATTCACAGTAACTGCTCCTAATTTTGAAAAGTGAATCTTGGAAAATGACTACAATTGTACATGGAGTTCAGGTGGCCGATCACAATGGAATATGAAGTGTAATAAAAATCAGATAAGTCACAGTCTTGAAATATAAGAATAAAATCTACTCTATATTTCTGGAGGATAAGTTACTGTCTAGTTTATTAAAAACAAAACAAAAACAAACAAACAAACAAAAAAAACCACTTTCATTTGAGACCTGGCCGGGTGGCTCAGTTGGTTGTAGCATCATCTCATACACCAAAAGGTTTTGGGTTTGATTCCCCACCAGGGCACATTACCTAGATTTCAGTCTGATCCCAGTCAGGGTGGACAAAAGGGGTACATCGGAGAGACAACCATTGATGTTTCTGAAACTCTCACATCGATATTTCTCTTTTTCTCTCTCCCCCTTCTTTTCTCTCTAAAATCAATAAAAACATATCCTCGGGTGAGGATTAAAAACAAAACAAAACACTGTTATTTGAAATATACATTCCTGGGACTTGTAATAACAGGACTGATCTCATGTATCTGAAAAATAAATAACTTTCTTATTGATGTTTCTAAATAAAACTGTAACTCCAGTCATTCAAAAGTTACATTTACAGCCATATTAACTTGAAAGGTGGAAAAGATGGGAGTACTCTGCATGGAATAGCAGGACTCTACCACCCTTGCTGGAAAACAGTTCAGAAGAAGGCTTTGTTTTATTTTGTTGTTTGTTAGTTTGAAGGAAGCACTGCCAATAAAAGTTTTTAAGTCTATAGTATGTTATTATATTTTATATCATTTTCCAGGTATATAAAAGATGAGGCTTGGGAGAGGCACAGGAGTGAAATGGAGATTTAAGGTACATCTAAGAGGATGAAGCTGTTGATGTAGTCTGAGAGTGTTTGAATGAAGGCAAACTGCACCAAGCATCATCTTCTTGCTTTCATGCCTAGAGCATTTCTGTTTTTCTTAGCAACAAGGAGCAGAGACGATTACCTACCTGCCAAACTCATTAGCAATCCAGCTGCAACTCAGAGGGAACTTCTTCCGTTCTGTCGTCAATGACCTCATAGCACGAGGTGCAGATTTTTATTAGAACTTTTATTATATGTTGTTATACTGTTTTTAAAGGTTTCACCTCTCTCTTTATCTCCCTATCACTTTAGCTCTGTCTGCAATATTAGTATCCTTTCAGAGGGCAAGGGCGTTACATTTTCATCTCATTGAATCATCCATTTATTCAACAAATATTTGTTGAGCACCTACTATTCATCAGATACGACACCAGTGGTTAATAATACAAAAATAAGAAAAAGCACAGTTTCCACCATCAGAGCCATTGTTCCTAGTTGGAAACACTGACCAGAATATATATGATTACTGTTTTACCTCAAATGTGCTATGTAGAGTAAAGTTCTATGAGATCATAAAAGGAGAACCTTACTATAGAATTAGAGGGAGCAAGAATGGTTTCTTGGAAGAAAGGGCATTTAATGTGAGGTTTGTAGGATGAATGGAAGGGGAAAAGGCATGTTGTAAAGGCATGGTGGTGAGATAGAGCATAATCAGGAAATAGAAGTGAAATTCACCATGGTTGAAGTGTACAGTGAATGTCCATGGCTTTAACACAGAGTGTGTTTGCAGTAGGACCTCAATCAATGCTGAGTCAAGACTGGGTAAAGCTCTGAGAACAAGACTGCATGGCTGACCCATCTACAAAATGAAGCATCAGTGCATTTGGTCCTAGAATTGGGGGACAAAGGACATCAGCAAGGGAGTTTGTCTCTTGTGATCATTCAGCACAACAATGTTAACTAGCAAAGGCTTTTGGTGCTATGTCAAAGTATGCCCTGTCTTGAGGGAAATGGGGTCAAGAATAGCCTTGTCCATCAGCAGTCTTTTTAGCTGTCACATATCATAAGTACAGGAAGACTGGCACTTAACACTTGAGAGGCATTTTGGTAAACCCACTCTCTGGTTCCTTATCTCTCAGATGTTTTGGATTTTAAAGGATCATGTTATTCTTTCCTATTTATTCCTTTTTTCATTTAAAAAATACACATTAATCCCATATGCAATCATTATGCTAGATACTCAAGGGATACAAAGATATTAAAAACAAAAAGATGTAGTCTAGAGGAGAAACTCATTAAGAGCTCCTTTCTTTCCAGGGCTCTGCTATAAGTGGAGAGCAGAAAACCTGAACGGTTCCTTGCAAGTTATGCTGTCATACATGTTCCTGGTTAAGGGATGTATAGACCAGGTGCAAATGAATAAGAACACATTACCACTCAAATACAGAACATCCACTATGTGCTTTGAAATTGATGTATATTCTCTCCTTAAGCCTCACCATAACCCTATGAGGTAATAGTCTTTACTTTTACATATGAAAAAGCAGAGGCTGTGTATTTATTGCCATTTGCTTAAATTCATGCAACTAATACATGATAGAGACAGATTCTGAAAAGGTTTGTCTCATTCTTAAAGCCTGAATTTTTAATTTCTATCCAAAAATTGCATTCTTGAGACACATATCATGATCCTATTCCATAGAGTTTTAAGTGAATGTAAAAGCAATCCATGATAAATGTTATAATATTACATTCTAGACCTCATTCTAGATTTCCCCAAACACTAGCACATCTGTGTTTTCTTCGCATTGACTCTGTGTGTATAATACAGTTAAGTACACCCAGGAGAGGCGCAGCAGAAAATATATTACAATCGATTCCCCAGGATTTTTTAACAGGGAAAAATATTCCTTCATCATAAAAAGGTAACGGGTTGAAACCAGTTAAAGCCATGCATCATTTCCTGATTTAAAATGATGCCTCTCCTAATAATGTAATTTCACAGAACAATAAACAAAACAGCCATCTAGTTGGTTTTTATATTTCATCTCAGGATCAGGAACAGGGTGTCTGATATTTGAGCGGATTCTAAGGGCAATCTTTGAGAAAAGTGTTTAAGAAAATCACAGTGTGAATAATAGGCAAGGGAAACATGGGAATATTGTCTACATTCACCCTCTGGTTGATAAAGCAGAACAGCTACTTCTCCATAAAGGAACAAAACGACAGGGTTCTTTTAGGCTGTTTTCATTTCAAAAATTGGGTTATTTTCGTGTGCAATCAATTCTATGGTTCATCAAAATGGTTAATTGTTGAGAAAGTCATCTGATCAACGCAACTGGACCTTATCAACCCTTGCTAGTGCAGTGGGGTTTCAGTCGTTGACCTCAATTGACTAAAAAATGGGTGATTTATTCAACTCTAATCAGAGTAGAGAGGCTATTATAAAGCTTGACTCTGCTTTTCCTCAGGGTCATGGTGGACTCAAATGTAATTGTCATTGGTTATAGTAGAAGGGGCACACGCTTTGGAATCAGATGTAGATTTGAAACCACTTACGTCACTTATAAATGACTTTTGACAACTTACTTGAATTTTTCAGGAATGTTCTCTCTCATCTGTATACTAATGAAATTACTATCTACTGCTTATAGGTAGAATGTAAAATAGTATTAAGTATAAACTATTAGTATATCCTAGTTTGTTCTGTTATCTTTGCAATCAAAAGGCACTACTGGCAATATGAATATGTATGTATCTGGAAGAAATGTGATTCTTTACCTTGCCTTAACTGTCTAACTTGCTAAAAAAACTTCAGTTGACATAAAGCACACTGTTTCCTTATATAATTTTTAGACAATTGTGTCACAGCAGTGGAAAATGGAAACAGTACTATTCTAAATAATTTATCTTAACAGCTCAGTGAGATTTTAATGTTGGCTTAGCACTTTTATCTGTTTAAAGAAAGATGAGATAGAAATAAAGAGTACTCTGCTATTATCCTGCCCCTGCAAGCTTGCAGAACACACCGCAGAGGTACTGGGCATTGAGAATACATTGTACAACTTGGACTTTTTTCTTCCCAAAAATTCACAGGAGATTTAAATGTTAAAGCAAAAATGTGAGAGTAATGATAATGTCCTTCTTTCCACTATCGGCTAAGGGCAATGTGTTAGTTCCATGGATATTCCCTCAGGTGATGAATCAGATGAAAAACTTGCATCAAGAAACACTATCCTTTGGTGGATGAGTCCATCTCCCTTTAACCATTCTTTAATATGCAGTGGCAAACTAATAATATGGAGCTCTGCATGACTGATGACATATGTGGGGATGTTCAGTAGGCCAAGGTCCTTCAACTTTTCCAATTGAGGACCCTGAAATGGCAGAAATTTGTGATAAAGCAGTCTTCTCCAGCTTTAGAGTAGAAATCGGTGTTAAAAATAATCTCTAAGTTTCTTACACAAAACTAGTTAAATACTCTTCCTACCATTACTGAAATGCTTCCACTTTTTTGTTTCTGTCTGTTTTTTGTGACTCCTTAACCTTATCAAAGCTGCTGCCATGGAGTTCAATTATACCAGAATTCATGTGTTTGTGAAGTAGAGAGAAGCAAATTTAGGACAGCTTAGATAGGGTGTGACAAGATTTGCTGTTCAATTCAACAAATATGTATTGAATCACTCCTTTTGCAACCCTCTGAAGTACCTACAAAGATAAGTTAAGTATATCCTCAAATTGCTCTCATTGAGTTAGATATGCATGTCTGATTCCCAAACACTACCAGGAAGGACCCTGAGTAAGTAATACCCACGGTGGGAGAGGAGGGAGGATGCTTTCCGAGTGTGTGTGTGTGTGTGTGTGTGTGTGTGTGTGTGTGTGTGTGTGTGTGAGAGAGAGAGAGAGAGAGAGAGAGAGAGAGAGAGAGAGAGAGAGAGAGATTTTAGGTAGCTTGTTACAACTCTCAAAGGCTCAAATGTCTATGTTTCATTGCAATGCTGTTTGACAGATGGGTAACAGCTGCCTGGAGCACACTGTAGATAAAGACTCTAAGGTTGCTTGTAGGCTTAAAAGGAGAGGGCCCTGGTCAGAGTGTCAGCCATGTGAATGGGGTTGGTGAAAGGCAACAACTAGGTTTTCAATCTATCATCCAAGACCCTTAGGACAAAATTCAAGCTGGCACAGAGCACAAGGATGACCAAATACTTATGTTTTTTTTTATATGCCATATTGTTTCACATCTTAGAACTCTCACACAGTTTCCTTTTCCTGGAATAATTTACCTCTCATCTCAGCATCATTTTCCTAGAAAAAATCTCCTTATGTTTAAGTATAATCTAAAAAGACTTTAGATGCCACTATATCCTAAATAGATCTGACTTCTTTTGTTTCCCCATATTATTCTACAGAGGACTTTAGCATACTATTTTAATAAATGGGTTTGTTCACCTTCAGTACCACATTAGTGAGCTATTTCTGGGCAGCAAATTACCCCAAAACATAATAGCTTGAAACAACTAATGTCAGTTTCTTAAAGTTTCTTTATGTCAGGAACTCAGAACTGACTCAGTTGATGGTTCTGGCTCAAGGTCACTATTTAGGTTATGGTCAAGGTGTCAACTGAACCAGTGGGCTTCTCTGTTGGGCTTCTTATGAAATGGCAACTTGCTTCCCCCAGTACAAGTGGGGTAAGAAAAAGAGAGAACTCCTAAGGAAGAAGCCAGGCTTTGTAATAACCTAATCTTAGAAGAACAAAAACAGATCCAGAGACAGAGAAGCATTGATCAGACTGTCAATCCTCAGAGGGAAGGTAGGGGAGGGTGGGGGTAAGGGGGAGAGATCAACCAAAGGACTTGTATGCATGCATATAAGCCTAACCAATGGATACAGACAACAAGGGGGTGAGGGCCTGAGTGGAGTGGTGGGGGGGGCAATGCGGGAATAAGAACACATATGTAATGCCTTAATCAATAAAGAAATTAAAAACAAAAGAAGTGACAGCCCATCACAGTCATCACAAGACAGAAACAAGTCCATAAGTTAGTTCACATTTATGAGGAAGAGATTACACAGGGACATAAGTACTCAGAGTACGGAATCATTGCAAGTCATCTCAGAGTCGGCTTATCCTATCTAATAAAAGAGTAATATGCAAATTAACCATCACCCCACTACACCCACAAGCCACACCCACCAGCCAATCAGGGGTGAGTATGTAAATTAACCCAACCAAGATGGCTGTGGCCACAGAGAGAGCAGGAGGCTTGGGTTTACCCGGCAATGGAGGAAGCCAAGCTTTCCACACACCCTGGGTGGCCCAGGCCTCCACTTAAGGCTACAAAGTTTCAATTATAGAAGATAAATAAATCCCAACAAAAATGGTGGTAGCCACGGAGCTGGAGAGAGCAGGAGGCTTGAGTTGCCCCCTGTGATGGAGGAAGCCAAGCTCCCGCAGCACTCGCCTGCCTTGGTCTCCATTCAAGGCTACAAAGTTTCAATTATAGAAGATAAATAAACCCCAGATACCAGGGCCTCTACTTGGGTCACCAGGGGGCATGGCCAGCCTGCAAACCACCACAGGACCCTTGCCCAGGCTGCCCCACGTCCCAGGGGAACCCCCACCCTATCCAGGACACCCTTCAGGGCAAACCAACTGGCCCCCACCCATGCACCAGGCCTCTATCTTATCTAATAAAAGAGTAATACGCAAATTGACCATCACTCCAACACACAAGATGGCTGCCCCCATGTGGTCAAAGATGGCTGCCCCCATATGGACACAAGATGGCCACCACAAGATGGCCAACAGGGGAGGGCAGTTGGGAGGGACCAGGCCTGCAAGGGAGGGCAGTTGGGGGAGATCAAGCCTGCAGGGGTGGGCAGTTAGGGGTGACCAGGCCAGCAGAGGAGGAAAGTTGGGGGCCACTGGGCCTGCAGGGAAGGGCAGTTGGAGGGGACCCAGGCCTGCCGGGGAGAGAAGTTCGGGGGGACCAGGCCTGCAGGGGAGGGCAGTTAGGGGTGACCAGGCCTAAAGGGGAGGGCAGTTAGGGGCAAACACGCTGGCAGGGGAGCAGTTAAGCATCAATCAGGCTGGCAGGGGAGTGGTTAGGGAGTGATCAGACTGGCAGGCAGAAGTGGTTAGCGGCAATCAGGAAGGCAGGCAGGCAAGCAATTGGGAGCCAGCAGTCCTGGATTGTGAGAGGGATGTGCGACTGCCCATTTAGGCCCGATCCTACTGGGATTGGGCCTAAATGGGCAGTCGGACATCCCTCAAGGGGTCCCAGATTGTAGAGGGTACAGGCTGGGTTTAGGGACACGCCGCACCCCGTGCATGAATTTCGTGCACTGGGCCTCTAGTCTATATGTATAAAAGGCTAAGTTTCTGTCTGACTGGTAGGTATGACACACACTGACCACCAGGGGGAAGACGCTCAACGCAGGAGCTGCCATGATGGGCACTGGCCATTTAAAAATAAATGGCACCACAGAACTGGCGCTGACAAAGCAACAGTCAGCTTCCTCCAAATGGGACACAGGCCCTGCTACCACCCTGTAAGTGACTCCCCACCAAATCACAGCCAACGCTGCCAAGACTCCATGGCGCAAAATGCGGCCCATAGCCCAACCTAGCCCAGCCCATCCTGGAAACGTCTGCTGTGGACTCCAGGTAATGATGTCACATAGAAACACCCAGCTTCCTCTCCCTAGTGACTAGCCTCCTTGGAGTTTCTTCAGCCCAAGAACATGACTTGCTTAATAGCCAGGTGCAAACATTTCACAGTTTAACCAAATGTCTGTGAAGCGTTTTCACGTGCATCATCTCATTTGATCTTCATAGAAGTCCTGGAGTAGGTATATAGGAGACTCAGTAGTATCTTATTTTCTTTTCATTAACCAGAAAATGGAGATTTAGAAAGTTTAGAAACTTAACCCGACTGAAAAGAAGTAAGAAATGGTGGACCTTGAAAATGACCAGGTTTTCTCACTGTGCAGAATATAGTCAACCTCTGCTGCAGTTAAATATTTTACCCTTTGTTCTCCCTGTATGATCTACAATAATAATCTGCTTTGTGTTGATATTTACTGCTGTTTTGCTGACAATTACCTGAAAGAGAAGTTGGGCTGCTTCACTGGGCTGGAAAAAGATTAGGTAAATCAGAAAGCAGGTCTAATTAAGCAAGTCTACTATCTATCTATATAAAAGCCTAAGCGATCATCGCAGCCTAACGGATGACCGAACAGGCTGTGTGGGGTGACCAGGCCAGCAGGGGGGTTGGTGAAGGATGACCAAACAACCGAGCAGCAGGCTGCATGGGGTGACCAGGCCAGCAGAGGGGTTAGTGAGGAGCAACCAAATGACCGAGCAGCAGGCTGCATGGGGCGACCAGGCTGGCAGGGGGGTTAGTGAGGGGTGACCAAACGGCCAAACAGCAGGCTGTGTGGGGCGACTAGGCCGGCGGGGGTGGGCAGTTGGGGGTGATCAGGCCATCAGGCAAAGGCAATTAGGGGTGATTAGGCTGGCAGGGGAGCAGTTAGGGGTGACCAGGCTGGCAGGCAGAGGCAGTTAGGGGTGATCAGGCTGGCAGGGGGGCAGTTAGGGGCAATCAGGCAGGCAGGCAGGTGAGCAGTCCCAGATTGTGAGAGGGATATCCAAACCAGCAGTCGGACATCCTCCAAGGGGTCCCAGATTGGAGAGGGTGCAGGCTGGGCTGAGGGGAAACCCCTCTGCCCCGTGCATGAATTTCATGCACCGGGCCTCTAGTCTACACTAATAAAAGAGAAAGATGCAAATTGACCATACCTTTGTGATGCCCACCAGCCAATCAGTAGTGAGTATGCAAATTAATCCAACAAAGATGATGCGTTAATTTGCATATGCAGGTGCTGAGTGGCCAGGGGCGGGACGACGCAGGCGTTCCACACCGCCCCAGCCGCTCCAGGCCTCTCAGCAGCATGGGAAGGCAGAAAGGTGGCTCCAGCTGAAGCGAAGGTGGTGCCGGCAGCCAAGGGAAGGAAGGCCCATTCTTGCACTGATCTTCGTGTATCGGGCCTCTATATATATAACAAAAGCCTAAGCGACCATTATGGTGGAACGACCAGAACGACTGGTTGCTATGATGAGCACTGACCACCAGGGGGCAGACACTCAACCCAGGAGATGCCCCCTGGTGGTCAGTGCACTCCCACAGGGAGGGAGTGCCACTCAACCAGAAGCCAAACTCACAGCTCGCGAAGTGCAGTGGTGGTGGCAGGAGCCTCTCCTACCTCTGTGGCAGTGCTAAGGAAGGAGCAGCAAGCAGACAGGCAATAAGAAGTAAGGGGTCCAGGACTGTAAGAGGGTATAGGCTGGGCTGAGGGACTTCCCCCAGTGCATGAATTTCATGCACCAGGCCTCTAGTGTGTATGTATAGTGATACATATAAAGCTCTCGCTGGCGCCAATCACCCATGTGTGTTTCAATCTGTCATTTTCTATTGTGAATTTGGTTGACACTTCTAGTATAGAGAAAGGGCAAATAGAGATATTAAAATATTTATTAGTTTCCTTTCAATGTGCACTTATCCGTACACCGGGACACTAGCACATATAATATCTTTCTCTTAACTTAGCTTCTTTGTATTTCCCCATCATCTTCCAAGTGACCAGCACAGTAAATATTGAAGAAAGGAAGAAGAAAGGGAGGAAGAAAGAGTAGGTAAGAGCCGGTAAGGCCAGATTATAAATTAAATCCCTTAAATGATTGGAAAAGACCAAGATATTAAACTATTATTTGGAAAAAATAAACACAATTTTAATATCTTAGCCAAGATTGAAATTACATGGGCTTTCTAGAAATGTTATTCTTGATTATGACATTCAATAACAACAAAACATATTTGTAGTTTAACAGCTGTTATATAGGTCTGGAAACTAATTTCTGGAGTTAGAAAAAAAAAGACCAATTATGTTCTCTCTCCCAGTTCCTGGAGGCTCTTTGCAGTATATTTTGTGACTCTTCCAAAAGGCCCTGTGGCTGAAACACTGACATTTATGGATGCAGTTTTAAGTAATAAACAGAAGTTCAATTATCTTAAATGGGCTCTCTTAAATGTTTTATCCAAAGTGAATTCTAGTTTTTTCCTCACTTATGAATTTATTTTATAATTAAATTAGTCTGATTTCTCCACAAATGAAAAATAAAAAAGTGTCCAGTCTCTTCTTCAAAACACTTGATATGACTCCCCCCCCCGCCTTTGAAATATAGCTCTTACTCTCTCATGCACTACCTCTCTTCTTAAATATGTAGGTGATGGAAAAAAACAATGATTAAGATCTGCTCTCAGAATCCAGTGTATAAACATCCAGGCAGGTATGCGACCAAATAACCATCATATAATGTGAATGTACTGTAATGTGAAATAACTATGCTATAATGTGAATGTGTGACAATATGAATGTAATATATAAAATACTAAAGGGTCACAGGAAAAGGGTGATTAGCTCTGCCTGGGACATGTCAGAAGGTAACACAGATAAGAGATGATACAGATCTTTAATGATGATAAAGAAGGTATACAATGATTTGCCATCTTTTTAAAAAGAAACAAGTACTGGGAAGAAGATAATTTAGTATGAGTCAAACTTGAAACATATTTATTGAATTTTACTAAATACCCACTCTGTCATTCAATGACAATATTTGAGTTGAAGTTGTATTGAATTTTAATAAATTATTCTGTCCTTATCAACATCAATTCCATCTGTAATACAGCAAAAGATTTACTATTAGGCGTGAAATAGGAGCATTGCAACGGCAATGTCAGGAAAAGGAAAAGGGAACTGATGATGGAAGGGTCCCTGTCACTGCTCAGAGAGGCAAGTATAATAGTTTCCAGTTCAGTTTAACTGTGATTGATTTTGTGGCAATTTAAATGTACAAACAATAAATTTATCCACATGAGTTAATGTGGCTGCAGCTTCAGAACCAATAAAGGACAGTTTGAATGCTTTCAGACCTGAATTCTGTCTCCATTATCTTTGCATTTGTGGTGACATTAATCATGAAATTAGAAAAGGAAAATGTTTTCTAAGATACTTGGACTATATTAACTGCACTTTTAAGACAAAGCATGTTGATGTTTATATTTAATCCTGATTCATAATATAGCACTGCAGGTAAGAGAAATGTTAACTTCATCTTAACCATATTTTCTATTTATTATCAGCCATATATATGAAAGATCAATTACATTCATAGAAAATGAATGTTGTATAAAATCTTTTTTTTTTTTTTAAATTCTAGAGAGAATGGAACAGGTGGGAAATGACACTATATTACCAAATAAGAATACAAATTTTTTTTATCTCTATCTGGGGTTCTCTTGAAAAAAATCTGGTGTCAGAAAGTCTAGACATTATTTAGCATTCTTAGACATAACTTTTCAGCATTCAACATGGTTATCCTCTGTTTGAAAAAGCAGTGGGTTACAAAGAGGCAGAATAGATAAAAGGAGGTATGGTTTTGGGGCAAAGCACCCATGCATTGCATACAGTTTACAGCTTAGAAAAGTATACGCTACATGATCATGCAGACAGACTTCTTAAATTTAAAAATTCAAGCCAGACATGCCTCTCCTCACCTTCCAGCTCCCATCCTCCATACCTATATATGAGGGAAGTTCTAGCCCCTGGATAGAGATGATCTCTAAGGCTCTTTTTTTTTATTCATTCTACAGATATCATTTGCAAATCTTCTATATGTCAGATATTGTGCTGAGCCAGAAAAGCTGATGAATAAAAAATGGCTTTTTTAATGTAAGCTTTTATGATCCAGCAAGTGGAGAGAGACCTCATTAAGCCTAAGATTGCACTGATGAAAAGGAGGAAATCCACTTAAGCCCTATTTTTAAAGGTGAACCGAGAAATCTTGATTAGAGACTTCAGCAATGCCATTTTTCCTTCCTGCATTTAGTTTATATCAAGGTGGAGGCCTTCCGTTTCAACATTCTCCATAAATGCCTATTCTCTCCTGTTCTCTGGTCCAAAATTGGCATCACCGTTTCTTCAAAGGAGAAGGTTGAAACAATCATATATTAATGTTTCTCTTTCTTCCTCTTCTAATCTATCATTTGAACCCATCTTTTCTTAAATTCTCTAATTCTATTCATAGCTTGAATAGATAGCCATTCTTACCTATCATTTTTGAAATGTTTGTTGGCCTTTTTTTTTCTATGCAGATGTTCTATCAGAATAAAGTATTTGTAGAAAAGGAAACGAAGGGGGGAAAACATTGATCTAATTTACAGAGAATATATTTTACCATTTTATGAATAGGTTATCCCACTTCATGCTCTCTATTGATCTAATATAATTTCTACATTTTCCTTTTCTCACACTTTCATTTACTTTTAAATATTTATAAAATGCTCACTTTTGGGCAGATTAGGTTTTGGGAAAAGGGGAACATACCACATGTAGATTTTTTTTAAATAGTAAAGAACATAGAGTGAGCATTCAATATATAAATATTAAAACAAAATTGCTAAATCAATAGGTGCTAGAGACCAAATCCTACAGGGCATACACACTAAATGCTATGACTTAAAGGGCAAACATTTTAATTTTTTTGTAAAGTAACTCAATTTTTACTTATAAGTCACTTTAACTATATTTGATCTAGAAGTTTTAGAACTGTGTAAAGTAAGAATCACATCTATCTCATCTATGGTAAGGATATTATGCCTAAGAAGAAGGATTTTCTGCTTTGCTGCCAAGAAAAGTCATAAATTAGCAAAAGCTGCAATTCCTTATATTCCAAGTCTAAAGAAATGTTAATTGAGATAATGACTAAAACAGTTGCCCAGGAAAGTTCTAATGAGCTCAACAGTGAAATCTGATGCCTAGCTGTCATTCCATTTCACTTCAAGATTTCTGCAAAGGACTAATAATCTTAACGAGAATGTAATGGAAGACAAAAAATATAGACTGGCTGCTAGAATGCAAGTGTATATATCTGTGCCTTGATATTCACTCCCAATTTAGAGTTATAATGACAATATACCTTCCCCTTTTGTGCACAAAACAGCTCTCTCCTTGAAGAATGGGGTATCAGACTAAGGAGGGAAGCAATACAACAAAAGACCAAGTAATATTTCAGATATTATGTGCAATGGGGTCTATAGAGTAATAAAAATCAATATAAAAGATAGAATGAACAAAACTTGGAAAATCCATGGATAAATCAATCAAAATAGTGAACTGGGAGCATGTGAGGTTTTAGAGAAGTAAATACTTACTGATTGATTGACAAGTTGGTTAACAATCTTACAACTTATTTCATTCCTAGGACTTCTGTGTCTGCCAGCAAAGATCCATAATAGAGAGCAGTTGCCAATGTTCTCAACATGAAATTTTATTAATACTTCATTAGTCCCTCTTTCTGTTCTTAGTATAATAAATAGCCCATTCTACAGTATCTCAGAAGCTTTTGAACAAGTTATCTATAGCAACAATATGCAACTGCAAGGATTATAAATATGTTGTTTTATCTTCTGATAAAGTCAGTATTTAAATCCATTCTTTATATAATAGTAAATGCTTTAGAACCCCAGGAATATGAAATCTTAATGAAGATTAGTTTCTGCAAAGACCTTTGTAGCCTAATAGTTTTTTTAACATATCTTTATTTTTGAAAGTATTACATATGTCCCCCTTTTTTATCCCCATTGACCCCCTCCTCCCCACTCCCATGCATTCCCAGGCCTTAATCCCACTATTATCTGTGTCCTTGGGTTATGCATATATGCATATAAGTTCTTTGGTTGATCTCTTCCCTTCCCCCACCCCACTATGCCCTGTCCCTTCTCTCTGAAAATCCTTAGTCTGCTGCATTCAAGACTACTCTATGGAGTAAGGCTATCATTCAAATATGAGCCTAATAGTTTTGATTACTGGTACTGGACCAAAACGTATGTCATAGCCCCTGGAGGTAGTGACTGAATCAGTCAGGTCTCTGGTAGGAAACAGACAGGGCAGTCTGTTTGTGAGAGATGAATAAGAAAAATATTTATAAAGATATGGCAAGGTGTGAGAAATAAACACAGGATGTTGCAGTACTCCAGGGCAAGCAAAAGCAGGAAGACCTACCACCACAAGATCTAAAAGAGAAAGGTGAAAGAATGTTATTGGGTCCTTCAAGGTTTGCCCTATGAATAGGGCCACATGATAGGAACTGTAGCCTTCCATAAAGAGATGAAGCCACCCAGTGGAGACCTGGCAGGGCGTTAACTGGGGATTAAATATCCCAACCTCTCTCTTCCCCTTTCTCATTGCTTTATGGTGCCTCCATTGTCAAAACTCAGAAAGGCAAAGGGCAAGGGGCCACGCATTTTAGCCTTCCAGGTTCTACAGAAAGGTAAGGAAGGATGATGGGGGCTTCTGAAGGAGAAACCACATATTTGGTAGAGAATACCCTTTCATCAGTTGCCAAAGCAGCATAATAAATTGTGCAAGCCAATAGTAATTCATTTGTCTATGGATTATTTTTAACAATTTAAATTTCATTGTTTATACTGTAGAGCTAGCTACCTCCCCTTCCCAAATATATTTAATACAATAAAAATGTTTTATGTTTATTGCAAAAATTATAAGTGATATCCTACCTAATAAAAAGAGTAATATGCAAATTGACCCTAACTCTGCTACACCCACCAGCCATGCCCACAAGCCACGCCCATCAGGAGCAAATATGCAAATAAACCCAACCAAGATGGCTACAGCCACAGAGAGCAGGAGGGAGACTTGGGTTCCCCTGGTAACAAAGGAAGCCAAGCTTTCCGTGTGCCGTTGCCAGCCTAATCCTCCACTCAAGGCTATAAGTTTCAATTATAGAAGGTAAAAAAATCCAAACAAAAATGGCAGCAGCCACTGAGCTGGAAAGAGTGGGAGGCTTGGGTTTTCCCCAGCAATGGAGGAAGCAAAGCTTCTGCAGCCCTGGCTGGCCTAGGCCTCTGCTCCAGGCTACAGAGTTTCAATTATGGAAGATACATCAATCCCAAGAGAAATGGCTGCCCGCCACAGAGCGAGCAGGAGGCTTGGCTCTGCTCCAGGCTACAAAGTTTCAATTGTAGAAGGTAAATAAATTCCAGATACCAGGGCCTCTGCTTGGGTTGCCAGGGGGCATGGCCGGCCTGCAAACCACCACAGGCCCTTCACCCAGGCCGCCCCACACCCCAAGGGAACCCTCACCCTGATCCAGGATACCCTTCAGGACAAACCAACTGGCCCCCACCCATGCACCAGGCCTCTATCTTATCTAATAAAAGAGTAATACGCAAATTGACCATCACTCCAACACACAAGTTGGCTGCCCCCATGTGGTAAAAGATCCTGCCCCCATGTGGACACAAGATGGCCGGCACAAGATGGCCAGCAGGGGAGGGCAGTTGGGAGGGACCAGCCTGCAAGAGAGGGCAGTTGGGGGCAATCAAGCCTGCAGGGGAGGGCAGTTAGGGGTGACCAGGCTGGCAGAGGAGGGAAGTTGGGGGTGACCAGGCCTGCAGGGAAGGGCAGTTGGGTGGGACCCAGGCCTGCAGGGGAGGGCAGTTAGGGGTGACCAGGCCAGCAGAGGAGGGAAGTTGGGGGTGGCCAGGCCTGCAGGGAAGAGCAGGTGGATAGGACCCAGGCCTGCAGGGGAGGGCAATTAGGGGTGACCAGGCCTAAAGGGGAGGGTAGTTAGGGGCAAACACGCTGGCAGGGGAGCAGTTAGGCATCAATCAGGCTGGCAGGGGAGTGGTTAGGGGGTGATCAGGCTGGCAGGCAGAAGCGGTTAAGGGCAATCAGGAAAGAGGGTAGGTGAGCAATTGGGAGCCAGCAGTCCTGGATTGTGAGAGGGATGTCCGACTGCCCATTTAGGCCCGATCCCACCAGGATCAGGCCTAAACGGGCAGTCGGACATCCCTCGAGGGGTCCCAGATTGGAGAGGGTGCAGGCTGGCCTGAGGGACACCCCCTACCTCTCCCCCCCTGCACGAATTTCATGCACCAGGCCTATAGTAGGACTATAAAGTTGGAAACACTGGCTTTGGTTCCAGTAATCCAGTTTTCTCTTTTTTTTACATTTTTTTTAATACATTTTTATTGATTTTTAGAGAAAAAGGAAGAGAGAGGGAGAGAGAGATAGAAACATCACTGATGAAAGAGAATCACTGACCTGCTGCCTCGTGCACACTCCCTACTGGGGATCAAGGCCGCAACCTGGGAATCCAAACTAGTGACCTCTTGGTTTATGGTTCGACACTCAAACACTGAGCCATACTGGCTGGGCTAATTTCATTTTTCAATTACAGTTTACATTCAATATTACTTTGTATCAGTTTCAGGTGTACAGTATAGTGGTTATACAATCATATACTTTATAAAGTGTTACCCCCAACATTTCCAGTACCCATCTGGTATCATGCATTCCTTTCATCATTTTAACGAAGGCCTAGGGTTTCATGACGATTCCCTCCTCATCATATTGATCTCTACAGCTATGGCAAAATGATATCATCAAGCTAGTCTTTTTCTCTCCCAAACTAGTATAGGCAAATCATGATGATGATTTAAGCTTATAAATCTCTATTAATGCCATTGAAAGTTATCAAAGCCTAATACCTTTGCCTTACATTTCAGAAAGACAAGTATGGAAGATAATTCTTATTTCTGGAAAGGTAAGAAGAAAGGAAAATGTCATACAAATGCCCAGTAAACCAGGATCCTTGTGGTGGTCATAGTTCTATTTATCAAATACTTGTGGTTCACCTTGGTATACGGTACCATTTTACCTCCCTGCCCATTGTGGTTAGGTATGATGTGACTTGCCTTGAGCAATGATATGAATCACTTCTGGTAGGAAACTTTAAGGTTCAGTGTATGATTCATATTGCTATCTCCTTCTCCCTGCCATGGGGCCAAGCAATGGTCTAGATATTGGCTTCTCTGACACCCAGGATGCTGACCTGTGTTTAACAATGTATATATGCCATCAGCAAGCAGTAAATCTCAGTTGTTTTCAGACTCTGATATTTGGTGTTATTTGTTATCATAGCATAACAGAGCCCATACTGACTGATATAATCCTCAAGGAGTTAATTTGCACCACTAATATCTGACCTGTACACAATGATACTGTATTTTCCTCATAACGCTGATTTTTATGATTTTTATTTTAAAGAGGAAAACATATACTAAGGAGCATGTGCATTTTGTGAACTGCTGCATCTGGGATATAGAGAGCTCAAGAAATTTCTGGCACATTAAATATGCACCCTTAAGTGATTATATTTCATAAGTCAAAGATAAAAATGTATGAACAGTGTGATTTTATAAAATAAAAAACAGACTTTTAATGGAACACACAAGGACACTTCTAAAAGTGTGTTCTAGAAAAATGTCTTATAGCTTCTTTGAGAAATTTGGAAATATTCCTACTCTGGAAAAGCAAATCCCTAATTATGAGTCTGGAAGATTCCCTCTGATGTTCCCATACTATTGATCACATGAGTTCTTTCTTTTTCTTTTCTTTTTCTTTTTTTTTTTTTTTTTTGCTTCTTAAATCTTCAAGAGCATTTTAAGTTGAAGTTATGACTTTTAGAAATACCACAGGAGAAAAACAAGAAAACAAAAACTCTAAAAACAAAAGTAATTTACCTTTGGGTATAATAACTAAAGGACACAAATATTTCAGAGAATGCTTTTCTGTTTCAGCCATGACTCTCTATGGAGTAGTAGAGAAAAAAAAAATAAGGATCACATTAAAAAAAAGTTAATCAACTGAAACATACTACATATGCCTCAGTGATTAACAAGAATGTTTTATTTCTATCAGTTATGCAAATGAGAACAAGGTATTTTAAGGTTTTCCCAGTTCACATATTAATTCAGAATATGTTAAACCATTTGAATAAAAATGACCTAGAGGCATATCACAGAAAGTCTGAATACAAGTACAACATTATCATTGCCCTTTTTGTGGTATATTATTAGCCCATCTTTCTCTTTAGGAAATTTACACATTAAACTAATTTTTAGTTCAACAAAGAAACTCTTTACTTAAACAGAAATATGATATCTATCACCTTGCTAATCTTTGATGAATTTTAGACACAGTTCACATTAGATGTTTTCAAACTTTAGAGAACATCAAATTTACCTTGGGTACTTAGTGAAAATGCAGATTCATCTGTGACTTCAGAGAGCTTGGTTTGTTGGTCAGAGGTCAAATTTCCCAGGTATTTCTGTTGAGAGTGGTCTAGTCACTATCCATTGAGAAACACTGCCTGAGACAGGAACCTTATGAAGGTATTGGACATCAATCTTCTCCATTTTCATCATGCAATTATAGCTACCAGGTTTTCCCTAAATATTTTCTCTGACAACAAAGGGCAAAAGAACATATTTTCCTATTGACTTGTTCCCCTTGATGAAGTGTAAACTATTCAATATTAATTAAACAAGTAAATCATTTATTATTCAAGTCACTTATTATTTATTTGTGATTTATTGTGAGCAAGAACACTCTAGAAGTGTCTTGCAAAATTAGACTGTTAAGACTTATTGTGTTTAAGGTTGTGTTAATTGTCTCTGACTTCCTTGAATTCAAACACCCCATTTCATCCACTGCTTTCTATTGAGGAATCACTTCAAATTGTCCATTGATTAGATGACTTTATTACTTTTATTGTTAAATTAAAAATTTCCTACCACTTGCAATGCCTTTGTAAGTGCATGTTATCCTATTTGACTTGTATGAATTCTCTAGCTTCTCTCCCTCTTCCTGGTTTCTCTGAGACATTTTCTGAACATAATAAATGTAACCAACTAATTGCCACTTGTCATCTTATTTTGAATAAGAAATACATTGTAGAATAATTGGAAGTTAGCAAAAAATAAATAAATGAATGACCACCCCATTAAGATATAACCAATATTAAAATTTTGGTTTATATACTTTTAGAATTTTTATGTTAAGTATAATGTAATTAAAATAATAAATGATCAGTGCTCTACATCTATGTTTTAAATGTATTTTTATTGATTTCAGAGAGGAAGGGAGAGGGAGAGAGAGATAGAAACATCAATGATGAGAGAGAATCATTAATTGGCTGCCTCCTGCACACCCTCTACTGGGGATCAAGCTAAAAGAGATATCTGAAATTTCATTGCCTACGTTTCTTTCTAGGATATTTATAGTTTCATGACTTCCATTTAAGTCTTTTATCCAGTTTGAATTTATGGTGTAAGTTGGTGATGTAGTTTCATTTTTTTGCATGTACCTGTCCAGTTTTCCCAACACCATTTATTGAAAAGACCGTCTTTACTCTATACTCTCGACTTCTACAGATTGTCCTTTCAACGGCAACCAAAAGATTATGTTCATAGGAGCTAGCGTCTCTGATGAATAATTAGACTCATCCACATTTTTTAGTCTTAAACACTATGCTTATGTGCATTCTTGTGTCAATAATATATATCCTAATTATAATTTAAGATCTTTCTTAGTTGAGATCATAATCCTGTGAATATGAAAAATATATAAATCTTGTGGTAGAGAATTTGTTTCTTTTGGAGGAACTTAATTACTTTAAATATACTTAATATTAAAATTATTAGCTTGGCCAGGCTGGCATGGCTCAGTTGAGTATCAACCTATGAATCAGGAGGTCAAGTTTTGATTCCCAGCCAGGGCCCGCGTCTGGGTTGGGGGCTCAATACCCAGTGTGGGGCATGCAGGAGGCAGCCGATCAATGATTCTTTCTCATCATTGATGTTTCTATCTCTCCCTCTCCCTTCCTCTCTGAAATAAAAAAATATATATTTTAAAAAATTATTATCTTGAATGTTGTTATGTTCGTTTGGTTTTTTTGCAAATTGAGGATTTCTGAAGATGGTACCTCAACATGCATGTACTGATAAGCTTTAAAGTAAGGACTCCATCAGTTATAATAATATGTGGAGCATAGTATGTGGAAAACAGAAGAGGAATGAATGGTATGCTAATAAATCAAATACACATATGAATATGTATATGGAAGAGAAGAGACAAAATGGTAAAACAGTATTAAAAGGCATGCTCCTGTACCAGGTACCCTTCTTCTTCTACTAGGAGCCCGGGACTGTGCTCATTAAGGGTCTGGCTGGGTAAGTGCACTGGAGTAGCAATAATAATAATAACAGCTAACATTTCTTCAGTGCTAACCATGTACCAGTCATTGTACTGAGAGCTGATGGGTCATGCTTTTTAAGCCTCAAAAAAAAACACCTACCTTTACCTCTTTTGAGTTAAGTAAGTTGGCCAAGGTCACACAGGTAGTAAGTGATGGTGCTAGAAGCCAGGGTCTAGAGCCTGTGCTCTTATCCAACCCACCATGAAAAATATTATCAATAATTATGTATTTCTTAAAATTCTGCTCTTTAGTCTTTACTTTCAAAACCTATTATTAGTTCTCTATTCATTCGATTCTGGGCCCCTTGTCTACAGAGATGATAAAATTTCTTTCTGTAAAATGACTTATTACTTCTACCTTAATATTTGCCATATTCCTACCAATGTTGTTCAGCAATAGGGAGTCATGGTCCCATCCTGACCACACTGAAGATTGCAATTAAAGCCACAGCACCAGCATAATCTGGCATAGTTTTGATTTGCCTCTGTTGGAAAGGGAATAAACTGGAAAGATAACTATGAACACAGTAGTAGGCTTGTGAAGGAGATAAAACCATGTCACCATCTGTGGTGCTCTATAAACATTTAAAATAATTACACATATTTTATCACCCCTTTGTTTCATCTCAATAAAATGTGTAGTGTCCATGTGCAAGTACATCTAAAATATGATACAGTGCATATGAAATAGTATTCATTGCTGTGGAGGAAAAGAAAATGTACACTTTGGAAGCAAATCCTATATAATAAAAGCCTAATATGCAAATTGACTGAACGGCAGAATGACTGGTTGCTATGACACGTACTGACCACTAGGGGACAGATACTGAATGCAGGAGCTGCCCCTAGCCCGCAGGTCCCAGGTCAGCCAAGGCAGGTGCCAGAGGGTCTCCCCACCCCTGATCACCCCACCGGTTTCCCAGCAAAGGGAGGTGACTGTCAGCGGTGGGGGAGTGGGGCCTGAGCCAGGCCAGCCAAGGTGGGTGCCAGTGGGGGCCCTCCAATCACCCTGCTGGTCGCACCACACATCGGCTCTGATCATTGGCCAGGCCTAGGGGCCCTACCTGTGCATGAATTCGGTGCACCGGGCCGCTAGCCTTAAATAAAAATGTAAGGATGTATAGGAAAAAGGTGCACTCCATGCTGCTTGGTGACAGTTACCTCTTGGTGGCAACATTTTGAAGATGCAATTCTGTGGCTAATATTCTTTTAGTTATTATCTTTTAACCAAGAAGGGGAAAGGCCATGATTATAGGTTATGATTTACTACTTCACATTACTAACGCATTTGTATTAAAAAAAAGAAAAAGGAGACTTTCTACCTGATCTCAGATGTAATTTATTCCCCCGATCTGGGGAAATTGTTCCATAGTATTGGAGAGGAAACATCCAAATTTTAGTATTATTCAATAAGATAGAAAATTGTACATAACATATATAATTTTATAATTGGGGATAAAATTTTTCCTTCATCCAAGTTTCCTGGGGAATATTTAATTTTCATTTTACCTTGAATAGCATCATTATGATTATTTTTTGCTACTATTAAGTTATAGAATGACAAACGTACTCTCAGGCTACTCTGAAGAGTCACCACTGCAAATTCGGAATGATGGAAGCAGAATCTGTTCCATGGTCCATTTCGCACTGCACATGCCTCCGCAGTAGGTGTCACACACCTCCAAGCACCTATATTGCAGGAGTTATGTTGTGAATTTTATATTGTAGAATTTCAAATACTGGAACACTGACCGGTTCAGCCTGGGTTACAGAGGAGCCGGATATTAAAAGCACAGATTTTGACCAACGTCCAAATCCCTAACACATTATTTGTCCTTGGGCTACTATTTAATTAACATCCACCCAGTTGGAAAAGTCTCCGTTTTTCTTTTCTTTTTTTTTCTCATCACCTCATTCAATTTATGAAGTCTTGCCAATTCTATTTCCTAAACTTGTCTGGACTCCATTCCCTTGTCCTTGTCCTTTTTGTCATGATCTGCTCCAAGTCCCTGTGAGCTTCCTCCTTCACCCCTACGAAAGCCTCCCCACGGGCATTCCTGTTTTCAAGTCCATTCTGTAAAGAGCAGCAGGAGTAATCTTTACACAGTACAAATCTGATTACAGTTCATTCTGAATTAAACCAGACACACTACAAACAAGCCAATGTGCCTTCTGTGTTCCTGTTCCCTTTAGGCGAAAATCTAAAATTAACAGGTAGCCCGCAGGAAAGCTGTGTGGGATTCAAAGTCTCCTTTCCCATGCTCCCTCTCACTCCCTGCACCGCAATCACACGAGCTGCCTTTTATTTTTTAAAAGGAGCCAGACTCCTTTCCCATCTTAGGGACAGTGGCAAAGGTTCCTCTCTTTGCCTTAAGTAACCTGCTCTCCCCCACCCAACCGACTGCCAGCCTCCCCTGGCCTGTGTCACTCTGATTCCTCAGGACTCAGAAACCTTCCCTGACCCTGCAGTCTGGATCAGGATGGTCTGCTATATCACCTCCTACACCTCTGAATTTCTCTGTAGCACTTTTCATAAGCAACCTTCAGATTTGCTCTCCAATTAGTTGCTTAGGATTTCTCTAGTAAGTTGCTGGATATTCCACCTCTCATCAGAACATAAACTCAATAGGATTAAAGGGATTAAAATAAAATTCACTTTTTTTCTACCTGAAGAGCAACAAATGATACAAAGCACAGAAGCCCTGACCTCAAGAAGCTCAGAGGCTCCAAGGAACCTCTAATCATAGTAAGTAAGATGACAGAACAGGATTTCCACGAACTGCAGGAAGTAGAATACTTGAATCCCATGGGATGTTCAGTTTTGTGTGAAAAATGGGTTCCAGAGAGAAATATACATGGGAAACACAGTGTATTACATAGTCTACTCTAGAAGATTCACAGTGAACATGAGACGTGAAAAGGCTCTCACTATTCCTGGAGGAAAACAAAAGAAGCCTATTTGATTTTATTTAATACACAATTTTTCATGTTGTGTTTTTTTTTTACCACAGTATATTCCCTACTCCCTTTTCTACTTGCAGCACTTGTTAGTGTCCTGCAGAACCAGGAGTATCCTTGGAGCATGGTTTGAGGAGTAAGTAGCTCAACAGAAGCATGAATTAAGCAGAGTGACTGCATACAAGGTGAAGTGGTTACATCTGGGTCAAGGAAGCACTCAGGCAGAGGTGTGTCTTGAAGAAGGAGTAGGAATTGAGAGAGAAGGAAAGTCTAGGCAAAATATAAGGGCATGTGTGAATGCCCAGAGGTGTGAACCAAAATGGAATATAATGGGGTAAAGCGGATTAGTATGAGTTCAAACTGAAATAAAACACATAAGACAATCATAGGCCTTTTGTATCTCGCTTAAGTCATGGACCTTTGAACTTTATTGTACAAAGCTTGAAAAGCCAAAATATGTAACATATATGTAAAATTGCAATGAGTTTTTGGGTTTACATTTAAGACCTATGGCTACTTTAAAAATACACATAATAAATTTGAGAAGAATGATAAGAGTTCAAAGGATAATATGTAATGTACCATAAATTTTATAAATGGCTGCTAATAAATGTTTTTATTTATTCAATATTTGCTCAGTATCTTCCATGTTTTAAATACTACGATAGACCATTGGAGATATGAGAGTGAATTTTTAAAAAATCCTTGCTCTCCAGAAATTAAACTTATTTGGAGATATATTCATATAAAGAGATAAAATAGAGTAAGGTAATATAATTTCATTATTTAATACTCTGTTCTGTATAATATGTATTCAATTAATATTTTTTCTATGTGTGAAATGGATGAATGGATGGATGTTGGCAAGGTAATATCAGTGTGCTATTAAAATATAGTGGATAAATAGGTGCAATTATTTTGTTTATGTATTTTGCTGGATAGTAAAATTTTGAGTACAATCCTTCAAATTATAAAATGAATGAAACATTTAGTCATTTTTTATTTCAAGAAAAAGAAATTCCATGTTTGTTTCTTCTTTGTTTTTAGATATATTTACTTTTTAAAAGTTTAAAGTAACTGCATTGATTATTTCATTAATTTCCTGTTGTTCAAGATATTTTTAGGTTACAGTTAGTGTTTACTAATGACTCTACTATCCCTACAATATTTTAATGTACAAGATATTTAAATAGCAACTCCTATTGTAGTTGGTTTGCCAATTTTTAGAGATGGCTAAAAAGATACTTATATTTGATTAATTCATACTAGCCACAAACTCAGATACAGCTAAATACATCTTTAATGAATCACTTCCCTCCTTTTAAGTATATACTCATCCCTTTGATATGAATTTATTTATTTATTTACTTATTCATTTATTTAATTGTTTTGCCAACACTATTACATATGTCCCCATTTTTACCCACTTTGATCACCTCTACCCAGCCCCTTTCCTATGACCATCATCATAATGTTGTTTGTGTTGTGGGGTTACACCTCTATATTCTATGGATAATCCCTTCATCTTCTTTCATCCAGTGACCCCAAACCTCCTCCTCTATGATATCTGCCAGTCTGTTCCATGTATCCATGCCTCTGATTCTATTTTGTTTATCAGTTTATTTTGTTCATTATAATCCACACATTAGTGAGATCATATGGTATTTGTTTTCCTCTTACTGGCTTATTTCACTTAGCATAATACTCTCCAGGTCCCTCCATGGTGTCACAAAGGGAAGGGTTCCTTCTTTTTTATGGCTCTAAATGTACCACAGCTTTTTTATCCACTCATCTACTGATGGGCACTTGGACTGTTTCCAGATCTTAGCTATTGTAAGTAATGCAGCTATGAACATAGGCGTACATATATTCTTTCTGATTGGTGTTTTGAAATCCTTAGGACATATTCCCAGAAGTGGGACTGCTGGGTCAAAAGGCAGTTTCATTTTTAATTTTTTGAGGAAACTCCACATTGTTTTCCACAGTGGCTGCAACAGTCTGCACTCCCATCAACAGAAAACTAGGGTTACCTTTTCTCCACACCAGCATGTGTGAGGTCTGGTTTTAATTTACATCACTCTAATGATTAGTCATATTGAGTGTTTTTCCCTATGCCTAATGGTCATCTGTATGTCCTTTTTGGAGAAGTGTATTTGCTCATTTTTTAATTGGATTGGCCAACTTCCTTTCATTGGGTTGCATGATTCTTTATATATTTTGGAAATTAACCCCTTATCAGATGTATCATTGGCAAATATGTTCTCCCATACAGTGGGTTACCTTTGCATTTTAACAATGGTTGCTTTTGCTGTGCAGAAGCTTTTTAGTTTGATATAGTCCCATTTGGTTATTTTTCCTGAGTTTCCCTTGCCCCAGGAAATATATCAGTAAAAATATTGCTATGAGATATGCCTGAAATTTTACTGCCTATGTTTTCTTTCAGGATTTTTATGATTTTATGACTTACATTTAAGTCTTTTATACAGTTTGAGTTTATTCTTGTGTATGGTGTAAATTGGTGGTCTAGTTTCACTTATTTTGATGTACCTATCCCATTTTCCCAACACCATTTATTGATGAGATGTCTTTTCCCTGTTGTATTTTCTTGCCCCCTATGGCCAATATTAACTGACCATGAAGATGTGGGTTGATTTCTGGGCTATGTGTTCTATTATATTGATCTATATGCCTGTTCTTATACCAGTACCAGGCTGTTTTGATTATAATGGCCTTTTAGTATAATTTGATATCAGGCATTGTGCTACCTACAACTTTCTTCTTTCTCAAGATTGCTGAGGCTATTACTGGTCTTTCTTTTTTTTTTGGTTCCATATTAATTTTAGGAATACTTTTTCTAGAATTGTGACATATGTCATTGGTATTTTAATAGGAATGCATTGAATCTATAGATTGCTTTGGGTAGTATGGACATTTTAATGATATTAATTCTTCCAATTCATGAACATGATATATACTTTCATTGATTTGTATCTTCCTCAACTAAGTTCTTCAATGTCCTATAGTTTTCTTAGTGCAGGTCTTTTATCTCTTTTTAAATTTATTCCTAGGTACTTTATTATTTTTTGTAATAGTAAATTGGAATGTTTTCTTAGTTAAAATATATAAAGAACTATCCAACTCAACACCAGGAAGACACACAATCCAATTAAAAAATGGGCAAGGACCTGAATAGACAGTTCTCCAATATGGACATACAGAGGGCCAATAGACATATGAAAAATTGCTCAACATCACTAATCAACAGAGAAATGCAAGTTAAAACCACAATGAGATGGGGTAAAGGGGATTAGTATGAGTTCAAACCTCACACCTGCCAGAATGTACTTAGTTTGAATCAGTGTCTGTTACCCCTCCCTGAAAAAAAGCACTCACACACACCATCTTCAAACAGTGAACAAAAGCAAAATTTTGACAAAGGTTGTTATAATCTCTGCAGAATAATGTATTTGAAACATCAATGAGCATAAAGAAGATGTACATTAGAGAGCAGAGTCAAGATGGGGACATCTATAACACAAGTAGGTGCTCTGGTGATTTGGGGTGTATATGTATATATACATATATATACATATTATGTGTAAATTTATATATAAATATATATTATGTATACATTTATATATATATTATGTATACATTTTTGATCATGAAACTTCAAGATAAAGACACTTGATTTGAATGAAATGAAATTCAATTGTTTAAAGCAATGCTACAAAAAGAATCAATTCAAAGCCTTGAATTATCACATCTAATTCCTTTAAATAGGTTTTTGCACATGACAGTATCACAGAAAATGGATTTCCTTCCAAAATAAAGTATTACAAGCATTTCTGAAATGTCTTTTTTCCTTTGGGATAATTTTAATACAGATGAAAGAGCTTCAGATGAATGAGTTAATGAAAAAAACAGTACTTAAACACCTGCTAGAACAAAATGTGAAACATATTTGACACCTCTTAGCTTCCTTACCTGAATTTCAGACTGCAACTAATGGTATTAAGAACAAGAACCAAGGATTTCCCAAAATTATTTTGTTCTTATCCTTGATGTTTCTAGTATACTGTCAGATCCCTTCCTAACTTTCTCCATTTCCTGAAGTTTAAAATTAAAGGTCCCTTTTGTTTGGTATATAGAAAATCATCATGCTTGCCACATAGAGAGAATATGAGTTAGAGAAGAATCAGAGTGGGAGACATTGATTTGGGAACAAAAGACATTAACATTTGAAGTTGTTCTGAGTTCACAATTTTTTTCAGAATATAACTATTGCATTTCTGCTGATGTATATTGGATTATTAAAGTAGTTCTATTTTTGTCCTACTAGATTAAAAGTGAATACATTTTAAATATAAATCCAATATATTTTATTTTTTAAATATATTTTTATTGATTTCAGAGAGGAAGGGAGAGGGAGAGAGAGATAGAAATAGCAATGATGAGAGAGTATCATTAATCGGCTGCCTCCTGCACGCCCCCTACTGGGGATTGAGCCTGCAACTGAACATGTGCTTTGGCCAGAATCAAACCTGGGACCTTCCAGTCAGCAGTCCAATGCTCTACCCACTGAGCAAAACTAGCTAGGGCAAATCCAATATATTTTATAAGAAAAACTTGATTTTCAATCTGAACATTAGCATGATTTCTTATCTAAATGCTCCTGTGATGACAATAAGGACAAATCTATCCTTCCTCTAATAAGCTTACAGGAAACTTATTCTCATTTAATAAGCAACCAAAATGGGTTTGTTGTTAAGTGACAAACAACCAAGACAGATAATCAAAACCAAGGCATGAGTGTAGGATGCAATTAAAGTTAGGAATCAAGAGGGAAAAACATGGGAGTAAATACCAATGTGGATTTAAATAAAATAGCTCACAAACAATACTCAAGACTAGCTTATTTCATGAGTATTCCCAAATATCCAAACAGAAAGCAAAATGAAAAAAAGACAAGAATTTCACAACAAAATATTTTTAAGATGGGATCTTACCAATAGTGATGTATTTATTATATAAATCTTTGTTATCACAACAGTCAGAGAGAATAGCCAGATTACTCTCTAGATTTCAACCCATCAGTGTCAGTTTACTGTCCACAGTTTACTGTGCAAAACCACTAACATAAAATATCACTATCTTCTTGAGCTGTTTTTACCTGTTTCTGAAATCACAGCTCCTACCTCACATGTGTGCACATTATACTCCTGCAGTACCAAGCATTTTGTAGTTCCCTACGCACACCATGGACTTCCTTACCAGTGAGCTATTCTCCCTGCTCATGCTGACCTCTGTATCTGGGAGACCCTGTATCCTAACTGCCAGATGGACACATTCATCTTTAAAAGTTCAAGTCAGCATACTAGTACTTCCACGTTCTATATTCACTATGTGTTTCCTTCCCTTTCTTTTTAATCAATTTTTTTGTTTTTCAAACAATAGCTAACATATTTAGTACATTTCATTCATGTAATAATGGCCATGATATAAGCCTTCAGACATATTAATTTTATGGTACATACTGCATTAAGTGCTTTATAGGCTTTATGATATTCCATCACCACATCAACTTTATTAAGGCAAATACCATTATTATGGCCATTGTACCAATGAGAAAACTAAAATAACTTGTTGAAGTCACATGCTGGTTAAGTGCTATGACCAAGATGTAACAGAAATGTGATTTAGAGGCTGGCCCAACTCCTCAGCCTATTCATTTACTTCTACCGGGGCTGCCTCACTTACAGCCTCATCAGACTTTTCGGCAAGTCTCTTGTCTCTACATGTCTTCTATACCAGAGGCATGACATTACATTTCTTCCCAATTCACAAAGACATTTACAAGGAGGAAGAGGAATAAATAAAAATTTGGAAAGAACACCCAGAGAGAAATTTGGGCTTTCTAGAGTCTCCTATGTCAGAGATTTGCCCCATTCTGACTGTTCACTCCTAGAGTACAGACACATGAGTGTTTCAGAAGTTTTGTGAGAACTGCCCAGTGATACATACATTGGAATCAGGGCCATTTCATCAGTTACCCCAAGCTATCACCATGGAGACCCAGGAAGATTTTTTTTTTCTGATATGTATGATGCAAACTGGACATATAAACATATGAAATATTTGTTAACCTAAAGCTTCTGATTCAAAGAATGCCTGTAAAAATATAAGAAATAATTTGGATCAATGATTACTTTTGGAGAAGGTTCACTGGTCACATATGCATGTTATGTTACGAATCATCTTGTATTCATTCCTCATGGGCATTTATTCAAAACAATGTTTTACTTTTTCTCCACTAAATGTTTTCTTTTCCTCATCACATCCTTAGTTTGGGGGCTTCCAGAATATGGAAATAAGAACCATTTTTCTACAATCTATGGGAGGGCGTGTCCTTCTCTAAAGCTGCTGAAATACTGTTACATAGCTATTTAAATTGTGGGAGAACATATCTATCACAGAGCTAATTCCTAAAGCAAAATAAACAACTAGAGAATCATGGAGATGGATAAAGAAAGGAGATAAGGGAGGAAACCTGACCTGTCACATGGTTAAAAATGTGCCCATGATATCTAAATATGATCCTCTCGCAGAAGCAAAGAACCTTCTATCTTGCACAGGAGCAGTTACACGTCTCATCACGTCTATATATATAAAAGCCTGAACAACCGATCAGTTGACCTGTCGCTATGACATGCACTGACCACCAGGGGGCAGATGCTCAATGCAGGAGCTGTCCCCTGGTGGTCAGTGTGCTCCACAGCCAACCTCCCACAGTCCTTCCCCCTGGCCAACCTCCCACAGCCCTGATCGGCCCTGATCGCCGGCCAGGCCAACGGACCCCACCCAAGTACAAATTCATGCACTGGGCCTTTAGTAGTAAAATAAAAGAATGGTTTTCAAAGAGGACTGAAACGTTTGTAAGCACAGAGTAAAGCCTTCAGATATATTAAAATAGTCTAAATTAAACTCAATTATACACCACAATTTAACTGCTTAATATTGTCACAAGGTCACAAAGTTTTAATGTAAATACTAGTTCCAGGGATATAAAACTACCTTTCCCACCAAGGGGGAAAAGAAAGAGCAAAAAGGCAACATTGTACATGGATTTCATATTAATGGTTTCCTTTTCTCTTGTGTCATCACTACATTCTTTGCTTCTTGAGAAAAACGTTGTGGGAAGGCATAAATTTTGAATAATAATACAACTCAGACAAAGCATTATCATTGAAAAGAATTAACAATCCAGATACGGTACCATGGAGTGAATCTTAATAAGAATATTTTTACAAGACAAATTACAAAGGAGACTGTAATTATTAATTTCTCTCAATGCTGTTCAAGTTTATAGTATGTGGGGAAAAGCTACTGGGGAAATTAACTTGATGTAAATTTTAAATAGGCAGTATTACTTTTAAGAGATGAACAACAGATTGCTCGTTAGCCTTAGTTCACATAATGTAACAGATGTCATATATCTCCAGAGCAAACACATATTTTGTCACAAATAATTCTCTGAATATTTTCAAATAATTATTTTATTTAACAATATAAAAATGATATTTCTACAACTGTATTATAAGTTTCTTAAGACTCTATGTTCTACATTTTACACAACCCTGTGCATAATACAGTGTGAGACACGTGTTCAGGGCTCAAAACTATTTGCTGGTTAATTAGATTTTTTTTATTGTTTTAATTCATCCTTGTTATTTGTCCCTTGACAATTTTCACCTCTGTTTACTCAAACAAGCACATGTTCTTAATTATCAGGACAAATGCCCTGCATTTCAGTTATAGTAACCAAATCACTGTTAATATATTTTTCTTTAAAATATATATATATATATATATATATATATATATATACACACACATATATATATATATATATATGTGTGTGTGTGTATATATATATATATATATATTTGGTGTTTTCAGGGAGGAAGGGAGAGGGAGAGAGATAGAAACATCAGTGATCAGATGACTCCTGCATGCCCCCTACTGGGGGTCAAGTCTGAAACCTGGGCATGAGCCCCAACCAGGAATTGAATGATGACCTCCTGGTTCATAGGTCGACGCTCAACCACTGAGTCACACCAGCTGGGCTATCTGTCTTTTTTATATATAGAAATAATACCAAGAATTCAAAATCTTACTGCCACTGACCCTCTTAGGAACTGAAGTTCCCTCTCCAACATCCATTTGCCAGTAGGTGGGTCCTTATTACTTGCTCCCTGACCCTTTGCTCCTGGTGCCTATTGGATGACCACTGCCGGGATCACCTAACTCTTCAGAGATAAACCCTCAAATTCTCCTCCATCCTATTGCCGAATGTTCTCAGACCAACTGCTCACTCACTCTTGAAGGTCTGCCCTGACTACATATACATACCTCATCTTGAACTCTGCCCACAAATTATTACTCTAAAAAATGGAAAAGAGCAAAAGCCAAAAGAAGCCACAAAAAGCCTAAGTGGTACAGGCCTATTCTTAGGGGATTTTGAACACAGGGGCAAACTGTTAACTAGACATGGAGCCCCAACATGAATTGTAGGTCTGCATTATAGAATTCCAATGCAGTAGCATGATCTATTTAATAATCATTCATAAAATTAAAACCTGGAACCACTGAATATATGTTCTAGTACAACACACCCATCACTACAGCACAAAATTATTTTTCATTAATTTGCAAAAAAGTAAATGATGGTTAAATTGTGAAAATAATGACATAACTAAACTTTAAAAACAAACAATATAATCCATCATGATGTTCTGGCTCTTTCATCTGATACTCTGTGGAGATATTCATATATACAATGGCATACTACTCAACCATAAGCAAAGGTGAAATATTGCCATTTGCAATAACATGGATAGACTTTTGAGAATATCATGCTAAGCAAAATAAGTCAGATAGAAAAAGTTAAGAACCATATGATTTCACTCATATGTGGAGAAATAAAACTGAAAGCAGCAAATGAACAAACAAGAAAAACAAACAAACAAAAAACTCATATACACAGACAACAGTATGGTGGTTGCCAGAGTGAAGGGGGATTGAGGGATAATGAAGAGTAAAGAGGGTCAAATATATGGTGATGGAAGATGATTTGACTTTGGGTGGTGGGCACACAATGTAATATAAAATGATGTATCATAGAATTATATACTTGAACCCCATATAATCTTATTAACTAATGTCACCCCAATACATTCAACTTAAAAAATAAATAAAAATCAACATATCGCTATTTCTGTAAAAGTGTGTTGCAATATGTCCAAAAGAACCCAGCATCTGACTTGCAAAATTTTATTTTTAAAAGGGATATACACTCATGTTTTTCTTAAACATAATAAACTAGATATATATTTTTTTTTGGTGTCTAAGGGATTTACTTCAATATCACAATAATTTGATCTACTGCTATTATATCAGTGGTCCCTTTTTGACATTGCCAGTGCGTCTGACTTAAACACACTCTCTATCTCTTTCTAATTCTCAGTAGTCTGGAAAAGCAGATAATAGAGCCAGCTGCAATCATGCTTACTATAAGAGCAAAGATATTATGTGCAAAAACCCACATGAGGTGTGATATCTGTTCTCAAATCTCAGAATCCTTTTAAGATCTTAGTCATTTTCTTGGTGGTTAAGATTGAAAAATAACCTATGGATAAGAGAAAGATTGGTGTGTTTGCAAAACTATTAGAAAAATATAGTCTTATGCTAACTTAAACATATTTCCCAATACAGAAAGCTCAGCCTTGCAGTATAGCAAGACTTTTTAGTCTGGATTATAGACTGCTTGCTAGGAGTGAAGGATGGTTATTAAGGTTATGCATAAGAATAGAGTGTAGTAGGAGGAAAATGGAGAAACTGAAATCCCTGATGCCCAATAATAAGAAAAGTGTTTTTCCAATGAAAAGATACTATGTTAAATATATATGGTTAATTCATGACAGGAAATTTAATTTTACTTTTCCCTTTGGAATTAATTATTTTAGTGTACAGGTATTTGAAAAGGAGTTTTAAGATGGATAGTATTAGATAGTAATATATTTTCCATAACATATTTCTCCCATAATATATTTTCTGAGAATAACTTAAGTGAAGTTATGAAAAGAAAAGTGAGAAAGGCCTTAACCGGTTTTGCTCAGTGGATAGACCGTCTGCCTGTGGACAGAAGGGTCCCAGGTTCGATTCCGGTCAAGGGCATGTACCTTGGTTGCGGGCACATCCCCAGTAGTGGGTGTGCAGGAGGCAGTTGATCAATGCTTCTCTCTCATCGATGTTTCTAACTCTCTATCCCTCTCCCTTCCTCTCTGTAAAAATTAATAAAATATATTTAAAAAAAGAAAAAGTGAGAAAGAACTCAACTTCATACTCAGACAGTTTTTAAATGTTGAGACCCCCATGTCCTTTTCCTTTTAACTTCAATTTTATTAATTTTAAAAAGTAATGAATTAAAAAAATTAATCGCCAAAGGCTAAATGTGCCTAGATAGCTTTGCAACTATCACACAATTCTGAACACCTGGGCTCAGATCCACTCCTGCTTCTCCTTCTTCGTCATCGTCATGTTCTTTTTCTTCCCTTTTCTTCCTCTAATACCAAGATAAACCTACAGTTTGCCAAAAATATATGATTCACTTTTATAACAACATAAAATGATAGAAGATAGTACTGTAAATTGAAGTTGATTCTAAAGGAATACAAATCAAAATAATGTCCCAGGTGGGCATTTGGACACATATTACACAATATTGAGACAATAATACAATTCTTGATCTGCCTTAGTAGGAACCTGAAGTGCTACACAAGCACTCTTTTCACAGACCCGAAGTTCTCCCCTTACCTCACTGTCAGTAACTTGGGGGGTTCCTGGAGAATGGTGTGTTCCAACCTTGCAGGGCATCTTACATTTTTTATTTATTTTTTCAAAGATAGCAACACATTTTTCTGTCAAATAAGGGGATCATGACTTAGGCTAAGCACATACCCTTTTGTCTGGATTAAAAAAGACTAAAAACTTAAAAATACTAAAAAGGAATGTTGGATTCTTAAAGGATGCAAATTGCTCTAATGAGAATAACAAGTTTGGCGCTGGTGCCCTGAACTATGTGTGAGCTCTCACCAGCTGTCTACCAGTTGGTCTGACATCAGAATAGCATGTGAATCGGTGTCATTAATAGTTTCATTTGGAGTGGTGGTGGGTGGGGAGAGGGCATGGGGATGGTTTATGAGAGTCTAATTTAGACAAAGATTAGGAAAGACACCAGGATCCAAAGACAAGTAGTTGAAGTAGTAGTTCTCAAATGTATTTGTTCAAAATTCTCAGGCAAGGAGAAGTAAATGATACAAGATCTGTGAAGTTACAATGACTGCGACAGTTCTATTCATTGATCTTATTTCATTTTCTCAAGTATTCTGTAGGTTAGATGTCAATAGTCCATTTTATAAGTGAGGGAGCTAAGGCTTCAAGAGAATAAACAACTTGGTGTGAGTTTACAAAGCCAATACCAGTAGAGCCACAATTAGAAATATGATCTGTCTACTTCTCAAACGTATATTGGTTATCTTCCAAAGTTATCGTAACCTTAATACTAATTTTATATTTATCATTGCTTAACCTTAGTCCTAACACATCCTACCTTTATATCATAGAATCAGAGAAACTAAATGGAGTTCCCAGCGAACCTAACAAACCTAACATTATCCACAGAGAGGACAATTATAGAGCTACCATTATTATCAAAAAACATTTCAGGGTTTGCAGGGTCTACTTTCAGGGTAAATAATGCAGAATTATTACAGATAACATGTTTTAAATAACATTTTAGGAATGAATAAAACAAAAAATAGTGCCCTTATTTTCATTTCATGATAAATAAAAGTGGCCTCATGCTCCACTAACATTCATCATGCTCTAATAAAAAAATCTTATACGGTTCCCCCCCCATTTTTTATAAATCTTTATTGTTGAAAGCGTTACGTATGTCCCCTTCCCCCCACCCATTGCCCTCTCCCCGCCCCCCCCCCCTCCGCAACCCCGCAAGCCTTCACCACCCTGTTGTCTGTGTCTATGGGTTATGCGTATATGCATATGAGTTCATTGGTTGATCTCCTCCCACCTTTCCACCCTTCCCTGCCTTTTCCCCCCTCTTACCCATGAACTAGCTTTCAGTGGTTTCCATTACGCACAATCAACCATGGTACAAAAATATTTTTTTAAAATTCCATAAATAAATAATTCATAAGTTTTCAATTGTGTGCCATTCTGAGTAGTATAATGAAATTTCATGTGTTCTCCCCTATTCCACCCAGGAGGAGCATATCCATGCTGTATACACACCCCACCCATTAGTTACTTAGTAACTATCTGGGTTATCAGATGGACTGTCAGGGCATCACAGTGCTTGTGTTCAAATAACACAAAGCACATGAGTAGTGATGTTGGCAATGCAGATACCCCAAAGAGAAACCATACAATGTATGTATATGCAGGAAAAATGTAGTATCTACAATGTTCAGTACTACATGTGATTTCAGGCATTTCCTGGGGGTCTTGGAACATACCCCTTGTGGATAAGGGGGTACTACTAAACTCAAAGTTTCAATGGCATCTTGCTTTTAACAGAGATCAAGTACAATTGGTGCATGAACAAAGACAATAAGGGAAATAATAGAATTGGAGATTTATGTCACCTTCCTATTCAACTATTATTAGGGGCAATCTAAGAATTCACATCAATTGTGCATAAATGAATTCTTTAGTTTGTGGTGTTATTTATTGGAAGCAAGCAAGTTTTCATAACTTGTGCCCTTTTCATTATTGAGGATTTCTTGGTTTAGACAACAAATGTTATGATCACACAAATTTTAGAATAAGAAAATATTATCTCTAATCTATGTCAAGAGAGCCTATAATTACTTGCATAGATATGCAATATTTCTTATTAAAAGTAAATGCCATTATAAAGTAGAGATTAACTGTTACTTCCAATTTAATGTGAAGTAATGTATCAAATTCTTTTTATCTGACACCTAAAATATAACCTATAATAATAAAAGGGTAATATGCTAATTAGACCAGACATCTTCCGGACGTCATTCCGGATGTCCTTCCTGACAAAGCCAGGCCAGAAGGAAGCCAGCCTGGGTCCCGGGTGCCTGCCGGCCAGAGGAGGGAAGCCCGGGTCCTGGGGGCTGGAGGGAAGCTGGTGCCAGCAGCTGGGGGAAGGAAGGCCTACTCTTGCATGAATTTTCATGCATCGGACCTCTAGTTAATTTATTAAAGGAGTTAGATGGCAGAGCACAATGACATTGGGTCATAAGACAAAACAAACAAAGAAATCCATTGAAAAAGGAATAGAAAGTGAAAACAAGAAAAACATTTACCTATCTTCCAATTTTGCCTATGAACAGTCAAGATTATAGGTATATTCATACCTTTTGTTTCTATGGAGAAAAAGACCAAGTTAGAGGAATTAAATAAAATAGATTTAGCCTTGAAAGTTAGGAGAGAATGGTCATCTGAGCTGCCATAAATGAAAAATCATGCCCTTTTACTTTCAAATACACAGACAAATCTACGCGTGTGTATGTACCTGGGTCTGTGTAGTTGTGTGAATAAAACACACACTCACTCGATACAGCTTCGGTGAAGGGGAGGAAGCCAAGAGTAGTTTCCAGGGAGTTTTATTATTCAGCGATAAAAATGAAACAAATAAAATACATAGATATTTAAAGAAACTGGGTTAAGCCTTTGTTAGCTGTTTTAATTGAATACACTTGACAGGAAAACAACTCAATAGAACTTACAAATTTAAACACCTTGTATTCATTCCATCCTATCATAATAAAGATTATTATTTTTATTTTAAATTTTAGGAAATGATTTCATTTTTATCTTTATGTATTTCACATTATGCTTCTAGAAGGAAAGAATCCATCAGTGATATGGTATCAAGAATGTTGCTATGAATTTTCCATAGTATCTTATTCAGGTTTCTACGGAATTCATCAAGACCAAACATTTCCCTAACACTTAAGGTTCAGAAAAAGGTGTAATTTTATCCAGAGAAGCTTATTTCACCTTATCATCCTAATAGTTTATGCCATGAACTCTTATTTCTTAGCACAATGTTTAGCTATTTCTCTTTGTAATTAAATATACAAAGCCATTTCTATGTACCACAGAGTCCAAGCTTTAGAGTGATTGGCATAAATTCAATTCCAATGCTGTGATATAACTACTCTCACAAATAAAACCAGAAGGGCTTTCCACGTTCAGATTTCTTGAAGAATAAACATGCATTAATATAAAATAAATGTAAGTTTTATGTTATAGTTGTTGGATGAATGCAAATTCTGCTTTAATAACTCCCACTGAGGAAGACTTCCATTTGCTTTACATGACAATTGTGCCCAGTGACATTTGTTGCCAAAGCACATGTTAGTATACAGCTCACTTCGTGGATAGCTAATGACAAATGTTCCTATTGTGAAAGCCATGTTTGTGGGAGAAATCTGTAAATGACATTGGGAGCATAATCTTGGGGAAAATAAACATGCCTAAATGAATGGATCATAATCTCCATGTTATCTCTCAATTATGTGTACTCTTTTGTTAAATAAATAAACAAACTCTTTTTGAAAAGGCCATCATTGGCTTTTTAAAGTGAAGGATGTACTGAAACAAAATTAATTATAGCTCCCCACCTTAGGATTTACAGTAGAGCATTGATTCTACTATCATGATTACTTAAATTCCAGGATTTCTTTCTTTTATTAAATCTAACTGAGGGCATAAAATTACTGAAACACCTATATATCACACACATATTGCTTAACTATGGGAATGGCGCTACACATTGATTTAAAATTACTAAAATTATTGCTTATACAGAATTAACTTCAAACTAACTATGGTACTAAAACACAGGGACAAAATGGTGGATTTGATCTACCAACAAAAATAACTCTAACTTAGTTGACCCTTAACCTCAGCTCTTTCCCACTTCAGTCATATGTTAGAGTAGCAAGCAATATAGTAGGAACAACATTGACATGAAGGCCTTAGTAATTCTAACCTTTCCTATGATGACAGTTTTATAACATCTTTAGAGTCATTGGACTTATTCTATGTCAAAGCTGAAATCATGCCCAAAATAAACCATAATTCCTTAAACATCATAATGTGCACTCTCCCCTTCAAAAGTGAGATTATATAAGACTGTTTCATATTTGAACAAAGAACTGATTAAAACTAGAAAACTAGAATAGAATTTAGGTAAATAATATTGTTACTTTATATTTTTACACTGCTGGAACTTTTTTTTTTTTAAAAAGGCTAATTCAATAAAGTACTTATTGGCACCATATAATACAAATAAAATATATAGCAAATTAGTCTTCCCCTTTGAAACAACAATATAGTATTACATTTACAAAGCATTTAATAAAAACTTTAGAAAAATGTAACCAAAAGAGGGTAAGTGAGGGATAAATGGTTAAGTAAGACTTGCCTTTGGGTGGTGAACACATGATATAATATACAGATGATATAGTATAGGATTGTGACCTTGAAACCTATATAATTTTATTAACCAATCTTACCTCAATAAAGTCAATAATTTTTTTTTTAAATTGTGGACTAGGAAGCTCTAAGCAATTATTTTCCCACAGGGTAGGTAGGGAACTATACATTGATTAAAATAACTTTATAAGAGTTTGGGAAACTAGTCAATGGCTTACAAAAAACAAGCAGATGCCCAATTAAGGAAAGGCATGTTCAAAATGGCAGAAAATCTCGTGGTAGTTTACTCACACCTGCACCATCTTTTCCCTGTGCAGTGTTGTACAGTCGGGAAGAAGTGGCCTGATTTGTAGTTCCCTCTCTCAGGCCAGAGAGAACCAAGTAGAACATAGTTGCAATGCCCTGTCTGTGTGCTGACTTACAAGGTAACTCATACAGGGAAAGAGCAGCACAGCTTAGCTTACAAGGGAAGCCATGTAAAACAATGGCAGGCATGTAGGAACTGCAGGGGCAGTGCAGCTCTGTGGACACCTGGGGTAAGATATAATGGGCAAAAGAATACAATAGAACATCTGAGGCACCGAGAAGAAGTTGGGTCTTTGGGAAATTAAGACTTTAAAGCAGCGATGAGTGACATCAGCATTAAGTTGGACTAGGAAGCTCCAGGCTCTCGTACCCCACAGAAATATTAAGTGAACAACTATAGATTGACAAAGAGCCTTGTGGGAGCTCTGAAAACAAATCAAAGATCTACAGTGTTTCTGGGATAGAGGAAGGATGTGGACTCAAATGCCCAGACAGGACACACACCCAGAAGAGCCCGAAGCTGGGCTTACTAATTAAGGTCTTCCCCTGAAAAAGCCAGTCTATAAAGAGTGGGAAAAGTGACTCATTTTTTAAATGCCCAATTTAAAACAAAAGCTATTTAAAGAAACAGAAATGTGGCCCATTAAAAGAAACAAACTAAATCCAAAAATGGTCCCTGAAGACATGTATACATCAGAGTTCCAGATGTTAAAAACAATTATCTTAAATATGCTATAGGAGTTAAAGAAAAGCATGGATAAAGCATTCAAGAAAATCATAAAAAACCCTAGATATATCTGAACAGAATGGAAACAAAAAAAATGATAGAGATTTTTTTAAAAGAACCAAATAGAAAATTTAAAAAATGTAAGTTGAAATATTCACTTTTGGGGTTCAACAGCAGCCTCAAATAGGAAGTAAACAGAATTAGTTAAATGGAGGGCAGGTTATTTGAAAGTATTGAATCTGAAGAAGAAAAAATACTGAAGAAAAGAGTACAGAGCATAAGGTACTTGGGGACACAGATGTATGTGCTTAGACCAATATGTACTTTATGGAAGTCTCAAAAGAAGAAGAGACAGAGAAGAGGAAAAAAGATTGTATGAAGAAATAATGGCAGAAAACTTCCCAATTTTGAGGAAATAACACAAATCTACAAAAGCAACATGCTCAACAAATCCCAAGATGGTTAACCGAAAGAAACCCACACTGAGAAACGTTATAATCAAATTGTTGAATGACAAAAACAGAGAATCTTAAAAGCAGCAAGAGAAAAATAACTCATCACATACAAGAGATTCCGTTAGATCAGTATACAGTATTTCTCAACAGTAGCCTTGTGTGGCAGAAGGCAGTAGGATGAGGTTTTTAAAGTCCTAAATAAAATAAAAAAACTATCAATCTAAGTTCTATGTTTGGCAAAACTTTATTTATAAATGAGGAAAAATTAAGATATTCTCAGACAAACAAAAGCTGTGAGAGTTCTTTACCACTAGATCTTCCCTACAAGCAATGTTCAAGGGAGTTTTTTTGTATTGAAATGATAAGATGCTAGACAGTAATTAAAAATCATATGAAAATATAAAGTTACGTGGTAAAAGTAAATATACAAGTATAAATAACAGCATTATTGTAATTTTGATTTGAAATTTCACTTTTTATTTTCTACAAAATTTAAAAGGCACATTTATAAAAATAGTTATAAGTCTATGCTAATGGGTAAACCCTAGATTTAAAGGGAGGAGGAAGCTGTTAGGAGAGGAATGCTTGCACGTGATTTAAGTTGCTATATTAAAAAGTTATACAGCTGGATGGTGGTAGCATTGGCACAATGATGTGAATGTGTTTATTACCATAGAACTGTACACTCAGAAATGGTTACAATGATAAATTGTATATTATGTATATTATATTTCAATAAAATGCATTTGAATTTGGCTATTTTTTCCAATTTTATTGAAATATAACTGACAAACAGCCTTGAATGAGCTTCAGGTGGACAGTATAATGAGTCAACTTACATATATTGTTGAAATGATTACTCCAATAAGTTTAGTTAATATCCATCATCACATATAGATACAAAAAATACATTTTTCCTTGTCACGAGAACCCTCTTAACTTTCAAATATGCCATACAGCAGTGCTAACTATAGTCATCATGTTGTACATTATCTCCTCAGTTCTTATTTATGTTACAACTGGAAATGTGTGTCTTTTGACCACTTTTGTCATATTCTCCACCCCCACTCTCTGCCTCTGTCAACCACAAATCAGATCTAGCTAATTTCTGATAACATGGTTTCATTTAAAAAAGTGCCACTTGACAATGCAGTATTAAAGTATTCACATCAACATTGTCTCAATAACATATCAGCCACAATCTCACACTATTTAGAAACTAATAGTACTGGAAGCCAGTGAACCACTACACAGCCCACAAGAAGAAACGCCTGGGGAAGTGATGGAGCTGTCACACTTGCTGCACGGGTGAGAGCCCTAGGCCCTCTGTCAACATCATGCTGCTCTCCGGATCCTTTTCATGCCTATACCCCATGGGCCATCCCTGGTTCCCAAGGGCTGGACAAATAATTAGTTTTCCCAACACAGAAATGGAGTGCGCAATCACTCTCCTGCAATAAACTCTCATCACCACCATTCAACTGTGAGTCTGCTGTCAGAAGATTGGTTTACACCCAATGAAACAAGACAAAAGTGATAGATTGCGATGCATTAATTAGCTAACTGGAGAGTGAAAGTTGAGCAAAATTGATAAGTTGAATTTAAGTTGAGTGAGATGGCCAGGCTTGCACACATTTAATTACATATGTTGGTATATGCTTTTAAAAATGTTCCTATGTAAAGGGACAATTTAGGTCCCTTTTGACTGAATGTTCATTCAGTGGAGGTGAATAAAGCTACCAGCTTTTTTAAATACATTCTCTGAATTTCCTTTCACTTTTACTTTGGGGTTTCCTAGGAAACTGTTGATCAGAGGCAGTAATACCACCTTTATTAGTCATTATGGAAATGTTGATTAAAACCACAATGGGATACCACAACACTCCGTCAGAATGACTAAAATAAATCTCTGATCATCACCAAGTGCTGCTGAAGATGTGGAACAACTAAAACCCATATACTCTGCTAGTGGGAATATCAATTATTATACTAGTTTGGGAAATTGGCAGTACCTACTAAAAATGAACATAAACGTCACATATAAGTAATTGTATATATCACAGAAATGTGGACATACCTACCCCAACAGATATGTATGATGATGTATGAGTGACAAACTGTCCATGATGGAATAGTAAAAAGCAATGAAAAATTACTGCTATACATAGAAATCTCACATAAATAATATTGAGAATAGGCCACATAACAAAACAAGTACATTATTATTCCAATCATATAAAACAAAAAAAGTGAAACAATGCATAGTATAAGACTTCAGAAAATTGTTTAGCATAGGTAAAAAGATTGGGATTCAGAACTTCGAAAGGAAAAAGCATTTTCAATTTTGTTGGTTATGTTTATTTTCTAAACATAGGTGGCCATGTTTTGTTGACTTGTGAAAATTCATTGAGCTGTTCATTTGTGTGTTTGTTTTTTTGTGTGTGTACTGTTCTTAATTATATTTCAATAACAGTCTTTAATTAACCAATAATATGTCATTATTTTATATGTCAGAACACATAAATGAGCTTAAAATTGAAAAAATAAAAACTCAATTATTGTGCTAGTGCATTACTTTCAATTATTTTTTTTTCTGTGTATATTTAAACATGGACAATCACTCAGCATTGACAGTTTTTCTAGGTTAACACAAATTACCAAAATCGTTTAAGGAAAAAAAACCAAAACAGAATAGACCAACTTTCTATAGTTTAGAAACATGAAGCATTATAATAAAAAAAAAACTATCAGAAAATAATAATATTTTGTCTCAGTTTACCTTTAGATTTTCCTAACCTTTAACGAATTAATGAATAGGAAATTTCCAAGCAATATAAAAAATTCTCAGATTTTAGAAAATAAATTCTAGAGTCATAAAGCCCTTTTCATTTCCTTTCTGAGCAAGATCCCCTGCCCTTTGTGATTCTTTAATTAGTGCTTGTCTTTTATTTATCCTTTTTCTTTTTTTTTTATGAACAATTATCCACATGTTTGATTCTTGTTTTCCACATTGGTCATTTCCTCTCACTCATCACTTTCACTGATTGTCTGTGACCTCTACATTCTAGGAGTGTCTTCAGTTTGTTTTTCTACAAATCTGATTGTATTATCTGTTACCTTCAGAGGCAGTTTTATTCTTCTGTTACTTTTTCTGTTTCCTTTCAGTCTTTTACATTTAAATTTTTTCAACCTCTAGGGCTTTTATTTCTAAGTCAAACAATGTATATGTAAAGATAACAATTTTTTTTGAAGATTTTCTTTTCTGGTTTCTGTATTAACTCATTGTTCCACATACATTTTACCTTGGAGTAAAGTAATCCATGTCAAGTAATCCTTATCCAAATCACGTTTGGCTTTGATAGTGTGGTTGTTATTGTTTGTTTACTGATCTGAAAACATGGTAAAATCTATTGAAGGGTAGTGCATTTCAAAAGACAAGTCAGCTGCATAGTATTCCATGGTGTAAATGTACCACAGCTTTTTATCCACTCATCTACTGATGGGCACTTGGGCTGTTTCCAGGCCTTAGCTATTGTAAATAATGCTGCTGTGAACATAGTGGGGTAGGGGGGAAATGTATTCTTTCTGGTTGGGGTTTCAGGATTCTTAGGATATATTCCTAGAAGTGGGATCATGTGTACATGATCTCACTTATACGTGGAATCTAATTAACAAAATAAACTGATGAATAAAATAGAATCAGAGACATGGATACATGGAACATTCTGATGAATCTCAGAGGAAAGGAGGGAGAAGAGGAGGAGGCAGGAAGAGATTAACCAAAGAACTTACATGCATACTAGAGTCCCAGTGCATGAAATTCATGCATGGGTAGGGTCCCTAGGCCTGGCCAGCAATCAGGGCCGATTGAGGCCTTCTGGCTGCTGGCTGGGGCCTCCCTACCCCAGCTGCCAGCTGCTGGCCAGGGCCTTCCTTCATTCCATGCTGCCCCCTAGTGGTCAGCACACATCATAGCAAGCGATCAAACTTTCCATCTCCTGGTAGAACTCCCAAGGGGACACTTTGCATATTAGCCTTTTATATGTATAGATATGCACTGACCATGGACATAGATAACAGGATGGTGAAGACCTGGAGCAAGGGGGAACCTGGTGGAAGAGAGCAATGCGGGGAAGGGGGCAAACAATACTCTCAACAATAAAGATAAAAAAGACATGTCAGGTGACTGACCCTTAGCCCTTGGTCATACTGATAACTTGGTTGTTAGCAAAGAGCATCCAAGCTTCACAGTTAAAGAATGGCTTGTGTAAACCTCGGGCACTAATTCCAATGAGTAATAGGCATTCAAATAAAGCATCTCTGCTATAATGTTGATGGACCATCTTTTTTTCCCCATTTCTGGTCTTCTGACCCTGATCTGACAGAGCAGCAATTGTCAACCTTTTTTGACTCATGGCACACACAATTTAATTACTAAAATTTTGTGGCGCACTAAAAATATATTTTCTATCGATCTGACAACATTTTTTTATTTAGTCACACCAGATGGCTATTGTTGTGTTGCTTGTTATAATTTTTTAATTTGACAATATAAGGGAAAAGAGGTCAGTGACCTTGACTAAACAGGTAGGTATTGCATGTTTCAAAAATTCTTGCATAACACAACCTGAAAATAGTTGTGATAGAGTATTGTTACAGAGAGAGAGAGAGAGAGAGAGAGAGAGAGAGAGAGAGAGAGAGAGAGAATAATTCCCAGTTCCTATTATCCCCTTCCCAAGAATGATTATTGGGACTTTCTCTCTCATTGGTGTCATGCATTTCCCTAAGTTCTTCCTTCCTCTCTGCTCTTTTCAGTGGAGGAGAAATATGAAGGCACTGACTAAAGAGGGTCGCCCAGATATGACTGCCTAACTTTCTGAGTCATACAAATCTTGGATCTGTGAGTCAAGGGGCAGAAAGTAAGTGAGGAACACAGAAACTCTGTATATTATTTAAAGCCATGGATTTGCCCTACTTCAGATTGTGAATTTCAATTTAGCAATGTGGAGTCTTCACAGAAGCTAATAATAGATTGGCTGAAAGACTCAGTTTTGAATGTTGTCATAAATTTTCATCTTTCTCTGTGCCCTTACAGCCACTTTAAGCTGCTTCAAGCACTAAGAGAGTAGAACTTTAAAACAACAAGAACTATTCCTGACATTTTATACTATAATTTAAAAAAACCCTATAAGCATCATTTGGAGAAAAAATGAATCTTCCCATAATATTTACTCACAACCAAAAGTTATTCCTGAACATTGGTGCAATATTACTTTGACAGAGATGGTAAAGAAGCTATTAATAAAATAGCACTTGTAAATACTTGGATCCATTTCATCAGTAGATCTTAGAAACCCACAAAACTATCTCACAATGTAAATTTTCATTGCTAACTCAATGTGCATTTTACTTTGCACCAAAAGCACTGCAATTTTCTTTGGTAGTTTTTGAAAATAAGTTACATTATTTTCAGGTCCCTTCAGTGAGGTGGTTCGATGAGTTCATTTTCATTTCATAACTGGCCAAAATCCAATTTTATCGCTTAGAATAATGTGAGGCCCATATTCTGTTCTGGGGAACCGACAAGGCTCAGACTCCGAAATATAACCTAACTACTCTTTTAAAAAAATAAACAAAATAAAAAGAGGAAAGAAGAAAAACCTATCTTGAGAAAGTCTTTCAATACTACATCACATATCACAGAATTTAATTATTGATTTCTTACACATAACTTTAAAAGAAATCATTTCCAAAAGCTTCCCACTGTTTTTTCACTATTTTCATGCCATTGGTTTCATATAACTCTTTGAAAATGTCTGGCCATTGTCAATTTTCTTGCCCTTGTTCCATGTGAACAATTTGGAATTCGATCTTCTTGTCCCCTGGACCATGAACCAGATTTCTGGCTGGATGTTGAGGTGGTATAGAGTAAATTGAAACCATCTGGACTAGAGATCGAAGGTCTGGGCTTACGTGCTGGATCTGCCTCATACAGGGTGTGCAAAAGTAGGTTTACAGTCGTGAGTAGGTGAAACACAGAGTTTATTCATGTATTTTTATTTATTTACTATTGTACTATTTTCCATATGAACAATTGTAAACCTAGTTTAGTCCCACCCAGCATTAGTTCTATCAGTGCTATGCAGTTTACTGTCTAGTCTATAGGCTGGTGTCACTGTGCAGATGCTAACTGGGAGGGGTATAGGAACTCAGAGAAAGCATTAGAAACTTTCAGACCCATTTCATAGAATAATTATATACCTGTAGAATAATAGAAAATAATAAAAATGTAGAATTGTGTCTTTGGTGTCTGCTTTTTAATCATTTTATTTCTCTAGTAAGTAATTTTTAGTCATTCTACAAAAACATTGTCTGCAATGGATTAAAAATACACTGACACTTAACCACAGTCTGAGAAGCACTGAGCTCCAAGACATCCAGTGGTCTAATTAACCTCTGGGACCTTAATTTCTCCATCTGTAAAATAGAAGTAACGTTCCCTACCTTGTTTTCCACAACAAGTATGTGAATCCTAAATAAAAGCAATTATTCATAACTTATTTGCAAACTATAACACCTCATATAAAATATAATTATACTCTAAGTAGCAATCATTTGGAAAATAGCATGGCATCTCAGCTAAAAAGAAAAAAGTTTGTCATTTTCAGATATCCAATAAAAGTTTGCTGACTTTATGAATAAATATAAGAACAGAAACTCTGCCACCAGACACACCTGTCTCAGAGAGCAGTGTGCGATTTAAAGCAAGTCCAATAATCTGTCAATAGCAGTTTTTTCATCTGTAAAATGAGAGTAAAAATAGCTTCTACCTCTAAGGGTTGTATTCCATAAAATAATGCATTAAAGTGTTTAGCATTTAATACTTGGCTTTTAGAAAGTATTCAGTAAACAGTAGAAAAATATCTTTAAACTCTTTTTCTATGCTAAGGAAACTACTCGATTCTTTATATGCAATATTTTAGTTCTTAGGAAAACCTAACAAGATAATTATTATAATCTCCATTTTAAAATAAAGAAAGTAAGACTCAAAGAATTAAGCAACTTTCACAAGGTCAAATAGCAACTTTAAACCCATGACTGTCTAGAACAGATTGGTGGCTTTTCCCAAAGAGTACCAACTCCCCAAGGTCTTCCAAGTAATGACCATGAATTTCATAGGCACTGTCCTTTGAGAAGCACTCCCATTTTTGTTTATAAATTCTGAGAATTGTCACATGGAAAAAGATAACAACAGATTTAATGACATAGAAAAAGATACCGATGCATTACTTTTTCCACTTACCAGTTTGACTTGTTGGGGTCCTCATGCTGATGGTGGCCACTTTCAGTGTTTCACTCTGGGCCTCTTCGCATGACACTGTTTTGAAGCTGCAAAAACATATAAAAAAAGAAAAATGATGCTTGCTTCTATAAGGAAAAGGAATTCTAGGGACAAAATAGGCCAGTTTAGGGACTAAAGAGGGGAAGAATACATAGGTGAGGCTTGGACCCACCACAAGGCATACAGTCACAGAGGATAAAGAAAAGTCACAGAGAACTGGTAAGAAGGAAAGACACTTTCACAGAGGATAGAGAAATATCGATATATGCCGGAAAGAGGAAAACATATTTTCACCAGAGATAGAGGAATGTTCCAAGATAAGGGGGAGAAAAAAGAAGGGGGTGTCCCATGAGTTTTGGAATTTGAAACTGATATTCTACAAAAGTGTGACCAATTAGGAGAGCACAGGGTCATCGAATGGGAAAGGGGTCCAATTAGAAGGGAGCATGAAGAGACAAAGAGCTACAGCTTATATAAACCTGAGACAAAGGGACACAACACAGATTTTTAGATTTTAGATTTTTTTGGATTTAGTTTTTTTTTCCCCCCATTAGAGTAAGAGAAAGCAGGCTTTTCCCATTTGGGAGCCCCTCTCAGAGGGTCCCTTTTTGGGACACACATGCCCAGATGTAGTTTGTATATGCTTCCAATAAACTTCTACATTTTTATTAAAGAAATCTGTTAGTCCATGAATCTATTCCTCAAACTTCATGAGGACAAAAACCCACAAGAAGAAATGCCTGCACCCCAAACCCCACGTTTCAGAAGGATCTCTATATTAATGACCACAACAATAATAATTCAAGTTTACATATAGCACCAGCTTTATAAAGCTCTTTGAAAAACCAATCTGGATTAACCAACTTCACATATTTGGGTTTTGCATCTTGAAAGGAAGTACATTGTCATGTTTATCTTAAAATTCTTAGAACATGACAAGGTAACTATCACCCAGGCATTTACTAAATTACATTCTTTTTCATTAAATAAATGAATGAATGAATTCATGTTCAAATATATCCATATATTTAAAGATTTTCAACCCTCGAATCCAGAAGGCAAAATGGTATTTTTTTTTTTTTTTTTATTGTGGAGGAAAAAAAAGGCCACATGCTAACCTGACTAGCAAACTCAAAGACCTAAAGTAACCACAAAGGATGGTCTGAAATTGAAACTTCAATGAAAAGCTGTTTATAGTGGGTAGTCATGTCCTAAGCCAGGATCTTTCCTATTGTCTTTTTGCATCTAAAATAACTTGCCTGTGAAATGTCAGGGTAACTTGTAACTTCTCTTTTTCTGGACCCCTTAGGGCAAAACCAAATGTGCCTGGGCACCAGTACAGAGACCTTAAATCCCTTCATTGTTATTGTTATCATGTTAATTGTTGACTGTTAACTATCCTGTACTCACCTGGGCAAAAGAAGTATGTGTCTATCATTTTACTTTTTATCCAATCCCAGAGGTTCCCCCATCTTTGCTTTCTCTGCCTCCCTAATCTATCACCAATAGATTTTATGTAACCCACTTACTTCTCCTCCTTTGATTGTAGTGTTTAAAAAGAAGGTGAAAGACTCCGGAGCATTATCCCAATATGCTGAGATTCTGCTTCCTGGCAATTGTCTACAGTTTGGCTCAAATAAAGTCACAAAAATTCTTTACATGTTTTTATGTTAACATTATAATACTGTTTGCAGAGAAGGAGAAAACAGGCTTGAAAGAGGAAATATTTTTGCTGTGTCTAAACCTGCCTTTTCAAAGGTTAAAATTCCACAATGATGTAACAGACAAGCCATAGATTAGTTCCTTGTAGTCTCAGTATTTCATAATTACATGAATCTGAAAATGTGTTTATCAAAAATAGTCATGGTCTATTTATACAGGAAAATTTAAATGCAATCAATTAAAAGCTTGAATTACTGTTGAAGTTATTTTAATGTTGAAAATGGGAAATGAAACATTCTTTTTAGAATTACAATATGACTTTTCCATTGTCATGAGGATCCTTTTCCTTCTAATGTTAATTCCCAACTCAACCCCAGCCATCCACTGCAATGCCCCCAAAGAAGAGAAGGATAAAAGAGAGAGAAAAATAAGTTAACACAAAAACAATAAAAGCTATTCTAGGATTGTTTTCATTAACTCAGAATAAGTGTAATAAAGTGAAATACTTTCTTGTTTTTCTTTTTTTATTGAGATATATATTTTAACATTGTGCAAATTTAAGATGTACAACATGTTAATTTAACACTAATGCATTCTTCAAATAACGATAATGCCAACCACATTCCTTTGAACCTCAAATTTATATACCAGATTATCTCCCTGACATTGCTATTTCTGTGACCAATGATAATACTAATAATTATTATTTTGTTGCCAACAGTATCAGAAACTGTTCTTATCATCTTATAGACATTACCTAAATTAATATTTATATCAATCCCTGTAAGGTAGGTATTACTAACCTCTCTATTTTTAAAGATGAGAAAACAGTTTAAGTAAATAATTCAAGATTCAGTGCTACTAGTCAAAAGAATAAGATCTGAAATTTTCCCTGAACCCATTCTGTTCATCTCCAAGGTATCTACTACCTTTCAAACTTAATCCAAACTAGAACCCTTGATTGTCCCCATATACCTTTCTAGGTCTTTCACTTCCTAGGGAATTGACCCATTGGCTTTGTACTCAAAGGCAGAAATGCGAGGCTCTTCCTTTTCCGTAATTATGTGGCCAATTAGCTAGAATCCATGAAGCTCTCTCCTTTCACCAGTTCATCATCTGCCTTGGAGAATACAGCAAAAGCCTTCTTCTGCCTATTCTCACTGGTCCCACTCAGGACCTCTTCTATAATCCATTGCTCACATTCTAGCCAGGGTAGACTTTTTATAGCATAGATCATTTTACTCTCCTGATTAACATTTTTCAATGGCTTTCTATTGCACTTAGAACTATCTAATTTTCTTATCACGCCCTATACACTATGACATGAGCTGGCTACAACCTACCTATGAAATGCTATCTTACACAGTTTTCTCTCATTTTTATTGACTTCTACATATTCTTTCTCTAATAAACCATGGTCTTCAGCATCTAAGGACTTTGCTTTTTAGAAAATCAAAACCTGGAATGCTCTGCATTGTATCCTTTTCATGCCTTAGGTCTCAGTTCAAACGTCACTTTCTCAAAGAGGTTTTTCCCTAATCCTCAAGGTGTCCCCTAAAATATTTAAAACGTATTTGTCAATTATCTCTCTTCCTGGAATGTGGGATCCATGGATAGGGACCAAGCTACTAATAAGTAGCACTTAAGGTTTTCTGTTTTATGAATATATGAGTAAATTAATATATATTAAAGTATATTCTAACTAATTATTCTTCTTTGTTTATATTCATTCCCAGAAGAAAGACAAGAGAATCTTGGATTTAAAGAATCAGCAAAGAGAATACCAACCAGTTCTTTTGAGATATTACAGCAATTTTCATTAGGAAAATATATATTTTCTTTATTTATATTTTTTCTTAAGAAGTGCAGTAAAGACTGTAACGGTACCCTTCTGGCTCTTTGAGGAGCACCATAGCAGTCCACAAGAACAAGCATCTTAGGAAAAATGACAAAAAGGGAGCCAAAAGAAAGTGGTTGGCCCGTAGTTTAGGGAATATTAGTGTGATATGAAGGCACTAGCTAGGTTCAATATAAGGAATATTGGAAAAACACTAGTCACCACAACTCAAGGAAACAAAATTGCATCTGATGGTCTTAAAAATCAAAGGTCATGATTTTTAAGTGAGCCTAGCTGGTCTGCAGACTGAGGAAAATACATTTAGAAAATTCAAGCTAACTCCTTAGGATATTTAGGGCAAAACTGCCTAATGTCCATGGTCAAGAAATGGCAACCATGATTGCAGCTTATGTTGATGTCAAGGCTACCGATGCTTATTGGTTTCATCTATTCTGTGTTGGTTTTACTAAAAAGTACAACAATCATTTTCAGAAGACCTCTTGTGCTCAGCGTGAACATGCCCACCGAATCTGGAAGATGACGGAAATCATAACGTGAGAGATACAGACAAATGACTTGAAAGAAGTAGTCAATAAATTGACTCCAGGTAGCACTGGAAAAGACATAGAAAAGGCTCGCCAATCTATTTACTCATTCCATAATGTCCTTGTTAAGTAAATTAAAATGCTGAAGAAGCCCACTTTTGAACTGGGAAAACTCATGGAACTGCATGGTGAAGGTCACAGTTGTGGAAAAGCTACTGAGGATGAGACAAGTGCTAAAGTTGAATGTGCTGATAGGTGCCTCCAGTCCAATAATTTGTTTAAAATTCATACTTTTAACGGTGACAAAGAAAAAATCCTATTTGTTAAAGAAAAAAAAAAAAGATCCTAACTGTATGTATTCATTTACATTATTTTTTGAAAGTGTCTCAACTGTAGGTTCTGGCCAAATAGCTCAGTTGGTTGGAGCGTCCTCCTGATATGTTAAGGTTGTGGGTTCGATCCTTGATCAGGAAGCAACCAATAAATGCATAAATAAGAGGAACAATAAATCGATGTTTCTCTCTTTTTTAAATCAATCAATAAAACAATTTAAAAAATATATTTTTATTTATTTCAGAGAGGAAGGGAGAGGAGGAGAGAGATAGAAACATCAATGATGAGAGGGAGTCATTGATTGGCTGCCTCCTGCCAATCAATGACCGAGCCCACAACCCAGGCATGTGCCCTTGACCAGAATGGAACCTGGGACCCTTCGCTCTATTCACTGAGCCAAACTGGCTAGGGAAATAAAAATTTTTGAAAGTGTCCTAGCTGTAACATTTTCAGTATGGCATTCAGTGAGAAATCGATGCTAAACATATACAATTAATTTTGGAGTTGTGCATGAATTTTTGTGAGTTTGCATAGGCCAGAGTCAAATATTTAGAGGTTTTTAAATCACAAGTGTCCTATTGGTAGCTCTGACGAATAGGCCAAAAGGTAAATAGAAGCTTGAATAATTGAGGCACCAGTGTTATATTCAGGGCATACACTTTGGTTTTGTTCACACAAAACAACAACATATATAGACTCTAATAGTCATATAACAACATGTTTTTTTCTTCCTACTGGAATCAATCTGCTACAATATAAGCAATCCTACTCATCTTTGTTTCTGTTTTTTTTGTTTTGTTTGTGTGTGTGTGTGTGTGTGTGTGTGTGTGTGTGTGTGTGTGTGTTTTCCCCATTTAGTTTGGTTTGATTTAAAACATTGACACAGACAACAACTTGGTGATTGTATGGGGGAGGGGTGCAGGTGATAGAGGTTAAAGAGGGGCTAAATGGTGATGAAAAAATACTAGAACAACAATGACAAAATACAAAGGCACATTGAAAAAATATGAAGTGTGTATGAGTTAGATGATATTTATGTGCACATTAATCGAACTGTGGATGTTTGATTGAGTGGGTCTAGGACGAGGCTCAAGAGTCTGTATTTATCACAAGCTTAGGTTATGATGATGGTGCTGATCCACTGACCACACTTGGGTAACAAGAATTAAGATGATAGATAGCAGTTCCAAGTGATTTAAAAATGACATTTGAATATTTCATGGTATGTGTGTTTTGTGCATTTTTCATTTGCAAAATTTTATAACTATTACTAATAAAGGGTTTTTAAACTTACATTTTTCATAAAGGTGCCATTACTTTGAGATCAACAACAGTAAGTAAGCAGTTAGCAAATCTTACACACTTCTGCTTTTATTTATTTTGTAATTTATCAATAATTCAGAATAAATAAACATTTTACCTGCTTTGAAAATAAGTGTGAATCTTGATATCACCTAGTATAGTCTCCTTTTAATTTAATAACACATAACAAAATAAATGAAATATTGGCTTTTTGTCACTGATTAATAAGATTTGAGGTAACTGCTTCTTCAATTTTCCCCTCTATTTCCAATATCTGTTACCTTACAAATTTTAAATTCACACCATCCTAGGGATGTGTGTTTATATAATTTAATAAATGGTATATTATCTCATTAAATTAATAACATTAATGTTAATAATAATGGTAATAATTTTGTGGCACTTACTAATGTCCAGGAACTTCATTACTATGTTAAACATGGGAAAACTGAGATTTAAATTCAGGTATGCTATTATTTTTATAATCAAGAGAAAATTAATATTTTTCTATGATTCAAGTAAATATCTTCCCCGATGGAAGACAGTTTAGGCAGTCGGTGATATTACAGAAGATAACATAAGACAACCTCTATGTTATATATATATTTTAAAGGAAAATATTTACGTCAAAAGAAGTACTATTTTCAAAAGCATAGGAAATATGTAAATTGTATAGTATACCGATTCTAGTCCTTGTTTCCAAAATTCAGCAATGAGTTATTTCATTGCTAAATGTCTCTTAGATTTACTACTGATGGAAATCTGTAAGCATAAGTTTTATCACCTTTAAAAGGATAGAGTAAATATGACTAGATATTGAAAGAAATATAATTTTTAAAATGATGTACCCATTAACAAGGATATGCTTATTTCTGACATTTTCAGCCAAATTTCCAAATAGCAATATATTACATTAACCTCTCTACTAATTACATTAATGGCATGGTCACCCATTGGTCATAAATAATATTGCCATTTCTCCCATAATGACTACCATTACTATAGCATGTCTTAACTACTGGAACTATCACACACACACATGCATATAAGGGAATTTTTTTGAAATTATGACTCTAATACACACTTTGGGAAAAACTTAGCAGAGGTACTTCCAAAACAAACTTTCAACCCACATACTAAATTACTTTTGTCTAGTTTGATAGATTATGTACTGTTTGATTTCATATGAGATTCACTTAAATTTCCAAAGAGTTGAAATTATAATCATTGTAGGTTAATAGTGGTTTCAATTGATTCAGTAAGAAATCAAGAACTTTTAAGAACACAGAAAAGTTACAGTCTCTTTCCGTAGATTCACATCAAAACAAGTTTAACAAAAACAGAGCAGTGTTCTTTCTTATTTCATTATTTCTTTTTTTATATATATCTTATTGATTTTTTACAGAGAGGAAGAGAGAGGGATAGAGAGTTAGAAACATCAATGAGAGAGAAACATCAATCAGCTGCCTCTTGCACACCCCCTACTGGGGATGTGCCAGCAACCAAGGTACATGCCCTTGACCGGAATCGAACCTGGGACCCTTGAGTCCGCAGGCCAACACTCTATCCACTGAGCCAAACCCGTTTCGGCTTATTTCATTATTTCTGAGAGCCAACTTATCGTTTTCTTTGCCTGAATTTCAAATTCATGTTTGGCCACTTTTTTTTTTTTAAAGAAACACTTAAGTGACTCCACAGAATAAGGTATATTAACCCTGAATATGTTTCCAAATCAGTTATTCAGAAAAGTTTATTCTTTTAAAAAGCAGATGGGGAAATGTTCAGGAAATTTCTGGTGAAAGACACAAGCCTGGCCAGGTGACTCAGTTGTTTGGAGCATCAAGCCATATAACAAAGGGTGGCTGGTTCCATTCTGGCTGGGCACATACCTGGATTGCAGATTTAATCCCCTGTTGGGGGCGGGTACTGGAGGCAACTAATCGATGTTTCTCTCTCATCATTAATGTTTCTATCTCTCTCTCCCTTCCTCTCTATCTAAAAATCAATAAAATAAAAACAAAATTAATAAACTTGTCCTTGGATAAGGATTAAAAAAAAAGAAAAGGTAGTAAAGTGTTGGATTGAGAGTACCAGGCCCAGTAGTGGTTTTGAAGATCAGTTCATCATAGTTTGAGAAAGATTTGCTTATGTCAAGATAATTCTATCATCTGGTGGTAGCTACCTTATAGATATATTATGTAAAAGAATTAGAGAGCTTCAAATATTGACTTTGTGATTCAAAACTACAGAGCTACAAAGCATCCAAATCTTATGTTAGCGATATAAGTTTAGGACAGATAGATTAGTTTAATATAAAACAACTTTTCTTAGAAATAAGACTATTTCTCCTTAAACCTATTACCTGCATTTGTCTAGATCTCCATTACATAGAGAACTTGCTGATATTCTATCTCCAAAGCAATGACTATCTTGACAAAGTGCTTTTTAATGTGCTACAGGAATTTTGGAAATAGCTCTTGGATCAAACTAAATGAGTTCCAGGATAAATAAAGAAGCTGAGACACTGCAGGTGGCACTCAGCAAGATATTGGTGTGACAGCTTAGAAGGATGCAGCATGACCCTCTGCAACTGCTGGTTTGTATTGACAGGTCTAATAAAATGAGTTCCATCATGGAACTTGTGTATTCAATGAAATCTGTATTACACATCAATATGAGCTTTGACTGCTGCTTTTGTGAAATGAAAAAAGGAAGATAAACTATCTAGAATGGTAGTTTGCATCACATCAAGACCTCAAAATAACTGTTAAATATGTACTTTCTATTCTAATCAAGGTGAGGAGTGAAAGAATATTCATATTATATATGTTGCCCCACTGTGAACATTATATTCAATACACTGAAACACGGCTTTATTCTAAAACCTCTGGCACATTTTATGGTTTGATTTATTTTCTAACACTTTCAAAGCTGTAGTGCATTGAATTACACTTGTTTCATATAAGCCAACTTGAATATCTACTGTTAACCTAAAAAAATTGGGAGACAAGGCTTTATTTTAAATATATTCCACTCCCCTCATGTAGACCAATGCAGATAGCATCCTAAAGAACTATATTGTTTCACTGCTTCAAGAAAAGCTTCTGATCTGGTGACTTATGCAGAAAGGAAGAGGGCCACCTCATGATGATGGGCTATGCTCCATCCACAGGGTGGCGATTAATCCAGGGATCCAGTGTTAGCGGTGGCTTCTAATAGCATGTTCTTTCCTAAAATGCTCTTTACCTGAGCGAGGTGAAAGAATTGCTGAACGAGATTTGGTTGTCGTCCATTTGGGTATGGCTCAGTGACAGATAATCATGCAATTTTTAATTCACAGGTGACTCAGGCCATTCAAGCTATCTCTCACTCAATATGGTGGCTTTTGTTGACCAGGGGCCAACACTACAGCTCCCTTGGCATCAACAAGAGAGCTGACACAACAACTCCAGCTGCTGGAGAAGTTTGTTTATATACAGTGGAAACCAATTCCTCTACTTGTCACACATCTGTCCAAGTTTTCCCTCTGGAACTACTCAGAAAATATGGGCTCCTAGTTTCACATGGCAGCTCCTCAAGTAATCGGATGGAGCTCTCAACTCCCTCCAGGGATGTGGGGCATCTTTCAGACTCAACATCACCACTTTCTTGAACATAAAATGACAGATACATTCCTCTCATGGCATGTTTCCAAACATTTCACTATTCTGGTCATCTTATTTTGGATACACTTTAATTTGTCAATATCTCCTTTAAAAATATATTGACTATTTTATAATATTGTTACAACTTCTAAAATAAATGGAAAACCCTGATAATAAGCATACATTTTTCTTGTTTGTGAAAAGTGATGAGACTTAAATGTAAAAAAAATAAAATAAAATAAGTCCACTTCTAAAAATTGGACAAAGGAAGAACTAACCATAAGAATATTAATGGATTAAAAATTCAACTCTAAACTTAGTGGCATTACAGAGTGGTATCTGAGAAAGCGTTGTCTAGAGTGTGTTGTCTAGAGTGTGTTGTCTGCAACACAAAGACAACACTTTAATCAGCTGGCTGCATTGTCTTTTAAAACTAAAAAACATTGGACACTCTAAGAGGGATGAAAAGAACATCTGTCAGAGAAGGAACCTGGGTCATGACTCTCCCCTCAGCCAGCTGAGTGACCTTAAACAAGTCACTAATACCTGTGGCTACTTTCAGTTTTCTCCTTATTGCGATGGTGATTTTACATGCAGACTTGAGTAGATCATGTGCTCATGTGAACTATCATTTGCCCATGTAAGAGATTTTAATATTTTAAAACTAGATGTTTGTCAGGACTTCCATCTTTGATTATGATTTAGCCCAGATTTAAATAGTTTTACCTTCAATAAAATCTGAGAAAATGCTATGCCAGTTCCCAAGTCTTTGCATTCACTTGTTGGTTTACCCAGCAACTTAGCTTTGTGCAAAATATGAGCATGGCATAGTGTTTGGTGATGTGAGTGAAACAAAGGGATATAATTATAGATCTTTCCCTTGGAGAACTTAGAGTCTAGTTAGATAAATAAGATACTACATTTCAAAGCAGTAAAATATGAGGGTCAAATGTCAATTACAAATGATAATGGAATTCAGGAAAGTGAAAGATCATCATAGCCTAGGGAGATGGGAAATACTTCATGAAGGAGATGGAAGAAGGCAGGGCAGTGGATGAGGTAGGGTTTTGATATCTGGGATAAGGGAGTATTTGTATACTTATCAAAGTGATCAACTTTTAGATAAAGAGCCCTCTATTGTTCTAGAAACAATGCAGCTACTGCATATAGAACTCTGAAGCACATAATCACTGGATAAGCATCAAAACATAAACAGGATTTTAGCAACCCTTGTACACACAACATCCCACCCTGTTTAGTTAACAGGATATAACAAGAACCCGGAGGTTTTACCACCTCTGTGGGTCCTGTCCAACATTGTAAGTATGAATGTCAGGAGATTTGAGAATAGGAGAAACCCTGATATCTACTTTTGTGGTATAAAATATATAGTCAGGATTTAAAATAAGTTTGTTGCCAAATCATTGTTCTCACCAAGTGGTATGACAGAGGTTTCATGACAGTAATTATGGGGCCAAGTGACAATATTCTTTTTTGACTACTTTTTTGTGACAGGAGCAAAGTCAGGAGCCTTCAGAATCAATCAATTCTAGTTGGTCTGGAAAGACATGAAGTTAATATGGATGAGGAGAGCTGAGGATATGCTTCTGATGCTGATTAGGAATCCAGCCCAATTGAACCATTTCCAACAATCTGCTTGAGGGCAGCTCTAGTTGTTTTTCAGCCAAACAATCTTTTTAAGAAAACAGGCACAGTGGTGACAAATAAAATATTCCGTGAACCAATTTCTTACACTCAAGTGATGTAACTATAGACCTGTTATAAGAAAGAGAGTCTGGAAATTTGTGTGTCATGAATGGCTGATGCAAAGTAATAGGTGCTCAGTAAATATTTATTGAGTAGTTGACTTTGATACAAAGGTAGAATTGTTTGTTTTGTATCCTTTGGAGAAGAGCTATATATATTACAATCAAGAAATTATCCCTGGAAATTTCCTCTAAGCCCTTTTTTCCCAAAAGAAAACACATATACATACATAGGCATGTGTATGATGTGTATGTCTGCTCATGTGTGAGTGTGTGTGTATGTGTGTGTGTGTGTGAGTGCATGTGTGTCTGAGAGAGAGAGAGAGACTAATACCATTCCTTAGTATTCCCTCATGCAAAGGGAAATTTTTCTTCTTTTATTCTCAACTATTTGCTGGCCATATCAGGTCTGCAAACAAATCCATATCATAAAAGGCCTGTGGTTGTGACGTTGTTATGGCGTCACGATCAAACCAGCAGCGGATCTCGTGGCAGGCGGGGCAGGGCGCAAGCTACTCATGGAGGAGAGCAACAAGCAGCGGAGGGTGGGGCACAAGCTTTGAGTGGTGATAGGCGGGGCGGCAAGCTGAGGCAAGCGGAAGGGAGTTACTCCTGCACGATTTCATGTGCGCTGGGCCTCTAGTATACTTATAATGTCACAAAAGCAACTTTGGCTGATTCTCCTTTGACCTGTTTAACAAAACCCCAAGTTCCAAGGAATAAAATGCTAAATATAATTTTTTAAAGAATAATGTAAAAAAATAATCTGTGGGCAGGAGACTGTGCCTATAGTCATTCCGTGAGGAGTTGGAGCATAAAGCCAGACTCCATTTTGTGAGGTGCTAGTATTCCCTGCATGAAGGGTACCAACTTAGCTGAGAAAAAGAGAGAATCCATTCCACACATGCTCAGGGCCAAGCAGAGGCAGGAGCAGTTCCAGAGGAGGGTGACATCAGTCAACATAATAAGAAGGTAAAGGGTGGACATGTCAGCAGAACGTACGGTGAGCTACAGAAAGTGGAGTTCTGCCTTGGGAACGAGCTTTGTTTCCTCCTCCCTGCCTTTCCAACAAGCAGGCTGTCTTCTAAGAGCCCACAGAACACTGGAATCTTTTGATAAGTGTTCTTTTGTTCTGCTTCTCCCACCACAACTATGCATTTAGGGAATGCAGTATAGAATTAGTGGCACCAACTAATTACCATCAGGTATTCCTGGAATATAGGTAACGTGGTTTGGCATAAGTCAATCCTATTTGAAGATGGCTGATATTATTATTTTAGAAGCCACTAATTAAAGTTTGGGTCATATGTATGATAATTATTATACAGAAAATTTTAAGGAAATTTGTCTAAAATATTTGAAAAACAAATTTATGAGAGCTAATTCAATATAATCAATTCTCCAATGAAGCACCCCTGCTCTTTCTCAACTCCCTTAAAATTTGCAGAAAATATCAAATTGCCCAGCAAAAGTTCAAGTAAAGTGTATACAAATATCCATGATACTAGTAACCCAGTGCACGAAATTCATGCACATTAAAAGGGACTAAATTAGAGGAAATATTTTAATATTGCTATTTGCCCTTTATAATAGAAGTGTCAGAGATGAAAGAACATTAGTAAAATGTATATGAAAATCTTCCTCCTGTCAGAGTCTGCGGTGTGCCACGGGAACCAGAGTCAAGTCCCTGCCCACTCACGTGCGCCTCGAAATCGTGCGAGACCCAGACCCGGCCGGCCACACCTCCGTCAAGACCCGCCGGGTGGGGGGCATGGCCTCAGGTGCCCCTGTCAAGCCCCACCAGGCGGGGGGCACAGCCACAGGTCCCCTGGCCCAGTGCCAGGGCAGGGTGCACAGCCTGAGGTCCCCTGGCCTGGGATGGGGCAGAGGGCATGCCTTGAGGTCCCTGTAATGCTGTGCTGTGCGGGGGTTGTGGCCTGAGGTCCCCTGTCAAGCCCCGCCAGGTGAGGGGTGTGCCCTGATTTCCCCCGTCAAGCCCTGCTGGGTGAGGGGCATGGCCTGAGGTCCCCCAGCGCCGGGGCGTGGGACATGACCTAGAAGTCCCCTGTCAAGCCCCACCAGGTGGCAAGGAGGGGCTCAGCCTCAAGTCCTCTGCCCTGGCCCAGTGCCATGCAGCCTCAGGTCCCTGCTGTTTGCTCATTAAGGCTCCTTACAGGAACTCAGCCTCCACTGTGGGCACAGCCATCTTGTTACAGCATGACGGTCAATTTGCTTATTCCCTCTTTATTAGATAGGATACCCACAAGAAAGATAAATATAAGCAGCAGCATAAATCTTAATCTTTTCTGTACTGTGAAAACTCAGGTCTGGGGATGCAGTTAGCTGTGCTCAGATTTGATCCTAATTTACTAGTATTGTTGATGTGGCATACATGTTAAATACTGCTGCTGCAGCCATTAACTCAAACTCGTTAATTAGGGAGAGAAATGATGTACAATTTTTTTCTGCTTAATTTACCGAGATGTTCTCAGTCAATACAGGTTAGCTATTTGATGTGGTTTCTCATCTGTTAAAATAACCCAAAGTGTAAAAACAAAAAAACTAAACAAAAGAGTCCTGGCTAGCGTGGCTCAGTAGATTGAGTGTGGTCCAGTGAACTGAAAAGTCGCTGGGTCCCTGGTCGGGGAGTGTACAGGAGGCAACTGATGGATATTTCTCTCTCTCTCTCTCCCATCTTCTTTCCTCTTTCTTTAAAATCAATAAAAAATATATTTTAAAAATAAACAAAACAAAGAAAAATTGGCTATTACTTCTAAATATCCAAAGTACACTCAAACATATGGTCTGAAATTTATGCTCTTAAAGCATGGCTCTGAAATATCTCTTTTGCATACCTATACATTCTCTTCACCAAGTCAAACAACATCCTTTCGTTCAGGTAAAACTTCCTTCTACCTTTGCCTAGGGGAAGGTAGTTTTTGAGTAGTGTAAAGCTATATGAGACATGAGGGTGAGAACTATAGGTGCTGAAATATCAGTATGAACTCTTGAGGTTTTGTGCTTTTAAAATTTAACAAATAATACCATACACATAAAGAAATATTTTTGGACTAAGAATTCTGATCAATGGCCAATATAAAATCTGTATCTTAAAGATTCACACCTTGATGATTTTCACAAGGGTGGAGAGAAATTGAATTATCAAACGACCTTGGTTTGTATAAATTAGTTCAACTTTCTTGAAGGACAATATTCTAGGATCTACCAAAGCTACCAGGTTATTGCTCATAATCTACAGTCTAATAATTCTACTTCAAGAAAATCATTCTATAGACATGCCTCTCATGTATATTAAAAAATGTCTAGTTTATAGGTACCAAACTTATGGGCTGGGTGGTAGAGAACATTTTATGAACTTACCCCAATGTCAAGGAAAGTAAAGCCCAAAATTAATGAATGGGACTATATCTAACTGAAGAGCTTCTGCACAGTAAAATAAATGGTAAACAAAACAAACAGCAGCCAACCAGATGGAAGATGATATTTGTAAACAGTAGCTCTGACAGAGATTTAATTTCCAGAATATATAAAGAACTAGTAAAACTCAACACCAAACAAATAAACAATCCAACCAAAAAGTGGGCAGAGGACCTGAAAATACACCTCTTCCAAGAAGACATACAGCCAATAGATATATGAAAAGTTGTTCAACCTCACTGGCAATCAGGGAAATGCAAATTAAAACTACAATGAGATGCCACCTTACCCCTGTTATTGTGGCCATCATCAACAAGACAAGCAACAACAAGTGTTGGAGAGGTTGAAGAGAAAAGGGAACCCTCATTCACTGCTGGTGGGAATGTAGGCTGGTACAACCACTATGGAAAACAGTCTGGCGATTCCTCAAAAAATTAAAAATAGAGCTACCATGCGACCTAATAACTCCACTTCTGGGTATATACCCAAAAAACTTGAAATCATTTATACACAAAGATACATGCACCCCTATGTTCATTGCAGCATTATTCACAGTGGCCAAGAGTTGGAAACAGCCAAAGTGCCCTACCATAGAGGACTGGATAAAGACGATGTGGTATACACTGTATATACAATGGAGTACTATATGGCCATAAGAAAGGATGAAATAGCATAATTTACAACAACATGGATGGACCTAAAGAACATTATGAGAAGTAAAATAAGTCAAACAGAAAAAGCTAATAACTATATGGTTTCACTCATATGTGGGATATAAAATTGAAACATATGTACACAAACAGCAGTGTGGTGGTTGTCAGAGGGAGGGGATGGGGGAAGAAGGAGGTCCTAATGTGAGGTGACAGGAGAAGATTTGACTTTGGGTGGTGGGCACATGGTCCTATATACAGATTTTGTAAATTAGTAGTCCACACATGAAACCTATATGTTCATGGTGAGTAATGTCACCCCAATAAAATTTTTAAAAAAGAAAAAAAGCCTTACATATAAAACAAACAAACAAACAAACAAACAAATAAACAAACACAGATTTATTTTAAAAATCCTTACCCAAGGACATACTTAGAGGAAGGGATAGAGAGAGAGAGAGAGATATTGACCTACTGCATTGGTGGGTTAACCCACTGCACTGGTCTAGCTACAAATAATGAAAAACCCAAACAACTCTGACAGATAGGGACTTATTTTTCTCAAATCCCTTGGCTGGTTGAAACGCTCAAAGATGGATGTCTTTAAAGATAAGCAGCCCCTGTCCTCCTGATCCATAGTTCCTACGTTGTGGTCTTGTCCTGTTATATTTTCAAGCAATAATTTGCATTTCCAGACAGCCAGAACAAGAAGTATCAAAAGGTAAAAGAAAAGGGTCTTCTCTCTATGAGGTTTTATGATTGTTGGTATTTTCACCTACATTGTTTGTTTGTTTGTTTGTTTTTTTTCACCAGAATGTAATACATGGTCATCTTTCTTTGCAAGGGGACCCAGGGAAGGAAGTATTTTTGGTTGACACATTGCATTTAAAATCAATATTGGACATCAGCTAGCAAAGATGACAAGTGAGAATGGATATTGGCTAGGGGGAGAGAGAGAGAGAGAGAGAGAGGCATCGATGTGAGAGAGAAACACCTATCAGTTGCCTTCCCTATGTGCCCCAACCAGGAATTGAACTGGCGACTTTTCAGTGCATGGGATGAAACTCAACCAACTGAGCCATTCTGGCCAGGCAGGAATTTCCTACACAGAGCTGCATTCCATTAGGTGCTAGTGCCTCACATGTGCCAGTGAGAATAGGTGGGATTGGGGACCATGTCTGATCAATCTTCAAGAACTACCCAGCCTCTCAGTTCTAGTGTCTCAGGAGGAAAACTCATATTCCAAACAAATAACAGCAACACAGAGCATTGACTTGTACGCTGAGAACTTAAAAGGTTTGTGCTGGCCTGTGGCACATTAAAAAAAAAAATCCAAAATTACTGTAAATTAGGAGTATAATATAAATACTGTCACCATTGTGATAAAGAATATGCTTTTGGCGATCTGGAGCGGCATGATGTAGCTTTGGATTACAATAAAATACCACACAGTCCTGCCAAGCCTAATTTTGTTGTTTTAAAAATCATTTTGGGCGTTCTCCAACATTTTACTAATTCCTGGATTACTGACAGCTGTTAATTATCCCCTCCGTTGGAGATGTGTGGATGGCTTCCACTAAAAAGACCCATAACCATCAGTGAATCTGAATCCCAATCAGCACTTCAGGGCCTGGTAAACACTGCTACCACACAGAATGCTTGGAAAGGTCCTCCACCTTTCCTGGATGGAGAGAAAATAAATGCTAAGCTGCAAAGAACCCCTAAACGAAACAAGCAGCGAACTACCTCAACATTGAGCAATCATCCTAAAAATCATTGTGGCTTCCCTGGTTTTATAAATTCACATAAGTATTAACCCACTACAATGGTTAACGACAAGTAATGAAAAATCCAAGCAACTCTGACAGATAGGGACTTATTTTTCTCAACCCCCTTGGCTGGTTGAAATTGCTCAAAGATAGATGTCTTTAAAGGACATAAGCAGCCCCTGTCCTCCTTATCCATAGTTCCTAAGTTGTGGTCTTGTCCTGCTATCTTTTCAAGCAATGATCTCCATTTCCAGGCAGCCAGAACAAGAAATATCAAAAGGAAAAAGGCAAGGGGGTTCTCTTTAGGAGATTTTGAGTTTGTTAGTATTACCACCTATATATATATTTTTTCACCAGAATATAACACATGGCCATCTTTCTTTGCAAGGGGACCCAGGGAAGGAAGTATTTATGGCTGACACATTGCATTCAAAATCAATATTGGAGTTCTGCTAGTAAAGATGACAAGTGAGAATGGATATTGGCTAGGCATTCAGCTGAGCATACCCCAGCAATCTGATGTAGGTCTGATAATAAATTTTTGGAGGTATATGGGAAATGTATTACCTCCTCTCAACCCCTTCTTGAGACTTCACTAGCCATTTCAGATTAAGTAAATTTAATAATATAAATAGTCTTCATGTGACTTATTTGAAAAATCACTCAACCAACAAATATGTAACAAAAATCTCTTATATGCTAGAATTTTGAATTCATGGGGTAGTCAATTTAGAATGAATTTTAATAGATATTCTGGCTAACCTGGTCAGGTTAGAGAGAAAAGAGAAAACAGACTGAGTTTCTTGATTTGTTTTAAGGTGGGTACAAATACTAATTAATTCTAGATTTTGGTAGAAAAATAAAACTTTTCAAAGTTTAGAAAAGTCTAAGAATTGCCACCATTAAAGAATAGAAACAGGATGAGTAAATTGTAAAACAAAAACAACAACAACAACAACAAAAACAACAGAGCAAAGAACACTCCATACCCTCTGTTAAACCAACAATGCTAAGGAGAGAAAAGAGAAATTAAGTGGGAGCATAACAACTAAAAAAAAAAAATAATCTAAGCTAAGGTACCGAAATAAGTCAAAAGATATCAATGAACACAGTAATGTGAATTTGTTAAGTTTTCCTATTAAAGGCCAAAGACATCAATTTGGGGAAGGAAAGGCAGAAAAATAAAATCTAACTCTCTACCTATGTTCTTTTTGCAAGAGGCAGGCATACCTAAGGAACACACATACACACATCATACATACAGTTGGTACTCATACTAGATAACCCTTGATAATTTATTTATTCCAAATGTATACATCCTGTTTTACAATCCATATTGTTTGTCCATTTCCCTATGGATTTAGAAAGTAGTGGATTTTGAATGCATGAAAATTCACAGAAGAAAAGCAAATTGCCAACAATATACAACTCTGTGAGTAAGAATATAATTAAATTGAGATGCAATAAGAAGACAGGAAGAAAGGGAAGAAGGAAAGAAGAAAGGAAGGAAGGAAGGGAGGGAGGGAGGAAGGAAGAAAGAAAAATGTTAATACTAGTACAATCCTTATTCAACATTTGACTTCCCTCTTGTTATACTATCTTCAAATGACCTCATTCATTCCTCTAGTTTCAACAACTGAAGAGTAAAACAGTATTATTTCCAACCTAGATTTCGCTAATGAAATTCAAGGTTTTTCATCCAAATACTCATTCACTAAAATCTGAGACTGTCCCTAACTAAACTCAGTATGTGGAAATTTGAAAATATATTTTATACATATTTACCACTGAAGCCCCAAAACAAACCCTTCTTAAAGGTATAAAATATTTATTTTAGAGGGCTTAAAAGATTATCTCACACAAATGATACCTGTTATTCAGCATGTTCAGATGGACAAAATATACTTTAAAGTGAGAAATTAATTAAAAGAACTAAAAATGCTACCTAGTTCTTGAATCGTTTATAGTTTTATACAATACAGCAAGTCAATACATGTAGCTATAAAAACAGTCCTTGATACACAAGTATTGCTTTTCAGTGCTATAAAAATGCACTTTGGGGAGAGTAGCACATTATTGTTTAAGTGAAGCTCTTCATTAGAGAGTATGAGAAAATGAGGCATGAAAGGACGATGGAAAAGCCTCCTTAATAGTTCCTGTGCAGACAATGTAGGCCAAAGACAATCAATAGCTATGCCTCATTTATTTTATGTCCATGAGCACTTAGAGGCAAAATGTTAGTGTTTCTTATCCTGTTGGCTTTCTTTGCTCTGCATCAGTAATGAAAAAATGGATTTACATATTAACGTGAATTTTTACAAATTTGACTCAAACAATAGGCTGTTATTGTTAAGAAATATAGAAAGAAATGCAGCTGATAAATTTAGTAAGTCTCCAAAATGAGCCAATCAATACAGAAGTTCATAAATACATTATAGAAATGTATTAAATGTACATAAAATTATTACATAAAAAATTTAAAAGATGTCACTATAATTGATTTAAAAAATCCTGAAATTAACATATTTCAGAGCTTATAGTTTTTAAATGGCCCACTGATGGTGTATCCAGCTGGAACTCATCTTTAGGTATCATGTATAAAGGGTCTACCTAGCATCACCTCTAAAGTGAGGGAACACTGAAACTGAATACATTCTACTTAAAGTCAAAAGGCTTCTTTAATTATTACTGTTATATTAATGGGAACAGAGATAATGAGGTAAAATCTTGGGAAAATAAAATTTGTGATCATAAAATATCTGTTTTCCATGAAGAGAATAAAACCTAAATGCCACATAAAAATGGATCAATATTAGCTTTTATATAAAACAATTAAGTGTTAAACATTATGCTTTAAACTAAGTGTGCGTTGGGTATTAGTAAAGAATAAGAAATAGTAAAGTTCTTCCATAAGAAGGCCAGAATGAAAACCATAGCAGGAGGAATTACTGGGAACACTGTGATGACAGTAAAAGGGGAAAGAAAAAAAAAAGGGAAAAGAAAACAATAGAAATGATAACCAGAAAGATAAACCAATAAGTAAGATATTAGGAAAGGCAGAACAAGAGAAGGCAGCTTGGTGCAAACATAACTTGGGGGTTTTCCTGAAATTCATTGGAGAATTCAATAACTACCCTCTACATTCCAATATTCTGTAAAGAACAGAATAAGTCTCCATGCAATGGAAAAACCATCATTAAAGCTCAAACCGAAAGGATTTAGAGACAGGAAAAGGCAGTTAGGGAAGGGCCCATGGGAGAGGAATGCTTACATGAGGGACAGAGAGAGCTCCAAGCTCCCATAATGTTTACCCTACATACAGAGGACAGAAGAATGTCACAAGATAAGGGGAGAAAGGTGCGGGGGAGGGCACCGGAGGAGCTTTGAAACTGATTCCATGCAGGGAAAAGGGGGAAATTGGCCAATTAGGAAAAAACACAGGGGACACAAAATGAGGAAGGGTTCAATTAGAAAGCAGCACTTACAGACAAAGAAGCTGCCAGCATTTATAAACCCTGAAACAAAGAGACTCGGAGAAGGGGTTTTCTCATCTTGGCGACCCCTCCTCAGGGGGGAGTTTGTACACGCTTGCAATAAATTTCCACGCTTTTGCTTAAAATCTTGTAGTTTGTGAATTTTTAGATTCTTAGAGAGAAAGAGTGAGGGAGAGGGAGACAGAGAAACATCCATGAGAGACAGAACCATCTATTGGCTGCCTCCTGCACACCCCCTGCTGGGGATTGAGCTGGCAGCTAGGCATGTGCACTGATGGGAAATCAAACTGGGAGCTTTGGTTCTTGGGACAACACTCAACCAACTGAGCCACACCGACCAGGGCTAAAGCTTATTTTCTTAAGGACTCGATTTCAAAAAGAACAAAATATTCTGAATAGTATAGTGAAAAAAAAAATTCTTCTACCACTTATCTACATTTTCATATATAAATATTTAATCTATATAATATTTTTAATGTTTAAAATGTTTTGGATTTCTATTTAGCATTTCCACTAGAATTTTAATTTAGATATATTTACATTGCTATTTCCAAAACTGTCCTCTCTAATAAAATGGTAATATGCAAATTAACCATCACTCTGCTACATAAGCCACGCCCACCAGCCAAGCCATGCCCACCAGCCAATCAGGGCGAGTATGCAAATTAACCCCAGCCAAGATGGCTACATCCACAGAGAGCAAGGTTTCCCAGGTAACAGAGCAAGCCAAGCTTTCCATAGCCGTTGCAGGCCTAAGCCTCCACTCAAGCTACAAAGCTTCAATTATTGAAGGTAAACAAATTCAAACAAATGGCGGCAGAATGGAGCTTGAGAGAGCAGGCCAGGGTTGCCAGGGGCAACGGGGGAAGCAAAGCTTTCTGCACACCCTGGCGGGGCTCACCCACTTAAGGCTACAAAGTTTCAATTGTAGAAGGTGAATTAACTGCCACAGAAATGGCTGCCGCCCCGGAGAGAGCAGCAGGCTTGCTCCGCTCCAGGCTACAAAGTTTCAATTGTAGAAGGAAAATAAATTCCAGATACCAGGGCCTCTGCTTGGGTTGCCAGGGGGCGTGGCCAGCCTGCAAACCACTACAGGCCCCTCGCTCAGGCTGCCCCACGCCCCAAAGGAACCCCACCCTGATCAGGGACACCCTTCAGGGCAAACCAGCTGGCCCCCACCCCTGTACCAGGCCTCTATCCTATCTAATAAAAGAGTAATATGCAGATTGATCATCACTGCAACACACAATATAGCTGCCCCCATGTGGTCAAAGATCCTGCCCCCATGTGGATACAAGATGGCCACCACAAGATGGCAAGCAGGAGAGGGCATTTGGGAGGCACCTGGCCTGCAAGGGAGGGCAGTTGAAAAGGACCAGGCCTGCAAGGGAGGGCAGTTGGAGGTGATCAACCTGCAGGAGAGGGCAGATAGGGGTGACCAGGCCGGCAGAGGAGGGAAGTTGGGGGCAAACAGGCTGGCAGCAGAGTGGTTAGGGGGTGATCAGACTGGCAGGCAGAAGCGGTTAGGGCCAATCAGGAAGGCAGGCAGGTGAGCAGTTGGGAGCCAGCAGTCCTGGATTGTGAGAGGGATGTCCGACTGCCCGTTTAGGCCCAATCCCACCAGGATTGGGCCTAAACGGGCAGCCAGACATCCCTCCAGGAGTCCCAGATTGGACAGGGTACAGGCTGGGCTGAGGGACAACCCCCCTCCGTGCACGAATTTCGTGCACCGGGCTTCTAATAGTAATATAAGTAGAAAAATACAACTTGTCAGGATATACAAGACATGGTGTGGCATAATGCTTCACAAGAGGCCTACTTCTAAAAAGTGCCCAAGTTACCAGTGTACATATAAGGCTTTTAAACTGGGAAGATAAAAAAACAAGCCCCTACTGTGCCATGTCTATGTTGGCACAATTTTAATGTGGTTGTTTGAAGAGGTTCTTTTATCTGTTTCTAGTCTCACTGTTCTTTTGCTGCAAGAATTTTTTCCACTAATTTTTTCTGAAAATAGGTTTAGTATCATCACAACATAGTTTCACACTGTTATTATAATATGTATAATATATCAACTATCTATATCTATTTACATAGACACGTAAATAGATACAGACATGTAAATGGATATAGAGATAGATAGATGATAGATAGATAGATAGATAGATAGATAGATAGATAGATAGATAGATAGATAATAATAAATAGATAACTTGCCAGACATTAAAAATAGACACTGTCAAAAAAATAAATGTTACTGTAAGTACCGAATTCAGTTTATCAGTTAGCTGGGAAATACTAAGTTTGAGAAATGAGGAGAAAGTGAAGAGGTAGGGTGTACCTGATGGAAAGATGATGTGGTGTAAGCTCAGGTGGCATTAGGAAAGCTTCACAGGAGAGTCAAAACAGGATCTACAGCTTGGAAAGAGGATGCAGGGAGCCCTTATACGTAGACGAATGGCATGGGCATAAAATGACACCAGTACGACACAAATAATTGAGTAAAGGATTCAAGTTAGAGAAAGATGAGAAGATTGTTTTTAAATATTAGCTTTTTTATTATGTGATGGAATAGACAAAAGCAAGTCACTGAATTGGTTAAAAACATTAAGTGGCTGTAATAATTTGGCCCTACATACTGAGTGAATTATCTGATGTTTAAAACATAAGTTTACAAGAAACAGTTTAAAAAGCGTAAGCTGAAGGGGGAAATATGAAATACTCTTCATGGAACAAAAGAGATTCCCAAATCGCAGCAATGACTTTCAGGTAGGGAGTTAGGCAAAAAGTAAATAAAATGTTCCTCAGCAGCTTTGGTTTAATCTTCATTGACAACATTGAAGGATTTGGACAAGCAGAAGTTAAGAAAGCCATAAGCAAATTTGCTAGATATTTTTTATACTTTATAGTATTTTTATTGGTTTTGGTGAGCTGAATTTCTGCAGTGAAGGTCTTAATTCAAGACCAATGACACATTGAATTGGAAGGTCTTACCTTTATTATAAACCTATATATATATTTTTTTTAAATAGGTCAACTTATAATTATAAACTATAAATGAGTAGTCAATAAAAATGGAAACGTTTTGTCCTCCTTGGGCATTTATATTTCCTTTTTTACTTTAGGTTAGCAATCACTACATTTATCAACTAATATATAATCTTTATTAGTAAACCCTAGTTCTGAGGCTAATATTAGGAAAAATCAGCCTAACATAATTTTTAGATTCTTTTTATATCAACCCATAGTAATTCCTATTTAACTCATTCTTGCATTAGAAATCACATATTTTCTAATGATCCATATATATTCATAATTTTATTTCTTCAGAATAATAACAGAAAAAAGATAGGTTTTCTTGGAGAAAAAAGTTTTTTGTTGCAACTAACCACCATCCAAAATCACTGATTACATCACTTAGGTAAATAGCATTCCTCATATTTCTTTTTAAACTTTCTAAAAATATATTTTTATTGATTTCAAAGAGGAAGAGAGAGCAGTAAAGAGATAGAACTATCAATAATGAGAGAGAATCATTGATTGGCTGCCTCCTACACGCCCCACACTGGGGATCAAGCCCTCGACCTGGGGTATGTGCCCTTGACCGAAATTGAACCTGGGACCCTCCAGTCTGCAGGCTGATGCTCTAGCCACTGAACCAAACCAGCTAGGGCATTCATTCCTCCTATTTTCTAACTGAAGGGGATTATTCTTATGCAAGGATTCTTTTTTCTATAATACCTCTGGGTATAGCAGCACAATTTCACTAGTTGTACTGACCAGTGGGAAAATGCCTCCCTTAATTAATAACAATAAAAATATGAGTAACAATATACAGAATAAGGAGCTTCATCTATGAGATCACCACAACAATACTCTATCTTGAGTAATTATAATTTTCTTTTACACTCAAGAAATCTAAGGCTCAGTTGATACTGCTCCACACTTCACTAACAAAGCTACTTTAGGCAAGTCATAATTTGGAGCCTCAGTTTTTTCATTTGTTAGATGTGACTATTACCCTATATTCAGCCTGATCAATTGGAAGAATAAGTTCTGATCAATTATTAATAAAATAACATCCTAAGATTGCCAAAAATGACCTTTTTCCCATTTTAATTCAGAATTTATTAGACCAAATAGATATATTCTGTCTTTCTTCACTCATTTTAAACATATTGACTCACACCACAGAAAAGTCTTTGGTTATACTATCAGTTATAAAAAGGTTCATTCCCAGGCACCACAATTGTTTTCTGGGTGTTTTTGCTATGTGGAAAGTTCAGGGTGTAAGAACTGTTGTGTTGGTCCCTTACAAAGGTGTTTCTCCCAGGGATAACCAAATCTAGCAATTTATTACATCATCTTCTCTACAACCATTAGGCAATTTTTATATACTTCCCTATAGCATGGTAAAATTCAAAAGAACTACAAAGAAAGGAGAAAGCTCTGTGCAATAGAACATTCATGAGATTTGGAACTTAAACAAACAAAAGGCTTGAATCTCATTTTCACATTTACTAGTTAAAGATTCTTCAGCATCAAGGTCTAGGCAGGTAGCAGAGAATTATACCTTAAGATATATTTCAAAGGATATGCTTTATGAATGGCACCTCTAGCTGATTCAGGACTTTTGTCCTGGATAGCTCAGTAGCAAGCAGGAAAAGATCTTAATGCATTTTGCAAGACAGTAAGCAGTTAAAAAAAAAAAAAAGCTTGGCTTTCTTTGCAATAAGGAAAGAAAGCCTTTCCCACTCAAAAGTCTTCTTTATTTAGTCAAATCCTTCAGGATGGCTGGGCATATTCCCCACTCTGTTGTAATAAACCACCATAGCAGTGAGAACTCAAGCTTCCCATCCCCAAAGCATTCATACTGACTAGTTCTCTCTCCTGAGCACCAAGATTATATATACAAATATATACACACTTTAATAGCTGATAGCTCAATTTTGAAAATGAAATGTACTTTAATAAGCACTGCCTTTATAATTGTTCACAGTGTGTTTATACATTTTTGGGATACCCTATATGTCCTACTTAGCATCCCACTTGGATGTCTAATAAATAGCCCAGATCTTCATGTGTAAAACTGAGTTCCTGATCCTCTCTGCCCCAGAAAATGAAATTGTATAATATGTGTTGATGGCAAAGATATCCAAGATATTTTAGTAAAGAAACAAGTCATGTTCCAGGACCATACATAAAGTATTGACTCAGTGTTTATTAAAATAATGCATACATGTAATCATATACACCTATATATGTTGATATTTGTTTGGAAAACATCTGAAAGAATGTTTGCTCAAGTGATAACAGTGGTATATCCAGAATGAAGGAATACAAAGGCTTTAATGTCCTACAAAATATGTAACTCAACTATTAAACATGTTTATAAAGAGACACTAACCCTATATAATAAAAGCCTAATATGCTAAGTGTCCAGTCGTCTGCTCATCAATCAGAGCGTAATATGCCAATGATATGCTAAGGCTGCTCAACGACTCGCTATGGTATACACTGACCACCAGGGGGCAGACAGTTGACCAGGCTCCAACTGATACGTTAGCTTGCTGCTGGGGTCCGGCTGGTTGGGACTGAGTGAGATGGGCCAAACACACCCTGGAGCCTTCCTGTGGTCCCCCTCCGGCTGGCCAACCTCCCGCGTCCCTCCCTGGCCCCGATTGTGCACTGGTGGGGTCCCTTGGTCTGGCCTGCACCCTCTGGCAATCCTGGACCCGTTGAGGGATATGGGAGAGCCGGTTTTGGTCAGATCCCACAGGCCAGGCCTAGGGACTCCCACTGATGCACGAATTCATGCCCTGGGCCTCTAGTATTGTTATAATTAAGAATTATTAACTGGGAAACTGTAGCAAAAGTAGGATTTGATTTTATTTGTGGATTTTATTTTGTGCTTAAAGCAGGTCTAGGATGACAGTGAAGGGTTCATTGTAAAGGATTCATTGACTAGATTTTGTCATATTTCAAAAGAAAAATGATAGGTATTTAAAAACAAGGTTTTTTCCTTAGTGTGCAGATTAAATATACGTGGGGTATTCTGGACTCATTGCAATCCTTGTAAATGATTTAGAATTTACAAAAGTACACTTGCCTTTTTGAAAGTACTCTTTATTTATTTAAAAATTATTGACATGAAACTATCAATGCATATATTTCCCCTCATGTTACTTTAGTCTCTAGCATTGTCCATTTGTAAAAATATCAATAATTTTATTGCATCCATTTGTATGCCAGAAGATTGCAGCTTTAATATATCATTATCCACATCAGAAAAGAAGATTTGTCAAGTGCTCGTTTGAATGTGCTATTCTTTCTTTTTTTTTTATTTTTTTATTAAGGTATTATATGTGTACATATTTTACCATTGCCCCTCCCCACCCCACTCCTATACATGCCAGCACCCCTCAGTGTTTTGCGTCCATTGGTTATGTTTATATGCATGCAAACAAGTCCTTTGGTTGATCTCTTATCTCCCCCACCTCTCCCTAACCTTCTCGCTGTAATTTGACAGTCTATTTGATGCTTTACTCTCTCTGCATCTATCTTTTTTTTCATCAGTTTATAATGTTCTTTATTATCTATAAATGAGTGAGATCATGTGGTATTTTTCTTTCATTGACTGGCTTATTTCACTTAGCATAATTCTCTCCAGTTCCATCCAGGTTGCTGCAAATGGTAAGAATTCCTTCCTTTTTATGGCAGTATAGTATTCCATTGTGTAGATGTACCATAGTTTTCTGATCCAGTCATCTGCTGATGGGCACCTAGGCTGTTTCCAAATCATAGCTATTGTAAATTGTGCTGCTATGAACATAGGGGTGCATATATCCTTTCTGATTGGTGTTTCTAATTTCTTAGGATATATTCCTAGGATTGGGATTACTGGGTCAAATGGGAGTTCCATTTTCAGTTTTTTGAGGAAACTCCATACTGTTCTCTACAGTGGCTGTACCAGTCTGCGTTCCCACCAACAGTGCACGAGGGTTCCTTTTTCTCCACATCCTCGCCAACGCTTGTCGTTTGTTGATTTGCTGATGATAGCCATTCTGTCAGGTGTGAGATGGTACCGCATTGTTGTTTTGATTTGCATCTCTTGGATAATTAGTGATGTTGAGCATGTTTTCATGTGTCTTGGCCTTCCTTCTGTCTTCTTTTGAATAGATTCTATTTAGGTCCGTTGCCCATTTTTTTATTGGATCACTTATCTTCCTTTTATTAAGTTGTATATGCTGCCTGTAGATGTTGGAGATTAAACCTTTATCAGAGATAATATTTGCAAATATGTTCTCCCATACAGTGGGCTTTCTTATTATTTTGTTGATGGTTACTTTTGCTGTAAAAAAGCATTTTATTTTGATGTAGTCCCATTTGTTAATTTTCTCTTTAGCTTCCATTGCTCTAGGGGCAGTATCAGTGAAGAAGTTCTTTTGGCATATGTCTGAGATTTTGCTGCCTGTGGATTCCTCTAGTATTTTTATGGTTTCCTGTCTCATGTTTAAGTCCTGTATCCATTTTGAGTTTATTTTTGTGTATGGTGTAAGTTGTAGATCTAGTTTCATTTTTTTGCATGTATCTGTCCAATTTTCCCAACACCATCTATTGAAGAGACTGTCTTGACTCCATTGTATGTTCATGCCTCCTTTGTCAAATATTAATTGAGCATAGTGGTTTGAGTTGATATCTGGATTCTCTATTCTATTCCATTGATCTATATGTCTGTTCTTGTGCCAGTACCATGCTGTTTTGAGAACAGTGGCTTTGTAATACAGCTTGAAATCTGGTATTGAGACCCCTCCTACTTTATTCTTCTTTCTCAGGATTGCTGTGGCTATTCCGGGTCTTTTTTTATGCCGGATGAATTTTTGGACAGTTCCTTCTAGATCTGTGAATATGCCATTGGTATTTTAATGGGGAGTGCATTGAATCTATAGATTGCTTTGTGTAGTATGGACATTTTAATGATGTTGATTCTACCAATCCATGAACATGGTATGTTCTTCCATCGGTTTACCTCTTCCTCTATCTTTTTTTCAGTGTCCTGTAGTTTTCCGCGTACAGGCCTTTTACCTCCTTAATTAAGTTTATTCCTAAGTATCTTAATTTTTTTGGTGTGATTTTTTTTTTGTCTCTCTGTAAGTTCACTATTGGTGTATAGAAAGGCCATAGATTTCTTGGTGTTAATTTTGTATCCTGCTACATTGTCGAATTCATTTATTAAGTCTATTAATTTTTTGATGGAGTTTTTCGGGTTTTTTATGTACACTATCATGTCATCTGCAAAAAAGAACAGCTTTACTTCTTTTCCAATTTGGATGCCTTTTATTTCTTCTTCTTGTTTAATTGTAATTGCTAATATTTCCAGTACTATGTCAAGCAGGAGTGGTGAGAGTGGGCATTCCTGTCTTGTTCCTGTTCTTAGGGAAATGGTTTTAATTTTTGCCCATTGACTATGATTTTTGCTGTGGGTTTATCATATATAGCTTTTATTATGTTGAGGTATGATCCTTCTATTCCCACCTTGTTGAGAGTTTTTATCAAGAAAGGGTGTTGGATTTTGTCAAATGCTTTTTCTGCATCAATTGATATGACTATGTGATTTTTATCTCTCAATTTGTTTATGTGATGTATCACATTTATTGATTTGTGGATATTGTACCATCCTTGCATTCCTGGGATAAATTCTACTTGGTCATGGTGTATGATCTTTCTGATGTACTGCTGGAGCCGATTTGCTAGAATTTTGTTAAGGATTTTGGCATTTATGTTCATGAGGGATATTGCCTATAATTCTCTTTCATTGTGTTGTCTTTACCTGGTTTTGGTCTCCTTCTATGATGCTGGCTTCATAGAAGGAGCTTGGAAGTGTTCCTTCCTCTTGAATTTTTTGGAATAGTCTGAGGAGGATAGGTTTTAGTTCTTCCTTGAATGTTTGGTAAAAATCTCCTGTGAAGCCATCTGGCCCCAGGCTTTTGTTTGCCGGTAGCTTTTTGATGACTGCTTCAATTTCTTCCATAGTTACTGGCTTGTTGAGCTGTTTAGATTCTTCCTGATTGAGTTTTGGAAGGTTATATTTTTCTAGGAATATGTCCATTTCTTCCAGGTTGTACAGTTTGTTGGAATAGAGTTGTTCGTAGTATTTTGTAACAATCTTTTCTATTTAGGCGGGGTATGTTGTCATTTCACCTCTTTCATTTCTGATTTTGTTTATTTGGGCCCTCTCTCTTTGCTTCTTGGTGAGGCTGGCTAGAGGTTCATCAATGTTGTTTATCGTTTCAAAGAACCAGCTCTTGGTTTTGTTGATCTTTTGTATTGTTTCTTTGGCTTCTATGTCGTTTATCTCCACTCTGATCTTTATTATTTCCTTCCTTCTGCTTACACTGGGCTTTTATTGTTGCTCTTTTTCCAACTTTGAGTTGTAGGGTTAGGTAATTTATTACCATTGATTCTTGTTTTTTGCAGTAGGCTTGTAGAGCTATGAACTTCCCTCTCAAGACTGCTTTTGCTGTGTCCCATAGATTTTTGGATTGTTGTGTTTTCATTGTCATGATATTTTTTATTTCTTCCTTGATCTCTCTGGTAACCCAGTCATTGTTTAATAGCATGATGTTTAGTCTCCATGTGTTTGATTTCTTTGGATTGTTTTTATTGTAGTTGATTTCCAGTTTTATGCCACTGTGATGTGAGAAGATGCTTGATATGATTTCTATCTTCTTGAATTTGAAGAGACTTTGCCTATGTCCCAACACATGGTCTATCTTTGAAAATGACCCGTGTGCACTTGAGAAGAATGTATATTCTGTGGCTTTGGGGTGAAATATTCTGAAGATGTCAATTAATTCCATCTGGTCATTTAGGATTGATGTTTCTTTGCTGATTTTTTTTGTTTAGAGGATTTGTCCAATGGTGATAGTGGGGTATTAAAGTCTCCCACTATGATTGTGTTGCTGTTAATCTATCCCTTGGTATCCTCCAGGCGTTTGTTTGTTTTTTTAATATATTTTATTGAGAGGAAGGGAGAAGGATAGAGAGTTAGAAACATTGATGAGAGAGAAACATCAATCAGCTGCCTCCTACACACCTGCTACTGGGGATATGCCCGCAACCAAGGTACACGCCCTTACCCGGAATTGAACCTTGGACCTTTCAGTCTGCAGGCCAACGCTCTATCCCCTGAGCCAAACCAGTTAGGGCATCCAGGTATTTTTATGTATTTGGGTGCTCCTGTATTGGGTGTGTATATGTTTACCAGAGTTATTTCTTCTTGTTGGACTGCTCCCTTTAGTATTATGAAGTGGTCTTTCCTTATCTCTTGTTATGTCCTTCACTTTGAGGCCTAATTTGTCAGATATAAGTATTGCTACCCCAGCTTTTTTTTCATTTCCATTCGCCTGGAAAACCTTTTCCATCCCTTCACACTCAGTCAGTGTGTGTCTTTTTTTCTGAGGTGGGTTTCTTGTAGACAGCAGATATATGGGTCTTGTTTTCTTATCCAATCCATTAAACTATGTCTTTTGATTGGGGCATTTAATCCACTTACATTTAAAGTTATTATTGATAGGTACTTATTTGTTGCCATTTTTATTCTATACCCCTGTTTTCCTTCTTTGCTTCCTATTACTTTTTTTTTACAGCAGACACTTGAGCATTTCTTGCATTGCTGGTTTGGTGGTGATAAATTCCCTTAGTCCTTTTTTTGTCTGTGAAGCTCCTGATTTCACTTTCAGTTTTGATTGATAGCCTTGCTGGGTACAGTATTCTTGGATTCAGACCCTTCCTTTGCATAACTTTGTATATTTCATTCCATTCCCTTCTGGCCTGATGAGTTTCTGTTGAGAAATCAGTTGCTAGTCTGATGGGGGTTCCTTTCTATGTAACTTTCTGTCTGTCTGTGGCTGCTTTTAAGATTCTTACTTTGTCATTGGTGTTTGCCAATTTAATTATAATGTGCCTTGGCGTCGGTCTTTTGGGGTTCATTTTGCTTGGGACTCTGAGCTTCTTGGATTTGTGTGGGTTTTTCTTCCCTATATCAGATAAGTTTTCTGTCATTATTTCTTCAAACAGGTTTTCTATTTCTTGCTCAGTTTTCTTTCCTTCTGGATCCCCTATTATGTGGATGTTGTTTTGTTTCGTGTTGTCCCAAAGTTCCCTTAGGCTCTCCTCCTGCTTTTTAATTTTTTTTTCTAGAAGCTGCTCTTCTTGGGTATTTTTTCCCATCTTGTCTTCTAGCTCACTGGTTCAGTCCTCTGCTTCTTCTAGTCTACTCTTGATACTTTCTATTGAGTTCTTTACAGCAGCGATGTCATTTTTCATTTCTTCTTGGTTCTTCTTCATTTCCTCTTGGTTCTTACTCATATTGTCAAATTTGTCTTCCATTCTTTTGAGCCACCTTATGACCATTTCTCTGAATTCTTTCTCTGATAGGTTTCTGGCCTCTAATTCATTTACTTCCTTTTCTGGTGATGTCTGCTTTTCTTTCCAATGCAGGCTGTTTCTTTGTCTCCCCATGGTCTCTCTTCTCTGGATGTCTGGTTATGTAGTTCTCTCTCTCCTTATCCCCACTGAAATCTGAACTTTCCGTGGTGTATTGAAGAGCTCCTTTGAATATGCGTGTTTGTGCCAATTGGGTACTGGTGTTCTGGAGATTCCAGGTGTTCGGTGGTTGCTGTAGTTGTGGATTTTCAGGTTTCCAATAAGATCCACTTTCCCTTTCAAGATGGTGTGGTTTCCCTGTCAGAGCCCGTAGCTCTGGGAGGGGACCCCGCCGCAGTGGGGGCTGCCCAGTCAGGGGAACCCCATCTAGCAGGCCCCCACCTTCTCCTGGAGTTTAACTATCCCTTAGCTTGCTAACAAACACTCCGCATGAGACCTTCAGCTGTTCTTTCTTTCTGCTCCGGGACAAGGCTCGGAACATGTCTGTCTATTCTGCCATTTTCTCGCTACTGGTTATACATTTTAAAACTAATAAATTTTTATGAAGTCTTCATCAATTTGAGGGTCAATGATAAATGTTCCATAAAACACATTTGAAAAAAAAAAAGCCACTTGCTCTGTTTTGGAGTAGTTTAAGTTTTCTTTATATTTTGACCTATAAACATTTTCGCAGACTTCCCATGACACTATCTAGACCAGTGGTTCTCAACTTTTCTAATGCCGCGACCCTTTAATACAGTTCCTCATGTTGTAGTGACCCCCAACCATAAAATTATTTTCGTTGCTACTTCATAACTGTAATTTTGCTGTTAATGAATCATAATGTAAATATCTGTGTTTTCCGATGGTCTTAGGCTCTACCGCAGCGGTTCTCAACCTGTGGGTCGTGACCCACAGGTTGAGAACCGCTAGCAGGGTCACAGCATTAGAAAGTTGAGAACCACTGATCTAGACCTTTTATTGGGGGAACTCTTTATATATTTCCTCCATTTTCTTCTGTGACAATTGTTCTGTATAGGGCTTATGATTCTAATAGGGTCAATTTTGTAAGTTATATTTAAAAATAAATTATTCATAGTATTTACTCTTTCCATTTTTTTATTCATAAAGTAATTCAAAAGTGTCATGATTTTTTTATAATTTCTTATTAATTTTACTTTTCAATTATAGTTGATATTCAATTTTATATTAGTTTCAGGTATACAGCATAGTGGTTAGAAATTTATATAATTTATGAAGTGATCCCCCTAATAAGTCTAGTACTTACTTGGCATCATACATAGTTACTACAATATTAGTGACTATATTCCTTATGAGGTACTTAACATTCCTAGGATTATTTTGTAACTGTCAATTTGTACTTCTTAATTCCTTCACCTTCTTCACCCAATCCCCCAATCTTTCTCCCATCTGGCAACAATCAGTTTGTTCTTTGTATCTATGAGTCTGTTTCTATTTACTTTGTTCATTTATTTCATTCTCTAGAGTCCACATATAAGTGAAATCACATGGTATTCGTCTTTCTCTATTTAACTTAGCAATCATACCCTCTAAGTCCATCCATGCTGTTGCAAATGGTAAGATTTCATTGTTTTTAATGGCCAAGTATTATTCCATTGTATACTAGTATTTTTGCACTACTTTTTTATCCACTCATCTATTGACTAGAGGCCTGGTGTATGAAAATTCTTACACTAAGGGGGCAGTCCCTCAGCCTGGCCTGTGTCCTCTCACAGTCTGGGACCCCTCAAGGGATGTCTGACTGATGGCTTAGGCCCGCTCCCTGGGGTATCAGGCCTAACCGGGCAGTCAGACATCTCTTTGGCAGTCCAGGAGGCCTCAGGGGATGTCCACCTGCCTGCTTAGGCCCACTATAGGGTTTGGGCTTAAGCCATTAGCCAGACTTCCTTAGCATTGCTGTGGCAGTTGAAGAGGCTCTTGCTGCTGCTGCTGTGCTGGCCATATATGAGCCAGTCTCTGGCTAAGTGGTGCTTTCCCTGTGGGAGTTCACAGACCATGAGGGGGCAGCTCCTACATTGAGCGTCTGCCTTTTGGTGGTCACTGTGCATCACAGCAACCAGTCGTTCTGCCATTAGAGTCAATATGCATTGATTATATAGGATGGGCACTTGGGTTGCTTCCATATCTTGAATATTGTAAATAATGCTGTAATAAATGTAGGGGTGCATATATCTTTTTGAATTAGTGTTTTGGGTTTCTTTGATTATATACCCAGAAGTGGAATTACTGAGTCATAAGGCAGTTCCATTTTTAATATTCTGAGGAACCCCTATACTGTTTCCTACAGTTTCTGCACCAATTTACATTCTCACCAGTACTATAAGAGCATTCCCTTTTCTCCACATCCTTGCAAATACTTATTGTCAATTTATTGATGATAGCAATTCTGACAGGTATGAGATGATATCTTATTGTCATTTTAATTTGCATTTCTCTGACAATTAGTGACATTGAGCATCTTTCCTTATGTCTATTGGTCATCTCTATGTCCTCTTTGGAGAAGTGTCTATTCAGGTCCTTTGCTGATTTTTAAATGGATTGTTTTGCTGGTGTTGAGTTCTGTATAAATTTTGGATATTAACCTCTTATCAGATAAATCACTGGCAAATATGTTCTCCCAGATAGTGGGCTGTCTTTTCATTTTGTTGCTGGTTACTTTTCCTGTGCAAAAGCATTTTAGTTTAATTTAGTCCCATTACTTTATCTTTTGTTCCCTGTGCCTGAAGAGATGTATCAGAAAAAAATATTGCTATGAGAAATATCCAAGATCTTAGTGCCTATGTTTTGTTCTAGAATTTTTGTGGCTTCGAGTTTCTCATTTAAGTCCTTTATCCATTTTGAGTTTATTCTTGTGTATGTGGTAAGAAGGTAGTTGTTTTAATTTGTTGCTGTTACCTGTCCAATTTTTTCAACACCATTTATTGAATAGACTATATTTACCCCACTGTATGTCCTTGCCTCCGTTGTTAAATATGAATTGACCATAGGTACAGGGGTTTATTTCTGGGCTCTCTATTCTGATCCATGGATTTATATGTCTTTTAATGCCAGTGTCATGCTGTGTGATTACGATGGTCCTGTAGTATAGTTTGATATCAGGCAGTGTGATACCTCCGACTTCATTGTTCTTTCTCAAGTTGCTGTGACTATTTGGTATCTTTTGTAGTTCCATATAAATTTCTGGACTATTTGTTCCAGTTCTGTGAAGTACACCATTGGTATCTTCATAGGAATTGCGTTGAATCTATAATTTGCTTTGGGTAGTATGGACATTTTAATAATTCTTCCAATCCATGAATATAGTATATGCTTCCACTTATATGTATCTTATTCAGCTTCTTTCTTCAGTGTCTTATAATTTTTGAAGTACAGATATTTCACATGCTTTGTTAAATTTATTCGAATATAATTTATTTTTTATTCCATTTTAAATGGAATCCTTTTCCTCTTTTCCCTCTGTGATAGTTAATTATTGGTGTATTTATTTTGTATCCTATTACTTTACTAAGTTCATTTATCAGTACTAGTAGTTTTTGGTAGAATCTTTACGGTTCTCTCCATACAGTATCATGTCATTTACTCATATGTGTGTCTACCTGTCGAAATCACATGTATGTGATTTGACTGATGGGATCCTGGATGTAGACAGTTTTTCCATGTGTCTCATGTGAGAGGACCCCTGAGGTCTTTATCTGTCAGCACGTAGAGACCCCTGCACCCACTTTAGCAGCTGCTCAGCTTCCCTCCTCCATGTGGACCAAGACTGGTAGATCCCAACCCTTTATATGGTCATTAGTGTTTTGTCTACTGCCCAGCTATTTCATCAGTGCTCTGATGGGTAGTCTGGAAAATACAGTTTTGAAAAATTGTGCAAGAGTTTCTGTGGGGTAACCTCCTAGGGTGAGCACTGCCCGGTGCAGGTGTGCCCCTGTGGGACTCTGACAGGTCCTGCACACGGTCCTCCCAGAGGCGGGGCCTGGTCACCACGAGACCACAGCCTGCCAGTCTGATGGTGACAGTGCGCTCTGCCCATTGGGATAGTCAGGCAACTCTGACATATCCTGGCATGTGAACTGCCTCTCCTTGCAAGTGCTTGTGTTTGCTCTTTGTCCCTTTAGAAAACACCAACTTTTGAGAGTTTTCTCCGCCACAGGGATGTTAAACCTCTCTCTTGGGTCCTTGGGTTGTGAAGAGTGCTTTCCAGCTTGTGGTTTCTTTCCAGATTTCTGCATTTTTCTTATTTTTTGTTTTGAGCACAGGAAGAGCCAGCCACTGCCTGACTGGCTTATGGCCATGGGGTCACATTTAGCACAGAGTTCTCTACCCAGAAATCACAGATCATGCAAACACTTCCTAAAAGGGCTTTTTTTCTTTTCTTTACATTTGATCACTACCTAGAATTTCCCTTTCAAATAACAAAAATGCTATTTCAGATTTTTAAAAAAATTTCAACAAACACAAAATGGCACCTATTGCAAGATTCCATTTCTAGGAAACATCTGGAAGAGGTAAAGGAACAGAGACAGAAAGCAGATCAGGGGTTGCTAGGGGCAGGAGGTGTGGGGAGTGAGTACTGTTGGTACAGGGTTTCATTTTGGGGTGATGGAACATCCTGCAACTAGACAGTGGTGGTGTTTAAACAGCAATGGGAATTTCTTTATGCTCAGAAATGGCACCATTTAAAATACGAACAATATTCATTTATTTATTATTTACAATAAATTATACAATGGAAAAATGAAGGCTAAAAACAGAAAAAATATAATAATATAAGCAAAAAAAAAAAAAAACCAAATAAGAAAAACAAAAAGATAAAAAACAGAATCACGCCATGGAGAACATAAAAACAAAATAAAAAAATACAAGAAAAGGAAAAGATCAAGGAGTGGGGGTATAACAAGTTTTTCCCTTGGGACAGGGTGAGTCCATTTAACAAGTGGCCCTTGAACTGGCTCCTCCACAAGAAGCTCCTCCTCTGAGGCAGGAACCAGAATGGGCTCCAGGGAGGGTTCTTCATCCAGCTGTGGTAGGGGCCTCGGTTTTGTCTGGGGCCGGCCCTGGCTCCACAGCTGCAGCTGGAGAGGCTGCTGGAGGTGGAGAAAGCTCTGGAGGTGGAGATGCCTCCAGCTCTGCATCCTGCTCCTCAGGATGAACTTTGGCTGTGACAGGAGGAGCTGCCTCTGCCTCCTGGGCTGGTGCTGGAGTTGGGAGAGGAGAAAAGATCACCCAGGTGCCTGCATGTCCATCTGTCCCCCAGAGACAGAACACAGCCACAGCCCAGGACCCACCACAGGACGTCCTCCATGCCCAAAGTCCAACAGATGGGTAGTCAGAGGCCACTCTTTACTCTGGCCAGGCTCTGGGGGTGCTCCCTGTGTGTCTGACAACAATTTCTCCCCATAAACTCACAAGGACCTCCCCCACCCTTCCCACTCCCACACCTCCCCACCTGCTCACCCTTGGGCTCTGCCTCCTTGGGCTCCAGGCCTTCCCGCCTGGTGTCATTCACATTGGCAGAGTACTTCAACATGGAATTGAAAATGGCCATCTGCGTGTTGGGACTGAGCGGCTTCGAGGTTGTGGGCCTGTTGGGCCTGGACGGCTTTGGTGGTGGAGTCCTCCATCCACCCACAGGCCCTGGCTCCCCAGACGCCCAGGTGGCCACACTCACTTCAGGCCTGCCCTGGCCCTCAGTGGTGTGGCTCACCGGCCCCTCACTCCTGGACATGGGGAAGGGTCTTCCTCCACCAGCTGCTGCTGCTCCTTGATCTGGGTTGAGCTCTGCAATGACAGTGACCTGAAGCCAGTCAGGAGGACTCAAGCCCTGCCCGGCCCTAGTCGCTGCTGCTTCTGCCTCCTGGACCTTCTCCTCCCGGATCAGGCCCAGCCCTGTGTTTGCATAGACCTCCACCCAGGGCAAATGAGAGTCACCTCCAGGGCTCGGGATAGACCTCGGGCAGAGGGCGCCACCCACACTTCATGTCCACCCAGACAGCCTTGACCTGGGGTGCGAACATGACTGGTCCTGACCCCCCCCAACCCAACCATTTCCTGTTCCGGGTAGCCCCTCCCATGTGGACACCCCTTCACCCCCCCCCCCACACACACCGCCCCGCAACACACACACACACGGAGGGGGCATAAGGCTGCTCAGGTGGGATCAGAGTGGTGGCCTGGCCCACACACAACCACCCTGGGCCTCCATGTGTTACCTCTGGGTCCCTACGTGCAAAGGGCCACAGCCGTCGTCTGGGCTGAGTCCGGATCCAGCGGCGGGCACATGGGAATATACTCTCATCGCTGCCTCTCTTGAGGCCTTGGCCTCGGCACTCGGGGAGACAACACGAAAACATGGTGTCTTCTCCAAGGAAGTGAGGTCACCCGTGGGTCCCCTACCCCGAGCATCTCCTCAGACGTGAGCAGTGACCTCACTTCCTGACGATGGAGCCTAACAGAACCTGGAACCCGGTAACCATGCACCACATTCTATAACTGCCCCTTCCCGTCTCACTCGGATAAAGGCATTGGAGAGGACACCATGTTTTCGCGTTGTCTCCCCGTGTCCCGAGGCCGAGGCCTCAAGAGAGGCAGCGATGAGAGTATATTCCCATGTGCCCGCCGCTGGATCCGGACTCAGCCCAGACGACGCCTGTGGCCCTTTGCACGGCAGGACCTGGAGGTGACACAGGGAGGCTTAGGGCAGTTTTGTTCAGGCCAGGCCACCACTCTGATCCCACCTGAGCAGCCCTATGTCCCTCACCGTGTGTGTGTGTGTGTGTGTGTGTGTGTGTGTGTGTGTGTGTGTGTGTGTGTATGTATGTTGAGGGGTGGTTGTGAAGGGGGGTTCAGGTGAGGAGGGCCTGCCTGGAGCAGGAACAGGGTGTGTTTGTGGGTCAGGACCAGTCATGTTCGCACCCCAGGTCAAGCCTGGCTGGGTGGACGTGGAGTGTGGGTGGCGCCCTCTGCCCGAGGTCTATCCCGAGCCCTGGAGGTGACTCTCATTTGCCCTGGGTGGAGGTCTGTGCAGACACAGGGCTGGGCCTGATCCAGGAGCAGAAGGTACAGGAGGCAGAAGCAGCAGTGACTAGGGCCACGATTGAGTCCTCCTGACTGGCTGCCGGTCACTGTCATTGCAGAGCTCAACTCAGATCAAGGAGCAGCAGCAGCTGGTGGAGGATGACCCCTTCCCCATGTCCAGGAGTGAGGGGCCGGTGAGCCACACCACTGAGGGCCAGGGCAGGCCTGAAGTGAGTGTGGCCACCAGGGTGTCTGGGGAGCCAGGGCCCGTGGGTGGATGGAGGACTCCTCCACCGAAGATGTCCAGGCTCCACAAGCCTCGAGCCTTGAAGCCGCTCAGTCCCAACACGCGGAGGGCAATTTTCAAGTATGTCTCGGAGCTCTATGGCCCTCTTAATGACACCAGGTGGGAAGGCCTGGAGCCCATGGAGGCAGAGCACAAGGGTGAGGAGGTGGGGTGATAGGGGTGGAGTGGGTGGGGAGGTCCATGTGAACTTATGGGGAGGGATTGCTGCCGGACACACAGGGAGCACCCCCAGAGCCTGGCCAGGAACATACACCAGCCTCAGACCACCCATGTGCTGGACTTTGGGCATGGAGGACGTCCTGTGGTGGGTCCTGGGCTGTGGCTGTGTTCTGTCTTTGTAGGACAGATGGACATGCAGGCACCTGGGTGATCGCTTCTCCTCTCCCAACTCTAGCACCAGCCCAGGAGGCAGAGGCAGCTCCTCCTGTCACAGCCAAAGTCCATCCTGAGGAGCAGGATGCAGAGCTGGAGGCATCTCCACCTCCAGAGCTTTCACCACCTCCAGCAGCCTCTCCAGCTGCAGCTATGGAGCCAGGGCCGGCCCCAGACAAAACCGAGGCCCCACCACCACTGGAGGAAGAACCCTCCCTGGAGCCCATGCTGGTTCCTGCCTCCGAGGAGGAGCTGCCTGTGGAGAGCCCAGCTCAAGGGCCCAAGGGTGAGAAAGTGGGGAGGTTTAGGGGTGAGAAGGCTAGAGGAGGTTTATGTGAGCTTATGGGGAGAGACTGTTGCCAGACACGTAGGGAGCACCCCTAGAGTCTGGCCAGGAGCAAAGACCGCCTAAGACCACCCATGTGCTGGACTCTCAGTGGGGAGCACCTCCTTTGGTGGGTCCTGGGCTGTGGCTGTGTTCTGTCTTTGTAGGACAGATGGACATGCAGGCACCTGGGTGATCGCTTCTCCTCTCCCAACTCCAGCACCAGCCCAGGAGGCAGAGGCAGCTCCTCCTGTCACAGCCAAAGTCCATCCCGAGGAGCAGGATGCAGAGCTGGAGGCATCTCTACCTCCAGAGCTTTCACCACCTCCAACAGCCTCTCCAGCTGCAGCTGTGGAGCCAGGGCCGGCCCCAGAAAAACCGAGGCCCCACCACCACTGGATGAAGAACCCTCCCTGGAGCCCATGCTGGTTCCTGCCTCCGAGGAGGAGCTGCCTTTGGAGGGTCCAGCTCAAGGGCTCCTTTCTGAATGTGCTCACCCTGTCATAAGGGAAAAACTAGATATTTTCCTTTGCTTTTCTTTTTTTCTTTTGTTGTCTTTTTGTTCTCCATGGCATGATACAATTTTTCATCTTTTGATTTTTATTATTTTGCGGTTTTGGGGATTTTTTGCCTTTATTATTTTCTCTTTTCTTTTTTTAGTCTTCATTTCTCCATTGTATAATCCTGTTTAAATAATAAATAAATCTTATTATTCATATTTTAAGTGTTGCCATTCCTGAGCATGAAGTACATTCATGATGCTGGGCAAGCATCACTACTATCTAGAGGCAGTGCACATACCAGCACATGCAGAGATACCCCACCTCCCCAGTGAGGACACACACACTGTCAACACTGGGGAGAGAGCACTGTCACCATTGGACTGGCAGTTTTCTGGTCTCATGACCATCAGCCCTGGGGACAAAGTGAGGCAGGAGAGGCCCCCGCAGGTTCCCTGGGGAAGAAGGGGAATGGCCCCTCCCTCTGGGAAGAATAGTATGCAGGACCTGCCCAAGTCCCACAGATGCACACCTGCACCTGGCAGTGCTTACCCCACAGAAATTCTTGCACAATTTTTCAAAGATTTATTTTTGAGAATACCCATCAGAGCACTGACAAAATTAGGTAAAACACTAATGTCCATAGAAAGGGGATGGGCTCTACCAATCCTGGTCCACATGGATTAGGGAAGATGAGCAGCTGCTAACAAAATATGTCTCAAAATATTTTGTGGAATATAAAAGAACACATCCTTTAGGTAAGAAATTATTTTTCTTACTATACAAAAATGGAAAGTCACATTTTTAAAAGCTTTATTTTTTCTTATTTATGGTTCAAATGAAAGTTCTTTTAGCCATAAGAAAGCAGATATTGGTTACTCAGAAGACAAGTGTGACACTGAAACTATTCAGAGCATATATTTCAAAATAACTAAGTATAGTTAAATAGAATTTTTTCCCCATGCATACTTGTGGGAGAATGATATTTACCTGGCTGAAGTTGAACTTCTATACAGTCTTGGAATTTTTTTCTTGATTCTTAATATGACCTTTGGTTTCTAAAAATCCCACCAATTCTCTCCTATTATCAAAAGGCAACTTTAATATGATAATTGAATTTAAGATGGAGGAAAATAAACTCTTTAAATTATTTATAGAAGTTCGGTTGTATAGTGTTTGGAAAGCTGCTTAACTCAAAAATGTTAGAGGTCTTCATGTTTATTTTTATGACTGTTTTCACTATAAAATAGATGGATAAAATCCCTATTACGTTACCTGGGAGACTTAAAAACTTTTGGGCATGGTGTAAGTGGGAATCCTCATTTCTGGGTATTTCCAGTCTATCATCTCATTGAATGTTTGGGGAGTGGGAAAATGTTCTTATCTAGGTTGGTGGTAATGTTGTTGGGATTAGGATTAGGGATATTCATGAAGTGGCCAGCTCAGGTGACCAGGGAGACTGTATTAATGAGCCCCACAAGGCACTTACTATATAATGCCATCCTACGAAAATAGGGAGAGATAGCAGATCTACCTAATACACAAAAACAAGTACAGAGAGGCAGCCAAATGAAAAGACAAATAAACAGGCCCCAAATGAAAGAACAGGAGAAATCCCCAGGAAAAGAACTAAATGAAATGGAGGAAAGCACTTTACCAGAGACAGAGTTCAAACAATGTTTATAAAGACTTAAATGTGAGATTTGAAATCATAAAAATCCTAGAAGAAAACATATGAAATAAAATCTCAGACATTCCTCAGAGCAATATTTTCTCATATATATTGCTTCAGGCAAGGGAAACAAACACACAAAATAGACAAATGGGTCTACCTCATAAGTAAAAGTTTTTTCACAGCAAAGGAAAGCATGAACAAAATGCAAAGACAACCCACTGGATGGGAAAACATATTTGCCAATGATACATCTGCTAAGAGTTAATATCCAAAATTTATGAAATACTTATACAACTCAATACCAAGAAAACAAAAATCCAATAAAAATGGGCAAAGAACCTGAATAGATACTTCTCCAAAGAGGACATGCAGATGGCCAATAAACATATGAAAAGATGCTCAATGTCGCTAATCATCAGAGATATACCAATTGAAACCACAATGAGATGTCACCTCACACCTGTCATGGCTATCATTAAATCAACAAACAAGTGTTGGCGAGGATGTAGAGAAAATGGAACCCGTTGCACTATTGGTGGGAATGCAGATTGGTGCAGCCACTGTGGAAAACAATATGGACTTAGCTCAAAAAATTAAAAATGGAACTGCCTTAAGACCCAGAGATTCCACTTCTAGGAATGTATCCAAAGAATCTAGAAACACTAATTCCAAAGAATATATGCACTCCTCTGTCCCTTGCAGCGTTATTTACAATAGCCAAGATTTGGAAGCTGCCCAAGTGCCCATAAATAGATGAGTGGATTAAAAAATATGTGATACATTTACACAGTGGAATACTACTTGGTCATAAAGAAAAAAATACACAAATTTTATTTTTCATGACAGCATGGATGGACCTAGAGTGTATTGTGCTAATGAAATAAGCCAGACAGAAAAAGGCAAATACCACAGAACTTCACTTATATATGGAATGTAATGACAAAATAAACTAACAAACAAAATAGAAACAGACTTATAGATACATAGAACAGACTGACAGCTATCAAAGAGGAGGGGGTAGAAGAGCTGTGTGAAACAGGTGAAGAATTACATTTAAAAAAAACCATACACACAATAAAAAAAAAAAAAAAAAAAACACCCTCAGAGACAGACAACAGTATGGTGAGTACCAGAGTTATAGGAGGCTGGGGAGAGGTAGGAGAAGGTAAACGGGGGGGGGGGGGGGGGGGGTAAATGGTGATGGAAAGAGTCTGCATTTTGGATGGTGAACATAGATAATATCCAGATGAGGTGTTATACAATTGTACCTCTGAAACCTATAATTTTATTAACTTAATAAATGAATTCGGCAATGTAGCAGGATACAAAATTAACGCCAAGAAATCTATGGCCTTTCTATACACCAATAGTGAACTTACAGAAAGAGAGACTAAAAAAGCAATCCCATTCACCATCGCACCAAAAAAATTAAGATACCTAGGAATAAACTTAACTAAGGAGGTAAAAGACATATATGCGGAAAACTACAGGACACTGAAAAAAGAGATAGGGGAAGACGTAAACAGATGGAAGAACATAGCTGTTCATGGACTGGTAGAATCAACATCATTAAAATGTCCATACTACCCAAAGCAATCTATAGATTCAATGCATGCCCCATTAAAATACCAACAGCATATTTCATAGACCTAGAAAGAACTCTCCAAAAATTCATCTGGAATAAAAAAAGACCCCAAATAGCCACAGCAATCCTGAGAAAGAAGAATAAAGTAGGAGGGATCTCAATACCAGATTTCAAGCTGTATTACAAAGCCACTGTTCTCAAAAGAGCATGATACTGGCACAAGAACAGACAAATAGATCAATGGAATAGAACAGATAATACAGATATCGACCCAAACCACTATGCTCAATTAATATTTGACAAAGGAGGCATGAACATACAATGGAGTCAAGACAGTCTCTTCAATAAATGGTGTTAGGAAAATTGGACAGATACATGCAAAAAAATGAAACTAGATCAACAACTTACACCATGCATGTGCTATTCTGTAGGGCTCAATAGTTGAGTGATCTTTTACTCAGATGATTTGGAGAGGCACATTACGATGTCACCTTCAGGCATGTGCTAAGTCCTAAAGGAACTGAAGAAATGAAACTCTTCCTATCTTCTTTCTTTATTTTTCTCACCATCCCTTTTTCTCTCCCTTTGCACTTTCTTTGTTAATGTTTTTTTAAGTCTAGCCCGAGCTATTCTGTGTAATTATTTTCCTGCCTTTTTACACTTTTATAACTAATGGAGTTGGCTTTTATTAACCCCTACATTTTATCATGAATTCCAGAACATACCCTCTTCTTTATTTTACTAGTAAGCAGAGGGTTGGTTATATGAGTTCTCTCCTTGCTTGGGTGGGGTTGGGGGAGGGAATAGTTGTAAGACATTCTATGTAATTCTGCTTGTATTTAGTACAGAAAACTCAAGTAGTGGAGTAGAAAGATATGAAATTTAACAGACAGAAAACAGGTTTGTTCCCTATCTTTGTTGACTTAATACACAAATGCCCTTTGGGTTAGTTTCTAATTTTACCTGAGCATTGAGGTCATCCTCTGTCATGTGCAAATGATAACTTTATGGAGTTGTTGTGTGACTTACAGGGAGTCATGTGCCAACAATGTAGCAGAGTCTGTGATATTGTATGTGCTTTCCACACCCTAGACTCACCCCCTGTGGTCTAATCAGCCTCACGCTGGCCTGCTTGTGACCTTAGGCTCTTGATTGCTCCTTTGAGTGAGATTCTAGTTTTCACGTCAATCCTAAAATTTAAGTTTAGCTTAATTTCCCTTGGTTGCATTTTCATTAGGCTACTACCTTTGGAATTGAGGCTTCACATTCCCTCTCCCACACAAAGCATTTTAGATAATGAAACTCAGCCATTCTGCTTTGATCTTTATGCCTTAAAACTGCCTCTTACTACTTTATCTTCTGTAGGCTTGCTGCCTTTTTAAAAAATATATTTCTTTATTGATTTCAGAGAGGAAGAGAGAAGGAGAGAGAGATAGAAACATCAATGATGAGAGAGTCACTGATCGGCTGCCTCCTGCACACCCCCCACTGGGGATTGAGCTGCAACCCAGGCATGTGCCCTTGGCCAGAATTGAACCTGGGACCCTTCAGTTCACAGGCTGACGCTCTATCCACTGAGCCAAGCTGGCTAGGGCTGGCTTGCTGCCTTAAAAAAATGTTTTCATTGCTTTTAGAGAGAGAGGAAGGGAGAGAGATAGGGAGGAATATTGATGTGAGAAAGAAACATCGATGTACCCTGACCAGGGTGACCTGGGATCAACTCTCAACCTGGGTATATGCCCTGAATGGGAATAGAACTTGCAACCTTTCCATGCACAGACAACATTTAACCAACTGAGCCACACCGGTTAGGGTGGCTTGCTGCTTTTTTATTAAAGAACTGACCATTGACCACCTTTTGAAATGCTGCCTGAAATATTTTCCTGATTGGGTATTCTTCAAACCAGTGGTCTGCACCCCTTGTCTCCACTGAAGATGCTTAAGAGAAAACATGGCTTCACATGTACTGTTTTGGGTGTAATTGTGTTCCCCCAAAATTCATATGTTGGATGCTTAGCACCCAATATGACTGTATTTGCAGTCAGGGTCTATCGCTGGGTAATGATGGTTAAATGGGGTCAAAAGGGTGAGCTTTAATCTGATAGGGTCGGTGTCCTTATAAGAAGAAGAGACACTAGAGGACTCTCTCTGTCCTCATGAGCGAGGAGAGACCACGTGAGCCCCCAGTGAGGAGGTGGATATCTACAAGCCAGGAAGAGAGCTCACCAGAAACCAACCCTGACAGCACCTTGACCTTGGACTTCAGCCTCCAGAAGTGAGACTACTGTCCATTGTTTCAGCCGCCCAATCTGTGGTATTTTGTTGATAGGCTTCACAGGCTAAAACATGCCTACTTTAGATTTTGGTTGCTCTAATAGTTTAACAAAACCTACATTATTTTGCAGAGAAATAAAATAAATAGAACTATAGTCAGTTCACAATGATTTCATAATTATAACTGATATAGTGACATTTACTCAGCCTGCAGTGTGATAGGGAAATGACAATTGTACTCAGGCAGTATACAGCCCTATCCTATAAAGCACTGACCTATTATTTATGGCTTGGAAATGTAGAAAATTAAATACATTTGGAGAAATTGAGACATGTTATTGATAGAATTCACTGAATTTCTTAAACACAGTTATTAAAATATGTAACACTTGTGAAATATTGTAGCTTTAATGACCATGTGTAAATTTTATTTGTTGCAAAGAGGAAAATCAAAGTGGGCAGATGTGGGTATTCCTATCTTGTCTGCCAATCAAACAATCAATTTATATTTATTCCATCACTATTGTGAGTTAACTCCAGCTTAAGTTTTTAGACTGTATCAGATATGTATTTTTAAATAAAATGTATTTAGGACAGTACTTTAAATCCACAGTGTTTCCTGTAGGAATTTCATTGCACATGACTTTTCAGTGTGCATCCAAATATAGGGTGTCCCCTCAAAAATTTATACACCCTTTAAAAGCTGATAGTTCCATTTTGAAAATAAATTGTATTTTAATAAATACTGCCTTTATAATTTTTCAAAGTGTGTGTACACATTTTGGGGGACACCCTGTATTCTTAGTTTCTGTGATCCCTGTTTATATTGAAGTTCATGCAAATGACAGTTACAAAATATGCATTTTCACTACAAGTTATTTGTATATTTTTATTCATGATAAAAGAACATCTTAGTAAATATTTCTGTTTTATTGTCACTTGAGTTCTACAATGAAATATTTTGTTAGTTTTTTCTTATAATATTTTAGACACTATTTTTCTTGTTTTTAGCCTTTAAAATGTATGATCTTTATTTTTACAATCAAATAAGTGTTTCTGTAATTTGCCCTCTAAGTAGCTTGGATACTGTGAATAAAAAGTGCTGGTTGAGCCCTAGCTGGTTTGGTTCAATGGATAGAGCAACGGCCTGTGGACTAAAGGGTCCCAGGTTCCATTCTGGCCAAGGGCACATGCCCAGGTTGCGGGCTCCATCTCCCCCACCCCTGCCCCCTGTAATAGGAGACTTGCAGGAGGCAGCCGATCAATGATTCCCTCTCATCATTGATGTTTCTATCTCTCTATCTCTCTCCCTTCCTCTCTGGAATCAATAAAAAAATTGTTTTAAAAAATGCTGGTTTATTCTAATTTTGCCAACATTGTTTGTAAACAATTCAGACAGTTTTCCTATAAAATTTAAATGAAAATAGTCTGTTTTCCTCTTTATGTATATGTTCTTCACATATTACAAATATTTTGGAAGAGATAACTAATAAATTATTTTGGCAAAAATTAGAGGTTAATCACATATGAAATCTTTATAAAAGGACATAACAACTTCATTGATGTATATACAGGAAAATTTCATGTTTATTAATTCTCCCCCAAAATAGAGGGAGCTTCCTGTATAGGTAGGATCATTTCAAAATAATTTTGAGATACCTTACAGTCTTCATGGAAAAGAGACTAGAAACTAGATTTAAGTTTCAACTGGTTGTTTTGGGAAATGAGAGAGAAGGGGTACAGCGTCCCTGTTGACTAAGACAGTCTTGGGTAGTGATGGAACCATAGGTGGTTCTGAAGGCACAGGTCCTGGGGTTGCATTACTCCTGGCTCCACTTCTTCCTGACTAGGGGCCCTGGGGAAGTTACTAGGATTCTTTTTCCCAAGTCTAAGGTGGTGATAATAATAGTACCTACCTCATAAACATGAATAAGGATCAAAGGAAAAGATGTGCATAAACCACTGAGGAATATCTGAAACTCATTGTTTAATTGTTGTTAATGACGCTCTTTCTGCTGTCACTACTGTTTATTCCAAAGCATCTTAGATTTCAATGTCTCCCCAGTAAGGTTTAGAGCCTAGATCAGATGACATGTCAATACCCTCTTTTTCTGTCAGATTCTGGAGGGTATTTAAAACACTAAAAAACAGTAAGATCTGTTCTGAAGTCATTTCCTTTCTCAAGTTTTAGTATGGATGCCAGTTCAGAGTAATTCCAAGTAATGTAAGTATGTTAGGGGCATACGTTGTCAGCCAGAGTCTATGGCGATGTGTGTAACTCGATAATCAAGGTGTTGGAACAACTTGGCAGATATCACTTAGCCCTTCATGCCTGGTAGGCAGAATAACTACCTCAATTTTTCAAGGTGATTAAGCTGATTAAGTAAGAACACTGTGATTCTTCATTCATTTGTCTTCCCTTAATCAGATGGAAAGGTCCTTTCTACAAAGAAATCGAAGTGGTGTGACTTAATCCTTCTATTCTTTTTCTTACCCCCAACCCCGCCACTACCCTTTTTAAAGAAAGCTGGATTTTTAAATCTAACACTAATTCTAAGACCCTCATTTCAAAATTGTGAGGTTCCCTCTCCTTTCTTTTTAACTGAACACATTTAACATACTTTCTAAGAAATAAATGCTTGAGCACAAACCTCTGAATGTCATTTAATCGCTTCTTTCAATCAATTCACATGTTTATTTATGAGAATTGCTGTACCTGTTAAGTATTGAATTAGAAGGATCGGAGGGGAGGAAGATACTATTAGGAAAACCCAGAAAGTAGTTCTACCTGAAATGTTTATGAAAACCTATTGCAAACACACTTAAAACATGGCAAATTGCATTTTAATTATTTTGTAAATGCATTGAAATTAAAAGCATTTGGAAAGCAATCATCTAGAGTTGAGGAGGTATAAATTAATCACGTGGTTACACTGAATATTCAGAAACTCAGGTATCCTTAATTGAGCAATAATAATTTGTAAGCAACAGTCGAACTTTCTGGCACATGCTCAGGACTGCTTGGAGCATTTTTTCATGCTGCGGAAATGTTTACTCTACCCAGCTGCCTATTTCCCCTAGAGAAACACAATGGAAATTCAAACACAATAAATCATCCCCAAGGTACCGAGATTCAAATGCCACAAGTGCTTTGATTCACTTTGCTTGAGGGGCGAAATGTATAAATTGAAGAACTTTTAAATTTGTTAGAACATAGCACTCTGGAAATGAGAAAAGCAAAGCCAGTTGGACTCTGGAATCATATTTGTGTGTCACTCTGGAGTCACTGGGATAGCCCATAGGTTCCCAAAGTGCCATGCACGCCACAGGGCACATGCCCAAGTTACTCACTGGATCCCCAGTGTGGGCTGGGCAGGAGGCAGCTGATCAATGATTCTTTCTCCTCACTGATGTTTTCATCTCTCTCCCTTGCCCTTCCTCTCTGAAATCAATATAAATATATTTTAAAAATTGGAAGAGGATTTCAGAGATGAAGTGAATTAATTCTGGCTTTCCAACAGTTAAAACAAATCAAAAAAGAAAACTCAGTTTCAGTTTTCATTCCTCTCCACAATTCAATAGAATATTTACAGACCACTTTGCATATGCACATTTATTTTTCTACCTCTGATTAATGAATCACTTACATGCATTTGCTTCATTTCTGTTGCACTTTTCCTTTTCTTGTACCATTGTGTACTATAAATTGCATTTTTAAAGAATATTGTTGAAAGATTTTTTATTTTATTCTTTAAAATCTTTATTGTTGAAAGTATTACATATGTCCCCTTCCCCACGCCCCCACTGACCTCTTCTAGCCCCCACCCCTATCCCCACCCCAGGCCTTCACCACCCTATTATCTGTGTCAATGACTTATGCATATATGCATACAAGTTCTTTGGTTGATCTCTTCCTACCCACCCACCCTCTTCAGCCTTCCCTCTGATATCCCACAGTCTGTCTTTTATTTTCCTCATCTCTTCAACATGTTAAGTTAATTAAGGAGCTATTGTCACCAATATATAGTTATTCAGTTAGGACTCTCCTTTTTTTGGAAATGCTGAGCTATATATAAGTCCTAAGATGTTAAAACAATTCTAGGACAGTCTGTGTTCTACTCAACAAATTATTTATTTTTCACGTATTACTGTGGTTTCTACTATCAAGTTTTCATGTTTATGGAAACTCAGGATACTACAAAAATATAGCCCAATAAATGAAGTTTCTGAATAATATAACTCCAAGATAAGAAATGTTACTTGCATTTTACAACCTTCACTACAACTATGATTTTCATGAAGAAAAAACTAGTTACAAGCCAAGTCTATAGTTTGTCTTTTTATCCTCATTATATGGGCTTTTTGCAGAGCAATAGATTTTAATTTGGTGGGGTCAAATTACAAAGCTTGATGGGATATGCTTTTGGTATCAAGTATACACTTTTGAATAGCCCTAGATCTCCTATTTTCTGATGTCTTATGATTTTATGTTTTATAAATTTATTTTGGTGTATAGTATGAAATTTGGTATAAAGTATTAGGTCAAGGTACAATTTCAAGTTTTTTTTTAATTAAATATAAGAAAGCTATTGATTTGCATATTTTAATTTGTTTTATTTCTTTTTATTGTGGCAACATCAGTTAATAACATTATATAAATTTCAGATGTACAACATCATGAATCGATATCTGTACACTCTATTTCATGGTTACCACCAAAATCTAGTTTCTATTTATCACCATATATTTAACCCTATTTAACCATTGCCCTCCTCCTATCCACCTTCCCTTCTGGTAACCACCATTCTGTTGTCTTTATCTATGAGTTTGTTTCTGTTTTTTTATTTTGTTTGTTTTTGTTTGTTTGTTTTATATGCCACATGATTCTTGTCCTTTCCAACTGACTTGTTTTACATTGCATTATACCCTCAAGATCCATCCTTGTAGTTGCAAATGGCAATATTTCATCTTTTTTAAGGTAGAGTATTCTATTGTGCTGATATATATATATATATATATATATATATATATATATATATATATATTACATTTCCTTCATTCATCCATCCATCAATGGACACTTAGATCGTTTCCATATCTTGGCTATTATAAATAATGCTGCTATGAAATTGTATCCACAATATTTTTTTTTATTATTATTAGTTCTAAGATTTTATCTTTAAAGTCTTATAGATTATCAATATACATACATAATATAGAAAGAAGCTTTACCTCAACTACTTAGTTATTATATCTCCTTTCCTATTTCATATTTTAGAATCTCAGCAGAATATTGAATAAAATCAGAAATGGCGGGCATCTGTATGGATCCTGACTTTAAAAGTATTTCTCTAATGTCATTATTAATCATAATAGCTTAGGTTTTTATAAAGGTAAAGCATACTAGGCATATTTATTTTTCAGTCTTTGTTAGATTGTTTCATATAATTAAGTTCATTGGAAGTAAATCCATATTCAAACTATTGATTTTGTTGGCTACCTTTCTGAGAAGACTTATTCATTTCTTATGAAATTTTGATTTGCAGGTTTGACTTTGAGGCGAGGTATTTTGTTTCTTTTTCTCTCTGTGTCCGTCTTTGCTCAAGCTTTCCTGTCTAACAGGTTTATCATCCATCCTCCTGAGTACCGAGCTAAAAACTAGTCTGGTAACCAAGTTGTCACTGTCCTCCCAGACTCCCTAACTTTATAATTTCTTATCAAGCAGTGCAGCTGCAATGTTTTTATTCCCTTTCACTCTGTAGGAGGTGAGCCACAATCTGCCAGTGCCAGCTTGCAGGCCAGGTGTCTGGGCCGGTCCTCAGTCACCACTTTATTTTTTCTTTTTACTTTCTAGTCCATGGAAGTGTTTTATTTTCTGTTTTATGGTGTAGGTATGTCTTTGTTTTCTCTGCTCAGATTTTACCTAACTTTCTTATACATTAGAACAAAGACAATACATCAGAACATACTTTGCTAACTTGCCCAGAATATTCCTATTCTCTTTAACCCACTCTGAACAGGCTTTTATCCTCCTAGGAAACTTCTAAGCACGGTCACCCGTAACACATCTATCCTGTCAAATCTAATGGTCAGTTCTAAGTCTTCAACTCAATGGTGGTAGATACTAATGGTCATTTTTTCCTTGATGCATTTTCTTGTCAAGTTATTTTTAGGGCAGTCTAACCGCCTATTCTCTCTAACTTTAACCTCAGTTTCCTTGGCTGGCTCTTCATCTTTCCTTTGAACTTTAATTGTTGGAATATCACAATGTTCCTCAGATATTTTTCTTACTCTATCCATAATTACTGCCTATGTGATCTCATTTAGTACCATAGATATGAATATGTTTATAAATATAATATATACTTTATAATATATAATATATACCTACATTGAAACATGTAAATATATACTTTGTAATATAAATTATATAATATATGCATATAAACATATACACGTACATATATATGTATATAGAGTGTATCACTAGTCCTTTTTTCCCCTTTACCTCTAAAGTCATCCATACACGGTCTTTTTCCACATTTCCACTTTGATACTAAACAGTCACCTAAAACTAATACAACTAAAGCATAACTTTGATTCCCTCCACCCCAATACCTCTCTACAGACCTAACATTCTACTCCACACCAGCATATTCTGTTGTCTATGTTCCTACAATAGCCTCCTAACTGACTTCTTGCTTCTACCATTGTCTCCTACATTTTATCTGTAACTAGTAGCCAAATAAGTCAGATCACATCATATTCCTGGAGAAGACCATCCAGTAGCTTTCCATCACACTTAACATAAATACAACTCTTTTTATCATGGCCTTAGAAGCGTTAACATACCTTGCAACTATCATCCCACACTACTGTTTTCACGCAATTCATTCTAGCAGCATTTGCATTCCTATTATCCTTTGAAATATTTATTACCCTGAACTCAGAATGCTCTTTTCAAAAATCTTTACATAGTTCACATCCTCCCATCTTTAAGTCTCTATTTAATTGCTACCCTTTCAGAGAGATGTTTTAGAAACACCCAATAATCTGTCACAATCCAAGTCCTAAATTTTCTTTGTAGCATCTTTAAAATTCTTTTTTCAGCTTTATTGATGTATAATTGAAAACTAAAATTGTAAGAGATTTATAGTGTACGTTACGATGTTTTAATAACATATATATTGTGAAAGGATTCCTCTGCATCTATTTAATTAATACACTCTTCACTATGTATTTTTATAAATTTTATATATATTCTACTCTCCACAAATTTCAATTATACAATACAGTGTTATCAACTATAGTCACCAAATTACACATTAGATCTTCATACCATATTCATTTTACTTTATTTTTAAAGCATCCATCATTACTTCATATTTTAAGATTTATTATTGACTTGTCACCTGCTTATCTCACCTACTAGAATTCAAGTTTCCTGAGGGCAGGTATTTGATTTCTCTTACTCATCATTGCTTCCCGAGCAGCTTGAAGAGTGCTTAATATTGCCCAATATGCATTCAATAAATATTTGTAGAATTAACAAGTTATGGCATTCCACCAATGATCAGGGACCTAATTGGACTAATCAGCTAGCACTGCTCCTACACTGAGGAAGTAATGTGTAGTATATTTTTAGATCTAGTAACCAGAAGCATGGAGGGAAAAACATTTTTTAACTTTTTCCTTTAAATCTCCTTCACTTGTGCTCTAGGAGTAAGAGCACAACCAATGGTCATAGACAATGTTAGCACTGAAGGCACTCACACAACACTGCATACATCACCCTTTGATTTCTTTTTACCTGTGCATTTTGAATTTCCAGCTTCACAATTCCCAATGGCTGGATGTGTGTATAATGTTTAAATACTTATATTTAAACTAGGGGCCCAGTGCATAAATTCATGCACTTTGAAAGGAAATGTGGGCCATGAGGCTGCTGTGGCCACAGGGTCGGGTCTCAGCCCATCCTTCATGCCCACGTCTGGCCCCTTCCCCCAGTCTCCTGTGTGCTGGCAGCCCAGCACCTGCTGCCACAACTCCCACCTGCTGACTGCACCAGTCGTACCTCAGGAGCAGGGGGAGGTGGAGAAGCCCTCATGGGCAATCAGGGCCTGCAGCCTTCATTCCCATCCGCTGACAGTGCTGAGCAAGCGGGTGTGAGCGGGGCCGGTGCTGGCAGCAGGTGTGAGCACTGGGCAGGACTGTGGTGTATGGGAGCAAAGACTTTTCAGTAACCACCAGAGGCTCGCCCTGATGACAGCAACCGCCTCCCCACCTTGGTCTAGCGCCCCTGCTCACCTGCTCCACCATCCCACCGAAACCAATGCCCGCCTTCTCCCATGTGTGCCCCCTGGTGGTCAGCGTATATTATAGTGACCAGTTGTTCGTTTGTTCCGCTGTTCAGTCTATTTGCATATTAGCCTTTTTTTATATAGGATTATAAATATAAGTATTGCCCTCTCCTTTGAGATGTATGCTTAGTACAGCCTAAAATTTGCGGGAATACTAGACCTACCTCTGAATTATTTGTTGTGACGGGAATATCATTCCATTGTAGGCTCTTATGACATGTTTAACGTAATCTAAATTTAAAGCTATTCAGGATATTCAAAGAAAGAGACCAATAAGTGCTTCAATTCTTGATAACTAAGAAAGCATTAGAAACATCAGCTCTGAAATTCAGCAGTCAGTCTAAGAAGGTCCGTTTCCTTTCATACTGTTTAAAATTGTAGCGAGGGTATGAAGGGTTTTCCCTTAGCTGAACGCTCCAGGAGGCCAACTTCCCGTGTGTGGTGAGGGTTCCTATTTAGAATGCCAAATCTGGAAACAAATCTGGGAGGCCCTAGAGATGCAATCTGGGAACCACTGAACAATATTGAACGTTGTGTCAAAACCAGAGGATATAATATGGCAGACCTGTGACAGCCGGTGAATTATGCATTTTAACACTTTATGCTTCTGAAAACTGCAGCACAACTAATAAGAGAGGAGAAAAAAATCCCCATAAATTACAAACACTCAGCTTATAGAAAGAGGCAAGAATCTTCAAATATTATGCAAGCTTGGACATATATAATTATACTGAGTTGAATAGCATCCCCGAAAAAGTCATGTTCACTCAGAACATGTGAATGTTATCTGATTTGAAAACAGGGTCTCTGTAAATGCACTCAGGTTAAGGTGAGGGCATACTGCAGTAGGGTGGGCCTAGACTAATGACTTGATGTCCCAGTAAGAGGGAAGTTTGGACACAAACGCATATAGAGGAAAGACAGCCATGTGGAAATGTAGGCAGCGACTGAAATTATGCAGCCACAAACCAAGGACTGCCAAGGACTGCCAGTAACCACCAGGAGCTAGACTGGCATGGAAGGAAGGATCCTTCTCTAGATTCATTGAAAGAAGCATCTCATATCTGTGGGAAATCATAACCCTCTCCTCTGCTGATGCTGGGATTTAACACACCAGAAACAGGCTTTCTTGGACTTCTGAGAATATGCCAAATTGATTTCAAAATTGCCACATGATGATTTGCAGGGTAAAGGAATTTGCAATTTAGTACCTGGGGATTTGTCAGAAGCTATCATTCAGAATTAAAGTTCCTGTCTGTGATTGACTGAAGAAGGTCTATGGTTTATTTTAAAAAACAGAAAACAATAACAACAAAATACTCAGCACCAACATAAAAATTCATACATTCCAGTCCAGTTTTTACACAGGCTAATTTATCATTTTTTCTCAGCTGGAATTTGATACGACAGTCAATAGATTCATTCAGATCTGAACTTTTATTTTCTCAATGGAGCATGTTCTCTAATTGAATACTGCTTGCATTTTGTATTGGGAGTGGGAAACACTCCAGGAGGTCTTTTTATTAAAGGAAGCTAAGAGGTAGTGGTACATAATTGTCTTTGAATTGCATTACAAATAACTCTATAGGAGACACTAAAATTGGGCCCCACGACCTACAAAATACTAAGATAAATAATGTTGACATTCCAACGACTGTTTGAGACAAAACTGTGTATCTATCTACCTATCTAATCTCAAATGATATTATTTGGTCTTGCCATGGGGAAAAATAATTATTTTCTCACACAAATCAATGCCTGTTTTCAATACATCTTAATTTCTCTTGTTCACTACATGTTAGATGTTTTTACAATGACTGGCAGGAATAGTCCTCTAGTATTCTTTTAGGTTTAGCCCGAGTCCCATTCAGAGTAATTCTAAATCTAAGGAATGGTTTTTGAAAGCCCCTCGTGTTTCCTTCTAACTCTAGGAACTCTAGGTTGAGCCTGTCCACCAGGCTGGCATTCGGAAAATTAGAAGACCTTAAACATTGCAATGATTCCTTCTTCAATATCACATTGGGGTTATGGGAAAGAATAGAAGAAATACAAGAAGTAATTAATGCAAGCCTCTTTTGATTTTTAATTAACTTTTATTTATCTAGAATGGTATTTAGCATTACAGGGACAAGGATTAAATTCATCTTCTTTGACATATTAGTTGTATTACTAATTTAAGGCTCAGTTTACACATAATTAAACAATTTTGCATTTTAAATGTGAGATATGTCAAAAGTCTAAGACACTGTTTCTCATTAATGGCTCATTAGTGGCTCAGTAGATTATTATTTTAGCTCTTAATTCATTTCTCGTGACCAACAATGTACCATGCCATAGTGTAGAGTTAAGGCAGACATCTCTAATTTGAAATGGCAGACTTTCCTACCTACACTATCCCTTCAGGCAGCCATTAAGATCAGTCACAAATAAAATCACTTCCCATTCCAATTCTAGCTACTCAGTTTACTGCTCTGAGAAATACAAGAGTTTGAAACATGATGTCTGTTATCAAAAACTTGAATCTGGTTGATTAGACAAATAACAAAACAAAATGTAAAAAATAGTAGTAAGGTGAGATACCAGGTCATTTTCAGGTTTACAAGTTGATAAATATAAATCCAAATGAGTAATTTATAGATGAAGTGAAAGAGTGGGGAAGAGTTGGACAGAGCTCTAAATTTACAGGATGTTAAAAATATCCTACTTCTTCCCTTCTTCCTCGAACAGGTTGTTCAATCTCAACTCCATTCATTAACCTCTGTGGGCTCCAATTTCTTCCTCTTTAAAATAACAGATTACATTTGACACAATGTTTTCCAACTCTATCATTAGGGCTGGAGGAATCAGTAGAAAATGATCCCAAGATTTGGAGAGAGAAAGGGTCCACAGAGCATGTGAAATGACCAATGAAAGATGAGTTGAACTCAGGGGAGGAAAAACAGGTGAAGATGGCATCGGATGAGAAAATATCGTGAGCAATGGCTCTTGATCTGACAATTCTAGACACATTTAAAAGCACAATGATGGTGATGAGGATGATGAAGATAATGCAAAATACATTAGATTAGAGCAATACACCCCTCAGGCACTAACTACACTTGCCAGATTTTATGCAAAATGTATAATACAGTTTTGCTCAAATAAAATCCATCTAAAATTGGAATACCTTTGCTCCAACAACAGTAAAAAAAAGCATGTAGTCTTCATTAATATGTTAATTTGCCCATTTCCCATCAGACTGAACATAAAGGTCTCATGCACAGGTTGACCCAGTTAACAACACTATACAGTGGTATCTTTCTTACTTTAAAGCGTTCCTTACCAAAACTAGTGTTTGAAAAGAATGAAACCTGGAGGGATTTAATATTTCATGAGGAAATGGGACTCAAAGAATAGACTTAGGAAAAGGCTGCTTTAACTACTGCTTTTAATAACTAAAATAAAATTCAGTAATGTAAGAAATATGCTTCTGATTTATCTTCATAGAAAAGAAACAGCATGTGGCCAAGTGGCTGTTGAATTTCCCCAGAGCAAACAGGATGTGTGGGTGGGGAGAGAGGATGAGACCTGTACAGGTGGCTGATAGTGCATCTCCTAGGAAGATTCCCCTAGGTCCGTGGTCGGCAAACTGCAGCTCGCGAGCCACATGCGGCTCTTTGGCCCTTTGAGTGTGGCTCTTCCACAAAATACCATGGCCTGGGTGAATCTATTTTGAAGAAGTGGCATTAGAAGAAGTTTAAGTTTAAAAAATTTGGCTCTCAAAAGAAATTTCAATCGTTGTACTGTTGATATTTGGCTCTGTTGACTGAGTTTGCCGACCACTGCCCTAGGTGGAGGCCACTAGAGAAGGCCCCAGCCCATTTTTTTAAATAACCCAATGGGAGACAGCAAGACCTAGGCGACCTATTAAGAAACAGGTGACCAAATAGTCCTCAGCCAATGAGGAACTGGAGGAGGGTCTAAATAAATAGGTTATGTCCCCTGTCCAATGTGTGATCCTGTACAACAGGCACCCGCTCTCGAGAGTGTTATTAAAAGTCTCATTTTCGCCTCACTTCTGTTTCCTAGTCGGTCATTTGCAATTTAGACAGGTAAGCTTCTCACAGTAACACGTTACATAAAGATAACATTAATGACATATACTACATTTTATTTGCCCTTGCCCCCCTCCAGCCCCAGGCCTTCACCACCCTATTGTCTATGTCAATGGGTTATGCATACATGCATACAGGTTCTTTGGTTGATCTCTTCCCACCCACCCACTTTTCCTCTGAGCTTTGACAGTCCGGTCCATGCTCCTACATTTTAAATAATTGATATTGGAACCTTCACTATTGATTTCCCTGTCAACTTTTTGTTTGTAACTGTTTAATCGCTTTTTAAAAAACATTAGCTTTCTCTCCCCATAGCGGGTTTGAGATACAGTTAATGGGGAAGGGGAGCTTCAACACCTTCTTGCCAGAACCTCCAGTTCCCTGACCTTCTATACATCCCGCTGTCCTACTGGTCTCACCATAGGACTGCAGCTCTCTGCCCTCTCTGCTCATCCTCCAGGACTCCTGAACTTGCAAACATACACACACAATCTTATGACCGTGTTAAATTTCTCAGGATTCCTCTTCTTCAAAATTTCAATTCTTATATTTATCCATCATTTTTATTTGGAAAACATATAGGTGAACAGCTGAACAAATAAAATAGCACATTAAAATGGTAGTTATTGGTATCTAAAAGCATAACTAGCTAGCTAGCATCTACTTTATTGTGTATTAAGAGTACATTGAAAAGCATCTTTTTCTACACTTTTCCTAATTTCTTATATCGTTCTTCATAATGCCCAATAGCTAAGTCCTGCTATGTTCTCAGAGATGTACAGTGATTAGAGTTACTAGACTTAGCAAATAAAATACAGAATGCTGCCCTAGCTGAGTGGCTCAGTTGTTTGGGGCATCATTCCATACACCAAAAGACTGTGGTTTGATTCCTGGTCAGGGCACATACCTAGGCTGTGGGTTTGATCCCTGCTCAGTGCACAACTGATTGATGTTCCTCTCACATTGATGTTTCTCTCTCTCTCTTCCCCTATTTCTCTTTATCTCTCTTCCTCCCTCACTTCCACTCTTTCTAGGAATCAATGGAAAAAGTGTCCTCCGGTGAGGATTAACCAAAAAAGAAAATTCAGGTTTGTATAAAGAAATTTTATTTTAAGTCTTGAAGGGTAAAAAACACACACAGCTTTTGTTTGTTAAAATCAGGATCATTTCCAATACACAACTTCAAGAAATACTGAATTATTTATTTTTATTTGGAAAATATTATGGTTAAACAGCTGAACAAATAAAATAGCATATTAAAATTGTAATTTGTACTTAAAAGCATTAAAATGGATTTTAAGATATTTTGAGAGCCTTTTATCTTATTTTACAAACTAGTAATATTCCAATTAAGAGTTATTCAAATTCACAAAATTGAGTCAAGTATAAGTGGCACTATACTAAACTAAGAATAGAGACTCTCATTCTAATTTCTTATAAAGCAAAAACCAGATGACTTTTAACAGAAATATTCTTCCTCTGTTTACTCATCTTAAAACTAGGGGTCATATCTTATCAGGAAGCTTGGGCTGAGGAAAAGAATGTGGAATAGATTTTTCCTACTTATTCTTTCTCTGTCCAAATTCTACCCATGGCACCAGATTTAACACTTCCAACTTTTTCAGAAACAAGGTCTTGAAGGAAGGAAGGTAGGCTGAGGGGAGAGAGGAGGGAAGTCAGAGAAAGGAGAAAGGAGGCTTGATTTCAGCAAATCCCAGTAAGATCTACTCTAGTCCTTTCCCCATACTCAGCTGAAGATCATAAGAGTTGAAAGCCCAAAACGATATTTTTGTTGTTGATGATATTTCCTGATTCATAAGATTTCACCTAAAATTTCCTTCCTAAATCCATCACTCCTCCCCCAACACACCCCGCCAAAAGAAGGCCTTGGCCATTTGTTCCATGAATAAACAAACAAAACAAAACAAAGACTTTGAACTTCCACTGAGATTGAGGATACTACTTCAAATTGACATTCCTTAAATATTTACTCCATATTTACTCAACATCTGGTGGAGAGGTGAAGATCTCTAAGGAGAAACAAAAGCAGGAAGAGTTCCCATGACAATGTCCTATACCTCCTCTAGACCTCTGAACAGTGCAATACTCAACTCAGCTGGAGAAGGTAGAGTTAACCAGATCAGCCCACATTGAAAGGCTATGTAGTGTGCCTCTGATTGTGGAGGATGGGATATTGGACATCAAAGAACTCCTTCCAACCATATATAATGTTTCCCTGAGTGTTTTTATATATATGATGTTCTCCTCCAGCATACACTTCTAATGATGTTTAGTGCCCCTAATAGACTGACATCCAGCCTGCCCTTTGTCAGTCAAGAGAAGACAATACCATACCTTGGGCCCTATATGTGACATTCTTGACCTTACAAGGGAAGACTCAGGACATAGAAAATCATTGAAATCCTGATTAAGTCAAATGTCTCAAAATGGGTTGATGAGTTACAACAGGTGTTTACCTATATTATCTGCCAGTGCTTAACTGTGGCAGATAATATAGGTAATATAGAATGAGGTTTGAAAGTGACTGCAGACTGTATATATCCTTTTTGTCACTAGATTATGCTTTTAATGAAGGCTGCATTGGGAATAAGAGAAATTCTTGCAAAAGAACTCTATAAAACAATGAAAGTTTAGTAAATGGTAGCTAATGTTTACATCAATATTTCTAGTACTAGAACAGTAACTGAATTAGGAACACATTAAGTATTTGATAAATAAATGAAAGTACATTATCTTAAAAGTGTTCGTGATTTTTTTTTTCTGTTTGAGAATGTGTTATTCTCTCAAACTTAAATATGTATGCTGGAATGCCACGTTAAAGGTAGAATTATATAATAAATATGGAGCTCTCTGTGACCTATAACCTGCTAAGCAAATCTAATATATTATGGGAGTTAGGCTCTTTCAACTTAGTGAAGGGTTTTGAATCAAATGACTTAAGTTGAAAAATTATTATTAATTTATTTATTTATTATCAAACTGGTTAAGAGGCTGCCTTAGGTGGGTACACAATTAAATTTTGCCTTGTTTTCACAAAATCTCATTCTGTTCTTTTTGACCCTTGAATGGACGATGCCTAAATACAGAGATATAAAGAGGATTTAAAGGACACATTTTAAGTAATTACAACTTTATGTCACAAGAAATACATATAACTTACTACATACAATTGGACAACGTTTATGGAATATCTAAAAATAAAGTATAGTATTAATGAGTACCTACTTTGCTCCAGGAATATTACATAGGTATTCTATTTTCATTCTCACAAAAACACATAAAGCAGATATTGTTAAATACATTCACATAAAAAGGAAAGTAAATGAGGGAGGATGCTAGGTGAATGCTGGAGTAAACAGGAGAGCTCAGGTCGTGTCCTGAGAAGGTAGCTTCTACTCATCTCCAGCCAGTTGCCCCATTGAGGGACAAAATCCCTAGTTTTTGCTATCGCTTTTGATTTTTCAAGAGAAGTCAGATATTAGATTTTTTATGTGGCTCTTTCTAAACTTGCTATTGTTGTCAATTTCATCTAATAAAAATAATAAAAATCAACATTAAAGAGCTGAGGCTAACACAATTATTGAAGGTCCTTATCCAGTTTACACACTCCAGCTGTACTACTCTGCTTTCCATAACACTGTACTGAATCTGTTGCTTGATGATTCATTTCTGTGCTATCTATCTAATCTTCTCTGACTTAGATGAAACCATCTGAAGTTGGCACTTGCAACATGAGCTCAATAAAGAAAACCCAACTCTCTATATTAATCAGATAATGTTATAATAATGCTACATAACAAACAACTATAAACTATTGGTGTCACACAACAAGCATGCATTTATTTATTGCACATGAGTTTGTGGATCAGCGGGGGCACCTAGGCTTGAGGCTGCAATATTTGAGGCAGCTCTGCTGCATGTTGCCAGTTAGCTATATGTTCCTCCTGTAGGTATCTATCACCATTCCTCAAGAACTGGGAGGCTAGACAGGGCATGTTTGCTTCATGTGATGGCAGAAGCCCAAGAGGAAACACGCAACGTTTTTTGAAGACTAGACTTGAGATCGGCAGACTATGGTTTCAATCAACCTATCATTGGCATTGGCCAAACAAATCACAAAGCTAAGCCCAAAGTCAACAAATGGGACATTCATTCTTTCCAGGATAGGTGACAGCAAGAGTGTGGATGCGGACTGAGAGGAAGGCTAGAAGGGTAGGATCCAATCGTTCAATCTGCTTCAGTTCCTTGTCTTCATTTTAGAGGCAGTTCACTGATTTTACCAAAAACATGGCAAGGTCTTGCCCAGGAGTATTTTCTGGATCCTCTGGAACTTTTTTTTTTTTCTATTTGACAACGAACCAATGCTTGCACTGTAGCAACCTTCCCTTCATTTTCCCATTTCTCACTAACACTCTATAATCTTGTCATTCTTATTTTATGTTCTTTCTAACAAAACTGGTTCAATTTCCTGTTTTATTTTACACAATGCTTCTTACTTATATTTGCTTCCCTTAAAAGGCCCAACATACTAAAAATGTAGCACAGTATAAAAAGTCATTAAATTATCCTACTGTATTAAACATAGAAACTTAGAGTAAAGAAAGAGAAGTTAACATTGTACCACCACCAAAGTTTGTATGTATACTTATATCTTAGCCATACAGTAGCATCAATGCAGCTGAATCACAAGCTTTACTTATTATTCATGGCATAGTACTCTTGTATTTGGACAAAAATTTTGAAAAGCTGTTCCATTATTTTATATGGATTAAGTAAAATTAAAAACTAACACACATATGCTTTTTAAAAACATAAATATAGCAGAAAATAACATTATGCATTGAAAACTTTAAGAATGGCTTTACTATTTGACTCAAAAATTCTACTCCAAAGAAATTATAATAGGGAAATGAGTAGATATGGACTTACATATTTATGTTTAAGAATGTTCATTGCATTTTTCATTATAGTAAACAGAAAAAAATCTAAACTTCAAGAATTTAGGAATTTCAATTTGAATTTCATCATGTTCATACAAGGAAGTACTCTTTGAAAATGTTGAGTTAAGTGGACAATGGGCATAATCTTATTTGAAGGAGGATAACACATTTTCAAAATTGTACTCAATATTTTTAGAATTTTGCAGGGAATCACAGATTTTACTGATATTCTTATAAAAGCTATAAACTATTTAAGACAGATGTACTCATGTATACAAACAACAAAATGGCCTGCAGGTTTGTTTTTTATTTTATTTTTTCTTGGGGGGGTGTAATTCTGGAAGACATTTTTGGGATACTGTGTAAAGGAAACCTGATATATATACATTGTTATGATTTCCTTAAAAAACAATCTGTATCTAGTTCTTTATTTACAAAACTTGTGCACACACATATAAAATGCTCAGGAACTTCAGCGGCAAGGAGGGCAAAGATTTTGCAAATAGATTTCCTTTCTGTTACAAACACAGAGAAATGCTGAATAATACCAAGTCCTTATACACACATAGAAAACTACACTAGTGAACAGCATTTAATTTGGGGGAAAAAATGACATCTGCAGGTGTAGAAACAAGGGGAAGCCAAAATCCAGAAGAGAAATGATCACTGGCATTACAACAGTCCGTTGAAGTTTAGAGGAAGATCTGAACTGTACCCCTGGTTTTTAATGGTCTTGCAGATAGAAGATGTGACCTCTGACCTGAGCGAAGCATAAGAACCAGACCTGAGACTACTGCACAAAGGTCTTCCAGGGACAATGGATTTGATGGAGCTGGATTTACTTTATTATTTTGTGTTAAGTAATAAAGCATTTTTAATTTGGGGGGATCTGGTCACTCAGGACTCAGAGGTTTGGGGTGTTCTTGACTAGGGACAAATATATAGGTAAGTGAGTGGACTTTGTTTTTCCAGGCGTTCTCAAACTACGGCCCACAGGCCACATGTGGGTGTTTTTGCCGTTTTGTTTTTTTACTTCAAAATAAGATATGTGCAGTGTGCATAGGAATTTGTTCATAGTTTTTTTTAAACTACAGTCTGGCCCTCCAATGGTCTGAGGGACAGTGAACTGGCCCCCTGTTTAAAAAGTTTGAGGACCCCTGGAATAGACACCAGAGCCTGAAGATATACATTGTGGATAACAGGTTTTTAACTGTCTGTGCCTAAATATGTGCAGAGAAGTTAGAGATGAGATATCCAATTTCACATAATGTCTAAGTTTTAGTAGAATACCTTTCACTTCTGCCTTCCCCCAAATAAATCAAGAGCCCATAGATACTTATTGGTTAGAGATTCTTACCCCTTACAAAAACAAACACTGTGGTTTTCTCCTGGAAATATTTTCAGTGTACTCACAATCTTATCCAAGCATCTTCAATACTTCCCAGTTAAGTTAAAAGTAAAAGTAAGGTCGCTGCAAAAATACAGCTGCCACTGTAAATCCAGTAGAGCTGAGCAATAATGCGTGACTACCTCCCCTTGCCCAAAGCCAGTCTTTAAGAGAATCTTGAATGAGCGAATAAGATACAAGCAATAGAGGGTGGTTCATGGGTCACTGCAGAGCTCACTGAGATTGCCCTAACTACCAAATATACTCAGTGTGTTCTAATTCAGTGAAAATTTGTGATAAATATAAACCTGAAGTCAAAATCTAATCAAGACACCACCAACAAGCAATCGACTTGACAGAATTTGAATAAACTATGTACCAAATAACAAGGCTGATTTATAAAACGATGTAATTGGTACTATATAACTTTTAAGGCAAAATGCTGACTAATACGGGTGCGCTAAGCATTGTGATTTAGAAATGTCAGGTAGCTATAGAAATGTGAGAAATAATAGAAATACCTTCAGAAGTAACGAGGATGGTTTTTATATGTGGTTTAGAATCAGTCTCCTTATTTTATAGCCATTATAACACTATGTGTTCTGGAGTCAAACTGACTGAAGTTGAAATCCATCCTCTTCCTCTTATAAGCAGTGTAACTTTGGACACATTACTTATTTGATTTTTTCAATTTCCTCATCTGCAAATGAAAGTGACCATCCTCTTTGTCCCAGGATAGTGTTGGTGATTGAAAAAAGTGCTTCCTGTGGTGTTGGGTACAATAATCACTCAGTAATGTGAGCTAACTTCAAGTGAGTCCTCTGACCTTTTTTATATGTATCACATTATTCTGCTCTCAGTCATTGCTAGAATGTTCTTTATTCCTTTCATGTGAAATTCTATAAATTTCAGGGATGTCTGATGTGAGAAGGCAGAACTTCAAGAGATACTAGGCCATCCTGGGACACACTTCTCATAAGCATTCATTGAAGAAGCAATTCATGGTAGCAAAATTGTGCTCAGTATACCTTAGATTAATTTTCATAATATAACTAGAGGCCCAGTGCACGAATTTGTGCACCAGTGGGGTCCCTTGGCCTGGCTTGTCGGATTGGGCCGAAACAGGCTCTCTGACATCCCCCGAGGGGTTCTGGATTGTGAGTGGGTGCAGGCCAGGCAGAGGGACCCCACCAGTGCATGATTGGGGTAGGGGAGGGACGAGGGAGGTTGGCCAGCCAGGGAGGGACCGCGGGAGGGCTCCAGGGTGTGTCCAGCCCATCCCACTCAGTCCTGATTGGCCAGACCCCAGCAGCAAGCTAACCTACCAGTTGGAGCATCTTCCCCCTGGTGGTCAGTGCACATCATAATGACTGGTCGACTGGTCAACTGTCTGCCTCCTGATGGTCAGTGCACATCATAGTGACTGGTCGACAAGTTAATCTCTTCCTGCCCTCTCCCCCCCTCGCCACTTCCCTCTGAGATTCATCAGTCTGTCCCATGTTTCTACTCCTGTGGTTTCTGCTCCTTCATTGAGCATCTGTCCCCTGGTGGTTAGTGCACATCATAGCTTCACAGCTACCTGCCAGTCGGCTGGTCAGCCGGTTGCTTTGGCTTTTATATATATATATATATATATATATATATATATATATATATATATATATATATATATATATATATACGCACAATAGTGATTCTCTATGGAAAGAACAGAGAGACTAGGGAGAGGCAATATTCAAAGTATAAGTGAATAAAAGTGATTCATAACTGAAGAAAGACATGAACCTGAAGCGATGCAATGAGTATCAAAATGGTTAAAGAACAAGCCCATATTTTAAAGTTTTATTTTAAAAATCTTACTAATATAAAAGACAAAACCCCTAAAATCTAAAAAATTCTGTCTACTACATTGACAACCTTACAATCAAGCACAATAGAGAAAAGCAAACATTGGAAGCATACATTTAATGTACTGAGATTTAAAAAAATCTGTCACTCTAGAATTGTACATCCAGTTGGTATTTCAATCAAGAGTGAGGTCAAAATAGACAATGCCAGTCAAAGGAAGAGATAATTTGCCACACACAGGCCTTGCTGAAAGAAATACTAATAGAAGCATTTTAAGAGAATGAAATTTAACTCAGAAAAAAGTTCAGTATAAAATATAATAATGAACAAATAAATTAGTGACTGTATTGTCTATAAAGAGCATTGATGATAATGACTTAGTTTGAAGGTTTAAATTCAAAATATAGACATGAAAGATGGACAGATTATTTTTTAAAAATTCTAAGGTTTTTGTATTTGGGGGGGAGAATAACAGAGATGTTCATCAAATTAAACATGGTTAATGTTAAGATAAGTATTTGTTAAGACAAGTATTAAACCATTAAATCTAAGTGACTTTTATTACTTTCATTAAACAAACATATATAAAACTGTTACTGAGAATGATAATTGCATTTGTATCATTTCTCGAGACTATGTAGAGAAAAAGGCAAAGAAGAGTGGAACATGGGACAAAAGGTGAATTCATCATGGATATAGCCAAAAGTGATGGTTATAAGTAAAAAAAAAAAATAAGGTAAGAATTCTGTGTTTCAGCCTTATCAAACTAAGTAGAGGAGTATAAAGGAAATCTGACTAATACAAAATGAAAAATAATTTTTAAAAAAGCAAAGGAAGCACAGTATAGGAAAAAACACACAAAATTAGGTAATGTGTCCAAACATATTAGTCTCAAAAAATGTAGGTGAATGAAACTTCATTGTTTAAAATCAGAGATTTTCCAAATGAATTTTTAAAGATATAATATGCTTACAAGATATGCCCAAACATAAAGTTCCCTTTAGTAAAATTGAAATTAAACATAAATAGAAGGTATCAAGTCTTCTTACAAAAGGTTATATGGTAATATTAAATGAGGTAACACTGATTGTAAGTAAAATATATTTATAAAGTGGGTTATTATTAGCATATTAGCTATGCAAAGGTGGAATTTTTTCTGCCATATTGATCAATATACCCTAAGTGTCTAGAATATCACCTGGCACATAGGTGCTCAGAAATGTATGTTGAGTGAATATCGAATAAATATTAATATAAAAATTATCAAGAAGTTAGTACAATTTGGAATCTATATGTAATTAATAACCTCAAAGTATAAGTGAGCACAACTCTTATTACATGAATATAATTGGGTATGTGTACACATGTGCACACACACACACAGAATTTTAGAAAAAGAAAAAAACAAGAAAAGCAATTAGGAAGAAACTATAAACCTTGCAAAGAAATTCTCCCTACCATCTGCCAGACTGTGCCACCTGTTTGAGCTAGATGATGTGACTGCTGAAGTACAGGTACTGTGACTCATACCAATAACACTGTTGTGTAACATCCAGCTTGTAATATATACTTGCTTATTTAATAATGGCATGAGTGCACAGATAAATCACTCATCTTGTTTAGCTGTCCCTGATGCTAAAAGGACAAGGTGATCTTCAAATTCTGTTTTCAGTGTGATTATGTTGCTGTCTCCTCCACATTCTTCAATAGCATCTGGTGAGCATGCAATGTGAATTGTTAATTCACTCTCGCTATAAAATTGGTCCAGGTTCAGCAGAAAGTGTAGGAGCAGCTGGTAAACAATACAAGATCCCACAGGCTTCACTAGCTAAATATACTTCAACAAGATGCCTGACTCATTTTTCCCCTCATGCTTTTCTCTTATCCAGTGATGCTGCAAAATTTGGCAAGGGTTTCTAGACAGAAAGCTAGGGTTATGGTGTGTGAGGGGGCAAGATTCCAAATCCAAAAGAAATAGCACATCTCTGAAAAATAGTTTGGTAAGACTGAAACACAGAACTCTGATCTTATTTCTTTTCTTATAATTAGCATGTGTGGTTACACCTATGATGACCTCATGGTACCCCCTCTGTACCATTTTTCAGTCCTCTGTGCCTTTTTCTTCCACATAGTATAGAAAAACAATGCCAATGTAATTATCACTCTCAGTAACAATTTTATCTTTTTGTTTAATGAAAGAATAATCTAAGCCACTAAGACTTAATTAGTAAAGATGTGTAGGTACCATCATCACCCCACCAGGCTTACAGTTTAAAACATAGGTTAAATATATATTAGGACCAGATGAGATCTGTTTTGCAATCACCAAGTATTCCACTTTGTTTGCATATTGTCTTTGCAGTGTCACAGACTGGAGTGGTGCCCAGGTGGACACCTACTTAACCTGTCAGAATGAGCTCTGAATCCTCATTAACTGTTGTGGGGCTGTGTGTGTGTGTGTGTGTGTGTGTGTGTGTGTGTGTGTGTGTGTGTGTTTTGTTGATTAAAAACAGTCTTTTTCAATGTAATGATTTTATTTTCCTACCTTAGGGTCAAATCCATACCAATATACTTATTAGAGTAAATTATTTGAACATATTTCTGATATCACTCTTTTTTCATATTTTTAAAATTTTATTATTTAAGGTATTACAAATAGTAGTACATATGTCTCTTTAGCTGGTCTATTTTTGTTCAACAGTTTGTAATATTCTTTATTATCCATAAGTGAGTGAGATCATGTGGTATTTATCTTTCACTGACTGGCTTATTTCACTTAGCATAATGCTGTCCAGATCCATATCACTCTTAAAGGCAAGGACCACTAGATGATACTAACATGAGGAAGAATAAATAATGAAAATGTAGTTGCTAATATGGATGTAACGTGGTAGGAAAATAAAAACAGCTCCAACTATGCGGTATTTCCCAAGAGAAAACCATTTCATTTCATCATCTAAGGTAGTGTCCAGAATATCTGCAAAGGACCTTTGTGGTTCATTTACTCCAGAATACTGAAATGAACTTTGTGATCTCTCAAGACAGAGAGTACCACTGGATCAACAGTGAGATTAAAAACCAGCACTTCTCTTAAGGAGAGACACATTTCTATCACATGCTTATGTGCTTTGGTGACATTACCGGGTCCTCCTGAGGATGTCATAATTAATTAGAACTCTATTTTAAAAATAACATCCACTAGCAGAAGAATAGCTTCTCAAGACAACAATATGAATAGAAAAACAAGGGAAATTTTATCAGAGACTCAACTTCCTGATGTTTGGTTATCTAGTTTAAAGAACGATTAAGAAGTCTCGGAGGACATGTCCATTACTTATGCAAAAATCAAAGTAACAAGTGTTGGTGAAGCAACAAAAATGGTCTCACCAATTTGAAACAAAATGTACCAATATGCTCATTAAAACCCAAACTGCATCTCCTTGGGGTACCATATAAGTCATGGCAAGGAGTAGTTAGCCCAGTTGAGATTAGAACATTAAACCAAACCATTGGGTTCTGGAACATGGTAAATGGGTCCCAGAGCTGAATCTTGATTAGAGTTCAAATTAATCACATGGGTATTGGACTTGTCAGGGTGATCACTTGGTAAGGTTATATAAATGTCTAACCACTGTGTTGTACAGCTGAAACTGATATATAATTTATGCCAACTGTAACTGAAAGATATACTTAAAAATAAAATTTAATTTTTTCTGTATTGTAAGGTAAGAGAAATATTGGAAACATAGGTATCTTTATGGTTTGAGAGAGGCCTGGGGGTCTGAGATAGGCTGTTTTCAGAGTAGGGAGGAAGCCTGCATGGTATTATGGTGGATCGACACTGTTAAAGGTTGGGTTCTCTGGAAGCAGATGCTAAGATGGAGTCTAGGGTACCAGGTTTATTAGGAATCAACACCTGTGAAAAGAAGGGTAAGAAGAAGGATAAGAAGAAGGAATTGTTGACAACAGAACCTCAGGTAGGGACCTCTGGACTGATCATTGCCTGTGAGAGTTGTCTTGCAATGAGCTGAAATGGCCTTTCCCTCACTTCGCCACCAGGAGCTGGAAGGGTAAGAGGTAGAGCTAAGGTGCCCCCTCTGGCTAAGGAAGATCCTGCAGACCTGGCAGCTGCAAGCTGTCTGCTGATAACTGTCCTTACTGCTGGACAGCAAGGCCTTTCTTGAAGCAGAATCGGGCAGGGTACTGTGTCTACCAGAGAAGCCTGTGGAGAAAGTGTCCCTCTAAGAGATTCCTGTGCAGTGAAGGTCCAGAAAACATCAGACAAGGATGAAGTTGGTGTCATTTCACATTTCATGGTTATTCAAATAGCTGGTCCTTTGCCCTACCCTGACTGATTAACCCAGAGGAGTTCTCTTAGTGTTCTCTAAAGAACACTAAATTTAATTTTAGTTAGAATTCATTAAAAGCACTTGTTGAGAATAAAAATGATGAACTGTAATCTCATGGAGTCTGGTTCCTGGGAATAGTGAGGAGTGCAGGGTTAGCATTTTTGCACAACAGCAACGGTGATCTGAGTGATATGCTGTTGGTGTTAGAGTAGGCAGATGTAAAGACATGAGCTGGGAGAGGCTGCGAGGGGCAGCTGGGGCTTGGGGGAAATAAGTGTGAGACGTGACAAACTGAAAGTAGACAATGGAGGTGGCAGGAGCGATTCAGAGCCCCTCTAGGATGTGGTCAAAACTGTAGCTTAGCACCTAGGTGAAGGAGCCTTGTAGCTCAAAGATACATTTTTTTGAGACATGAGTGGAGGGATGACTAGCTCTGTGCGTAGGGGCATTCCAGCCTAGGGCTATAAATCCTCTAAACTCCCAAATATGGGGCACTCGGTTAGGTCTCAGCCAACTGAGCTGCCTGTTCAGGGCACTTGGTTGGGTTTCGGCCAGCTGAGCTGCCTATTCAGGTCCTATCTGGAGTGTATTGCTTTCCTTTGAATAAATCCTCACCTGATTTTGCCCTTATTTGTTGTCTCTTGTTTGAATTCATTCCTTCAAGCAAGACAAGAACTTGGGGCCCAGATGTTATCTCTGGCCAGAGACCCCCTTGTCCATGGCTGACACTGGTACCATGCCCTTGCAGGAAAACATCCCTAAAGCGTCAGTAACCCCCACTACATGCAACAGGCCTGAGCTTCAGAGTCTGGAAGAAGAGGCCTTGTCCGGGAAAGTGCAGGAAGGAGCAAAAGGAGACCTCCCCCTGCAGAGCACAGCAAGCAGGAGTTAGGAGGCAAGGACCAGGCAGGCTTCAGGGGCAGTATGAACAAGTGTGTCTTTGACAACTGTTCCAGGGTAGATGATCTTTGGGAGAAGAGAGCACAGGCTTCTAAAAACACAAATAATGTGCCACATGATGCATGTATTACATCGGGCAATGACAATTGCATATAAGATGGAAGGGAAATATGAGACTTAGAAGTATCAGTTACCAAGTGTCTTTAGCTGATATAACAAGCCTCAGGATTTCCCACTTACAACGTGGTCAGCATAATACATGTCTATTTAAACCTATCTTTTACTTAGCTTATAACCAATTCTTATCACACATATCTAACTATAGAATAGTACAGCTCTGGAACCAAGAGAAAGTGTTAAGGACTACTAGTTACCTTTCTTTCAACAGCTTTAAAATTTTCCATTCATTATTCAAAAGACAGTTCTGTATTACCAGGCATTATATATCTTCATTTATGCCCTGTGAATAAATTTGACACATTTATCTAGAGCGCTGAATAATTTAGTGAACTGAGACCATTTGAGACTGAGCAACACTCATATTTGGAATGCCTGATTTTTTATGGATTATTTAGATTAAACTCAGAAACAGTGACAAAAATGTATTAACAACCAAAAATTAGAGATGTGTGAATATTGAATAGCTGCTTAATTTTTCATATTTAGCAAAAGTCTACATGCTTTTGATATAACACCACACATAAAATATTTGAAATGCTTAAAAGAATGCAGAACATTCATTTTAAATAAAATATATTTTCTTGCTTTTAATCAATAATATTTTTAAAATGTGTTGCTTCACTAATCTCAAACTGGTCATTCATATATTAGAATGTAGAAAGAGGTGGTTAGAAGGCACTTAGTGACATGCTTACTTTGATATGACCTTGATCCTTTTGTTAAATCATAGAAGTTATGATTCTAAAATAATTTAATAATGGATGATAACAACATGATTTTGATGAGCTCATTTTTATCAAATACAGCTGCCTGCTCTGTACCCAGGGAATTCACAAATTAAAAAGAACTGTATTTGGGAATCTTCCATCTACTGCAGTGACAGCTCTGTTGAGTGCCTTCCACTTAGCTGGGTTATCAGTATATCTGCACTGGTCTGAGGCACTGGAAAATCGCACTGCCTGGTGGTCTAGGTTCAGAAAGACCACAGGAGACCACACACTTGTACACTCATGCACTTCTGCTCCATCAATGATACCATCCACCAACGAGACAATTTTGTATGTAAAGGACCCTCCAGGGAGCCTGTAGCAGACACTCCCACTATATCAGTGTCTTTCTCTTTCCTTCTCTTCTAAGTAAGAAAGCCAGACATTGTTAAAGAAAGAAATGTAGCAAACTGCATTATCATTATGGCATTAATGTAGTATTAAGAATACACTGAATATAAAATATCACAATATACAGGAACAAAGAGTATATTATGTTATATTATATTATAATAGGGGCCCGTTGCAGGAAGATTCCTGCAATAGGGCTGGCTTCCTGTGGCGGTCTCTGCAGCCCTGCCTGTTTCCCTCCCTTCTCCCTGCCCTGCCTGCTTCCCTCCCTTCTCCCCGGGACCCACCTGCTTCCCTCCCTTCTCCCCAGGTCTGCCTGCTTCCTCCTGTCTCCACCGCCCCGCTTGCTTCTCTGCAGCTTCGCTCCCTTCTACAGGACTTGGCTTTCTTCTACGCTGTCTTCAGTCTTTGCTCTGCACCCGGATATGCAAATTACCCACCATCTTGGTTGAGTTGATTTGCATATTTGCTCCTGATTGGCCAGTGGGCATGGCCAGTGGGCATGACTTGTTCGCATAGCAGAGGTACGGTCAATTTGCATGTTTCTCTTTTATTAGGTAGGATTATTATATTACTATATTATTATATTATATTATATTATATTATATTATATTATATTATATTATGCTAGAGGCCCAGTGCATAAAATTCATGCACAGGAGGGGGCATCCCTCAGCCTGGCCTGCACTCTCTTGCAATCCGGGACCCCATAGGGATCAGGCCTAAACCAGCAGTCAGACATCCCTCTCACAATCTGGGACCGCTGGCTCCTAAAAGCTTGCCTGTCTGCCTGATTTCCCCTAACCAGTCGCCTACCTGCCTGATCGCCCCTAACTGCCTCTGCCTGATCGCCCCTAACCAGTCGCCTGCCTGTCTGATCACCGCTAACCACCTCTGCCTGCCTGATCACCCTTAATCAGTCACCTGCCTGCCTGATTGCCCCTAACCCCTCTGCCTGCCTGCCTGATCACCCCTAACTGCCTCTGCCTTGGCCCCCACCACCGCGGCTTCATCCGGAAAGACATCCAAAATGACATTGGAAGGTCAATTGGCTGTCTGATTTAATTAGCATAGTACGCTTTTATTATTATAGATTATGTTATTATATTATATTAATTTATTATATTATATTATACCAGAGGGCTGATGCACAAAATTCATGCAAGAGTAGGCCTTCCTCCCCCAGCTGCCAGCACTGGCTTCCCTCTGGCATCCGGGACCCAGGCTTCCTTCCAGCCGCCAGCAGGCACCTGGGACCAGGGCTTCCCTCGCAGCCCCAGCTTCATCCAGAAGGTTGTCCAGTCTATTAGCATATTATGCTTTTATTATTATAGATTATATGATTATGTTATGTTATTATTTTATATTATACAAGAGACATAATGCTTAAAATATAACATTGGAAATTCCATGGGTCTCCTATCATCTTTGAGCAGGAAAGAGGTCATAGATGATTACCTAATCTCAAGGAACACACTGGAAAAATTAGAAAACAGACTCAGAGTGGTTATTAATATCTATAGATTACTTACTTTGGATCAGGTGTTGAGTTAATTATTTTATATACATTCTTTTATGTCATTCTCAAAACCACCCTGTGGGAATTGTTATTAGTATATGAGAATTACTTCCTTCATTTTATAGATGAGCAAGGAAGTCTTGATAAAAGTTATTCAGTTATTAGCTGCAGAGATGAAAATCAATTCTGTGTTATATGAAAACTCACTTTTTCTGCTTTTTCAGATTCTGTAAAGGGTCCAATAAAGATTTTAATTAAGTTGAGGGGAGGCAAACAAGGTAGTGTTCATTTATGTTAGTTTTAATTAAGAGAGGGATTTACAGTGATAAACTCAATGACTTCAGGGAACAGGCAGGAGACCAAAATATGTGAAGGAATAATGGTTATTGCAGTGCATTGTGGATGTCTTAGCTTACCTAAAGGCATTCCCATTCAATTTTAAAAAATTGGACTGACCCAATACAGCATATCTGCTGGAGGGCTACCAATTTGCAAGTTCTGGAGGAAAGCAAAGACAACAGATCTGCAAAAAATAAGTCTGGAAAACATTATTGGCTTGAGATGGAGGCAGTATAATATGTGGGAAAGATACAATAAAGAGATAAACAATAAGAGTAAAAGACTAGGGGAGCAGCTGGTTTAACCACATCAAACAAATATTTATAACTAGAAGCCCAATGCATGAAATGCGTGCAAGGGGCTCAGCCCTCGCAGCTGCAGCTTCATCTGGAAAGTAGTCCAGTCTAATTAGCATATTATGCTTTTATTATTATAGATAATATTTTATTATAGATAAAGCATAATATGCTAATATTTTATTATAGATAATAAAAGCGTAATATGCTAATTAAACCAAACATCCTTCCAGATGTCCTTCCGGGCAACCTTCCAGTCGAAGCTGGGGCTGCGAGGATGGCAGCCACTACCGGCGGGCAGGGGCCGAGGCAGAGGCCGGCAGCCACCATGGCAATAGGAGCCGAGGCAGCCGAGGTGGCAGCAGGGGCCAATTCCCTTGCACGAATTTTGTGCATTGGGCCTCTAGTTTACTTATATATAGGGAGGGCAGTGAAAATAAAGAGAGAGAAGCAAAGGAAAGAAAAGTTTTGGTTGTAGTCCTTAAATGCCAGTGTGAGTATTTGAATTTTATCAGAATGAAAAAGGATCACACTTAGACATGTGCCAAAGACACCTCCTCTCTGTGCTAGGCATGCCTTCTGTGTATTAATTACATCTTCCTAAGAGCCTTTACACTTTAAATATTGAATAACAGGGATTTATAAAAGATAAACAACTTCCATAGTGTCACTAGGCAGAAAGTGGGGGAGCCAAAATTCAGACCACAACTGCTCAACTTCAAAAAGAAACCATACCATGCGGTTTTCTACAGGAAATACTAGATCTGGATATCAGTATACTAGTAAAGGACTTCTGCAGTTGGTCAAGGCTTGAATGGAGAAATCCTTGGTTTAGATGGTGACTATGATACCAAAAAGGTTGCATTTTATTAAAAATAACATTAAACATAATAACAACACCACTCTAAGTACTTTTCATATAATAGCTAATTTTACCTCAAAAGAAATCTACGTAACAAGTACTATAACTAGCGTCATTTGCCATTTTATAGATAAGAAAACTGAGGCACTAAAGACTATATAACTTGTTTAAAGGTAAGCAGATAGAAATGCTAAAATATAAATTTTAAACCTTTAAATCAAACCAATTTGTTTGATTTGTCAATCAAATTTCAAACATTTACATCAAACCAATTTGTTATCCAATATTTAAAGTGTAAAGGCTCTTATGAAGATGTAATTTTCAGAAGGCATACCAAGCACAGAGAAGAGGTATCTCTGGCACATCTCAACAAAAGTAAAATATGTTGATCATTTGAGGGAAATGTGAAAAGGGAAGAGACCTTCAGACATATTAGTTTTCATTCAACATAAATATGACCTCAATAGATCAGTTCAAGTAGAGAAGCACAATAATAATGAGGCCAAATTTCTCTATTCAAATGCTCCAGGAATTGTATCTTCATGTTAAATGGCATTTAGAGTCTTCCCCTCTAATCTCCATCAAGTATCCCAAAACTGCAGGGAAATCTGACTGGGAAAAGTTGGTGGAGCAAATTGCACCTATGAAATGAATCCAGTGGGGCCTGGCTAGACAAGAGAGGAGCTGTGTGATCCTCAGATAATAAACACGGCTCCCTTTCTCTGCACGTCCCACATTTTGTTGACTGGATCTGGAGTGATATGGTCCAGTTTCCTATCAGTTTGTGAAATCAAGTGTTTCCCCTCTCTAATCACTATGTAAATAACTGCGGTGTGAATAATTGTACACTAGAGGAAAAAAGCAGGCATATAGTATTTCTTCTGTAGCCTTCCTTTCTTCCTCTTTCACAAGTTTTGGTAGATAAACATCACAGAAACATTTGTATGAAGAGATGTTGAGTACTTCTCTTTAACAAAAACATTTAATTTGGGAAGAGACTCTTTAGAATGTTTCATTTCCATAACTCTGATATAAATTTTAAAATCAGAGTTGCATCCACAGGAGGAAAAAATAAAAAGAACCGCCATTAGCCAGTGACAACAACTTCACTCTTAATGGAAACACTAGATTACTGCTTTCAAAACTACACCATACAAACAATGTTAGTTTCTTTAAGCAAGGATGAGCAGCCTTTTATAAAAGGAACATATGTTATTTTCATTTGCCTTAAATGACACATGGAAAGTAAGAAGATCCTACCATTAAATAGACAAACTATTGCAAGATATGAAATCTAATACCAAGAGTAATTTGTACAGTTCCAGTTTCAAAACTGGAATATGGAATATTACTCATAATAAACAAGGAAGGGGAAGGAAATTTGGCTTAGTGCACAAAAAGAAGGTAAAAAAAACAACAAACATGGTAAGAACAAAATGCTGAGTGAATATAAAGTGAATGGTGAATAAAAGGCAAAACCAATGGATTTATCTACATTGCCTCTGAAGAAAATTAGAGGAAGAAAGTTGGTAAATTTCTAGTTACATAAACTTAAGTAAATATTCCATATTAGTATGTTACAGTCCTTTTGATTATTAGTGACAAAATCAGACTCTGGCTGCCTTAAGCCAAACAGGATATTTATTAGAAGGAGGCAAGGCATATTTCAGAAAACACTGAAAAGCCACATGAGCAAGCCAAAGGAAAAGCAGATATCTGGAAACCTCACAGGTACTCTAGGGATGTTAACAAAACTCTCCTTTAGATAACCCTGCTACACTTGTCAGTTTCAAAATTCCAAGCCTTCTTTATCCCTCGAATCTGAATTTTACATTTGAGTTGGGTGTACATCTTTTGATCAGCCCGATTTGGGCAAAGGACTGTCAGGTAGGAGAGAATAGGCAGCTGGTGTCTACTCCTGTTTGAGGGAAAATTCCTCAGACAAGATTTTGAGCTGGAAATTCCTACCATGAATGTAATTATGAAAAAAATAAATTTAAAAAGAGAGACACATGAGCATTAAATTGGGTTTCAAATTCAAGCATAATCTATCTGCAATACTAAATGTATTATAGAAAACTAATGAAATTACTGTAAAAATATAGACACGGAGTTGTTACCACTTCTTTAATGTCTTTACCCAAAGAAATTCTGAATATATTTTAAAATACACTTACTTATTGTACATATTTATTTTGTATAAACTAGGTTGTATTCCAAAAATATAGAAAAATTTGTAATATCTTATATAACAAAAAGATAATATGCACATTGACCCAACGGCAGAATGACTGGTCACTATGATGTGCACTGACCACCAGGGGGCAGATGCTCAACACAGGAGCTGCCCCCTGGTGGTCAGTGCATTCCCACAGGGGGAGCGCTGCTCAGCCAGAAGCCTGACTCACAGCTGGTGAGTGCAGTGGCAGTGGCGGGAGCTTCTCCCGCCTCCGCGGAAGCGTTAAGGATGTCTGACTTACTGCTTAAGCCCACTTCCTGTGAACAGGCCTAAGACAGCAGTTGGACATCCTGTGAGGGCTCTCAGATTGCAAGAGGGTGCAGGCGGGGCTGAGGGAACCCCAGAGTGCACTATTTCCTACACTGGGCCTCTAGTAATAAAATAAATACCTCTTCTTGCTATCCAGATATGACCTATGTTTTATAATGCAAATTATTAACCTTTTTCTATAGTTCTTTTAGATATCATTTTTAAAGAACTAAGAACGTTTCAGATATAATCAAACTATCCCTTTCCCATTCCTCTCCAGAAGTTACCATTTTCCTGAAGTTGGTGTTTACCATTCCCATCCATTATTTTGAATATTTCACACATACCTAGGTATCCATAAATAGCATATATCACTCTTACATGTGTTTTAAATTTACAGAAATGTTATTATATTTATATTACCTATCACCAACTGGTTTTTATCATGCAATACCATATTTGTGAGAGTGAGTCATGTTAATACCTGTAGTTTTAGTTTATGCAATTTAAATGCTAAACAGAATTCCACTGGATGACTTAACAGCCATAAAGAGATACTGAGATTGTTTACATTCCTACTCCCCGCCTATCTGCCTACCAAAGGCATAGTACAGTAAGACAGTGTGAAATTACACTAATCAATACAGAAGGTGCTCATGCATGATAGTGCAAATAGAATACAAGAAAAGAAAAGAGAACCTATAAATAGACCCACAAGCATATATGTAGATTTATATTACAGAAGCTCCTTGAAGATGTGATTCTGAAACCACACGAAAAAAAAATGGATTCACAGCTGTCTCATATAGTTACTGTATGAAGTTTATAATAACACACACACACAAATTATATAATTTTAGTTTATGTTTACAGCTTTAGAGTAGAGTGAAGTTTCTTTAAGAACATACAAAAAAATAGGTGATAAAGAAAAAATGGATAAGCTGGACTTCGTTAACAATTAATACTTCTATTTTTAAAAGGCATAATTAAAAATAATAAAGGGCAAAAAAAAAAAAAAGACTGCAGGCATTTACATGCCATGAAATGTACAAAGAATAGGTTACAAAATATGTGAAGAAATCCTAAAAATAAGAGTAGAACCCATATTCAAAAGTTAGTAAGGAGACTGACATCTGGCCACTCAGCTGTGATGTACTCTCTCAAGTTACAAACTGTTCCTCTGAGACTGTCACATTAAATCTATTATCTCTAAAATAAAGGCTTTAATCTTAAAAAAAAATGTTAGACAATTTTCTGAAGAGGTAACCTGAATGATCAGTAAACATTTAAAAACTATAAAATATCACTAGTAATCAGAAAAGTAAAGGTAAAACAAATGGCATTCTATTCCACATCATCAGAGAAAAGTATCAAAGTGTGATATAAACAAATGGTCAATATATGTAGTAACAGTAGTTATATAATGCTGGTCAGATTTCAAACTGGAAAACCCTCTACCCACATAACAGGCAATATCTATTATAATTTTGCACACCTAGGCCAGCCTTATAATTAGGCATGATAATCCTATCTAATAAAAGAGTAATATGCAGATGGACCATCACTCCAACACACAACATGTCTGCCCCCATGTGGTCAAAGATCCTGCCCCCATGTGGACACAAGATGGCCACTACAAGATGGCCAGTAGGAGAGGGCAGTTGGGAGGCACCCAGCCTGCAAGGGAGGGCAGTTGAGAGGGACCAGGCCTGCAAGGGAGGGCAGTTGAGAGGGACCAGGCTTGCAAGGGAGGGCAGTTGGAGGTGATCAACCCTGCAGGAGAGGGCAGTTAGGGGTGACCAGGCCAGCAGAGAAGGGAATTTGGGGGAAAACAGGCTGGCAGGGGAGCAGTTAAGCATCAACCAGGCTGGCAGTGGAGTGGTTAGGGGGTGATCAGGCTGGCAGGCAGAAGCAGTTAAGGCCAATCAGGAAGGCAGGCAGGCAAGCAGTTGGGAGCCAGCAGTACTGGATTGTGAGAGGGATGTCCGACTTTCCGTTTAGGTGGGATCGGGCCTAAACGGGCAGTCGGACATCCCTCGAGGGGTCCCAGATTGGAGAGGGTACAGGCTGGGCTAAGGGACAACCCCCCTCCATGCACGAATTTCATGCACCGGGCTTCTAGTAATTTATAAAAATCATAATTAAAGCACATAAAAATCAGAAGTAAAATGTGTATCAATAGGAAAATGGTAATTTTTTTGGTTTTCATAAAATGAAATAGTAAACACTAGTGAAAATGGTGAACTAAAGTTACATGAATCAATATAAAGAGATCTACATAAAATAATTTTTAGAATATTCTTAGTTAAGAAATATAGTATGTAACTGATTATAGCAACTTAAAATATGAATTAATGCTACATTTATGTGAATTAATTTGAACTAATGCCATTGCTTAGAATTACATATTCATGTGATACAACTTTAAAGGTATACACAAGAGTGAGAAACAACAAAATCAGCAGATACTTCTGAGGGAAAGGAAGTGGAATGTGATCCAAAATGAATACATAGGAATCTAAAGAGTTTTCAATTATTCTCAATCTTTAGATGGAATTACTGTTCAGTATAGTGTTCTCCATACATTTCTGCATGCTAGAAATATTTCTTACTAAAGCAAGAAAGTCACTGACTGATTAGCCTCTCTTCCAAATATAACCCAAGGTAGAGATAATCAATAAAGTAACTTCTGTGCTTATATTTTAAACTTTTAGAAGATCAATAAAGTAAAAATAGAATATCTGGAGTAGGCTTACATTTCCATTAGAATTTAATACCTGAAAACCAGAAACAACCATAGAAAAATGGCAAAATCCATGAGCTAAAAGTTCAAAGAACCATAAATGACCTTGCATCTACACGTCCTTCTATATAATCCTACATAATAAAAGGGTAATATGCAAATTGACCCTACAGTGGAACGACCAGAACGACCACTCAACCAGTCACTATGAGGCACACTGACCATCTCTTGGTCCCTCCCCCACAGCTGGCAGGCTCTGGTCGCCTGATGGCAAACAAGGAACTGGGGGTGGGTGGTGGCTGGTGGCGGGGCCCGCTGTTGGCAGTCAGGGAAGATGTCCCTGATTGCAGGCCAGGCCTAGGGACCATACCCGTGCTGAATTTCGTGCACCAGGCCTCTAGTATATTATACTTATATTATAAAGTATATATTTATAATTATCTACACATCTTTTTATCTATATCTATATATCAAGTTAGAAAGAAACCAAACTATTATCAGAAACAGTTTAATAGAGATAAGATTTTAGGTAATTTTTTAATTCTGTTTTTCCATGATTTTTGTTTAATTTATTGATTTGAGAGAGGAAGAGAGAGAGAAAGAGAAACACTGATTTGTTGTTTCACTTATTTATGCATTCATTGGTTGATTCTTTTTTTTTTTTTTTTTTTTAATATATTTTATTGATTTTTTACAGAGAGAAAGGGAGAGAGATAGAGAGTTAGAAACATCGATGAGAGAGAAACATCGATCAGCTGCCTCCTGCACACCCCCTACTGGGGATGTGCCCGCAACCAAGATACATGCCCTTGACCGGAATCGAACCTGGGACCTTTCAGTCCCCAGGCCGACGCTCTATCCACTGAGCCAAACCGGCTTCGGCCATTGGTTGATTCTTATATGTGCACCAATGGGGGGATGGAACCCACAATCTTGGTGAATTGGGATGATGCTATAATCAATTGACCTACCGGGCCAGGGCTAGGATTTTAGGTCATTTTTAATTTGTAATTTTCAAAAATAAATTTTAGCAAACAATAAAAAAAACAACACCCTGACTCTTAATAACTTTTTCCTAGTTTAAAAAATGCTGCACTGTGACCTCCTTTCTCTTATTCCTTGTGGGTTAACTTTACCCTTTCCTGCCATATTGCACACTAATAGTGACGTGCCCACATAAATCAAATAAAACCCACTCCATGATGATTTGAGTTGAAATCAATGTCCCAAAAGTAAAGAAATTTTAAAAAAATAGATACATAATACATTTGCAAACTCTTTAGAAACGCATTGATTTCTCATTTTTAAAAGAATAATTCAGGTTGACTGTTGTTGAATATAAGAGTTGGTAATATTTACCAAGTTGTTTGCTTTCTTATGTGCATATGCATTCACTTTGTAACGAGACCAATTCTAAAAACTGTCCTCAAGAAAACACTCAAACACTGTCCTCACTTAATAGGAAGAGTTGCCAGTATTTGGTCTGGCAGTTTACTAACATTCTTTAGAAAGGAACTTTCTGCTTTTCAGTTTCCAACTAACAGTCAAGGCTCAGAGCCTCAATCTGAAGTTTCTCATCCTTGCTCATAAGTGTCCTCTCATTGCCATCTGTGGATATATGTTCCACTTTGCCAGGTAGAAATTTGCTTCTAAGTAGTGAGCGAGCATTTTGATTTTGTCTACTTGCCAGCAGTACCCCGTGTAGAATTCCATGCATAACCGGATATTGACCATGCTTTTTGTTGTCTGTAAATCCAATAACATGTAACAACTTCAGCCAAAGCCCTATAGGACATGAGCACTGAAGCCCCTGGTGGTTTTTGGTACATGACTGTGTAATAAGGGAACCTATTTTCTTGAGTACACACTGTGTAATGGCTTTTATTCCCTCCTTCCAATGCATATAACTTACAAAGTCAATAAAATAAAAAATTTTCTTTCTTTCGTTACATTATTTTTATTTAAGTACTATAAATGTTTCTCCATTTTCCTATTAAAGTGTTTTTGCTGTGTACAACAATGTCCTTTTCTGCTTGTATTTTTAAGTTGTTTCGGGAAAATATTTATATCTCCAGAATGTTTTTAAATTCATGATTAGGTTAGGCATCTCAATTGACTCCAAGGCTGGAATCTGAGAGAGAATGAAGATAACCCAGGGACTCATTTTCAAAAGTTTAAAAAAAAGCATAAAATCATCCCCTCTACGTCTATAACCCCTGTGCACAGAGGAGAGAAATAGCAGAGAGGACTGGGAAAGGCCTGTCCAGCCACATGCCCCATCCTACTCAAAGCCGTTCTTTGGTTTTCTTAACTGGATCCCTCAAGTGGACCAGCCATATGTAGAGGGGGAAAAACGATTCTCTGGATATAGCTGAGGTAAAAAAAAAAATTCTCACCACTACTAAAAGAGTAACCTTTACCTTTTCTCTCTTTTCTACACCTTTTGGAGTCTGTTATGGTTAATTCCATGTGTCAAAGCCATGGTGCCCAGGTAATTGGTCAACCATTCTTTTGAATGTTTTTGTGAGATTGTTTTTGGACAACATTTATATTTAAGTTGGTGCACTGCGTGAAAAGCAGATCGCCCTCCATAACCTGGGTGGGCCTCATTTAATCAGTTAAAAGTCTGAACAGAAAGAAGACTGATCTTCTCTTAGAAATAAATTCTCTGTCCTGACAGCCTCTAAGATTGAATTATAGCATGGCCTATTTCTGGGTCTTCAGCCTGCTGGCCCATTGCATATTTTGGAGTTGTCAAAACCTCGCTCTCTCTCTCTCTCTCTCTCTCTCTCTCTCTCTCTGAAAACCCTGACTGAAAAGGGCCTAACAGGTACTTTGAGGTCTGATTCTAAGGAACTATAACTTTACTCAATGGAAATACTGTGTGCGGCAGTCATCTTCCCAGACACATCAGTTCTCTGTAAAGTTCCACAGCGGGTAAGCATGATAAGAAGTGCAGATCTGCCTGAAAGAATCTAAAGACTGTGTGCATCCAAAATAAATTCCCAGCTCTGTAGTTAAAGTTTAAAAGGAGAGGAAAGAGAGAAGGAGGGATACATGATATGATACCTATAAATACTCTGATATGTTTTAAAGGGCTACTACATAATTTTTTCTTACCATGGGGACCCTGCTGTTCTCCTTACTTCCAATCACCCTTTAGAGCTCCCACCCAGACTATTAAAAGTAAGTACACATTCTTAAGGCATCAGCCTGATCTAAAAGTTGGGTAGAATTACCATTTCAAAAAAATCACTCAATGCTATTTAGAGTCATTTGAAAAATCGCTCTGGCTACTACAAGATACGGATGTGGGTAACACAGGGAGTCCATGAATGAAAAGTAATTGAATGAAAACTATATGAATGAAAAGGAAACAGAGGAGGAGGCTGCAAGATTTCAGCTTTATACTCCCACAGACTTACCTTCCCACAGTGAGAGCAAGGCACTGCACACGGATTTGCAGTGTGCTAAAACAAGCTAATATGCGCTTAATGAGACTCCCAGCTGACTGCCTTTCAATTCATACGCACTGAATGTATTTAGAACACCCTCTTCTACTGCAAACTAATTCAGACACCCCCATCCTCTTTCCTTGCAGTATCTGCAATAGCTACTTTGAACTTTTCTGGTACGATAGCAAATGACCCCATAGAGTGGGCAGTCTATACAGACTGCAAACGAAATACAAAGAGGATATACATCAAGTGGTGTGTTAAGCAGGGAGATCAAATTCTCTGATAATGAATCAAGGCTAGCAGACTGGCCTCCTTAGTGCAATAGGATTCCAGTTTTTCAAGTATGGGAAGTCTTCCTTTCAGAAAAACAAAATTAGTAATGAACAGAAATGATTAAAGTTCAGAAGATATTGTTCTTATTTCTCCTTTGGGTGAATTATTCTCAGTCAGCTAAAGCATTCCTGACCCCCAAAGTTTCACCGTACTCCCACCTAGCCATCTCCAAACCCCATAATCTAAAGTCAAAAGGAATGCTCTCCAGAAACTCAATATTCTTGAAGAGGAAATGAGCAATATGCATTTACTTTCAAAAAGAAGGAAATTGGTTCCCATTAATCAAATTTCAGCAAGAAAATGCATCTTTCTTTCACAGAGATATGAAAAGATAAATTTCCACAAAGCTTTTATGTGTCAGGCTAAAAGGGTTATCGATGAGGTTATAAGGTTTACAATGTTAGAGTGGCAAAGAAATATGTCTTTGTAAGGAGGTGAGCTCTTTTTGATGTTGTAAAGGTGCCTTTTCATTTCTCACCTTCCCATCTTCTTGAAAGATCAGCCACTTTAAGAATAGTTTGTGAATTTTTAAAGCACCTCAGAAGCAAACTAGCTTTTACTGTATTTTACATATAGTTATAATATTTAATGATTACAATCCAGTGGCGGTATTTGCAAAACTTCTTATCCTTGTTTTATAGATGAAGAAACAAAGGTTCAGTGAGGTTAGACATTTTGACCAAGATCCCATAACTAATACTGGAGAGCGCCATGAATTAAACCAGACCTCTCATTGCTTTTCTATACAATCTCCTCTCTGGAAATACCAGCAACTTAAAATAGAGTTTTCAAAGAATTTTCAATTGGAAAAGCAAATCTACAATATAAGGGTTTCTATACTTTGTGGCCAGAAATGCTAAACCCGTCTATTTATGCCTAAATCAAAAAGCTATTAGGGCCAATAAAAGAATAATCCCCTCTAAAGACACATTTTGGCAAGGAAAAACGCAGTGCAATTTGCTAATGGCAAAAAAATGGAAACACATGTAATCTCAAATTAACTGGCTTTGTTTTCTGCAGTTCTATGCAAATGCAAATATGCAAAAGAACAAATCCTTGAAAGAGAAAAAAAATGTGCATGTTGGCAACTGGTTGTCTCATGTTTCTCTTAATTGCTGCGCGCTTTCCCTGCTGGAACTCCTCAGACTGCTCAGATTCCTGGCAGTAGCTCTCATTAAATCTCATCTCGAATGATATATTTGTGGAGACCACGGCGCTCAATCAGACATTCTGGCTCACACGCGAGGCTGCTGAGCTGACATTCAGTGCCCAGAACCTCTGTGGCTGAGCCAAGCAAGCCACCTCCTGGGTTGTTCCCTGCCCAATTTGTGGTATATCTGCCAACGAGTTTTCTAGATGGCGAGAACCCCCTAACCTTAGTGTAGAAGCGAGCCACGGAGGCGCACGAAGGTCTGAGCATGTACGGATGCTGTGACACTACCACAGGTGAGCGCAGGCGCTGGGAGCAGAACCGGTGTCTGCCCGGGAATGCTTACAACAACTGCATGACAAGCAGCTGCTTCACGGGAGGCCATGGCTGTTCCCAACCTCGTTTCAGGCACTTACCCCATGGCAGCTCACAGTCACGCTGCAGAAGAACTGGGGGGGGGGGGGGGGGGGAGGAGTAACATAGTAAAATAATTCTCTTCTGGTGTTTGATATCACACGGGGCAATAGTCTTGTGCTGCAGAGAAAACACAACAACTACATTATTGAAGCATTTGGCTCTTTGAAAAAGTAATCACTGTAGGCAGTCTCCCAAGATTAGAGCCATCCACGGAATTTACAGGAAAGTCTAAATCTGCAAAATAGACGAAGAGATGTAGAGAGGAGATAGTTCTTGATAAACTCATTTAGCTTTCTTAAAATATAAGACCCATTTTATACATGACACCTCTCTGCGTTTTGGCAACACTAGACTACAGTTACCAATTGCTAACTGGGTTCCTAACTTGTCACCACCTCTGGTTTACCAATCACACCACGAATAAAGGAACCTACTAAAAGCGCTACATATTTTGTTTGAATCAATACCCTGCTTTAAAACATGCATGCCTCTCCTGCTCCCACCGCTGCAATCTATAAAATGTACATATAGATTCTTTAACCCAACCACTAATGTTCTAATGCACTTTTCTTCCCTCCCTTCCTAACATAAATCTTACATTCCCACTAATAAACTTGCACTGTCTAATATAGTTGCCACTAGCCATGCGTGGCTACGTGAAACTAAATTTAAATTAGATAAAATGAACAATTCACTTCCTTTGCTGCACTAGCTGCATTTCAAGTCCTCAGCGGCCACTTGTATCTGATGGGTACTGTACTGGACAGAGCCGACTGCCCATCAATGCAGGGAGTCCTACTGCATAGCATGACCATCTACTTTGCCCTCGTTCCCAGTGTACAAGTCTGCCCGCAAGTCCTGGTATAGCCATGCCCTCCTGGTGGAAATGCTACCTTTTTGTTCCACATTTACATAGGAAATTTCATACACCTCCAAGGTGCAGACTACAGTTCACATTTTCCATCTCCCACCCTCATATATTCCAGTCAGAAATGAGCTCCCTCGGGGAAGGTGGGGACAAGGGAGATAGATCAACCAAAGGACTTGTGTGCTTGCATATGAGCCTAACCAGTGATCACGGACAACAGGGGGAGGGGGGCATGTATGTGGGGGGGTTTGGGAAGGGAACTGGGGGGGGGGTTGATGACAAATATGTGATACCTTAATCAATAAAGTAAATTAAAAAAAAAAAGATGAATTTGTTCAGAGGATCTAATGTACAGCATGATCATTATAGTTAATAATACTATATTATATACTTGAAAGTTGCTAGGAGAGTAGATTTTAAATGTTCTCACCACAAAATAGAAATGATAAGTATGTGATGTGATGGAAGTGGTTGTAATCAATTTGCAATATATAAGTGTATCAAATAAACAAGTTATACACCTTAAAAAAAAAAAAAAAAGAAATGAGCTCCCTCTTTAAAACTCTTTAGAATTTTGTTTTAAAATTCATATGATAATTCCAAGACTGCTATTTTAAAGAAATCTAGGTAAAATAATTATTTTCTTACTAATTTGGAGAGAGAGAAAAGGAAAATAAGAAGAGAAAGAGGAGGAGTGGTGGAGCTGAGGGAGGTGAGTGGTGGAGGGGCGGTAGGGAGTGAAGCTGTTTAGCTGTGTTTTCTCCCCAGATAACTTGTGGATTTTAGCCACTTAATATATATATATATATATATATATATATATATATATATATATATATATATATATATGTATGTATATATGTATGTATATATGTATGTATATATGTATGTATATATATATATATAATTGAAATAACAGAATACAATTAATATTTTAAATATATTTTTTCATATTATAAAAAACACCATGTTGTCTAACTTTTTTATTTATTAGGAGAAAACTCAGAGCTAATAGGCAAACTACGTATCCAGCAGTGTGGCACCAACCCATCAGAATGGAACTGGCCTTAGTGGCCCTGCTCCTTACTTCCCGAGTCTGGGAAGAGCCAAGGAGTTCTACAAAGAACTCTGACAGCCAAGGAAATACTGGGGGGAGTACTTTAGGGACTTAAGACTGTAGTTACTTATTCTTCTGGGATGGCAGTGTTTCAATATTTTATCAGTGAGCATGGCTATCCCTGTGCTTACTGGACAGCAGATCCTAATGTAATTGCCCCAAGTCACACAGGTAGTAGAATTTGTCATAAACTAAAATTAATACAACTTTTCAGGAACATATATACTATGTCACATGAGACACTCACCTTTTGGGACATTGACACTAAAGCTTTTCAACTACTAAATCAGTGTGCGATCCTGATACCATTGGGATAATGTCACATGTATTTGTGTGCATATTTGAACATTCCAGAAAACTGCTCCCTCCGATGTTGTACTTGGGGTAATTGATGTTTTTGGCTTAAAAATCTTAATAAGCTGACACTTTTATTTTTAGAAGTGTCTGCAAGGGATGCAATACTGAAAAAAAAATTACATTCCAGCCTGGCTGATTGGTTAATAAAATGAAAGTAGTTTGTTATAAATAAACAAGTAAAGACTATAGCATGCCTTGCACTGCCTTTAACATAAATGGATAAACCACTTCATTTCTTTCAATAAAACATCTTGCACCTAAAATAAATGTTTTATGCTTCATGTAAAAAAGTTGATAGTTAATGACTTTTTGTAAGTAGCCAACCACAGCTGTACAAAACCAATAGTTGATATGATATAATTTGGGGCCCTATTCCTACTTTAAATAATGTTCAGTTTATAAGTAAATCCATTACTTCTTTATTGATTCTTCTTTATAAATAATGTAAAGTAACTCCACAAAGAAAACAATAAACATAACTGATTTGTAAAGTCGTCTATATTCCAGTGGTCATTTCATATTCAATATTCTTTTCCATTTAAAAACAGAGCTATTAAGTATTCCTAGATTAGAAACATGAGAGATCTCTGGGTATTTGACTTTCCTTTAAAATTCTCTGCTCACCCAGTTCTTACTCTGAATCTACTTCTATTTTAGAGTCAATTTGAACAAGTAAAGCGGATTCCCCACCTCGCAAAATAAATGATTCAGAAAATCACAAGAGAGTGGGGAACTTCTACAGGTGAGCCAGTAAAAATGGGTAGCAGGGGCAGTTAAACTTCCGGTGATAGAGAAGACTGAGTAAAAAGAGAACTCAGTAAGTAGAGAAAAGAAATACTTTTAAGAAAAGTCAGCAGAGACAATTTAGTGTAGGAACAAATAATCATAAATATTTTGATAGCTCCATTGACTTATAGTACAACAAAAAGATGGATACAAAATCTTAATTAACCTTATTGTCACCTACCAGTTCTTATAACTGGACAAAGAGGATATGGCTTATGTAATTTCCACCACATCACAGCTATTATGGGACTTCATTTATTTAAGATACTAACATTTCTTTTCCTCGAAATGTTTTAAAGACATTGGCATTGCAACCTGAATATTATGTAGAGCTACTGTATGAGACATCTAACGTTTCTTGAGCTATGTGGTGAAGAAGGCAAAATGTGCTCAGGAACAAAGGTGTAAAAAAACTAAAGGAAATCTTCTTGTATCAGTGGTTATGCAGGGAGGGACAGAACCTACTTTGATGTCTTCAATTTTCCCTCTGAATGTTGACATTCTTACTGTTTCAAGTTTTATCAGCAGCATTTGTCTTAGTCCATTTGGGCTGCTCTCACAAGAATACCACAGACCGTGGCTTAAACAACAAACTTGTATGCCTCACCGTTTTGGAGACTTGCAAGCCTAAGATCAAATTGCTGGCAGATCCATTCACTGGTGAGGACACACTTCCTGTTTCACAGACAGCCTTCCCAAAGTGGCCGCACTTTGGTGGAATGGACAAGGAAGCTCTCGGGGGCCCCTCTTTTAAGGGACCTAATCCCATCCTAAAGGCCTCAACTCCATATACCAGAACGCTAGGGTTACGTCTCAATATTTGAATTTGAGAGGGCCACAAACATTTGGGCTGTAGAGCATGCAACTTCTATGACTCAATCCAAAGCCCCTGAAGCAGTTTACCCAGAACTCACTGTGGAATAAGAGACTAATTATTGTTGGGATCAGTAATTATATTTGGGATTTTTTGTTGTGGGAATGTTCCCTACCTTAGCATATCTATGACAAGACTGCCTCTACTAGTCAGGATTGTTATGGTTTAGCATTAACAATCCATACGAGTTATTATTCGATTTGGCCAAACATTAGAGCACCCACTTAAACACAGTTCTCAGTTGTTTTCATGCATGTCATAAAGCCATGTCTTCTATTGTCAGGCTAGCTCTTGGAAGGGTTGTGCAGGTTGTTCCTCTGCAGACTGAATCACATTCACTAGCATGTAGACTACCATGTGCTTAACAAGGCCCTTCATTTTAAATTGTTAACATCTAATCAGCTGAAGAAAAAGTTCTAGTGATAAACAATTATAAAATAAAATGGGAAAAATAAAGTCAAATGATAAAAATAAATAAAAAATATAGAACTGGTAGATTAGATTGATAAATTAAGAAAAACCAGAATGTATCATTGGAATGTTAGAAGAATATTAGATGAATAGATGAATTAGGAAATGTGAAGTAATCTGAGCAATTTGAAAGCAAGAAGCTATATAATATCAAGGTATAAAGAAATACTCTAGGGGGGAAGGAGGAGGGAGCACTAAACATGTTTAAAAACTTGGTAAGTTCATGAAAACATTTACTTTCCTAACAGCTGCTGACAGAAAATAAAAATAAATATACTCCTTCAGAGGCTCTCTCTCCTTAGAATAAATAGGTTGAAAATTTAGTAACATTGGTGGTTTTAATGCCTTGTCCTACACCAGGTTGGCTGTGCTTACAGAGCAAACATTGTCATGAGATTTACTAATAAGAAAGCACTTTATAAACTTACACATAATAATAATTGCAACCAGATGCTGAAAGTCCTCTCACAGCAGACACTTTATGCACATAATCTCTAATTCATAAAATAATCCTGTGAAATAGGAATGATAACAGTTCTACTACATACACTAAGAAACTGAGACTCAGTAAGTTAAATAACTGTGTATGTTTGCACAGCCAGTTAAGTGACAGATTCAAGATTTAAACACACCTATCACATATGGTTTTTCAATAACTGACTTCATATAGATTATACTTTGCAAAGACAGAGATTATAAAATACCATTATTTTATTTATTATGGGTTTGGCTTATCATTCGTGAAATGTCTACTAACAACAGGTGCCATTCCCGCCACCACCACCAGACTGATTGCACCATGCTACCACCTGGGTGAACTCCCTTCTTAGCATGCACGTCCCTTCTTTAACCCTCATATTCCTTCAGGATTTTTTTTCTTTTCAGACTTACGATGCTCAGTGTGCTCTCTTCCCGCTTCATAGCTCCTAATTCCATAGGGAAGGCATCTAATTAAGTCATATTTTATATTATAGCATTAAATACCTTGTCACTATCCTTGAATTATACCTCTCTGGATAATATTCATTTTATAAAAAATAATTGATTTATAATGAGATAGCCTGTCTCCTTTATCTTACCTAGCTACAACTTGAAGGCATAAAATTACTTGTCCACAGTCAAAAGTCATCAAACTCAGGGTCATACAACCTGCCATTATTACTTTTTTATTGTGGCATCATTGACATATCACATTATATAAGTTTCAAGTATACAACACAATTTGACATTTGCATATATTGCAAAATAGTCACCACAATAAGTATAGTTAACATCCATCTCTATACACCACATATAGTAAACTTTTATTTTTCTTGTAATGAGGACATTTAAGATGTACTCTCTTAGCAACTTAAAATGCATTACTATAGTTTTATCCATAGTCTCCATGCTGTACGTTACACCCATGACTTTTTATTTTATAACTGGAAGTTTACCTTTGACCCCCTTCTATTCCCTCACACCTACTCCCCACCTCTGGCAACCACTAATCTGTTCTCTGTATCTATGAGCTTGGCTTTTTTCTGTTCATTTGCTTGTTTTGATAAGATTTCACAGGGTGACATCACAGGGTATTTGTCTTTCTCTGTATGAATTATTTCACTTAGTATAATGCTCTCAAGGTCCATCCATATTGGCACAAATGGCAAGATTTCATTCTTTTTTTTTTTTTAATGACAAGTGAGTATTCTATTGTATGTACCACATCTTCCTATTTATTCATCCACTGATGGATGTTTTTTTGTTTTTTTGCTTATCTTGGTTATTGTAAATAAAGCTACAATGAACATGGGAGTTTGTCTATTTTTTCAAGTTAGTGTTTTAATTTTCTCAGGACAAATAATTAGAAGTGAAATTGCTGGATGATATGGTAGTTCTATTTTTAATTTTTTGAGAAACCTCCATACTGTTTTCCACAGTGGCTGCACCAATCTAGTTCGCCACCAACAGTGCACAGGGTTCCCTTTTCTCCAAATACTCACCAACACTTATTTCTTGTCTTTCTGAAAATAGCCATTCAAACAGATAAGAGGTGATGCCTTATTGTAGTTTTGATTTGCATTTTCCTGATGATTAGGGATATTGAGCATCTTTTCATGTACTTGTTGGCTATGTTTATATCTTCTTTGAAAACAAACTTCTATTTAGTTATTGTGGTTTCACACCTTACATTAGTCTTAATCCATTTCGAATTTATTTTTGTGTATGAAATAACAACCTAGTTTTACTCTTTAGAATGTGGCTGTCTAGTTTTAAAAGATATTATCCTTCCCCCTCTGTATATTCTTGGCACTTTTGTTGTACACTAATTGACCACATATACCCTTGGATTTATCTCTGGACTCTATTCTGTTCTGTTGATTTGTTGATCTATGTGTCAGATTTTATGCAATATCATACTGTCTCAAATACTACCACATTTAAGTATAGTTTAATATGTAGTATAGTAATATATAGCTTTGAAATAGTCAAAAGCAATCAAGGCAGGGTCAGACAACCTGATTTTTTTTGTAAGTCTACTACTAACTGATTTGTGAAGCGTAAAAACAAGGCTGCTCTTCATGATACGTGCCTTGTCTTAAGACGCAAAGCAATGGGTGTGATCACTACATCCTATCTAATAATAGACAAATATGCAAATTGACCATACCTCCGACACACCCACAAGCCACGCCCACAAGCCATGCCCACCATCCAATCAGAGCAAGCATGCAAATTAACCCAAACCAAGATGGCTACAGCCACAGAGAGCAAGGTTTCCTAGGTAACAGAGGAAGCCAAGCTTTCCGCCTGCCCTGGTCAGGCCTAAGCCTCCACTCAAGCTACACAGTTTCAATTATAGAAGGTAAACAAATTCAAACAGAAATGGTGGCAGAATGGAGCTTGAGAGAGCAGGCCGGGGTTGCCGCCGGCAACAGGGGAAGCAAAGCTTTCTGCACACCCTGGCCAGGCCCACCTGCTTAAGGCAACAAAGTTTCAATTATAACCCCAACACAAATGGCTGCCGCGGAGGGAGTCCCAGGCTTGGCTCTGCTCCAGGTTACAAAGTTTCAATTGTAGAAGGTAAATAAATTCCAGATACCAGGGCCTCTGCTTGGGTTGCCAGGGGGCGTGGCTGGCCTACAAACCACCACAGGCCCCTCGCTCAGGCCACCCCACACCCCAAGGGAACCCCCACCTGATCCGGGACGCCCTTCAGGGCAAACCAGCTGGCCCCCACTCGTGCACCAGGCCTCTATCCTATCTAATAAAAGAGTAATATGCAGATTGATCATCACTGCAACACACAATATAGCTGCCCCTATGTGGTCAAAGATCCTGCCCCCATGTGGACACAAGATGGCCACCACAAGAAGGCCAGCAGGACAGGGCAGTTGGGAGGCACCCGGCCTGCAAGGGAGGGCAGTTGAGAGGGACCAAGCCTGCAAGGGAGGGCAGTTGGAGGTGATCAACCCTGCAGGAGAGGACAGTTAGGGGTGACCAGGCCGGCAGAGGAGGTAAGTTGGGGGCAAACAGGCTGGCAGCAGAGTGGTTAGGGGGTGATCAGGCTGGCAGGCAGAAGCGGTTAGGGGCAATCAGGAAGGCAGGCAGGCAAGCAGTTGGGAGCCAGCAGTCCTCGATTGTGAGAGGGATGTCCGACTGCCCGTTTAGGCCCGATCCCGGGGGGCAGTCGGACATCCCTCGAGGGGTCCCAGATTGGAGAGGGTACAGGCTGGGCTGAGGGACAACCCCCCTCCGTGCACGAATTTCGTGCACCGGGCCTCTAGTAGGTTATAATTATACATCAGCTGACCTGCAGTGAGACAAATTCAAAATTGAAGGCTTTAAGCGAGGATGGGATATCTATTTTCTGGTGCTCTTGAATAGCGAAATGCCCCATGGTCAGTCCTTCTCTGTGGAGGGCTCTCTGACAGTAACTTCAGCTCAATAGCTTCCTGAGAACTGCTATGCATAACTTAGATTCCTACTTGACTACTTAGTGCAATAATTAAATTCCAGTAACCTCTACAAGATAAATATATTAACTTTACCCAAGGAATACCAGACACCAAATATAACACTGCCTGTTGGAGTTCATGATTTGAGATGTGCTTAAAAGTAGGGTTAATTTATATGCATAACCCACGGACACAGACAAAAGGGTGATGAAGGCCTGGGGCAGGTGATGAGGAGGTGGGCTTTAAGGGGTCAATGGAGGAAAAAAGGGGACATATGTAATACATTCAACAATAAAGATTTAAAACACACACACACAAACATGCCATTTTACTGCCTTTAGTATCTAAACCTCCTTGGCCATGACTCAAGAAATAATCACTGCATTTAATCTTGTTCTGATATTTCACAGCTCTCATATCCTAAAAGTATATTCCATAGCAAGTTTTTCGGTATTTTCTGGCAAAAGGGTTGACTAACTGAATGGCACAGGAAAAGCTGAACAATCTTAATTAAACTTAATAAAATTAAGGCAACTTAGAACAATGGCAGATTATTGATGTATAAATAAATTTCCTTTAGTTTTGCTATTTTTTATTTACAAAATACAATTTTTACATGTGTGTACAAGTTCTAGCCCACCTTGACACCTTTCAATTAAAATGCACAAAGAGCATCTTTATACCAAGAGTCCAGAGTTTTGCTACCTCAAAAATTTCTAATTAAACAAAATTTCCTGAATTTTACAAAAATATGCCAATATTCATGTCAATATGCACTGCAGGACCATCGCTATTCCCCTGAACACTATAGTGTAAAATGCAATAGGCCCTACACATTTAAAACTTTTCGTTGCATTATTGTTTTCTGCTAGAAGCTACCATGATGGATAAGCTTATTTCATAGCTAGAAATAATCATAGCAGAGGTATATTTTTGGATATTTTACTATTTGTTTTTCTCTAGAATAATAAGCAATTCCTACCTATATTCTGGGAGTCAGAAAACAGATCACTTATTTGAAAAATGAAGTATGAAAATAAAGAATAGACTACAAATCTTTATAAATATCCACTTTTGATATTAAAATATTGCATCAACAATCACAATTTTTCATGAATAGAACAAAACAAGAAGTACACATTATAAAATAGTAAAATAAAATATGAAGATTCATTTTAGAAGAGAAATGGTCAGCTATTTCCCCCACATTGCTAATTTTTAAAATCACTATTAACATGAAAATTAAAATGATTGTCTTTACAGACTAATAGCCCCTTTGAGCCCTGGCCAGTGTGGTTCAGCAGTTAGAGTATTGCTCTGCACACCAAAGGGTCTTGGGTTCAATTTCTGGTCAAGGGCATGTACCTGATTTGCAGGTTCGTTCCTAGCCCCATTCTGGGTGTGTGTGGAGGCAACCCATGGATGTGTCTCTCTCGCTGTTTTTCTCTCTCCTCTGTCTCTCTCCCCCTTCCCTCCCTCCTTTCCACTCTCTCTGAAAAAGCAATGGAAAAAATATCCTGGGGTGAAGATTAACAAACAAATTGCCCCCTTGACTAACTGATAGATACAAAATAAAAATCTGATCTTTATATGAAAATTATAGAGAGATAAAATGGAATGCAGCTTTCACTACAGATTAAGCTATGGTCACAAAATAAATATATGCTTGAGAGAGAAGTTAGAGAGAGCTAGAGAGACAGAATGAGAGAGAGCGAGAGAGAGAGAGATGGGGAAAAACCAAGAGTCACTATGGGAGTGCCTCAAAGGACAGATTTACCCCCAGCAATTATATGCTAAATTTAAACTGTACAATAATTGAATTCCAATAACAACCTTGGGTCTGAGGAAAGGTGCATAGTTTTCTTCAGATTCTAAATGGAATTTGTGAATTACTCAAATTGCTAGAAACCACTTTACATTTCAGCCTTTTGTTTCTTTCTATACATTACAGGTTATAATAGAGTGTGTAATTACCTCCTCTGGGACTGCACCTTGCAGGCTCAGATCCCACGTTGGCTGTGGAAGTGATGCTGTTTTGTGTTCAATAGTAGCTGCTGCTTGTGGTGTTGGATTCCTAGGTATTAGATCAATTCAGCCCAAGCTGCTGGTGCCACGGGAAACTATGAAAGTACACTTTCTTGGGAGATCACCGTGAAGAAAACCCAATTTTGTATCCATTATTTTAAAAATATATTCAGGTGAGTATTCCAGAGCTATTAGCTATAAACCTTCCTGTAACTATGTTGAGATTTTAAAAGACAGTTACATAAATTCTCAAAACATTTCCAAAAAGGTCTGGAATAGACCAGAACTAGTTGTCATATCACTTGAATTCAAATTCTAGCTCTATTTCTACCTTCTTGAGGGACTTAAGACAATTGGCTTAACAACTTCGACTTCTCATCATCAACACACACACACACACACACACACACACACATTAACTAAGTGAAGTGATGGATGTGCTAACTAAGCTTATTTTGGTAATCTGTTCACTATATATATGTGTATCAACTCATCATGTTAGATATCTTAAATTTATATGACATAGCTTGGTAAGTTGAAAAAAATGAAATAAAAATTGAGGCATGAAGCCTTTTAAAATAATATTTTAAGACAATGTAATGTAGCAGAGTCAAGATAAGAAGTTGGGACCCATGAAATTTTCAATTTTTTTGGACTGTTGTAAAATATTTTCATGATTAAATCTTGCACGCGGATAAAGAGCATTTTAAAAAATCAAGATAAAATAGATACAATATTCATTCATTCCTCAAAGCGAAACAGAACCCATAAAGACCAAGTAACACAAGGCAATATGGAGACAACAACGGTCAAGTTTCTCTTCTGAGGATTTCAGTATCTAATTGGGAGACAAACTTGGGAACGGATTTTTGCCCAACTGCTGTGAGAACACAGAGAACATGCAGCTCCTCTGGAAGAGAGAACCCGGTTAAGGCTTTTCAGAGAAGGTGACTGCCTATGGAAGAAACAGGCAATTTGGGTAATTCACAAACTCCATTTAGAATCTGAGTGGGGGGGGGGGGGGCAGGGGCGGGATTCCAGGGCGGGATTCCAGGTAGTGGAAATAGTAGGCAAAGGGCCAGGAAAGCACCTCAGGGACTGCCCTACATTCAGGAGGTGGTACAACCTTTGGTTTGCTTGGGATGGAAAAATAATGGAAAGTAATGGTGTGAGTGGGGCTTCCAAAGGCAATCTGCATATGATTGAAAAGCACTTTGTTCCCAGGCTATGGACCACTTCCTAAAAGAAGTGTCAGAAGCATAGAGGTTAATTCTCAAATGGCTCCAGGTTGGTGCACACAGTACAAGGAGGAAAAAAAAAGGGGCAGCAAATTCAGAATCTGCTTGCCTGAGTATCTGAGAAGATCTCATTCATTTTGTTGTCTAGTTTAGGAATTGGATTAAATTTACCCAAAAAAATGTTTGCCTGTAGGTGATTCTTTAATTTCAGAATATGATTATTATACAGTGGCTTTATAGTTAGAGGTTAAACATGACTGTGATAGTATTATATGTGTATACTGTCTGTTTCTGTTTATTTTGTGCTGTGTAATTATTGATCAGAAATAAGACTTCCCTTACAAAGCCCAATTTATAACATGGTGGTGGTAGTGACTAGGAGAAACAATTTCCTTGCTTTTAAACCAGTGCATGTTCCTACTGAAAAAGAAACCATTTTAACTTAAATTAGGAGAATGTCCTTCTGTTTTGGGATATTAGAGTTATAAATTCTGTTAAAACCAATTGCTCCACTCTAAGTATAAAGATAAATCTTTGTCTTCCTTAGGTTCTTGGTGAATGCTAATTAACATTCCTCAGGATAACCTTAAGTGTAACTTGCTAGTCCTCTGTGAAGGTCAACATGCTATTTTAGGAAAAAGATGAGCAAATCCATAGTTCATTTAAATGCAAGCATAGCCTGTTTTTAAAAACTGAAGATAATGGTTAAGGCTTGGAAATTAAGGGGTTGTTTCCCAGCTATGACACTTCATCTACATAATTCTGTCTAAGAATGATATCACATAAATGTACAGTAGAAAGAAGGGATTTAAGATAAGGTGGAACAAAAATAGTGGAATTAATTTTATTAAGATGCATTTATTAGTAAATTGATCTTTCAATAATAAAAGGGTATCAATATCTCCTGTTTTTCTCCAAAGGGTAGCAATACATTGAGTGGCCAGATTATCATGATCTCTGAATGCACAATAATCTGGCCACTCAGTGTATATCCTATATTGCTGGAAGCCGCCCGTTGCCTTCACCGGCAGAGAGGTGTGGACAAGGAACCCGGAGGACTGGTCAACCCTGAAGCTCTGAAAGGTCAGAGCCAACCACCCGCTGTTTGGTTCAGACAATGGTGGCTGAAGCAACTTCCACCTTTTAGTTTTATGTAAATCCTTGCTGATTGGCTATTATTTGAATTGCCTGCCTAAGGGCTATGGGTGTATCCCGCAATCTGAATAAAAGGGATAGCAAGGCCAGAGCAGGGTGGAGTCCTTCCCTTTGAGTTGGGCCTAGCCTAGCCCTCAATTCCCAAATTTGTACTTTTTTTGTCTAGTCTCTTTCATTTGCGTGCGGCCTCCTCCAGAGCCCAAACCCTGAACCTGCAGAGCCGGAACCCTGAACCCAAACCCTGAACCACACGGGACGTGGGGTGGACACTCGCAACTGGCAGTCCAACGTGGGGCACTAGCACTATATAATAAAAGGCTAATATGCAAATTGTCCCCTCGACCAGGAGTTCCACCAGCAGGCAGGCCGCCTAACTGCCCATGTCCTCTCCCCCTGGCCAGGCTGGCCGGACCCCACCCATGCACAAATTCATGCACCGGGCCTCTAATATATATAAACACACACACTGAGTGGCCAGATTATTTTGTGTTCAGAGATCATAATAATCTGGCCACTCAATGCATATCCACATTATTTAAGGGCTTCAATTTAACCAGACTATCCATCCTTTATGAATTTGCCATATTAGACATTAGGTCAAGAGCCTTGGACAAGGTGAGAATCCTGAGAATTAGCATCATCTATTTTGATGTTTCTTTTTTCTGATTCCTGGCCTCCACCTGATACTTTCATCATTGGCCTTGATCACTTAACATATATATATATATGTATATATATATATATATATATATATATATATATATGTACCTAAGGAAGACAAAGACATATATATGTATATATATATATATGTATATATATGTATATATATATATATATATATATTTCCCCCCCCCCCCACTGGAATGGTTTAGGTGCTAGCTGTCCTAATATACCAAACTATGAACCTATGAAAGGAAATTTGTGAGGATAAGTAATAAATAACTTTTACAAGCCATATCTGGGAGATAAGGTGGGGAACAATGTTTGGAAAGAGTCTAAATATTTTTAACAATTGTATTATTTTGCACAAAATATTAGATTATCTTGCCCAAGTTATTGGGCTAATACATTTCAATAAATTAAGGATTCACACAAAAACACAAAAGCCATCAAAGTGAGAGGTAAAATATATAAAATATACATCAAGACCATTAGTGGACCCAGTTCTCCATTGTTGAGCCTCATCGAGGCCCAAATCAGATTTCACTGAACTCTGTTTGGCTTCCTAATATGCTTTTTCCATAAATAAGGAGGAACTACTTTGGAGGAGAAAACGAGACTGGTATGGCAGGAGAGAAAGGATCAGCAAATACCAAGCATATTCCTATCTAGACATTACTTGGTCTTCTTACCCACAGAGGGGAAGTGCCAAAGCACATTATAAATGTGATCATCATCACCCCAAAGTCACTTCTATGAAACTGGGTAGGCTTTCAACACCACTCCAATTCATGTGGGGTTGAGAGAGTTGGTCTTGGCTCTTATAGGATAGACAGACCTGTGAAAATAGACAGCCTGATTGCATAGTAAAAGAAGCAGCACAGAATGTGAGCATGCCTTTGAGTCACAGGGAACAGAAACATTCATCAGAACTTATTTCTTTGTTTTTATGAACCTAGTAACTGGGGAGAGGAATTCTAGAGTGGACGGAGCACTGAATATGAGGTCAGAATCCAAGGCTCCAAAATATGTTAGGACAGGGAAAGGTTAAGTCCCAAACATCTGCTCATTACTTTAGTTTGACGATGTGAGGAACAATCGCTGTCTGTATAATTATCCTCTAAATAACAAATAAACAATAAGCTATGAAGTTAGGCCTCAATACAATGTTAACAAAGTCTTAAAAGTTACTTCGTTAATGTCCACATTTAAAAATAAATTTATGTGATGCTCTTAAACCAGTTTCCATTGACCAACATGACCTCCCCATGATCCCTGCCCCTCCCACCCTTTCACACACATACTGAATAGATACCCTACATGTTGGAGATCTCTATAGGAGAACCATGCTGGTAAGTCTCTTTTAGCTCTTGACCACTTGCTGCTTTTGGTATAAAAATTGTTGCTACCATGGGAAAAAAGTGACACATTAACTGCAGAAATAAAACGTTGTATGGTTATGCTGTCGGCTAACTCTATGGACATGCACAGCACGTTTAAGGTCAAGAACGCCTAGCACTTTGGCAAGCAGTCCTTTATTGGAGGATACAAGAAAATACATCTTATTATATTTTGATGAACAACAATCAGCAGGCTTTGGGCAGCAAGAAAGAAAAACAATTTGGGACTTTGAGAAACAAACTGAGCCATGACTTACTGGGACACTCCATATACTGGTCTTTTTCACTCAGCAGTTGTGTGTAAAGATTGTCCTGGAGTGACACTTTAACCTTTTCTGAAGTAAACATTATTTTCCCTTTAAACAAAGTAGATTCCTGCTGCCCCTTAGACACTCTAAAGAGATGAATACACCGACCCAGTCGCTGGATAGGCAGAGAGAAAGAAGAGCAACATACCTCCTCTGTTCTTAGAAACTGGAAGAAGGTGGCGCCTTGTAACTGGGAAGGTGGTAAAAAGGAGAATTTGAGCACCTGGCATTTGTTAAGTTCTTGTAATGAATTTTAGTTATTTTGCTACTTTGAGTCCATTCACCCAAAGGACATATTATAGAAGCTTTTTACAGTGAGGAAATATTTTGTGTTGTGTATGCATGCGTGTTGGTGTATGTTGACCAAGGATTACATCTCTTACCACAGAATTTCATATGGAAGTCAAATCCACTTCCTAAAGGTAAAATATTTGCAAGAAAACCTGAATACTTGTTAGTACAAAGTATCTGACAACCCTAGCTTTACCTTTTTTGTAGGTATGTACAGAAACTATTAAAGATCAAATCACTCACACTGTAAAAAAGCAAAATCCAAAGCTAAACCCAAAATTCATGTAAATTACATCCTATATAATAAAAGCCTAATATGGTAAGTGTCCAGTTGTCCGGTCATCCATTCAACCAATCAAATCATAATATACTAATGATATTCTAAGGCTGCTCAACAACTTGCTATGCCGTGCACTGACCACCAGGGGGCAGACAGTCGACGGGTCAACCATTTGCTATGACGTGCACTGACCACCAGGGGGCAGACGCTCCAACTGGTAGGTTAGCTTGCTGCTGGGGTCTGGCTGATCGGGACTGAGCCAGACAGGTCAGACACACCCTGGAGCCCTCCCACGGTCCCTCCCCAGATGGCCAAACCCCTGCATCCCTCCCCGGCCCTGATCATGCACTGGTGGGGTCCCTCAGCCTGGCATGCACCATCTTGCAATCTGGACTGAGGTACTTCCCACCCCCCAAGTGTACGAATATCGTGCACCAGGCCTCTAGTAGTAAATAAAATAATATGTACACACATTGAAAGCAACATACAAATGGATCTCTAAGTAAAATTTATCTGTGATCATTCTAATATATGTCAATGATTACTTTTGTTGAGTCTTATACTAATGCAGTATATGTTTTAAACATTCTTGTAAATAGATGCTAATTATGGTGAAAACACACGGACATGGACAAACACACAAATATTAAAAATACATCTACTCTGACAACTGATAACAATGGTTTCCTGTAACTTCAAGTGCAGTTTCCTTCTGGTGATAACACTTTACAACTATTCACTTGTTTAATGTGACTTCTAAAAAATAGTTTTCATAAGCCATTTTTTGTTGTTTTGTGCCCATCATAATCCATTTTTATTTCTATGTTTTTCCTTTTAAAAAGCACCTTTATAAGCATGTTACAGTCACTGTGTTATTTTTCACTACTTTCTTCTAATCCTATCTAATAATAGAGTAATATGCAAATTAGGCGTCACTCCACAACAAAATGGCGGCCCCCATACCCACAAGATGGCGGCGCCCAGTCCCCTCAGCCCCGCTGCTGGAGTGTCTGGCCTGTCCCACCAGCAAACAGAGCACTGAGAGCAGGGCATGGTTGCTTCCTTAGTGCTGCGACAGCGGGAAGCCGCCAGGCCCTGTGCCCACAGAGCCGGCGGAGGAGCAGGGCCTGTCGCCATGGTGATCGGGAAGCCGCCAGGAGCCGGCGGAGGAGCAGGGCCTGTCGCCATGGCGATGGGGAAGCCGCCAGGCCCTGTGCCCACAGAGCTGGCAGAGGAGCAGGGCCTGTCCCCACAGCAATCGGGAAGCCGCCAGGAGCCGTCGGAGGAGCAGGGCCTGTCCCCACAGCAATCGGGAAGCCACCAGGAGCCAGCTGAGGAGCAGGGCCTGTCGCTGTGGCGATGGGGAAGCCGCCAGGAGCCGGCGGAGGAGCAGGGCCTGTCGATGGGGAAGCCGCCAGGCCCTGTGCCCACAGAGCCGGCGGAGGAGCAGGGCCTGTCTCCGTGGAGATCAGGAAGACACCAGGAGCCAGCGGAGGAGCAGGGCATGGCATCTTCCTGATGGTCGCTGAGGTGGGAAGACTCCAGTGCCAGCAGAGCAGGGCATGGCGGCTTCCTGATCTTGGCAGCCAGGAAGCCGCCAGGCCCTGAAAAGCCAGGCATGGCGGCTTCCTTAGTGGGGCAGTGGCAGGGAAGTCCCCAGACATGGCAGACAGAGCCCAGACAGCAGGGCTTGGGGGCTTCCTTAGTTGGCGTGGTGGTGGAAACACCCCCAGGCCCTGCAGACAGAGTCTGGACAACAGGGCATGGGGGCTTCCTTAGTGTGTCCATGTCTGGGAAGTCCCCAGGCCTGGCACACAGAGCACACTGCAGGGCATTGGGGCTTCCTTCACATGGCACATGGCAGCAGCAGGCAGAGAGCGACAGCAGGGCATGGGGGCTTCATCTCTATGGCTGCAGAGAACAGAGAACCATGGGAGTGGGCCTAAGCCATCAGTAGGATATCCTCTGAGAGCTCCTGGATTGTAGAGGGTGCAGGTTGGGCTGAGGGACCACCGTGCATGAATTTAGTGCACTGGGCCTCTAGTTTTACTTTATAATCTTTCAGTTACACAAGTATAAGTACACAATCATTAGATTCACATTAGTTCTATATATTACTTGGGTTGCCAGACCTCCTGTACAAAGATGACATGTTCTATTTTTAAATATTTTGTCTTGTACCTCTTTAGGAAGTTTGTTATGCAAATATGTGGTATGAAGCTTTTTAAAATAAATTTCTTAAAAATATCTCTGGAGATGCATAAATGACTTAACTGACAAACATATCTCCTTTGGTTTGACTGAGAAAAGACAAAAAGAGAAGCTAACATGTTAAAAATATGTATTTTTCTTATTCAAAAAAGAACAAAATACTGTTGTTTTCATAAACTTCCAAGTCAGAGATATGTTCTGATCAGCTCACATGCTGTGAAACTCAGCCAACCAGGATGCCCTCAGTCCAGTTGTCATGCTTCTGAGAGTCAGCCATCAATAGGAGCTTTACTCCAGTGAGCACCCTCACAGAGCTACATTCCACCAACCCCTAAACATTCCAGCTTCTGAAAGTCCTCCAACCCCTGAGCACCAGGTTTCCCAAATATTTATATAAAATCAACGTGGCTTCATTGCAAGGGACTGTGCCTTACAATCAAGCTCTCCTTTGCAGTCAATGTGAAGTTTGTATCAGCTTTCAAGTTCAATCATTACTAGTTCACAACCCGTTAAATGGCTCACTCATGTTTATGATAAGTTTTAAGTTGGACTTGTGAGTTATAATCACAATGATAATCAGACATGAGATTATCATATTCAATTTTTCAATGTTGGTAGTAGTTGGTATTATCTAATTTTCATGTGTAAATATTATAAATATAACACAAACCTTGTCAAAATGCAAGTGTAAATTTTGTGATGAATGAACAGTGGACAATTACTAGATGAGGAAAAAGAGCTTTTGAAATTATGTGGACATTATATAATTTTTCAGTCAATATAAAAATGATGAATATTCAGATATATGCCAGCATATAATAAAGCTAAGGAAAAGAGATGTATGATTTTTTAAGTAGTAAAGAAATTATTAATAACAAAATTCAAAAGATAAAATAATCACAGTAGCAGTTGTACTGGCCACCTACTATGTATATCATCAGTGGTATAGTGCAAATGATTATATACACTGCTACCAAAAGCATTTTCTGATTTAAAAATTACAAGCAAATTTTCAAGTGTCAAAATGAAATCTACTACAAAACTAAAAAATGCTATAGCTCCTTTTACACTCATAGACATTATCAAAGATCTAAATGCCTCACTTGTTATAACATGAACACAGATACACGTTATCACAATGAAGAAAAAAATTTCCCATTAGCTTGTGCAATATTATTCTCCTGAAAAAGCCTTGCTTAGAAGTCTTGCTAATGCAAGGAAAACCCAGTAAGATTTCAGAAACAATAGCAAAATTTTTGCAAAAACTCTTTTATTGAATTAGGAGCTAATAAAAAATGTATTGTTTTTTGTGTATATAACACAAATACAAGTTTGCTGTATGTTTATATAAGTATTTGCAGACAATGTGTATTTAAAGGTGAATCAAAATATGAATGGTTCGTGAAAAATGTGGGCTGTTGCCCCATACTCTGTATTGCACTGCCCAAAGAGTATTCTGTTGTCTTTCCTCTTGACAGCGAACTAATTGTAATCAAATTTTTCTTACCTCATTATTTATACTTTTTAAACTGGGCAATTAAAGGATTTTGTGATTTTTGTTTACATTCAATAGTCTTCAAATCTCACATTCAAACCCGGCTGGCTCCCTTTAACAAATGCACTTGAAAACATCTCAATTTATTTGAAGCACTGAAATTATACTTTTATTCTAAAAAAAGGCCCAGATTCTTAACATTTAAAATAATACAGTGAATGAAGCCTAGTTATTTCTTGTTCATAGTTCTCAATATCTCTTTAGTGAATTGAAAGAAAATCAATGTTATTGAATTACTTTCTTGCTTAAAATAACATATTCGTTAAAATAAAAAAAGGACAAAAATTCATTCCAAGTGTCAAGGCTGTTATTAAATGGACACTATTATTTCTGAACAGGAAAAGAAATCCCAATTTGAATGAATAATTATTATGGCTCTTGCCCTGACTTCTGTTTGGAATAGATTCCATCCAATAAAGAATGGAGTTTTGCACATGCACAAGATTTTTCACTAGCAGGAATCATCCTGTACAGTGTTGAAGAGGAAGGAAATAAATATTGATGGAAATGTTAATTTTTTTGTTAATGGAAAACAATTTTTAAAAGCCATTGATGACTAAATACAAAGGAATACTGAAAAATGGAAAAGCAAGTTATGCCATAAAGATGGTATTATATGTTTCAAAAAATCAAATTTGAAGAACAATTCTCAGTTATTAATTTTATGCCCATAAATGTTCAATCTACTGGCTCATAATGCTAATGTTGAACATGTTTTATCATTAATCAATGTTCAATGAACAAAATAATTAAAGAAGATAGATGTGACCACTGTAGAGATATGTTACAATGTAAGTGGAACATTTGACTCTAACTGCAAGAAATTTTATAACTAAAGTATGCAAAACATAAAATGTCAAGGAGAGTCAAAACTCAGGAAAATATAACCAAGAAAAAGTATGTAGTTTAGATACTTACAATATTTTTTTCAGATAAACAACAAATAATGTGTTAATACTAATACATCTCTGTATATATCTACAGGCAAATTAGAAATAATTCTTACTTTAAAAAGTGTGTGCCCTATATTCTATTTGCTAAATCTGGCAACACTGACTAGGGAGCATGATGAAAGTGGAAATATTTTAGTGTTGGTTCTTGGATTGGGGTTTCATGGACTGAGTGTATGTATAATTAAAATTCCAGGACTCTAAGGAGGGCTATAGATACTGATTAGGGAAGACTATTTCTGTTAAGAGTATTACTTTTTTTCCATCAAGTTTCAACAGAGATAGACTGCATTTTCTCTTGGTTCTCTTGGCAAGAATTCATTCCTCCTTTGAGTTGAAGATTGTCAATTTTGAGTACTTGACTTAATGTGGGGGCCAGGGGAGGGGAGAGGCCTCAGCTTCAGATCACACACTTGTCAAGTTCAAATCCTATTCAACAGTGGGGCTGAAAACAGTAAATCTTGTATTATAATAATGTAACTCCTCTAATGTATGAAATAATTATTGTGTGAAATGTTTGCTGTATGGAAACCCCCAATACTCTGTAATTTCCAAAATTAATGAACACTCCAATATCTTGATGTAAAAGCTCTGCGCCCTTAAAGTGTAAACGCCCTGCTCCCAGCATAAGGCACACCGTCTGGCCCACACTGATAAGGACACGAGTTGTTTGTGGCGGTCTATATAACCCCGGGACCATCTTCAGTTGTGGTTTCCTGCCCAATAAGAGGAGGACTCCAAGTCACTCCAAGAGACAAGCCCCTGATTGCTCTGCTGTGTGAGCCTGAACCAACTGCGGCTGCCTGTCTGTCTCTGCTTTCATCGTCTTTCCTTCAGTGTGCATCACCGGGCAGCCTTTGCTGGAGCCTAGGACCCACTAGGAATAGGTAAATAAACCCTGTGTGCTTGCATACTAATTCTGTCTTGTGTGTCATGTCTTCTGGTTTGGCTCAGCTGTCTAGACATTGAAGTACCAGGGGACAGGCCGTTATTGCTGACTCCTGGTCACCTGCGTTTGTCCCACTAAGTCTAGACAGATAATCAATTAATTGGGACATAATTGGGACATCTTGACATTTCTGGGTTGGGCACACTTATAGGGCAACCTTGGCTTCTGAGTAGAATTTCCCACTTTTGTTGTATTCTTTATTTCGTTTTTGTTTGTATGTTGTTTGTGTGTAGTAGTAGTGGTGGTAGTAGTACATGGAGAACTTCTTTTACATTCTTGTGAACTCAGTAATTTTAAGAAATATATTGGTTCTAAATTATCCAGTATTTGGGTGTTTTGCAGCAGGGAAGGTTTTTCATTCCAGAACAGCTGGTCTTATTACACCACATCAATGGAGAGTTTAGAAAGCCCATTTAAAATAGTAGACTTAGCATCAAGCTTATTTGTCCCTCTTAAGAGCCCAATGCTGTCTCTGTCTGTGCTGTATGTGGAATATAACAAAAGAAGATCCTAGAAATCTGGTGAAGAGGAAGGGGAAAGCTCACTTCAACTGTTAGAGATGGACTGCTGTGGCTTCTTGAAGGTGACCAGGGACCTGAGGAAGGTTGACGAGAGCCATGCACATCCACTTCCATTGTAGGTCCATTGCTCCTGAACAGACGCCATATTTAATTATTTTTTTTTCATAATGATGTATTAAGAAGAGATCCAGAGACATAGAAGCATGGAACAGACTGTTGAATCTCAGAGGGAAGGTGAGGATGGGTGGATGGGAAGAGATCAACCAAAGAACTTGTATGCATATATGCATAACCCATGGACACAGACAATAAGGTCGTGGAGGCCTGGGGCAGGGGGCAGGACAGACTAGAAGAATCAATGGGGGAAAATAGGGAACATAAGTAATACTTGCAACAATAAATATTTAAACTAATAATAATAATAATGTATTAAGAAAGACTACACATCATACCATAAGTCATTCAGGGGTTTTCTAAGTGAGAAAACAAACAGTAGAAACCGTACCCCAGGACCTATTGGAATCTAACTTTATCCTTCTCTTTTACTACCTTAAACTTTATGTAGCTGTACAGAGATGGAATCACCAGGGCCTCCTACTGTTAGAAATCCTTTTCTCAGTTTTCAGAAGGGTAAGCGTGAAGGTGCTTTATAGATTACACATTTTGGAACGGATGACTTGGCCATGGTTAAAGGAGAAAACTGTGGCCTTGTATCTGTCGGTGAGAAAATGCTGCACCTGCCCCCAAGATCCCTGATGGAGCTGGGCAGCCCTGCCCTGCTACCCGCTGCCTCTCAGCTCATCTTATTGAAAGTTAACAGTCCAGCCCATTCCTTCATGTGCATGTAGAGCAGCAGAAAACGTCCATCTCTGTGGTGGACAGGGGAGCAGGCAGGAAGGCTGCTACACAGCCTCTTCACCCTCCATGCTAAATGGTCCATTCAAGATTATCAACCTTCCCTTCCTCTCTCAGCCTCAGTCAGGGTACAGAGAGCTTGGCTTGAGAAGTACGGGTATGTGACTAATTGTTGTGACCTTGCAGCTGACTGAAGGACACTCTGGGCTAAGGCGGAGTGTTTGTGGTAAACCAGAATCCTCTAATTTTCTTCTTCTCCATGACAGGCAGTGTCAAAAAGCAGCAGGGTGCTATATGGAAATCCCCTTGAAGGCAGCAAGGCTGTTTGTTAGAGCTCGTTTGATGGTCTGGAGCAGGCGTCCTCAAACTATGGCCCGCGGGCCACATGCAGGTGTTTTTGCCGTTTTGTTTTTTTACTTCAAAATAAGATAGGTGCAGTGTGCATAGGAATTTGTTCATAGTTTTTTTTTTAAACTATAGTCCGGCCCTCCAACGGTCTGAGGGACAGTGAACTGGTCCCCTGTTTAAAAAGTTTGAGGGCCCTTGGTCTGGAGGTTTCAACTTCTAATGCCATTGTCTTGGAAGCTGCAGCAAGAGATACTGGTGTTCACACTTAGCATGAGGCTGTAGTGATACCTGCCTTTAATAGACCATATAAGCTTTGAAATGAGCATCCTGGACTGAAGGTCAAAACCTCCTTCTAAGGTATTTTGGACATTGTGTAGCAGCTAAAGATGAAGAAGGGCCCCCATTAATGACAGATATTAGGATCTTCCCACCCTAGTTAATGGGCCGTAGTTTAAACTACATGTAATTTAGCAACATGAAGTAATGCAATATTTCTGTACTATAGGATTTGGAAGAAATTCATGCTGTTACATTTATTATCCAATTTAGCCTTTATAATTCTTAAAAGTGGGTATTATTTATTCACTAGAGGCCGGGATCGGGCCTAAATGGGCAGTCGGACATCCCTCTCACAATCCAGGACTGCTGGCTCCCAACTGCTTGCCTGCCTGCCTTCCTGATTGCCCCTAACCGCTTCTGCCTGCCAGCCTGATCACCCCCTAACCACTCCACTGCCAGCCTGGTTGATGCTTAACTGCTCCCCTGCCAGCCTGTTTGCCCCCAACTTCCCTCCTCTGCCGGCCTGGTCACCCCTAACTGCCCTCTCCTGCAGGGTTCATCACCTCCAACTGCCCTCCCTTGCAGGCCTGGTCCCTCTCAACTGCCCTCCCTTGCAGGCTGGGTGCCTCCCAACTGCCCTCTCCTGCTGGCCATCTTGTGGTGGCCATCTTGTGTCCACATGGGGGCAGGATCTTTGACCACATGGGGGCAGCTATATTGTGTGTTGCAGTGATGATCAATCTGCATATTACTCTTTTATTAGATAGGATAGAGGCCTGGTACAGGGGGGTGGCCAGCTGGTTTGCACTGAAGAGTGTCCCTGATCAGGGTGGGGTTCCCTTGGGGTGTGGGACGGCCTGAGCGAGGGGCCTGTGGTGGTTTGCAGGCCGGCCATGCCCCCTGGCAACCCAAGCGGAGGCCCTGGTATCTGGAATTTATTTTCCTTCTACAATTGAAACTTTGTAGCCTAGAGCGGAGCCAAGCCTGGGGCTCCCTCCGTGGCCGGCAGCCATTTGTGTTGGGGTTATAATTGAAACTTTGTAGCCTTAAGCAGGTGAGTCCTGCCAGGGTGTGCGGAAAGCTTTGCTTCCCCTGTTGCCGGTAGCAACCCTGGCCTGCTCTCTCAAGCTCCATTCTGCCGCCATTTCTGTTTGAATTTGTTTACCTTCTACAATTGAAACTTTGTAGCCTGGAGCGGAGCCAAGCCTGGCAAGGGCAGACGGAAAGCTTGGCTTCCTCTGTTACCTAGGAAACCTTGCTCTCTGTGGCTGTAGCCATCTTGGTTTGGGTTAATTTGCATACTTGCTCTGATTGGGTGGTGGGCGTGGCTTGTGGGCGTGTTGGAGGTATGGTCAATTTGCATATTTGTCTATTATTAGGTAGGATTCAGAGGGAGAAAACTGAAACACTGAAAAATTAGTATCTGTTTAATGGGACACATAAAGATGGAACAAGGGCTGGAAAACCTCCTTGGACTCTGAGGAAACATTTGGATGTAACTGGCCTACAAATACAATCTAGTTTGCTTAAACAAATGAGGAAGACACTGACACATGTAATTGGGAAGTCTGTGGTAGGGCTGGTTTCAAACCTCAGGGTTGACATAGGGACTCAGTGTCATAAGGATGAAAGTCCACTCCAGTTTTTGGCTTTTTAATTTCTGCGCTTGGTTCATTGCCAGGCCTGTGTCATAGGAAGATGGCTGTCAGCAAGTTCAGAGCTTTATTATCCCAGGTTGAAGTACTGCTGAAATCATGGTGCCTGTCTCAGGGCAGCCCATGAAAGTCCCATTGAGTCTTATTGGCTCCACGTGGATCACATACCCCTCCTTCCACCAATCCCTATGGCCGGGAGCATGAGTGTTGTTTGTACACAGGTGTGAGCCATGGAGAAACTCGGGGGAAATACATCCCCCTATGTATGTGGAATAAGTTGAAAAAACCTGGGTTGTTCCTCCAAAAGGGTACTCTTTCCAGAAGGACAAATACTATATTTCAAAGTGAAAACAAAACAAAGCAGATATCTGCTCTGGCCTCCTGTCAATGCCTCAGTCCTGGCCATTTGCCCTTTGCCACGCATCTACTCATAACAAACCATGTGATCCAACAGCACTGTGCTCTATTAAGGTGAGAATTGGATCTTTCACTCACATTATCATCTTTGCTATCATGTGTGGAGTTTTACTGGCTTGAATGAATAGGTATCCATAGTTATTAACAACTACTAATTACAGTCCCCACTTCAGGCACAATCTCTATTTCTCCTATTAGACTGTATGTTTCCTCAGCAGATCAATAATTCAGTTAAGCTTGCCTTATTCTGGAACTGTATTTTAAAGGAATGGCTATATATTCTGTTACTTGATAAAGCACTGAATTGTTTACAAAGTACAGAAGAATAGTGCATGACAGGTACACTATTTCACAACTATGTAATTACACCACTAAGGCTTAAGTTAATGAGTTTCTTAAAAGGCTTTGGGATTTGCCTTTGGGTTATAAACACATATACAATATACAGATGGTATTTTATAGAATTGTACTCTTGAAATCTATATAATTTTATTACCCAATGTCACCACCATAAATTTAATAAAAAAGGCTTTAGAAGAGAGATCGAATACGAAAAGCATGGTTTGGATGGGCTAGAGATTAAGTAGTCCATCAAAGCTCCATCTCAACTATTCCAGAAAGATAGTTTTATTTAGTATTTTCAAAAACTGCCCAAGAAAAAGATGCCAAGTTAAAATCTTTATGAAATAACAATCCCCCAAATGATTCTATTACTGATTTTTCAAGTGTGAAATGATATTTGTATCAGTTATTTTCTTTAAAAATATATCGTTTCATTTGAAGATGACCTATTAAGAAATTCTAAGGGTGAGTTCACAGTTATTGTCTGAAAACCTGTTTAACCCTGTCATGATCAGAATGGATATTCAGAAGCATCCATAGTCAGCATTGGTTCTAGGAAACCAAATACTCCACTGTTATCTACCAATGCTCAAATGGCCTCAGGCTTCATACTTATTAATTAAAATGGAGGAAGAAAAGCATCTTTCAATAGTAGAGATATGGAGAATAACTATGGGAGGCTAAGAAGATGCCACCCAATATTAAAGAGATGGACACTTTTTTTGTTGTTGTTTTTAAATATATTTTTATTGATTTCAGAGAGGAAGGGAGAGGGAGAGAGAGAGAAACATCAATGATGAGAGAGAATCATTGATTGGCTGCCTCCTGTATGCCCCCTACTGGGGATTGAGCCCACAACCTGGACATGTGCCCTTGACCAGAATCGAACCCAGGATCCTTTAGTCCACAGGCCAACACTCTATCCACTGAGCCAAATAGGCTAGGGCAAGATGGACAAGTTTTGAGGAAGAGATGCAGAATATCACTCCTCACTGGTTTCCTATCGTATACGTCGAGCTCAGGCTTTTCAATCCAGTGCCCATCTGTCATCCACCCCATCTTCAGACTGTGGGTGTTCTCTGGATAGCTTTACTAAATAAATTGCTTTACTAAGATGATTATTTCCTTCCTCATAACTGCAAATGTTTCTGTTTGGACAGAAAGAAACCTTTTCCTAGTCTGGTTATTCCATTAATGTCTCGGGGTTTAAGGAATGCATTTCAGCTTGTAAAGTCTTCGCTGTAAAATTTTACACTTGATAGGGTTTGCAGCACTTGTCACACTAAAACACTAATAGTGAGTGTCAATAATTGCTTATTGATCATGATAAGTAAAACAAAATTTCTCTCTAGGGAAAGAAGCAGTACTTAATATAGTATGAAAATAAATAATATCTACTTTACTACAATACCTCATCAAGGGCTCAGAAGTTGAAGCAGAAACTTGGAAAGTAGGATCACAATGGGGTGGACCTTAAATAAAGTTTTTTTTTATCATACCTGCTTGCTCCTGTATTTGTGTGTTTGCACAAGTTCTTGTAACCAGCTAATGGCTAATTTAAACTATGGTATTCGCATATATTCAGGCTACTACAGAAGATATTAGCTAAATGGGATACTTTCACATCAAAGTACAGCAGAATGTATTTTCTTTAAAAAAAGAGAATGATTTTATATATTTTTCATTTGCATACAATCATATATGCATTTGCATACATACAGTGAGTGCTTATAAAATTAAACTAAAATTCTGCATTGTATACATAGCTCAAAGACACAGAAAGTTTAATTACACTTTTAAATGTGCTATCATGAATGACTTTAGTTGAAGTACGAACAATAGGTATATACTTGCGAGTGAAGGATGTTACAATATCTTACTCAGCACTGAACTTGGCTATTTCTTTTCTTGCACCTGATATATAGGACAGAGTTTTGTATCCCAATACTGGGCTTTAGTTTCTGTGCAGTGGGAGAGGATACCCACATCACTGTCTTGGTCCTAAGGTCCCTGTGAGCAGTATCAATGGACTTAATCTATTCAATAAGCTGACTGAACATATTTGACCTGATTATGAAAACTGTGCTATTTTTAACTGGGAAAGGCAACAAAAATTCACATTTTTACAAATCATAAGCCAGCATTTTACTTGAGTAGTTTCTAAGAAATATAAATATTGACTTTTCTGTTAGTGATATAGAAAAATCCTATTAGAATATATTCTACAATAGAAGCATGAACCAGCTAACAATGCCTTTCATCTAGTTGTTATGTAGAGTACTTACAATTTTCATTGTAGGCTTGAGTGCTGGATAACAACGAAAGCCAACAATATTTTTGTAGTATACAGAAGGCTAGGGTTGTAAAACCATTTCAAACTTTATTTATTGTTGGGATCACATAGCATCAATGCCTTTGGTATGAAACTGTATCATTGTCCTTGGTGAACACATAACCTTTTACATGCATATGTATAGTCTCACAGTGTTATCTCAACCACTCATTAATTACAACTTGCAAACAAAAACAAACTGCTCTTTCCAGGACAAATAAGATAAATAAATAAGGAGCTAAGCTTGTCTGTCCTATTCAAGCACCTAGTAAACCAGTTGGCTTCCAGCATGGGTCACTGGTGGCCCACAGTCACATGCATACCTTTTCAGTTCCTTAGAGTGACTAACACAACCACCTACACTAGCATGATGCAAAGATGCCTGCAAATTCTTTATAATCAGTAACTGGTGGCAGTCCTTTGTTACTAGAGAATCAAATTTCTCCTTTGCTGGTGGGAGTGGGGTGGCTCTTGAGGTACTGCTGGAATAGGCATGTTCAGAAGCTCCCATGGGAGAATGAGGTGTGGACAAAGGTTTTATTTGTGTGGAGTTACATTCCTCGGATTGCAGAGTCCAATTTCCCTGAAGTCAGTCATGAAAGAGGTGGAGCTGGGGTTCCATTAGAGCCCAAAGCAAGGCCAGTGTCCAGAGCTTCGTTCAATGTTGCAGCCGGGTCCAGTTCAGCATCCCTTAATTAAAGTCCATTAGTCCATTGTGTGAAGCCCCATGTGGCCAGGAGCCACGTGGGCACAGGGAAGCACGTCCCTGCACAAGGAGAATCAGGAGCCCGGGTGCAAAGGCCAAGAAAGTGAAAACCAAGAGAGCACGCTCCTTTGTTTAGAAGTTTAAATTTTCAGGTTTCTAGCTCTTGTAATGGCCATGCCTATTCTGGCCAATTACCTGTTCCCAGGTGTGACGGGCATATAAGCACCTTTGCAGGTCACTCAGGCCTTATTGGGCTTGCGTCTAAATTGCCTTTGTCCAGTCTCTTCCCCCACCAATCAGTGGGGGGCAGACTTGGAGGGTGTTAACTTAGCAAAGCTCTATAAATGACACGCCTATATTATCTAGTCTCTTCTTTACTCCTTTTCTGTTACATAATAAACAGATTATTATAATGGTATCACTTTGACGTATAAATGTACGGAGGCAAAAGATGTGTGATGTACACATAAGGGTTACATTTATAGTACGGAGCCTGATATAACATAGACCAGATTCCTTGGTATTGTTGATACCGCCCCCAGGAGGTGGAAAGCCATGCCTGGGGAGAAATTTAATTTTTAAGCAAAAGGCATCCTCCAGTGGTTTTGGTAAGTGCAGTGTAAAGGAGAAAAAAGGCTGAAAATACAAATATAATTTCACATCCTGTGATTCAACAGTTTGAAAGTCCAAATTCAGAAGCATTTCCTGGGATGAGCTTGTCCACTAGGAAGGCAATCAGAAAGTGTGTGATTCCAGAAAGAAGTCACAGCTGAACAGTCATTCAAACTTTACAGCTTAGTGACCCTTATGCCACCATGAAAGTGAAACTCATACCTGAACAGGTGTTTTTTTGCAAAAATCCAAGAATTTATCAAGGCCACAAATGGTTTACACCTTAAATAGAGCTATGCATCAAAAGTAACACTAGTAACAGCCCTCTAAGTGTACAAAGCACTTTTGCTTACACACCATCACTGATATGAGTTGCAGCTGTTTATCAAGAAGCTCAAATACCACAGAGTGAAAGGACTCTTACCAAAGCAATGAGATATAGAAGTGCATGTTCCAAAAGCTAGTTTGTTGAAACTTGATAATTACAAAATTATTTATTTTTTTATTTTTAACAGCCTTTCAGTTATAATTCAATAGGCTTATAGACATCTCTGATGACCAACAACTTCAGAACCACAACACTTAAATGAAAAGAACACTCCCCCAAAGGAGACTAAATAGGTGGTAAACATCACACACACAAAAAAATACTGCAAAAAGAAGTTCATAGATACAACTTACACCCATTCATACCTTTCCCTCTTAAAACTAAAATATTCTGGCTCAAACTCTTCTCACTTGGGGAAAAGAGAACTCAGATGGATTTAGTCATCAATAAGTACATGCATTCACTTGGGGATAGACAGAACTGATTCATTATATAAAAAAAAAAAAGCAAAATAATCATCTGGCTTATTTTAAATGATGATTTCTAGACTCAATGAAAAGTAGAAGGTACCCTGGAGCCTGCCAGGAACACAGCGGGAGGCTGGGCAGCAGGGAGGACAGCTTAGGCATACTTCCAGTTCAGTGGTAGTGATTAGCTCTGTGGCCAGGTGTGTGATATAAATACAAGCCACTCCCATTCTCATCCTCTACCAGATGGTGGAGCCTTTGCTGTCTCACCTTTGGCATCCAGGGATGCATAATGAAATTCCTGGCCACCCTAACCTTCATTCAGCAAACTATTCATTCTCTTCATAAACCCCGACTTTAGGGAATTCTATTTTGGTCTGTTTCTTCACAGTGGTATAGATGGAGGTATTGCACAACCAGCAATTTTTCAGCCCTGATCCTAAAAGGATCAAGAGAAAAATTTGTCTCTAATAACATCCCTTCTGAATAGGATCTTTCCATCAAAACTCAGAGACAGCTTGCCAAACAGTTAAGTTTTTCAACAAATTCTTATTAGATAAGTTGGTATATAAGTAGTTATTGCTCTGTCTGTTGTACAGATAAAGTCTGCTTATTTGAAGATTCTATAAGTTTTCCTTCTTCTTTGGAAGAGATGATAACAGAATCTTTGCAACAAGGCTCATAAAGGTTCTTTGCTCTGTAGGCCTGCTCAGCACTTGTCCATGAGGTTCTGAAACTTGGACCCTACCAATGGCTTCTCCATCTCCTCATGGTTGTGGGGCAGTGGAACTGCTCCATCATGAAGGCAGTTGAGTATCTTACATACATGATTCCTGCATTATCTATACATATAAAACCCTAATATGCAAATAGACTGAATGGTGGAACAACCAAACAAATGGTTGCTATAACGTGCACTGACCACTAGGGGGCGCGCATGGGACATGGTGAGCATTGGCAGTAGGCGGCAGAGCATGGAACATGGCAGGCAACAGCCATGGCGGGATGGTGGAGCAAGTGAGCTGGGGCAGACCAAGGCAGGGCACTGTCCCTGTCATCGGGGTGAGCCACTGGTTGTTACTGAAAATTCTTTGCTCCAGCATGCCACGGTCCCACTGGGTGCTCGCACCTGCTGTCGGTGCCGGAGCTGCCACTTGCACCCGCTGCTGGCTCCCAGTGCCGGTCCTGATCGCTCGGTGCCGTCAGTAGGTGCAAGTGGCGGCTGCCAGCCCCAATTGCCCTTCAGGGCTTCTCCATCTCCCTCTTCTTCTGAGGGGCGATTGGGGAAGCAGCCGCCACTCGCACCCACTGACAGTGCTGGCACCAATCGCTCTGCGCCATCAGCTGGTATGAGCAGGGCCGGTGCTGTCAGCACATGGGAGCTACAGCAGCAGAAGCGGGGCTGCAGGCAGACAGAGGACCAGGGGCTGCAGCGGGAGGGGCCAGGTGGGGGCGCAGAGGATGGGCAGAGACCCGCCCCTGTATCTACTGCACCTTGAGGCCCACAGTTCCTTTCAAGGTGCACAAATTCATGCACTGGACCCCTAGTTCATTTATATTATAGAAAAAGTTCTTACAGTGTTGAATTATAATCTACATCTAATATGGATTAGTACTATTGCAAAGTGCACAAAAACACACCCGATAATGAATTTGTTATTATAAAATCACTAGGTAACTGGTGTTATAAATGCCTTTTATTGTGTAAAAATCCTTGGTGGGTGCATTGTTAAATAGGTGTTTTAAAATGTTTTAATCAGACTGGAAAAATATTGGTTGTTGTTTTTGTATTAATGGGGAACAAGTTATTTTTTCCACTATTTTAAATAATGAAATATCCATTGTGTTTTCAGAAGTAAACTAGATTTGAACAATTTAAAAAACCCATTGTTTAAGCAGTTTACCCTTCTGTAAAGAATTTTAATAATCTTTTACTTTTTTATCTGCAGGGCCACAATTAGATGGATTTGTTTATTCTTTTGTGATTAGTCCCCAAAACATTTGCTCTGATTAATTATAAAAGCAAGTTTAACTGGACCATTAAAATAAGACTAAGTGATTTATTTACAGAAATGTGTTTTTTTGTTATTGTTGTTAAATAAGTAATTAAGCATAGTATTAGCTCTGAGTTTTCTTGTTAGCCAAGGTAACAAGGGAAATGGTATGTGTCATATAATTTTGACTGTCTGATGAATTCAAGCTTACCAGCAAAATTTGGGTTGGAGCAAATTTATTTCTTGACACTATATGCATTTACAGTAACTTATATTAATACAAAATGCTTTTGAAAATGACAAAATTTATACAGCTATGTGTATCACTGGATTCCATTATAAACAGCTAGCCTAATTCTATTATGCTATTGCTATTAAAAAATATAATCATTCAACCAGAAGACTGATATTGGTGTTCAGTTTTCCAAGGAAACTCTATGGAATGAAGAATCAGTTTATAATTAAAAGGTGATTATTTCAGAAAAGCAGATTTCTTAAAAATGTACCGTAACAAAAATAATGGTTTAAGTTGCTTTTTCTCTGTTTGCTCATGTTTTTCCCAGTAATGAGGACAGATTCAGCAAGGCATGAAGTTATCTTGATGTCACCATGTTGACATACCAATGCTGCATTCAAGATAAGTTGACATTTACATGTTCTCATTCTTAGATGTTTATATCAATGAATCCACAACAATTTTAGTAAAGATGTAAGACTGTTTTCTGTAGAAACGAAGGAAAGCAATGTGTTCATGATATAGAAATGTGATAAGCACTGTTATAATAAGCACCACCAGCCATCATCTCTTCAGTCACGTGGATGTCACTGAAACATGATAACAACAGTTTAGGAGGAAAGCCTGTCTGAATGACTAGAATCATTCAAACAGTGTTTCCCGAGAAACAAAATGGATTCTACTTAAGAATATACAGTAGGTCAAAGTGGGCTAGAGAACAAGGAGCTGACTAATGCATTCTCCAGGGAAGCAGATTTAATGACTTTACTAATAACACGCAGTAATTAGCATGCTAGCTATTTGTGAATAAATACCTGCCTCTGAAGTGCTTCAGGGCACTAGAGCATCCTGTTCCCTAAACTAGTTTAAAGATTCCCTCACCATATCTTGTTTATAACACTGATTTACCCTCTGTATGTAAAAAGAGGGAATTTTACATATAAAGATAACATGATCTTAGGCCACACATTTCACACAGTGGATCATAAATCCATGACTTATCATAATAGAAATAGCAGAAAAAATAAAAAAGAAGAGATGAATAAGTTTGGTCTCAAAGTAGAACATGTTTGTTCTCTGCAAACTAATCACTTGCAACCCGTTAAGCTTTGTGGAAAAGGAAATACACACAGCAGGGCACTTCGAGCGTATTTTATTTACACGGCTATCACAGCACATAGCACATTGGGGCGGGGTGGCACACATTTTCATATTTTCTCCTACTGTTTTGAACTACATGCATTGCAGCTGACCTCAAAAAGCTGGCATAGTGGAAAGCTGAAGTTTGCCATGGAATCATGTTTTGTGACAACACGCCGTGTGAAAAGATTTCCGAAGGGACATTGCCAAGTGTGTTCCACATGTTCATACTCTTCACATGTAAGCTTACTTCGGGAAAAGAAAAATTTCTCAGCCTAATAAGTAGTCAGGTACCCATAGATCCTGGATACCTAGACATTCTGGCCAACTTGCTTTCCTTCTTTGGCCTCTTGCTGACAAACGTGTTGCTTCACATTACCAGTTTGGTGATAGGGACCTGGAGGAGGGGAGAGTCTCAGGGTGAATAGGGCTTGATGTGTTTGCTCTCTAATCAGTGTCACTCAATCAGAGCGTGCAGCACAATTAGCATCTCATTATGGTGTTTGCTTTCTGCTCTTTTCATGCTGCATAATTTGGCACTTTATTATACCAGCTTAGGTTCTTTAGCTGCTTCCTGGAGCACGCACTTATTGGGAAGTTACTTCTCAGAAAAACTCTAAAAGAGAAAACTCCAGTTGAGGAAGATAAAGTTATCTAGGGAAAACCCACGTCCTCTCTCATTCAACTTGACACATAAATCTATCAACCCTGCTTTGTCTATCTGTAGCACATCAGAAACAGTGAAATGGAAGAACCTGCAATGTGCTATATGGGGAAATAGTTACATAGGGTAGTGGACAAAGGCATAGTGAGAGTAGCGAAGAGTAACAGCTGACGGTGTAGGAAGAGACAAACAAGCTATAAAACCCAGGTAGGAGAACATTAAAGGCACACGTTTTCCTCAGGTACAATTCTCAGGAAACTGATTCTAAAGTGAGGGTTCCAAGTGCAAGCACTTACTCAGGAAGTTTTCCCTGGAGAAATGCTCCAGGGAATGCGGAAGCAAAACAAAAAGGGTAAGAAACCAAGCCAAGTATGATTTCAGGTCAAATTCCAACCTTAGCCTTACCGTGTGAGAATCTATGCAGACTATTCTGCACCCCAGAGTTTGTCCTTTCTCAAGGCAAGGAACCCCTGCCTTTGTGTCCCTTTATCCACTGGCGTAGGGCCACTGTTGGGGGTTGGGGGGCGGTGGCAAAAGGGAGCCGGATCCTGTGTCCCAGGAGTCCAAGGAAGAAAGTCACCTACGCAAGCCATTCACAGCACAGCACACAGACACGGTGGGATGGGGTCACACTGCCCAGAAAAGGGGCCTAAGGGGATCTCGTTAGGCAGCAACTCTCCACATGGCTGGTCATTTAATGTCCCTAAGGATCACTGAAGTCAAGAATTATTCCTTATTTAGTATCAAAAACAGGGGCCTATGGGCAATAAAGTTGTTTAGGTTTATGATGAGCAGCCCGAGTTAATTTAACTCAATAAAGGTTCACCCCCTACTTTGGGGGCCAAAATAACAAAGTAGGTAGAGTGCAAAGACCATAGGATTTAGGAATGAAAGGTTCTATTCCTGTCTCTGCTGCCCTGGATGCCTAGGCAGTCTCAGTGTGTGCCCTGAACTCACCTTGCTGACAGGAATGGCCTCTTCATAGCCAATTCAACCAGCCCCATACAACCCCAAGAACCCACAATAAACTGTCAAAAATGAGATAGTACCTACAAACCCAGAGTCTGGCAAACAGGAAATACTAAATAAATGTTAGCTAAAAAAACATAAATGGCTTTATCCAATATTGCATTTGCCTGTTAATAACAACGAACCTGAGAGGAAAATAGACCCGTATCAAGAGCCTGATGTATTTTCAGTCACAATGTATGTTTCTTCTTAAATTTCTGAAATTGTCCATAAATATATCAAGTTGCCAGCTTATAGTGTAGTCATGTTTTCTAATAGTTTAACAATGTATACATTAAAGTGAGTGATTGTTCTTTCAATTGCCTGCATATTAAAACTGTGTCAGTACTAAGTGGTTATAATTTTCCAGAGAAGAGTAAAGATTAGTAAAGGCATACTTATAAATGTATTAGTATCTATTTTTTTTTTTATTCTGCAGAGTTGTGTAGAAAAAGTCTTCCTTTTCTAATGTATTTGTTAGTATTTTCAGAAGATTCATGTTCAGATTTTTCAAGGCAATCCTGTATCTGCACACAGATAGCTGAAATGATCATTTTAAAACAACAAACCCTAATCCCTGGTGTCACAAAACAATCATATAATCTGGCATGATTAAAAGTTTTTGCTAATCAGAGTTCTGCAGCTGAGAGCCAAATGTGGGCAAGTATGTTCGAGTTTTCTGCCTCATGACTATGAAGAAAGACTGGCACACAGGCCATAGACAGTAGAGATTCTCACACAATTTCGGTCCAGAGCAATATCTGATGAAGAAATTGTCCAATAGCAAACAAGTTCTTTGAAAACAATGCTAGACACTGGAGTTTTCTGGCTGACAACATTAAGCTAACGATTCCGATTTTACAAATCTGTGTTTAAAATTAAAATATAAGATGCCATATCCTATATGATAAAGAGGTAATATGCAAATTAACCCTCATGCCCTCACAAGATGGCTGCCTACCACCAGGCCGGCAGGGGGGTTAGTGAGGGACGACCAAACAACTGAACAAGCAGCTGCATGGGGTGACCAGGCTGGCAGAGGGGTTAGTGAGGGATGACCAAACAACTGAACAAGCCGGCTGCATGGGGCGACCAGGCCAGCAAGGCGGGGGCAGTTGGGGGTTACCAGGTTGGCGGGGGGGAGCAGTTAGGGGCATCCAGGCTGGCGGAAGGGTGCAGTTGGGGGTGACCAGGCCAGCAGGGGGGGCAGTTGGGGGCAATTAGGCTGGCAGGAAGGGACAGTTAGGGGTGGCCAGGCCGGCAGAGGGGGGCAGTAAGGGGTGACCAGGCTGACGGGGGGGGCAGTTAGGAGCTACCAGGCTGGCAGGGAGGGGGTAGTTGGGGTCAACCTGGCCAGCAGCAGGGGGCAGTTAGGGGCAACCAGGCCAGCAGGGGGGGCAGTTAGGGCGATCAGGTCAGCACGCAGAGGCAGTGAGAGGTGATCAGGCCAGCAGGGGGTGGGCAGTTAGGGGTGACCAGGCAGGCAGGTTAGCAATAAGGAGCCAGCGGTCCAGGATTGTGAGAGGGATGTCTGACTGCCGGTTTAGGCCAGGGATCAGGCCTAAATCGGCAGCTGAACATCCCCCAAGGGGTCCTGGATTGGAGAGGGTGCAGGCTGGGATGAGGGAACCCCCCCCCCCCACCGTGTACGAATTTTGTGCACCGGGCCTCTAGTTTTACATAAACTGGAAAAGATTTTAAACAGTAAAGCAATTTCTTAATGAAAGTCTACATGAAATGAGCAAAAATGATGACAGGTATTTTAAGTAAACCATCAATAATAATAATAATAATGCAAAATCATTTGCCTACTTGTAAATATTCTCCAGACAGAAATCCTGTCTTTGTCTTTGTCTCTATAGTCCCTGGTCCACAGTTGGTACTCAGTCAATACTTTTAACTGAATGAATGAATGTTGTTGGAATGAATAAAGAAATGTACAAATGCAAAATGATTGTAAAAAAAAAAAAGTCTAGGAATCATAGTAATTTATGCACTGATGTCTCCAGAATACTAGAAGTTGTAACCACATTACTATAAATAATCTGCCAGACCAAAGGGGAAATACACTTTAGTATGCCAATTATTTTTTTAAAGGCACAATTCCTATTGTCCTATGTGAAGTGCCTGATTATAAATCTTGCATTCTCTCCACAGCTGACTGCTTTGGGGAAAATATAAGAGCAAAACACATTAAGGATGGAATTCTGGTGGCACAGGTTGGCCTCACTGACCCAGAGATTTCCTTACTCTCTGAAGACTGGGCCAGTGTTTCGGGATCAGGCTCTGACAATGCAGGGTGGCTTTACTTGAATCTGCTCTTTGGCACAGTTCCTGTTATTTTAGATGCACCCCAGCAATGTCGACTTTCATTATGCATTTCCTGAGTATTTAAAATCTTTTCCCAAGTTATGTAAAATATGGCATTCTATATTTTCATTTTAAACACAGCTTCAAACTTCTGCTTTTTCCATGTATACTGAAGTACTGAATAGAGACTAGTTAGAATTATCTGCACCTACTAGGGAAATGGGTTTAAAATCTTTTTTCTTTCTATTTTTTACTTTTTTTTTCTTTTTAATAATTTTTATTATGTCTAAATGTATAAACATCTACCTAGAGATCAACCAAAGGACTTGTATGCATGCATATAAGCCTAATCAGTGGTCACGGACAACAGAGGGGTGGGGGCATGTGTGGGGAGGGGTTTGAGATGGGAATGGGGGGATGAGGACAAATATGTGATACCTTAATCAATAAAGAAATTAAAAAACAAAAACAAAAAACATCTATCTAATAAGTAACATGCTAATTGACTGCACCTTCGCAATGCCCACCAGCCAATCAGGAGTGAGTATGCAAATTAACCCAACAAAGATTGTGGGTTAATTTGCATATGCTGGCACTGAGTGGCCGGGGTGGGACACTTGCATCGTTGCCATGGCGATGACACAGGTGTTCAGCCCTGCCCCTGGCAGCTCCTGGCCTCTGAGCAGCGTGGGAAGGCAGAAAGGCAGCTCCAGCCGTAGCGAAGGTGGTGCCGGCAGGCAGGGAAAGGAAGGCCCATTCTGGCACGAATCTTCATGCATTGGGCTTCTAGTTTATTATATAATTAGTAGGAGTTTCAGTCAGTGTTTATATTCTGTGCTAAAAAGAGTTTGCACAAATACCATTTGGTATGTATTAATTTAAAAAGTGTTCAAATACCAAGACTACATTGTTCTTTTTTTAAATTTTAAATCTTTATTGCTGAAAGTATTACATGTCTCCTTTTCTCCCCATTGGCCCCTTGTAGCCCACCCACATCCCCACCCCCTAAGCCAGGCCTTCACCACCCTATTGTCTGTGACCATGGGTTATTCATATATGCATACAAGTTCTTTGGTTGATCTCTTCCCGCTTACCTACACTCACCACCTTCCATCTATGATTAGATAGTCTGTCCCATGCTCCCATGTCTCTGAATCTATTTTGTTCATCATTTTGCTCATTAGAGTCCACATATGAGTGAGATCATGTGATATGTATCTTTCCCTGAATGGCTTATTTCTCTTAGCATAATGCTCTCCAGGTTCATCCATGCTGTTGCAAATGGTAAGAATTATTTCTTTTTTACAGCTTCAGAGTATTCCATTGTGTAGATGTACCACAGTTTTTTAACCCACTCATCTGCTGATGGGTACTTAGGCTATTTCCAAATCTTAACTATTATAAAATAGCTATGAATATAGTGGTGCATATATCCTTTCTGATTCATGTCTTAGGATTCTTAGGATATATTCCTAGTAAAGGGATCATTGGGTCAAATGGGAGTTCCATGTTTAATTTCTTGAGGGAACTCCATACTGTTTTCCACAGTGGCAGCACCAGTCTGCATTCCCACTAGCAGTGTACTAGGGTTCCCTTTTCCCACATCCTCTCAAACATTTGTAATTTATTGATTTGTTGATGATAATCATTCTGAAAGGTATGAGGTCATACATCATTGTCCTTTTAATTTGTGTCTCTAGGATGATTAGTGACTTTGAGCATTTTTTTCATACGTTTCTTGGCCTTCTGTATGTCCACTTTGGAGAAGTGTCTATTTAGGTCTTTTGCCCATTTTTTAATTGAATTGTTTGTCTTCCTTTTGTTAAGTTGTATGAGTTCCTTATATATTTTGGATATTAACCCTTCATCAGATGTATCATTGCCAAATATGTTCTCCCATACAGTGAGGTCTCTCTACATTTTATTGATAGTTTCTTTTCTTGTACAAAAGATTTTTATTTTAATGTAGTCCCATTAAAGTATTTGTTTATTTTATCCTTAGTTTCCTTTGTCCTGGGAAATGTATCTGTAAACATATTGCTATGAGAGATGTCTGATATTTTGCTGCCTATGATTTCTTCCAAGATTTTTATGGTTTCATGACTTACATTTAAATCTTTTACCCATTTTGAGCTTATTCTTGTGTATGGTGTATGTTGGTGGTCTAGTTTCATTTTTCTGCATGTATCTGTCCAATTTTCCCAACACCATTTATTGAAGAGATTCTCTTGACTCCATTGTATGTTCTTGCCTCCTTGGTCAAATATTAATTGAGAGTATTGGCTTGGGTCCATTTCTGGGGTCTGTTCTGTTCCATTGGTCTATATGCCTGTTCTTGTGCCAGTACCAGGCTGTTTTGAGTACAGTGGCTTTGTAGTATATCGTGATATCTGGTATTGTGATCCTTCCAACTTTGTTCTTCTTTCTCAAGATTGTCCCATATATCCTTTTTTTGGTTCCATATAAATTTTTGGAATATTTTTTCTAGATCTGTGAAATATGCTGTTAGTATTTTAATAGGGATTGCATTGAATCTGCATATTGCTTTAGTTAACATGGATATTGTAATTATGTTGATTCTACCAATCTGTGAACAGGGTACATTCTTCCACTTGTTTATATCTTCCTCTACCTCTTTTCTCAACTTCCTACAGTTTTTCCAGTACAGGTCTTTTACCTCCTTGGTTAAGTTTATTCCCAAGTATCTTAAAATTTTTGTTGCAGTGGTAAGTGGTATTGCTTTTTTAATTTCTCTTTCTGAGAGTTCATTATTGGTATATAAAAATGCCATGAATTTCTGGGTGTTAATTTTGTATCCTGTTACATTGCCAAATTCATTTATTAAATCAAGTAGTTTTTTGATGGGGTTTTTAGGGTTTTCTATGTACAATATCATGTCATCTGGAAATAATGACAATTTTCCTTCCTCTTTTCCAATTTGGATGCCTTTTATTTTTTTTTCTTGTCTGATTGCTATTTCCAGAACTTCCAGTACTATGTTGAAAGGAGTGGTGAAAGTGGGCATCCCTATCTTGTTCCTATTCTTAGTGGAAATGGTTTTATTTTTTGCCCACTGAGAATGATGTTGGCTGTAGGTTTGTCATATATGGCTCTTATTATGTTGAGGTATGATCCCTCTATTCCCTCTTTGCTGAGAGTTTTTATCAAAAAAGGGTGCTGGATATTATTGAATGCTTTTTCTGCATCAATTGATATGTTTGTGGCATTTTTGTCTTGCAATTTGTTTATGTGATGAATGATGCTTATTGGTTTGCAAATATTGTTCCACCCTTGCATCCTCAGAATAAATCCCACTTGGACATGCTGTATAATCTTTTTAATGCATTGCTGGATCCAATTTGCTAATATTTTGTTGAGGATTTTAGCATCTATGTTAATCAGGGCTATTGGCCTATAATTCTCTTTCTTTGTAGCATCTTTATCTCGTTTTGGATTTAAGGTAATGCTGGCCTCATAGAACGAGATTTGAAATATTTCTTCCTCTTGAAATTTTGGAATAGTTTGAGGAGGATAATTGTTAGCTCTTCTTTGAATGTTTGGTAAAACTCCCCTGTGAAGCCGTCCTGATCAGGGCTATTACTTACTGGAAGGTTTTTTTGTTTGTTTGTTTTGTTTAGTTTTGTTTACATCTGCTTCAATTTAATCAGAAATTAATGGCCTATTCAGGTTTTCTGATGCTTCCTGATTGAGTTTTGGAAGATTGTATTTTTCTAGGAATATGTCCTGTTCATCCAGGTTATACAGTTTGTTGGAATATAGTAGTGCTTAGTATTTTTTTATGATCCTTTGTATTTCTGTGGGGTCAGTTGTTACTTCACCTCTATCATTTCTGATTTTTTTTTTTTGGGTCCTCTCTCTTTGTTCCTTGATGAGTCTGGCTAGAAGTTCATCAATCTTGTTTATGTCTTGAAAGAACCAGTTCTTGGTTTTATTGGTCTTTTGTAATGATTTTTAGTCTCTATATCATTTATTCCTGCTCTAATCTTTTTAATTTCCTTCCTTCTACTTCCTCTGGGCTTTTCTTGTTGCTCTCTTTCTAATTCATTAAGCTGTAGGGTTAGATAACTTATAAGTTTCCCTTGTTTTCTGAGGTAGGCCTGCAGTGCTATGAACTTCCCTCTTAGGACTGCTTTCATTGTGTCCCATAGATTTGGGGTTGTTGTGTGTTCATTTTTATTGTTTCCAGAAAGTTTTTTTATTTCTTCTTTGATCTCTTTGGTAACCCATTCATTGTTTAACAGCATGCCATTTAGCCTCCATGTATTTGAATGGTTTTGAGTGTTTTTATTGTATTTGATTTCTAATTTCATGCCATTGTGATCTCAGAAAATGCTTGATATGATTTCAATCTTCTTGAATTTCTAGATACTTGTTTTGTGTCTTAAAATGTGTTTTATCTTTGAAAATGCCCCATGGGCACTTGGGGAAGAATGTATATTCTGTAGCTTTGGGGTAAAATGTTTTTAAAAATGTCAGTTAATTCCATCTGACCTAGTGTGTTATTTAAGATAGCTGATTCCTTGTTGATTTTTTTGTCTAGAAGATCTATCCAGTGGTGTCAGTGGGGTGTTAAAGTCCCCTTATGATTGTATTGCTTTCCATCTCTCCCTTAAAATCCTCCATAAGTTTTTTATATATTTGGATGCTCCTGCATTGGGTGCATATATGTTTACCAGAGTTATATCCTCTTGTTGTATCGATCTCTTTAGTATTATGAAGTGGTCTTCCTTATCTCTTGCTATGGCCTTCATTTTGAAGACAATTTTGTCAGATATGAGTATTGTTACCACAGCTTTTTTTTTTTTTTTTTTCATTTCCATTTGCCTGGAAAATTCTTTTCCATCCTTTTACTTTCAGTCTGTGTGAGTCCTATGTACTGAGGTGGGTCTCTTGTAGACAGCATATATATGGGTCATGTTTTCTTATCCATTCAGCTACCCTATGTCTTTTAATTGGACCATTTATGCCATTTACATTTAAGGTTATTGTTGATAGGTAGTTATTTATTGCCATTCTTATTTTTTATGCCTGTGTTCTTCTCTTTCTCTTTTTTCTTCTTACACCAGTCCCTTTAGCATTTCTTGTAGTGCTCATTTGGTTGTAACAAATTCTGTTAGCCTTTTGTTGTTGTTGTTGTTGTTTTTGTCTGCAAAGCTCATTATTTCACCTTCCATTTTAAATGATATCCTTGCTGGATAGAGTAGTCCTGGACTCAGTCCCTTGGTTTTCATTACCTTGTTTACTTCATGCCATTTCCTTATGGCCCGAAGTGTTTCAATTGAGAAGTCAGTTGACAGTCTAATGGGAGTTCCCTTACAGATAACTTTCTCTTGCAGCCTTTACGATTCTTTCTTTGGCTTTAATTTTTTCCATTTTAATTAATATGTGCCTAGGTGTGAGTCTTTTGGGGTTCATCTTGATCAGGACTCTGTGTTCCCTGAACTTGAGTGACTTTTTCTTTCACCAGGTTAGGGAAATTTTTTGCCATTATTTCTTCAAACAGGTTCTCTATTCCTTTCTCAGATTCTGTTCCCCCTGGAACTGCAAAAATGCAAATTTTATTACATTTCATGTTGTCCCAAAGCTCCCTTAGGCTCTGCTTTTTTTTCCCCATTTGCTGCTCTGAGTGGGTGTTTTTACTACCTTGTCTTCTAATTCAATGATTCGGTCCTCACCTTCTTCTAGTCTGCTATTGAATCCTTCCAGGGTTTTGTTTATTTCACTATGTCATTCCTCATTTCCAATTGATTCTTATTTCAAGCTCTATTTTCATGTTGGTGTAGCTGTCATTAAGACCCATATAATTTTCATTAAGTTGATTGTAGTTGCTTGTTTAAACAGTCTTATTACCATTACTCTAAATTCTTTATCTGACAAATTGTTTACCTCCATTTCATTTAGTTCATTTTCTGATGATTCCTCCTTTTCTTTCATTTGGGGGTTGTTTCTTTGTCTTCCCATTTTTGTTGTCCCTTTGTTTTTGTTTCTATGAATTAACTTGAACTGCTATGGCTCCCAGATTTTGTGCGGTGTTCTTATGTAGTAGGTGTTTTGTTGGACCCAGTGGTATAGTCTCTTAGATCTCCTGAGCTGGGTGCTCTAGGAAAGCCCTTTACCTTAGTTATTGGTGTTCTCCTGTTATAGTTGGGTCTTGAATGTTATTGTCCCATTCATGGATGGAGTCTCCTCTCATGCTGGCTGACTATGTGTCTCACCGTTGACCACGTCATGTAAGCTGTTTTGAAGTGCTGACTGAACAGAATGAAATAGAACACATCAAAACATGAAACAGAAGAAATAAAACCAAAATGTATACAAGACCCCTACAGCACCAAGAAAAGCAACCACAAGAGAAGAATTAGGAAAAAAGAATGAGAATAAGAATAATAGAAAAAAAGAAAGAAAGAAAAAATATAAGGAGAAAAACAAAACAAACAAAAATAGCACAACCAAAAAACAAGAAAAGGGGGGGCAGAATGTATAGATGCAAAGCTGAAATAGAGAAAATAAGAATTATAAATTAAAGGAATAGAGGATAGAAAGTGGTTTAAAATAAAGGAGGGAGAAAAGAAATGAAAAGACAAGAAAAAAAATTTGAAAGAGAAAATAGAAGAGAACACAGATAGATCTAAAATAAGTAAAAGAAAAAAAGAGGAGAAAGCAGGAGAAAAAGAATAGAGAGAAAAAATATTTGAATTGAAAGAAAAGGAACAAGAAAAAAAATTGAGTAGGAAAAGGGAAGAGTAAAATTAGATATGTGAACAAAAGAACAGAGACTAGAATAATAACAAATCAACAAAGCAGATAAATTTAAAGAGGGAAAAAAGAAGGTAACGAGAAAAGAGAAGATAAAAGGGAGGAAAAAAAGGAGGGAAAAAGGGGGAGAGAAAAAATGTAAAAAAAAGTGAAGTGGTATTCATTTAGTGTCCCTTGGGACCTTTCTTTGGACCCCACTCTTCTGTTCTGTCTGCCAATTCTAGGCTTCCTGCGAGGTACTTAGGTGATAACCACGGTCAGGACCTGCCCTTTGGCTTTCAGCAACCTGCTTGAAGCTCCAAGTGATCCACTGATCCACGGTTTGTGTCTGTCTCCACAGGACTTGTGTGCCAGCAGGAGGAGCCAATCTGCCCTCTAAAGGTTTGTTAGCAGCAAAGGGCCCTGGGATGGGTCAGCAAACTTCCTCTGGTTCCCCAGGTTCCACCTCTGCCCAACTTTGCCTGTTAGACAGCTAAGACTACGTTCTCTTAATATGGGTTGCTAATAGCTTTTATTTATTTATTTATTTATTCATTTATTTAAATTTATTTTTACTGTTGACACATTATAGACGTCCCCCATTCCCCTCCACCTTTGCCCACCTCCCCTCTGGCCCTCACCACACCATTGTCAGTGTCCATGGGCGATGCATATATGCTCTTTGGCTATTTTTTTTAAAATATATTTTATTGATTTTTCACAGAGAGGAAGAGAGAGGGATAGAGAGTTAGAGAGAAACATCGATCAGCTGCCTCCTGCACACCCCCCACTGGGGATGTGCCTGCAACCAAGGTACATGCCCTTGACCGGAATCAAACCTGGGACCCTTCAGTCCGCAGGCCAACGTTCTATCCACTGAGCCAAACCCGTTTCGGCTTTGGCTATTTTTTTTTATCTTCTTTCATTTACCGTATTTTCCGGCGTATAAGACGACTGGGCGTATAGAAGATTTTCCTGGGTTAAAAAGTCATCTTATACGCCGGAAAATATGGTAGTCCACCCATCCCATCTGCCCTCTGACAGCTGCCAATCTATACCATGTAACTGTGCCCCTGATTTTATTTTATTCATCAGTTAATTTTGTTCATTAGATTCCACATATATGTGAGGTTATATGATATTTGTCTTTCTCTGACTGGTTTATTTCACTTAGCATAATAATCTCCAGGATCATCTATACCAATGGTCGGCAAACTCATTAGTCAACAGAGGGGCAAGCCACGGCTCGCGAGCCACAAGCCGCGGCTCGCGAGCCACAGTTTGCCGACCACTGATCTACATTGTCACAAAAGGTAAGAGATCCTTCCTTTTTATCAGTGCGTATTTTTATACCTCTATCCTTTACTCTTTTTAATCTATTATTTCCCTTGAATTACATCCTTTTGGTTTTCATCCTGCATATTTTCATTTCTGAATATTAAACCATGCAAATTCTCTATGGCCTTTTCCAATATGACTTTCTAGGTACAATTAACTAGATTTCAAGTGGCGGGATAGACTAACAAAGTAACACTCAAACTCGTCATGGTTAGGTCAAAGTGCTCCCATTCAAAATGTATGCTCAGGCATTCATTGTTAGACAATAATAAGAAACCAAATACCAAAAATGAAGGCATCAGAAAATGTAAGGTGACCACATAATCCTCAAACCCAAAATCACCCTCTAAATTAACTGTGCCCCTTCAACTGTGTTTCTTATGAGTTAAGGAAACCTAATCTCCGTTCTTCCTAGGAGCTCCAGTTCAATTTGGATTATCTGTTAAGGAGATAAGTCTCCTGAACAAGGTCAAAATGATAGTCTATTTTAAATTAAGATTAGAAATAATGACATTTTGTATTCCCGATCATGTGTTTTTAACAGATCATTATAAAGGACACCACAGTTTTAACATTTAGCTTATTTTCAAAAAAGGGTAGGAAGCATTTTTACTTAATAGTGGTGGCACTCAGAGGCAAAGAATTTTATCTGAAATCTAGAATCATTGGCTGTTGTACTTTTTTGCTATAAAATTAATCTTCAGTGAGTATCCATAGGGAAATAGTTCTTTGAAACAAGCGTCTTTAAAATCCTTGATTGTATGTAGTTTGATAACAGTGTATTAATACAGTCTGTTATATGTATAAAGGTGTACTAGTATATACAGAAAGACCTAATGTAGGAGATTTAGAAGAGGGATATTATTTGTTGTTAGTAATGTCATATATCACTTGAGCCTATTAAATGTGCCAGACACTGTACTGATCCTTTTCCAAACATGCAGGTAATTGTATTTTCATCCACATTTTACATATGAAGAAACTGAGATGTGGATATGCTCAATAAGGAGTAGAATCAGGGATTCAACTGAGGGATGTCTGAATCCAAAGACATTCTTAGCCACTAAATTTGCACTGTACCATATGATAGCTACCTCTCACATGAGAAATGTGGCTAGCTTAAATTAGCATGAGTTGTAAGTAGAATGCGCATACTAGATATCAACAATTGGTATGACAAAAATAAATATCTAATAATCACTCTATGGATTACATGAAATTACAATACATTTGATATATGGGTTTAAATAAAATTATTTTTTTAAATTAACTTTTACCTGTTTTTTTTTTTTCAATGTGGTTACTAGAAATTTTAAATTACAAATGGGGTTCTCATTCATAGCTTCACTATATTTTTATTGAATCATTCTGATGCATTAAATCATATAGGCTCCATTTTTCTTTGAAAAATTAGAGAGGGACTTAGAACCGTTAACTCCTGCTTAGTGGGCCTTTGCCTGTAATTCCGTTTTGTATATCTTTCATGGAAGAATTTACTGCCTTCATTTTAATGTAGTTACTTCATTTATATATAATATACAAATTATGTATATAATATACAAATTATGTATATAATATATAATTATATGTAAAACATAATTTATGTATATACTATATAATGCATATGTAACACTGCATGTATATTAAATATTATATATATTATAATGTATATCTCTTACTAAGATATAAGGCCCTAAAAGTCAGGCTCTGAGTTTTCATCTTGGGAAACCAAAGAACAAGATGAATGACAATCTCTTAGGCTTCTAGCCCTGCCAGCCTCTCTCTCCCCACAGTCTGTTCTCTGATCACCCAGAATAGAGCCAGGAATTCCCCCATCAAGGGTGAACAAACTACAGTTTGTGGCCAAATCTAACACATTACATTGTTCTGTTGATATAGTTTACTGGAACACAGTCACATCCTTCATTTATGTACTGTTAGGTAGTTCCCCAGAGACCTGTGGCCCTCAAATTCTGAAATTTACTACCTGCCTCTTTATAGAAAACATTTTCCCATCTTGAAGGAGCTGACACCACCATGTGGAGTGATCCCTTTCTTCTAACTTTACATCTCAGGGAACAATTACACTATAATCACATTAGAACTGGATGAAATACCAAACCCTTTGAAGCCCTTTTAAAGATATTACCAACTCCAATTTGTTTCATATTATGTTTCAAGGATGCTTACATTTTAATAATCACTTCTGGAATAAGCTTACAGGAATCATAAGTCTGTGTGATTGTTTTCCTGTTAAGATACTGACTGAGAAGCAATTTTGATATGTCCTCTACCCTGACACCAGCTGAGGCATAGAGAGTTAAAGATTTCAAGATGCACAATGGGCATGACCAAAATAGCTGCTATCATGCTTCTAATGACAGAAAAGTCACTGGAGAAAATGAAGGCTGCTTACCATACTTTCTGGGGAATGGCCTCTTTAAAGCTACCTTACTAGAATAAAGGGTGAAGAAATCAATGCAGATATAATACTATTATTAATGTGGCCTGTCCATACAAGGCTATTTTGCATTTTTTACATGTCAAACTACACCAAGTGAATCATTTGAAGGTCACAGATAGTGAGGGGAATTCTAATTTTACTTAAGGGCATTTGTTTTTCTTGATAAAATCAATTGACCTCAATTTCCCCAGATGTGGATGATCAGATTAAATTAAAGTTATTCTTAAACAAGGCATGCTTTTCACCAAGGCTAGCATAAAGGGATAAAGACACATTTACTCCTTACTGATGCTGTTACAACTAGCTATCATCAACATTTTAAATATGGTCTTTATATGAACACCTGTGTGATAAGTACTGACCAAGCACTTATATAAAATTGAGTCATAAAACAAGTAAATAGGATAGGATTATAGAAATCTTCAAAGATTTTTATCAAATTGTGCAATGCACTATTTTGTTCTAATAAGAGTTTTTACAGAAGAACAAAATACGAATTTTGGTATTACTTATAAATGTATTTACATTCCATTATTAGGGGCTCCTTATAAGCTCCAGTGGAGAACTAGAACACATTTAGAAGGATTCCATTTTAAAAATCTAGTAAAGGCTTTGAAATATGTGAAAGATATGTTGAGTAAAATATCTGTCTTGGTAAAGAGAGATTTATTTATTCTGAGATTTTAAAGAACTATGTTATAAAACAACTAGGGGCCTGGTGCACAGATTCATGCACTGGTGGGGTCCCTCGATCTGGCCTGCACCCTCTTGCAATCCAGGACCCTTCGGGGGATGTTAGAGAGCCAGTTTTGGCCGATCCCCACAGGCCAGGCCGAGGGACCCCATCGGTGCATGAATCTGTGCACCAGGCCTGTAGTATGCATATAAGATCTTTGGTTAATCTCTTCCTGCCCTCCTGCCTTCCTGCTTCCCTCTGAGATTCATCAGTCTGTTCCATGTTTCCATTTCTGGGGTTTCCACTCCTGCATTGAGTGTCTGCCCCCTGGTGGTCAGTGCATGTCATAGCTACCGGCCAGTAGGCTGGTTGCTTAGGCTTTTATATATATAGATGGTTCTTAAAACTGGCTAAAGCACAAAATGACCCATTTGTGTGCAAAAAACAAACCAAAAAACACAAAAAAACCCATACTAAATTTCCATTAAAAATTTAAAAAATATCAAACTTTACTAATATTGAAGTATTGATTGATATTAACACTTTCACTCAGTCCTATAGATGTATCCCTCATCATAACAGGTTATCATGAAGAAAAATTGAGAGTTGTATAATGTGGAGAGGTTAACATTGCACACTCATTCACACATTTGCCTTAACATCTTGCAATATGTGGAAACATATATATTTCATAAATATATTTGTTTTATTCATCTGAATATTTAAAAGGGTCACAGTGCATTTCTTAGTTGCAAATGATAAAAACAGGACTCAAACTATTTTGAGGAAAATAATAGGCTTCATTTTCTCACTAACTTGAAAATTTAAGGATGAAACGGTCTTGACACCAATGTATACCAAAGACTCTCACTCCTTTCTCTACATTTTTATGTTTTGTCACTGTTAGTGTCTTTATATTGCCCTTATTCTCTCATGCTATACACAAAGTTTCTTCCCACGATAAGAAAGATGCCCATGGGCCAATCAACCCTATACCTTACAGTTACCAATTCTGAAGAGAAAGAGCAAAAAGTCCCACCTTTCATGTGTTAAATCTAATGGAAGGAAACTTACTGACCCAAATTTGATCAAAACAACTGTTGCTGCCTGCGAATCTCAGGATACATGAAAATAAAACATCCCAGTTGCATTGCAGCTTGTATGTAAAAATCACAATGTATAAAAGAAAAAAATATCCAATTGAAAAAGTTTTGCATATGTTTATCCAATAAAGAATCTAAGCTATTCACATACAAAATTAGAAATCTGGGAGTGGGTAATTACATATGTAAACAATATGTAATATTGTTTTCACTAATTACATTTTTAATAGCATGCTTTAAAAAGAAAGAGGAAAAATCTAATATTGTCATTCAGATATTCTCATGAGTTCTATGAATTTGATTGATAATATTCCAACTGTTTCATGAAATTTTTAAGGTAATTTATTTAGAGTACAATGACATGGATTTCATATGTTTCTTTCTAAATTTTTTTATTAAGATAAATGTCCTTCCTGGAATGGATAGTTATCTGAAAAACGAAATGAAATAAAAAGTTGAAACTTAAAATGTAATATATTTTAGAAAATATCTCCGGTTTCTTCCAATTCTTAATTTTCCATGTCCACGTAATTTATCTGGAAGTCTGTTCCATAACTGTTTGTTTTTCCTCCCATGATCCTGATGACACTTTAGAGTATTTCAAACTAGTTGAATTTCTAAGATTATTCTTCTAACATAGAGTAAGGACATAAAATTATTTTTATTTTAATTGATTGATTAGAGAGAGAGAGACATCATTTGCTGTTCCATATATTCATACATTCATTGGTTGCTTCTTGATTGTGCCCTGATCAAGGATAGAACCCATAACCTTGGTGTATGGAGACAATGCTCCAACCAACTGAGCTACTTGGCTAGAGCCTACAGGGCAAAATTTTAACCAGCAAATACAATTCATGTTCACTCTTTCTAAAAACAACTTTTAAATGTTTCATTACATAAAGCCCCCAGAAGGCCTTTGTGGCCTGTATTTACCCAGATATTACATGAGTAAATAGCATAAGATTCTGCTTTTAAAATATATGAATTGAGAAACAGGTTTGTTGAAGTTTAATAGCCTTTTTTGGTCCATGTGAACATCCAATATTTCATTAAGCTACTTTCCTAGATATGGAAATTAGGAGAGTAAATCTTAAGAATTTTCATGACAAAAAAACTTTTCTTTTTTTAAATTTCTTTTTATTGTATCTATATGAGATGATGGATGCTAACTAAACGCATAGTTGTAATCATGTCACAATATATGTAGGTCAGACCATTATGCTATACATCTTAAACTTACACAGTACTGCATGTCAATTATATCTCCGTAAAACAAAAACAAAAAAATCATATTTTTGTGATATAGACCCTTTTCTAAATGAAGTAATTGATCGTTTGTTTAAAATTCTCTAAGCTAAAACAAATTGTACCATTTTAACTGGAGAGAAGTAGACTTCAGACCACGGATGCCATCAAGATTTTATGTACATCATCACTTGCTCTTAAAAATGGGGAAAGCTATGAAAACTTAAGTGGGTTTGGCATATTCAGTTCATAAAGTATGTCACTTAATGCAATTCACATGCACATCATTTTCTTTCAAAAAGTGGAGGATATATTTTTTTTCTCAGCATTTTCATTTTTGGATAGATTTTGGTAAAGCATTTGGAAAGAAGAATGTCCTTAAAGTAGCTATAGTTTGAGGATATTTCAAAATTCAATACAATCACATATGTTTGTAAACCCAAACATTATTTTTCACTTTTATGAAATGTAAAATAGCTATTGAGAGACAACATTTGAAATTCCAGATAGATTAAAAGCTATTTTTTTTTTTTTTTTACAAAACTATAAAAAGACTAGATGAAAATAAAGTGCTTATTGGGAGTGTCCTTTCTAAGAAGAAAACACAGAATCATATGACTGACATATTTGATCATAATATGATGGGGAACATTATACCTTACACAATGTTCCAAGATATGTGATAAATGGAGAAAATTTTCAGCTCAACAAATGAGACAAATAATATATAAAAGTACTTATGAATCAATTTTTAAAAATCAAACATCCTTTACTCCTCAGTTGAATAAAAAAAGTATATTGGTAGGCAGTTCACGAAAACAGAAATACAAGTGGCCAATAAACATTCAAAAAGATAACACAGTCTAACAAAAACAATGCAAGAGGATTTTCACATTAGGTTGAAATGATAAAACAGATGGTATATAGTGCTGGGAAAGGTATAAGATAATGAACAATCTCATATACTCATTATATGAGTTTAACCTCGGACAGTCTGTGGAGGATAATATAATCATTCAAATTATCAGATGCACAAGCTTTGAACCAATTATTTTTTATTGCAGAGACTTACCTTAAATTACACTTGCATATATCTGTGTTTCTTAATAGATTAAATTAGAAGAAAAACTGGAAAAATTATTGAAGGCATTCAATGTGGGAGTGACTAGATAAAATGGCAGGTCCACACTACAGAATATGCAGCACCTGTGAAATGATTAGTATATGTCTATCGATTTGACATGGAAAGATGTATTTTGACATACTGTCACATGAAAAAAGCAAAATTTAGAACAATGAAGGGGTAAGCAAAAGTAGGTTACAGTTGTGAGTATGTAAGACTCAAATTTTATTCTTGTATTCTTATTTATTTATTTATTACTAGAGGCCCAGTGCACGAAATTCATGCACGGGGGAGGGGGGTTGCCTCAGCCCAGCCTGCACCCTCTCCAATCTGGGGCCCCTTTAGGGATGTCCGACCGGGATCGGGCCTAAATGGGCAGTCGGACATCCCTCTCACAATCCAGGACTGCTGGCTCCCAACTGTTCGCCTGTCTTTGCCTGATTACCCCTAAGCGCTTCTGCCTGCCAGCCTGATCACCCCCTAACCACTCCCCTGCCAGCCTGATCGACGCTTAACTGCTCCACGGCTGGCCCGATTGCCCCTAACTGCCCTCCCCTGCAGGCCTAGTTGCCAGCAACTGCCCTCCCCTGCTGGCCCCATCACCCCTAACTGCCCTACCCTGCTGTCCTGGTCACCCCTAACTGCCCTCCCCTGCAGGTCTTGCTGCCCCCCCAACTGCCCTCCCCTGCAGGCCTGGGTTCCTGACAACTGTCCTCCCCTGCAGGCCTGGTCCCCACCCCCAACTGCCCTCCCCTGCAGGCTTGGTCCCCCTCTAACTGCCCTCCCCTGCAGGCCTGGTCCCCCCCAACTGCCCTCCTCTGCTGGCCCAGTCACCCCCAATTGCACTTCCTGCTGGCCTGATTGCCCACAACTGCCCTCCCCTGCAGACCTGGTCTCCCCCAACTGCCCTCCTCTACCCGGCCGGTCACCCCTAACTGCCCTCCCTGCTGGCCTGATCGCCCACAACTGCCCTCCCCTGCAGGCCTGGTCCCTTCCAACTGCTCTCCCATGCTGCCCTGGGTCCCCAACAACTGTCCTCCCCTGCAGGCCAGGTCCCCAGGCCCCAACTTCCCTCCCCTGCAGGCCTGGTTCCCCCCCAGCTGCCCTCCTCTGCTGGCCCAGTCACCCCCAATTGCACTTCCTGCTGGCCTGATTGCCCACAAATGCCCTCCCCTGCAGACCTGGTCTCCCCCAACTGCCCTCCTCTACCAGGCCCAGTCACCCCTAACTGCCCTCCCCTGCTGGCCTGATCCCCACAACTGCCCTCCCCTGCAGGCCTGGTCCCTCCCATGCTGGCCTGGGTCCCCAACAACTGTCCTCCCCTGCAGGCCAGGTCCCCAGCCCCCAACTGTCCTCGCCTGCAGACCTGGTCCCCCCCAACTGCCCTCCCCTGCAGACCTGGGCCCCTCCTACTACACCCCTCTGCAGTACTGGTGCCCCCCAACTGCCCTCCCCTGCTGACCTGGTCTCCCCCAACTGCCCTCCTCTGCCAGACCAGTCACCCCTAACTGCCCTCCCTGCTTGCCTGAACGCCCACAACTGCCCACTCCTGCAGGCCTGTTCCCCCCCAACTGCCCACTCCTGCAGGCCTGGGTCCCCCCCTCCAAATGCCCTACCTTCCTGGCCTGGTCTCCCCTAACTGCCCTCCTCTGCTGGCCTTGTCACCCCCAACTGCCCTCCTCTGTTGACCTGGTTACCCCTAACTGCCCTCCCTGCTGGCCTGATCACCCACAACTGCCCTCTCCTGCAAGCCTGGTCTCCCCAAACTGTCCTCCACTGCAGGACTGGTTCCCCCAAACTGCCCTCCACTGCAGGCCTGGTCCCCCCCAACTTCCCTCTCCTGTAGGCCTGGGTATCCCCCAACTGCCCTCCTCTGCTGGCCTTGTCACCCCCAACTTCCCTCCTCTGCTGACCTGGTTATCCCTAACTGCCCTCCCTGCTGGCCTGGTCCCCCCCAACTGCCCTCCCCTGCAGGACTGGTGCCCCCCAACTGCCCTCCCCTGCTGACCTGGTCTCCCCCTACTGCCCTGCTCTGCCGGCCCGGTCACCCCTAACTGCCCTTCCTGCTTGCCTGATCACCCCCAACTGCCCTCCCCTGTGGCCTGGTCCCCTCCAACTGCCCTCCTCTGCAGGCCTGGTCCCCCCTAACTGCTCTCCCCTGCAGGCCTGGGTCCCCCCCACAACTTCCCTCCTCTGCTGGCACGGTCACCCCTAACTGCCTACAACTTCCCTCCCCTGCAGGCCATCTTGTGGTGGCCATCTTGTGTTCACATGGGGGCAGCCATCTTTGACCACATGGGGCGCCCATCTTGTGTATTGGAGTGATGGTCAATTTGCATATTACTCTTTTATTAGATAAGATTGTATTATTTATTTTGTTTATTTGTAACTAATACAAATGTCACTGTGCCATTGTGACATTCTTTTGAGTAAATAAAGCTATTATAATAATCATAAACTGTGTGTATTTTTCCATATGAACAACTATAAACTTTCTTTTGCCCACCCCTGTATATTATAAACTAATACCACTGCTATAACTACTTTTATATATGCTTAAAAAATAAAATATTGGGAAGAATATGAACCAAAGTGGCTACGCCTGGGGAAAAAGAGACTGAGGTAGAGAAAAAAACATTCATGTTACAGGATTTTGTAATAGTTTGGATTTTATATAATAAACATGCTTTGAAATACTTGCAAGGTTTTAAAAGTAACGATATAATTCACTGCTAATTATAATCATATGCTTTTAAAATGTGAATAGACAAGAATAAATGAAACAATAAATAAAGGTTTTATCGGGTGAGTATTCTCAATGCAAGAAGTCAGTACAAAAAAGCTTCTGTTTGTTTGAAACACTAAAGGCAACTTATTTCACTCTGCAATTATCATAGTCACATACAAAATTGCAGAAAATAGGTAGAGGGTGATAAAGCTGTTTGTATGAACTCTAAAACAGGCTGATCAATTAACCATTTCCCCAAATCTTGAGCAACATTTCACCTTTTTTATGGATGGCAGATCTCTAACTTTTTTTTCCAGGCTTTGGTACTCAATCATGCTATAATATTGTAAATCATATTAAGATAAACATATATAGCCAAAATTGCACGTGAAAAGTCAATACAGAGTAAACACTTGAGGAACAATATGCTAAAAAAACTATTTTAGGCATCTTCTGTGATGCCTACTGCAGAGCTGCCTGACATAACAGGAGTACATTCTCACACTATCAGCTGTGATCGAGTGTTCTTTGAGAACTGATTCTATTCCTTTTGCCCCTAAATAAATGACCTCATGAGGTCAAAGCATTTTTAAAAGGGTCAAGACTATTTCTTTTAAATTAGAGCTAAGGTACTGCGTACAAATACTTATGGTAGAGGCAATATTAGATATTCATTAAATTAGACTGCAGGTAGAGGTGCATGGACATATGGGGAACTTATGGATACTCCACTTTGAATTCCATATCACTTTTAATGTCAAAATATCATTATCCTTTTCAGTAGTTATTAATATAACAATTAATCTTAGCTTATGGGCTATTCAAAGAAAGGCAGGGGGGCAGATCTGGCCCAGGAACTGAAGCTTGTTGATGCCTGAACTAGGTCACATCTAATCCTAGTAAATGGAAATACTTTGCCCTAGCCAGTTTAGCTCAGTGGATAGAGCGTCGGCCAGCCAGCTGTTGGGTTGCAGGTTCAATTCCAGTCAAGTGCACATACCTGAGTTTCGGGCTCGAACCCCAGTAAGGGGCATGCAGGAGGCAGCCAATAAATGATTCTGATCATTGAAGTTTCTATCTCTCTCCCTCTCCTTTCCTCTCCCTTCATTCAATGAAAATATTTAAAAATAAATAAATAAATGGAAATACTCTTAACCATTATTTCGGATTTCTGTGGTATGGTTTAAAAAGACTGCATGGCATCTAAAAAGATATATATTGATAGTTATTATGTTCTTTAAAAAGTTGCATCAGAAGCTATTTGCTTTTTTTCTTTTTAAATATATTTTTTTATTATTGATGGTATTACAGATATCTCCCATTCCCCCATATCCCCTTCCTTACAGCCTCTTCCCACCCCCAGGTCTTCACTACCCTATTGCCTGTGTCCATGGGTTATGCATATAAGTATAAACGTTTTTTGGTTTATCTCTTCTCATCCTCCCAACCCCATATGGAGGTATGTCAGTCTCTTTCATGTCTCCATGCTTTGGGTCTTATTTTGTTGGTCAGTTCATTTTGTTCATTAGATTCCACAAATAAGTGAGAGATCATGTGATATTTGTCTTTCTCAGATTGGCTTATTTCACTTAGCATACTATTTCCCAGGTTTTTAGATAGAGACAAGTGCAGGGATATCAATAATGGAATCAGTTTTTATCACAGATTAAAGAAATTAAAGCCAATATCTATGTTTTCTTGGCAGAAAAACACATGGCCCAATTGGGTATGTCTAAATCAAAAAGCATTTTTGTAATTATTTAAAAGTATAGATAATGGAAAATGTTAAAAATTTCAAATTATCTTGAATATAAAGGAGAATTTCCTTGTAGGAACATAAGGAATCAATCAAACTAAAATGCACATGGTGATTTTGTACATGAGAAGTAGGTAAGTACTTCCCACCTTATTCCAACAACACCCCCTCCTTCTCCAGTATTTGTCACAGAGGACATCATGAGTGAATAAAAATCTGATGAATATCCAGAATTCAGATGAGCTAAAGGTGACTTCCAAAGCTAAATGTGTAAACTTTCAGCATTTTACTTTTGGTACATTTGCTACACAGGTAGATTTTACTTGGTATATAGGTAAAGGCACATATCAGAGAAATTTGGTTTATCACTATTATTTTTATTGTCTAAAGTTTTACATATGTCCCCTTTTTCCCCGATTGACCCCCCCACCCCAGCCATTCCCACCCCGGGCAAGCCCCCACTGCCCCAGTGTCTGTGTCCATTGGTTATGCTAATATGCATGCATACAAGTCCTTTGATTTCTCTTTAACCCCCCCCACCCACCTATTAATATAAATTAATTTATACCTCTATACTGGTAGAAATCAGGATATGATAGGAATATGCAGGACATACTAACGCTTTGGCCAATGGAAGTAATCTGGTTTTTACATTATGATGTTATCCTTGTTAATTTGCTGGGCACAGATCTTAATAGTGAAGTCAGGGTTTCCATTCAGTTGGGGTCAACCCTATCTTCAGCTGCAAGAACAGCAGGCACAAAAGGTCTGGGCTAATGTGCTACCTGTGGTGGGTTTGCAGAGGCTTCTACCAGTCTCCAACCCTGCAGAGTCCTCCAATAGCTCATTCAACATTGAATAAATATGACTTTAATGGGTATCATTCAGAACTCTCATTTTTATCTTCTTTGTGCAGCAAAGGCGACATTAAGGGAGGCTAATTTAATTCTTTATGTAGCCTGCATGGGGGAACCAATTTGCCAGCTGGTGGAGGCAAAAAAAATGGAAGAACTGAAGAGAGGAATTTGGTGATGCTAGTACCTAGAACATCATAGTATTTTGACTTGGCTACTTTTCAAAATCGCCGTGGCTATAAAATGCTATGTACACTGTATGCATTCACTTAGTTTGTTAAAGATTACTTAAATACCACATCTTAACTTTATGAGAAGCTAGCAACTAAAGGATTTAACTAAGACTCCGTATCTCTGAGCAAGTGCAATAAACAGACTCAGGGTTATAATTCAAAGTATCTGTGCAGCCTAACAGAAAGAGGGCTGCAATGTAAGCTCTATGAGAGCAGTAGCCCTGTTTGTCTTCATACCTTTTTAATCCCTAATGGACTGCACATTGCCCCACACAAAACCAGCACTCACTAAATATTTTCTAACTAAATGATAAATCATTGAATCCACAAGTCCTCCCTCAGTATCTGCAGGGGATTGGTCCAGGAACCCCCATGGACTCCCAAATCCACAGATGCTCAAGCCCCTTATATAAAACTAAAGGCCCAGTGCATGAAAATTCATGCACTGGAGGAGGGTCCCTCAGTCCGGCCTGCCCCCTCTCACAGTCCAGGAGCCCTCAGGAGCAGGAGGTGACCCGGCGATCAGGCGATGTCCCATCACACCTCTGCTGCTGCCACAACCCTCTCACAATCCAGGACTGCTGGCTTCTAACCACTCACATGCCTGCCTGCCTGACCGCCCCAAACTGCTTCTGCCTGTTGGCCTGATTGACACCTAATGGCTCCCCTGCCAGCCCGATCGTCCCATCACACCTCTGCTGCTGCCACTGCCTGCAGAGCAAGCCTTGGATGGCCCTGGTTACCTGAGCCTCAGGCAGCCCTGGGTGGCTGGGCAGCCGCCATCCGAGGCTTGTCTGCGCTTCAGGCCAGCCCTGGGTGGCAGGTGGTTGAAGGGACTGGAGGACTCAAGAGGCAGGCGTGCGGAGTGGCTGGGCCCGCCTGGGGGCAGGCCTGGCCTTGCCATGTGTCTGCCACCCTGGTGGGGCTGAGGGGACTGGGCGCCACCATCTGTGGCTGTGGGCACCACCATCTTTGAGGGTGTAGCAGTCAATTAGCATATTCCCTCCTTATTGGCTGTGGGCGCTGCTATCATTGATGGCGGGCAGTCAATTAGCATGTTCCCTCCTTATTGGCTGTGGGCGCCACCATCTCTGTGATGGCGTGAGGGACAATTAGCATATTCCCTCTTTATTAGATAGGACTAGAGGCCTGGTGTACAAAATTCGTGTACTGGGGGATGTCCTTCAGCCCAGCCTGCACCCTCTCCAATCTGTGACCCCTGTGGGATCGGGCCTAAACCAGCAGTCAGACAACCCTCTCACAATCCAGGACTGCTGGCTTCTAACCACTCACATGCCTGCCTGCCTGACCGCCCCAAACTGCTTCTGCCTGTTGGCCTGATTGACACCTAATGGCTCCCCTGCCAGCCCGATCGCCCCCAATTGCCCTCCTCTGCCGGCCTGATCTCATCCCCAACTGCCCTTCCCTTCAAGTCTGATTGCCCCTAACTGCCTCTGCCTGCCTGATCACCCCTAACTGCCCTCTCCTGCCTGCCTGATCTTGCCCCCAACTGCCCTCCCCTGCAGGCCTGATCTTGCCCCCAACTGCTCTCCTCTGCTGGCCAATTTGTTTCTGATTGTTTGGTTTCTATGACAGTCAGCATCAAAAGCTCCGCCTCCCAGGCAGCCATTGGCTCCTCACAGTTGACCCAGATTTGGTTCTGATTGGTCAGTTTGTATGTCTCTGGACCTATCAATGGGGCCTGATCAGAAAAGCAGGGCTGATCAGCAGCCCCAGTGGAGGCCTGGAGAGAAATGGAGGCGCTGCTGCTGACCAGGCCCGGAAAGAAAGAGAGGCAAGTGCTGACCAACAGTTGCCACAGAGGCTACAGATCAGACCCTGCTTCTCCTGCAGGTTTCTCTCTGGGCCTGATTCGCAGCCCCCTCATCAGTCAGTGCTGGGGCACCGCGGCAACCCAGTTCTGATTGCAGGACTGAATTCTGGTTGGTCGAGCCTCCTGGTAGTTGCAGATGTGAGGGACCCAGGGTCTTTATATATTAGGATAGTGTAATATTTACATGTAATCTACACACATCCCATATACTTTAAATGGTCTCTAGATTATACATAATGCCTAATACAACATAAATGCTAAATTTGTTATACTATATTGTTTAGGGAATAATGACAAGAAAAAAAGTCTATATATGTTCAGCACAAACCCAGTCATCAGATGCACCAAATAGGCCTAACTACATAGTGCATGTCAGCAACAATGTGTCATTAAAACATATATATATAGTTGATCTATGGTTGGTTGAATCTATGGATGTAGAACCCATAGCTATGGAGGGCCAAGTGTACACAAAAGCCATTATATATTATTGACAAATCCCATATAAAGAAGACAAAATATATTAACAGGTGATGTATAAGGAATGTAAATGGCTAATAAAAATCAACTAATGATACTGTGTTTTGCCCATCAGATTGGTATTTTTAAAACATTAACAATTGTCCACTGTTGATGAGAGTAGAAGAAAACAAACATTCTTTGAGCAGTTTTTGGAATCATACATTGTTAAAACTTTTCTAGAGGGAATTTTCTACCAAAGTGTCAAAATTATACTGAAAATAAAAAACAAAACAAAACAACTACTACTTTATTAAGCCACATAGATGGATCTTGGACACATGTTGAAAAAAAAAGGAAAAAAGAAAAAGGCAAGTGAAAAAAGAACACATACAGTATGACTCGATTCATATAAAGTTCAAAAACTGGTGAAACTAATCTATGATGTTAGGAGTCCAGCAAGAAGTTCCATTTGAAGATAGGGCTACTGGGGTGATAGTGATGTTCAACTTCTTCATTGGGCTGTGCTTACATGTTCAATTTGTAAACATTCATCAAGCTGTAGATTCACGATTTGTGTACTTTTCTATGTGTATGTTGTACCTCAGTAAAAAGTTTCTTTAAAAAACAAGTGCTTATAACGATCTCTCCCTAATTGGTTAAAACAGACAGTGCACATAAAACCATGAGCTTGTAATCACTGAAACATATGGTTTCTAATAAGTCAATCATAAGCAAAAGGTGTGTTCTTGTGTGTGCATAAATACAGATGTACACACACTGAATATGCAACATTTTCTGTATAGATACCCACTCATTGTCAGACCCCTTGGCCTTGAGCTTTATCTGACTCACATCAGCTGTTATCAAAACAGATTGAAGTGAAGTGTCTCAAGGTGACAGAAGATGGTGGAGGTAATCACTTTACAAAGGCTCTTAAGTGATCAGCCACCAGACCTGCCACAATGCATTACTGAAATTGCAAGGCATCTCTGCAAGTCAGAGGCCTGGATAGAGGGCACACGGAAATTAAGGCCCTCTAGTCATATCATTCTTTGCACATACAGAAATGTACCTCTCTGCCCTGATTATTGTCCCAAAATGAAACAGACAGAACTGGAGACAAGTGCATCACTTTTAGCTGCATGGACACTGTCAATCATCTGGACTGGACAGTACAGCAGTCTGTCATCTAGTCCAGAAACAAAGAATACAACTAAGAATCAAAGCATCTCTGCTTATGTAGATAGTTTTTTGAGTTAGTGGGATTTCTGGAGCTTAGCTAAGTGCATAGGCCTTGATCTTCATATATATATTCTAAACGAGATGCTGCCTAAATTGAATCTTATTATTTACTTTTTATCTTTATTTATATTACACTATTACAGATGTCTCAATTCCCTCCCCCCACCCTCCGCCTGCCTCCACCTTTTAAAGTTTCTGCATTCATAATCACAGCCAAAAGCCATTTTTGTCACTCAACTATGAATACAAACTAGGTCAGCTTTGGCTTATTTTTTAAGTTGTGACAATTTTTTACATAGGAAACACATTTCGTTATGTTATGAGAACATGATATTTATGAGCCTCCTATTATATTTTAGTAGTAAATTAGCCATGACATGAATATTAGGTATAAAGTAAGTCCTTATAATTATGAAAAATAGAATTATAGAATTTCACTAATATATTAAAATATCCTTTTACACTTCTGTTAAAGACAGAAATAATAGCATACAAAGATTCTGTCTGCCTTTCTGCTTTTCTCTTTTTCCCATTAGTTTATTCTAAAGCACATTTCTAATTAATTATTCAGTCATTTATAATCCAGAAGCTACTCATATATGCTCTCACGAATAAAGTTCTTCTCTGTATTTTGACCCTGAAATGACAAACCCATCCCTCTATTTATCTTTCCTTTTGTTAAAAAATATGTTTTTATTTATTTCAGAGAGAGGAAGGGAGAGGGAGAGATAGAAACATCAATGACTGAATCATTGATTGGCTGCCTCCATATGCCCCCCAACTGGGGACAACCCATGTATGTGCCCTGACAAGGAATCAAACCGTGACTTCCTAGTTCATGGGTCAACACTCAACCACTGGGCTCTTTCCTTTTTTTTTTTTTTTTTGCTCCACAATCAGATCAGGACCTAACATAAAACTGTGACTAGAATAAGGATTATAATTTTAACAGGACACTTGTGTGTTTCATATTAACTTTCCCCCCTTACACACTTTAGATTGCTTCTTGGATTACGTACTTCACGAGTAAAAAACTATATATATATATATATAATATATATATATATATATATATATATATATATATATATATATATATATATGGTAGAGCCTAGCTAGTGTGGCTCAGTTGGTAGAAGCATCATTCTGTGCACCAGAAAGGTTGTTGGTTTGATTCCCCATCAGGGAACATACCTCAGTTGTGGGTTTGACCCTCAGTGGGAGGTACATATGAGAGGCAATTGATAAATGTGCCTCTGATCTCTCTCTCTCTCTCTCTCTCTCTCTCTCTCTCTCTTTTTTCCACCCTCTCTCTAAAACCAGTAAAAGCATATCCTTTGGTGAGGTTAAAAAAAAAAGGCTTTCTCTAGTAATGAAATGAAGATATCACTGAAGTTGAAGCCTTTCCTAAGTAAAACAGGATGCTCATTGAGTTCAGGAAGCTTCCAGAACTGAGAACCTTGTGGAGATAGATGACTTGGAAATCTAATGTAGTAGCATAAGAACTCGGATTTTGGTATCAGATAAACTGGCTCTAAATCCTAGAGTAACCATCCGAGTGACTTTGGACAAGTTAGTCATTTCCAAATTGGCAGGTCTAAAACAGGACTCTTCTTCCCCCACTCCCAATCTCTTCCTTCTTTGTTCTTCCATATCAATTAGATGGGGGCACAGCCATGCACTGAGTATTCACTAAAAAAATCTAATAATCATCCTTGATTTTTTTCTATCCCTCATCACACATTCAATCATTAGGATTCTCAAATATGTCTTCCCCTCTTTCTTCTCTTTCAACCATTACCATCCACATCTGAACCACCATCAGAGTTGGGATCTTTGTAAGAACTTACTATCTTCCCCCCATACACACAGCATGCAGAATATTTTTTTAAAAAATACTGTATTTGGAAAATAGGGGGACATCTGTAATACTTTCAACAATAAAGATAAATTTTAAAAATAAATAAATGTACTATTTTTTTATTAAATTCATTGAGGTCATATTGTTAATAAGCTTATATAGGTTTCAAGTGTACATTTCTATGATAATGATCTATTTGCCCACCACCAAAAGTCAAATCATCTTCTGTCACCATATATTTGACTCCCTTTACTCTTTATATCCCCCAACCCCTTCCCTTTGGTAACCACAATACTGTTGTCTGTGTCTATTAGTTTTTGTTTGTTAGTTCATTTGTTGTTTTCAGTTCTATATCTCACATATGAGTGAAATCATATGGCTCTTAACTTTTTCTGTCTGACTTAGCATGATATTCTCAAGGTCAAAAAACAATTTCTTTGCAATTGCAACATAAAGAATGAAATACTTAGGGATAAATTTAATAAATAATATGAATGACCTATATACTAAAAATCATACAGCATTATTAAAAGAGACTGAAAAAGACATAATGAAATGGAAAGATATCCCATGTCCATAGACTGGAGGAATCAACATAGTTTAAATGTCCCTATTACCAAAAGCAATATACAGATTTAATGCAATCCCAAAAAATACCAATGACATTTTTAAAAGAAATAGATAAAAAAATAAAATCATCAGATTTGTATGGAACCACAGAAGACCCCAAATAGCCAAAGAAATCCTTAGAAAAAAAGCTTCAGAAAAAAAACACACGAAGCTAGAGGTATCATACTCCCTAACTTCAAGTTATACTACCAAGCAATGGTAATCAAAACACCATGCTATTGGCAGAAAAACAGACACACAGACAAATGAAACAGAAATGGGTGCCCAGAAATAAACCCTCATGTGGATGGACAAATTATTTTTGAAAAAGAAGCCAAAAACATACAATGGAGAAAAATTCTCTTCAATAAGTGGTGCTGGGAAAATTGGAAAGCCACATGCAAAGTAATGAAACTAGATTACATTTGTCCCCATGTACAAAAGTTAACTCAAATTGGACCAAAGCCCTAAATATGAGATCTGAAACAATCATTCACATGTAAAAAACACAGGTACTAAATTTATGAACCTTAGTCTTAAGGAACATTTTATGAACTTGAACCCAAACGCAAGAAACGTAAAGGCAAAAATAAATGAATGAGACTATATCAAACTAAAAAGCTTTTGCATAGCGAAAGAAACCACCAACAAAACAAAAAGGCAACCAACCAAATGAGAGAAGATGTTTGCAAACAACAGCTCTGACAAGGGGTTAATATTCAAAATATATAAAAACTTACAACTCAACACACACACACACACACACACACACACACACACACACACACACACAGTTACAAAATGGTCTAAGGACCTGAACAGACACTTCTTCCAAGAAGACTTACAAATGGCCAACAGATACACAAAAAGATACACTATTTCTCCAGCTATTAGAAAAATGCAAATAAAACTACAACGAGACAGCCTAGCCAGTGTTGCTCAGTGTCCACCTTTGAGCCAGGAGGTAATGGTTACATTCCTGGTCAGGGCACATGCCCAAGTTGAGGGCAATTTCCCCGGGGCAGGGAAGGGAGTGCGGGGGGAGGCTGTGCAGGAGGCAGCAGATCAATGAGTTTCTCTCATCATTGATGTTTCTCTCTTTGCCTCCTCCTTTCTCTCTCTGAAATCAATAAAACCATTAAAAAAAACTGCAATGATATATCACCTCACATGTATTAGAATGGCTATCTACAAGACAAGCAATAACAAGTATTGGAGAGGTTGTGGAGAAAATAACAGAACAAAACACCTCATTCACAAATGGTGGGAATGTAAACTGGTACAGCCACTCTGGAAAACAGTATGGAAGTTCTTCAAAAACTTAAGAATAGAGTTATCATATTACCCAGCAATCCCTCCTCTGGGAATCTACCTGAAAAACCTAAAAACATTTATTTGCAAAGATATATGTATCCCTATGTTCATTGCAGCACTTTTTCTTTAAAAAATTAAATCAAGCCATTTAGCTCCTTGCTTATAACCTAGTTAAGGGATTTGAATATACTACTTGGGATAGGAATGCAACTTAACTAAGCTTACAAAGCTCTCTATGATTTCACCTTACTTATATCTTCAATTTCTTCCTATAGCATTCTCCTCCTCACCCATGATGACCCAGCCACTTTAGTTTTATCTGTAATCCTCTTCATACTTTTTGACACTCAGCTCTCATCTTAAATGTCACCTTTCCTTGACCACTCTGAAGGGGACACCAAGTTATTCAAAATTGTATCAGCCCATATTATTTATTTTGTTTTATTCATATCTATACTATGTACATGGCACATAAAATATGTTCCTTAAATATCTGTGAAATAATTGAATGAACTTAAGAAAAGCTACTTTTTTACTGTAAAATGTAGGTAATTCAATCTACCTGTCAGAGATGAAACAGAAATTCGATGGGGCAGAAATTAGATATGTTCAGCATTTAGCACAGTGCCTGGGACAAAGTAAGACTTCGTAAATGATAGCTGTTGGTGTTGTTTTTGTCAACATAGCAACTTTAATAGGGACTTGCAAAAGACCTCTAATTGAGCAATGATATCTCTGCTAACTGTAAAAGCATGAATGTTTTTCCACTTTCAGTAGATATGAGTAAAACATAGCACTTTTATATAAATAGCCAGGGAATGAATGAATGGTAGCATTTTAAGCTAATCTGGGCCATACTACTGCTGACCTGTGCAAAAGACCTTTATACTTTGTTGTTTTACCATCTGAGACTCTAACACTGCCACACTTGACTTTGCTATGTGTCAGAAGGGACCTGCAAAAGATAAACCAGGGCATCTGTGAAAAGGAAGAGGCAGGCTGGAAGGCAAACAGATGGAGGTTTACATTTGGTCTCTACTTGCTGATGAGCCTCAGACAACCACTTATTCACACCATGCCTCAATTTCCCCATGCCACTTCCTCATAGACTTGCTGGTAAAGATAAATAAGGTACTAAATGTAATTCACATAGCACCACGGTTTAATATGTCACTAATGGCCAAATAGTAAAACTTTCTATTAAGTGTCACAGAAACAGCCCTGGGAGCAGCCTCTGTACTTCTGTCCTTGAGTTAACATGAGAGCGTATGCTGATTTTTATCCTTGTTTATGCTTTCCTTTATTTCTTCACTCTGTCCCTGTGGGTGCCAATGCAGCCATACTGTCTACTACAGGTTTTAGCTCACAGATCCATTTTATTGGTGTTATTCACAAATATGCAGTCTTTGTTAGTAATGACACTTAATTTGAAAACACAAGGCCAAAATGAGTAATAAAATGATGGCTTACAGGGATGGGCTATCTAATCACTTTGTAAAAAAGTCCTGTTGGTAGTTTGTTTTTTTGTATTAAAAAAAAATGCTCTTGGTCCCACAAACTTGCAATGAAAACTGGAATGCAGTATGCCTAGTATCCTGAGAAATTTGAACTTGAATTATTGCTATGGTATATTGAACTCACTCTAAAATCTTTAATGTGTTTCTGCTTCAGAGGCTTGCCTGTGTACAGGCGCATAACTGCACTGTTACAATGCCCAGAGAGCAAATTGCGTTACTGAGCTGCAGCAATGGTCTTCCCACAGAGAGAGGGTTGTCAACAGTGTGAGTGCAGCTTCCCCCTAAGTGATGTAAATGCTCTCTGCAAATTGTTTTTGTCCCAGATGACTCCAGCTGCAAGGTAAGCAGCTAGGACTCAAATGCTGGAAAATAGAGGAAAGCAAACTGTGTCATTTTCCTAAGTTTTAGTCAAAATGTGTTCATCAGAAGCAGCGTTAAAATAATAGTCCAAACAATAATTTGTAAAAGCACGCGCTTTTCCCAGACACCCCTGTTCAGCGTTTTGCTCCATTATCTTCCTTCCATATTTTTAGGCTTCAGATCTTCTTGAGCATATCATCACTCATATCTAATGCATAACACACAGGACTTTATATGAAAATCATGTGCACAATAGCACTTGGCCCTACAGGGGAACTAGGGGAGTAGTCCCAGTCTGTAATATAGAATTGATTAACTTTGAAGTCAGGGAGCAAAGTTTCCTTCTCTTTTCCTCTTTTCTCCCAACATTACTGAGGAATAGTTGAAAAATATGATTGTACGTATTTTAAGTGTACAACATGCTGATTTAACGTAAGTATACATTGTGGAATAATTACCGAGATTGATATAATTAACTCATCAATCACCTCACATTTTTGTGCGGGTCTGGTAGAATGCTTAAGGTGTGCTTTTGGGAACTTCCAAGTATACGACATTGTATTACTAACTATAGTTACCATGTGGTACATCAGATCCTCCGAATTTATTCCTTTTACAAATGAAAGTTTGTACACTTTGATGTACATCTCCCCACTTTACCCTCCCCCTTAACTTTTCTTATGAGCTATTATCGGGCAAGGAAAACACAAACATAAGTGATGTATACAGTTTTTAGTTAAAAATATAAGACAGACCTGGTAAATGTAAATTGCAATAAATTTCCAAAAATCCACTTGGATGTATGTGTGAAGAACATTCAAAATGTTCAAACCCTTTGGCTCAGTAATTCCATTATTAAGACTTTACCCTAAAGAAGGATGCAGAAAATCAGATAAGGCTCAAGACAAAATATTTATTCTCCTTACGGAATACTTTTAATTATATAACATAAAATGTATACATTTATATTGATCTGAATGGGGAAATATAAAGTGGTAATAGTGAGTACCACTGGGTATAAAATTATGGGTGGCTTAATATATTGAGGCATAATTAACATAAAAAAAAGAGTGCACCTATCTTAGGCAAACCTTTCAGTGGCTTTTGACAAATATAACCACACCATCATTAATATATAGGACATTTCTGTCACTCCAGAAAGTTCTTTTCTGCCCCATCGCAACAACCACAACCCTAACTAGCACAGGGAACTATTGCTTTGCTCTCTGTCACTATAGATATTCTAGAATTTCACACAAATAATATAGACACTTTCACATATGGATTCATTCACCCGGCACATTTCTTGAAAGCATCAGTGTCCTTGGTGTTTGTGCATGGCTCCTTTCCACTCAGCACACATCTGAGATTTGCCAATTTGTTGCATATGTTAGTTGTTTGTTCCCCTTTGTTGCTATGTGTGCTGAGAAGTATTCTATTGTGTAATTATACTACAATTTATTTATCCATTTGTCTATTGGTGAGCATTTGGGTTGTTTCCATTGTTTGAGTATTATAAAGAATGCTGATAAGGAAATTTATGTACAAGCTGTTGTGTGAACACTTTTCCTGGGTAAATGCCAAGGAGGGAAACAAAACAACACAAAATTAAAAAAAAAAAAAACACAAAAAAACCTGTCATCTCTCTTCACAGGTGTGGCATCATAGAAGAATTCCACTTGTTTCACAAATGCTAAAATTTGGTATTGGCAGGCTTTTAAATCATAACCATTTTTAGTTATTGGGAAGTGGTACCTCATTGGGTTTTCAATTTGCATTTCCCTGATAACTAAAGATGTTGAATATCTTTTCACATTATTATCCATTATTTTTGTATAAAGTTGTCTGTTCAAATATTTTGCATATTTAGCTTTAAATTGGGCTATGTGTCTTATTGTTGAGTGATGAGTATTTTTTATGTTTTATATATACAAGATGTAAGTATTGTATGTTTTTCAATGTGTGGCTTAAATTTTCATTTTCTCATTGAAATATTTTTAAAAGTAGGTATTTTTTATTTTGAAAAATGTTAATTTATTTAATTTATTATTTACTAGTGGCCTGGTGCATAGATTCATGCACATTGAAAGGGCATTAATTAGAAGGTGGCCTGCAGGGCAGGACTGGGAGAGATGAGCTGGACACGCCCTTGAGCCAACTTCCTGCAGTCCCTCCCTGGCCGGCCGCATGCTCAAAGGGCATCTGTGGAGTGAGCAGGGTCCCCCCGCCGGCAGGTAGTGTCCCTCAGCCTGGCCTGTGGGGATTGGGCCAACACAGCAGTCTAACCTCCCCCGAGGGGTCCTGAAGTGTGAGAGGGCACTCTGCAAAGTTGCTGTAGCTTGGCAGCTCCTGCATTGAGCATCTGCCCCCTGGTGGTCAGTGCGTGTCATAGTGACCAGTTGTTCCTGGTTGTTTGGCCAGTAGGGTCAATTTGCATATTACCCTTTTATTATATAGGATGCTTCATGTCCCCTGTCTAAACACTTGCTGTCTACTCCAAGGTCATGAAACTGTGCCACTTTAGTTTCTGTAAATAGCATCAGTTAAAGTTTTAGGTTCTTAGGCTCATTCTTTGATATGGATATCAAATTCTAGCATTCATTGGTTGAAAATTTTCCTTTGACATTGAATAATTTTCTCACTTTTGTCCATAAAATATTACCATTTATGTACTGTTCTCAAGATATTATCACAGTTCTTTCAGTATTTTTTTTTCTTTGTACTCCAATTGAAATGGTTTCTAATGGTATGTATTCAAGCTCACTGATATTTTTTTTCCTGTAGTATCTTCTCTGTGCTTAATCCCACCTATAATTTTTTTTCATTTGAAGTATTTTATCTTTCAGTTTTAGAAGTTGCATTTGGTTCTATTTTTAATGTCTTACATTTATCTCCTCATGCATTTTATGTTTTTTTAAATATCTTGAGCATATTTATAGTAGTTGTTTTAAAATTCTTATCTACTAATCCCATCATTTGTCATTTATAAATATACTAGAGGCCCGGTGCATGAAATTTGTACACAGAGGGGGGGGTTGTCCCTCAGCCCAGCCTGTACCCTCTCCAATATGGGACCCCTCAAGGGATGTCCGACTACCCGTTTAGACCCGATCCCGGTGGGATTGGGTCTAAACGGGCAGTCAGATATCCCTCTCACAATCCAGGACTGCTGGCTCCCAACTGCTTGCCTGCCTGCCTTCCTGATTACCCCTAAGCGCTTCTGCCTGCCAGCCTGATCACCCCCTAACCACTCCACTGCCAGCTTGTTTGCCCCCAACTTCCCTCCTCTGCCAGCCTGGTCACCCCTAACTGCCCTCTCCTGCAGGGTTCATCACCTCCAACTGCCCTCCCTTGCAGGCCTGGTCCCTCTCAACTGCCCTCCCTTGCAGGCCGGGTGCCTCCCAACTGCCCTCTCCTGCTTGCCATCTTGTGGTGGCCATCCTGTGTCCACATGGGGCAGGATCTTTGACCACATGGGGGCAGCTATATTGTGTGTTGCAGTGATGATGAATCTGCATATTACTCTTTTATTAGGTAAAAGGATAGAGGCCTGGTGCATGGGTGGGGGCCAGCTGGTTTGCCCTGAAGGGTGTCCCAGATCAGGTGGGGGTTCCCTTGGGGCGTGGGGCGGCCTGAGCGAGGGGCCTGTGGTGGTTTGCAGGCCAGCCACGCCCCCTAGCAACCCAAGCAGAGGCCCTGGTATCTGGAATTTATTTTCCTTCTACAATTGAAACTTTGTAGCCTGGAGCGGAGCCAAGCCTGGGGTTCCCTCCGAGGCTGGCAGCCATTTCTGTTGGGGTTATAATTGAAACTTTGTTACCTTAAGCGGGTGGGCCCGACCAGGGTGTGTGGAAAGCTTTGCTTCCCCTGTTGCTGGCAGCAGCCCTGGCCTGCTCTCTCAAGCTCCATTCTGCCGCCATTTGTTTGAATTTGTTTACCTTCTATAATTGAAACTTTGTAGCTTGAGTGGAGGCTTAGGCCTGGCAAGGGCAGGTGGAAAGCTTGGCTTCCTCTGTTACCTAGGAAACCTTGCTCTCTGTGGCTGTAGCCATCTTGGTTTGGGTTAATTTGCATGCTCGCTCTGATTGGATGGTGGGCGTGCCTTGTGGGTGTGTCAGAGGTATGGTCAATTTGCATATTTGTCTATTATTAGGTAGGACAGGCCTGGTGCATGAAATTCGTGTGTGTATGTGTGTGTGTGCGTGCGCGTGTGTGTCCCCTTCAGCCCGGCCTGCACCCTCTCCAATCTGGGACCCCCTTGGGGGATGTCAGAATGCTGGTTTAGGCCCGATCCCTGTGGCTTACCCCCTAACCACTCCCCTGCGGGCCTGATTGATGTCTAACTGCCCCCCAGCTGGCCCAATCGCCCCCAACTGCCGTCCCCTGCTGGCCATCTTGTGGCAGCCATCTTGTGATGACGTGTGCAAGGGTGTTGCGCTAGGGCATGATGCCACTTAGGCTTTTATTATATAGGATTTCCACTGGCTGATTCTTTTCTGGTTGTAGAATGCATTTTCTTGATCTTTTCATTGCTGGTAATTTTTAATGAATGTCTTTGAGTTTTTAATTTTTCTGTCTTTAAAAATCACTGAACTTCGTTTCTATAGGCAATTAAAAAATTTAGGGTTGACTTTATCCTCTCAAGGCTGGTGTAGAGTGGCCTTTATTGTAGTCCTTCCTTAAGGTGAGGCATTTCTGTGGACTCTAAAAATGTCTCAGGTGTTTATAAAGGTCTCTCAACTCTGACTGGACGGACCTCCTTAGGCCCTCAGTCCTGAGCAATCACAGAGGTATTCGCCTCACATCTCCCCAGTGGATCTCTTCTCAGCCTTGTAGGACTTCATCATACATATATGCATAGCTGAGTTTCCAGTAACAGATTCCACAGACCCATATGTGTATTTTTGTAACTCTCTCTGCCTACCTCCTGCTCTGCGAATTCTGCCTGCCTTATCTTCCTATATTTTTATCTGTCTTTTCAAATGATCAATGCTTCTCTTATAGCCCCCCTCCCTGCAGTATATTCTGGAAAATGCCTCCCGGCATTTAATAATTCTCCTCTTGTTCCTTTCCATTCTCTTTGAATCACAGTCTACTCTTGCCCATTGTCAAATGTTTCATATACTCAACCATTGTTCTGGCTGTTTAGGGTAAGAAGCTAAGTCTAGTTCCAGTTACACTAACATGACCAGAATTGGGAGTTCCTAATTTTATAAATGTGTGTGTGTGTGTGTGTGTGTGTGTGTGTGTGTGTCCTATATAATAAAAGTCTAAAATGCAAATCGAATAAACAGCTGAAGGACCAGTCACTATGACTCACACTGACCACCAGGAGGCAGATGCTCAATGCAGGAGCTGCCCCCTGGTGGTCAGTGCGCTCCTACAGGGGGCGCGCTGCACAGCCAGCAGCAGGGCTCATGACTGGCGAGCACAGGGGCAGTGTAGCCTCTCCTACTTCTGCAGTAGCAGGGCTAAGAATGTCAGACTGCCAGCTTAGGCCGGCTTTCCGCTGGACATCCCTGAGGGCTCCCGGACTGCGAGAGGGCACAGGCCGGGCTGAGGGACCCCACACCCCTCAAGTGCATGAATGTCGTGCACCGGGCATCTAGAATGTGTGTATATAAATATATATATATATATATACATATATATTTATTTTTTTTTTCTTCAAAGTTGTCTGTCGGGAACATGAAATACTTTTATAATTGAAAAAATTGGTACTTCTGCATCTTGACCCAAAGTGAAGATGACACTATAATATTGAGATAAACTATCATATATTTTATTTTTCCTATTGTTGTTAGGCATTAGAAAGTTTGACCTTGGGGACATATGGCTTTAAATTGTATATGATAGATTAGAAAAAAAAACTTTAGCTATACTTACTAGGATGGCTAAAATAATTACTGTCTGCTTTCTGTTCCTATGTCAATAGTGCCACTCTTCATGGCTGTAGTACCAGTGTTTATTTGTGGAGTTATGAAAAATGCAGGCTGGGCACCCTGGCAGATAAAGAATGTTTTCTTTGAAGCCGAATCTCCAGTTTACAGAGGAATCGTCTCAAAATCATGCAGCAGGTTCCAGGACAATTCATAGCTACTGACATTTTATAGACCAGGAAGGTTCAAGCCTAACTAGCATAGAAAAAGCAATACGTTTCCTTCCTATTGTAGAGAGCTGCATATAATATATCTTTGAAGACAGAGTTGAGATTATCACCATGTTCTTCTCTGGATGAATATGGGAGTTCAGTTTCTGAGGCTGTGGCATAGTTTGCAGGCAATAAATTCACATAATGGCAAAAAAAAATGCTACTTGTAGAGAAAAAGCATGAACAGCGTGCATTTCAGATCCATGCACTGTAGAGTGCTGATTTACAGAGATGGTTTCTCAGTACCTTACACCTAGCAAACTCGTATTTCCTGTCCTAGAATGTGGCTGATCCTCCAAGGGTGAGATTTTTTTTGGGAGGAGGGTGGCAGTAGGTGTGCCAAACACACATATTCCTCTGATGGGTGAGTGGCATTTAATGACAAAGAGATGACAAGTAAGTGCACCAGGGCTTAATGTTACTTACCATATCCCTTGGCATCCTGTCTTCTGATTTCTGCTGTCATAAAGTCAGCTTAATTTTTTTATTTCTGCACAATAAAATTTGTCTCAATAAAATTAGTTCCTGCAATTATCTTCCTCAGCAATGATGAGCCAGCAGTAATGTGGGGATTTTATACTAATAGCTGAAAGTGTGGTATCAGCTAATGCCTCTTTTAGAGATGCTAGCGTGTATAGGTCCTTAACTAGCTCATCAGGCTAGTGGATAAATCTCTGCAGATTTCCAGAGTCCAAATAGCTTTACCATTCATATAAGACAGGTGTATTACCGTATTTTACACAATAAGTAGCATTTATCGAACATTTACTATGTGGCAGGCATTGCACTAATGTTTTATATACACTCTATCTTACTGCCACGGCAAACTTTCAGGCAGTCACAACACTGAACTTGTATGAGACCGTGAGAGTGTGTTCTCATTTGAGTGGGGGTGCAGGTTGCACTGCTGATACCATTGGACCGACAGCCACATTGACATGGGAGCAGGTGGGTGGTGCACAGCTTCCCCCCAAATCTCAGTGGTTTCTGAAGCCATCTTGAAAATGGAAGGGAGCGGCTCGACAGGTTCCAGGATACAGAGAATGAATGATAAATGGTGGTGAGGTACTTGGCAATATTCTTTGGCAAGTTTGCTTGCATCACTTGAGTAGAAGAAAAAACAAACACATTTCTTTCCCCTCCCTTCTTCTTTGTACCCAAAAAAGTAATCTTTGCATAGTTATATAATTCTCTACTTTTTAGGAGAAAGGGTGAGTTCGCTTGGTAGTACACACAGGTTGCTTCATGATAGAGTCCGAATTGGCCATTTTTTATGTTATTTCCATTGGTAGCCAAATAGCTAATAAAAAAAAATGAGAAGTTAAACCCAATGCCATTTATCAAGCATAGAAACTAAATCTAAGAAATGCAGTTTTCTGGGTTGGAACATAAAAATAAATAAAATTCAGATTGTGTCCTCAGTATGCTTCTAATTTGGCAGATGGTAGCAGTAGGGCACAATATAAAACTAATTATACTTTAAAGGAAAATGTAAGAAAAGCCATATACATGGGCTCAGAAAAGAGAAATAAAAATATAAAAATCTTCCTGTTGATGAATTTGGAAACTCTTTAGAATTGCATTTGAAATGAACTTTACAGCAGTGAACATAGTAAGTTAAATCATGGTGCCTATGAAGGAAAGTATATCAGATGGAGAGAATGATGTGAATACACAGATTAAAAATTGGAAGACATTTTCAAAGGAATATATGAGCAGCCACATATTTTTCAGATTTATATTATATGATTAATTCTACTCTGATTGGTTCATCTTGCTTTCTATCATTAATCCTTCTAATTCATCCTGACTAACTAGTCCTAACTTGGCAGACACACTCAACAAATGGATCAGCCTGAGAATAATTTTATTGTTTGTCGTTGTTGAGTTTTTGTTTAAAGTGTTCTGTTTACATGGTCCTAAATTTATTATATTTATGTAAATATCAGTCATGATACAAACAGAGCTCCTGAACCAGGAAAACCACAGTAAACACAATCAGTATTTATCAAACTGTTAAATGACATTATTCTGTCCTACACTCAAATATGGTGAAGCTCCTAACACAATGGACACTAAACCTGAACCACTAACAATGGCACATAAAGCTTGCAAAGATACTTGAAAGATATTAGTTAATCAAATATCTGTGATCACCAAAAATACACTCTAAAATATCAAAATTAGACCAACAAATACTGAGGGTATGCAGACTGCTTTCAGTAGCCCCCCAAACCAAAAGGACGTCCTCGCTTAACATTTCTTGTCCATAAAGGGGGGCAAGAACCATGACTTCACTCACATGTGGGATAGAAAGCAAAAAGTAACAAATGAACAAACAAACAAACAAAAACCCATTTACACACAAAAAATAAACCCATAGAAACAGACAACAGAATAGTGGTTATCAGAGAGGAAGGGGTTGGGGTGAAGACTAAAAGGGTAAAGGGAGCCTAGAACATGGTGAGAGCAGATTAGGCTTTGGCTGGTGAGCACACAGTACAGTAAGCAGATGTCATATTATGAACCTGTACGCTTGTCATTTATATAATGAATTGAGTAAAATTTTTAAAAAGAATCCCTTCATGGATAGTGTATAATATTCACTCTTTTAGGACACATTGATGGTTTTGATATTATACTGCAGTTAGAAAAGATAATTGGGGGAAACTGGGTGAAGGGTATAAGGGAATTCTCTGTATGGTTTTGCGACATTCTGGAAATCTATAATTATTTCAAAAAATAAAAATTTAAAAAAAATGCAATACTGATCCTCCATGGATCAATGATAATTTTTACTGAAGAAAAGAAATTCTGCTTAAGTAAATAAATAAAAACCCACAATATTCTTCTTCCATCTACATGAAATGGTAGGTTCTGAGAGAAGGTTCTGGTTAAGATGGGGACTGATTCCTTTCACTCCCTGAGGTTGAGTATATTATTTGAACTGCTTACTGCATGTCCCGGGGGAGAGTTATTTCTTGCTAGCTTTACTCCTTTGGCAGCATCTCAAGAACACTGCTTACTTTTCTCTTTCACAAGAGTGCTCGGGCTATTATCTGGAAAACTTACCCTCCATGGCAAGGGCACAGTGATGGGCAAAAGCTAAGCTCACAGCCCGAGTGCAGATCTAGAACAGAAAAGCAATGTGACTTCCAAAAAACGTATAAGGCACTTTTATGACCTTAGAATTCTTTTTCTTTTCTTCTGCTTCAACATCTCAGGGTCTGTCATGCTCAGTGCAGTTGCTAACATACCTCCTAGAGAGTGCAGGCTCAGAGCTAACTCACATCTCAAGTGTTGCATTCTAGTCTTTAGCTCTAGATCCTGATCTGTCCTGGGAGTTGTGGAAACACTGGAATTGGAAAACACTCTGGAGCCCTCACCAAATTTGGCAGCGTGGGAGCAATGCTGTTTCAAGCGGGCCTTTTCTACCTCATTTTTTCTAAGTATTTATTGAAGTTATCTCAAGCCGCAGGTGGTTAATAGCTATTTATTAATGCATGTCACATTCTAAAAAGTGTATAAGCATTTTATATGATGCTTTGGTGAGGAAAATATTAAATGACACCAATCCAACTGCGTTTTTACAAATGGCACAGCATTTCCTCATACCTTTACCTCATCTCCTTCGTGACCAAGAAACATAGTTGCTGCTTCAGATGTCACCTCAGGTAGGAAAGAGGTTATGGAGCAACTCCTCTGGCCTCTCTTCTCCCTTCTCTCTGCTCTCTCATTTCCTGTGGGTGTCTGCCATTGGCTCAGCCCACTATCACAGTTAATAAATCAATGCATGGGTGAGAGAGTAATGCGTGCTCATCGAGTAGGTATTAACAAATGCCCACCACTCCATGATTACGGTGCACTTTTGAAGGGCAGAGGGAGTAAAATTCACGCCTGGTGCCTGGAGAAGTCAGATGAAGAGGTATACAGAAAGAAGCACAATAAACTGGAAGTCACAGCCCAATTTGCAAATGGTATACCAAAAGCCTCTCAGTGACATAGTTTTTAGCATTTGAAGCAATTAGATGATGATTTCTACTGAAACAATTAAGAAATTTAAAATATCTGCTAAAAACCAAGACATGGATACTGGTCCTCCTCCAACCTATTGGTCATTTTTACATTTCTGTGCTTCAATCATGCAGGTGAGTTAGGATGTGTGTGTGCATGCATACACATAAGTGTTTGTTTTCTTATCATCACATGACCATTTTATTCCTTGTCTTTTGGCTGTTGATCACCTTCAGTATATCTCATGAACACTAGGTGTATTTCTTAGTTATTGCTTTGACAATGCTTCTCAAACTCCAGAAAACCTTATTAAACTTCAGTGTATTGTGTAGGAATGTATATATTTTAGTATATTATTTTTTAAATGTTATACATTATTTTTATAATATACATTTATATTATCCTATATAATAAAAGCCTAATATGTTAAGTATCTGGCTGTCTGGTCAGCCATTCAACCAATCAAAGTGTAATATGCTAATGATATGCTAAGGCCGCTCAACCCCTCACTATGTTGTGCACTGACCACCAAGGGGCAGACAGTCGACCGGTTGACCAGTCACTATGATGCGCACTGACCACCAGGGGGTAGATGCTCCAACCTGTAGGTTAGCTTGCTGCTGGGGACCAGCCAATCAGAACTGAGCGAGATGGGCCAGACATGCCCTGGAGCCCTCCCACAATCCCTCCCCAGCTGACCAACCTCCTACATCCCTCCCCGGCCACCAGTAGGGTCCCTTGGTCTGGCCTGCACCAGTAGGTTCCCTTGGTCTGGCCTGCACCCTCTCACAATCTGGGCTGAGGCCCCCCTCTCCTAAGTGCACAGATTTCGTGCACCGGGCCTCTAGTAAAATATAATATTTTAAAATAATATTTTAAAATATATACCTATCTACCTAATAAAAGAGTAACATGCTAATTGACCTTAACTTCACAACAGCCACCAGCCAATCAGGAGTGAGTATGGAAATTAACCCAACAAAGATGGTGGGTTAATTTGCATACATGTGCGCCGAGCAGCCGGGGGCAGAGTGGGACGCTTGCGTTGTTGCCATGGCAACGACGCAGGCATTCCGCACCACCCCTGCCGCTCCAGGCCTCTGAGCAGCATGGAAGGCAGAAAGGTGGCTCCAGGCCAGAGCAAAGGCAATGCTGGCGGCCAGGGAAAGGACGGTCCATTCTTGCACAAATCTTTGTGCATCAGGCTTCATATATATATAATGTTAAATTGTGGAAAACATTAGGCTCTCCAGAAAAATGCACAAGAAAAAAAAAAAAAAAAAACATGTAGGCATTATACTGCATTCAGAATAGATTACTTACATTTTACGTTATAGCTATAATGAAATTAGTTTAAAACTCTATTTCAATCTGCTATAAAGGATGTTTCATTATGTGAGAAACAGAACCCATAAGGAAAGGATTTAGGAAGAAATCATTCTAGCATTGTCATTTGTGGCTATTTCAATCCATTATCAATTGAAATAGGCTATTAGAATACTGATCTAGGGAATTAATAAACAAACAAAAATAAATTATTCAGCACCTACTATGCACCCTTTTCCTTTTTCTTCTCTTTCCTTTGCTATAGTGTGATCATATTTATTTTGATGATTTAAGCAATGAAACTAAAAATATAGAACTACTGAGATAAGAGTTGCTGTTATTATTGTTAATAGAGGCCTGGTGCATGAAATTCATGCACGGGGGGGGGGAGGGTTGTCCCTCAGCCCAGCCTGCACCCTTTCCAATCTGGGACATCCCTCTCATAATCCAGGACTGCTGGCTCCCAACCGCTCGCCTGCCTGCCTGCCTGATTGCCCCTAAGTGTTTCTGCCTGCCAGCCTGATCACTCCCTAACCACTCCTCTGCCAGAGTGATCGATGCCTAACTGCTCCCCTGCCAACCCAATTGGCCCAAACTGCCCTCCTCTGCTGACCTGGTCATCCCCAATGGCCCTCCCCTGCAGGCATGGTTGCCTCCAACTGCCCTCCCCTGCAGGCCTGGTCCCTCCCAACTGCCCTCCCCTGCTGGCCTGGTTGCCCCCAACTGCCCTCCTCCGCTGGCCTGGTCATCCCTAACTGCCCTCCCTTGAAGTCCTGGTCCCTCCCAACTGCCCTCCCTTGCAGACCTGCCCCCCCCAACTGCCCTCCCCTGCAAGCCTGGTCCACCCTGACTGCCCTCCCCTGCAGGCCTGGTCCCTCCCAACTGTCCTCCCCTGGAGGCCTGTTCACCCCCAACTGTCCTACTCTGCTGGCCTGTCACCCCTAACTGCCCTCCCCTGCAGGCTTGATTGCCCCCAACTTTCCTCCCTTTCAGATCTGGTACCTCCCCAACAGCCCTCCACTGCTGGCCTGTTACCCCAATACTGCCCTCCCCTGCAGGCCTGGTTTCCCCCAACTGTCCTCCCCTGGAGGCCTGGTAACCCCCAACTGCCCTCCCCTGCTGGCCTGGTCACCCCCAACTGCCCTCCCCTGCAGACCTGGTTCCCCCCAACTGCCCTCCCCTGCAGGCCTGGTCCCCCCAACAGCCCTCCTCTGCAGGCCTGGTTCCCCTGCAACTGTCCCCCCCTGGAGGCCTGGTCACCCCCAACTGCCCTCCTCTGCCAGCCCAGTCACCCCTAACTGCCCTCCACTGCAGGCCTGATTGCCCCTAATTGCCTTCCCCTGCTGGCTTGGTCCCCCCCACTGCCCTTCCCTTCAGGCCTGGTCACCCCCAACTGCCCTCCCCTGCCAGCCATCTTGTGTTCACATGGGGGCCGCCATCTTGTGTGTTGGGGTGACGGTCAATTTGCATATTACCCTTTCATTAGCTAGGATTATTATTATTTTGGATTGAGGTAGTATCAGAGAAACCAGAATCTCAGAAATGATAAAAATCAACAACCTCGTTTTACTAGTAAGAAACTGAGGTCCACATAACATTTCATACATACTCATGACGCACTCTATGCAATTGTTCTCACTTATTTATAATTCATGATTTCTGTTTCTATTGTTCCTCTCACACATATATACAGCCTAGCCCTCAGAGACTACTCTTTCCATCATGAAACTTTTATTCCTTTCTTGCCCTTAATTTAAGATGCTTCTCAACTCAGCAAACACTTATTGAGTAACAATCACATACCACAATACGCCCACAACTGTTCTAAGACATGGAAATACATAGGTGTATAAATACAGCCCTATAGAATACCATAACATCACAGCAAGAAGATATGGATGAGTATGGTTAATGTACACATATCAAATCAAACTACCTTGTAACAATTGCTACATTTATTTGGAAATTAGGGATGATGAGTAGCTACATGGTAAGAAAATCCATCTTGTTCTTGAGAAGAAGCATATTGTTGTAGAAAATGCTTGAAATTTTAATAGGAAGAGAGAAGACTGATATTTTAAAATTTTTGAGTAGTCCTTTAAGTTAGCATGTCAAACAGAAGCATATATGTTGTCAGCTCCCAAACCTCACATTATAATCACAGCAGAGCCTGTTGGTGAATGACAACAGAATATTGGATTTCATTTACTTAATATTATGATCCTTTTTGAGACATTTCTCTAGGCAGCTGCTAATATAAACTGGAGGTACCTTATGAAAAGGAACCTTTTGTGCCGCGGCTTAATCCATTCAACAAACATGTTAAACATCTGCTATGTGCCAGGCACTTATATTAATTGTGAAAGATGAAGAGATACTAAGACTGAGGCCATGCACTCCTAGAGACCATATATTTAGTGAACAGACATGCAGCCCCTTCAGAGCACAGAGAGGCAAGTAAAGTTTGGCATGCAGCGTTGCAGGAGAGAGAGCAAAGAAAGTGGCTCTATTTACAGGTAGGAAGAAAGTGTCCCAGAAAGAGTGACCTGTGAGTGGTTTTTAAAGGATGAATGAGAACTAACCAAGTGGACATGGTAAAGGAGCAAAACACATACAGTACATTCACTTGTTTAGTCACACAGCAAGCTCAAGGAAGTGTTAAAATCTACAATGGGAAGAGAATGCACTCTGTTGTGTGGGGGAGAGCAATAAAATATAACATGAAAAGGAAATGTTCTGACTCAGTCATCACACACAGACACACACTTCCTGTGTGTGGGAAACTACAACTATCCTAGGGTCTGACTGTTCGGTCTCACTCTAGCCAAAGTTGAGGATGAATAAGAGGATGCTCACAGAATGAACAGGGGAAAAAAAGGAGCTGCAGAAAAGGCAGTAGAAGCGACCTTTATTCAAGAGAATACTGTTTCTAAGAATGTAAAGTAAAACTAAAATGCAAGTGTAGTAGGGCCCAGATATATGTGATATGCTAAATAAAGCTCTAAAAAAAACAAAAATCCTCACATTGTAGGAAGAATTTTTGCTTTAAAGAGACATCAATGATTTGAAATATGAGGTGATTTTGAGGCAGCAGCTTTTAAACTGCACTTAAAGAATTCACATGTCTATCCTGTAACATGTATATTTAAAAAAGGAAAACTATCCTTAACAAAAACCTGGGATAATAGTGACAGCCCTATCCCATTTCCTGTTCTGCAGAAATAGGCCTGAGACCTTTATACGGACACAAAGCCATAAGACTCCTTCCAACAATAAACAGATAATACATTTTCTCTTATTGGTTTTGGTTAATATATTACCTAGAAATGTAATTTTTCTCTAGTGTAATGCCAGGAAAACAGATATCTCCAAAGCCAGGATGCTCAATGATTATTTTTTCAATAAATAAATAGTTGAATTTTTTTTTTTTTACTTCAAAACTTTGATTTATTTTTTGTAAAAGGCACATACTCAGAGAGAGTAAGTACTGTAAGCTGCTATTATTCTGTCACACGTTAGTGTGATTAAGTTTACTGTCCTTTCTGAGAGCATGGTCTGATAAGGAAAGACTGAGAACAAGGTGGAGGAACAGGGCCAAGAGAGGAGCCGTGGTGACTATAGGGCTCCTTCTCTTAATAAAAGCAAATACACGAACATGAAAATCTAAACAACTCTAAAACTATGAAATGACTTTTGTTTAACTGGGCAAATGCCCTTTATTTAATAAGCATTTAAATTTACTCTAGGATGCTAAAACATATAGCACATTCCCTGTTATATTCAATATAGACTAATACAATTTTCCCCTCACTTTCTTTTAACAACAGAATCTTGGTTTTTCCTTTTGGAACAACTCCCTCCCTCTCCATTCTCAGTCAAAGTAATGCTGTCGGAATTAATCCTTTCTTCCTGGCCTGAGGGACAAACATGTAGCTTGAGAGTCATTGTTTTCCATCCCTTTGCCCCAATAATATTTTTTACATGTGATGCAAGACAAGCTAAGGAGAGATGTTAATTCTGAGATTCTGGTTGAAAATATTAGAGAAGAGAAATTAAAATGTGAGGATATGATCCTGGAGGTGCCTGAGAGACACCAGAGGGAAGAGTGTGCTCAGAGGGAGCCCGCACTAGAAAACACCAATGAGAGAGATGCTAGGAAAGATTTCACCATGCCACTTTTGAGGAACTGGATTAACCCACCACTGTACTTCCCAGTTGTATAACCAGGATATGAGTTTTGCTGTTGTTGTTGCACACGTGTTGGATTGTCTGTCATTTAGAACCAAAAAAAGAGCCTTTGTATTAGAGTAACTATAACAAAATGCAAAATGTAGTGATTAAGATCAGAAGCGTGAATTTGTAAAGAAGCACAGAGGAAGTAGAATGGTTCTCTCATTGTCAGCTTGGAAGTTGTCCTGGAAAAATATCGCATTTGATCATTTTTAATGATGTGTAGTATCATGTCTGGTGTAGGGGAATTTAACCTTACTTAGATGATACACTTACTTAGAAGATGCTTGATGGGAAAAGTATAGAATTTATTCATAGTAGGTAAATGTTGAGGGAGAATAACATTTGTAAATATTGTATTTTGAAAGGAAGAGCAGGAGATGGGAAAATAAGAACATGGAAACTAAAAGCAAAAAAATAATCCCTCAAGATCTTGTACTCAGATTATGAAATGCACAAACCTTGGCTAAATGAAGCTTAGTTTGGGTTCAAAATGATGTAACTTAAAGTACAAAATATTCTGACAAAACAAAGCTATTCTATAACGATAAAAGTAGCAAACCACAAAGAAATGTATTAAAATAGTATCTTTAATGTTATACTATTCAAATGATTATTTTTCAAAGAAATTTCAGAGGCTTTATAGAACTATCTTCTGACATCTTCTCTGCACTGAAATGATATTAAATTAGAGGTATTACAGAGTCTGTATCTCTAACATCACCTTCTAAAGAAAACTGGCCCCGAGAACGTCACCATGGAAAGAAATCCTCAGTTGCTCCAATTTTCCACTGCTAGAGCTGTCTGTACAAGGCGAGGGCCTCTAACTCAAGGTGACCCAATGCATAAAAGAGTGACTGGCCTTTGTTTCTTGCCTGAAAGACTGATACTTAGTAGGAAAATCTAAATAAGACAATCAGATCTGGTTCCACATATATTTGAAGTGGGCAATATAATGGAACTTTTTCAGTTATTAGCATAGGTGAAAATAAAAGTTACCATAAAATAGAACTGAAATCCAAAAGAAATTTCAGAGTCAAAATCATGATCATGTGTTAGACAAAGTCATGTGGGAAAGCAAATTATGCATCAGGATTCAAATTTAGTTAGTAGTGAAGAGAAAAGAAGCAAATGTGATTTTTAACAATATTATATTAATAGGCAAGTAAAAAAATACAGATCAATGCTTTCTGGCTGTGCTGTGAAGGTCGTGAGAGCTGCATTCAATCCGATCTCAGAATGATCCTATCGTCTCCATTCCTGGCAGGTTTTGACCTTGATAAATCCAATGAAATCCTTCCTCTCATGTGTTCCACTCATGTTTTTACATTAACTCCTCTTTTATTGAGCTAGCTGGAATAGGTACATTTTCTTTACATTTAAGTAAGTTTTAATATATAAGCACATTTATTCAGACATGTGAATGCATATTCAATGTCTTCAATATGCTGTAAAGTTCATTATGAAAATTTTAGAAGAATATATGTGTTTTTTTAGAACAAGTGGAAAATGTATCCTTAGAAATCTCCAAATTTCAGTAATGTACATTCTGCTAAATATAGTTTGCTAAAGTTCTGGGGAGAACTGAATTTTTAGAATTGTATTGGGCATCTTTCCTTTGAACTATTGGCCCTTTCAACTACATATAGTTGGAAGATATATTTAGACATACATAAAATCTAAAATCATTGGTGTGACCAGTAGAATGTAAGACCATGTAAAATATTGTTGAATTCATGGCAGAGTATATGTCCTGATGTGCTTTCCCCTCAAAAAATTACTGAAAGTATGGTTTTGGTCAAGATGGCAGTGGAAGTAAATGAGTACCCCAATCCTCCCACAAGTACATCAAAATTACAATGTAAGCTACAGAACAACCACCATTCAGAACACCTGAAATCTAGCTCAGTGGAAGTCCTATAACTAAGGATATAAAGAAGAAGCCACATTGAGACTGGTAGGATGGGTGGAGATACAGAACCGGCTGTTCTGTACCCATGTGTGGCAGATAAAAACCAGGAGTAATATCTTACCTGTGGGGGCACCTCCAGAGGAGTAAGGGGTCCTAGTCCCATACCAGGACCCCAGACAAGGGTTTCAATGCCATGAAGAGAAGTCCCAAAACTTTTGGCTGTAAACCAGAAGAGATTGTGGCTGAGTGAGTGGTGGGCTGCTGGAGTCCCAGGTACTTTCTCTTAAAGGGCCCACATACAGACTTACTCAGTCTCACTCCCTCTGAGTTCCACCACTGGGGCAGCAGCTCAAAAGGCACCAGAGACATTTGGGCAGGAACAAATTGTCTAACATCAGGGCAAGAGCTGGGGAGCAGCTTTATCCCAGACAGAAATGCTGGCAGAGGCCTTTGTTCATTTTTGAGCTCTCTCCCTAGAGAGCTGGCAGGGAGGTGCCAAATCAGTCTCCATCAACCTGGCTAATACTCTTAAATGAGGAGACAAATAAACAGGTTCCGATGAAAGAACAGGAGAAATCTCCAGAAGAAAATTAAATGAAATGAAGGCAAGCAAACTAGCAGATATAGAGTTCAAAACAATGGTTATAAGGACACTTAAGGAACTTAGTGAGAACTTCAACAGCATAAAAAAGGACATGGAAACCATTAAAAAGAACCAATCAGAAATGAAGGATATAGTAACTGAAATGAAAAATAAATAATGGGGTATCAAAAGTAGAATAGATGAAGCAGAGGATCAAATTAGTGATTTGGAATATAAGAAAGCATAAAACATGCAATCAGAACAGCAAAAAGAAAAAAAAAGAATTAAAAAATGGGGATACTATAGGGATCCTCTGAGACAACTTTAAGCTACCAACATTCACATCATGGGGCTGCCAGAAGATAAGAGAAAGAGCAAGGAATTGAAAACCTATGTGAAAAAAATAATGACAGAGAATGTCCCTAACCTGATGAAGAAAGTAGACATACAAGCCCAGGAAGCTCAGAGAGTTCCAAACAAGAGGAACTCAAAGTGGCCCACACAAAAGCACATCATAATTAATATGTCAAAGTTAAAGGCAAAGAGAGAATCTTAAAAGCAGCAAGAGAAAAGCAGTTAGTTACCTACATGGGGAGTCCCCACAAGACTATCAGTTGTTCTCAACAGAAACTTTCTAGGCAGAAGGGATTGGCAGGAAATATTCAAAGTGTTGGAAATCATGGACCTACAACCAAGATTACTCCACTCAGAAAAGCTTTTATTCGTTTAGAATTGAAGAACAGAAAAAAGAGTTTCCTAGACAAGAAAAAGATAAAAGAGTTCATCATCACTAAACCTATATTAAAGAGATGTTGAAGGGTCTTCTTTAAGATGGGAGGGAGGTTGGGGGGATGGGTGAAAAGGTTGAAGGGATTAAGAAGTGCAAATTGGTAGTTACAGAATAGTTATGGGGGATGTAAAGTACAGCATAGCGAATAAAGTCAATAATATTGTAATAACTATTTATGGTGTCAGATAGGTACTAGATTTGTGAAGGTGATTACTTCATAAGTTATACAAATGTCTAATCACTGGGTTGTACACCTAAAACTAATATAATATTGTATGTCAACTATAATTGAAAAAAATTTAAAGTTAAAAAACTACTACATACATATATATGTATATAATAATTAAATTAATTAAATATCACTAATCTTGAGAGGAAATATTCAACATTTCAAAAACTTTATGTTCTTTAAAAAGGAAGAAACATTGCTGTAGGCTATAAAAGACTGGACATTTGTTTAAATCCAAAAATATTTTAAATTAGGAACTAATTTGAAGCATGCATTTGTAACACCTGTTAAATTAGGTTTAGTGAGTATCTGTTAGTTTTATAAAGACCCTTAGTGACAGTCTTGCCAACAAATAACAGATAGTTCCTTATCAGCTAGTTCCAATGTGTAACATCTAGACTTATACCTGACCCTTTAATTCCATGTTTCCAGCTATGGTTGGCTAATTGGTGAAAAATTTTTAAAAAAGAACTTATAGTCACTGCAGTGGCGCAGTACCTGTCCCATCTATGAGAGCCTGCAGAGATTGACCATTATGAATTGTGAGTAGGACATTCATAAAAACATAACTCTTCATTTAGATTAGAATAAAGAAAAGAATGAGAGGTACCTTATCCCACAGTTAAGCCAACAGCATGTTAAAAAAAAATCAAGCTCCAAACCAAAAAGTACAATTGTGCAATTGTTTCTTTCTGCCAATATAGTATCTGGTCCTACTAATAGTAGCCCAGTTATTTCACTGTGACTGAAATCAAAGTTATCAAATAGCTCAAGGTCGGTAAGAATATGGTATACAGTTCATCATGAGTGACCGAAGACTTCACTAAAAGTCAACACTCTAGAACAGGGGTAGGGAAACTTTTATCTGCCAAGGGCCATTGGATATTTATAATATCATTCCCAGGCCACAGAAAATTATCAACTTAAAAACCATCCTGCTATATTTGGCTGGTTTAATTAACTCACCCCTAAAGCCTTGGCAGGGTCAGATCAAATGACCCTCACCCCTAATGCCTTGGCAGGGTCAGATCAAATGATTTCATGGGCCTTAAAGTGCCCATGGGCCTGATGTTCCCCACCCCTGCTATAGAGAAATCATGTGAGGACATGGGTTGCCGGGACAAAATAAGAAATAGTAATTGGAGTGTAGGAAGACATACTAAATACTGTATTTTATAAGACCTGGGTAGCCTTATCTAGTGAAAATAATGACTAACTTCAGCACATCATCAAATTCTCAGGCAAGAGTGTGACATGAGGCAGATAAAACAAGGCAGACTCAAGTAACTTCAGGAGTCAGGATGAAGCCATGATCCAAGCCTCATTAAAAACTGGAAGATGATGTGCAGGCTTATTAGAGTATCAAACTTTAAAGCTAGACAGAACTGAGTTGAATATTGAATCTCTCATTTACTGAGTTAAATAACCTTAACTATTTATTGTAGTTTATCTGAGCTTCAGTTTATTTATTTTAAAGTTGATTTAATAATATCTATCGGATTCAAAAGAAAACACAGGATTTAGAGGGCTTGATGGGAGTCCAGTTCTCCAGTGTGAACTGTGAGTCAATTTTTATGAAATAAAAAATTAAACTATTCCTATATATTTTTATACCACCAAAGTAACTTTTTGATGGGCAATTTAGTTTCCTACACAGTTTGTTGCTAAAAGAAAGTAATTTTCTTGTGGCAGGGTTTATAATGGTTGGAGTCATTGGAAAGAATTCTTATTCATAAATTAGTATTTCTGGTTTATGTACCAGGCATTTGTAAGTTTAAGATGTATAGGTCTATCACTGGATGCACAAAGGACACACAATTACTGGTTTCTGAAAGTAAAGGGACTCAATTCCAGAATGTAGTGACTCAAGTGCGCGAAGCCCTACATGGATTAAAACGACAGTATTCCTTCATTATAACTTATAAGACTGAGGAAAGACACCACAAGTATACATTTGTCTTTGAGACAGCCTATATCACTGCCGTCGCCGCTGCTGCTACTGCCATTATTGATGCCTAGAATGCACACGCATCATGCACATTTACTCTTTTAATCCCACTAAAAAGTGATATTTGGAGATGTATTATGGGGATGTTTGCCCTGAAATCTATCGCACTTACAATATTTGGGGATAGGGGCTAACATTTCTCACTTCTCATAACAACTTGTGGCTGTTCTAACTATTAAAATAATAGTTTCTGTATGTTTACTCCCCAATGAGCAAAATAATGTGTTATTTTATTTACCTATAACTCTCTTTTTTAGTTTTAACAGGTGAATTGCCAGTTATAATATTCAGTGTTTTGTGAGTGACTGACATAATCAGTGTCAATGATTTAGAATTATTTCCTATCTCTGGGCATGACTTTATAAATAATGCTTTATAGGTACTTTATTTCCTACTAGCTCCAAGTAGTAGAAAGTGAAGTTTTATTCTTGAATCCATATTTCCACATCTACACTAATAAAAGAGAAATATGCAAATTAACCATCACTCCGCTACACCCACCAGCCAATCAGGAGGGAATGTGCAAATCAGAAGGAGAAAGATGGTGGCCGCCCAGCTGTTCCAAGTGTGGAGTGGTCCGGCAGGGCAGGACACCTGCTATGAGAAGGAGGGCGGGGGGCGGGGAGTGGTGAAGGGATCTACAGGAGCGGCACTCTGGCCACAGTGAAGATGAAGACGGCAGACTCTGGCCCAAGTCTGCAGTGAAGACGAAGATGGCAGACTCTGTCCGGAGCAAAGGCCTGGGTCCCAGGTGCCGTAGGAAAACCAGTGCTGGAAGCCAAGGGAAGGAAGGCCTATTGCACGAACCTCTTCATGCAACAGGCCTCTAGTATTTGTTAGAAAATTTTTATTTTAGAAAATTAACTTTCATTTGTAATGCCAACCGAAAGACACCCATGAAAAACACACATGGTGTCAAAACAAGCCAAAGGAAAATCGTTTGGGCAAAAAATGAAAAAGGATCCCAAGTCAAATTTATAGAAAAGATTCCTTTATTAACTTTTGGTTGAGAATATGTTTGTATATTTTCAGAAAACAACTCCAAGACCATGTGGATTCCTGCAACAGAGAGGAATTGACAGGGATGCTCCAGCCATGAAGACAGAAGAGAAACAGTCCAGAGATGGAAGACACTGATGACGCCTTGCCATACTAGCAGACAGCAGCTGTGCATCGCTGCAGGTTGCCCAGGACCAAATCAGAGAGGGTTGGGCCTGCATTACCACCATTTGTCTACCATCCAGAACTAAAATATCATTGCTGACATGTACACATAAGGAACTGTTTGACATTGAAATTGGGACTTAAAAGAACTGTTGGCCCAGAAAAAAACTCACTACAGACTGATTCATTTGCCTCTCAGCATAACCATTATTGCTCGTCTCACTTTTGGTTATTGTAAGTGTATTTCTAGTATCACATGATCTCACTCATCTAGGGGAAATAATGAACAACATAAACTGATGAACAAAAACAGACCCGGAGACAGGGAAGCATCGATCAGACTGTCAAACCTCAGAGGGAAGGTAGGGGAGGGTGGGGGTAAAGGGGAGAGATCAACCAAAGGACTTGTATGCATGCATATAAGCCTAACCAGTGGTCATGGACAACACAGGGGTGGGGGTATGCATGGGAAGGTGTTTGGGATAGGAATGGGGGGATGAGGACAAATATGTGATACCTTAATCAATAAAGAAATTTTAAAAAAAGACTGTGAAAACTTATAACATCATTACAAAAATTATACAGATACACTAAAATTACTTCTTAGTCTCAGTAGGTGGCATTTACGTAAAGGTTATTTTGCCCTTCAGGAATTCAACAGTATGGGCTATGCTTGCTTCCCCTAACATCACAATAAACCAAACGTTCCATGGAGATTGTGCTTATGCCATACATTAACTTGATATATCCTCCATTTAACTTTTATTATCACTTCAGCCTGTGTCACCTTCTATTGACAATGGTTCTGTATAAAGTTATTTCTTTTTCTTTCTAATTCCTGCTTCGATAGCTTGTGGTTAATCAACCACAGCAGAGTATTGAAATAAAATGAGACCAAGATGTAGAAACATGTAACAGAAAGCTTCACAGTAGTGGGGATGCGGTTGTGAAGTATCTGAGCACAATGCAGAGTGGACCGTATCCTGGATCCTGTGTAAAGCACAAAATGATATCTGCAAAATTCCACTGCAGGATGACAGTGGCTTGTAATTCTCAAACACAAAGATAGGAAGGCTGGTTTCTCTGAGAAGACAAGGAAACTTCCTATAAAGTTGAGAAGGACAGAGGATGATTTGTGAAAAACACAATATATAATCCATCCAACATATAATTCTCCATTTATAGTTGATGTACATATTTTCTAAGAGAATAAAGCCCCTTTCCATAATAATTATTTTGATACCATGTTTAAGGTAATAAAACTTAAAATAAGACCCTTTACATTGCCCACTTAAATTATTACTTTTAAGAAATGGTCAATGCATTTTCATAAGATAGGCATTCATTTAAGAAGCATTTATTAAACACCTCATATGGTTTAGGGAATCCAATGAGCCTAATGAAAATCTGAAACACATTATTATTTATACATTAAATCCAATAATAATCACTGAACAACCTCATGGACCAGGCAACTAAATTATTCTGATAGGTAGTTTATATGTAGTCTCTAAAATGTCATGTTGCTTCCTTATTTTCATATATAATCATGTTTTAGCAAATTAAAAGGAAAGCAATTGCCCTCTTTCTTGCAGTACAGTAGAATAATTACATTTCCCAAATCTTTGGTACCTGTACACTAATGCTAATTACTCCTTAGATAATTCCTCAGAAGAAAAATAAAAACAAATATGTGTGTATGTGCATATATATATGAATCTACCAAAATTCATCTTCTATTGGCAGCATTTAATTACTCTTTCAACTGTCATGTCATAGCATACATAGAAACTGGGGGGCGGGGGAGGTAAAGGGATATGGCTGATTGTGGCCAGAGGCAACCAGTCTTGGGGCTTTAGCAACTGCAAGCTCTCCCCAGACATTGTGAAGGTTGGTGTCATCAATATCCTGACACACTTGTGTCCTGCTCCACAGCACACCAAATCTGTGTCAGATATAGGACAGGTTACATAGTCCTAGCCTTTTAAAATTCATAGGCCTGTCTCTTCAGTTAAAACAAAGTACACATACTTTTGGTAGCATATTTACAACACAGCAAATGGAGCCTTTATGCTTGAAAACACACCTGCAGCAAATGGGAATCCTTGGAGAAGGAGCAATGACACATGATGGCAACAGTAGTGTGAGCAGAAGTATGTAGCCATACTAATGGCAAGCGTGTCTCAATGATGTTGATTCCACTTCAAATTCTTTATTACATTCTTCATTACATTCTCACAACAATTATATGATGAAAAATGCTAGTTTACATTTTTCATCATAGAATTATAGATGTTATGAGGTTACAGATGTTAACTAACTTATTATAAGTAATTATTCTAAGATGTGGCAGACCAGGAAAGCTAGGTTGCCCCAATCTAACCATTATGATCTGGCAAAGCTGCCTCCTGACAATGATGGAAAACTTATTTTCCCCCAAAATCAAACACCTATATTAAAAATCTCTCAAATCATATGGCACTACTAAAAGCAGTAAAAACTTACTGATTTTTTTTTTCATTTTCTCCCATTCTACCTCAATTCCTGCAGAATCATAAGTAGTTGAGCAATTATGAAAGCTAAGCCAACACTGGATTAGGGATGGGAGAGAGGAGAAAACTGAGGTTGGAGAAACGAACAAACAAGATCAGGATATACTAAAAAACTGAAAGGTCAAAACAAAGAGTTGAGGAGGACTTAAGCATCTCTTGTGCCAACTTCAGAAGACACAGAGCAGTTTCCTGTCATCTCTGAGCCTGGTCAATAGGTGAAAAGGACACTATGAGTATCAAGGTTGGGCCTTGTCACGTGGAATAGCCACGGTGGAGTGGTTAAAGGTTGGGTGTTAACCTATTGGAAAAACTCCCACTAAGTAGCCAGTTATATTGCAAGTGTGACAGAGTGATTTGATAGGCAAATATGAAGAAACAAAAAAAGAAAAAGAAAGAAAGAAAGAAAGAAAGAAAGAAAGAAAGAAAGAAAGAAAGAAAGAAAGAAAGAAAGAAAGAAAGAAAAGAAAGAAAAAAAGAAAAGGAAAGATAAAAATGGAGACCCTCATAATTGCCTTGTGACACTAGGATTGCACCTCTGAAAACAAAAAATATGCAGAAATCATTCTAAACTGATATGAGTGGAGTTCTCTAAAAAACTCTGCAACCCATTTCCCCTTTCCTAATCTGAGAGGAGGGAATGGGTTGCTTGTTAACCTGTCATTCAGAGAACTTAGCTACAGTGTTCATGGGCTAGTGCCAAGACTTAATCCTCCAAATTCACAAATGTAGTGCTGGTTGCATGGCACTGGGGCTTGACTCGTTATCTCTTTTCATCCTCTAGTAATGCCAATATTTTGTAGAAGGTAAAAAATAGCTTTGGGGATGGAGGGTTAACTAGTCCATTTTAAAGTCTATTAATATGGATATATTAGAGAATTTTGGGTTAGTACAAAAGAAAGGCACTCTGACTTGTTCTTTAAATTTTACTATAATGTCTTGATGAATCACCTGTGGACATAACCTGCTCACACAGGGGATACTGTAATAGTCCTTTAAGAGCAGGATGAGGTATGGAGTTTAAAAGGCTTAGAGACTGGCTCTACCAGGCCACATCTCTACCAATAATAGAGGAATATGCAAATTGTCCGGGATGCTGTCACAGTAACAGTAACTTCTGAACAGCAGGCTGTGTGGGGCGATCAGGCCGGCAGGGGGGTTAGTGATGGATGACCAAACGACTGAAGAGCAGGCTGCGTGTGGCTACCAGGCTGGCAGGAGGGTTAGTGAGGGAGGACCAAATGACTGAACAGCAGGCTGCGTGGGGTGACCAGGTTGGCAGAAGGGACATTTGGGGATGACCAGGCTGGTGGGGGGCAGTTGGGTGTGACCAGGCTGGCAGGGGGGAAGCTGGGGGTGGCCAGGCTGGCAGGGGGCAGTTGGGGGCCACCAGGCCAGCAGAGGGGGATAGTTGGTGGTGACCAGGCTGGCAGGGGGGGCAGTTGGGCATGACCAGGCCAGCAGGTGGGGGCAGTTAGGGGTGACCAGGCTGGTGGGGGTGGGGTGGCAGTTGGGGGTGACCAGGCCGGCAGGGGTGGGGTGGCAGTTGGGGGCGACCAGGCTGGCAGGCAGGTGAGCGGTTAGGAGCCAGCAGTCCTGGATTGTGAGAGGGATGTCCGACTCCCGGGGATCAGGCCTAAACCAGTAGTCGGACATCCCCCAAGGGGTCCCGGATTGGAGAGGGTGCAGGCTGGGCTGAGGGGACCCCCTCCCATGCACAAATTTTGTGCAGCGGGCCTCTAGTCCTATATAATGAAGAGCTAATATGCTAATTAAATGGAATAGCAAGAATGACCATCTGGATGACCTTCCGGAAGAAGCTGGGGCTGTGAGGGGCTGCAAGGGTTGGCCAAGGCTGTGAGGGCCGGCCAGGGCTGCGAGGGCCTGTGAGGCAGCCGGGGCTGCGAGGGCCAAGCCCTGTGAATGAATTTTGTGCATTGGGTCTCTAGTGATTAATAAAGAACAAGACTAGGTTAGCTTATACTTATGTCTATCTCCTTCTGAGTCCCAATGTGATCAGTCTGGGAACCTCTACTGATTCTACTCCTCTCCACCATGCTTACCAGCAATGAGATGAAGAAAAGAGGAATTCAGTAAATGTGTTCTGTGGAAGATAGTCACTGTGCTCAGCAGAGCCCTCTGAGGGCTTGATCAGTAATTCAGGTCCCACTCAACACTCTCTGACGCAAATTGTACTTGTAGAGAGATTGAGGCCAGTGAGAATGTCCATAGACTTATTAATATGTTTCAGTAAAACTTATTTTCAAAAAGTTAAAAGGTCTTTATATCATTTTAGTTTTCTACTCTAAAATTTATAGTGGACCCCTTTCCCATTGTTTCCAATGCATATTCATATATTACATGCTGCTGATGAGCTTCCAATCTATATTTCTAGATTCATCCATTTCCAAATAGACAAATGCATTCAATTTGCCGATCTCTGTTCCCTCTAACAATTCACCATCTCAATATCAAATCCAGCATTTTTTTGGTTTATGTTCTTTACTTTACTTTTATATATTTCTAAAATCCAATCTCTAAGACTACTTGTTCTATGCATAGTAAACCTAGCCTCAGCTGAAATTTTTATTTTAATTAAACTTTCATCATACTTTATTTTCAGATATCATATTTTCTCTTACATGATAATTTCTGTATATGTTCTTTTTCTTCACTAATATATATAAGCACAGAAACATGTTTTGTCTTTGTATATCACACCTTTCTCCTCCTACCTATCCTCCTCCCAAAATAGGTAATAATATTTAAGATGCAGCTGTTTAACAATAATTTACTAACTTGTGTTAAGTCAATGTTTTTAATATATTATTTCTGTGACTATTTTTATTTATCTGTAAAACACCAAATACTGAAATGGCATTCTCAAAAAGTTTAAAAATCTTACTGAAAAAAAAAAAAAGTGTGATACTGCTTACGCTCACATGATCTATGTTTTTGTTTGTTTGATTGCTTCTTTTTGACAGCATCCCCAAGTCTACTCTAAAATGGGCAACGGACCTAACTATACACTTCTCAAAAGTTGACATATGGAAGGCCAAGAGGCCGCTGAAAAAATGCTCAAAGTCACTAGTCATTCTAGAGATTCAAATCAAAACAACAATGAGGTACCACCTCACACCTGTCAGAATGGCAATCATCAACAAATCAACAAACGACAAGTGCTGGTGAGGATGTGGAGAAAAAGGAACACTTGTGCACTGTTGGTGGGAATGCAGACTAGAACAGCCTCTGTGGAAAACAGTATGGAGTTTCCTCAAAAAATTAAAAATGGATCTCCCATTTGACCCAGTAATCCCACTTCTAGGAATATGGTATATCCCAAGAAATCAGAAACACCAATAAGAAAGGATATATGAACCCCTATGTTCATAGCAGCACAATTTACAATAGCTAAGATTTGGAAACAGCCTAAGTGCCCATCAGCTGATGAGTGGATTAGAAAACTGTGGTATATCTACACAATGGAATACAATGCTGCTGTAAAAAAGAAGGAACTCTTACCATTTGCAACAGCATAGATAGACCTGGAGAGCATTATGCTAAGCTCTCCAATAAACCAGTCAGAGAAGGATAAATATCACAAGATCTCACTCATTTGTGGACAACATAAACTGATGAATAAAAATAGATCCAGAAACATAGAGGCATTGAACAGACCATAAAACCTCAGGGGAAGGTGGGGGGAGAGGGGAAAGATATCAACCAAAAAACTTGTATACATATAAGCATAACCAATGAACACAGACAATGGGGGGAGTGAAGGCCTGGGTTGGGGGCCGGGGGTGGGTGGGAGAGGACAATGGGGGAAAATGGGGACATGTGTAATACTTTCAACAATAAAGAATAAAAAATTTAAAAAAAGCTCACAGTGGTCTGGAACTCTAAAAAAGGAACTGCTGTACAGATAGAGGAAGATTAGCTTCATGCAATTTACTTTACAATGAACTCTCATTCTCAAATGAGGAGGGAGAATTCCTCCAAAACTATGCCTTGTTGCTTCTTACAAACCTAACAGGATTATTTATTGAACACAGTGTATCTGATCCTTTAGGCAATGAGTTGGGTATGTCCTTTTTATCTAGTAATTCCATGTGAAAATGAAAGCAGCAGTTCCTCAGGCAGATTAAAGGCGTTCATTTCTGAGAGAAAGAAGAAAGAAAGGGGGGAAGGAATAGCTGATCAAACTTTACTTACAAAGTCTGTGTGAGACAACAATCATTGTATGTTAGGGGCAAAAGCTTCTCAGTAAGAACACTAAATCTTAACATTGAAGCATCAGGGTTAGGATATATATTAAACTTAGGGGAAATATGTTAATTGCATTTGTAATAAGGGTCTGATGAAACTCAAGATACAACTTAGAAGGATTATTATATTATCTACAATTTATAATCAACCTCTACATTATTTAGATACTTTTAAGGAGTTTACTTCTTTAATAGAAACATACTTATAACCCACTCTACTAGACATGTATTAGCCAGGGTATCATTACAAACAAACCCCAAATCTCAATGACCTACCAAAAGAAAAGTTTCTTACTAATTCTACATCTCCCATGTGGACATACCATGTGGGACTGCTTCACACATTACTCAGGTTTCCAAGTAAATGGAAGCTCTATAATATTGTGACTAAATCACCCGGAGTAAGAGGTCATCGTGGCAAGGAAATAAATTCTGGAGGCTCTCACAATCAAATTCTTAGGCTTGGATATGATTCACTCAACCAATTCTCTGTAGATCGTATTGATTAAAATGGCCACATGGCCCAACCCAAAAGTGAGAGGATGAAGAAGTACATTTCTCTAGTGTGCCTGGAACATAAAGGGAAACTGATAAGTGAGACCACTAGACATCTCTAGCACAAGGTACAAAAAAATTCAATCAACCCAAAAACATCCAGCACCATTCTGCTTCTATGCTGTTTTTTTGTTTTGTTTTGTTTTGTGTATGTGTGTGTTTTGTTTACAGTGTATCTTTCTTTCAAGTAAGTTCTTGCTACTAGGAGGAGATGTGCAAAGAGGAGAAAAATCAACACGAGAATATCAAAACAGCACAAATAAGAGGCTTAGATACAAGAGCATCTTTCTCTCCATACTTTTACAATGTATATTAGAGCTCAACTTTGCCCAATATAGACCACCTGGCATTGTTTTTGGCTAAAATGTGTTCTGAAAGGATGATTCACCCCAGTGATTCATCAAAGCACATGACATACCCATTTTTTAAGGACTTTGAGTGTCCCTCTTTGCAAAGTATTGCAGGGAAGACACTAAATATGGAGGTGCCTTGAGTATTATTTTTAAACAATATAGTATAAAACAATATTGTAATAAAAATAATGACAATCAGTCCATGGGAATCGAAAAGGCTAAGTCAATAAGCACTGCCAACTACTTTTTAAGTTTCTCATGCCAACACTGAAGAGTATAAATACCTTTAGTGTTTTGTTAAATGAATTTGTAGATAATGATTCCTCTTTCTAGCTTCGTCTACTTGCTAACGAGAAAGGTTTTCCAGAGCATGTTCAAAATTTGCACTTACAAAGATTATTATTTGAAGAATGAGCGGAGAAATTATGTCAAATATATTTGCTTAAGACTAGAGAAAAATTTGAGCTAACTGGATTATCTGGGCAAAAATGCATGGGTCATCCAAATCATTCCCCCAAAGCCCCTTTAAGTTCCAAGAAAGCAAGGAAAACAGTTCGTGTTTAATTAATTAATGCTATATCTAGCATGTTTACTTTAGAATTCAACTTTGAAATGGATAGTGTAGCATTATATTGTTGCCCCTGGTGAATAATTCAGCATGGGTATTTATTTTCATTTTACCAGACATTTACAGTATGCTAAAAGTGGACCAGAGTGATTGGGCATCAGGAGACCTAAATTTTGCCTCAAACTTATTCCTCGGTAGAAAATAAGCTGAGTTTTTTCAAGCTTCAGTTTTTTCAGCTTTGGAAGAAAGAAATTATTTTTTATGTTCCCTTCTAACTCCAGCCGTCCTTGCCTTGGAGATTTTACACTCATACAGAGGTTTACAAATAGCTCATAGCTTTTTCAGGAGGCAATTCTCTTCACAGTAATGCACCATAATTAAGAGTACAACCACTGGAGACAGACTACCTGGATTTGACTCACAGCTTTACCATTATTTTCTCTCTAGTCAATAAAACAGGGATAATAATTTCATCCAATTCATAAGATATTAGGAAGATTAATAATTAGAAGGCAGTACATCCCATTTTTACCAAGTTAGTAGTAACCACAATGCTCAGTGACAATAGCCAAAGCTTTGAGAGGCAGGAAAATTCTTTAATACTAGATATACAAATAGGTTATTGAAATAGGAAGCATTTTTTTTTTTTTTTTGGTTTCTAGAAATTGATAGAACAGATATCTTCTCTGATCCTCATGCTGAAGATATCGTGAATGCTAGATAAAATATTAAAACATTTTTTGCATGTATCTGTCCAATTTTCCCAACACCATTTATTGAAGAAACTGTCTTGACTCCATTGTATGTTCTTGCCTCCTTTGTCAAACCAAAAGAATGAAACATTTTAAAAATGCATTAATGATCTGGCAAGAAATTTAAAAATATTTATTGTAAAGCAAGTGGGATAAAGTTCAATGAACATTAGGGCAACAATATTTACATATTCTCAAAATATCTTATTAATTGCAGAGGGGAAAAAAGGTATCTTATTAATCACAAAGATAATGAGAGTAATTATGTGATAGAGAAACCAGTAGTCACGTACTTAACCAAATGATTAAAAAAATTAACACCATCAATAATGAGAGAGGCCTTTGTTAGCTATGCCTTTGGTGTCATATCCAAAAAAGCATTGCTGAATCTATTTTTTGTGAAGCTTTAATATCTTCTTCTGAGACTTTTATAATGTTAGCTCTTACATTTAGATTTTTGGTTCATTTGAATTATTTTTTGCACATGTTGCGAGATAAAAGTTCTACAGACATTCTTTTGCATGAGGGTATTCAATTTTCTAAAGACCATCAGTTGCAAAGATTGCATTTCATTATTAAATGGTCTTGACTCTCTTGTCAAAAAGCATTTGACTGCCCTGACCGGTTTGGCTCAGTGGATAGAGCGGACTGAAGGGTCCCAGGTTCGAGGGCATGTACCTTGGTTGCGGGCACATCCCCAGTAGGAGGTGTGCAGGAGGCAGCTGAACGATGTTTCTCTCTCATCGATGTTTCTAACTCTCTATCCTTCTCCCTTCCTCTCTGTAAAAAATCAATAAAATATATATTTTTTAAAAAAGCATTTGACCATCTATGTAAGTTTTTTGTTTTGTTTTGTTTTTCTGGGCTCATGGTCTATATGTCAGTCTTTATACCAATAGTACATTGTGATTGCTGTATCTTTATAATAGGTTTTGAAATTGAGATTTTAAAATTTGTTCTTTTTCAAGACTATTTTGACCATGTAGGATCCCTTGAGATTTTACAATATATTTTTCTATTCCTGAAAAAAAATATTAAGATTTGATAGGTATTACACAGAAATTGTAGATTTATTTGGGTAGTACTGACAGCTAGATGATATTATCTTTCAATCCAGAAACACAGAATGTCTTCTCATTTATTAATTTCTTTCAGAAACATTTGGTAGCTTTCATTGTACAACCCTTTGCCTCCTTAAGTGTATTACAAAGCATTTTATTTTTTGATGATATTCTAAATTGACTTTAGATCTAAAGTGAGTCTCTTAAAGACAGTAGATAGTTGAATCCCATTTTTGTTTTGTTTTTTAACCCAATTTGCCAATGTGTTGTGTTTTTTTACATGTGTTTGTGCTTTTAAGCCACTATCTTTTGGAGTAATCACAGTAAGAGATAACTAACAGAATGTCTATAGATTAATTAATAGTATCTTAACAATGTAAATTTCCTGATTTTTATAATTATACTGTGGCTATGAATAAAATGTATTTGTTTTTAGGAAAAATATACAGAAGCATTTCATAATTAAGATGCATCATGTCTCAATTTATTCTTAAAATAGAGGCCTGGTACATGAAAATCATACATTGGGGTGGTCCCTCAGCCCAGCCTGCACCCTCTCGCAGTCTAGGACCCCTCGGAGGATTTCCACTTGCCAGCTTAGGCCCACTCCCCCCGGGGATCAGGCCTAAGCTGGCAGTCAGACATCCCTCTCACAATCTGGGGCTCTTGCAGTCCAGGATCACTCACTCCTTACCACCTGCCTGCAGCGGAGGTGGGAAGGCTCCCACCACCACCGCTGAGCTTGCCAGCTGTGAGCCTGGCTTCTGCCTGAGCAGCATTCCCCCTGTGGGTTTGCACTGACCACCAGGGGGCATCTCCTGCATTGAGTGTCTGTCCCCTGGTGGTCAGTGCTCATCAAAGGGGCCAGTTGTTCCACCATTCAGTCAATTTGCGTATTAGGGTTTTATTATATAGGATGTTTTAGACACAGAGGATAACAATGCAAATGTGGTAAAATGTTAACAGCTAGGGAATCTGGATAAAGACACATGAAAATCCTTGTTACTATTTTTGCCACTACAGTATATGCCTGGAATTATGTCACAACTTTAATTAATGAAAACAAAATTCAGAGACCCAAAATTAAGGACAAATTAGAAGACAAAATTTAAATAGAGCACTAAAACTAAATTCTACTTTATGGATTTTCAGAAGGAAGATAGAGAGAAAAAGGTATAGGGGTAATATGTAGGTAAATACTAACTGATAATTTTTTATAATTAATGAAAAATACCAACTTAAAGATTAAGATAAAAATAAATTAAATAAATACAAATAATTAATACCTGCACATATTATAATAAAACTGCAAGGTAACAAAGACAAAGAAAAATACTAGATATAGTGGAAAGGAAGGACTGATCATCTTTACAGAAAGCTTGACATCTGACATTTATATAGCAACCATGTACACCAACAGGCTCATAGTAATAGATGAAATGAGTTAAAGCAAAATAACCATAAACTTAGAATCATATTTAACAAACTGTCTTTCAACAATAAGAAAGAAATAAGACAATTATATACAAACAAAACTGAGCCTTTGCTAGCAATTGATAATTATAAATGATATTTGAAATGTAGTTCTTTGGTAGAAGAAAGTGATCTCAGATGGAAGACCTCAGATTCAAGAAGAAAGGTAAGCAATACTCATACTTATTTATATAAAAATAAAATTGTCATTAAAATTAAAAATTGCAACAGAACTAAAATACATGAAAATTGCATATAAAATTAAAGGATGCTGATCATAGTTAAGCTATTCAATGCTCTTTTATTGTTTAGAAGGGGAGTGAAGACTGAACTTCACAATTTAGTGAGTTTCTGTATCAATGATACATTTCCAATATAACCATCAAAAACTAGAAAAATCATATAAGTATTAAGCTAATGGAGGGAAAGATAAATAAGAATAACCAATCAATTCAAAATAATTAAGGACAAAATACACAAGAATGAGTAAACAAATACATTCAAAATAATATTAAAGATATAAAAATATATTAGCATTATAATTAATATAAATATACTAAATACTTCAGGTAATATACAAAATTCAAAACAGTGGCTAGCTCTGGGAAGTAGGCAATTATGATTCCATCTGTGCATCTGTGTAAAATTAGAAACATATATATGTGATGTATCCCACAACAACTACATATTGGTAAAAATATGAATCAAAAGCATAATGAAAAGCAAAAAAAATAAAAGATAAAACTCAGAAGTAAGGCTATCTTCTGACAAGAAAATAGACTGAATTAGGAAAGAATATATGGGCTACTTCAGAATATGTTAATGTTTTTCTCTACACAAGATGTTGTACATAATGTTATGTACATTGCAGTTTTATTTACACCTTGTGAATACTTTAAACATCTTTCATATCTCAAACTATTCAATAAAACCTCTTTTAAAAAGAGGTAACGCAGAAATAAAAGATTCTGGGTGGATGTAGACTGTGTTGTGTTGCTGTTTCGGTGCTAGGTTGTGCTGTCACATTGAGGAGAAGGCAGTGTGATTAGATAACAGTGCAAAAGCTTATTCTAGGTCAGGCCTAGATGATCATTAAGTGCTACCAGATAGCTAAGTGCGTAGATGGCAAAATTGCCTCAATTCCTCATTTCTTCCTGGATTCCCTCCCTTTGCAATGTTACTTTGCAGCTGTTCTCATCAAGAGGAAGAATCCATTTGTCCAGGTCTTGTACAGGGGCTGGCCTGTGACTTGCTTTGGCCAATAGAATGCAGCCTAAGCAATGCTGGGCCAGTTCAAAGAACTTGCCTCGAGAGTCTTGAATGCTTTGTCTTGAAACCCTGCCATCCACTATGTCAATCTGTCCAAACCAGTGGTTGGCAAACTGCGGCTTGCGAGCCACATGCGGCTCTTTGGCCCCTTGAGTTTTTAGCAAAGGCCAGCTTAGGAGTACCCTAATTAAGTTAATAACATTGTACCTACCTATATAGTTTAAGTTTAAAAAATTTGGCTCTCAAAAGAAATTTCAATCGTTGTACTGTTGATATTTGGCTCTGTTGACTAATGAATTTGCTGACTACTGGTCCAAACGAATCAATTGTATGATGAGAGACAGATGGCCCAGTCACTCCTAGTGCCTCAGCTCAAAAACTGCAAAGTGTGAGTGAGTGAGACCATTCTAGACTAGCCAGCCTGGGCTACCCACTGCAGACCCACCCACTGCTGACATAAGCATGAGTAAGTTCAGCTAAAACCTGGTGGAGCCTAGGCTCATCAAAACCACCCTGTGAGCCACACACCTGTGAGAAACAATCAAATAATTGTATTAACCACATGAGTTTTGGGATAGTTTGTTACTCAACAACAAAAAATGGGTAATCTTAAAGCAAGTATTAATCACACTTAAACTGATTCTATAATTCTACAAGCACTATTTATTTCCTTCCTATTTTTTTCTGAAAGCACTCATAAATTATGTTTACCTAGTTATAATTTTATAAACTCATGAAACACTTAGAAGCCATGAATATTTCTATTGCATTAAAAAAAAATCCCCATTTTGGAATATTTGAGACAAGAAAGTCTTCAAAAATAATAAAATCTGAGAAACAGATTTTAAGTTACCTTTAAATTTTCTTAAGGATAAAATAGAAAAACTGGAGGGAAAATGCACGGGTATGAAACTGACATAGGCTGATGTCCCTTGTCTTCATTTATGGCACCGTGGAAACCCTGTTGTACTGTAGAGCCACGGTGTTCATGAGAACAAGGAACAGGGTTGGCAGAGGTATTTTTAACAAAGTCATCAAGGCACTCATGAGGATAGCAAGTTTTCCATGAACAAGCAGCATAACTTAGTATCTGCTCTAACACCATGCACAGCATAATGTAAAAGGCATTCTCAGAATACTGATTCTCCCACAGGGAACTCAACAGAGAACGAAGAAAAGATCACAGGCTCTGACAGCTGATTGGTGAATTAATTAGGTGTTGCACTTCTTTAGTGCTATGGTAAATTAAATGTGAAACACGTATTCAGAGACATAAAAAGATTTTAAGGATCCTAGGTGTCATGCAACAGTAGGGCCAAATGTAATCAGAATCCAGAGGGAGGCCTGATGCAAACAGGTTTACTAGAGGCACGCTGAGATTAATCTTACTTATCTCCACTTCTGAGAGGAAAATCGGGACTGGGTGGCAAAATTATTAAGGCTCCAAGCAAAAGGAATCAATGACTTTTTATTGCTCTCTAAAGTTTTCTTGATACAGACTTGAAATTTATAAAACTTTTACCCATCCCTAAAATCATCCCTTTTTACTTAACCCCTTAAGTGACAGGAGATCTTGAAGATAGCCCAGAGAGGACCATTTTCACTCTGCAATGACCATGTCCCCGTCATTGCTGCCTATGGTTTCTCAAGAAATATTCTTTTGTTGTAGCCCTTTGTTGCTAAGTTCACCTTGCTATGTAACAGATTTATCGGTTGTGTGATCTTGAACAAGTTATTTAATCTCTTCAGCCCTCAGTATCTTCATTAGCAGAACAGGGATAGTGATGATATTCATTTCATAGGGCTGTTATGGGGATTGATGATGAAGATATTGTGAAGTGTTTAAAATGATGCCTGGCACATGGTACATGTTATAAAAGTTGTTACATGAATATTGATACAAACATTATGTTCTCCTATTGCCACTGAGATCCATTACCATTTAAACTTTTGATTGCTCAGTAGACAAAGATTTAGATTTCCAACATTCTGAGTGAAAAATGGGTCTTTCCTCAGAAAATACAGCTTTCACAGAGTTGAAGTACAAAAATACTAATAGAATTTCACATATGGAGTGTAAAGCTTCACAGATTTACTACATAGGGTGTCCCAAAAATGTATATACACACTTATTATACACTACAGGCCTGGTGCATGAAATTCGTGCATGGGGGTGGGGGGTCCTTCAGCGAGGCCTGCACCCTCTCGCAATCTGGGACCCCTCGGGGGATGTCTGACTGCTGGTTTAGGCATGATCCACAGGGATCCCTGCAGGATCAGGCCTAAACTGCAATGGGACATCCCTCTTGCAGTCTGGGACCGCTGGCTCCTAACCACTCCGCCTGCCTGCCTGATCGCCCCTAATAGCTCAACTGCCTGCCTGATCACCCCTAACCATTCGCCTGCCTACCTGATCACCCCTAACCACCTATGCCTCGGCCCCTGCCTTGGTGGTTTAGTACGGAAGGATGTCTGGAAGGTTGTTTGGCTCTCGGGTCTAATTAGCATATTACGCTTTCATTATTATAGATTATTAATTCTAATGGGTTAAATCCGAAAAGAAAGAAACATTAATTGAGCTACCAGCTGTTAAAGTGTGTAGACATTTTGGGGGGATACCCTGTATTTTCCTATTATCTTGTGTAAATGGAAGAATTTGGAGCTAAATATAGGGCAGAAATTTTATCTATCAGAAACAAAAGGGAACACCTAATTCATTGCAAGCCTTCTTTCTGGTAACAAACAGATTGTGCTGCAAGAAAGTCGAGGCGCAGTTGTTTGAGTAGCGCTCCCCTGCCTTGTGGGAATGGCACACAGCAAATGCAAACCCAACTTAGTGTGATTCACCTCTTACTTTAAGCAGAGCACCGGGAAGGGCCATAAAGAGAATGTGAATCAAACACTGAAATAGGTCCTCCCCCTCAAATATTCAAAAAACCTATTAAGGATAATTTAACATCTTCTAATATAACTTTGATCACTGAAAGTACATGTGGGTATAGAAAGAACACATGAAACATTTCAAAAAGTTATCCTTAACTTTAGTTCCTTTCCCTTCCTCTGTCTGCTATGCACTGAAGATAACTGTTGAATCATTAATGATCAGTTACATATACTGTTTGCTTGTCACATATGAGTAATAAGTGGACTTACTAGGGGCTCAGTCCAGGCATGCTTTGGTTGGCCAAGAACTGTGGCTAAAAAAGAGAGAAAAAAAAAAGATCTGCTTCTTGGGAACTTTTTTGTCAATTGACAACAGCTAACATTTACCAAGAATATGTGTGAATATATTAAGTGATTATCTTGTTTAATCTTCAAAACACCAGTAAACCAGAAGCACTGTAAAGAAAAATGAGGTGGTATCCTGAGCAAATCCACCCTTGATTTAAATAAAAGAGTTGGGATCCACGTTTAGACTGGTCCCAGAGCACTTATGCTTCATTCCCTATACGTCATTAGATTCATTTTACTTGACAGACATTAGACACACTAGGTTCTGAGCTTCCTAGCACCCTACACACACATGCGAATAAATCTAATGCATAATTCAGGGGAATCATAAGTTAAAAATAAACAAGCTGCCAGGAGAAGCTCTGCTATTTGGAGTGCTGAGACTGGGGGGAGGAGGGGAAGCATGACCCATGGTCTCCTCAATGGGGGAACCTTATCAAGACTACAGAAAGCCACACCACAAACAACACTACTCCAGTAAATGCAAGCATGCGTTTCTAGCGTCTCAAACACAACTAAGTGTAAGTCGATTGCATTGATTCAAGCTGTGGTTGAGTGAAAACACTTCTAAATAGTAAATACAAAGATGGTGATAGTCTTGTTTAATCCATTGATAAAATGTAAGCTACATTGATGAATGAGGAGATGGCGTATCATTCAGGCAATCCTCCCTCAATATTACATCTTGCCTCTACTTTGCTGATTAATACTGGCTGGTAGAAATTGTGATGTTCATGTTATATGATGAGTAACAGACCACAGATATTTGGCATTACCAAGTCAGGGCATATCTGTAGGTTCAAAAGCATGCATAATTTTGGCATCTTCTCAGAAGCTGGGATGCCTAAGCAGAGCACTTACCTAAACAGGCTACCATTACATCCATGCAAAGGAATGCAAAAGGGGATATCTTATAGCCAGCATCTAGATTTTCCTCAGGACAAAAACTCAGTGTTGTTTTTTTCCAATACATAAACAAAAGTCTTATTGAAAGGATAATATCTTATTCTAATCATAAATCTTAACCATTAAAAAAAATAGGTGTAAAATATTTAAGTTTTTGTTGTAAAATAAACTTGCAGGTAACTAAATAATTGTTGGGCTCTCATTCAAGGTCAGTGAAATGGCAAAGCATATAGTTCATAACAGTTGATTTTAAGTAATTTCTTCTTATTACCACTAGTACATGGGCCTCAATGAGAACATCATATTGTGAGCAATAGTTTTTATCATCCTCTTCTCACAGACCAGTAAACCAAACCCCGGAGACCTCATGTACATTACCAAAAGTGACAGATGAGTGTGGACCCACCACAGGAACGCTGACACTTGACCTGGTATTGTGACCACTAAACCTTCTGCCTCACTATTGGCAACTTACGTCAGATAGATAAAATTCATAGATTTGTGGAGCCAGAAAGAATCTTGGGGTCAGATGCAAACCATCATCTCTTCTAACACTGCCTGATACATGAATCCCTGGTGAGCAGCAGTTGGACAGCCAATCACACAGAGGGACATCTTTAGAGGCAGGATTCTTAACCCTTTATGCAGCAGCGCATTCTATTTAGAAAGAAATTCTAACTTTTACAGTTTTGTTTGTTTTTTGTTTAGTTAAATGAAATCCATATGATATTATTTTAAAAGTCTTTGCCATATTGGATCACATTACACCCAAGTGTCCCAGGACCTCTCTTGAGTCACAGCTATAAAAGTCTAACTTCCCTTTTGTCTGACAGTGATTCAAATATTTACAGAGAATTATTGTCATCTCTAACACTTGCAAGTCTTACCTTCACAAAACAAGGTAAACTTAACATCTTGAAATCTTCAAATTTCCTCATTACCATGTTTGCGCTGGGCAGTTATCCTTGAGTGTTCTATGTCAACTTGTGGACATGGCTCAGAGTTTTAGGAGTGTTCTTCTGTTCAGAGTATTGACCTATTTTACAACCCCTTCTCTGTTCAATACACCTGTGTTAATTCCATTCATTTCCTAATTACATGTTGGTCATCACACTGGTGACATTTACCTTTTAAACTTGAATCGATGATTCTTTGTGCAATAAAAATCTCTCAACTATATTCACAATTTATCTCACTCTTTACTAATGTAGATTTTCTTGAAAAACATTCAGATGGCTTTAAAATGGAAAACATAATTTGAGAACTTCACCAAAGACTCTAAGGAAATAAAGATTTGCAATAAAAATAGGTAAATAACTCTAGATCGGTATCAGCAGGGGTTGTGGGGGCCATTGCTAAAATCTTCCTTTGCCATTTTACATGAAGACTTGATGGTCTTTATCTAAAATGAGAAAGGTAAAGAGAACGAGCCAGTGTTGGGAGAAGAGGTGGCTGGAAATGGAAGTGAAAATTAGTGTAATTGTTAGGACGAGAATCTAGAGGATGCAGAATCTGTCTTTTCATTCTGCTTATGTTACATGCTTTAAACTTGTGTTAAAATTAAACTTCTCAGTGCAGACAAATTCTCATATGGCTTTGATGGTTTATAAAAATTCTATCAAAATCAAATGAAATATTTTCAAATAACCTCTAGCCATATAATAAATTAATAGTGTGTATTTCTTTTTTTTGCAGATAAAATAAAATCACCTCCTATATACTATCAAGGTACATCTGAACACAGTATTCTTTGGGTTTACAATCAGGGATACATTGTAGGATTTCACATAAATTCAAGCAGGAAAAAGGTTAATTTATCAGGATTACTTACACTGGCTAAAGGAACTATAAAAGAAATACTAAATATTCAAAGAAGTAATTAAATTTCACAGTGTCTTCAAATCACATAAAATTTATCATATTTTAAGTGATATTAAATGTTCTTTCTGATGGGAAGATCACTGTAAATGATAGATAGTTTTGTGCTGTGCAAATGAGCAATTTCCCCTTATTCTCTTTGTATAACTGTCTGTCCATTTTTCCCTATTATCTCATCCAAGTTAACATAATGGAGACCCTTGTAAAATGTGAGCCATACGCTTCATTATGCAGTTCATAATTTCAATTTTATCAATGATGCCTTTATTTAAAAAATATATATATCTGACCATCCCAGCTGGTGTGGCTCAGTGGCTGTGTCTCAACTCATGAACTAGGAAGTCACAGTTCAATTCCCAGTCAGGGCACATGACCAGGTTTTGGGCTCGATTCCAATAGAGGCATGAAGGAGGCAGCCAATCAATGATTCTCTCTCATCACTGATGTTTCTATCTCTCTCCCTTCTTCTCTAAAATCAATAAAAATGTATTTTTTTAAAATATGACCAATTCAATATAGTCCATGTGTATTTAATTTCTCTCCTATTACCTCCTGAAATATATTTATTTTTTTATTTAAGCCTATATATCTATGTACAGAGAGTGAGAATTCCCTTTGGACCCCAAAACACCATCTTAGACGGATGTGTATGTGTGTGTCCACCATTTGTACCTGGTAGACCATTCGCATAGAGTCCTTCCTTCCTTGATATTATTGTTTGGCTGATAGATGTGACACAGTGCTGGAGCAGGCATATTCTTATCTTTCTGCCCACCCCTTGAATTCTAATTCCTTTCTCAATTATTTAGTGAGATGAAAATAAAGCAGTGATTACCAATGTCTCAATTTACAAGAACTGAAAACAAAAAAAATTTAAAAACAATAAAAAATAATATATTGGTTGTGACCATTGGTAAAGAACTACCAGCAAAGAAAGAGAAGGTAGCAAAACTAGTAAGAGTTACAAAAAACAAACAAAAATAATCCACATCACACATACAGAAGCTTTGAGAGGGTATGAGGTAGTTTCTACACTTATAAATGCAAATTTTCAAACACAGAGTGAGGAAATGTTATGCCCTCCAAGGATAATGAAATAAAATAGCCCAGAGTAACTCAGCATCCACTTCAAATTAAAAGGAATATACCACCAATATCACTACCCAGGTCATAAATATTAATAAAGAAAATATCTTTAGCCATTACACATCATGTATAACATAGTTTATCCATTATAAACCATATGTTAACATGGTTTAAAAGCAAAGAAATCACTTTAAGCAAACAAAATGCATATACAGACTCTCTGAAACATATTCCATATCACATTTATGATAGTTTTGTAGAGAAAAATGTATCAGCCCAGCATTGGATTGCCAACATGCCAATAACTTCCCCAAGTTAACTTTGGAGCTAACATACCAGAGGAACTACGTAATTAAATGCATGAGTAAATAAACGACCATTAACTTCCTGGTGTAAAGAAACTCAGTCTTAAGACAAAATAAATGGTATTTCATTTCACCCTAAAAATATAATTAAAATTAATTAGGTACTTACCTTAGATGATTAAAACTCCATTGGACACTTTAGAAGCCCAAGCAGCTCCTGATGCAGCTTCCAGAGGCACTCTTCAATTCCTGTAAGTAAAAGGAAGGTGAAAAAGAACATTTAGAGCAATATATTTCTTTGTAAAATGATGCTGATTAGCTAAGGAGTTTTTATCTCTCCACAATGCCATTTAAAAAATACCTCCCTAAGTATTGCTGTTTTAGATTTTGTTAAGCACACAATAGAGCAATGAAAATTATTTATTTCTGGGAACTTCCAAGGCAGTAAGTAGGCTCCAGATTATGAAACACTACAAAAAATAAAGCCACTCAATTGCGTTATTTTACTTAGAAAGGCTGTTGTACCATGAAAACGACAGCATTTGTTTTCTTATTATATACACATTACCAACATAAACATTTTTCAAGTCATAAAATGGAGTCATAAGAAATAGGTGCTGGCTCCTTGTTTAGTTTGTACTGTTGACTTCTTTACTTGATGTTAGCAAGTATTCTTACTTTATGACCCATAATTTTCCTGGACAAGATTTATAAAATGTGAGAAATAACAGTCATCAATTTGATAAATCGATACATAATTTGTAATATTTAAGTGACTTCTACTTCTAGATAATCCTATCTAATAAAAGGGTAATATGCAGATTAACTGTCACTCTGTCACAGAGATGGCAGCGGTCATAGCCACAAGATGGCAGCGCCCAGTCCTCTCAGCCCTGCCAGAGTTACCCAGTCCCAGGGGTGGGGGTGGGATGGCTGCTGAGAGAAGGCAGCGTGAGCGGCTCAGTGGAATGCTTGCTTTGTCGCCACTGCAACAAGGCAAGCATTTCACACCCGGCTGCAGATAGGCCTCTGAGCCACAGAGAGCCTCTGGGCTGCAGGTGCAGAGTGGCCAGGACCCACAGAGAGCTACTGGCACATGGATTCGTGCGCAGGGCTCCTAGTATATACCATAGATAGCAAAAAATTTAATAGCATACTTTCATAACCTGTCTCAATTATCTCTAGAAGAAACTTTAAAAAATCATTATTTTCTCCCATCTACTCGCCAAAAGAGAAAAAAAGTGATAGGCAAGATAGGTATTTTGCTGCTATGCAATGTTACTTGTCAGTGTTGCCCATACAGACACATACTAATTAGGTAGAATGGAACTGTGGTACATTCCTCTCTTAAGTCTCCCTCACTCCAAGCCTCATGCATGTACTGTGAAATTCAGGCCCAAATTTCAATGAAGCAGCACCATAGACATCTGTGTCCATCTCCCACCCCTTTCTGAAAATCTCTAATCCATTAGGTGGCAAAGAAGATTGGGGTAGAGATTGGTGAGGAGCTCATAACTCTGTCTAGGCACATGTAGCAGGTTAGAACATAAATAAAGTGATTATCATCCCATTGCAAGAGGAATCATATAATGTCATACCTTAAGGGCTAGGTCATATGAATTACATTAGCCATATATATAAATTTATATGTAATACATATATACATATACACTGAGTGACCAGATTATTATGACCACCCATCAGTAATTCATTGGGCCACCTTTTGCCTTCAATACTGCAACGTTTCTTCTTGGCATTGACTCCACGAGATGTTGAAAGGTGATGCGAGGAATCTGACACCATGCCTGATGAATAACACTGTCCAGTTGTGTGAGATTTGATGGTTGTGGAACCAGCTGCCTGATGGCTCTTTTAACTTCGTTTCACAAATGCTCATATTGGACTGAGATCTGGTGATTGTGGTGGCCACCTAAGCAAGGTAAAGTCTCCCTCATGTTCTTGAAACCACTCTTGCACAATACGAGCACTGTGGCATGGTGCATTGTCTTGATGGAAGAAGCCATCTCCATTGGGATACGCCATCAACATGATAGGATGAACTTGATCAGCAATGATACTTAGGTATATTGTGCTATTCAGACTTATTCCACACGAAGTAACGGGCCCAAATCATGCCAGGAAAACATGCCCCAAACCATAACACTGCCCCCACCAGCTTGAAGGGTTGTACTCATGCATGTGGGGTGCATGCTTTCATGCTGTTTCCATGAAATTCTCACTCTTCCATCTGCATGATGCAACTGGAAACGTGATTCATCGGACCACATGACTTTTTTTCAATGCTTGACTGTCCAATCCTTGTGTTCCTGTGCAAATTGGAGACGTTTTATCTTGGTAACTACAGACAGCAAAGATGTTTGAACAGGCCTTCGGCTTCCATATCCCATACGATGCAGTGTATGGCTAATTTGCCTACAAATATCAGGTGGTCATAATAATCTGGCCACTCAGTGTATATATATCTGTCAGTCTATCTATCTATTTATCTAACTATCTAGCTAGCTAGCTAGCTAGCTATCATCTATCTAGCTATCATCATCTATCTATCATCATCTCTCTGTACACTAGTACCCTCAGTTTGTGCTTCTTTATCTCTTTTTTCTATTCTTGAGAATTATTACTCACTGTTTTTTTCTGTTTATTTGAAATAATCTAGTTTTATTTTTTAAATTCAGTTGATATTCACTATTATTTTATGTAAGTTGTGGGTATACAGCCCAGTGGTTACACAATTATATAATTTATGAATGATTCCTTTGATAATTCATACATGGCACCATACATAGTTATCACAATATTATCCTATCTAATAAAAGAGTAATATGCAAATTAACCACCACTCTGCCACACCAACAAGCCACACCAACAAGCCACACCCACAAGCCATGCCCACCAGCCAATCAGGAGTGAGTAGGCAAATTAACCCCAACCAAGATGGCTGCGGCCATGGAGCAAGCAGGAGGGAGGCTTGGGTTTCCCCGGCGACAGAGGAAGCCAAGCTTTCCACACATCCTGGCGGGCCCAGGCCTCCACTCAAGGCTACAAAGTTTCAATTATAGAAGATAAATAAATCCCAACAAAAATGGCGGAAGCCACAGAGCTGGAGAGAGCAGGAGGCTAGGATTGTCCCTGGCAATGGAGAAAGCCAAGCTTCTGCAGCCCTGGCCTGTCTTGGCCTCCACTTAAGGCTACAAAGTTTCAATTATAGAAGATAAATAAATCCCAGATACTAGGGCCTCCACTTGGGTCACTGGGGGGACGTGGCCGGCCTGCAAACCACCACAGGCCCCTCACCCAGGCTGCCCCACACCCCATGGGAACCCCCACCCTTATCTGGGACACCATTCAGGGAAAACCAGCTGGCCCCCACCCATGCACCAGGCCTCTATCCTATCTAATAAAAGAGTAATATGCAGATTGACCACCACTCCAACACATAAGATGGCTGCCCCCATGTGGTCAAAGATCCTGCCCCCATGTGGACACAAGATGGCCACCACAAGATGGCCAGCAGGGGAGGGAAGTTGGGAGGAACCAGGCCTGCAAGGGAGGGCAGTTGGGGGAGATCAAGCCTGCAGGGGAGGGCAGTTAGAGGCAAACAGGCTGGCAGGGGAGCAGTTAGGCATCAATCAGGCTGGCAGGGGAATGGTTAGGGGTGATCAGGCTGGCAGGCAGAAGCAGATAGGGGCAATCAGGAAGGCAGGCAGGTGAGCAGTTGGGAGCCAGCAGTCCTGGATTGTGAGAGGGTTGAGGGGTCCCAGATTGGAGAGGGTGCAGGCTGAGCTGAAAGACACCACCCCCCCATGCACGAATTTCATGCACCGGGCCTCTAGTTGACTATATTTCTTTTGTTGTTTTTTACATACCTGCGATTATTTTGTAGCTATCAATTTATAGTTCTGAATCCATTTACCTTTCTCACCCAGACCCCAAACCCATCCTCCATGCTAGCAACTATCTGTTTGTTCTCTGCATCTATGAGTCTTTTTGTTCATTTATTTGTTTTTTATATTCCACAAATAAGTGAAATAATATGGTATTTGTGTTCCTCTGTATGACTTCTTTCATTGAACATAATATCCTCTAGGTGCATCTGTGCTACCACAAATGGTAAGATATTGTTCTTTTTATGGCCAAGTAACATTCCATTGCAAATGTATACCACCACTTTTTATCCACTTGTGGACTGATGGGCACTTGGGTTGATTTTATAGCACTGAGATTGTAAATAATGCTACAATAAACATAGGGGTGCAGATATTCTTTTCAATTAGTGGTTTGGGTTTCTTTTGATATGTACCCAGGAGTGGAATTGCTGGGGCATAAAGCAATTATATTTTTAATTTTTTGCGAAACCTCCACACTATTCCAGAGTGGATGCAACAATTTATAATTTCACCAAAAGTACACAAGGTTTCCCTTTTCTCCGCAGCTTCGCTGATATTTGTTGTTTGTTGATTTATTGATGGTAGCCACTCTGACAAATGTGAGGTGATAGTTCATTGTGGTTTTAATTTGCATTTCTCTGGTGATTAGTGATTTTGAATATCTTTTCATATGTCTGTTGGCCATTTGTAGGAACTCTTTGGAAATGTGTCTATTCAGGTTCTCTGCCCTTTTTCAAATTGAATTGTTGTGTGTGTGTGTGTGTGTGTGTGTGTGTGTGTGTGTGTGTGTGTGTGTTTTTCTTGTTTATATGTTAAGTTGCATGAGCTTTTTAAAATAAATTTGGAATATTAACCCCTTATTGAATGTATCATTGGTAAATATCTTCTTCCATTCAGTAGGTTATTTTTCTTCTTTGTTTAAAGTTTCCTTTACTATGCAAAAACTTTTTAGTTTGATGTAGTCCCATTTGTTGATTATTTTCTTTTGTTTCCCTTACCTGAGGGTATATATATCAGACAAAGATATTGCTAAGAGAGATGTCAGAGAGTTTAGCTTACTTCCTATGTTTTTTTTTATAGTTTTGTACTTTCAATTCTTACATTTAGGTATTTAAACCATTTTGAGTTTATTCTTGTATATGGTGTAAGAAGTTGGCCTAGTTTCATTTTTTTTTGCATGTATCTGTCCAGTTTTCCCAACATCATGTGAATAGACTTTACACCATTGCATGTTCTTGACTCCTTTGTCATATATTAATTGACCATATAGGCAGGGATTTATTTCTAAGCTCTCTTTTAAACTAAGACACTTTCTAGCCAGATATATTCTGAATGGCAAATATCCCATTACATTCTAGAAAGAAATCGGAAGCTGCATTTACATTAGGGAGAAACAAACTTTGAAAGAAATAACCACTTTTGATAAGAAAGGGAGTGTTCTAAAATTCAGAAAAGTGTGACAGTAAATATAAAAATAATGATATATCAGGAATGGCTGCATCACATTTTAAAAATTTCTGGACATACTGTAGAACTATCCTGATTTCCTGAAAATGCATCAACTAATCCAATGCTTCATCAGCTTATAACTCTACTCACAATTGTTTGCTTGCTCTCATTTAGTTATTTATAATTCTATTAAAAATCTGTAAGCTTTTATTTGAAGGTTCACTGTGACAAGTGCTGTGATAAGTATCTCATTTAATCAATAAGATATATACAGTATCACACTTTGCATACAACTGCCATTGTCTTACATATATGTCTCAGGATATAAATCCTAAATTGGAAGCTGCATGTTCCATAAAATTAAGTACTGTTTCCAACTAATTATAACTTTTAAGTTTTATATCTTTAATTTGCTTAAATGTTTCTGAATGTCTAAAGTGATTACTGAATAATTTAAAATATATATGGAACATAAAAATTATCAAACAAATCCATTATTTATCTAAAACTTGCATTTTAACATTCCTTTAGGATGGGGGGGAGGGGTGATCCTGAAACCTTACAAGTCCTTTTGTTTACAATCACATTTAAGGATTTATGACATCTTTAAGGAATATTTATTTATGGAAGAAGTCATGTGTATTATATATCTAACCCACTCAAGGGAATTTCCTAATTTTGCTGGAAGATCATTTTAATTAAGACCAAATATTGTTCGAAGCAGATGAAAAATAAGCTAAGATGGCAAAGTAAATCTTATGAATGCAAAAGAAGCAACTAGATATGAAAGATTAGAGAGACTATTTTGCTAAACAACAACAACCAAGTTGGGAACAGATAAGGTAGTGGAGAAAGAAGATAGAGAAAATGTGTTGATAAAACCCATAAAAGTCTCTGTGTCTGTGGGGTGTTTGACAGGAACTGAAAAAGTACAATTGTCTAAGTACAAATTCTTTAAGAGTTTTCTAGATTATTACTGAAACCCTGAAGAAGAGAAATCCAAACTCTAATTCCTAAGAAGTAATACTTACAAGAATGGGGTATGACTCATGGTAGCCAACAAGATGAGAAGCAAGGCCCGAATGTGGCCCTGCATCTTGTGACTCATTTTTCTTTATGTGAGGACATCCATTTACACCAAAATGGTTTGCAAAGTAGTAGAAAGATATTAGTACTGTAATAGAATACATATTTGTTCAGAGGAAGAGGAAGGGAAGTATGAAAAATCAATTTCATAAGAATAGGTGGATGTAACTCAGCTGAACTGAGGACAAGCTCAGAACAAAAAATTTGAAGACTTATACTTTCAACGTTTTGATTGAGGCACACAATTTGTGATAAAAGATTTCTAGAACACAAAACATAGGGAATTGAAACATATATTTGCAATTATTTAGTAGACAGAAGATAGCTCAGGCCATGTGTAAAAATAAAAAATCTGTTCACAGGCTTAGCATGGTCAAAATCACATGTAAAGAAGGCAGTGTACCAGATAAAATAAAATGAGACCCAACCTGGAAAAAGTTTACTAAATATACATAGACTTTTATTAACCTTAGGTATACAGATACTATTGTTGTTTTTCCCCCATGATCACATGATCAATTAGTGGCAGAGATAATACTCACGTTCTGGCTTCCAAGTCAGTTCCCTTTTCACACTGTTTCTAGTGTCTTTCTATAAGATGATTACATATTACAGTTGAATCGCAAATGTGCATGTAATACTAAGCAGATAATGAGTCTAAGTGCAGCATTGGATTAACGTGGGAATTAAAGTACAATGCACTTATTCCAGTGCCCAGCATTTCATGAGTGACTAATGACTGCTGCTATTGTTATATTATTATCTAGACAAAGAGAGAAAACATAAGTAAGAGGAAGATAGTGGTGATGTGGGAAAAAAAATGTTAAAGAGGATCAATGGAGATGCTGTAACAGTAATTTTAGAGGGATTCCTATTTTAAAATAAAACCAAAACTGACTTAATTGCTACTCAAACAAGTGACTTTAACTTCAAGGTTAGGGATACATAATGTAATTTATGAAATAATAATTGGTTTATTTACTTCTTTGGACAAAGAATATAATAATATCCAAGAATAAACAATATTTTTAAATTGATTCAAACTGAGGTAAGAATATTCTTTAGGTTTATGGTGGTGTTCTAGGGCGTATTTGAAAGCAACGGGAAAGTATATCAATCTTCCTGGACCTTCAGAATATTTCTAGGAATGAATACCCACTAGTTATTAATTTACATCTCTACCTTGACAAGAGTTTAGGAGAAAAATCTTTGACTAAAGTGATACACATGTTTATCAATCTTCTCTCTTTTCCACAACATTTGTTAGTAATTCCCATTTTTTATCTCCAACTTGGAAAAGCAAAATCTATTTGTTACTGTTGTACTTTCAAACAAGACCATGTTGTCTAGGGCAGTGGTCGGCAAACCGCGGCTCGCGAGCCACATGCGGCTCTTTGGCCCCTTGAGTGTGGCTCTTCCACAAAATACCACAGCCTGGTTGAGTCTATTTTGAAGAAGTGGCGTTAGAAGAAGTTTAAGTTTAAAAAATTTGGCTCTCAAAAGAAATTTCAGTCGTTGTACTGTTGATATTTGGCTCTGTTGACTAATGAGTTTGCCGACCACTAGTCTAGGACATTAGCACACACAGAAAATCATGCTGAAAAGCTTATCATGGTGAACAGTTCTGAGCAATGAATTTCTTGGATGCTCCCTTTAGGCAAATAATGCAGCAGCATCTAAGGAGCATGCAAATGGTCCACAGCCTCTGCCATGGAATGCCATCAACATGTTGGAGACGGTCCTAGCTGGTTTTGCTCAGTGGATAGAGCGTTGGCCTGCAGACTGAAGGGTCCCAGGTTCGATTCCGGCCAAGGGCACATGCCCGGGTTGTGGGCTCGATCCCCAGTAGGGGGTGTGCCAGAGGCAGCCAATCAATGATTCTCTCTCATTATTGATGTTTCTATCTCTCTATCCCTCTCCCTTCCTCTCTGAAATCTATAAAGACATATATTTAAAATAATAAAACATGTTGGAGACCTTACATTTGTCTTAGAAGACTGGTCTCTCCTACACTGGGGAGAGCCTCTCCTACACAGTGAAGACCAAATGTTTTGAAATATTATATGGCACCTGCATCCTTTACACATTTAGTGATAAAACAGAAGGAGAAGGAGAAATAACCTGTCTACTATGTGTCTACATATGATGCTTTAAAAACTTAATGTAATATATGCATCCTAAAATTAATCATGTGAAATAGGTACTACTGTCTCTTTACAAATACTGAGCTGAGGCTTAGAAAGTGACACAGTAATGTTCGCAAGGTCACAGACCTTTCCTTATATATCACTGTCTTCAAGGTATCAACTTTGGAAAGCTTTGGCCACGGGACTGATTAAAACAAACGTTAACTGAATGCGATGGTGCTTAATAAAACGTGACAGCTGTAATGAGTGCAGGTGACCAGAACTAGGTGATTTAGGTGTTTTACCATCAACATTTCAAGATTGATAAATAAAACTGAAGTTCTGAATAAAAGCTTTCCCTTTCTTTTTTTGTTGCATTGGCCTTTGTTTGAAAGAATGGTTATTGACAAAGAGAGTCTGTTTTTTTAATTAATGTTGAACTTTAGACTTACTAGTATACTAGAAACTTTATTAAGATTTATAAAAATATATTATTTAATATTTCAAACAAGGTGCTTTTGCATAACACTAGCTGCTTAATTAAAAATTTGATATTCCTAACAAATTTACATAATATAAATGACGTTTCCTGAAAACATACATTTATTCAACATTACCATTATGATAGAAATATAGAATATACCATTCATTAAATCTTACTTCTAATATAACAGAGTAGCTATGTAATTCTTAATGTTGATAACACAAAGTAGCTAGACTAATATAATATTAAGAAGCTATATAATTCATAATCTTACTATGGTAAGTTAGCTATTCTGTTGACTAGAGCAATGGAGGCAATATCAAAGGAAAGTAGAAAAAATATTTTCACTGAGCAATTCTAACTCTGACATTCACTAGAACTCTTTTAATATTAAAGTGAACATTTTCCAAGTTAATAAAAGCATAACCGTATTACTTGGCTGAATCATTCTATAGATGCTCCATGTATAACAAGTTGCCCTACACCATGCTGAAAGAGAATCTCATACTCACATTACACTAAATCCTATTCTAGTATAAAATGCACATTGCCTGTTTGTCAGGAGAGAAAAACAGTAATAAAACAAAATTTTGATCCTTCTCTATTTTAAGTTGCCTGGTTTTAAATCACTTTGTTTGGTGGCTCCCAATAGAATGACAAGGACATCACTCTGGATTGCTTTGGAGGCCTACATTTCCTTTTGTTCTTGACTTTCGTAGAGCTGTACCTGTTAGAGACATCAGCATTTTTACTTGCTTTAATTTTCCAGAACCCAAGAGTGAAGGAAATACAGTCATCTTTTTATTAGGTCAATCAAGTTAAAAAGTTTTCTTTGTGCTAAAACTTTTAAAAAGTTGAAATTCTACCACAACTACAAAATTTTGCATGTGAGTTGTATATTTCATTTGGACTAAAAACATATCTTTATAAAATATTTAATTTTAAATTACACACACCATTTATCAAGGCTACAATACAGTTCTTTAGGACTAGACTTTACTCCAAGAAAATCTCAAAACCTAGTTTCCACATAATTCCTCCTCTAACTTTGATTCAGATCTCCTGGAATTGCTGTTTTCAAATTCCTAATGCATAATCAACAAGGCTGTCCCTGATACTCTTCAGAAAAGATGTAAGACCCCTGTAGCAAAAACAAATCATGTTAGATACCCAGTGTTCATAACCCTTATACTATCCACTGAAACGTAGATTTGGGGATGAAATTATGAAAGGAAAATGTGCATGCCTAGTCCTATTGAGTTGCATTCTCCTGCTTTCTTAGTACTATTCACTTGGTCCTTTAATATCTTATACCTTACAACACATCTTGGCAAAGACTCTTTTGACAGTGTTTGTGTTTAATCTTCAGTTTCCTCCTCTAACATAAAGCAGAGTTTTATTGAATATTATTTAATATCTGAACCTCCAGAGTCAATCTGAATCATAATCAATCCTAGTTCCTTCTGACATAAATGCTATTCCTTTTATAAAATAAGATATTAAAAAATATATTGAACGATATTGTTCAACAACTCATCGACTCACTATACATTTATTGAAGAAATGCCTTAGGAAGGGACTCAGACCAAAGAGAAAAACAAGGCAAGTTGCTGCCTGAAAAAATTCATAGATCACACCTCAACTGTATCAGACACACTGGAAAGTTTCCCCTATATTGCCTGGCACACCTCAATTGCATATAGGAGAATCTCAGACATGTTCTAACGTGGCAGCTATGTGCCAGATGCCTACACCTTGTCTATTAATGAACCTATAAGGTCAGTGTCATGATTCTCATATAAAAGAAAAGAGATCCCTGGGCTCACAATTCAATAGTAAGTATTCCTACGTTGCTTAGCTAATAAGTAACAAAGCTAGGGTTTGAAACTTGTTCTTTCTGTTCCTAAAACCAAAGCAATTTTTTACTCATTCTGCCTTCCTATAAAATTACCGACTTCTCTGACAAAGTCGATGGAAGGCTAGTAATCAGAAGATTGGAAGGGACAGCTCCTTTTAGCTTCTTCCTCTGGAAAAGGAGCAAGATAACAAAAGTAAACCCCATACAGTGGTGTTCTCAGGACAGGCATGCCAACGAGCTGTGCAAAGTCTCTGTCTTATCAATGCTGCCTCAGCCCTTTCACAGAAGGCTAAGAGAGAGGAAAGGGGAAAGGGACATGTAAAACATAGAAAGCAGGAAGGAGAGAGGGATGTAGAAATGCGTGGAATGCCTGCATAGGGAAAGGGACCTCTGGCTGCTGGAGCTGAGGATCCACTTTGAGAGCCAAACTTACACCAGATGAATCAACTCCTGAGCCAGTCACATCTCTGCAGAACCATCTGTCATATTCAGAGTATCTCCCCAAAGTGTGTTCCTTTAATGGTAATAGTGTAGAATAGTAGCATTTGAATCATATGAAAGAAAAATCTACAGAGATTAGGAAGTAGAGAGTAGACACCAGAGAAATCAGCTCAGTGAACGTTTATGACTCAGTCATCCATAAAATACATTTATTCTAGAGGGATCCTTAAAATAATCTGATCTCAAATTATACTTGAATTTACCGGGAAGTAGAGATCCAGAGGAACTGAATGGCTTGCTGATAACAAGCTAAGGTGGGAATAGAACCTCGGTCTCCAGATCCTATAGTGAGTGTCCTCTGACTTATTTCCCCCTCAGAGGATACTGCTGCCAAGGCTCAGCCTAGTGGGTAGGTTTCTATTCAGCTCTTTCCTGGGAGGGCTGATCCACAAGCACTTTTGCTGCCCAGGAAAGGAGATGCAACCATTTATAAGAAATGGGCCTATGAACTCATGACAGTCTCTCTCAGGGATGATGCTCAGTCATCTAAACAGTGGGATTTCATTACAACCTGGAAATGACTTGAGAGCAGGGGACAGCACTGGCCTTTCCTGCACCTGCTTCACATTCACTAGACTGTGTCTCACTTGGCACGTCTGTGGCCTTGTCAAATCTTTGCTTTAAATTTCCAGTTCTTGCAAAGTACTCTATTAATAAAAGAGTCATAACCAAATCTAGATTCAATTTTTATAGGGTTTCTTTTAGGCTTTTTGCACAATTCTTATTAATACAGGATATTGCTTAGGGATCTTGAGGAGATTTTTAATTTACTTTCCTGGAACCTTTCTTTACATCATTATTCATTTCGTGGAATACTTTTATAAGACAGTTTCACTATTATTGCCATAATTCTATATTCTGCAGCAATATGATTTAAAATTAATGAAATATTAGAGAAATGTTAGTCATTCTAAATACATCACCATACCTTTTAAAATAATTTGTAAGGATTTATGGAACTATGTTTGTGATTATTATTTATCAGTTTTTAGATTATTTTGAATACATTATAATAGGAAGTTATACAGGATAAATAATAGTAATAATTTTATATTAAAACAATTATAGAAAGCTGATTCTATTTCTATGGCAGCAGGTGTTTATTATTTTAAAAACACGGGGATAGAAAAGAAATTCAAATTGTAACCAAAGTTTATGAGTAAAATATCTTTAACTTAAGGGTAGCAAAATACATATTCTCTAATGCAAATTATGCAGTTAATTGTCAGAGTGATAAAAATTGGAGGAGAGCTACAAAGAACGCTTTTGAGTATTCCACTCCCCTTATCCTCAGAAAATAAAAAAAGAACCTATCCTCATAGCCAAACATACCAAATTTTTCTTGTATTTTTCCTTTTTCAAATGAGAATTATATTTGGCTTTTTCAATCATAAAATTGGAAATGACCTTGATATAGTATTTATTCAAACCCAAAGGATAAAGGGAAGATTGAATTCAAAGGTTCCATATACCTGTTGACTTCGTTTAAAACAGGTTTTGTGCCCTGACCGGTGTGGCTCAGTGGTTGGAGCGTTGGCCTGCGGACTCAAGGGTCCCAGGTTCGATTCCAGTCAAGGGCATGTACCTTGGTTGCGGGCACATCCCCAGTGGGAGTGTGCAGGAGGCAGCTGATCGATGTTCCTCTCTCATCAATATTTCTAACTCTCTATCCCTATCCCTTCCTCTCTGTAAAAAAAATCAATAAAAATATATTTAAAAAAATAAAATAAAACAGGTTTTGTGAACAAGTCTCTGGTATACTCCATTATTTACAGCATTTATTTACATAGTTTCTAACTTCATACCCCAAACTTCACCCACTGCCTTACCAAAACAGCATATTAAACTTTTGCACTCGGATGTCGAGATTAAAATTACTCTTTGAATGTATCAATAATTTGAAATATAAAAAAAAATCCAAATAAATAAGTTTGTATGAAAAGAAACTCCAGTTTTTTATTCTACTGCCACGCTTTGTAAAATCTGGGGGATTTAAAAAATTAAATCCCGAGTAGAATAAAGGAATAGAGAAAAAAGCAAGCAAGTGCAAAAGGTTAAATCAGCGTGCTATTATCACGTCTTATTGCTATTAATTGATCTAAGGGCTGGAATGAATTTCTGAAGACATATAACCCCTCTTCTGGTTCTAGGAACTCACCACTGAGCAGGACAGATGAGCCCACCTAAATACATAGCCAGGCTTTGAGCCAGCCCTGCCCTGTGAACCGCATACAGATCCCTGGGTGGGCACATCTTTGACATCAGTCTGGGTTTCCACTGTGCTCCTTCTATTAAAAATGACCTTTCACTGCTTTTTCATGGAAAGGTCATAAAGATTTTTTTTAAAATATATTTTTATTGCATTTTTTACAGAGAGGAAGGGAGAGGGATAGAGAGCTAGAAACATCGATGAAAGAGAAACATTGACCAGCTGCCTCCTGCACACCCCCTACCAGGGATGTGCCCACAACCAATGTACATGCCCTTGACCGGAATCAAACCTAGGACCTTTCAGTCCGCAGGCCGACGCTCTATCCACTGAGCCAAACCGGTTTCGGCAGATTTTTTTTTTTTTTACAAAGTTATTGTATTCCTTTTTTTTTCTCAAATAATAAATTTAAAATAGCTAGTTTTAATCTATACCAGGTTCCTACAAGTTTATTTTTTCATATGTTTATTTTTTATAATTTTCAATTTGACTTTTCCTTTCAAATATTACTTTTCCCTCTTGTTCCACCAAGTTCTCCAGTCTAAAATGTATGAGACTCTCATGAAGTAATTCACAGGAATATGCAAGTGACATAAGTGTGATTCCTCGCAGGTGTATCTTTTTTAAACAAAATTAAGGGATGAGCTATTAGTAATCAAAATATATGAATCCCAATATGAAACTTTAGAGTCCATGGCATCTGGTGGAGGAGAGACAGAAGGCACAGTGGTTCAGAGAAATACTGTTAGAGTCAGATGGACCTGAGTTTGAATCTCAGCTCTACCTCTGACCAGCTGTTCAGTTTGGTAAGCAGCTTACCCCCTATGAATCATATTCAGTTTTAATGAGGAGTTGTGCTATAAAATAGGCATTAACTTATCCAAAGTCAAAGCACAGTGGCTGGTAAATAACAAGTGCTCAACTGATAGTTTTCCTTATTAGTCGCCATTACAATAATATAAATACATTGATATCTTTCCTAGGGGAATCTTAAATTGCTGTTAAATAAATTTCTGCTTTTATAAGAATTACACAGGACAGAGTTACTAGTGGGAAAAATCTGTGATTTTGATGTTCTATTTTTGGCTTTTATTTGAAATCTATTATATTTTTCTATTTTTGGAATGATATCACAATATGTCTCTCTAGTATTTGACCTTCATTATTTCTAAGTTTTATAAATTTTGGAGAATGGCCCCTTGTCCTGGAGGTGCTGCCTAAACTCCTCAAAGTGAACTTTATATTCTCCCCTTCAGTTATATTCTAAATCAGAGACCCAAAGATGCTTTACATATTTGATAACACGTCATCTAGCTATTTATTTTATGTTGTACGAGTGTGTGTGTGTGTGTGTGTGTGTGTGTGTGTGTCTACACATACTGATTACCTTACCATTCCTCAAATACTGTTATAAATATTCACACCATTATCTGAGAATTACTAGTAAAATCGGGCATGCATTTTAGAATTCGTCAATGTAGATGATGTGTGGCTGCATGATAAAGTTTTATTTATGTGCACATGTATGTGATGTAGGTGTGAGGGAGGGGGTTGTAAAAAAAAGAGGATCAATAATTGAAAGTTCTAGCAATATAAATTAGACAGTTTTATAGCAGCTTAATTTCCTTTCCTTCTGCCATTATGTTGTACTGTATGGAGAAGAAATTGGGAAAATTAATCAGACCCCAAGATCTGATAATTGGACATCACATGTAAAGATCCCAAAGCCTTACATCTTCTTTTATATAATTAATGAAGACATTTTAAGTACAATGTAAGTCTCTGTGCTAAGCATAATATAATGCAAATGCTTGACCAGATGATTTTGCAAGGGCAACATCCATTTTTCAAAATTAAACAACTGACATTTTAAATGCCCAAAGGCTCTGGTACTATACATATTATTGATTAAACAAACATTTTAAAATTACTATAGTGCAGAAAAGCTCATTAAAATAGAAAATGAATTTTTTTTTTGGCTTTTAAAAGCTTAAAATTGGTCTGAACACTAATAGTGCAAATGTTCAGCTCAAGCACCAGGTAGGAATTTGTATCAATATTCTAAGTTCCTCAAGTAAAATTTCATTTTAAAAAGTAGAATCTTGGGGCTATTTTCAAATTGCATAGATACGTAAGCAGCAAGCAAAACATCTGACCATTAATCTTGGACTATGCTTTCTATGTATAATGAAGAGTCAGCTTCTAGACCTAATCCTATACTACTCTCTAGAGACAAGAACAAGTCTCCAAGTGATGTTTCACACCCACTGAACATTTTAGTCTGATAAGTTAAGCTTGCTGGCATATTCATTTCAGCCCTTTTGTTTTCCTTGACTTTGATTAGACAAGAACGGGCTTTAATAACCATTTCCAGTGATACAAGTGTGCAAACATCCATAGTGCAGTGAGCTAATTTTAAAGCAGTAAAATTCAAGTTGGAAACCAGAAAAAGATTCTTTAAATCATCTACCATGTTGAATGCTGTGTCACACTTGTAATAAGTATTTAAATGGACAGGGGTGAGTCATTACACTAATTTTCAAGGTATTCACATTATTGGGCATACTAAGAGGAAGACAAGTTAGGGAAATGACAAACACACACCTGGACAATGATTTTAAAAAACTGGGCAAAAAAGGAAACATGGTAACCCACAAACAAACTATCAGTGGAAGCTGGGCAAGCTAGGCTGGAAAGCATTGATTTTATTATACCCTGTCAGCTCAGATTTAAGACTGAGCATAGCTTTATGTAGGGAGAGACACATAAGGGGGAATGATAAAAGAGTGTGGCGTTTTTTAATATTCTGAGATATTCTACTCCCTTTTGCAAGAGTAGAGCTTCATTTTTACTATAACTAATATGGACGTCAAGTTAATTTTTAGTGTTATAACTGCAGTTTCAAATACAGTATTATACTTAGATAGCCATGTCAAGTGAAGTTCCTTGGTCATTTTTTAAAATGCTAAGTATGGAAATTATAAGAAACAGAAGCTATCATGAATACTATGCCAGAGGCTCTTCTGTGATATGTCTTCTGAAAAGAGAGAGAGAAAGAGTTGTCCATGAGAGTCAGCTCTCCTCAATACTCATTTGAATGAACATATGTAGGACATCCTCTCTCTCTCTCTCTCTCTCTCTCTCTCTCTCTCTCTCTCTCTCTCTCTCTCTCTCCCATCTGCCTTACTCCACAATGTGCTTGTAGTTTAATCTATCATGTTAATCTCTGCATGTTCTTTGCACGTGGATACAATAAATCAATGGAGGCTCAAATTTAATCATTGCGTATACAAATGAGCTAACAATTATGGTGTTTTTTGTTTCTTTTGGCTTGTTTGCTTAAGTGAAAATATACAAGGTATGACTATCATTCATATTGTAATGCCAATCCTATTTTATTATTCCTTGAAACAGGTTTATACAATAACCTAGCTTTATTGTAATAAGATATAATGATTGTGCCCCAAACCACAAATTGAAAAGCTGCCAGGTTACAGTTATCAGCATTAACTCAGAGAATGGGAAAGGAAAAAGAAGTGTCAGCTGCATAAGGCATGGAAGAGGTAAATGGGTTGAAACCTTGTAAAGAGTTCAGTTAACTTTGAACAATCTGCTGAAATTCTGAACCAAATCCTCACCGTATGCTCACTCCTATAATGACACAGAGAGTAAAAACTGAACCTTCTCGTATACAGTAGCTGCAGGCTACAGTAAACACTGCAAAGCGGAACTACACTCCCTCTGGCAGAGTGTACCGCAGTGACCCTATTAAACTCTTTTAAGGGTTCACTTTATGATCTCAGCTCATTAGTCCCCTAAATAGCAATTGTCGCGACAAAAGGGAGCACTGAGAAGGAAAGACTTCTCAAACATGCACTGAGCCTACAATGCGCCCAGAAGTTATCAACACAAAGCTTCATGAGTTTAGAATAAATTAGCTGGTTTGAGCACAGACTGAATAATGTGCCTGTGCTTTTTCGGTGCCTAAACGTAATCTATTCACCTCAGGCTTTTTCTAGACCTAAAATCTCATGCTGTCAGCATTATCTGTAACCACACTCCTTTAAATGGAGAAGTGTCACTGCTTCAGGTGACATGGTTTCACGTAGGGAAATCGCTGGAGGAAGGATGCAAGTGTATCTGCCAGGCAACAGCCAAAAAGATGTTTCTTGTTTAAAAATAAAGTCACTTAAACAATGCAAGCTAATTACCTCATTAATTTATTGTCAACACAACTAAATACCAGCAGGCAGATGTGATAAGGCATGTGTAAACTACTAAGCAAACAAAATAAAAGGAAGCTCTACCGTGATCACCTTGATGGCTCTGTGCAAGTACGCACAAAAGCCATGTTTTAGGTTCAGTTCTATAGTTTCATTAATAGTATACAAACATCTGTGCCCATACATTCCTATTATGTTTTATCTGACTTACTTTATGCCCTTGGCTCATTTTTATTTCTCCATGTGTGTGAAGGACATAGTCCAGGATGGCCTCCCATGATCCTCATCTGCTGGTGTCTGCTTCCAAGATCCTTTTCCTGTGGTCATGGGTGGGACTTGTGATTTAAGTCTGACAGGATATGGCAAAGGGGATGGGATGCCATGTGTCTTCCATAATCATATAAGGTTCTGTCTTGCAGTTGACTTTCTCTGGTCTGTTCTAGTCCTTGTTGCCTTGATAAGTCAGCAATCCTATTAGGAGAGCCCACATGGTGAGGAAATGTGTTTAGGCAACGGTGAGCAGCCTTAGGAGCTCAAGGCAAGCAGTAGAGGCTAAGAATGGCCTCCTGTTAGAGCCAGCAAAAAATGCCAGGACCCTGGGTCCTACAACTACAAGAGAATGATTCTGTCAACGGAGTGACCTTGGATATAGAACTTCCCCAATTTAGCCTCCACCTAAGAATTTGGATGACCCTGAGCAGAGGACTCACCTAAGCTGAGCTCAGACTTCTGACTCACAAAAACTATGAGATAAAAATGTGTGTTGCTTTGTTTTAAGCTGCTAAATGAGTGATAATTGGTTAGGTACAACAGAACACTAATGCAATGTACATCAAGCCCTAGCTGGTTTGGCTCAGTGGATAGAGCGTTGGCTTGCAAACTGAAGAGTGCCGGGTTCAACTCTGGTCAAGGGCACATGCCTGGGTTGCAGGCACGATCCCCAGTAGGTAGCATACAGAAGGCAGCCAATTGATAATTCTCTCTCATCATTGATATTTCTCTCTCTCTCCCTCTCCCTTCCTGTGGGAAACACACACACACACACACACACACACACACACACACACACACACACACACACACACACATATATATATATATATATATATATATATATATATATATATAAAATATGAGTATCACTCATGACTAGTAGTACCACCATCCAACCCTCCAACCCTCCCCCCTTAGTCAAGTACTCATCACACCCAATTCTTTGACATGTCATTAGATCATTTTTATCCTTTCATCCCTACCAGGCTACCACTGACCTGGGACAGGCCTTCATCATTTCCTACCAGGAATACTGTCAGAGCATTATCTTTTCTCTTCATGAAGAGATTGCAAGTAATTTTCACAGTTTATTCTAGAGGATATCTTATAAAATCTACAAAATAAGAAGATAGACTTTGTCTTGGGAATTTCTACCTTTTTCACTTTTTCCCCATTCCATCCCATCTATTCCCACGATTGAGGCACATTCCTTAGTCCTCTGATATACCTTCACTCCTCCTGACAATAATGAGTGAATAATGCCTCACAGCCCTTCACTTTCTATTATGCCACCTCACTCCCAAGGGTTAAATTCTGTAATAGTTTAATTCTATTTGCATTTTAATAGAGAAACATCATCACATGGTCTTTTTCAAAAATATATTATTAGTGGAAACATTATTATAGATAAAGGTAAAAAGACATTTCAGTACATAGAATGAATAAAAGCGGGGTTGAATGCAGACAGTGTTCTGGAGGAACGTGTAGATGGAGTTTGTAGAAAACCCAGTGAAATGCTGGTCCAACATGGGCTATAACCCTTAACACAGTGAACCCAGCAGCATTTATGAGGAAAGATAGGCTTCTGAGTAGGACAATTTGAAAACCACTGCTTAAAAATAAAATAATTATTCTCTCTTATTAACTATACATTTCCATGTTTATCGAGAGAGACTGGCGGACCCAAGTGCCCATCAGGAGATGAGTGGATAAAAAAGCTGTGGTACATTTACACCATGGAATACTATGCAGCAGTAAAATAGAAGGATCTCTTACCCTTTGAGACAGCATGGAGGGACCTGGAGAGTATTATGCTAAGTGAAATAAGCCAGTCAGAGAAAGACAAGTATCACATGATCTCACTGATATGTGGAATCTAATGAGCAAAATAAACCAATAAAAATATAGGTCCAGGGACATGGAAGCATGGAACAGACTGACAGATCTCAGAGGGAAGGAGAGAGGAGGGATGGCAGAGATTAACCAAACCATTTATATGCATATATGCAAATCTATGGACACAGACAACAGTGTGGTGGAGGCCTGGGGTGGGGCAGGAATTGGATGAAAGGGGGCAATGGGGGCAAAATGGGGAACCTCTGTAATACTTGCAACAATAAAGATTTTTTTAATTAAAATTCCAATTAAGAGAGAGAGAGAGAGAGAGAGAGAGAGAGAGAGAGAGAGAGACTGGTGGATATTCATAATGGAATCAGGTCATTTTTCTAAAACTTAATTCACAAGATGCCAGTTCACCCTCAAATTCTTCACGTTCTCAAATCACATATAAAGCTACTTTACTAATTTCATCAATATATTTTCATGATAGCTGACTTGTGGAAACAGAAGTATTCCTGGAAGTTAGGCTTTTCCATTCTTTCCCATAGCACATAAATGCACTTGAGACCACTACTGACCTTGGCTGTATTGAATCAAAAATTGACTTTTTTTTCTCCCTTGAGCTCTATTCTTCATGTGTAAGCAAAATCTTACATCTTAATCATCATAGAATGTTTTGCTTAACCTCTCTACTGTATCCTTAAGAAACTGAGGGGTGAATTTGTTTCTTAAAAAGAAGCAATACAGCCCTAACTGGTTTGGCTCAGTGGATAGAGCATCGGCCTGTGGACTCAAGGATCCCAGGTTTGATTCCAGTCAAGGGTATGTACCTTGGTTGTGGGCACATCCCAGGAGGGGGTGTGCGGGAGGTGGCTGATTGATGTTTCTCTCTCATTGATGTTTCTAACTCTCTCTCCCTCTCCCTTCCTCTCTGTAAAAAATCAATAAAATATATTTTAAAAAAAGAAGCAATACATCTCGATACTAAAATATTTAAAACAATATCCATTTTATCTATCAGTGATCTTGGGAATTTTGGCTAACTTGTGTCCAGCATCTAAACTAATCTTAAAATGTACTAGATAGTTCAAGAACATATAATAGTTAAAGCCAATATGTTCAGACACCTAAAATTTGGTACCATTTCTCAATTTTACCTCTATAACTTATAGTTTACTCACTTAATAATATAGTCATTAAACATTTATTGCATTTCTACCATTAATCAGGCACTTTGTTAGGTCCTTGAGATGCAGGGATTTTAAAAACTATCACTGTAGGGACACAGATTTAGAAATAGTCTGTGAAACTATTACAATTATTCTAACAGACACACACCAGGATGGAAGCACAAAGGAAAGCATCCCTAAGTTGGCTGGTGAGATCTAGTCCCTTCCAGCGCCAACCTCAGATTCTGGTAAGATCCTTCCTATCAAGTTTACTCTAAGTTCTCTCTTGAGGTTAAGTAAACTCGTATGCAAAACATAGCTCTGAAAAGTCAGGCCAGTCTCATATCAATAGCCTCTTAGAACTTGGAAAAATAAATACTGTGGCTTAACAGGGCGATGGGATTGTGGGTAGAATATATTTCTTCTTTATAAATTTATTTCTTATAATTTTAATGTTCTTGTTATTTCTCTGAATAAACCTCTTTTCATCAGAGTGGTAAACTATATATATAGCCTTTTAGAAGTTAACACTTACCCAGTTTGTTCTTACCAACAAGTATGATACACTAGCTACATCAATATTAATGTGCCTATTGATATTTTGAGCATATTATAAAATAGTAATTCATGAGAATATTGGGTTATTATTGTTTCTAGCTATAACTTCTTTGGCCAGTTAAAAATTCTATGCAAGGCAAATTTTTTGTTGTTGTTAATCCTCATCTGAGGATAGTTTTTCCATTGATTTTTAGAGAGAGTGGAAGGGAGGGTTCGGAGAGAGAGACACACACACATAGATTTGTTGCCTCCCATATGCCCCCCATGATCAATGGTTGGAGCATCGACCCACACACTGAAGGGTCAAGGGTTGGATTCCCTGTCAAGGGCATGTACCTGGGTTGCAGGTTTGATCCCTGCACCAGTCTTGACATGTGGGATGTGTCTTTCTCACATCAATGTCTCTCTCACTCTCACTCTCACTCTCACTCTTGCTCTCTTTCTTTCTCCCCTTGCTACTTCCTTTCCACACTCCTTAAAAAACCAATGGAAAAAATATCCTCAGATGAGGATTAACAACATCAACAACATTGCAAAGGAGGGATATCTTCCCATACCAGTATTCTAATCTAATATATTAACCCAAATATAGTAGATGAGTGTTACCAGTAAAATTCTGCATTCTTTCTCCTGGTTCCCATCTGACTAAGGAGGAAGGACAAGAAAAAAATCTATTTTTTAATTCCTTGTACATAGCTCTACCTTTGGCCTTTACATGTATACCAACTCCTGAAGTCCTTACATCAGCCCTATTAAGTAGATATTATCCCATTGTTTTCAAATTAGAAGTCCAAGGCACAAGTAGTTAAATAACTTGCCTGCAATGACACAGATTGTAAAGGCAGATTGAACTAGGTTTCAGACCTAGGCAGTCAAGTGCAGAAACCATATTTTAACCAACTTTTCACTGTATCAATGGTGTTGGGACTCTAGCAATGAGAGATAGAATGGCAAGGTAGCCCAGGCCTCACATAAGTCATGTATAAGTTAGATTCTTACTGGCCAGAGACTAAATAAATAGCTCACTTTCACAGACACTTATAAAGGCTCAATTTCTCATTAAATGAAACATTGTCTCCTTTAAATGTTTTCATGATTTTATCCTGCTTATTCTTTTTTATACAGCTTCTGAAATTTATTGAATGTGAACTGTACCCTTTGAACTATCAGCATACTCTGTGTGTTCTAAATCCTGATGCAGAAAACTAGGCATTTCTACGAAAGGATAGAGCAGAAGAATACTTCAAATTGTTCAAGGTTGCCTTGATAGGGAGCAGAGCTATTCATAACTGGCAAGCTTCACTCAAGGCAAACCCTATTGACACAGATGTCACTGAGTTCTCCAAAGTAATTACATTCATTCCGATGTTGCTTCATTAAGCAATAACTATATGGAAAAAGTGTTCAACTTCACTACATGTTAAGTAAGTTGAACTTTTAATTGGTATATACATCACACTGGCATAATGTTTTAAGTAATTATAACATCCAGCTTGTGCAAATGGACAGTTAAATAGGTACTCACAGGCCCTCTTGATAAATATTGATATCCATACATCTCTTTTACAGATAAAAATCTATGAATAACAATATCTAAATCTATATAAATAAAAATCTATAACACCTTACAGGATATTTTGTCAATAGTTGTTAACTTTTTAAAGATATACCAAGCAATTCCTCTTCAAGAAATGTATTTTAGGAAAAAAGTGAACATAAATGCATTATTAAAGAGGTGGATGGATAAGTAGCAGGCAAACAATCAAATTATTGAAATAAATACATTTTCAATGGTTTATAATAGTGATTTTTGGGAAATAGCCTATGTGCCTGTCAATAAGTGGGCAGTTAAGTAGATTGTAGCACTTCTATACAACATACCGTCTCCAATACTGTTGAGTAAATAGAGCAAATTACAGAACAGTATGCAGCATATAAAAACATTTCTGTGTAAAAAAAAAAAGTGTCTGGTGAATGAAAGGATATTGCTTTAAATATAATTGATTTAAAAAATAATAGGAAGATTTTTTCCCCTTAACTGCAAATCTATCAATCTCTCTTTGCATAATGGGAACATTAATTTTCTTTAGATCCAGCTTATCTTTGGTTGTTAATTCTTTTCAAAGCTACTTTATGCTACTAGAATATTTGTCTATTCTTCTGCTCTGAGCTGCCTATTAAAACATTACTTTGCCACTAAATTATTTGCATCAATACACATACCAAGATTCCCCACTATTTATTCTCCAGGGTCTGATGCCATACTTTAGAGACTTATTTACATAGCTTGTAGTGAATGGAATCCTGGGAACAAAATGTAATCATTTCCATTATGCCAAAATGGGCGCATCTACTAGTAAAGTTACACATGAATAAGATTTGCAAAAGGAAAAGCAAATTTACTGAATGTGGAAGGGCATTTTCATGCATTCCAAACCTGCCATTAACTTCTCAAATCAGAAGTTTCAAGACAGCCGCAAGTTGACTTACTGTTGCTTACTCACCAATGAATGAATGAATGGATTTCTGAACACATAAAAGGAATCAGGAAAATTTGTGTGATAACATAATGAATGGAGTCTGTTTTCAGTGAGCTTACAATCTAATAGAAGATAAGTCAAATTGATAAAGACTCAGAATATTAGGACAGGGATATTCAGTCCATATATAGGTAGATATGAGGTATTATTGGGAGTTCAGATGAGTGAATCATTATTTCATATAAGTGAGATTCAAAGATGCTGATAGGCAGCAGGAAGCTAGACATCTTTAATGCCAAGCCAAAAAGTGCTTAAATAATTAAATGTCTATCTTCACTGAACAGTAATTAAGATGAGCTAAGGAGGCTGGCTTTGTCTTGTCAGAAACAATATAGATTTTGTATTATAAAAGTGACATGATCTAAATTTTTGTTCCTTGCATGGTCACTTTGCTTCTACTATTCCCTTATCTGGAGTCCTGGAGTATCCTTGAGATGGTGATGATGATTAATATTACTAAATTTATTCTCAGGTGAAAACAAACAGAATCTACATGATCTCCATACTTAATCTTCTGGGATTCAGAAGTGGTGTGTCATAAGCTTTCAAAATGTTATAAGAAGTGTATTATTTCTAGCTATTCAAGTAACCTTTTATTTCTGAAGTGATTAGAACCCATGTGAACTCACAAAGCAAGTAGAGTGGAAATTCAATTTAAAACCAGAGACCTCAATATAAGATAATGATCCCTGGTTCTGCCCTCATTTCCTCTTCTTACTGGTGTTTTGTCTGGACCTGCTTCCTGCTTACTCACGTCGTCACAGAACCCCAGCATTCTGGTCAACATATCCTCTTGGAACGGGTTAGATATTTTTCAAAGGTTACTGAGTATAACTTCTGAAAATGGAATTGTACTTTACACAATAAATCCTACTTTGAAAAAATTGTTTTACCTAGTAGGAACATTTTTTTTCAAACTGTATTTATGAAGAATTCTTGAGTTTCAAGAGTTATAAAAAATTGGAACCATCTCTTTCCAACTATATTTCATCTCACTCAGTTCTCTGTGTAAAAATAATAATCATCATCATCATCAAAGTTGCTATCTTGGAAAAAGTGCTGTGAAACACATGTGCCCAAATTTAACTGAAGTAGGAACCCCATTAAGGAAAATCAGGGTAGTACGTCTAAGGTGAGATGTGTTCATGAACACATGTTATACTCACTGTAATTCCTGATAGGCTCTCGTTAAGTGGAATCCACACCATCAGGTGAACTGTGAAAGCTAATCAGCTTAAACACCACAGGGCACATTCTATTGCTGCAACACTCTATCAGATTTCCCTGACTTTAAGTAAAATACAGTATTATTTATTACTAGAGGCCCGGCGCTTGAAATTTATGCACTCAGGGGGTTCCTCAGCCCAGCCTGCGCCCTCTCCCAATCCGGGAGCCCTCGGGGATGTCTGACTGCCTTGGAGGAGGGAGGGGCTCCCACCACCTCTGATGCACTCACCAGCCATGAGCCCAGCTTCTGCCTGAGTGGTGCTCCACTGTGGGAGCGCACTGACCACCAGGGGCAACTCCTGCATTGAGCGACTGCCCCCTGGTGGTCAGTGTGTGTCATAGTGACTGTTCGTTCTGCCATTCAGTCAATTTGCATATTAGCCTTTTGTTATACGGATGAAGAAGCATACAATGCTTTTCTCTAGACTACTTCATATCTTGGCTTTAACAGCTTAAGCTTAAAAAACACACATGAAATTTGAATGCAAATTCTGTCAAAATCAGTGGAGGCTTTATTGAAGGAATCAGTACTGAAAATTAGAAATTGATGAAATCTCTCTATAAAAGTGACCCTATTTATGATCTACCTAAACTCAGAAAGGCACCTCATTAGCTGATGTATTTGCAATGACCAAAATTCATGATATACTTGACCAATGTGTACACATTAATGAAGGTTATACTCTATGAAAATTTGGGATATTGATGACATGAATTCTAGCTCTTCATGATTTTTATCGAACCTGATTAAAATTATTCCAATGATATTTACACCAGGTTATTGTTATTTTATTGTCATTATAAGTACATTTGCAATAAGTCACATGTATTTTAATAAGTCACTTGCACAAGTCCTGCATACATCTCTAGATTAGGATTCTGTTATTCAAAAGAATTCTCATACCTTTTCAATGGAACTGTATATCCAAAATACTAACAGTGTATTAAATGTTTAACCTGATTCAACCTGTTCTCAATTTAGTAACATCTTCTCCAAACCCCTGTGGTTTCAAGTAATTGGAGTTGTATTTTCTTAAGTTCTAGATCTATATGACTACTCTTCTTTTCTCTCTGCCTGAAGCATAAAGGTATATTCCCATAGTCTTCATTGAGGGAGTCTGGTAGAGCTCCTGGAGATAAAACTCACAAAGGTATGAAGGCCCCTGTATGACTGCCCCCACCTCCTGGAGTTTTTAACTCTCAGACTCATCTCCACTGAGACTCCAACAATTCATCAATTACGGTTCAGATTTTCTTCCCCCAGTGCTGGTCCCCACAGAGTTTCTGCAGATGGGTTTCCTCTCTTGTAAGTTGTGATTCTCTGCATCCAGCCTGTCTCTCCAATGTTTGAGGCAGTGGTTTGCTTGTGACCTCACCTCTCTGATAAACCTAAGAAAAGTTACTGATTTTTCAGTTTGTTCATGTTTTTACTTGTTAGGACAGAATGGTGACTTTTAAGCTCTTACACGCCACACTGGACTCTACTTTTTACCAACACTGAGGGCATAAATAATCTATACCCCATTAACATTTGTATTTATAACCTCATGCTAGGAAGCATCCTGGCTTTGAAGATATAATAGTTCTTCCTAAAGTGTCTCAATGGCAGTTTACGGCATTTCTCTATAGTCTTATCTACCTTTCTCAAGGTTAGTTTTATGATTTTGAAAACACAAAATGGTCTATGAGTTGAAAAACAGAGAAGGTTTAGGGACGATGTAAACAATAAAGATATTGAAATCATTCAAAAAACATTATAAAGCATAAAGATAATTTTGAAGTCAGCTTATTCAGATGATAATAATTTTCATACTCAGAGATGAAGGCAAGGGACAGAACATTAAAAAATAATCAATGTTATAAAATGTAGCTTTTCAAAGATTATCTTCTCAAAATGCAAAAAGCCTGACAAAAACTGGTCACTTATTTTTAAATTCCTGGGTGTATGTTTACCATGTAAAAGTTTAAGTCAAACATTTGAAGCTTTAAAACCAAGATGAACCTTGACCAGTGTGTTCAGTGGGTTGAGCATCATCCTGCACACTGACAGGTCACTTATTTAATTCCCGGTTAGGGCACATGCCAAAATTTTGGGTTTGATCCTCCAGGGTCCGTGCAGAAGGCAACCCATCAATGTTTCTCACATAGATCTCTCTCTCTCTCTCTCTCTCTCTCTCTCTCTCTCTGTCTTCCTCTGTTTCCCAAATCTCTCTCTCTCACACACACACACACACACACACACACACACACACACACACGCAGAGGAACCACAGGATGACTTTTGTCTTCATGATACACATCCTATCACCTATTTTATCGCAAAAACAGACCAAATTTTTTCACTCTGAACTCTGTCCAGGTGGATAATACCCTTCTTTGAAAGTCTACGGCATTTTAGAGGACACATAGCTACTAGGTCTTGAGGCCTCACATTTCTATATCACACAGCTACCATATTTTGACTTGGAGCATAAATACTCATAGGACACACTTTCACCTTGGTTAATCTTCAGGTTCTCACACTATTGGCCCTGACGCTGGACCACCCTCTTACATGAACCTTTGACTTTAAGGGTTCTTCTATTTAAAATGTCTTCCCAATATCCATCCCCAAATAAACACACCTAGTTTATTCCATGTACACTTCATATTTCAGGAGTGAAAGCCCTACTTAAACACCTTTCTACACTCTAGGTTAGAATCTTTGACCACATGGTCTCATAGAAACATCATGTCCTCTTCTTTTATAATATTTACCTTGGTTTGCAATTATGAATTCATACAGTGTGATGATTCACAAGTATGGTGGCTGCCTTTTGCCCACCACTATATTCCAGTATCTTCAGCACTTAGCAAATAATGGGTGATAAATTGGTATTTATTGAATAATAAAATAAACATCAGTGTGTCTCATAAAATCATTGTATCTGCCAGCCAATTAATCTGGTGGGACCTCGATGGCCTGGTGCATACTGAGAGAAATAAAGAGAGGCAGAGCATGGGGGTAGTCAGGCTTTACAAAGTTTCCCAGGGTCAGTGTTTCTCCATTGACAGATACATGTATAAATTCCTGCTCCACACTCTGCATCAACCCTTCTGAAATGTACATATTCTTCAGTCTTTTAAAGTAATTTATATATTGTTATTCCATCTCACTCTCCACTCTGGGGAATTAAAAAAAACACAACCTGAAATAAACTTTCAAGAGCACTTTTGTGAGATCTGGTCCATTTCTGTCTTGCATTGTCTGTTTAGAATTCCGAAGAGTGGTGGCTAGATATGCATGAGCATCATTTTTTTTTAAAGATATATTTTTACTGATTTCAGAGAGGAAGGGTGAGGGAGAGAGAGATAGAAACATCAATGATGAGAGAGAATCACCGATAGGCCACCTCCTGCACGCCCCCACTGGGGATCGAGCCTGCAACCCGGGCATGTGCCCTTGACCAGAATCAAAGCTGGGGCCCCTCAGTCCGCAGGTCAATGCTTTATCCATGGAGCCAAACCGGCCAGGGCGAGCATGAGCATCTCGAATGATCCTCCCTCTCACTGTCACTCTTCCCGATCATGAGATGCTGCCTGGCCTGTCTGGAGACCTGAGAGATGAAAGGATACCTCAGGGGGCTGTATCAGTATTTACTGTTGAGATAGGAAGAGTGGGATGAGAAAGCAGTGTAGTAGAAACCACCTGTGCTGAGAATTATAGAATCCAGAAAGGGACTACCAGGGAGTCCTGCTTTTATCGCCACATGAAAGCTAGCTTGAAACACATGCATTAGGAAAACGAGATCTTGGCAGAATACGCCTCAATGAGAAACTGCTGTAACTGAAATCATTCACGCTTAAAAAGAATCAAGTACTAGTAAATGAAAATAAGAGGGGAGGAATAAAGACCTAGTGAAATGTTCTAAATATATTTCTTAACTTTCCCTATTTCAAGAAAGCACAATTCATATTTCAAAGTCAACTAAAGGGAACCTTGAATAAAAAAAGTTTGGCAGAAATTATGTTATATGACATTAAGAGTTACTATTCTTAATGAGTAGCAAGGTAGCATATAATTTAGAGGCTTATGACACAGGCATTAATAGAAACATGAAAACTATATTCTTCAATATGCTGAAAAGCACAGAAAGTGGCCGGAACATGAATATTTGGAAAATAAACTAAGCATGCCTGTGAGAAAAGCATCATGTATAATTCAGGGCTCCACAAAAAAAGCTCCTTTGTTCACCACCTGATGAGCTTTGCATCTTGGTCTGACCCTTACAGATGCTTTGTCACTGTGACCATCTTTGCCTATCTGCTTTCGAGCATCTCTTATGCTGTGCATCTGTATGGAGATTCAAGGCTGACCTGGGGCTGGCATCTTCGATGACCAATTAAGAACTCCATTTTTTATTTTAAAAGTATCTCACTATTAAATAAATAGCTTCTTAAGATATCTGAGAATGCTTTGCTAAGTCTGACCTTTAGGAAGAGGAATATTCTTCTGTTTAGTTGCTGTGTATTTGGGGGAAAATTCTGCAATATTAAGGCCATGTTCCAAGTTTTCCTTAACCACATTTTGAGAATTTCACTCCAAATCAAATGCAATATAACATCGAATAATTATGGATCACTCACATGTAAAGTGTTTTTATGTCAGGAAATATTAGCAAGTATTACAAATGTAAGCATAAATTCTCTTACCTAGAATAATACTCCACTTATCTACATATGGTATATAAATGAATTCTGCATATAATAAAAGCTTTGATTTAAAGTACTAGCTAAATATAATACATGTATATTTATAATACTATAGGCCTGGTGTATGAAATTCGTACACTGAGGGGGGGTGTCCCTCAGCCCAGCCTGCACCCTCTCCAATCTGAGACCCCTCGGGGATCAGGCCTAAACGGGCAGTCAGACATCCCTCTCACAATGTGGGACTGCTGGATCCTAACCACCTGCCTGCCTGACAGCCTGATCATCCCCTAACCACTGCCCTGCTAGTCTGATCAATGCCTAACTGCTCCCCTGCTGGCCCAATCGCCCCCAACTGCCCTCCCCTGCTGGCCTGGTAACCCCCAACTGCCCTCCCCTGCAGGCCTGGTCGCCCCTAACTGCCCTCCCCTGCTGGCTGGATTGCCCACAACTGCCCTCCCCTGCCGGCCATCTGTGGCAGCCATCTTTGACCACATGGGGGTGGCCATCTTATGCAAGGGTGTGAGGGTCAATTTGCATATTACCTCTATATATAGGATATGTAATATATTTATCTAGTTCCTTATACAAATATATTCAATGTGATATCCAACATGGTTGCTGATTCAGGGCTATTAAATAAATGTCAATTATTTTACTGGAGATTAATATGTCAATGTCTCTTAAATGTGAAGGGGTACTATTGCTTAATGGTTAATATATGGATGCACTTTTCAAGTGCCACAGGCCATATCTTATGCTTTGATACTAATGAACTTTTATAAGTGATGTAAATTTTACTGAGTTTTCTTTGGAAAGTGTATTTCAGATAATTGAGGCTGTTGGATAAGTGAACACTGAATAAGAAATGTAATAAATTTAATTATTAGCTGCCTGTATAACTATATATATTTATGTAACTAAACCATGGTGTTTTTCTTCACTAAGAAATGGGGCTCTGTTAGACCATGAAAATGTCTTTACAAATACTGGTTCAGGGGTTAATAGGAAAATCTCTTTGGGATGCTCAGCACAGTCTCTTTCTACCTCCTACTGGTCATATTTATAAATTTCTACTCACATTTCTCATCACAACTAAAATATTGCTCCCTGGGAATAGTTTTAATGAACATGCATTGAGTCAATTGTGCATGAATGAGTGAATGGATAGGGTGATGCTGATTCTGGGGAGGAGGCATGGAGGAACATGCTATCTGTGTGCAGACTTACACATCTGGGTTTGACACCAGCCCCACTTTTTATTACAAGTACTAGAGGCCTGTTGCACGAATTTGTGCATGGGTAGGGTCCAGCCGGCCGCCTTGATCAGGGCTGATTGGGGGCGGGGCCGGCCAGGGAGAGGGGGCACAGATGGTTGGCCAGCTGGCCCCGCCCCCTGGTTGAACACCTGGTTGAACTTCCAGTCAAACTCCCAGTGGAGGGGACAATTTGCATATTAGCCTTTTATTCTAAAGGATGTTTATTTAAATTACCCTTATCTATGTGCTAATATTCCCTACTACTTTAAGCTGCAGTGAAAATAAAATTAGATAATTTATGTGTAAGAATACAGATTTATTAAATGCTTAAAGAAGATTGTTAGTTTAATAGCTAAGAATCTATTTTTTATGATCAAAGTTGAGTTTGTCTCATAGCCCTGCACTTACAAGATGAGTGATTGAGGGGAATATATTATCCTTGAGATTCAGTTTCCTTATTTGCAAAATGGTGATAATACTATGTACTCAATAACTTTGAAGGTTTATATGCCATATTTTAAATAAAGTGCTTAGTCCAGAGCTTGGCACATGGAAACTGCCGAATACTTCCTCTGGTGATCCTCATCACTATTCTCTTAACCATCTAAATCCTACCACACTCACCAAACTGTAAAGAAAGCAATGGTTTCAAGGAGAACTGGTATGCATTACATATGTACCATAGAGAAATTAATGTAAAGAAAGGCAAAATTACCATGAAACAGCACATGATTTAAGTGTGGAATCAGAGGTGGGAGTTAGTAGAACAGTAAAGGGTGGCTTGTGGAGTCAAATTTTCTGGGTTCCAATATTGCTTCTTAACTAACTGATCATGAAATTTTAACTTCTCTAAGCTTTAATTTCCTCTCCTAGAGATAAAAATAACATGAATACATAGAACTTTTATAAGGACTAAATGAGCCCCAATGAATCAAAAGTACTTAGTACAGTGCCTGGCCCCGGTAAGAACTGATGAAAACTAAGTCAGTATATACAGAAGGGAATGTGTTCTTTAAAGACCACCTGTACTTCCAATGACTCTGCCCGAGAAACTGTTCTCTCTCTTGTTGGAAACAAAGATGCCAAAAATACTAAAGACTGCCTTTTTTCTCTAGCTGGTTTGGCTCAGTGGATAGAGCGTCAGACTGAAGGGTCCCAGGTTCGATTCTGCTCAAGGGCACAAGCCCTGGTTGTGGGCTCGATCCCTAGTGTGGGGCTTGCAGGAGGCAGTCTATCAATGATTCTCTCTCATCATTGATGTTTCTATGTCTCTCTCCCTCTCCCTTTCCCTTCCTCTCTGAAATCAATAAAAATATGTATATTAAAAATGACTGCCTTTTCATTGAATTATACAGCAGCATAGCATCCAGTAAGTGCAGCATTTATAATGAAAAGATATAAGAAAGATATTCTGCATTCCAAAAAAAAAAAGAAAAAAGAGCCAGGTAAATATCTGGGAGCTAATGAAGTGAAGAAGAATGAAACTGGTGTGAGAGGTTGGAGATTGAAATGATGGAGGATTATGAAATATAATAATTAAAAAGCTTTTAAAATTCTGAAATCATTAGCAACGATTTTATACTTAAAACATGATAATTTTAAGTAGAAAATAAATTTTTTGATATTTTAAGGAATTTATCCTAAGTTCATCATTGCCATCCATTTGGATTATCACAATGTGTTTGCAAATATGTGTGTAAATACAAACAACATTAATTTAAGTTTTTACCACATCTTATATATAGAAACTCTACTAACTAGAACATGGTTTTACAAAGCATTTTAAGGAAAATTCTTTTTTTTTTCTTTTCTCCTCATAATGACTTATCAGCTCAGAATTTGAATCTGAAAGATCTAAGATTAAGTCTCATATCTGTAAAAATGCATATAAGAGACGGTATCCATTTTATATTATTATCATCATGTAAGGATTAAATGATTTGTACATTTAAAGAATTTGAAAAGGGTCTAGCACATGTCAAGAGCTGAATTAATACGAGGTGTTATTATTAACTTATTTATTCTTGCTTATGCACAATGCAGGATTCTAAAAGAAAGAGAAAATCCAAGTATTTCAAATAAGCAGCAGAAATGTTTATTGCATGTGCTTTGTTTAAATGTGGTTAGGAAACATTTAGAGAAACTGTATTACAATCCTAATCTTACAACCTCAATTATATTTTAGGCTAATTTTATTTGCTTATACAAGTTTCAATTATGTATTTCTGTACACATACACATATTCCATGCAAATATAAATAGCTGAAGTTATAGATATAATTTTGCCACATATTGACATTCTATTGATAGGTAGTATAGCAGAGATTGCTAATCACCAAACCATCTGTCTCTTCTTCATTATCACACAACTAGACCTCTATTTCCCATCCTCCCTTGCAACTAGTTGTGACTATGTGCCTATTTTAGCTAATGGAATGTGAACAAAAGTGATATGTGGGGCTTGGAAACTTGGATCCTAAGATATTTTATGCTCTTTCCTCTTGACTGACCAGGCAGTATTTCTGTGTTCATTTTCTATTCTTTCCAAATAGTTACTTCCTTTGTTCCTCTGACTTACATGTGATCCTTTCCAATAGAGTATGTGGGTTTTGGATAGGGCAGTAGTGATAAGAGGGGTTTTGGGGGAGTCAAAAACAGCAAACATGGGCACTTCTCTGAAGACAGTGGAAGTAGTAGCCAAGACAGTAAAGAAAGCTTAAGCACATTCAACCTGACATTGATTGGGATCATTTATTCATATAACTCTTGCTCAATTTCATTGTCTTACTATGTGTAGCACTAAAATAGCCAGATATACAACAATAAAAATACATCTCCAGAGATAGCCATTCATATCTTCTACATCTCACTATCCTCCATGCATTTCATACATTTCAAGTCAATGGTGGCATCAACTCCAGCAGGATCCCAATCATCACCAATGCCTGGTTACTTGTCAAGTGCTTCTCCGGTTCAGATTGGATACTAGGAGCTGCCAGTTTCTCTGTAATATGCAGTGTGTACACATTCCCTCATGGAGAGCCTGAAGGTCACAATGTGATAAGCTCCAGAGGACACTGGTAGTCACACATAAACAAGGCAGAGCCTTTCCACCTAATTCATGCCATGTGGAGTGGAGCAAAGCCCTTCTACCAGCCGCCAGAAACCGTTGTTTTGGTCTTTTTTTCTAGCAAGATATAACCTTCTATGGATCAAGCCGTTACTTTCCAGTTTTTCTCTATGATAACAGCTAGCATTTTCTAATACAATCATATGTTCAAGATGTTTATGGTTTCAGTATATCAGAATCACCAGAATAAAAATAGCCTAATTCTGAAACAAAACATTCATTACAGTGGCTTAAATGTTCCATGATTATTACATATGCATTCTACTTTATGGTAGAAATTTAAATTCTAACTTTATAGTTCTGTAATATTATTTATCCAGAAGATGTTTTTAGATGAATAACATAGAAATCAACATGTGAATTTAAGGACTTCTAAGATTTTTTTTGGTTCAGTTTAACTAAACTATGGGTTCATCTACATTCTACGTATATTTATAGATTACAAAGCTTAAAATGTGAGTCTCAGTCAGTAATTCTATAATCCTCTTTCCTGACTGTACAAAGAATTCAAGAATATCATCAGACTCCAACCCAGGACTGCAAGAACATTTGGACTGGTGATATATTTTTCCAATTACTGCTTTCAGTGTTCCCTGTCTATGAACACACTGAAGCCATTTAGGATATATTATTCTAGTAAATGAGCACACTGTTCACACACACTAAATTCCTGTTCCTGTGTAGATTGCAAAATGCAATACCTTTATCTACTTCATGTTGGAATTAAAAATCCATATCACAAATTCTTAGAAAATAAACCATTACCCTTTCCTGAAAAATGTAAATTAGAATGAGTATATATATTTTATCAGAAAAGTACTGAATTATATGCACTGTTTTTCTGGGTAATATAGTTAAAGTTAATTTATTATGCAACATATACCTGTATTGAATGTCCTTTAATATTTAAATTAATGGAGTTTCAGAAGGTAAAAGTCCCAAGGTCCATTGCAAGAATAAAGAATGTATTTGTGAGCTGAGAGATTAGGACAAAGTTGCTGGTGGGGCTATCAGAGGAAACAACTAGGTTTTAAATAAAATCAGAAGACCATTCTCTGGTTTTCATAATGTGTTTGTGCAACATGTGCTGTTTTTTTATTTTATTTAAAATATCCACTATGAGTTTTAATACTTATATAGACATGCTACTTCTCTGGAAATTTATTTTGCACATTCTGATTTGGTTCTAAACATCATATTCTTTGAGGCCAGAAACTGTTCTTTCTATCACTGTCAAGAACACTTAAGAGTAAAGCCATTACCTGGTAGATAGTTATAGATATATGGATATGGATAAGGATATGGATATGGATATGATAAAGATAGACATGGATATGATTTTTATAGTAATTTTCAGGGTGATCTATAAAACTTTAATGCTAAAATATCTAAGTATTGGCAGTTAAATTATGTCAAAAGAATGAGACAGCTTCATATTATTAAACTTAACATATAATTCTAGACTAGCTATTATAAATTAATTGTATCCATTACTTAGTCAAATACTAATTCCTGATATATTTCAAACTATAAAGTTAATATAAATGAGGTATCATAATGTAAATATAACTTACAGTACTTAATCTATACTAATAAAAGGCAATATGCTAATTAGATCGGGAGACCGGACATCTTCCTACTGTCCAACTTCCTTCCAGACAAAGCCAGGGTGGTGAGGGCCGAGGCAGAGGTGGTTAGGGGTGATCAGGCTGGCAGGGGAGTGGTTAGGTGCTGATCAAGCCGGTAGGCAGGCAAGTGGTTAGAAGCCAGCGGACCTGGATTGCAAGCAGGATGTCCGACTGCCAGTTTAGGCCCCATAAACCGGCAGTTGGACATCCTCTGAGGGGTCCTGGATTGGAGAGGGTGCAAGCTGGGCTAAGGGGAACCCCCATGCATGAATTTCATGCACTGGGCCTCTAGTCTATAATAGTAAAGGTGTAATATGCTAATTTGACCGGACGTCCTTCCAGACAAAGCTGAGGCTGTAGCCGCAGGATCGAGGCAGCTGCCTGCAGCTGCGAGGGAGGGAACCAGGCAGCTGCCTCGGCTTTGAAGGCCTACTCTTGCACAAATTTCATGCATTGGGCCTCTAGTATGGTATAAAATTACATGTAATAATATTGAAAAATAAATGTAAAAAACTACCAGAGTTACCAAGAGAGAGCAAAAACTTTTTTTCTGATTTGTTAATATTTGACTCCCAAGTATGTGAAGGCTCTGTCAAGTTCACAAAGGTACCCAAGGAATTAAAGTCTAGACTAATGACTGCTCTAACCCTGTTGTCCATTGTTAAAGGGGCCATGTATTTTGGAGGAGTGTGCCCCTCAGGTGCTTAAAGAGCCCATGACACTTAACAGAGCTCAAAGTAGGGAAGGAATTACAGGATTTATTTCCCATGAACACAGCTTGATTCAAGTGACTCTCATCTGAAATGTGCAGAAAGATAGAGAGGCTTTTAAATAAATTTTATTAAGGTCCAGAGACAGGGTTAAGACCAATGACTTAAATTAGGAAGGGTTGAGGTGGGTGGAGAGGGGAATAGAAAATTGCTGTAACACTTAAGAGATTTTGGATAGCAATCTAGAGTGAAACGGTGAAGACAGAAGCCTTAGAGAGATTAAACTCTGTCCTCCTTTCATACACAGGTGCACAAATGTTCACAGTCATAATTTCTTTGCTTTATACAATTTCAATAACTTTATAGATGCATATAGAAAACATGGTTGTAGACAGAGTTTTCTTTTTCCCCCTCATTGAAAATTGTGAAGTAGGCAAAGGTCTTAGGCATCCATCATTCTTATCTCTTTCAACTATCCCACATACCCATTGCTCAGTGTTTTAATTTAACTTCTACCTTCTTAGAAGCCAGAGGGACCTTTTTCAGGTGCTGTACCGTTCATTCACAACCCCTGTCATGTAAACCTACTACCAAGTAATCCTCAGACTTCACTATGTGATAGTCAATACATACTATGAGCTATTTCAAAACAAGAGGAAAATTACAATTTAAGTTCAAAGAGCATTTATTGAGTACCCAATTTTCACAAGAAAATATGACAGGACTGCGGAGAATAAAAGATGAAGCAGTGTGCTCAAGAAACATACATTTCAAACAGAATACAAGGGAGAATAAAACATATATATATATATATATATATATATATATATATATATATATATATATATATATATATACATGGCTAAGTGACTGACCATATGTCCCTCCGACCATCCAACCAACTGACCGGCGGGTACATATGACGTGCACTGGCAATTTAAAAATAAATGTTGACTGTCTCGCATGTGTGATACATATAAAGCTCTCGCTGGCGCCAATCACATGCATGTTTTAATTTTATAATGCTATATTATATATACTATTTTGACATGTAATTTTTGCAGTAATGTAATTACTGCACAATCTTTCTTCGAATTAATTTCCTTTCAATGTACATATAACATGCACTGGCAATTTAAAAATAAATGTTGACTAGCACATGCGCAATACATATAAAGCTCTCACTGGCACCAATCACACTTATCCTATACTAGAGGCCCGATGCACAAAATTTGTGCAAGCGGATCAGCCCCCACCACCATGGCAGCCACCTCTGCCTCGGCCCCGGCCCGCTATGGCTTCATCTGGAAAGTCGTCTGGTATAATTAGCATATTACGCTTTTATTATTATAGAACGGTAGAATGATGCAAACTGACCACCAGGGGGCAGATGCTCAACTCAGGAGCTTCCCCCGATTGCCCTGCCAGTCACCCCACAGAGGGAGGCGACTGGCAGCGGGGGATGGGTCTGGCCAGCAAGCGGTGTGGTGGCAGGGGGTGGGGCCGGTGAGTGGGTGGCACCTGGCCGGCCAAGGCGGGTGCCAGCAGGGGCCCCCCCGACTGCCCTGTTGGTAGTCCCACAGATTGGCCCTGACCGCCAGCCAGGCCTAGGAACCCTACCCATACATTAATTTCATGCACTGGGCCTCTAGTAAATATTATAACAGAGATAACATAGGAAATAAACATGTCAAAGAAAACTAGACAAGTTTCAACAAAGAGCATTGTGAAAAGCTTCATGGAATAAGTGAAAATTAAGAGGATACTTATATTATTTAAGCACGAAGAAAGAAACCATGTGGGATTAAAGTAGCAGGTGGATACTAGTTAAGGTCATACATAACCTGAGCAATACACACAATGTTTTCTCAATGAGTTTGTAAACTGAGAGTTCAGCGATGGGATGGCCCAGTTTAAGGCTGGGAACCTCGCAGCCTTAGAAAGCTGGGAAAATCAGCCTGAGTCTCCAGGAAGCTAATAATATTACACATATATGTCAACTATATGCCACATAAACTTTCTTCTTTTATCTTTCACTTCAACCCAACCCTGCTATGATACCAGGCAACTTCACATTGCATCGATGCAGTTACTCTATCCTGTCCTGAATACTCTCCTCCTAATTTCTTTCCTTCTTCCCTTTATCACACCCATACTTTGCCATCTCTCTGAAATCTCCACTCTGGCAGAATAACTTCCCGTAACTCCCATTCACTAACTTCCACTAAATATCCTTACTTTTCTCAGAACCTCCATTTGTTCCTAGTCTAAAAGGCTTCTAATTGTATTTCTTTTTCTAGTAGGCTACTCAGCTATCTCAGTAACACTCTCTCTTATCAGCATACTTAGCTCTCATACCCTTTGTCATTTGCTCTAGCTTTGCAGACAATCTGCAAACAAATTAGTGCAGACAATTTCTCTACTCCCCCCTTCTGAGCAAGCTGGTGCTGCTGAAAAAATTAAATACTCCACTAATTGGTATAATTATAACTTTAGGATACCCACCCTCTGCTGGATCTTCAACACTTCTGTATCCATTTAGTTATACCGTTCACTTTCTCCTAAACAGCTAGCCCTCCTCACTCTCTCAGCCTTTCTATTAAGACTCTGTCCCTTCTACCCTCAGCAGATAACCTATCCTCTGCTTTACAGAAAAACAGAGGCCATCATTTAGGGAACTCCTAAACTTTCAGTACCTGCACCTTAATTAAATATCCCCCTGCTTTCAGAGGATTAGGAGTCTAAGCATTTCAAGGTTAATTTCACTCCTCTTCTCATTGGAGAGCATACAAGCATACACCTCCATCCCCTACCCATTTGTATCCTCAAGCTCTTCTCGCTTAGCTTCTTGGTTTCCACAACCAACATATTAAACACTCCCTAAACGACCTCTAAATTAACCTCTCTCCCTGAAGAGACCAAATAAATGTCTTCTCTTTCCTGCTGTCTTGCGTGGAATTTTCACCAGTAGAAACCACTCTCCTCCCATTCACTCATCACCCTGGCTAATTTGCATTCTGTCCTGGTTACCAACTGCAGTTGCTCTTACCATACTCATCATGTCTAAAATCTGCTAAGTGTTTTCAGTCCTTCTACTATTTGTCATTTCTATGGCATTTGGATAGTCTCTATTTGTTCAGCCACCCCTGCCACTCCCCTCCGACCCTATTCCTCACTTTACCCTGCCCTTCTGACACTTCTTTTCCTTTTCTTTTCACGTTTTTCTTTTATTAATCATTTCTCTTCTCATTTTGCACTTCCTGGGAAGACTCTGCTTTAAAAACTCTATGTTGCCAGGCCAGTGTGGTTCAGTTGGTTGAGCATCAACCCTTGCACCTGGAGGTTGCTGGTTTAATCCCAGATCAGGGCACATGCTCAGGTTGTGGGCTCTACCCCACTAGGGGGCATTCAGAAGGCAGCCAATTAATGTTTCTCATCAATGTTTCTATCTTTCCCTTCCTCTTCATGAAATAATCAATAAAAACACATTTAAAAACAAACACAAACTCTATGTTAAAATTCAAATGCCTCTACTAATAGAGACCACTTCTCCAAGATTCCAGTCCAGAGCTTTTACTGCTTGTTAAATACCAGGAATCAGCCATATGAGTCTCAACATGTCCCAACCTAAACTCTCATTTATCTCTCCAGTTCAAAATTTAATTTGGTTAATTGCATGAATTTGGACTTAATTAGACTTATTTAAGGCCTGGCTTCATCTATCCAAGCACCTAATCTTTCTCCATAGTTATTCTTACTCTTTGTCATAGACTCATTTTATGCTTCAGCCACAACAATGTCTAATGTTACGCTACACACAGACATTCAAAGTTATTTCTGCAATTCATGCCTTTGAACAAGTTGCTTATTTTGTTCATTCTCTTGACCTTCAAGGCTCATGTCAAAGGTCTTTTGTTTAAAGCATTCATAAATTCCTTTACTACGCTGCATTAAAATGTTTTTATTTAACTCCTTAGAACCCCAGCATGTAAAAACTTCCCATTATTTGAGTACTAAATATATAGTCACATAGTTACAATTCAAGAAATATATGTAGAAGGAAAATTATTTGACCTTATTGAGATCTGAATGTATTCTAAAGTGTTTTAAGGATAACTCTTTAAGGACAAATTCATTTTTTTTTATCATCCTAAATATAAAGGCATCAATGATATAAGAAGGATTGGAATCTGTATGGTCACTTCAGTAATGTTGTGTGCCTTATCTGTTGTGCCTTTCCACGCAAAATGCATTAGTAAGCATAGGTTGCTACAATACAATCTGTCTTTTCATGTGCAATACAGCTTAGACCTGTCCAGAGGAACCCATTAGAGTGTCATCTCTCAGCATGAGAGCCTGCCTTTTGCTATGTACTCATATCTGATTCCTGAGGAGGTAGACTATTGATTGTTAAGATGAACAGATTTTTTCGCCCACCAATGTCTAATCTTGAGAGCTCATTAAAAAAGCCAGAGTTTATTCATTATGTGTGGGATATTTTAATATTACACAATTTACATACTTAAAAGAGCATTGTACTGTAGGTAGGTCACATATATAGAAATAAATGTATGGGGAAAAAATGAGAGACTCTTCATGAGGAGAAACAAACAAAAGCCAAATAGCCCAAACATGTTAAATTTTACTTTAGATGTGTTAAAATAAAATGACTATCTGTCCAATGGAAAGGTACCAATAAATATGAGATATATTCCCTGTCTTCATTGAGTTTATGACCTACCTGAAATACAAACTGGTAAGTGAAATTATAACAAAACTTAAAAATAGTCCAGAAGACCTACAAAAGAAATACTCATTGTCAGTTCATAGTAATCATCAAATACTAAATTTGTGCAAGCAACAATTTTTACAGGCATTCATGGGAGGAAAACGTCCCTCCCTTTGGGAAACTGAGATATTTTATGGACTATCTATATTGAAATATGAAGGTGTTTTTGTTTGGCATCAAGAAAGACTGAGCTGTATCTAGGACTCAAACTGTATAATTATGAAGAGCTCTGTTTACACTATTTTCTTACAAACTTCAAAATGGTAGTACTCTAGGTGTAGCCATTCCCTCCTTGAACTTGAAGTAGAGCAGTTAAAAAGTTCAATCAGTCAGTGGTATTTTTTTTCTGTACCACTAAGAACAGTCTTGGAGAGAAAGTAGACTTTTCTGACAGTGTCATTACTGTGGGAAAAGGGGACATATCAGGCAAATCAAAGATAAAATACAATTACAAACACTTCTGAAATAGAGAATGTTCAGAAGAGGACAATCTCTATTTCTCTGCCCTTTTGAAGGACACTAGATATCAACCCTTAGGAGAGCACTGTGAGTGTGAGGCAGCCTTTGGTGCTAGCTGCTATCTTCTCCTCTAGTCAAGAATCATATTATCACTGTGAGACCCAACAGAACTCTGCTGCTTCCAACTTCAAGATAAGAAATTCAACCTCTTCTCTGCTCTGAAGGCAAATGCAATGCTGATGCTCACGGCTTTGGGCTAAAACCAACATAGTCAGGGAGCTCTAAAATCATCCACTCTCTACTATCACATGATTGAGTCTGTAGTTCTTGACCATAGGTACGTATCAGAATCAGCTAAGAATCTTTTAGAAAATACTGATGTCTTGGCCTCATTTCACACAATGAAGTCAGTCTTCCTTTTAGAAGTTCTCCAGGTGATTCTGGCTTCCCCTAAGGTTAATTAAACAGTACAGTAGACCAGTGCTTTTTACATTTTAATGTACATATAAATGTTCAAATGCAGATTTTCATTCAGTAAGTCTGGGGTAAGATCTGAGATTCTGCATCTCTAGTAAGTTCCCAGGGGCTACTGCTGCTGCTGATGATCTAAGATCCCTACTTAAAAAAATAAAAAAAAAATTAACAGACATTAAAAAACCGGGAATCTCAGACTCCCCACTTGAGAAATTCTGATTCTCTCCATAAGGTGCCTTCTACAAATCTGTAATCTTATTTTTTTATTATTGATTTTTTAGAGGGAGAGCGATAAAGAGAGAAACATCAGTCAGCTGTCTTCTGCTCCCCAGGACCAGGAATTGAGCCAGCAACCTGGGCACATGCCCTGACTGGGAACCAAACTGGCAACCTCCAGTGCATGGAGGACACCCAACCAACTGAGCCACACCGTCCAGGGCTACAAATCAGTAATTTAAAATCACATTCAGATGATAGGGGCATCATTGTACAACCTTGTCTATATATTAGAACCTCCTGTCTCAATGTATCCAAGGAAAATACAATTTGAGAACTACCCCTTGCAGAAGGTGCTAATGTTCTTTGTTATGGATCATGAATAACTGATGACAAGCTGGGCCAGTGTGAGAACAGAATTGCTGAATTCCATCAGGACACATTTCTCCCAGAGTACTTCAACCATCATCCTTTTCATCAAAACAGCCCTGCTGGTTCAGTGGATCAGATGGAAAATGCTGTCCCCTTCCCTCATTGGAGACCTCCATAAGTCATCTCCCAGAGATGGCCAGTCTTCACATGCTTCCATTTCCTCTTTAATAAAGGGAAGATACCATAATAAGTAAGTTGGAATGGACCACAAAAAAATATATATTCTTAAAAACTGAAGGGTAATTTTGCACTCCTCTTAGAGAGGTTATTAAATAAGCAGAAGAGTTAGCTTGAAAAAAAACTTCCTATGAAGAAATGAAGAAAGAGGTGAGGAGCCATACTAAAGCAAGCACAAACATGAAGCCCTTGTTAAAACAGAATAGATGACCCCTTCCCCACAAGGACAGTGGCAATAGAATACGAATAGCATCCTCTGTTGGTGTTTTGGGTATGCATTATGTGCATTCATGTGAATATACGCAGAAACACATACACAAGAAGAAGATACATTAAGACTAATTTTACTCCTATAAATCAGTGCTAACCTCAGTGTCAGATATTAGATCTAATTCTAAATCTGTGACCCTGGGCCTCAGCTTCCCATCTGTAAAATGAAAGACTTGGACAGTATATCAGCAACTGCTTCTGGAGTACTTATTATGCCAACTGCTGGGTTAAGTCCTTGGCAAGTCATTAATCCTCTTTATGCCCCTATGAGACACAGTATGCTGCACCTGGTTTTGCAGATAAGGAAAGGGAAGGCACAGAGAAATGACGTTTATTGTTTAAGGGCATAAGTGAATAAATTATATTTTGTTCCTGCCCTAGAGAAGCATTCCATGGGCCACTCATTCTGCAGGCTTTATTAAATCTGCATTCGCACACTTGAAATTAGGATCGCAAAACAAACCTGTGGACTCCAGAGCTTGTGCACTTAATTTAGCCCTTTCACTGCCTGAGGGGAAACCCAGACTGACCTGTGGATGGGACCCTCTGATCACGCTATCACAGGGGAGCTCTCACCTAAACAAAAAAGGAACTTGAGAGAGACAGGAACCAATCAGTTTGAAAACTTTTCCTCCTCTTCAGAACAGTGTCAGAAAAGCAAACAAAAACCAACAGCTGATGTGAGTTGGGAGGATAAAGGGTGGGAGGTTTTGAGGAGGGAGAAGCTCACAAACAGAAAGCCTGTAGTTGGGCTTTCCTCTAACCCAAACTTTTGCAAAGACAATCAGTTCATCTCAAGTTTGGGCGGGGGGGGGGGGTTGGGGGGTCATCCAGACCCAGAAAGATATGATTTTAAGAGACAGAAAATGTTTCCAGCCCAGGGCTCTAAAATGACAAGAAAGAGACAGACTGGCTCAATGCTGAAGATTCACAGTGTTCTCAGGCAAACAGATTCACAGTGCTCTCCCAAGCACAGCCCACCTTAGTCGCTTGGATGAACCTATCATCATTTCAAAATAAATAAACAGAAATGAGAGAAATTCTGAAATAAAAGCAAAAGAGGAAAATAAGCCTACACATGAAAAGTAAAATTAAGTGTATATTTTTCAGATGAATACTCCATGAAGCAGAAGAACATTTAGAAGGCAACAGTTTTGCTTGCTCAAGGTAGTAGAAGAAAAATACAGGCTCAAATAACACAAACATTAGAACATACACAATAAATATATTTATGTACTTTTGTCTCTTCCAGAAAAGATAAGAAAAAATGGAGAACAATGAAAGGGCCTGTTAGTCTATGGCCAGACCACCCAATGCATTTCATCTGAAAAGGGCTTGCTAGAGTTGAGAAATAAGTAAGAAACAAAATTCTATATTTAAATATCATTAGAAATAATTAAGTATTTAACTAACTGCAAAAATACTCAGCAATAGAACAGGTTGAGTAAATCATGCAGAATACAAAAAAAAATGTCACAAGATTAAAAACAGGTAGAAGATAAGGTATTGAACATAAAAATGCAATGTATATAAAATATATTATAAGTTGTATTCCTATATAAAAGAGAACTATCAATATATACAGGAAAACATACACAAAGATGATAGATTCTCTCAAATCAAAAGAAAATATCAACCCACAGAGTAAAAGAGCTTGCTATGAACAAGAAAAAAAAAGGCCTGATACAACATGAATGTAATAAACATTGGATTGCAAAGATAAAGAAAGTAAAGGGCACATTAGCTAGAGAAAACCTAAAGGAAAGTCAAACACGTCTGTTAGAACAATAAACATAAAAGTGATAAACTCACCCATTAAAAGGGAAAAGGCTCTTAGATTCAAGTAAATAACAAAGAAAAGAAGCACACATTAAAATAAAAGAAACTTTAAAAAATTTCAAACAGTTAAAAAACTTGAAAATTTAAATTGAAAAAAAAAAAAGCCTGAATAATTAAAAACAGAGTGTGTTTGTGTTGTGTGTGATATTTCATCAATTCAAAACTCTAGAGTATAAGCACTGAAAGAAGAGAGTTGGATTTTTGTTTGTTTATTTTTGTTGTTGTTTTGGAAATATATAACCGAATTTAGTAGTGTTGCAAAATCTCCATATCAAATAATATAACATGTGCCAAAATATTTGTATATAGAAATGTACAACATTACTTGATTCTTCATTTTATGTGCTACATATGGCATTAGTCTTTCTATGTTGCATATTGACTATAATTTTTCAGATGATGAGCACTGATTTGGTCCTTCATGAGGTGGTGCCACTTATCAGACAAAATGCCTGTGATAGCAGTGTTTCCATTTTATATTTTACAGCAGTGTTTGAGAGTTAATTTAAATGCTTCGTTATTTTGTCCTTATTACTTTATGAAAATGAGTAGAAAATGGAAAAATAAAAATGTTAATATAATCAAGACCAAGATTGCTTGCTGAATTGAGGCTACAAGACAAATAATAAATTACAAAAAGTAGAAAGAGAGCAATTCACATTTTCTGGCCACAAAGGGATAAATTTAAATTTGACAACAAAACCTCATCAAAGCTCCTTGCATTTAAGTACATTACTTCCGTATACAAATGCGAAGGATATTAGTAACATTAAAGAACAGTCATGAAAATGCTGAAAATAGTGTATTGGATAATCTCTGAATAAGGCAAAATGTAGTATAGATTATCTGGAACAATCTTTTAATTTGTGGATTGAGATTTTAAATGATCTCCATTAAAAAAATTGACAGGTGCATTGTAGATAAGTGGATAGGTTGCTACAAATAAGAGATGTTTTGTTGTTGTTGTATCTAGATTTTTAATGTAATAAAGATATTTTTATGTAATTAATATTATCCATATAATGAAAAACATTAAAATTCACTTTTGAAATGTGCTTCTTAAAAAACGATAGGCTACTTTGGAGGTGACATGAAGTAGCTGAATGAGATTTGGAGTGAGAAGTTCAGTGTGTGACCCTAGGCAAGCCCTAATTTCTCTCAATCTGTCTCCTGCTATGCTAATCCTTCCTGATGGGAGTAAGATAACAGATGTGAAGATGAATTGAAGATGGAACATCTCTCTGTGGTATAAAGTGTCTTATTATATGAGTTTTTGCAAGAGCCTAACGAAGGAGAGCACTCAGTCGCGGAAACTGAACACAGAGGGTACATGGGCCTTGGTGGCTGCCTTGCTTTTCTTCCCAAAACTACACTTTTTCCTTCAAATTCAAAGCTAACAGCCAGCTTATGAGGAAACCCACATTAAGCTGCAGGCCTTTCAGAGGTTTTTGAGGCAGATTTTTTTTTTTAATGTCTGGCCCACGGACTATTACACTGTAACCATTAATGCTGTTGCTGCCTTCGATATCATTGCTTTAACTCCTCCACTTATAAGAATTATCTGTCACTATCCTAATGCCATAATATGAAACAATCTACCCACTCCACTGTCTGGGAGATTCTGGGCTGCTGTAGTTGCTATTTTCAAGAGACCAGTCCTGGAGCCCAGCAGGGGCTTTCAAATGAAGACCTACCAGGCCCATGGGCACATTGGTCAGAAGATGTGAACCCTATAATGAATACAAATTTGCCTCCAGATACAGAATATATAGACACTATTAATACTCACTTAAATAATATTAATTTGCCTAAAAGAGAATGATATTTTTATTATTCACGTAGCATCTCCACAGCTTGGACTCCAGCCTTAGGATGCTGAAAGCCCTCTTTCCATCGTCACCCTCTGCATAAACCAGTCTCGAGAAAAGGATTTTAAGACATCAGTTTGCCACTCCAAGTATTATTTCCTTCCCTTTACCCTCCAGTTATCTGGGAGAGAAAGGCCATATGTAGAGACACAGGCCATCTTTGGCTGTAAAGTGATAACATTGCATGGCTCCTTCTGTCTTTCCTCTGAGAAGGAAGGTTATCTCACTCACTGGAGGAATCTCACATCATAACGTGGTGTAGGAAATTGCTGGTGGCATTAAGTGCACTTATGGATATTTGTTGAGTTCCTTTACCAGCCCCTATTCATCCTTCTGTAATTTTTGGGTTAGTGGTAAATGCTAGTGAGCATGTCCATCTGCTCTACGCTTTTTCACCTAACGCACTAGGATAAGTCACCTTGTGAGCCCAACACATTTTTCATTCTTATAAAATTGCGAGTGTCACTGGGGTTGCAGTAACCAGCCCAACTTCCCCTCTATCACTTCTGCAATTTCTATCATTATTCAAGTTAATGTCTGCTCTTCCCAGGAGAGTCAAATTTGCACACTACCCAGCCTTCAACCAGAAGGCTCTTTCTGCAGCATGGTGAATGCATCAGGATGTCACAGCCTGCACACTGAAGATGCCCATTCACATCCTTATTCTTCGGTGATCAAGACACAAGAGGAGGAAGAGTCTTTATGGAGTAGCCATCGTGTCCGAAGCACTGCCATTAAGGGGTAGGAATTTCACACGGATTATCTGTGCTTACCTTCACAGCAGGCCTAAGAAGTGATGTTGGCATCTCAGTCTTTCAGAGGAAAGAAATGATAGACAGAATGTTATGTATGTAGCTTCCCCAACGTCACCTAATGGCTAGGTGGTAACATCAGAACACAGACATAACCCTGAAAATGACATACTACTTTTTAACCTAGATTTTTGAAAATCTTAGCACACAATATACAAACACTGGAGTAAGTCTCAAATGTGCCTTCAATGAATTTTGACAAATGCATACAAATGTCTAACCCAAACCACTATCAAGATACATAAAATGACCATTACTCTGGAAAACTTTCCTCTTGCCTCTAAACCCTGCAGTCCACCCCATCAGCAACTGCCGTCTGATAGTCCCACAACACAGATTCACTCTGCCTGTTGTAGAATTCCTATCGATTGAATAATACGGTGTGTGCTCTTCTTGTGTGGCTTATTTCACTTAGCATACTTGTTTTTATGTTTTCCACATTATTGCATGCTTCTGAGTAATATTCCAAGTTATGAATATACCGATTTGTCCATTCTCCTATGGATGGTCATCTGGGCTGGTTCCAGTTTTTTGTCTTTTTGAATTTTTTTTTTTTTTTTGGCTTCTTCCTAACAACTTAACTACCTATCTTATCAAGCATTATGCTCTTTCTAGGCCATTGTTCTGCACTATTCTTTCCCAGAACTCAGTGAGGCATGTGATCAAATGGAAGGACAGGGGTGAAAGGAGAGGGAGGCTGGGTGGAGAGAGCGGATCATCCTTTCTCTGCTCCACATGGTATCACACAGGCAAACTACTCAGAAGCTCAAAGTCAAGTCTAGCACTTAGTAATTTCTTTATTTATGTATTTTAAAAATCAAGTTAATATTTTGGAATCAGCATTTATAAATACCTTAATTACCATATATAACAATTTTTAAAAATACTTTTATATTTGATGATGCTTTGCCTATTAAAAATCTTTTTTTCTCTTTTAAGCGTATTTAGTATTTCAAATTACGAATATGGCCAGGAGGTGGTATTTTTTAGGTTTCTATTATGTTAAATAAAGCTACTGTAACATTATAAATTATTCTAAAATCACATGACAGTTAAGAAATTTTCATATTCCTTCCTAACAACACATATTTTCTAATAATAAACATCCCTATATTTAAATATCTGGAAATTCGTTAAAAGAAGTAACAATATTAACACATTGTTTGCAAATCTAAGATCTGTAACAACATTTTTAAATTTTCACATCTGCTATCTTATCACAGGGGAAAAAAAGATCTCTCTACTTACAAAAGGTAAACTTGCCAAAGAATTTCTAGAAAATATTAAGCAATCACATATTTGAAGGAGAAATATAACCAGTATTCCTTGCAATGGCACAGTCTTATATTTTTACTATGAACAGAATGTCTTACATTCCTTAAACATCATCCAAAGTCCTGTGGTCTCTCTCTCCCAAATATCATACTGTACCAACCCAATCTGAGGTGCAACAGCAAAACTAGCACAGATTTCTTTTTCCTTCTTCATAATTTCACAGGTAGATTTGTTCTTACTCTAAATATTAGCAAGCTCAGCCCTAACCAGTATGGCTCAGTGGATAGAGCATCAGCCTGAGGACTGAAGGGTCCCAGGTTCGATTCCGGTCAAGGGCATGTACTGTGTTTGGGGGGCACATCCCCAGTAGGGAGTGTGCAGGAGGCAGCTGATTGATGTTTCTCTCTCATGGATGTTTCTAACTCTCTATCCCTCTCCCTTCCTCTCTGTAAAACTCAATAAAATATATTTAAAAAATAAATATTAGCAAGCTCAGTACACATTATTTTCTTTCCTAGTTAAGTCATGAACTTTTCCTTCACTTAAAGCACTTTCCGGCTTTTCTCTGGCATGTCCGAATTGCTAGCATCACTGCTCTTGCACTTTGGAGCCGTTATAAAGCAAACGAAGATTCACTTGACACAAGCACTGTGATACCACCAGTCAATTTCATAACCAAGACAGCTGCTAAGTGACTAACAGCAGGTAGCCTGGATACACAGGACAAAGGAATGATTCATTGTCCCAGGAGTGGACAATGCAAGATTTCATCATACTACTCGGAATGGTGCACAATTTAAAACTTATGAATTGTTGATTTCCATCATTTTCCATTTAATATTTTCAGACCACAGTTGACTGCGGCTAACTAAAACTGCAGAAAGTAAAACCATGCAAAAGGGAGACCACTGTACCTCAAATTTACACTCTTCCTCCCTCTCACACACACATAGTCTCTTTCTCAAAGCTAGCAATAAAAGAAATCAAATTAATACACACATTCATTTGAATATACTTTTAAAAAGTCTGATAATCCTAGACATGAATAACTTATAACACAACCTTGACATCCAGATAAGTTAACATTTCAGTAATAAAACTTCCCATAGGACATGCTATTCATGAGGCCTTATGATGTTTTCAAACATTCAGAACTCTTTGATTAAAAATTAAACTGAAGCCCAAATCGCAGGAGTAGCATAACCCTATAACAAAATTTGACAAGAGAAAACCACTATAGCAAAGTAAAATCCACTGCATATTAATCTCACTTATAAACATAAGAAAAGACTCTAAAAATATTATCAAATTATGCAAATATGAGAAAAATAATAGACTATGATCAAATTTGGTTTGTTCCCAGAATTCAGGGGAGGTTTAAAATTAAGAAATATTAATATAATATCTTACATTAAAAGGTCAAAAGACAAAAATCTGGTATTTTCTGTAGCACTCACTAGAAAATAGATATTTTCAGTAGAGAAGTTATTTTTGATAATACAAAGTAACTGCCATTGTTTAAAATTTTTTATTCAACCAAAGTTCAAACTTAATTACTTAACATAAGAAGTAATAACAATCTGAAATCAAAAGCCAGCATTATACATAAGGGCACCATTGCCCAAATTGTTTTCTGTCAATTTTAATACATCTTAGCCATCAAATATGCCTATGTTCCAATGGACATGGAAATGGTGATTTTAACAAATGATGTTTTATAGCAGTTTCTTTTGCATATTATTTAACATGAAGTGTGTTTGTTGCAGAAGTCAGTGTGCGTAAAATTTACTTTTTCTTACTTGACTGCATCTATTCACCACCGAGTGAGCCCTTTGAGCACCAGTTTTCCAAAAAAATATGTTAAAACCAATTTCATAATAAAGTTATCCCTAGTAATTCCAGGAAAAGATAAAAATGCCCACATGCCACTATTATAAACACTAGAGGCCCGGCGCATGAAATTCGTGCACAGAGGGGGGTTGTCCCTCAGCCCAGCCTGTACCCTCTCCAATATGGGACCCCTCAAGGGATGTCTGACTGCCCGTTTAGGCCCGATCCCGGTGGGATCGGACATCCCTCTCACAATCCAGGACTGCTGGCTCCCAACTGCTTGCCTGCCTGCCTTCCTCATTGCCCCTAACTGCTTCTGCCTGCCAGCCTGATCACCCCCTAACAACTCTGCTGCCAGCCTGTTTGCCCCCAACTTCCCTCCTCTGCCGGCCTGGTCACCCCTAACTGCCCTCTCCTGCAGGGTTGATCACCTCCAACTGCCCTCCCTTGCAGGCCTGGTCCTTCTCAACTGTCCTCCCTTGCAGGCCGGGTGCCTCCCAACTGCCCTCTCCTGCTGGCCATCTTGTGGTGGCCATCTTGTTTCCACATGGGGGAAGGATCTTTGACCACATGGGGGCAGCTATATTGTGTGTTGCAGTGATGATCAATCTGCATATTACTCTTTTATTAGATAGGATAGAGGCCTAGTACAGGGGTGGGGGCCAGCTGGTTTGCCCTGAAGGGTGTCCTGGATCAGGATGGGGGTTCCCTTGGGGTGTGGGGCAGCCTGAGTGAGGGGCCTGTGGTGGTTTGCAGGCTGGCCACGCCCCCTGGCAACCCAAGCGGAGGCCCTGGTATCTGGAATTTATTTTCCTTCTACAATTGAAACTTTGTAGCCTGGAGCAGAGCCAAGCCTGGGGCTCCCTCTGAGGCCGGAAGTCATTTCTGTTGGGGTTATAATTGAAACTTTGTTGCCTTAAGCGGGTGGGCCCGGCCAGGGTGTGCGGAAAGCTTTGCTTCCCCTGTTTCCGGCGGCAACCCTGGCCTGCTCTATCAAGCTCCGTTCTGCCGCCATTTGTTTGAATTTGTTTACCTTCTATAATTGAAACTTTGTAGCTTGAGTGGAGGCTTAGCCCTGGCAAGGGCAGGCAGAAAGCTTGGCTTCCTCTGTTACCTAGGAAACCTTGCTCTCTGTGGCTGTAGCCATTTTGGTTTGGGTTAATTTGCATGCTCGCTCTGATTGGATGGTGGGTGTGGCTTGTGGGCGTGGCTTGTGGGTGTGTCGGAGGTATGGTCAATTTGCATATTTGTCTATTATTAGGTAGGATTGTACTATGAATGTAGATGATTTTTCTTAACGAAGAAAAAGCATCAAATATTGTAAAGTGCAGATCATCTTTGTTGCAATGATTTCATTATACAATTTAAAGGAAACACAAGAATATCAACTAAAAAACTATTCTATATAATAAGAGCCTAATATGCAAATCAACCGAATGGCGGAATGACGGGTTGCTATGATACGCACTGACCACCAGGGGGCAGACACTCAACCCAGCCCACAGACCCCAGGCCAGCCAAGGCGTGCCAGCGGGGCCCACCCCAATTGCTCCGCTGGTTGCCCTGCAGATCGGCCCTGATTGCCGACCAGGCCTAGGGATCCTACCCATGCACGAATTTCATGCACTGGGCCTCTAGTTTTGGAATAAAAACAAAAGTTTTAAAACAAATAGAAATGGGGAGACTGGACATTATAAAAATCTATACATATGTTACATCAAATATGTAAATTTTGAGGTAAACTGAAAAATAAAAACACATGAGAAATAATAAATTGGAATAAATTTTCCCAGATTTTTGCTCTCAAATTATTAAGGCCTTACTAGAGAGATTTGAATATGTCATAAATATTTAAGGACATACTTTTTTTTAGAAGAAGATAGAAATTCCAAAGATAGAATAGGATGCCCATAACAGATTCAATATGTTAAATAATTGAGTACATGTTAGAAATGGCACTTCAAATAAAAAATAAGAGGGTGACTTATCCAATAAAACGGGTTGGCACAATTTAAGAGTTCTGTATAATACTTGCACATAGATATTTCAAAAGAATTTAAGATCAAAAAGAAAGCAAATAAAATAACTTGAGAAATATGTAGTGAAATATTAATTCTTAGAGCTGGACTAGTCTTTCTAAGCATAGATGCAATTCTTATTAAAAAATCAAAAGTAGTCTCATTGAGAGTCCATAAAAGTGAAAAAAAATATATCTGAATACTTAAAAGGCAAAACCTATTCCTTAATCTATTTTGTTTCAAATAATTATTGACTTAAATCCTCTATAATGTTTCAGAAATTATCTACCTGGAAGGCATCATCGGGAAGTTCCTCTGGAGTTCATTAAGATTCAGGGAAGACAACCTTGTTTTTCAGAGGAGTTTTACAATGGATATTGAATTGGTAAATATATTTATTAAAGTGGTTGATTTTTTAAAAGATTATTTAAAGAATACATATGACAGAAAAATAATGTGGTTGTTAAGAGCTTGGCCTTTGGAGAAAAAAACAAACACCTCATTTCAAATCTCAGCATTTTCAAGTATTATCTACGTGACCCAAGGCCAGTTATCGAACCTCCATGAACCTCTGCTTTTGTGTTTATAAGATAAAGAGAATAATATTACCTATCTCATTTCTTTGATGTAAGATCAATGAGGTAACATAAATAAAGCACTGAGCACAGTCCCTGACATGTATTGAGCACAGATAAATGGTAGCAATAGTGAGATCATTATGAAAGTGCACTCTGAAGTCCACCAGCCTGTGTTTGAGTCCTGGTCTGACCATTTGCTAGCTCTGTGACCTGGGAAACTTCTTTAACTTTTCTGTGCCTCACATTCCCCTCTTTGTAAAATGAAGAAAATCATGATATCTACCTCAAGGTTGAGATAAGAATTAAACTGAGTTAGGAAAGTATTTGACATATAGTAACTCCTTAAAAAGTAGTAGCTATTATTATAGTTGTATTGAATCAATCTCAATATTATATATTTTTATTTTATCTTTACTAGAGGCCCAGTGCACAAAATTCATGCACAGGGGGAGAGGGGGTCCATCAGCCCAGCTTGCACCCTCTCCAATCCGGAATCTCTCTCCTAATCCGGAACTACTGGCTCCTAACTGCTCATCTGCCTGCCTGCCTGATACCCCTAACTACTCCCCTGCTGGCCTGATGGCTCTAACTGCACTCCCCTACCAGCCTGATCACCTTAACTGCCTAACTGCTCTCCCCTCCTGGCCTGATCCCCCTAACTGCCTATCTGCTCTCCCATCCTGACTGATCACCCTGCCTAACTGCCACCTTCTCCTTCTGCTTTCTCCCTTCTGCCTTCTCCCTTCTGCCTGCTCGTGCACGGCGCCAGCCTTCTCACCTTCTCCCTTCTGCCTTCTCCCATGGTGCCGCCCACGCTTGAGTCGCCTCAGGCTGGTCCCACCTTCTCCCAGTGCCTCCCCGCTTCTGCCTGGTCTCAGGAGCAACTCCCCGCGGCGCACATAGGAGCTAATAAAGAGCTAATGGTCCGGTTGTGACCCATTACAGCATCCTGGGCTAATTTGTATATTACCTCTTTATATATATATATATATATATATATATATATATATATATATATATATATATATATATATATGTGTGTGTGTGTGTATATGTATATATATATATATATATATATATATATATATATATACACATATATATAGTTGAAAGTATTACTTAGGCCCTCCTTTTCCCCCCATTCACTCTTCCAACCCACTCCCTTCCCTCCCATCCCAGGCCTTCACCACCCATTGTCTGTTTTCATGGGTTATGCATATATGCATACAAGTTCAATGGTTGATCTCTTTGCAGATAACTTTAGCAAGTATTAATAGAAAGAAAGCAATCTAATAAAGATTTAACCAGAAGTTAAAAACGTGGAAGAAAAACCTGTATCAGTCATGTAGCTGCTTTTATTTTGGGAGGTAGGAAGCTACCAATATCCCTACTTCCCAGGAAGGGTCACTGGCAGGTATGCTCAAGCTACAGAAGCAAGAACAATCCTTCTCTGCAACTGTAAAAACATGCTATGACATAGGTTTCTTAAAAATGTCTGCACTGCCATAGTAACTGACTTGAGGTTCTCTATCCCATCCATAGATATTTTTTTTTTTTAAGATTTTTTGCAGTCTGTCTTGCAGGTGGTGCCAGTGTTCTTATGGAGGACTAGGGTGGGCCTTTCAACTGGAGCTCTCTCCACCCATTTTTGACACAATTCTAGACATGTTGATATCTCCAGTGCTACTCTGGGAAAAAAAACAAAGAATATTGACACCTGTGGGTTCTAATAAGTTATACACTCTCGGTTTACACCCCAGTTTCCCTGCAGATGACATTCCTGTGTGTATTTAACAACCTGCATTTGATTGGCATTGACCACTTTCTGGAAAATGAATAAATTCCAATGATAAAAATGATCATTCACAAAGGTTCATTTTATTAAAATAATTTTTACTACTTAGAATGTTTAACCCAACAACCTCTCCTTATTAAGAAAGAATACATATTGTTAAATAAAATACTGCAAGGGAAAAGGAAAAAAAAAAAAAGACAGCAAAACAACTAGCTATTGCTATAAAATGGTTCATTACTAAAGTATTGTTTGTGCTGAAGGGAGGAAGCACAACCAAATGTTTTCCCTGCATTCACAAGATTGCTGTCCTGATACACTAATCTTAATCACTTGGGGTTCTCACAGGCTTCCAGACTGTCTTTTCTATGTATAGTACCAAACTGACTTAGAGGTTCCTAAAGCATTTATTGTTTTTGTTCCCAGACTGAATGCTGAAGAAAACTGGGTATTTTTATGGACTCTTTAGGAAAATATCCTACCTAATAATAGACAAATATGCAAATTGACCATACCTCCGACACACCCACAAGCCACGCCCACAAGCCACACCCACCATCCAATCAGAGCGAGCATGCAAATTAACCCAAACCAAGATGGCTACAGCCACAGAGAGCAAGGTTTCCTAGGTAACAGAGGAAGCCAAGCTTTCTGCCTGCCCTTGCCAGGCCTAAGCCTCCACTCAAGCTACAAAGTTTCAATTATAGAAGGTAAACAAATTCAAACAAATGGCGGCAGAACGGAGCTTGAGGGAGCAGGCCAGGGTTGCCGCTGGCAACAGGGGAAGCAAAGCTTTCCGCACACCCTGGCCGAGCCCACCTGCTTAGGGCAACAAAGTTTCAATTATAACCCCAACAGAAATGGCTTCCGGCCTCAGAGGGAGCCCCAGGCTTGGCTCTGCTCCAGGCTACAAAGTTTCAATTGTAGAAGGAAAATAAATTCCAGATACCAGGGCCTCTGCTTGGGTTGCCAGCGGGTGTGGCTGGCCTGCAAACCACCACAGGCCCCTCGCTCAGGCCGCCCCACGCCCCAAGGGAACCCCACCCTGATCCAGGACACCCTTCAGGGCAAACCAGCTGGCCCCCACACCCCTGTACTAGGCCTCTATCCTATCTAATAAAAGAGTAATATGCAGATTGATCATCACTGCAACACACAATATAGCTGTCCCCATGTGGTCAAAGATCCTTCCCCCATGTGGAAACAAGATGGCCACCACAAGATGGCCAGCAGGAGAGGGCAGTTGGGAGGCACCCAGCCTGCGAGGAAGGACAGTTGAGAAGGACCAGGCCTGCAAGGGAGGGCAGTTGGAGGTGATCAACCCTGCAGGAGAGGGCAGTTAGGGGTGACCAGGCCGGCAGAGGAGGGAAGTTGGGGGCAAACAGGCTGGCAGCAGAGTTGTTAGGGGGTGATCAGGCTGGCAGGCAGAAGTGGTTAGGGGCAATGAGGAAGGCAGGCAGGCAAGCAGTTGGGAGCCAGCAGTCCTGGATTGTGAGAGGGATGTCCGATCCCACCGGGATCGGGCCTAAACGGGCAGTCAGACATCCCTTGAGGGGTCCCATATTGGAGAGGGTACAGGCTGGGCTGAGGGACAACCCCCCTCCGTGCACGAATTTCGTGCACCGCGCCTCTAGTATGTTTAATATTTTTAAGCCCCCTCAAACCTTGGCAGAAGTATAGAACAAGCTGTAATAAATGCTATAAGATTAAAAATAAGTCAAAACAGCCCACCCAGTGTGGTTCAGTGGTTAAGCGTCAACACATGAATCAAGAGGTTTCTGGTTTGATTCGCAGTCAGGGCACATGCCTGGGTTGCAGGCTCCATCCCCAATGGGCAGCCAATCAATGTTTCACTCTCACATCAATGTTTCTCTATCCCCCTCTCCCTTCCTCTCTCTCTAAAAATCAATAAAAAATCTTAATATATATTATATATATATGGATGGATAGAGAACCTCAAGTCAGTTACTATGGCAGTGCAGACATTTTTAAGAAACCTATGTCATAGCATGTTTTTTTTTTTTAAAGAAACCACTTCAAAGGAGGTAGTAACTGTCCCAAGGCCATTACTGTAATTATACAGTGGAAGAAAGAACCCTAGGCAAGGTACCGCAGTTGTTTTAAATTTGTAAGCAGATAACCATATTACAATGAGCAATAGACTGTCATGAAGGAATATGTGAAGACTTTGATTATTGTAATCAAATATAACAACCAAACTAATCGGATGCATATTAATGATACAGGTAATTGTTATTGTTTGCACAATGATTACTGATAATTGCTAAAGAATTCACATAAATTACTATAATTATTGTTCTTACACAGTCAAACTAAATATTTCTAAGATTATCTGAAGACAAAGAAAAGGGAAAGCAACTAGGAAAATGGGATGCTGTTTTAATGGGAACCAACATTTAGGAGGAACATAGAGATCAAGTAGCTTAACTCTCTCTTTATACTAATGGTCAAACTAAGGTTAAATAATGTAGTTATTTGGGTTACCTGACTTCAAAGTTCAATTTTAAAACTATATTTCTGGCATTGAGTCCTTGGCTCTGGAATCTGTAGAACTTAGACTTTCCTGTTTTATCAAGAAAGGATATGGCAGTCATGGGAACTGAGAGAAATAAACTTTCTTTTCTTTTTTTGTTTTTGTTTTTGTTTTGTTGTTGTTCTCTAAGAACAACTCCTAGTCTCATCTTCTGTGGATGGAGAAATCAGGTAGAATATGCCAAGATTCTTTCTTTTCAGGGCGTCCTAAACCAAACTTCCATTGGAGGGGAAACACCTGACCAGAAGACTGGAAGGAACAGAGAAAACTGCTATGAGAATGCACGGTCTTCTGTTCACAATGTGGAGGGCCGAGAAGTCCTTCTGCCTGCGCAGAGTCGGAGGACCTTTGGAACTGCCTCTCTAGTTGCCAACCTGGTCCACTTTCCCCACTGTGCCACTTTCCCAGTGGGAAGAGCAATGATTTTTAGTGGGAAAAATAACAGGTTTGCAGTCAGACATACTTGAGTCTAATTGCCTGTTTATTCTTGCAAAAGTCACCCTTTTTGAGCTTTAGTTTCTTCACCTGTTATGTGCAGAAATAATTTTTACCTCATAGAGTTCTTGTCTGAATTAAATGAGACCATGTTTATCAAGTTTAATTATAGGGTTTGGCACATAATTGTTGGGAGGCAAACTGCAATGGACTCCATGTCTCACTGAGGGCACCGACATCGCAAGCTCATGACCATTCTTTCACTGTGGAAGTGAACAAATGCATCAGGAAGTCCAGCAATACAGTCAGTCTCCCTCATGACAAAGAAGAGGCTGGCTCTCTGAGGGCTATAAACTGCTTTCTCAGACACACTCAGCATGCCCCTCCTAAGGGAGTTTGCTATTTGTGTTGTTTCCTCTGTCGGAGTAGCTTACCAGTGAATCTACAAATAAATTTGGGGCAGACTGACATCTTACTATCTAGTCATCTAACTCATAAATATGTTATATCACTCCAATAATCTGGGTCCTCTTAATTTCTTTTAGCAATACTGTATAATTTTCAGTGAAAAAATATTAGCCGTCACTTGTCATAGTGCCCCTAAATATTTCATATATTTGATGCTATTGTAAATGGTAATTAGTTTCAACTAAATGTTAGAGTGTTAATTACTAGTACATAAAAAAAAAGTGGTGGATTCCCTAAGATCAGGGTTCTTTTCTTCTAGAAAAGACCAAATTATATGTATGCAGGTTCCATCTGGCCTCCATGTCATCCTGTGAGATTTGGGCTTATGTTTACCTGTATATCTGTTATGATGCCTGTGTCAATATTTTGCCATCTACACTAATAAAAGAGAAACATGCAAATTGACCGTATCTCCAGTGCACCCACAAGTCACGCCCACCAGCCAATCAAGAGCGAGTATGCAAATTAACCCAACCAAGATGGCTGTGGCCACGGAGTGAGCAGGAGGCTTGGTTTTCCCTGGCAATGTAGGAAGCCAAGCTTCCCGCTAGCTCTGGCCACCCCTGGCCTCTGCTCAAGGCTACAAAGTTTCAATTATAGAAGATAAATAAATCTCAACAAAAATGGCGGCAGCCACAGAGCTGGAGAGAGCAGGAGGCTTGAGGAAGCAATGGAGGAAGCCAAGCTTCCCGCATCCCTGGCCTGTCCTGGCCTCCACTCAAGGCTACAAAGTTTCAATTATAGAAGATAAATAAATCTCAAAAAAATGGCGGTGGCCACGGAACTGGAGAGAGCAGGAGGCTTGAGGAAGCAATGGAGGAAGCCAAGCTTCCTGCAGCCCTGGCCTGCCCTGGCCTCCACTCAAGGCTACAAAGTTTCAATTATAGGAGATAAATAAATCCCAGATACCAGGGACTCCGCTTGGGTCTCTGGGGGGTGTGGCTGGCCTGCATACCATCACAGGCCCCTCGCCCAGGCCACCCCACGCCCCAAGGGAACTCCCACCCTGATCTGGGACACCCTTCAGGGAAAACCAGCCGGCCCCCACCCATGCACTAGGCCTCTATCCTATCTAATAAAAGAGTAATATGCAAATTGACCATCACTCCAACACACAAGATGGCTGCCCCCATGTGGACACAAGATGGCCACCACAAGATGGCCAGCAGGAGAGGGCAGTTGGGAGGACCAGGCCTGCAAGGGAGGACATTTGGGGGCAATCAAACCTGCAGGGGAGGGCAGTTAGGGGTGACCAGGCTGGCAGAGGAGGGAAGATGGGGGTGACCAGGCCTGCAGGGAAGGGCAGTTGGGGGGGACCCAGGCCTGCAGGGAAAAGCAGCTGGGGGGGACCAGGACTGCAGGGGAGGGCAATTAGGGTCAAACAGGCTGGCAGGGGAACAGTAAGGCATCAATCAGGCTGGCAGGGGAGTGGTTAGGTGGTGATCAGGCTGGCAGGTAGAAGCGGTTAGGGGCAATCAGGAAGGCAGGCAGGCGAGAAGTTGGGAGCCAGCAGTCCTGGATTGTGAGAGGGGTGTCCCAGATTGGAGAGGGTGCAGGCTGGGCTAAGGGACATACCCCCCCCACAATGAACAAATTTCATGCACCGGGCCTCTAGTGAATAATAAGTCCGTTGTCTCTGACTCTGGAGTTTCATTTATTTTGTCAGTATCCACGGAAATTATTAGCTCTCCCACACTATTATACTTACTTAAATAGCATAAAACCCATGTTATACTTTACATTCAAGAATGGATAATCATTACACAGTAGTACTTTTATTCAACTGAGCTAACACACATTGTAGCACTTAGCAAAATAGACTTCATCCCAAAATAAGCTGCAAAATAGATATTGCTAATTCACTTGAAAAATAATAATATTGATAATTAGGTGTGAATAGTCTGAAAATATTATGTAAGTATTGAGTTCTTTTGGCATCAGAAGGTGGAAGTTTGGCAGGGCTTAAATACAGGATGGATGGCCCTTTAAATAACCTTTCTTGGTAATTTTGTCAAAGACAGCTGTGGTCCTTCTAGAGACCAAACAAAGTTAATTTCCAGTCAAATGGAAGAGCCAATGGGTTTTAGCTCTGTAATAATTCACTGGGAACCTGGAGGCCAATGACAAGGATGTGCTGCACTCAGAGAACGCGTGATGCTCCACATGATTATTCATGCTACCGATTAAAGGGAAACACACACAGAGTTACACTATTTGTACTGTGTCTACATGTTCATGAATGGTGGACACAGATTTTCTACAGAAGAATTTAGTATAAATCTTCTCTTTCCATTGAATATCCAGGTTGTTTTTCAAAACCCCTAAGATATATTTAGAAGTAAGCAATTCAATCATTTATTTTCCATATTTGCCAAGTTGACAATAATGAATGCACGAGGCTGAGAAGAAATTTGGGAACCTTTGAGTCTGGTCCCTAACTCCGCACAGGTCCCATCCCTCCTCATCTTACAGGTGAGGTACCAGTACTCATCTGGCCTCTACAATAAAAATAGTGATGACTTGAGTATGAGACCTACTTTTTCTTTTTGGCTCTCCCACTGCCTGCCTCTGTGTCCAGGGCAAGGTATTTAACCTCATAAAAGTGGAGATGATAATACTCGCTGGGAAAGGTCGCCACGCCTGGCGTACAGTAAGTACACAGTGAATGGGATGCGTCATTAACACTTCCAGGTCACAAAGCACTTCAGTGGGAAGCACAGGCTGTGATCTGGACACTCTTGATATATCACAGTATAATCAGCTGGGAAGCTTTCTTGTCCTGTGGTTCAAAAGATTACCCATATGAACAATTTGGGAGAGGGTTAGGGAAGTCCTTACAGGTCTACACTTGCATGGTACGAGTGACCCTGGGAGAAATAGCTCCAGGGAGCAGGGTGCCCTTGATCTGGAGCTGCAGTATTGCTTAGCATCTCAGGGCTTCTCTAAAACCATCCTTTGACTTAAAATAGTACAGTCTCTCTCTCTCTTTTTAATCTTCAGAGAAAAGTATTCCATTCATTCAGTTCTTACCTATTTTTTGAGAAAAAGAGAGAGGTAAGACAGTGTTGCAAATGTGAAGGCATAATCAAGGAGGCAAATTAGCTAGTCTCTTCAGAGCCAGCCCTCAAAGGAAGATTACGTCCTGAATCAGAGCAGTTAATATCTTACATGGCAATTAAGCCCAAACTGCTTACAATTCCGAGAATAAACTGCAATCTACCGGAGCACGAGGGGCCTGGGAGGAGCTTTCAACTTCTGTATTGCTCTTTGGGGTTAATTAGCCCTAAATACGAAAGCAGATCTGGGGTCAGGAATGGAAAGGTGATAAGGGACACAGGAAAGAGAATCTTACAGGTTAAGAGCATCTACTTTGAATCAGAGAGAACCAGCTCCTATCAAATCCTGGCTATGTCACTAGTAAGTCAACAGCCTCTTTCTATGCCCTGGCAAGAGAGGGAAAGAATACTTCCTGTGAGTGTTACCTTAGTTAAAAAGATAATGTGTGGAAATCACTTAGCACTTAATAAATATCTAGTAAAAGGGACATTAGATTTATTTGAGAGTAAATTTCAAAACAAACATTTTTGCAATACATTAATTTCTAACTTTTGCATGAGTTTTAATATTTTTCCCACTTAACTTTTATTAAACAAGAACATATAATCCTCCTTTCCACCTAAACTTTATATTCTTTTTTTAAAATGTCCTCTTCTGAGGCTGGTTTCTACATTTGCCTTTCGAGTATTTCTCCACTATGGAATACACTACTGTATGCAGAAGGAAAGGAAACCACTATTTATTAAGAATCTACTGTGAATCACTTTATTGAAGTTTACACTATGCACTTATTTCACTGAATTCTGACTTTCTGCCAAGACAATATTATCATTCTCATTTTACAAATAAAGAAATTGATGTTCATCTGGGTAAACATCTTGCCTAAAGTCACTCATCTAGTAAGTCTTCGAGCTTGGGCTGGAACACAGGGATGCCTGATGGTAAAAGTGTAGATTTTCTCTGGAGAATTGATATAGAACAGGCTTTCCCAAACTTCCATGAATCCCTGAAGGTACTTGCTAGAAACATAAATTCTGGAGAGTCACTCAGATCCAAAGGCAGGGTGGGGCCCCAGGGAAGCTGTATGCTTAGTGAACACTCCAGCTGACTGCTCTCATCTGCGAAGTTTGAGGAAATACTATCACAGAATGCAGAGATCAGTGCTCTGAGCCTATTTATTTTACCAGGCAACTGTTTCAGTACTTTTTGATACAGATTCTAGAACATTAAATTTCCATTGATGGCAAGTATAAAAATCAATGTTGAGCTTTCAAGAATACTGAAGATATGGCTTTTAGAAACACCCACAGAATTTCAACAACAAAATTAATACTATAAAACATGTAAGGCAAATCATGCAGTCATATCACTTTTGCACTCTTCTTAAAGATGTTACCATGGCCTCTGGGTGGTGCTAAACTAGAATTTCTCCCTGGGTATTATCAGCTACTTAGAAAGAGTTTAAGATCTACAAATACTCTTCATCAGAGAAAAAAATGGAGGCTACCATCCTCATGTTCCCACGTAGCCTTCCTGTATGTCTGCAGTAAAGGCCGATTGCTCACAGCTATTTCTGATCATTTACTCTGGTGGAGATAATAACGACTCACAGACCTTGACAATCATCTTCGATGTCAGTACTTTAAAAATGGCTTTGAAATGTCTTGATTATCAGAGGTATAAAAGGCAAATTTAATTCTGACATATTCTTAATAGGAATGGGAGTGAGAACTATAATGGCAATAATTATAATATTGTGTGTAATAAGTATAACTTTCCAAGGATGTAAGTCAAATGGAGATATGATGTGACCCTGAAATCGCTTTACCCACTGTATAACTGGAACAGAAAAAGGCATGTGTCCTAGGATGTATAAAACACCATTGCCAAAGTTGTTTGTGATTTCTGAAAATGAGCTGACATGTGAAGTTAGGAAGTGGTGGCTCACAATTGAGCTCTTGGTATATTGGGCAAATTACCTAAACACTTGAAACTTTAGTTCCCTTATGTCTCAAAAATAAATAGGTAAGTGTAATTATCCCATACTTGAGATGAGTTATGTACAAGCCATAGAATAATCTACCAATTGTAGTTATAATAATGGTCATTAGTTAGGTTTGAGTTCAATAAGAGAGACAATGATTTCTATGGTAATTTTAGCATTAAGCAGTTTATTGTAAGAGTTGAGCATGTCCTGATGAAGGTACTGGGAATCTCCAGTTATAAATATAAACACATATCACAGTTCCATCTTTCTCCTAATTGAAGCCAAACTTAATATAATATGTATGACCCATTTTCATAGTATGCCCTTTATATCTGTCTCTGTGTTTCATTTATTTTGTGAAATCCTGTTTCACAGATTTCCCTGGATGCATCCCAGAGCTCCTCTCTTTGAATTCCTACAATTTAGCAGATATGGAAGGAGACTTCTGTACCAGAAGTCACAGTGGTTTGGGAGCTGGGGTTGTATAATGTAGAGCACACCAGTTTTGTATTCAAACTGTGGTTGTGCCACTTACCCAGTTTGGTAACCTGACCTCTCTAAAAACCTGTTTCCCTATCTGTAAAATGCAGTGTTATAAAAACTAAATGAATAAATAGGAAGCTAATATACTGTATAGTTAGCATTCTTTCACTATTTGTCAACCTTATTAATTAAAGCCCCTCTTCTCCATGAGGCTGCTCTTCCTTAAGCCCATTTTGATGCTGCTATCCAGATAGAGATAACGCTCTGCTTTGCTAGAGCAGCAGCTAACTAGGCCCTCTAACTTCCCCGCTAGCCCAAGGGATGGGATGCAAATGAACTCAACTTCCCCTAAACAGTGCTGATCTCTTTTTTTTCTTTAAAGGTGGAAATCCAACTTGTTTTTAATTGATTTCAGAGAGGAAGTGAGAGGGAGAGATAGAAACATCAACGATGAGAGAATCATTGATAGGCTGCCTCCTGCACGCCCCCTAATGGGATTCGAGCCTGCAACCTGGGCATGTGCCCTTGACCAGACTCAAACCTGGGATCCTTCAGTCTGCAGGCCAATGCTCTATCCACTGAGCCAAACCCGCTAGGGCAATGCTGACCTTCTCCAAGCTCTGTATGAATGGGCTCTCCTAGGCAACTTTGATATAATCTGGTATCCACACCCAAGCTTTCTGGCATCTAGGTTGTCTTTTTGCCCTGGGCCCCAAATAAGATAACTCCATGCTTGCTCTATAAAGCAGAAGGGCCACAAAGGTACTTTGCTTCCTCCAGAGAGTAAGCCCACTGTGGCTCAAGCAAGGCCACCTAGGTCCTGATTGTTCCTGTGAAAGGATGAGAGGACGTGGGTTCACTTGCTTCTCTTTACTGGTTTTGGCTTATAAATATCCCTCATAAAGACCATTATTAACAATATAATATGGCACTGTGAAATCTGACCTTACCCATCTTGGTTCACAGCTGCCATCCACCCTCTGAATGACATTATGGGGAAATTTTAAGCAATGCATATTCTCTTCTTAATATCGTGGCTCCATGCATTTTCCTCTGCTGTTCACTCCTCACCATCTGAATGGTTTCAGGAAATTATAGAGTGCATCTTCAAATGGCAAATTACTCTTTCCCTCAGCCTCTGTTTTCCTATGACTTAATGCTGTTTATGTACCAACCCAGAAAATAAGAACACCAAGGATAGATGGCATCCTTAACTTTTATTTATGCAATAATGCTTCCTCACTACATCTATTTACTATCAATATAGTGAGATTCCAAGGAAATCCTAAGTGATCAATGGATATTACTAATCACCCAAAATCAAGACTGACCTCAAATCTAAGAAATATCTTCTTTCCCTTCCCTCAGATATGTGGCCTTTACAGAGCACTGTGTGATTTCCATGCCTCCAATTGAACCACATTTTCTTTTTCAGGATGTTTTAGCTCTAGCAATATTTAGGGACCTTTTTTTTTTTTTTTTCAGTTTCTGTTAGTGACCCAGTAATTGTTTTCATGGCCTAGCAGTCAAGTGTGAAGGGCTCTGATAGCATGTCAACAAAACATCCACTACTGGGGGAGAGACTCCCTGACTGTGATTGTGATTGATTGCTTATTTGAATCTTTCTGCTCCCAGCTGCTCCTTGGATGCTATGTCAAGGAAGATGGAAACAAGAGAAGACATTTTGAATATAGTAAAACTGTCCTCTGTAACTTTATTTTATAGAAAGCAGATAAGAGCAGAAGGTGAAAGACAAGCAGGGCTCCAGAGTAGACCCCAAAAGGGAATATTGTTCATATAATATTTGAGGACTAGTGGCCCAGTGCACAACATTTGTGTGGGGGAGCGGGGGAAGGGTTGTCCCTCAGCCCAGCCTGCACCCTCTCCAATCTGAGACCCCTTGGGGGGGATGTCCGACGACCAGTTAAGGCCCGATCCCTGTGGGGACATCCCTCTCACAATCCAGGACTGCTGGCTCCTAACTGCTTACCTGCCTGCCTGTCTGATCACCCTTAACAACTCTGCCTGCCGGCCTTCTCACCCCCAACTGCCCCCCCCCTTGCCGGCCTGATTGCCCCCAACTGCACCCCCCTGCTGGCCTGCTCGCCCCCAACTGGCCCCCATGCCGACCTGATCACCCCCAACTGCCCTCCCCTCCTGGCCTGATCACCCCTAACTGCCTCTACCTCAGCCTCACCACCATGGCTTTGTTCGGAAGTACATCTGGAAGGTCTCCCGGAAGGTCTCTTGGTCTAATTAACATATTACCCTTTTATTAGTATAGATTACTGGCCAGCCAGGCAAGGTGAACTAATGACAACAGTCCAGAGTCTTGAGGCTCAAGCAACACTGAGATAAGAGTCCTGTTTGTTTTCTGTTGTCCCTGCCTGGGCCCCACAGTGGAGCACAACACTGTTTCTTCTATAATCTGCATTCTCCAAAAATACAAAAGAACACCAGGAAAGGGATACAACACAGAGTCAGATCTTGCTCTAAGAACTACTATCCTGTCTAATAAAGACCATCATCTACAACTTGCACTGATAAATTTGAGACATTTATTTAGAATTTCTCTTAGTTTAGGTCAGTGGTCGGCAAACTCATTAGTCAACAGAGCCAAATATCAACAGTACAACGATTAAAATTTCTTTTGAGAGCCAATTTTTTTAAACTTAAACTTCTTCTAACGCCACTTCTTCAAAATAGACTTGCCCAGGCCATGGTATTTTGTGGAAGAGCCACACTCAAGGGGGCAAAGAGCCACATGTGGCTTGCGAGCCGCAGTTTGTCGACCATGGTTCTAGGTTATACAAATGAATAAAACAGCACAAGCTGTCCTCAACTAGCTTAGTGTATAGCTAATTCTAATACAACAGTATTAAGTGTTCCTTATCAGTAAGAAAATTCCAACGGAAGTATTTTTTGTTTCTGGAAGAATTGGAATTATAATACAGAGACTGAATATAAGTTAAATCAGAACAGAATATGTCTTTTAGCAAAGCAAACATTTAAATAATAGTTACTGAAAATGATTACCTTAGAAATCTATAAGAAATAAGTATAATACTCATCCTATGAATAAGTGGAGGCTCCTAAATAGCTACCTACCCTGAATTTGCTCAACAAATTATTGAAATTGTTTCATCTGCCCAAGTCATCCCAGATATCAACCATCACTAAGAGTTATTAGCAGGTACCTTTCCTCAGTCGAAGAAAGGGAAGCAAGATTTTCAAATAAAAAACTCAATAAAAATAAAACAAAAAACAAAACTCAAGGTGATTTTTTTCTCTCCCTAAAGGCTCATTAAAATTTGTATCTAATGTAGCTAAACTTTACACAGGCACATTCTTTGAAAAACCAATAAATTCTATAGAGGAATAAGAAAATGACAGGAGCAATAGGTTTTAGACATTTCTCAAGCAAAATTGTCTATTTATAACAGTAGCCCAGTGTCCAATACTGATAACAGTTAGTGAGCATGCACTGAGCATAAAAAGACTGCTCTAGATGCCTTGAAGGAATACAAAAGAAAAGTCAACATTGTCCCTGCCCTTGAGGAGTTTAAAGTTTAATAGGAAAAAGGGAAGGTTCATGTCGGGGGGCGGGGGGAAGAATATATATGCTAATTACAGGCACATAAGGAAAGAACCATCTCTCAGAATTATATATATTTCATTGCTGACAGTTTAAAGAAGATAATATTATCATGGCTTAATCTGGTCAAAGAAAAAATGATATTTTTCTATGATACCCTTAGGAAAAATAACCTCTTACAGTGATACTCTTATATGAATAAGGACAACACAAATTAAAAATAATGGGCTTAATTCTTCCTGTTGAAAATAAGAGCTTTCCCTCCCTTCCTTTTTCTTTGAGCATTTACTTTATAAAATTTTCCAGTTATAAGTACTTTGAAGTGTCTATAAATCATTTTGAAAACTAGATAGGTCATTTGTCAGTTTTATAACCTAGGAATGTTTTCCTCACAGACCTGAGAGCCATTTTTTGAAACTTAAACATTAAGGAGAATAGCACCTCTATATCCCAGTTTCTGTGGGAGGTGGAGCTTAACTTTGGTAGGTTCCTTGCTCTAAGTTTTAGAAGTACCTCCTTTCATAGATAAATCCAATAAGCCAACAAAGATGGTCACCCTATCAATCAGTAAAGTTAGGATGAATTGTGTGTGACAACTTGTGTTGTTAAGTCTCCTAGTTGAGGACTAGTTATTGTTTATCTTGAAAACACCTAAGTAATGGTTTGTTATCTGCTTGGCTATCCAAAAAGGTAAGGTGAATGGGTTAAGCAAAAACAAAAACAAAACCCCTCATAAATACAGACAACAGCATGGTGATTACCAGAGGGAAAGGGGGCTGTGGGGAGGTAGAAGAGGACACAGGACAGATAAATGGTGATTTGATCTTGGGTGGTAAACACACAATACAATATATAGATGATGTATTATAGAATTTTATACCTGAAACCTACATAATTTTATTAACTAATATCACCCCAATAAATTCAATTTTAAAATAGTAGCCTGAACAGTTTTGAAAATTGGTAGTAAAATAGCAGGAAAATTTGTCCTACTGATTATTGATACTTGTCATAAAGAAAAAAAATAAATAAAAGGGTACGATTTCTTTGGGTCTTTGCAATCTCTTAGAGGACTGCCTGTGATGTTCACCACATTCTGGTTTAATGCTTATTCATTAGCACAACTCCTTTCTTTCTCTGCGCTCTGCCTCTGTGGAGAGAATTTCTGAGTTGGGAGATTTTTAAAATTATCTTTCCCCATATGTCAGTCAGTGCCTTTCTTGCTTTCTAAAATCCAGCATGAGAACTTAGAAAACTAAACAGAATTAACTTTCCTAAACTGGGGTAGACACAAAGATAAATAACTTTTAAACAGCCTTTAATATCTATTTCCTTTTAAATTGTCCTATTTACAACTATACCCTGATACAGGGAACTACTATGATTTTAGTTGCATTTGTAAATATAGCTAAACTACAAAAAAAAGAAAGAAAGAAAGAAAGAAAGAAAGAAAGAAAGAAAGAAAGAAAGAAAGAAAGAAAGAAAGAAAGAAAGAAAAAGAAAGAAGGAAGAAAGAAAGAAAGAAAGGGAAAAAGGAGGGAAGTAAAACAAGAAGGAAGAAATGAAGGAAGAGAGTGGTTTGAGGAAAGTAAAGAGATAAATTCTAATTCCAAATTTCACCTGTTTGTAATTGCCAATAGGCCAGTGTCTCCATCTTTAAAGATATTATCTACTTCACTGTTTATTCTGTTAAGTACAATACAGATCAGCCTCTCAGCCTTCTCTTTAAAAAATAACCATTGTGCTAATTTTTATAGTGATCACTTCCTTGAATTCCTTTGTGGTTTTTATCACACAAGTATGCATTTTAGACACCATAGTTTAGTCTTGTCCACTTAAAGAAACTGTATATGTCTTTTAGGATTCTTTGAATCTACAGTTTAATCCTCTATCTCTTCCTTTTTCTTACAGGTTTCTGTTAAAGAGCAAAGGCCACTTAGCTTACTGAGTTTCCCAGTCTAGACTACTAACTAATGCAAACTCTTTAAAACGTTCTTATGCTCACTCCATTTCCTTTTTTTATCAGACTCAGGCTTATCTCCTTTGACAAGACTGTAAACGAAGTCATGTTCTGTCACCAGGCGGCATATAGTACCTAATTCTCTCTCCTGTGATGTGAGTTATCAATGCTCATTGCAGATCCATTTATTCATCAGAAGTGCAAAATAGTGGTATTTGAATTCTATCACTTTACTTTAATGTATTAACCGAAACACAATTATAAAAACACATTTTCCTTACAAAGAGATACCCTTTCTTTGGCTACCCAGAGTTATGGGAATATGTGAAGGGGAAAATAATGTTCTCTCATTATTTGTTAGTTTCAAGATAATGAATCGGTTTCTGGTCATTGGAAAGGTAACCAATTGATTTTTTAAATATTATTCTGAGCTCATGAATTTCAACATATTTCATACGTTTAAATACACTGAAATTAGTATTTTGCTTAAGCTCAAGTTGTTCCACCCTTAGGCAGTGCGAGCCTTTTTAAGGTGGTTCCTGAGTCCTTTTGACATTATCTTAGATGCATTGATATATTCTTTGCTATCTGATGTGGACAGATGCTCCACACTTATATATTTTCTGCCCAGACACAAGACCACTGATACACTGGTTTCTTTTAGTGAGAAATGGTATGTCAAGACTACAAACTGAGCACTAAAGATGCTCATTGCTAGTGGCTGTCATTATCTCTAGACCTGTTCAGTAGACAGACTGAGAAATACACATACACAATATGTATACATACATACATATACACATTTGTCTTTTAAATATAATTCATCTCATGACTTTATTCTGAAATTTCTAATCGATGGTTTTACAGAACTTTTTATATATTACATCTGTATCTTTTTTCTACACTAAAAATGTTGGTTCCATTAACACATGATATGACAGAAATATCTCATAAGTTCTCATTTGTTTTATTTAATATTATACCCATAATATAAACCCAATTGTTTCAAAATAATAGTATACATGTAACTAATTTTTTTCCACACTGAGAATGTTTTCAAAGATACAGTGATAGAATTAAAGTATTCTATAATCTTTAATTTGTTTTATCCCATATTACACAAACAGTAGTATGACTCTAATAATACTGTCATCACCAATTATAATCTTGAATAGATTTTATATGGTGATCCCTATTCTTCCTTTAAATTTTTAACATAATGGTTATTCTATATCTACCTTGTCAAAATATGCAGCCATAAATATGTATTTTCTCCCTTTAGCCTTCATTTAATCTTAATTCTATAGGTAACTATATATTTAATGGTCACCACTACTTCTTGATATCAATGTTTCTCCGGGCACTTTGCTAATATTAAGCTTTTCTCTATTAGAATCTTCAGGAAGAACTCAACAGGAAAACCTCCCCTTAGTTCTTGCATTTTGATAAATATTTTTATTCCCACCATACTAAACTTATTTTTTACTGAATAAAATATCTTTGTCTCACATTTTTATATCCTTGAAGGTTTGCAATGTTACTCTATAGTATGTGGGCACAAGACATTGTTAAATAGTCTGATAATGATCTAATTTAATTTTTCCTTAAGTCATATGTGTTTTGAACTAAATGCCCAAATAAACTTTTAAATTTTTTTGAAATTTTAATTTTTAAACTCTATAATTTTATGAGAAAATTTTCATTTTGGCTCTCCTGCATCCAAATTTCCAGGTATGCTGTATACTATGCTCTTTAAATGTTTTCCTAGTCTTTTTTTTAGGACATTCTCTTAAATTATAATTCTTATTATTTATCCTGTTCCTCTGCTTTGGTTTATTTTTTAAAGTGAAGGATTCCTATCTTTTGTAGGACAGATCTTTTCCTATCTTCAATATTTTTGGCATATTGTTATTTTCTAAAGGATTACCAATTACAACGCTTTATTATGATCACTACTATTAGATTTGAACTTTGTAATTCAGAAATCTCTCTAGGATATATCTAGGAATAAATCTCTTTAGAACTTATGAAAAGTTTGTCAAAACCTTTCATTTATACACATATCACAGCATTTTCATTTTTTATTGTCATAATATATTTCCTTACTAGTATCTATATTTATGAAAGAACTGAATGTTATCGGAAGGCAAGGAGTGTAGCTACCTTTTTAACCAGTGCAATTTATACCTACCACAATGCTCTGCAGACACTCAATGAATATTTGTCGACTACATGGGTAAATGAATTAACATTTTCTCAAATGTTTTGATATGAGGAAGAAGGTGCTTTGGATAACAAGTAAGAAATTACTATAACTAATCTGTAAATCAATAAATTGGCAGTGGTTTATATATCTTGTCTTGTAAGGTTGACTATTATGAGTGAGTAACCTTGCTTTGGTCTCCTTTGAGTAATTTATAAAATCCAGCTCCTCATTCTGGAAAATTCAATCAGAACCTGGTCTAATGCAATGTACTAAAAAAAAAAAAAAAAAGGAAAAAGAAAAAGCCTCTGTAGGCATTGCTTGAGCAGTTTCTTTGCCATTCTTCTTTTGGCTTCTTCACTATTAGTTGCAGCCCTTTTGAAAACCAGCCATCTCAGCAATCACTGAAGACCAGTTGCATGTATGTAGCATCACTTTTGGCTACTTCTGAGCACACATGAATAAGCAGTAAAATGAGACCCCAGCTTAGCAATTCTTCAGCAAATGAATGGGAAACCATTCTCTAGGCAGTTATTGATATTACTAAATGGCCCTTGAAAATTGCCCATTGGAGCTGAAAGCATACCCTATTTCTCCCAGACCTTGCATTTTCTTTTTTTGGACTTCAGTACTCTATGCTATCTTGCCTATTAGTGGTAGGCTTTACTGTAAGCAAGACAGACACATGCTGGACACACCCTTCCAAATAATACTTCACAAAAAAAATGAACTTCAAAACTGCATCTCCTGGAGATAAATACAGTCAAGAGGGGGTTCTGGAGCTCCACTAGTTAAGATGGCACTACCATCAATCTATAAGGTGAACTCAGAGTGTCTTAATCCAATTCACCCACAATGGCATGCCACTTAAATGAATTGGAATTCAAACATTTTGATTCTAAACTCCTTCCATACTATGTTGTCTTGAGAGGAATGAGGAAATATCACAAAAAATAATCAAATAGAAGTGGAATGCACAGTTGTGTTGGATATAAGTATAAGGCAATACAGTTGACATATACAAAGGCACAGTGCTTGGAGAAGAGCTTTTAATAGAGGGTGAGGGGATATTGTGAACTGTTTATATAAGAAAAGAATGATCAGTATGGTAGTGGTGGTGGTGATGATGATGATGATGATAAAGATTTTTCTACTAATGTGTTGAAATTTCAATATTTCCCTACTTAATACTAAACTGCATACTGAATAATTCTTTACAAGTCATACTGCTAGAAGCCTGCATTTCCAAGCTTTTAGATTTACCTATTACTCATGATACCTGTTTGCACAATATTACTGATTATTCACTATTTGGTCAAATAGTAAGATGGTATTTCATTCTCATTGAGAACCATGACAAATACTTGAAGTACCAAAATTACATGTGGACAGAAGTACATAGAGGGCAGTTCAATGGGGAGAGTGTCAAATATAAAGAATTAAACAAAAATTTTTTTATGTTAAATGTGGATGGTTTGTAGTCATCAAGAATCTTGTGGGACTCAGACTACATATGGGTGCAAGACTGTGGATAATTTAAAAGAAACTCAGTTTACTGTGAGTATTATAAAATAATATAATAACCAAGTAATGATTTGTAAATATAAGTGAGTTTAAACTAGTTAATAGGTAAAACATTTTATGTGTGTGGACAAAATGTAACTTTCCGTTTGTTAAGGTAATATAAATAATTAGTTTCTAACTGTATCTATAGGTAGATATAAATATTGATAGGTTCTTACTTTTTGAAAAGCCAATATTTAAAACATTTTTCAGCAGCTGAGAGTTTGATATTTCTATTTTATTTTTTATAATAGATATGGGAATATAGCAGGACAATCTTGTTTTCTCATAAATATTTCCAGTACAACATAACACATATGTAAACTATAGTGGAATAAGTTTGAATAGCTCACCCAGAAAATGGTTCTCTAAATATAAAAAGAAAAAATATGGGTTCCTCATGAATAAAATATGTATTTTGTATTTTCTGTCTTAACCAATGCCAAGGTCTACTCAACAAAAATCTTATGCTTGTTAGTAGAGCAAAAATTAGGATTCCCTTGCATACATATGTCTATGCTTTCTATACTTACACACACACACACACACACACACACACACACACACAAAGACACACACACACACACACACACAAAAAATAGATTGATATATTCTCTTGTTGATATATTCTATATGTGATATATAGATATGTGTGTTTTAAAAGACCATCTACCAAAATGGAAACAACACAGAGCAATTAAACTTTCTTGGCACTAGAGGTCACTAAAACCAGATTACAGACAGAAGGGCTGCATTCTGCTAAATCCACAGAGCAGAACAGAGTTTGTCTATAATCCAATATGCAGTGATAAGGAACCAAAGCAAACTCAATTTTTAGGAATATCCAAATCATAACACAAAGCACTGCTAATTCAAACTTCAAATTGGAAAATAATCAACAAAATGGTTGGTATTCAAATCAAGTTAATAAAAAAGAAAATGAATGTTTCTCCTGTTTATAACAGCTGTGCACGTTGATTTCAAATAAAGTTATTGAACCTTAACCTTTGCTGTTAATTTGCTTTGCATTTCAAAGACCACACAGGAGCAAGTGTCAAATCTTTTCAGTATATCTGGGAATAAACAAGTGAATTGGATGGAGGGAGGTGAGAGTAGGGGGAGGAGATTGACGAGTGATGTATGTACAGATGCTGCTGCTGGTGACGCCACCATCAAAGTGGCCATTGGTGACCAGGCCGAGTGATGAGCTGTGCCTTACAAGAGAAGCTTTGCTTGGTAGTCACTGACTGCTGGGCCTACTTCTGGATTTACTGTTTCATAGCACAGGATACTTCTTGTGTTTGGAGCTGGGAAAAGTCACCCATTTTCTAATGGGCTTTCTGCTGTTGCTCCCTAGCATTGATTTTGAAGAAGCATATTACTGGGTTAGTCCCTTCAAACAGCAACCATTTCCCTTTGAGAGTCTCATTGCTCCCTGTGCCAGGTTTCCCAGCCCCAAGGAGAGTGGAAACATCTGCACTTAGGTTGTAGAACTTTAAATGCATGGCCAGCCTGATTGTTTCTAAATGGAACACTGGCCTCTTTAAACACCGGCAAGGTTTGACAGTCAAGGGTATGGGTCCTTACTTATATGTGGGATCTAATGAACAAAATAAACTAAGGAACGAAATAGAAACAGAGGCATGGATACATGGAACAGACTGACAGCTGTCATTCTGGATAAAAGAATGTGAAGGGATTAGCAAAAAAACCCAAACATATATACATAACACATAGACACATGCAACAATGTGGTGATAGCCAGAGGGGAAGAGGGGTGAATGGAGACTGAAAGAGACTTTGCTTGGGGCGCCTGGCTCACAATGCAGTGTACAGATGATGTTGTATTGAGTGGTACACTTGAAACCTGTATGGTTCGTGAATCAATGTCATCCCAATAAATTCAATTAATAAAAAATAAAATAAAAATACATTTAAAAAATGAGTATAGGTCTTTGGTCACTGACATTACAAGTGTCATGTAGAAGGGTATAGACTTATTTTGGCCCCAAACACACTGCACATTAAATTAGGTAATTGGACAATGTGGTCTCAAATATTTTAAGTCTAATGATCAATGAGTATGAGTCCTGCCTGACAAGAAGAATCACATTATTGAGTTACGCTAAGACCTATTCAAATAATTTTGAGGAATTTTCATGACAGAAAACAATTTGTACTTCCCATATCATTATCTATGCAAGGTATGGCAATTCTAAAATTTTATATTTTCTAATATTTCATATATTTTTGGAAAGAACTTTTTAAAAACCTACTTGGTTAGGCCATTAGAGACTTTTAGTGATATCTTTAATAAACAAAAGGGAAAAGATTGAAGCATCATGTATCTTCTATTTTCCTTCAAAATCCAGAAAACTATTTGAGATGCTCGAGGGCAAGAATAAACAATCCCCATATCACCAGCATCTAGCTTACAGAAAGCACTAGGAGTGTGTGCTTGACTCATCCATCAAATAGTGTCAGCTTGCTTATTAACGACCTGATGATAACCATGGCTTGGGGACTTGGAAGAAGTCAGTTTATGGAATATTTTTGTTATAATTGAAAATACAACACATGAATGAGTCCTTGGCTTTGTGAGGGGAGAGGTGAACTTTAGTGGTTCTTATGTTTGGAGAATATTTAAGTGTCCACCAAATGAAGAAAGAAGAAAGAATGCAGAAAAAAAGATTGTCATGATTTCTCCTTTTCTTTCCTCCTATTACACTTTACATGCTAATTCACATATCAAATTAACACAAAATTTATTGTGGAGACATTTTAATTAAATTAATTGATCTTATTTTGAAATAGTAGAAATAGTTACTTAATAGTCCTGCCTTGCCTATAGGATTATTGAAAAAACTAAATAATAAATGGCAATTTTAAAAAGGCTGAAAGGATAGTTATTTAAGTTCAATATTCAAATGTTACTAAATTAATCAGAACCTATCATGCTTCCATAGAGTATTTATATCTCAACAGAAAAAAATGTCAGCCCATCTGGTGTGGCTCAGCGGTTGAGCATTGACCTATGAACCAGGAGGTCACAGTTAGATTCCCGGTCAAGGGCACATGCCTGGGTTGTGGGCTCAATCCCAGTGTGGGGCGTGAAGGAGGCAGCCAATCAATGATTCTCTCTCATCATTGATGTTTCTCTCTCTCTTCCTCTCCATTCCTCTCTGAAATCAATAAAACATATATTTTTAAAAAATGCTAAAGGAGACATTTAAAGCAGGTAAGCCTGCTGAAGCTCTTTCCTTCCATGCAACCTCCCTTCCTCTATTCATTCACAAAAATTATTAAGGGCCCAATGTGTGCCAGATACCATTTAGGCTCAGGAAATGCAACAATGAGATAAAGAGACACTGTCGTGCACTCACAGAAGTTGCTGTAAATGGAAGAAGACTGTCAATCAAGTAAACAACAATAATGACATAGTGAGTTTCATGCCAGGATAGAGGAGTACAGAGACCCCTGTGACACAGGTGCTCCTCTCTTTTCCGTCATTTCGCCATATGGAAGTTACTCAATAAATATGTGCTGAATTACACGAGCTGAATAATTGGGACTGAATGAAAGTAGTCATCGTGGGAAAAAGAAAGGGAGGCAGGAATAGTGTAAATATTTTATTCTCCTGATGATAGTTTCATGCTCAGCCAAGAATCCGGTACCTTGCTGAAACTGAAGAGGGGTAGGCAGGGTGACAAGTCTCCACTCACAGGAACTAAGATTTCTACTGCATTTTGTGAGCTGCGGAAAGACGCAGCAAGAGCTCCAGGCACAACAAGGGGAATGAGATGACACAGGATCAGGTGTGGGGAAAACAAAGTTTACTTCAGCCTAAACTGTGTGGCAGTGAGCTAGCTTTTACCCATAAATTCTCCAAAAAGGTATATTTTTATTTCACAATTTCAATGCGAGGAAGTCACAAAGGGTGCCTATTTTAGGAAAAGAGGTGGGCAGGCGCATGTAGTGTATGATGGCACACAGAGATTTTTTTTGGTCTAGGACAGAGAACAGAACAGAGAAAATCTCATGATGGTCTTGGAGTTTGTTAGAAATTTGTGATCCATCAGGGGCTGAGTTGCTTTCATTAAGTCTTATTCGTAACTAGTTGCTCTGATAAGCTGACAAAACAAGTGAATTCCATGTGTAGGATAGTTCATGAATTCAAGGTATTAAACCCATTTTTATTTTATTTTAAAACCCTGATTTATCTCTTTCTGGCAGCACATCTCACAGTTCCTTCTGGCTTCTTGTTACATTAGAGCACTCACGAATGCCAAGGTTTGATGGGCACTGTGAGGACTCTTCTCTATAGTCCGCCGTCCGTGTGGGGCTTTCTGATATAATTGATTGTGGCACAGAGGCATTCTCCACAGAAAGATTAATTGCTTCAGAAATTATCCATTACTGAATGGTTGACTGTGACTCCACACTTTTTATTCCTACCTAAGCAAGCTGTTCCTGTGTTAGGTTAATTTATTTTCTCCCTCTCTTTTTAACTAGTCAATATTTATTTTATTTTTATCTTTCACATTTAGTTAAGGGTTTCCTCTTGCCAATCTATGTGAGATTTGAGCAAGGCCTTCATAATTCATAAAGAACAAGAGGAAATGTCGTATGGCTTGTTGTCATCTCTTCTTTAACGTACATGCCACCTACTATGAATGAGTCAACACTATTAGGCCATTTTCCAAATTTAAGTCTCTCAAAAGTGCCATTGAGTTGGACTAGATCCTGATGACATGTCAGAAGTTGAGAAAAATGAGAGAACTGCATACAAATTATTAACAGCTCATTTAGAAAAGCCAGAGCATGAGCACAGGAAATCTTACCTTTGAAAAGTGAAAAGCAAGCTTTTACTTAAGATTGCTCTTGATGAAATAGCCTAGGGCCAAAGTTGGAATTTTTCAACTTGCTCTGCAAAAACAAAACAAAACAAAATGTTTCCGTGTGCTCTCAATAGGTAGCTAGAAAAGGAATTCTTTTTATTTACCATTTTCACATGAAGTGACTGAGCTAGAAGATGTATTCAATGAGGGCATAGGAATATTACATTAAAAAAGAACAAATACAGTAAAGCTTTATATTTAAAAAATATATTAAATATTTTGCATCTGAACAGCCCATATCTATCATGAAAGAAAAATAAAATTAATTTCACTTAAGATCACACAGGACAGACAAAGCAGGAACAGTAAAACCCAGACCTATTCTCAAAGCGCTAAATACTTGACTGCACTATTTTTAAAATATGCTTGTGCTTAAAGATTACACATGGCTGCCAATGAATTTGTTGTATAATGTTATTTAGTTCACAAAGCTGAATAATCAGTTTTACCAGAATGCAGGCAAGGGGAAAATTTGGAAAATAATTTTTAGAAAAAATTTGTTTAATGTTTTTTATATGTAGCTTCCACAGGATAAGTACAAAGAATAACATTATTAACTAGCATACAATTCCACGATGGCTGAGTATTTTTATTTTGGGCAGCTTTTCACATAATTTAGATGGGGGGGATCCTCCCAAATTCTCTCCCCTGCCTGCCTCAGATGGCAGATCAGCAATCTATATTTGCTCACCACTTTGTTATCTTAACACAGTTCACAATGCAAAACATCTGGAGCTGTGGATAAGTTCATATAGTGCAAAACTATAGGTTTTCCCCTGAAGAGTATTTTTCATTATATTTTAAAATATCCATTACTTCCTCTGAATGGGTGCTCACCAATTCTTTAACTTGAAGATATCAAATGAGTATATAAACCAGAGAACCCTCCATTGTGCCGCCAGATTCACAGCTGGAGGGAAGAGTGCATACTATCAATCCCCTGTCAAAGTCAATTGTGCAGATCTCAGTATACATTTCCCAACTACTGCATGCTGGCCACAGTTTTTCATAATTGCTTTTCCTCAAGTTTCATGAGAAGATAGTTTTCATGTATATGCTTTCATGCCCACTTTCCACATTGCAATCTAGCTAGCACCCATGTGCAAATGGCACTTCAACCTAATACTGATTCTCTATATGGCAACACTGCATGTATTACTTAACCTTTTTAAAAAAATATAGATATTTTTATTGATTTCAGAGAGGAATGGAGAGGGAGAGAGAGACAGAAATGTCAACGAGGAGAGAGAATCATAGATCGGCTGCACACCCCACACTGGGGGTCAAGTCTGCAACCGAGGCATGTGCCCTGACCAGTAATTGAACTGGTGAACTCTTCATTCCTGAGTAGATGCTCAACCACTGAGCCACACCCAGCTGGGCTATTATTTAACCTTTACTTCTATCCTTCTCTCCCCAATCTGTAATGCACTAGTTATATAGTTATATGGAAAACTAAAGGCAAAATATGTTTTCACTATCCTTTTTCTTCTTCCTAAAATCACTAAAACAAAACCTTCTAAGTTAGATAATCTCAAACTCAAATAACTCATTGTTTTCTTCCATATACATAGGGCACATAGTCTTAAGTGATTTATACTTTTTTATGAAAAATTAAACTTTGATATTTTGATGAAGGTGCTCAATAGAAATTAAAAGTATGCGGCATTTTTATAAAGCTAATATTCACTGAGATCAAGGACTTGGTAGCTGCCTCGTACTCTGCCGTGTTCAAATCCAGCATATGATGCCATGCCAGTTGAGGTACGACAATTTAAGTTCAATATTTTATGCACTTTAATCAACATTTAAAATACAAAGTTATTTTGCAAGTGAATATCTTTGTATTGTTTATAGGCTAAGAAATAGTTTACAGAAAGTGGATTTTGAGTGTATGTAAAGAATAAATATCTAGCAATTGGAATTGTTCAGCAATAAAAGAAGGCTTAAAGATGTCAGGAATGAGAAAGAAGGAGACAAGAGCATCTTGAAGATCCTTTTTTGATCTTAAGTATCTGTTTTTCTCATTAGTAAATTGAGTCCAATTTTTTTTTCTCTTCTGGTTTCCTCTAGTTCTTTCTTCTTCAGAGATCCATCACAGGCCATCGGCTTCCTTACATTGCTCTTAATACAAGTTACAGACAATTAGCTTCAGGTTATTATTTTCTATAACCATTGCATATGATTCATAAGCTACTAATATTAGTATTTCTTCCTGGTTTTACTCTTCCTGACTCCAGTGTGAACACAGTCAAGAACTCCCTGAAGTAGTTGCTGTAATTTAAAAATATGTATACAGTATAGTAGGTCCCTCAGTCTGGCCTGTGCCCTCTTGCAATCCGGGACCCCTCGGGGGATGTCGGACAGCCCGTTTTAGCTCGATCCCCGCAGGCCAGTGGCCGGTAGTCCCTGAGGGATATAGTAGTGCGTGGCCAGAAAGGAGCCCAAGCCCGGGCCAGGTGCTGCACTGCTCCTGCTCATCCCAGCCCTGCTGCACCTGCCGCTGCTGCCGCTGCTGCCGCTCAGTAGCGTTGCTGTGGAGACAGAAGAAGCTCACACCACCGCAGCTGCACTCGCCAGCCATGGGCCTGGCGTTTGGCACCCATTGGTCAGCTGAGTGGCGCTCCTGCTGTGGGAGTGCACTGACCACCAGGGGGTCAGCTCCTGCATTGAGCGTTTGCCCCCTGGGGGTCAGTGCATGTAATAGCGACTTGTCGGTTGTTCGGTCACCTAGTTGTTCGGTAGCTTAGGCTTTTATATATATACTAGAGGCCCAGTGCACAAAACTTGTGCACTGGGGGGGGTCCCCTCAGCCTGGCTTGCTCCCTCTTGCAATCGGGGAGCCCTCGGTGGATGTCCAGCTGAGGGCTTATGTCCGCTCCCACCCAGAGAGTGGGCCTAAGCTGGCAGCCAGACATCCTTAGTGCTGCTGCAGAGGCTCTGAGCCTGGCTTCTGGCTGAGCAGCTCTACCCCTGTGGGAGCACACTGACCACCAGGGGGCAGCTCCTGTGTTGAGCATCTGCCCCCTGGTGGTCAGCGTGCATCATAGCGACCAGTAGTTCCACCATATGGTCTATTTGCATAGTAGCCTTTTATTATATAGGATAGATATATATATGGCTGTATTAGGTGGTGGGTTGGCTATTGTTTCCTTGAAGTTTTAAAGGAAGTAAATAGGAAATAAACAGCAACAAATATATTTTTGAAAATCTAATTTTTAAGATAATAGTAATTAGAGTTGAATATCTGTATGTGTTTCTATTGAGAAAGTCATAGAATGGCTAATCCAGAAATGGCCACAGAGGATTTTATTTCAGTCCTATCATTTTACACAGGACACTGAGGCCCATAGAGTGGTGTGGTGTTACTCTACAGACAGAGTTGGAAACCAAGCTGAGGCAGGAGCCATTTATTTCTCTTGATCCCTATTCCTCCCTCTATGGTCTGTGTTGGAAATACATAAAGAGTTCTGACAGAGCCTGGACAACCATATGCCTGGCTCCCATGGGACTACAAAAGAGATTCCTACACAGGGTAAAAAAGGTTAGACCATATAATCTCTAAGGTGTGCATTACAGTTCCATGATTTTATTCTTCTACATTTGGAAATTAATTGGGATAAAGAGGAAAGAAAGAGATGAAGAAGTTCTATAAGGGTAGCATGCTGAAAAAAACGAGGGTCTGTATTCAAATGACAGCAAAACAAAATCACTAATTTTCCAAATTTACATTTGGCAATATTTCCCACTTGAAACAAATAAAGCATCAAACCTTCCTATACTACATTTTCTCTCATAATTATGCATGTTACTAAATAATTGGTAAAATAAGAGGCATGGAGTGGATTCCATTCATTGGCTTCATATAACTACAAGGACATATGCTGCCAAAAGCACTTCCATTCACTTGGTGAAACAAAGTGACAAGAGGTCTGCAAACAAAAGTAGTTAGCAACTGGCAGGCATTCAGGGAAATTAATAATAAGAGAAGGAGAAAACCCCCACTTAATCCTCTGGTGTATAAAAACAAGTTTAAAAGTATTTACACTATCAATGAAAACCTCAATACCACTTCCCATTGGCAACATTAGGAACATTTTCAATTGTGTTTAAACTTAAATATGATGGCCAAACATTTTTAAATATCAAAGTTGAATTATCTCAGAAGGAATGTGAATATTTTTACAGTAACTGTGTGTATATTATAGATTTTTAAATGTCAGAGTTAGGGAGAATTCATTTCCTACTGGATTCCCCAGTCTCCCTAGTTTTCTCACACATCACTAATTCCTAAAAGTCCAGTTTGTCAACAAGATCCTGTAAACTCTATTCAGTAGCATTGAAGACAAAATAGTTTTCCTGTGAACCATGGAGTGACTCTTTAACGGGGATTAGAATCCAGAGGTCCCTGCAGGGTTCAGTTGTAAAGAGATGAAGAAACAGAAATTTCTCATTAGAAGCACAATAGGAGAAAGGATGTGGGATACAAATAGAAAACAGCCTTTCTTCCAGAAACCAAATTGCCAATCATTTTCTTCCTTCCTTCATTCACTATTTGATCATCTACTATGCAACAGGCACTGGCCTAGGTGCTGAGGATACAAGGCTGGTGGTGACCAAAAGATGATGGCAGTGTATAGAGACTAGGCCCAGAGAAGAAAGAGGAATGATAACAAGAATGTGAAAGGGATTGTACATCGGTATGTGAAAATTAACTGTTAAATATGATAGAGGTCTCACATTACTTTTATAATTTGTACTGAGAAATTTGACAAAGAGCTACAGATAGACAAGTAGTATACCTTGAATTCTGGTACACAAAAGTAAAACGTGTAAGGTAAAATTCCCTCCTCTTTTTATCTTCCCCCACAATGAAGAATGTGTTCTTTCTGCAAAGGCCATCCTAGCAGCATGGAAATTAACTTAGACCAATGAATAGCAATAGTCTATTCATCTGCCTTCAACCTTAAGACACAAGGTATAAGGACAATTCAACTCATGGTGCTCAACTCAAAATTTATTGACAAGCATTGTAAGTCCATAGAGAAATTACTATATTTTTTTTACTGTTAAGCTGATAATTTTTAAATAAGAATATATAAAAAGCACCACAGGACACAGAGCCCAGAGCAAACACTGGAACTAGAAGGCTTAGTGAAATCTACACAGAGAAGGTGACATTTGAACTGGGAGTTGAAGGATAGGTGGGATTTCACAAGGCAGAAAAGAGAGCAAAGTACATTCCAGATAGAGGGAACCTGTATAAAACCAGTGTGAAGAAAAACGAATTGTTCTTTGACATTTTCATTTTCTTTCACACTGTGACTTTGCAGAGACAACTACTGTTCACAATTTCTTATAAGAAGAGACTAGTGTTTCTTCATATTTGCTAATGTATTCATTTGTACAAATTTACCAAATACCTATTATGTACCCAGTAATATGTTATGTTAGATCTTGAAAAGAAGACAAAAGGTAAGTTGGACAGGCATTTCTCATTGAGGAGCAAGCCATCAAATGCAGAGGGAAGCAATGCTGTAACGGAAACAATATAGGCTTTGGAGTGGAAGTCAGTTTGAGTTCTAGTGTCGCTACTTACTGATTGTGTGAAACTATTTTGTAATTTCAACTAGATTACTTAATTTCTTAATCAATACAATAGGCATCCCAAATCTTAACATTTCGGAGTTGTTGTGGATATGAGAATAAAATGAATATGTTTGCCATATTATTGATACTCAAAACAAAACTTAAAAAATTCCAAAATGTGTTCTCTATCCCTCTAATGGTTCTCAGCAAAGAACTGAATATCAGCATAGATGGTATATACGGTCACATAGAGCCAAAATGAATACAAGTTTATGAAAATCAAGCTCATGTTCATTGGAGCAATCATGGTAGAGTTCACCGAAGGAGCTTGATGCCATACATAAATATTTGGAGAAGTATAATAAAATTAAATCCCTTTCAGAGAAACCACACATTTCAGGGTTTACTTTAGAAGAATAATCTAAAGTGTCTAGAAAAAAGCACAAGTCTCCTGGAAGCAGAGATGTAGGGGAAAATAGTTTTGCGTTAATGAGTACTGAGATACATGCACTAAAACACATCATGTTATAACAAGGCTTGAGGAGCAGTGTAAAAATCTTGTATGCCAACCCAAAGAGATTAGGGCACTACTGAAGGTTTCCAGATATGCACTCTTCTGGAGGCACTATGAGGACAAAAGCATGACTGGATCCTTCTTATCACTGAGACCTCATACCAACTCTTATCTCAGAGTGACCACTGCTCATCTCTGTCTAAATTAAGTAGTCTCTCCCTCACTATAATGTCATACTGTTAGAAATTACCTTGCTTATTTATGCATTAATTTGAAATTGTTTTTTCCTCAAACAGACTTTAAGCTCCATGAGAACTTTCCTTCTTCCCTCCCTCCCTCCCTCCCTTCCTTCCTCCCTTCCTTCCTTCTTCCCTTCCTTCCTTCATCTATCTCCATCTCCCTTTTCTATCACACACACACACACACACACACACACACACACACACACACACACACACAGACATTTACATATTAGCCTAGAAGGAGAAAATTTTAAATCTCTTACATTAGCAACGATAAAAAAAAGCTGGTGAATATTTTACATTAGAGTTTTGACAATGGGTATGATAAGAAAGGAACAAATCAAGCTTATACTCATGCAACCTGCGCTGACCAAGAGTTGGTAAAAAATAATGTCCCATGCCAAAATGTACACTACATTCATATAATTCAATTAGTGTGTCATTTTCCAAACAATGACCTCCTGTCACAAATCCATTTATCTGCACTCTATCTCTGTCTCTGGCCACTCACATGTCATGCTTTCATAGGATAGCTTCTACTAAAGGTAATCACACTTTTCAAGGCCTACTGTGTAAATACTGTATACATTAGCTAATCCTATATAATAAAAGGCTAATATGCAAATCAACCAAACAGTGGAATGACCAGTTGCTATGATACACACTGACCACCAGGGGGCAGACGCCCAACACAGGAGCTGCCCCCTGGTGGTCAGTGCGCTCCCACAGGGGGAGCACCACTCAGCCAGAAGTCAGGATCACAGCTGGCGAGTGCAAGGACGGTGGTGGGAGCCTCTCCCGCCTCCGCAACAGCGCTAAGGATGTCCAACTGTTGGCTTAGGCCCCCTCCCTGTGGGGAGCGGGCATAAGCCATCAGTGGGACATCCCCCTAGGGCTCCCGGACTGCGAGAGTGTGCAGGCTGGGCTGAGGGACACCCCCCTCCCCAAGTGCCTCTAGTTTATTATAATATCCCTGGTGTTCTGCAATTTTCCTAGAACATAAATATTTGTTGAGTAAAGTTTCCATTAATAGTGACTCTATTTCCATTGTAAAGATGAAAAAGCTGAAGAACAAAGAAAATAATCACCTGGCCAGGATGCAGGGAATCTACTATTCTCTTCACTAACCAGACAGAGAGCCTGGGTTGAAGAAACTAATGACACACTGTGTGTCTCCCTCTCTTTCTTTTGAACTCAGCTATGCCTACATATTCCAAATCCAAAATACTCTGTCTGCCCTCACTCTCATATTCTGAAGTCTGATATAAACCATTAGGTTTGAACCAGGTTCTCCGAAGAATTATAAACGAAATGGGTAAGAATAGCAGAAGAAGCACAGGGAATTGTGAAAATTCTCCTAAGTGTGATGATTAAAGAAGGAAAAAAGGTTGATAAAAAAGAACCTTGACAGGTAGCCTGGAGTAATATTCAGGGGGAAAAATATTCTCTTTCAGAGTTTAAGAAATCAGGACATTTTGTATCATCATTTCTCATTCTGCAACAGAACTGCTAGAATTAGTAATGTATGTAGGACACTTGTATAAGGCAGTGGGCAATACCACTCTGAAGAAGAGAAAGCTCTCGGGCTAACATTTTTGTGTACTACTGAAGTTTACCCTTGCTTAATCACCCAAAGGTGATGCCATTTTGAGCAGCTGTGCTAATGAAGTGTTGGACCTAGGTAGTCACAGAAGTTGACACTCATTTATGCAGAAAGTGGGTAAGAGCAGAAGTGGAAAGAACAAATATAGCACCTTTTTTTTTTCAGGAAAATGCCTGAGCTTACTAATAATTCAGTAAGTTAGGAGAAGCAGTCTAGTACACTACCCAAACATGCAACTTAACATGCATTCCAAAAACTCACATGGTGTTACAGTGCACAAGGAACAGGTGTTCATTTACAAATCATGCATACTGACAATATACGTATGCCAGATTCAATATGATATTTGAAAGGCTCTATATAAAAGAAATTCTATGCTATCTTATGGAATATTTCATATATTTGCTAAATGAAGAGAGTATTCATAGAAAAACCTATTCCTTCAAACAGAAAACTTTTTTTACCTGACCTGTCACAAATATCGCAACTTCTCTTACTATGTAGTTATTTCTGTAAATAGATTAATCATTGCTTATAGAGACAGAACTCAATAAAAATATCAGCTTTAAAGATTGTCATATTTTGTTTTAGTTTAAATAGCGCTGTGACATCATATTCATGTTTGATTCTTTACAACATTTTTCCTTTGCCTTAACACCATAGCTTTGTTCTCCTTGGCTTGATGTAAGTTTTAAACAATATCTAAATTCACTAACCTTAGGTATTGCCTTTCAGAGAAATTATATGAACAAAACACATTTCACAGTGCTAGATCTCATGAACTATATGTGAAGTCATTTAAGCAATCTAGCAGGGAATAAAAAACAAAAGGAAATTGCAATAAAGCAAAAATACATCGAGCTACAAAAGGTATTCTTTAAGATTGAATCCTGCCATAATGCAATTACCATTCAAGCAAAACTATCTTATAGTTATAGGTTATTAGAAAGTCAGTAATTAAGCCTCCTCCTGTGAGACTGAAAGTAAAGTCTATGCCACTTACTAGTAATAGTGAACAGAGCCAAAGAAATTTCAATTTACGCCAATAAGTTTTACCATATTTTTTCAAGCAAATGTTTATTGGCCAGAACACTGTCCTGATATTAGTGAGGATGCATTGACAAATTTGTTTAAAAATATTTGGGTTGATAATTATTGGGTTTTTCCCTGCATTATTGCCTTGCAGAAGTAGAAAAACTGACAGGCTTTGGATCATTTGGTATTAGAGGGTGAACCAGAAGATTAAAATATTGTGTGCTTATAATGCAACGTAGAATTGCATTGTTGAAGAAATGCTTTGAAGATTAAAAAAAGTATTTTTCCTAACTTAAATCTTTAATATATAGGAATATAAACCCACTCTTACCGAGAGAACAAAATAAGAATACAAACCTGATAGTATATGTCCAGCCCTGGACAGATATATTCATGGCTTTGACATAGCATCATGAAAACATTTATTTTAGACATTGAGTAAAGTTAGACTATATATTCACATATTTAAAATACCACCATTTTGAGCATTTTTTTTTTGTATTTTTATTGGTGTTTATGACACTGGACCTGGTTGGAAAGGAAATGAGACTCTGTAGTTTCGTTGTGAAAATTCTCTGATAGAAAGAATCAGTGCTTCAAGACAAGGGAAGATAGATAGTTCTTATTTTTGTTATTACTTTGGTAAATAAAATCATTATTTCAACAGTTTCATATTGTCATGAACCACTGATTCATGTTTTATTTCAAGCTGTCCACTGACAATTATCACATGAACAGTGATGTAAGAAGCAAGCAAAATAAACTAAATAACTAAGGACATTTTCTCTGAAGTATGCTAAACATTACAGCTTCTTGCTTAAGAGGGTTCATTGTTTACCCAACTTAAGAGCCGGTTTTCACGGCTGGCCCTATCTCCACCTCCAGGTAGACAGAGCTAAGCTCCCAAATTCTCCACCCTCTCAATGCATGGCTTTGGAAAGCGATGGGCATCTACTGCTAGCCAGGTTGAGTACATGTACTAACACAGCATGTAGAGTTGGGTCTAGAACTCATGCTATGGTTAAGTGAGAAAGGTAAGGTGAGTTTATGGTAGAAAATTTTTAAAAAAGGTAATCCACATAAGAATGGGAAAGCAAAGAGAACACAAATGAGATATTATGGAATCCCTTAGAATGAAAAGGGATATGAGAGAAAACTTGCTCTTCAAATACTTCAAATAATAAACACAAGATATCATACAGAGTAATTAACAAACAAGGATTAAACAAATTTAAATGAGAGAGTGAGAATAAAAAACAAAATTAAAGACAAAAACAAATTAATGAATTCATCCACAAACATATTTTATTGCCTAAACCATAATGTTAACACAGATGCATGAAAGATAGAGCTTCATGCTAAAATACACAGATCAACGGGCCATAATAAGGGGACAGGAAAGAAAGAAGGTAAGGTGAGAGATCTTATTCAACTCATCTCTGTAAAGAAAAAGATGGGAAATGCATATTGGTAATTTTTTATTTATATTTTTACCGTAAATCCCTGAGTCAGAATACTTATAAGACAAGCTGATCAACAAAGGATTTAAATAAATGAATTAAACCAGCTGAAAGCTAATGATGAATCACTCTAAGATCTCCAAACACAATGAAATGGGACCATAAACATATTATTTCCTTTCAGCTACAAAATACTACAGTCTTTAATGATATATATCCAATAGAGAATTAAGATGAATAAAGAAAAGAACTTCATTGCCAGTCTTGTTTTAGGTAGTGATTATCCAAATAAGCTTTATGTTATAGTGTTGCTATTTATTGGATTCTACAGATAATTATCCTAGCATGAAAACTTCATATAAACCTGTGGTGACTAATCCCTCAGTTGAACACTACATTAATAAAAGAAACAACTACACCTATCTAAAGTGTTTGAAAATACCTCAAATACCTAAAGGAAAATTACTTCCATGGTGTGTGCATAACTGGAGTGCTTATTAAGATTTAGATTAGCAGGAAAAAGTTATATTTTGTTCATTCATTGTCCTCATGTTATACATTCTTACAATAGCTTAAGCTTCTGATAATAAATTCTTTCCCGAGTGACTGCTGGATGAATATCCACCTACTATATATTGGGACTCTATAATTATCAATTATCTTCACAAAAGTAGAAATCCAATACTTTCACTTCAGTAACAATTGTAATGTCACCTTTGGGAAAAGAAACAAAAAGGCACATGACAGATAAGCAAACAAACAAAACACAACAGAATACATATGAGTGCCACTGCACTGGTCAAAACAAATGCAATGAGAAACTTCACAGAAAAAAAAATAAATTGTTTATTTTTGGAGCCATTTGGATTGTCTGTATTTTAGTCACTTATTTGAATACTGCTACAAAAACAAGCAGGCTTATTAACGCTCCTCTAGTAGACCAGAGCCTATCATCCACTTAGGAAATCTTAACCTTTAATATAATTTAAAGTCTATCCATGTTTTCCATGGTATTTGTCTCATTTCTCTCACTGTCTTTCACTCACTCTACTCTACCTTTTGTGGGGAGTTATTATTTCATTGCAAGAAACCTTAGGACTTTTCCCTGCTCAGTCTAACTCCTAAATTTAACTATGGTGTCTTCTTACATTACAACCCCATTACATGCTATTTGAAAGATAAATGCCTTATGTGTGCAGATTCCTATCCACAGGCACACAAGTGGAAAGCCTCCAGAAGCACCCACAAAGCCGAAAATCATTCCACCCATTTATTAGCCAAAGTTGTAGAGAGACTGTGACACATAAGAACAGCAGACACTGCAAATCATCCTCATAAAATATTCTACATCTTTTCTGCTCAGAGTGTATCTCTGGTATCAGTAGCATAAATATCACCTGAAAGCTTGTTAGACCAGCTGCCTATCTCCAGCTCCCAGACCTGGTCATGGGAATCTGCATTCCAATAAGTGATTCACTTGCATATTAAAGCTTGAGATGCGCCCCTCTACACCAGAGAAGGAACACCTAATTTGCAAGTACTTGGCAAGTAATCAATGAGAAAAAAGAAAAAGAAAAAATAAAGCCCAAAACTGTCTTCACCCTCCTCTTCCTCAAACCCCCACCACTACCTCTTAAAAAATCAAAAGCAAACAAACAAACAACAATACCAAAGGTGCTGCTCTGACTGGAAGATACTCACCTGCACCGCCTTTATGTTACACCTCAGGGGAAACACTGAGTTAGATGTGGGGAGTTAGTTTGTTCATCCACAAGCTCTCCTAAGTGGAAGAAGCACTAAGTGACTATTTTTAATTTCCATCGCACGAGACTGTATTGCACTGGTGTGTTTTCCTCTTGAGATAGTCTGAGCATTCTGTCCTTTCCAGTCCTTAGCAGAGTAGAACCCTCATTCTCCTGTGAATACCAGCTGTGTGCTCAATGCCTCTTCTCCGACTTCCAATAAGAACTACACTGCGAATGTAACTAGAAAGATCCTCTGCTGTCTAAAAGCCTTCCAGGAGGGATAGAGGGATAATTTGGGTATTTTGATATGTGTTGAATGGTGTGACATTAAAGGAGTGTGTGTGTGAGGGGGTGGGGGAAGTTAAAGTTTTATCAATTAAATTCAGGAATAATACAATTCTATGGCAAAAGGAGTCTAGCTCTACTCTTAGATGATAGGTTCATAAAGGCAAGGGCTATTGTCTGCTTTGTTATTGCTGTATTTCCATGTAGTCCCAGCATATGACATATGTCCAATTGTTAACTTCTATAAATGAATTGAGTTGAATTGTGATCAATTCTTTCAGTTTAATTGGACAGTGAGGTCTTCATACATATAGAGTAGAAGCCTTGAGTCATAGTCACTCCTTTATGGCAAAAAATAAATAAATAAAATAGTCATTTTGACCCTGAGGGGATAAAATGTAAATATTAGAAATTGTAAAAAATGTCATGATATCTGTGGTATAAACTGAGAAATAGGTCATTAGTCAATTTATTTTGATATACCATAGATAGTTTAAAATATTATCAAGGTGAAAAATAAAGAGGATGCATCCATATTATGGAATAACATATGGATAACTGCCCAAACAAATAGTAGACCTTCACAGAATTTTAGTGGAGTAGAATACTAGTTGTTCTTCAAAATTTGACCCCCCTTCATCCACAATAATAATGTCAAAGGCTCACATTTGGCTCTGCAACTTGAGACCACATTTCTCTGCCTTACTGGCAGCTAGCTAAGCCTTGTATTGTAACAAGGTTCTTAACAACGGAATATGAGTGGAAGTGTGGTGTGCCACTTCCTGTCCATGCCATAATACCTCATACATGAGCTTCTCTATATTCTTTCTCATAATCCAGACTCAAAAGTGTCTACAATCCAGCCTAAGTCCTACAGATAATGATAAAGTAGTAGGAGTGGCAGAGAAACAAGACAGAAAGAATATAGGGATCAGTATGACTGTGCTGATCCAAGTTTCTTGACCCCAAAATAAATGTGGCCTACTTCCCTTGAGGGTAAAGGGGGGTGAAGGTGGGAAGAGAAAGAGAATTAATTCTCCATAAATTACTCTATTTCAGGGTTACTTTGTTACACCAACTAGGCCCTTAGGAAAATTAATACAGTGCCACATTATCTATCATTTGCAATCCTACCTTATAATAGAGAAACATGCAAATTGACCGCACCTCCGCTATGCCCACAGCCAATCAGAGTGAACAAGATGGCGGTTAATTTGCATATGTGGGCGCTGAGAGGCCTGGGTCCAGGAAACATCCTCCAGACCCAGGCCGCTCCTAGCCTGTAGGCCCGTGCTTAGGTCCTGAGTGGCAGGGGTCCCAGAATGCCCCCTGGCCACTCAGAGCCTATGGGTGTAGGCGCCAAGCAACCTGGCAGGTGGAATGTTCCCCCGCTATAGCGACGCGGGGATGTTCCGCCCCGCCCCAGCGGCTTGCAAAGGCTCCTGCACAAAGCGGCGGTTTAGGGCCACGCCCCCAGCCAGGCGCCCAGGACCGGGGGCTGCTGCTGGCCTCTGGGGTGTGCCGAGACCCTGGCGGCCACTGCTGTGTGCTGCCCGGGGTCCCTGCAAGCCCCCAGCCTGAGCACCTGGCTGGAGGCGTGGCCCCAAACCGCTGCTTTGTGTAGGAGCCTTTGCAAGCGGTTTGGGGTCACGCCCCCAGCCAGGCACCCAGGACCGGGGGCTGCCGCTGGCCTCTGGGGTGTGCCAAGACCCTGGCGGCCACTGCTGTGTGCTGCCCGGGGTCCCTGCAAGCCCCAAGCCTGAGGCCCATGGTCAAGGTTGGCTGCTGGCCTCCCCAAGCCACTTGCAAAGGCTCCTGCACAAAGCGGAGGTTTGGGGCCACGCCCCCAGCCAGGCGCCCAGGACCAGGGGCTGCTGCTGGCCTCCTGGGTTTGCCGAGACCCTGGTGGCCACCACTGCGTGCTGCCCAGGGTCCCTGCAAGCCTCGAGCCTGGGGCCCATGGTGGGGCTGGCTGCTGGCCTTGGGGCATTTGGAGACGGGGATGTTCCCACCCCGCCCCAGAGGCTTTCCAAGCTCCAGCACCAAGTGGCAGATTGTGTCCATGCCCCAAGCCTAGCGCCCTCCACAGGGGGATGGCTGCTGGCCTCTGGGGTGTGCAGAGACCCCGGCAGCCACCACCAGGTGGCAGGGACACACCCCTAGCCCAGTGGACACAACCCAGGGGCTGCATGAGCTGCGGAGGATACACCTTTTTAAAAAAAAAATTTATTTATTTATTTTTTTTTTTTTTTTTACAGAGAAGAGGGGAGAGGGATAGACAGTCAGAAATATCAATGAGAGAGAAACATCCATTAGCTGCCCCTGCACACTCCCCACTGGGGATATGCCTCCAACCAAGGTACATGCCCTTAACAGGAATCAAACCTGGGACCCTTCAGTCTGCAGGCCCACAATCTATCCACTGAGCCAAACCAGTTTGAGAGTAAATACCTTTTCTGACAACTCATTGGCTAAGCTCTCTGTAGGCCACCAATTGCAGTGTTCTTGGTAATTTGGGTTATAAGAATCCAAAAAGGTAATCTAAGGTTTTTCCACCACACTCTTGAAGGAAAAAATGAAGGTCCCTTGAGGGGTCCCCGATTGGAGAGACTGCAGGCTGGGCTGAGGGACAACACCCCCCGCTCCCCCCCGCTCCCCACCGTGCACGAATTTCATGCACCAGGCCTCTAGTAAATCTATAATTGTACACAAATATCTAGATAACTTGGGACACATTAATTTATTTCTCCCTATCTTTTTTTTCCTATGATTTCTAAAGTCAAGAGATGAACTTAAAAGGAAAAAGAGTCAATAAACTAAAACATTTTTAAAAAATATTTTTATTGATTTCAGAGAGGAAGGGAGAGGGAGAGAGAGATAGAAACAGCAATGATGAGAGAGAATCACTGATCAGCTGCCTCCTGCATGCCCTGTACTGAATCAAACCCACCACCCAGTCATGTACCCTAACTGGGAATTGAACTGTGATCTTCTGGTTCATAGGTCTACATTCAACCACTGTGCCACATCGGCCAGGCTAAGATGTTACAGTTTTAAAAACTATCAGCCTTGGACTCAGAGATAAGACTCCTGGAAACATCAATATAAAGCTGGAAGGAAATTAAAGATAACTTAATGGAAAGCCTTCATTAAACCACTAGATAAACTGAAGCCAAGACAGGTTCAATATTCTGCTTAAGGTCTCATAGCAAATAGTCAGGCTTTGAACCTTGTCCCCTAACTCCTAACTAGATGTTTTTTAAATCTTTTTTTTTTTTCATATAAATGTAACATTTATTTTCAATGAATTAATATATACACTTGTCAAATCCTACCTAATAATAGACAAATATGAAAATTGACCGTACCTTTGCTATGCCCATGAATGGCCAGGAGGCGCGGGGGGGCGGGACTCCGGGTGGCCGGGGTAGCTGATTGGGCCAGCGGGACGCTGAGCTGCGTCGCCAGCAGCGGCACGAGCTCAGCGTCTGCGCCATGGCTGTGCTGCGGCACAGAAGGGGCCTCTGGGGCAGCGAGCTGACATCCCGCCCCGCGGACCATCAAAAGCGGGGGAGCTGAGTGCCTGTCCGCTCAGGCACCAGGCCTTTCAGAAGCCTCCGCCACGCCTGAGGCTTCTGAAAGGCCTGGTGCACCAGCGATCGAAAGCAAAAGCGTGGGAGCTGGATGCCTTTCAGAAGCCTCCGGTGCCTGGTCCACCAGCGGACAGGCACCCAGCTCCCCGTGATCGAAAGGGAAAGCGTGTAGGGGACCCTACACATGCATGATTCAATCATGCACCTCTAGTTGTACTATAAAACTTCTAATGAAAAAAAGAGTCCACTGCCTCATCTCACGCCTTCCATCCTGAGTTCCATTCTTCTTAGATATAACTCTAAACTCTAAATGGTTTCTTCTGATTTTTACCCTGATATGTCTAAACATTATGCATATGTGCATATTTATTGATTTTTCAGTTTAAATCGATCGGTGCCCTACTATGATAGATTAGATATCTGACATATACACACAAATGGTTGCCCTCCTCCATCCCCGTATTCAGTGTTTACATTATTATGATTCTGAAAAAAACAAAGAAAAGACAAAACAATCCATGGCTGAACCATGTAGTGCTGCTACATATTTCCTTTCCTCCCCAGAAATAATAACTGATATATTTTATGTTTGTTTAGTTTTCCATGTAAGTATAACAATCCATTCCCAAATTGTCCCCCATAAATTTAAGCTTCCATTCAACATATTCAGACAAATCAGGCAATATTTCTTTTTCATCCGCTTACTCTCATACATTTCACCCTTAGGACATTTTGTTCTCTGACCCTAATCTGTACTGAATCTCTCTAGACGTGGCACACAGAGATTGATTTGGGGACTCCCATCATCATTATCCTGGAAACTCCTGTCCTTCTGTGTCCAATCCTCTGTGTACTAGTTTCTATGTCCTCTCTTCTTTTAATTTATTCTCTGATTTGGTAAAACAATCTATTCAATATATTCTTGAGAAAGAGAGCAAAAGAACTAAGTTTTTTAGAATTTCCTATGTATGAAAAACTTATTTGATTAATCATTTGGATGGCTATATAAATTCTACAATGATACCATTTCCCATAAGAATTTTGAAAGCACCTATTGCCATTTAGCTTCAAGTATTGTTTTGTGAACACTAATTGCTATTATTATTTTTTATTATTTTTTATTTATTGATTTATTGATTTATTTTTGAGAGAGAAACATCAATTTGCTGTTCCACTTATTTATGCATTCATTGGTTGATTCTTGTATGTGTCCTGAGTGGAGGTCAAACCCACAACCTTGGCGTATCAAGACAACGGTCTAACCAACTGAGCTACCTAGCCAGGGCTCATAAGTCTTTTTAAAATTATATCAGCATATCTCATATTTTATCTCCTAATACAAAGTATTTTTTAAAAAATTATTTCACTATTGACAGTATTACAGAAGTCTCCCATTTTCTCTGTTTTTTTGCCCCTCTCCACCCAACTCCTGCCCCACCCCAGGCCTATCCCATGCTATTGTCTGTGCCCATGGGTTATGCATATATGCATGCATGTTCTTTGGTTAAACTCCTCCTGTGCCCTCTGCCCTCCTCCACTAAGATCTGTTATTCTGTTCCATGCATCCATACCGCTGGACCTATTTTGTTCGTCAATTTACTTTGTTCAGTAGATCCCACATATGCATGAGATCATGCAATATTTGTCTTTCTCTAACTGACTTATTTCACTTAGCAGAATAGTCTCCAGGTCCCTCCATGCTGTCTCAAAGGGTATGAGGTCCTTCTTTTTTTACTGCTGCATAGTATTCCATTGTGTAAATGTCCCACAGCTTGTTTATCTTCATCTACTGATGAGCACTTGGGCTGTTTCCAGATATTAGCTATTGTAAATAATGCTTCTATAAAAAGGGGTGCATATATTCTTTTGGATTTGTGTTTCAGGATTCTTAGGATATATTCCCAGAGAGTGAGATTGCTGGGTCAAACAACAGTTCCATTTTTTATTTTCTGAGGAAACTCAAAAAAAAAAAAAAAAGAATAAAAGAAAAGGTACCTGGGAATAAACTTAATCAAGGAGAAAAATCTTACTGTACTGGGAAAATATAGGACATTGAAGAAGGGAACCGAGGAAAATACAAACAAGTAGAAGAATATAGTGTATTCATGGATTGGAAGAATTACATACTACCCAGAGAAATCTACAGATCCAATGCAATTCCTATCAAAATACCAACAGCATATTTCACAGATCTAGAACAAATATTCCAAAAATTTATATGGAACCAAAAAAGATCCCACAGCAATCTTGAGAAAGAATAATGAAGTTCGAGAGATTATAATACCACATATCAAACTATACTACAAAAACCACAGTAATCAAAATAGCCTAGTACTGGTAAAAGAACAGGCATATAGACCAATGGAACAGAATAGGGACCCCAGAAATCAACCCAAGTCATTATGCTCAATTAATATTTGACAACGGAGGCAAAAGCATACAATGGAGTAAGGAGATAGTCTCTTCAATGAGACTGAGAAATTTAGACAGATACATGCAAAAATAAAACTAGACTACTGACTTACACCATACACAAGAATAAACTAATGCTTTTATTTTATTACTATACTAGCAGCCCATTTGCACGAAGATTCGTGCAATAGACCTTCATTCACCTGGCTGCCTGCACCAGTTTTGTGCCGGCACTGGGGACCCAGGCCTTGGCTGTGGCCACTGCCTTCTGCCTTCTTTCAGGGTTGGGGCTTGGCCGCACCCAGCGTCCCTGCTATGGATCGTAGGAGCCAACCCCCAGTGGTTGCCTGTGATCCGTGCAGGCTCCCCGCTGGTGCCCAGCGGTGGTCCCTGCGATGGTTTCCTGGTGGGCGTGGCTGGTGGGTGTAGTGAAGGTACGGTCAATTTGCATATTACTTTATTATTAGGTAGGATAAATCACATACCACAAAACTCACCCTTTAAAATATCCAATTCAATGGTATTTATTATATTTAAAATGTTGTGCAACTACCACCACTTATCTCAGTTCAAAACATTTCACCTCTCCCCAAAAAATTGTGATTTCATTTCCATATACCTGCCCTTGGCCAAACCTGATCTCTGAGAACAGAGAATCTGTAGTAAGGTGTCTCTAAGTACACCTCCAGTTTTTAGTGGGTATAAGAGAGGTATTTACTGACTATATGGCTTGGGAGATCATGGCCCTGTTTTTGAAAATCTGCTTCTTAAAAAAGACTTTCAGCTGATCTCTTTGAATGTCTTCTTACACCACCTCCACCATTTAACTATATCTGGTACATCTATTTGTTGTACCTTCTAGTGTTCTATAGCACAAATTGTCCTATTCCTGGGTGTGCTTTCCAGGATTTCCTTACTTATAACCCTAGATCCATCCTTTTTGAACAACAAAGCAATTATCCAGTATCCATCTATTTGGTTGCTTCCAAAATATTTTTACTATTTTCCTTTCTTAAGTATTCTTTTTTTCCTTTCTAATAATAAGAGGAAAACAACCTTTACTGTCTTTTAGTAAGATGCCATGAGGAACTAGTTGGAAACTCAGATTTTCTTCAGTAGACCCAAAGCTCATTCTGCTATGCATGTGAGTCATTTTTATTCAATGGAATTGTGTATGTGGCCAAGGAGAATAGTTTGCATATGGCTTTATGAATCTAGATAACCAATACTAAACACACATACACACACTTAAGAAACAAAACAAAAATGTGTAGACATAATTTTGTACGATGATCAGGAAAATAACTAATTAAACAATGTACAAAAATCCTTAAAACCAATGTCCAGTTACTATATGTGACTATAAAGGTTACTATAACCATTTATTTATTGACATGTTAGACAACAAAGAGACAGTAGAGCTTCCAAATGAAATATTCATAAGAGATAATACCTAATGCATTTGGGAACTAATAATTCTGAAAACAGAACATCATACCTTTGATAACTATAATAATTCACTGCTGATATACCTTTGAAGCTGACTCATAAACTCTTCAAAAGATAGGCTTAGTCTCAAAAGCTCCTAATGTTACATCCCAGAATTATTTTTATGTGACAGAATTCAATATTTATATTAAAACTGATCTGGTACCATAAGATGACAAGAACATTACACACAAATGAGTACTTAATGAATATATTTTATGATAATGAAAATTAGTTAAATGATGCACTAAATCTGTTGAAACAGTCTCATTTTTCATTGTTTATATGAAAATAGGACGGTACCTACAATTAGGCTATTTAATTAAATGAGACAAGATCCACATCATGATGATTTTAATGTACAAATTAAAAATAAAGAGGACATATGTTTTCTTAATTATGGGAGGTCTCTAAGATTTACAAAATTTTAAAGTGCTGGAGGTAAAAGATCTATGAATCTTTAACTGTATGAGATATCCCCATGGGACCTGACTCTAAGCCTTCAGATTTGCTGTCAACACCAAGAAGCATCTGATACAATGTGGAAATCATATCCTGTTATGTATGAAAATTTCCCCAAGATTTTCTTGATAGGTTTTATATTGGAGGGTGTTCTACACTATATTCTTAAATGGTGGTTTTGTGTACATATGTATGTACGTATGTTTTCAACTAGATATCTTTGTGTAAATTACTTTACTTCTCAGAGATGATATAATGAACAACATAAACTGATGAACAAAAACAGATTCGGAGACAGAGAAGCATCTATCAGAATGTCAAATCTCAGAGGGAAGGCGGGGGAGGATGAGGGTAAGGAGGAGAGATCAACCAAAGGACTTGTATGCATGCATATAAGCCTAACCAATGGACACAGACAACAGGGGGGTGAGGGCATGAGTGGAGGGGTGGGGGGATAATGGGGTGATAAGGACACATATGTAATACCTTAATCAATAAAGAAAAAAATCAATCTTAAAAAATGCACACTTTTTAAAGGTCTGACTTATAGATGATACTACGTGAAATATTTGTTTAAAAAGCAATAAATCATGTAGTGAGGAACACTGAGTCTAGGGTGATAATTGTGAATTCACAGAGCTTGGGTTGTTACCAAACTGCTCTAATCTTCAGGTCATTCACTCAACAAATATTGATTAAATACCAATGTTTCAGGCACAGGTCTGGACACTGATGAGTAGTGTATAAGCAGAAAACATTCTTTATCCTTAAAGAAACATATATATATATATATATATATATATTCTGTAAGATTAAAGGCAAAAAGGGAGAATTATTAGGAGGCTACAGGAAATAACTCAGTTGGAAATAATAATGTCATAGAGGAAGATGGCAATGATGGAAATGGTGTGTTATTGTTTCACTGTTAGGTACTAAATATATTCTTGAGATTCAACTTACATATTTTTTTCTGATAGATTAGATCTGCAGTATACTTTAGAAAAAGAGAAATCAACAACGACACGAAGATTTTGTTCTGAAATCCTAAAAGGATGGCATTGCTTATTAACTAACATGGGCAAGGCTGTGCAAAGAGAATGTTTAAAGTGAGGGGATATTAGGAGTTCCATTTTGGACATGCCTAGTTTGATATACCTATTATATATTCAAATCAATCTATCTAACAAACCCTTGAATATGTGCATCTGGAATTTAGGGGAGAGATCCTGTTGTACCTTCGGGTGTTCTGTAGCATAAATCATTCTATTTCTGGGCATGCCTTCCAGGATTTCCTCATTCCTCATGACTTCCTCTGAAAGTCAATTATGGGATATGAAATTGAGGACAGAAAGCAGATGAAATTTGAGAATACAAGACTGGATGATATTATCAAAGGAGTCAGTATAGTGAAAGGAAGAAAATCAACAAGGACTAAAAGTGGATGCTACTCAAGATTGTAGGCGATGGAAAGAGACTAGGAAAGGAAACTGAGAATGAATGGCCAATGAGGTAAAACGACAACCAGTAAAATTTGTATTCTGGAAGCTGAATAAAGAAAGAGTCAATTGGCAGAGAGTTCAAGTAAAATAAGGGCTGAAAAGTGGTCATTGGCTTTAGTAATAGGGATCTTGATAAGAGCAGTATTGGTTGAGTAGGAAGGGTTAACCTTTTGCACTCGGATGTCGGTGTTCAACACAAAAAAGCAAGCGAGTGCAAAGGGTTAACACATGATTTGTGGGTTCAAGAGTGAAATTGGAGGCAGTAGGAAAAAATGATTATTTCTTAAAGATTTGCTGTTAAGGGAATAAAAATGTTAGTAGTTAAAGGGGCAATTGGGTTATGAGAGTTTTTTTCTTTTTAATGGTAGAAAGAATAACATGTTGTAAGTCAGAATGATATAATAGAATGGGAAAAACTGATGCTGAAGGGCAAAGAGGGTATAACTATTTAAAGAAGAACCTTGAGTGAGAGGGGTGGGTTCCAGCAACACGAGTAGCTAAGATAGCCTTAGCTATTAACATGATGATTTCACCCACTGCAATAGAGAAAAGGCAGGATATAGAGCACTGTTGCTCATACCTGTGTAGGTGCAGTTGTGCCAGCTGACAGATTGGTTTCTTGTGATTACATATATTTTCTCATTAAAATAGAAATTAAGACAATTATTATAAAAATTGAGGTGTTGTTGGTTTTAGAAGAGAGATGAAGTATAAATATTAGTCTCAGACAGTGTAAGAATGAATGGATTCACTTGATGTTGATGAATTAAAATCTAACCTGAAAGAAGTCAATTTAAACAAAGAATTCTGTGTTTTCTTCCAGCCACAATTAGCTGCAGTTGCAGGCACAGAATTTCACACATGAAATTATAAGAATCATGATAGGAATACTATTAGAGAGTGACAGTGATCCAAGACTTAAATTTTCAAAGAATTAGGCAAATGACAAGGGTGGCAGTGATAAATGAAACAATAAGAGGCAATGGTCAGTATACTCTAGTGGCATAAAATTAAAGCAAGGTGTTTTTAGGAAAGATATGGGGGGAAATGGTCTGATAACATCAATAAGGAGCAACGAAATGTCTATAATCATCTAAGTCTAGTGGTCTGAGGAGGGTGAGGGTGAAACTCTCACCTTTAGAAGAGAATGCAGGGAGCCTTTGTCGTCAATGGAGAGGCAGGTGGCAACTAAACCAAGAAAATAAAAATGACCAAGGAAATGTTTTGAAAATAAGAAGTTATTCATCATTTTTCTTGTGACTAGTTGTGAATAAAAGTAGCAGGGATTCAAGAGCTGAGAGATGAGCCGTAGCCAGTTTGGCTCAGTGGATAAAGCGTTGGCCCAGGGTTCGATTCCAGTCAAGGGCACATACCTCAGTTGCAGGCTCTTTCTGGGCCTGGGCCCTGGTCGGGATGCATGCAGGAGGCAACCAATCATTATATTTCTCTCACATTAATGTTTCTCTCTGTCTTTCCCTCTCTCTCCCACTCTCTCTAAAAATCAATAGAAAACTATCTTCGGGTGAGGATTAACAATAAACAAAAAAGAGCTGAGATGAGAAATGGGGTCAGACAGGGAGATGTGTAGAGATGTGTGGGGATCAGAGTTCCACAAAGTGACAGTATTCAGGAACCCTGAGTTTCTTGTGGTAATTGATAAGAATTTCTGCATCTGTCAAGTGGAAGCAATAATACTACCTATGTCGAGGATTGTAATAGGAAGTAAATACTGGTATGGTAAAGATGTGAAGCACTTAGCCCAGCACCAGGCAAAACGTACCTTCACTATAAACATTAGCTTTTCTCACCCTCATTCTCATCAATCCGACAAGGACACTGAGTCCACTAGGAATAAGCCATATAATTTTCTAGGGATCAAAAACTCCCCCTTAGAAACAAATCCCTGAAATTAGAATGTAAGCTGATGTGTTCTGAGTTTTCTTCTAGCCACCTTTAGCTGCATAGTTGTAATGAACCATTACAAAGTAAAAATCATTTAGCAAACAACTTCTTCTTAGAACAATGACAGCTATTTTCTTTATTACTTTAGAATTCAGGTTTATTGACTTTGTTCCAATGATTCTATGGTACTTGACATGTTGATGCCTTTGATGAAAAGATGAGCAGAACCAAAATGACATTTTACATGTCAGCACTGAGAAATACAAAAGACATTCCAGATTCATTGCATTTTTCTAAATCTGCATAGGTTTCTGGTTTCTTTTCAGTTGAAGTAACTCTTTCAATCCCAAATTGGTAGTTAGCATTTCCACGTGGAAATGTCTTGTCAGCTGAAATCTATTTTCTTCTATGAAAATAGAGAAATGACCCCATGTGGGATATGGTCTACCGGGAAGTTTCTGAAGTTTAAGTTTGTATTCCCAATCCCTTTTCCCAGAGTTTCCTACTTATTCCCCTTCCACCCTTCCCTTGGATCTCTCTCTAGAGAGTGTCATTTTGCAAAGAAATCTGTAGTCTCTTACAAGTCTGTCTTGTGTTAATTAAAATGACATACAAATCTTTTGGGTGTCTGGCTCCCATAGATGTATTGCTCTACTCTACTTGTAATTAATTCTCCACTAAGCACTAGCAGTAGCCATATCACTGGGCATGAAGGTACTCAGAAGATTAATGAAACTGGATAAAATAAACGGAGTTGTAATTCGGGAGGACAACTAAGCAGACACTGACAAAACTAGCAGACTGTAGCTCATCTCTTATTGAGCCATGGCAGTAAACATTCATCAAGTGAAGAACAATAACATAACCAGCCTTAAAATGATATCTTACTCTATGCAGAGAGACTAGAATACCCTGCCTCATGTTTTCTAATTAACTGTCAATAACATGAGGTTGAGTTACCAGGCATATTTAGTTATTTTTCAGCCAGTTCTAGTGCATGAGGTATTCCCTCAAACTTCTTGACAAGATAGCCACATGTAAAAGCAGATGGACAGCTAATAAGCTGTGCTGTAAGGCTGAGTAACATGGCATGATTGGCTAGAGATGTTATAACCCTCTCAGAAACAGGCAATAGACCTGAATCCTAATTGCAGTGGCCCAGCTCATTTTCCACTTGGACTATCAGATAAGAAAAATCTCATTTTGAAGCACTAGCCCTCAAATGAAGCTAACAACCATGCAAAACTTGGTTCTTTGGTTCCTGTGGTAGTAATCACAGCTTTTGCCAATGGCAAGGCTTAGAGATTCATAAGTCAACAGCAGTGCAGAACTGTGCAGGGTGGGTGGGGATGATGAAAAGATGAGCAGAACCAAATTGACATTTTACATGTCAGAACTGAGGAATACGTGGTACTTTTTACTGGAAACTGGTTGACCATCTCAGAAGAGTGAACCATGACCAAGAACCTATAAAAACTGACACTAAAAACAACACTATGTTCATCTGAAATAAGAGAAGCATACTGTCAAGTTACATCATGTAAAATCATGATTACTAAGTTTTCCTTCATTTACAAGGGGTTGAATGACTTTCCTAAAGTAACACAGCTTCATGTGAGGTGGATAGACTCCAGTGTATTGATGTACAATTCAATAATTTCCTTACTAGTTCAGATAATATTTCTTCTATAAAGGCCATGTTAAAAGTACACATATTCTGTGAGCACACCATAAAATGGAACTTAATTTAATATACAATGAAAAATTTTCTTCAGATGATAAATGTAACCTGGGTGAGTATGCCAGGCATAATCAACATTAACTAAATGGTAAGAGATTATCGTGATGCTCCTTTTAATATTTAGAATATTTTTTATAAATAAGCTTTATTGTCTGTTTTTCTTCAATGAATTACAAAGCTAAGTTTGAACCCATGCTTCTCTCATCCCAGTATATCATGATGACTTACTTATCTTTAAAAGAGGTGTTAGAGGATAACAATATTTGAACGCTCCTACCTAGGACTAGTTATAGTTTAGAGAACATAACACTTGTGTTAAATCATCTTGCTCCTCTTATTCTCTTCTCTTATCCATTCCCATTAGTCCCCCAGCTTTCCCCATCTCTGACACTAAGTTAAAAGGTGGGTATCTGAGGAGCATTGAGGGTAGGAGACAAAGCTTTAATTTCCCGAGATCTTTATAAATGCAATCACTTAGGCCAAAATCTCCTCCCTCCCTTGGGGTCAGATGCGAAGTCCAATTTGAGGGACCATCTTCAAGAAGCAGGAAGGAATGACACCATATTGGATGCAGACATTCATACAAGTGAAGTTTTCATATTAAATAGACATGTTGAAAGAACAGTTGAGGAATACAAAGAGATGACCCTTAGCCTGAGGAAGCAAGGTTAGCTGAAAAGCAGAGGGGTTCAAGGAAGCCTTCTTTATTTGATTTCCAAACTCTCAATCTGGTATATTATTTGCTGGGTTCAGGAGAGCACAAAAAGATCTGGAAATAGGAGCATCCGTTCCTTATACACTATTTCAAATTAAATTTTGATAGTTGTCAAGAGTACTTAAGTGTTCCCTGGGTCGAGAAAGGAGTTGAAGCAAAGCAGTGCACAATATGATTTAATAAATGCCTTACTCAGAAGGAATTTTATTTATTCTCCCTCCTTAAAACAATGTGTCTTCATTTAAGCTAAGATACAGGGTCCTAAAATCCAATTATTTTCATAAATAACCAGGCTTAATAGTAAACCATTAAGCAGGTCAGTGTCTGGGCGGATGGTACAGCTGGAACCTCTGCCAGCCAATCAGAGACCATCTTCATAATTTGAGAATTATGAAAAAAAAAGTAAAATTATTCCTACTGTTTCCATCCACATAAATGATATATTTAATATTCTTGTCAGGACCCTGTGCTAGATGGCATTCAATTTTAAAATGATGACAACCAAATGTGTGCAAGCACTTAGGAAAAGATTAAGATTTCATGGGAATTGTATTAAACATGCAGGCACCACACAGTACATGTCTTAACATGCAGGCTGTCTGTCCTTAAAACCTGACCTGTCAACACTTGTTCCAAACCTACAATTTGTTAATAATTGAGAGATTTCTTTAGCACTTGAGCTATGTTACTTAGGTTCTGTTCATATGAATATATAATCCAAAATTCACCATTAATTTTCCTGGGCACATTAGATACATTTAATTTCGAAGCATCATCAGCTTTTGCATATATTTCTTCTATAGATATGTACTTTAGTATCATACAACTTGTGACCTAGGGGATACTACAGTAAACCGATTATCAGAGACCTGATTTCTAAGTGACTCTGTGACCTCAGAGATTTGACTTTATTCTCGGGCAGAAGTTGGCTACTCATTCTAATTTTATTAGGTTGACAAAAATATATCTACCACGTGACTTCTCTGCCTTTGAATAATTCCATGAATATAAAATTGAAAGTTTAGGCCCCAAAATTTGGGTGACTGACTACAAATGATTGTGGTATACACAGATTGGTCCATTTGTAATATCACTTTACATGAAAATCCACCCATCTTGCGTTACTACTTTACTTTAAGGGCATAATGGTAAAAATATAATGATTCTGTCTTTAAATATCTCCTAACAGGCTGGTGTTAAATTGTGATATCTTTGAAGCTGGCTGGAAACTATGTATCTCTGAGGTGGCTCAATCTACAAGGAACCGTTATCCCTAAATGGGCCCTCTATAGTGAATATTCTATATTGAATCCTCTGGGTAATGACTGGGGGAGTAAGACTAAGGTCAAGATCAGTATGTATAAGCTTTGAAAAAATCCCTGAGAATTTTCTAGTAAAACACACATATTTTTTCATACAAAAACCTATACATGGATGAGCACAGCAATTTCAATAATAGTTGCCAACATTTCTAAACAATTAAGATGTCCTTCAGAAGGGAATGAATAAACTATAGAATATCCAGAAAATGAAATATTGTTCAATGTTAAAAATAAATTAGCAACCAAGCAATGAGAAAACAGAGTAACCCTAAATGCATATTACTAAATAAGATAATTCAATCTTAAAAGACTATATAATGTATGATTTCAACCTGGTAACATTTAGGAAATGGCAAAACTGAAGAAGTATAAAGGACAATGTTTTCCAGGAATTAAGTAGTGAGAAGTGATGAAGAGCACATAGGATTTTAGGACAGTAAATAGTCTCCGTATGATGATATAATGATGGACACACACCATTACATGATGTTAAACCCATAGAATGTACAACAAACACCAAGAGTGCCCCATGATGTGAAGTATGGGTTTTGAGTGATTATAATGTATAAATGTAGGTTTATTAATTGTAACATGTGTACTATACTGGTGGGGTAATTTGTTAATGAGGGAGATTAAGCCTGTGTGGGGCAGGAAATATATAGGAAATCTGCATAGTGTCCCTTTAATTTTGCTATAAATCTCAAACTTCTCTTAAAAAAATAAAGTCTTAAAATACACACACAGAAATTACAATAAAATTTCCATTTTTTTCAATCCTATTCTATTTTCGCAAGTGTGTACATAAAAGTAAACTGACAGGCATTTTTTTAAAATTATAACTGACAATTTTCTCTACAATGAGCTACAACATATATGAAAATGTATCTCCTTCAAATTCTGTGGGAATAAGGGAATTTTCAGAGTTATCTCTTAGTCCATCTCCCATTTGGTTGAGGTGCAGGCATGGCCACAAGGCAATATTCACCTGAGTAGGTGCTCATCAAAGAATGTACCGATGGAGACTTAAAATTCTGCTAAGACATTGCCTTCATTTCTGATTGAATAAGTGATTTCCCAGAATTTTATACCTGACTCATTAGTAAAATGAACTGTCAGCATTAAAAACGCATAAATGTAAGTCTGAGGTGCATGTCCACCTCAGTGGGAGAAGCTGCTGCCTCCAAGATCCCTTGCTGGTATTTCAGGTGTATTTAATGTCAAGGTCCTCTGCATTTTGAAAGTTCCAAATATGGTATTAATTACTGAGTTATACTGGGATTAGAAAAGCTGAGTTCTAATACCATTCCCAGGCTAATAAGTTTGAGAAGTTTCTGACTCAGTTCTTGTCCATAAAATGGAGGATACAGCTCCATACTACAGATGCTCCTATAATATAAGGAATGACAACTAGTTTTAAAAGCAAATAAAATATACCGGTGGGGTGGTCAGTTTCTATACCAGTCTCATCAGAAGCCAAGTTGACAGCAATTATCTTTGATAAATATCATTTTTAAGGATCATGCTTCCTTCATATTTTTCAAAATAGCTTTTTTATATACATTACACAGGACCAGCACGACACTGCACTTTTCAACCACATTTACCTATGCACCTATAAAATCACTTTCCGTCAGGTACTTGACTATTATCATTTCACTTTAAAGTGTTAAGAGAGAGCCATTCCAAGAAAGTCATATTGAGAGTCCCTCTCCCTCTCCCTCCCTCTCCCTCTCCCTCTCCCTCTCCCTCTCCCTCTCCCTCTCCCTCTCCCTCTCCCTCTCCCTCTCCCTCTCTCTCTCTCTCTCTATATATATATATATAAAGAGGTAATATTCAAATTAGCTGGGACACTGTAACAGTCATGACCAGCTCAGGAGGAGGCTGGCCATGCAGATGGGCGGGAGGGGACTGTTTGCACTGTGAAGCAAGCCACAGATGGCGCAGCCCCAGAGTGAAGGCAGGGCGGCATGCCCAAGCCGCCACCGCCGCCTGGCCCCAGCAGGCCTGGAGTGAAGGCAGGGGGTTGTGCTCCAGCCGCCGCCACTGCCGGGCCCCAGCAGACCCAGAGTGGAGGCAGGGAGTTATGCCCAAGCCTCCGCTGCAGCCTGACCTCAACAGCCCCGGAGCAGAGGCAGGGAGTGTGCCCAAGCCGCCAGTGCTGCCCAGCCCCAGCAGGCTTACCTCTGCATGTGAGCTACACAGGAAACACCTTTTCTGACTGCTCATTGGCTAAGCTCCCCGTATGCCACTCTCAGTCTTCTTGGTAACTTGGGTAATAAGAATCCAAGAGGGTAATCTTGGGTTTTTCCACCTCACTTCTGGAGAAAAAAAATGAAGGTCCACTGCTGGAGGGCTAAGAAATGTCGTATCCTGCCCTACCTGGTTTGGCTCAGTGGATAGAGGCTCAGCCTGCAGACCACAGAGTCCTGGTTCGATTCTGATCAAGGGCCTGTACCTATGTTGTAGGCTCCTCCCTGGATGGGGCCCAGGTCAGGGCTCATGCAGGAGGCAACAAATCAAAGTGTCCCTCTCACATTGATGTTTCTCTCTGTCTTTCCCTCTCTTTTCCACATTCTCTAAAAATCAATGGAAAAATATCCTCAGGTGAGGAAAAGAAAGAAAGAAAGAAAGAAAGAAAGAAAGAAAGAAAGAAAGAAAGAAAGAAAGAAAGAAAGAAAGAAAGAAAGAAAGAAGGAAGGAAGGAAGGAAGGAAGGAAGGAAGGAAGGAAGGAAGGAAGGAAGGAAGGAAGGAAGGAAGGAAGGAAAAGAAAGAAAGAAAGAAGGAAGGAAGGAAGGAAGGAAGGAAGGAAGGAAGGAAGGAAGGAAGGAGGAAGGAAGGAAGGAAGGAAGGAAGGAAGGAAGGAAGGAAGGAAGGAAGGAAGGAAGGAAGGAAGAGAAGAAAGAGAGAAAGAGAGAAAGAGAGTAAGAGAGAAAGGAAGAAAGAGAGAAAGGAAGAAAGAGTCATATCCTATGAAAGAGACATCTTGAAAATGCCTAAAGAAAGATGTCATTTTCCGTGGTGAAGGGACTGGAGTCCATGTTCATAAAAGCACCTTTGCAGACGGCAGTGGCAGCAGCAGCAGGGTGATGGAGTGGCGCCTTCCCCTGATCAGCCCACAGAGGGAGACCAGACTGCAGCTTAGGCCCACTCCCTCTAAGCCGTCAGTAGGACACTCCTTGAGAGCTCCAAGACTGTGAAAGGGGGCAGGCTGGGCTGAGGGACCCCCTCCCCCCAGTGCACAAATTTCATGCACTGGGCCTCTAGTGTTAGATATAAAATTGTGACATGAGTATTTTACAATGTTTTCTGTTTGAGGTCCCATGTGAGAAACTGCTTCTAAAATGGAAGGAACAAAAGAAGTTTATCTCGCTCAAATAGCTCATCTGCTTTCTTCTTTCTGATAAGGATCTTATGTAATTCAACATGCTTCCCTTTTCCCTTTAATATCAGATTGTCCAAACTAACCTTAAGCATAAGTCTCATGGGTAGATTTGGTCTTCTTTTGCTACACCAATCTCTATTTAACCTATTTGTATAATATTAACATTAAGGTTAACTAGCATACACTTGAAACAGAAGCTCTAAGTAACCTAAATATATATTTAAATTGAGAATAACATTTGCCTCATCTAGGCTTTTAGATGAGATAACTGAAAAATGGCCACTTGGACCTAGTGAGAGAGTATACAAACTAAGTATGTTTTGTTATTATAAGAATTGTATAAAATGGCAGCTTTTGCATAATAATAGATTTATAATTATTAATTTACCTACTTATATTTCCCACTAGATAATAAACCCTTTGAGGGTAGGAATAGTATTCATCTTAGTAACCCCAGGTTTTGCACTATGCCTGGCATATAGAAACCTCTGTAAATGCTGAATGAATGAATAAAGGAAAGAATAAGAGACTAACAAATGTAGAAATAAATATAATAATACAAGGTTCTTACTTACCATATTATTTATAACTAGTGGCCCAGTGCACTGAGGGGGGGTGGGTCCTTCACCCTGGCCTGTACCCTCTCAGGCAGCAGGCCTAAGCCCGCAGGTGGACATCCCCCAAGGGGTCCTTAGCACTGCTGCGGAGGCAGGAGAGGCTCCCACCACTGCTGCTGTGCTCGCCAGCCAGAAGCCGGGCTCCCTGCTTCTTAGCGCTGTCTCGGAGGCGGGAGAGGCTCCTGCCACTGCTATGCTCTCCAGCCATGAGCCCAGCATCTGGCTGAGCGGCGCCTCCCCTGTGGGAGCACACTGATCACCAGGGGGCAGCTTCTGTGTTAAGCGTCTGCCCCCTGGTGGTCAGTGTGTACCATAGTGACTGGTGGTTCCAGTGTTTGGTCGATTTGCATATTAGCCTTTTATTATATACTAGAGGCCTGGTGCATGAAATTTGTGCACGGGGGTGTGTGTCTCTCAGCCCAGCTTGCACGTTCTCCAATCTGGGACCCCTCGAGGGATGTCTGACTTCCCATTTAGGCCCAATCCCTCTAACAATCCAGGAGGGATTGGGCCTAAACTGCTCGCCTGCCTGCCTTCCTGATTGCTCCTAACCGCTTATGCCTGCCAGCCTGATCACCCCCTAACCACTCCCCTGCCAGCCTGATTGATGCCTAACTGCTCCCCTGCCAGCCTGATTGCCCCTAACTTCCCTCCCCTGCAGGCCTGGTCACACCTCCCCTACAGGCTTGATCACCCCCAACTGTCCTCTCTTGCAGGCCTGGTCGCTCCCAGCTGCCCTTCCCTGCTGGCCTGATTGCCCACAACTGCCCTCTCTTGAAGGCCTGGTTCCTCCCAACTGTCCACCCCTGCTGGCCATCTTGTGGCGGCCATAGGGGCAGCCATCTTTGACCACATGGGGGCAGCCATCTTTGACCACTTGGGGCAGCCATCTTGTGTGTTGGAGTGACAGTCAATTTGCATATTACTCTTTTATTAGATAGGATAGAGGTCTGGTGCATGGGTGAGGGCCAGCTGGTTTGCCCTGAAGGGTGTCCTGGATCAGGGTGGGGGTTCCCTTGGGGCATGGGGAGGCCTGGGCGAGGGGCCTGTGGTGGTTTGCAGGCCGGCCACACCCCCTGACGACCCAAGCGGAGGCCCTGATATCTGGGATTTATTTATCTTCTATAATTGAAACTTTGTAGCCTTGAGCAGAGGCCAGGGAAGGCCAGGGCTGCAGGAAGCTTGGCTTCCTCCATTTCCAGGGGCAACTCAAGCCTCCTGCTCTCTCCAGCTCCATGGCTGCTGCCATTTTTGTTGGATTTGTTTATATTCTATAATTGAAACTTTGTAGCCTTGAGCCTTCCTCCATTGCCAGGGAAACCCAAGCCTCCTGCTCGCTCCATGGCCACAGCCATCTTGGTTGGGATAATTTGCATACTCGCTCCTGACTGGCTTGTGGGCGTGGCTTGTGGGCGTGGCTTGTGGGCGTGGCTTGTGGGCGTAGCAGAGGTACGGTCAATTTGCATGTTTCTCTTTTATTAGTGTAGATTATGATAAGATCGTGATGCATTGTACTTATTTTAACATTAACAATTATCAGACTCATCACAATGATGAAAAAAATAGTAATAGTAAAAACACCTTGTTTTCCATCATATTGTAATTTTGAATCATTCCAGTGTTTTCTCTCCATGCAGTTTCAGCAATGCTTTAAACAATCTGTAGAACCAAAAGCTTTTAGAGCTAAATGCATCAATTACACATAATCTGGTGATAGGATCCTGCCATGAATCCTTAGTCATTCATCCTCAGCCCACAGAATGCCATCTGCTTATTTCCAGTGCCCCTTGTTACACAGAGGAAAGGAAACAATCTTAAACTGATTTTGTTCCCCTGCATTATGCTGCTTCAAAGTATTTTTTGTTTGTAAAAAAAATGTACTTAAGCTTTCAATGACATTATTGACTGTAAATGTTAAAGTTTCCATAAAGATATGATGTAATCATCCTGACCTTTTTGATAAATGATCTTTGCATGCATTCCCCGTTGGTGATTCAAAAAGTGAAACAGAACTATCTGAGGAAATATCTAACTTCAAATATTCAGTAACCACAACCCTGATTTGATTCCTTGCTGAGGTTACACTGCTATAAAGTCCTGGCATTGTAGGGTAGGATCTGAACTGCTCATTTCCCGTGCAGGCTATCCAGGAAAAGGGCAAAGCTATGCAATTTAATGGTGGAATGAGCAACAAAGAATGCATTCCATATCCTCAGCAAAGGCAATCCGACTTAAGACCACTCAGAGGAGAAACAGATTTACAAAAATATTTCCACCATCATTTAATCCTTTGATTAAATGTTTAGAGTGCAAATTCACCCAGAAGGTAAATTTTCTTAGGTAACATCAATGGTTAAAAGAAAAATAGGAATTAAAACTGTGGTCATCCAGTGACTAGAGTAGAGTTGGCTCCAAACCTCCATTATGTCTTAGCAGTATTTTATGCATTTGAGTAACGGCTTTGCCTATGGTAAATTCTTGGCAACTAAAAGTGTTTCTTTAATTAAAGCTGTTAATCATTTATAAGATAAGATAAAGATACTGCTCCCTGGAACATCATATGAAATTTATTTAGACAGTAATTGCTGAAATGTAGAAACTTTAACATATACCAAATTTCTTAATAGAAATAAAAATATTTATGCCATTGACAGAGTTGCTGGTCTATTATCAGGACGGATACAATCCTGGCACCTACTCAACTTTGTCACTAATACCTACTTCTCTTGCCAAGGTAACACCACCGCTGTCTGGACCAGTGGTCGGCAAACTCATTAATCAACAGAGCCAAATATCAACAGTACAACGATTGAAATTTCTTTTGAGAGCCAAATTTTTTAAACTTAAACTTCTTCTAACGCCACTTCTTCAAAATAGACTCGCCCAGGCCATGGTATTTTGTGGAAGAGCCACACTCAAGGGGCCAAAGAGCCGCATGTGGCTCTCGAGCCGCGGTTTGCCGATCACTGGCCTAGACTACTGTAATAACTCCTGAAGAGGTCTCCTTTCCTCTGTTTTTCTCTTTAATTTATATTCTATAGCATGGCCACTGTGATCTTTTAAAAATGCCTTTTTTAAGTCACTTGCTCATTAATTTCATGGCTTCTAATTGAAATAAGGATTAAATCCCAAATACTTAACATTGCTTAAAAAGTCACATATTAATTATTCCTTCCCCTTCCTGGAGACTAATTTTCTCTGCTGCTCACTTTACTCTACCTACTTTGGCTTTCTTTCAATTCTTCAAAGACTATAAAGCTCTTCTTCACCTGAGTTCTCACAGTTCTTCCTTCTCCTTGAAGCACATTTCCTCTACCCCCTGCCTCTTACACATGTGTCCCTGCTTACTCTCATTCTTCATCTGACTAAAACCTCTTCTTTGACCCACAATTCTAATGATGCAAGTAGATCCTCCTATTATAATATCATATGCAATCTTGGTTCCTTTGTTTTCCAGATTTCATCCATATTAAGGTTCATCATCACCTCCATGAAAAAAAAACAAAACAAAACTAGGAAAACAGAAAATTAAGTCCAAGTTATCCACAATATAGAACTATTGAGATATTTTGATAATGGGTCAGCTAACCCGAAACATATTTTTACATACATGGTAAATATACAAATTCCAGGATGATGCAATGTATTTGCAAAGTCTGGAAAATATTTGCAAGATAACCACAAGGACTAAAACAAAACTTCTTTTTGAGTTCATTTTTAAAATGATAAGGTATTACAGGTCATTTTGTTTCCATCATAAAATAGAATTAAAGTTGAAAATGTTCCAAAGATAAGTTACAGCAGAGATATAAAATGATGCCATTTCACATAACCAAGTTTGACAGGTCAGTCAGAATGGCCTTGAGAACTGAGTTGAAGATTCTCGGCATGACTCAGATTCACCAAGAAAGAGTGATTTAGTGATATACATACTAGGCAGAAAAGCAGAGAAATGGTGATTCATTTTACATTTGAAGAGGAAAGGATAAAAGAGGGGAAGTGGCTTCACCTTAGCATGGAATGGGGAATGGGGGTGGAGAGATCAACCAAAGAACTTGCATAACCCATGGACACAATCAATAATAGGGCAATAGGGCAGTGAAGGCCTGGTGGGGGCCGGGTGGCAGCTAGAAGGGGTCAATGGGGGGTGGGGGAGAAAGGGAACACATGTAATACTTTCAACAATAAAGATTTAAAAAAAAAAAAAAAGAAAAATTGCAAAATAATAAATAATAAAATAAAATTTTTAAAAAAAGAAAAAAATGAAGCCCAGAATTCAGGACTGTTGACTATTTCTCTAGAAAGTCATAATTATATTACTGATCACTCAGTAATATGCAAAGCAGGAAAAAAACAAACACATTTTTTTTCTTTCTGCTTCTACAGTATCCTATTCTTAGGTATTTCCCTACCTTATTGGTATTCTTAAGTTTCCTTTGGGAATGTTTGCTCCTGTGTTCAACCTCTAAATGTTGGATTCCTCAAGGGCTCTGTCTTTGTTCTTCACTTTCCTTTTAGGTGACTTCATCCCATTCCATTACTTTTAAATATTTTAATACTCAGGACTACAGCTCTTTATTTCCAACTGACCATTCTGTGTCTCCACATGGATGTCTTGTAAGTATTTCAAAGTTAATTTTAACATGGACAACTCAGAAGTCTTAATTTAATGTCAAAACCTACTTTTAAACGAGTCTTCATTATTTTTGTAAATAGATATATAACCTGCAGTTGTTGTGGGGCTTTTTTGTAGGCTTTTTGTTGTTCTTCTTTCTCTTCCCTCCCTTATATTCAGTCAGTTAAGAAGTTCTGTTGATGCTAATTCCAAATCACACCTTGAAGCCATCCACCTTTTTCTATTCTATGATGGCCACTCTAGCCCCAGTCATTGTCTCTGTCTGGATTATTTTGAGAGCCACCTAACTAGTCTCTTCCCTGAGTCTATTTTTGCCTCCTTGCCCATATCCATCTTGATATGGTAGTCAAAGGGATTTTTTTTCAAAACATGAATAAAATTTTGTAGTGGCCTGACTTAAAATTCTTTAATGCCTTATTAAATTTAGAAGTAAACTACAACTCCTAGCTCTGAGTTCTAAAGCCTTACATGATAATAATCTGTCTTCACCTACATATGAATCTATATTATACCTAGAGGCCCAGTGCACAATTCATGCATGGGAGGGGTCCAGACAGCCCACCCCAATGGGGGCCAATTGGGCTGGGCCAGCGGAGGGGAGGGGACTCGGGAGGTTGGGTGGCCCCAGTGTGCATCATAGTGACCAGTCATTCTGGTCATTCAGGCATTCTGGTTGCTTGGCTTTTATATACATAGATACTTTTACCCTCCACCCACTACATTTCAGCCATATTAGTTTTCTTTGGTTCCTCAAACATGTTCTACTCATTTCTACCTTAGTGGCTTAACATTCCTTAAAATACTTTCCTGAAGACTTACATCTTGTAATTCAGAGTTTGGCTTAAATTTTACTTAAATGGTCTTCTCTACCATAAATCTGCAGTAAAAACTATAGAGTCTCTCTGAATACCTCTTCCTTTATTAATTTTTTAATTTACTACATGGCACTTATTATTTCCTGATAATTTTGTTGTATATTTATTAATTTGTCATTCATTCATTATTTTTGTGTCTTTACTTGAAAATAGAATCCATGAGAGCAAATAACTGTTTTATTGGCATAGTAGGCATGTTATATGTATTCACTGAATTAATAAACTATATTTTCTATACATTTTTAAAAAATTTAACATAGAATTGACCAATTCTTAAGTCCCAGCAGCATATTTTTAACCTTGGGCTATGTTCTGTGACAATTTAGGAATTTTTGGCGTATATTTAGAATTTACAAACATTTATATAAATATACCTTCATTGGAAAAAGTAAAACTCAGGCAGCAACTAGAATTGGAAATAAATGTCAAGTTAAAATATATATTTATTATTTTTAGTGTGTGATTACCTGGTAGTACTTACTTTCAAATAAAAACCTTTTAATAAATAAAATATTCATCTAAAATTACATAAATGTTGCTTTTTTCTATTAATAAAGCACCGGTTTAAGAAAAATAAAATACTGTATATATTTTAAAAAATTTCTCTTTCATGATGTATCATCATTTGCTATTGTTCTGGGCATGTCATATTTGAGCTATGCCTTATTCATATGAGATATTCAGGTTTCCAACAGTATAGAAGAATGTCCGTGCAAATTCCTATGCTTAATGGCCCAGTTATATACCTAATAACAACCCTTAGGTGCCATCAAATGCCTCAGCCACATGCACTAGGAGAAAAATAACGGCTGCTTTCTTTCTCTTACAAAATACCTTAAGAATTATTCTTACATTAAATAAAATGGTAAATTTCACAGTGGAGGATTGTTTTTCTCAGAGATTGGCTTTTCCAGAGTTCAATCTTCAGAATCAGAGTTCAATGTTTATTATGATTCTGTTGAGATAAAGGCAGAGAAGGTATATAGGCTCTGATGAGCTGAGATCCTAGCTGTGTCAACCTTGAAAGAAAATAAAAAATCCTAAATGATGTGGAAAGCAGGCAGGGAGAGCAGCCTGCTGATGGGAGGAAGGATGTGCAGTACATGAGTTTCACTGACAGCCCTGGCTCCTGTGCTAAGCAATGCTCCTGCCAATTCCACCATAATTGACATTTATGAATGATATTTCCAATATCTGTAGCTATTAGATAGTCAGCAATGCAAACGAGTGGCTGAATCATGGTTCGTTATGCTGAGGCAGGCCTTGGAATATTGTAGCCAGCTATATTAAAATATATAGTGGAAAATATATAGTGGATATCATCAGTTGCTGATATTAAAGAGTACTCCAGATGTTGAGGTGTTTCTTCACATGCAGCAGTGAGCATTGCCATGTGAGAGGAAGTGGGATATAAGCCTAAATGAATCCTTTCCCTCCCTCCCTCCCCTCCTTTCTTCCTTCTGTTATTTAGTAAATATTTAACAAGCATAAGCATCTACCATATTATCTGTCACAGGAGATACAGCATTGAACAAAATAGGAAAAGCTCCTCTCTCATAGCGATTCTGGGAACAGAGAATAAGTGCATAGCCAAACTAATAAAGAAGATAATTATGTTTTATAATAAATGCTATAAATAAAATAATCAGGCTAAAGGTATGGGATAATAGTTGGAATACGCCATGTTAGATGAGATAATCAATGAGGGTCTCCAAGTTGAGACATAAAAATAAAAATAATCCAGCCATGCAAAAGGTCAGTAGGGAAAAATTCTAGTCAAAGGGAACTAAACACCTTGAAGTAGAAAAGATTTATTGTGTTTGAGAACCCAGGAAGTCAGCATGACAGAGAAAAGACTTTACCAGTGGCCTTATATTAAATGAAGATATAAAGAGTGTCAGGGGCCAGATTTAGAGAGTTGAAAATATAGTAGCTAATGATAACAAGTCTAGCATTTATTATTATAGAGAGCCTTTCAGCCTAAAAGCAATCACCACAAGCCTAGATGGCACAAGATAAGTTTATATGGATCCAAATCACACATGTAGCAACTTGTAAAGCCAGGACTAGAGCTTGTCTTCTGATGATCTCTCTAGTTATCATTACACACTGTCCCAGTGGTCTGGCAATTCTTGGTCACAAAAGCCCAACACAAGCATGGATGTAGGTCCTTAGGGCTGGTGGACATATTGTTAAGACAGTTATATAAAGGAGAAAAAAATAACAATACCATGTCAGGAATTTAAAGTTGTTTCTAAATCAAAACACAAGTTCTGAAAAGTTGCTTAAATACTCAGAGCAAGAGTTGTATGGCCTATAACATAGAAGGTTGGACTTAATTAGTGGTTTTAAAAATGTTTGTTCTTACAAGGTGCCAGGACACTTTGCATTTATTTAAATAAATTAGATAAAGAACATCAATAAAATAAAACCCAAAAAAGATGGGTATGCTCTAGGGCAAATAGAGGATCAAGTCTCCAAGGGCAAGTCTTGAGATACTGCCATCAAATCTAAGGCATCCATGATGAAAATCTGTGTTGATTCTGAAAGATATTTCAGCAATAAGACTCTGATCCTACCAGGGCATTCCTTGTAGACCAAACATAGATTTTTTTTTTTTGGGGGGGGGGGTCAAACAAGCAATATACAAATAAAACTATATTGGGAGAATAGAAAGCATTACAAGAGGAAGAAGTTTATCTGCTAAAAACACTCAAGAGTTCTTAGTATTGTACTTGTTCTACATCATATGCTAGAACTGCACAACAGGAATAAAATCAAGAAACTAGAGTGAAATATTGGGGGCAGCAATCTTAAATCAAAATTAGAGATGTCTATCAAAATTTCAGGCTAAGGTAAGGGAAGCAAAAATAGTCAAAGTTAATAAAAATAGATGAAGCTTTAACCAATCCTTGAGGAGGATACAAAGTCAAAGTTCAGGCAAGTGCCTGTCATTGTAGCCCAGTACTCTTTAAAGAGACCTGACACCAATGTGTGAACTGGCTGCTGTTAAGTCACAAAAAATCATCCAGGTAGTCCTGGGTCCTGGATGAAGTCCCGTTGGGTCAGCTGATTACTCTCTACTATAAGTGATCATTCTTCTCCAACTCTCCTCAACCACACTTGAACAAGGTGTCCAGTGGGTCACCTCAGTCTGTATTTTCTCCTTTCTCTTCTTCTGTCTTCCTGGTCCACTATGGAAATCTATATGCTCACCATGATATTAAACAAAGAAAATAAACTAAACCAGCACCACAGCTATGTTCCATGACATATACTCAATGGTCAAGCCATGATGTAGTAGAAAAAGAACACGCCTGGTTGTCTACAGACAGACCTAGTCCTGAGCTCACTAATTCTTAATGATATGGTTTTAGTCTACTCACTTAAATCAGAGTCTCAGTTTGCTCATGTGAGATAATGGGCATGAAAATATTTGAAACTTATAATACGTTACAAAACTGAAAGAATCTTACTACTTATTTTAACACAGTGAATGTGAAATCTTCAAAAATCCGAAGTCCTCCTGATTTGGAAAACTAAATATCCCTGTATGTAAACAGAACAGAAACAGAGCCAGAATGGAACACTGGACACATTCTTCCCAACTTTTTGTTGTTGTTAATCCTCACCCAAGGATATATTTTCCATTGATTTTTAGAAAGACTGGAGTGGGGGAGAGAGAGAGAGAGAGAGAGAGAGAGAGAGAGAGAGAGAGAGAGAGAGAGAGAGAAAACATCTATGTGAGAAAGACACATTAATTGGTTGCCTTCTGCACATGCCCTGACCAGGGCCAGGGATCAAGCCTGAACTGAGGTATGTTTCCTTGACCTGGAATTGAACCCAACACCCTTGGGTCCAATGGGCAATGCTCTAACCACTGAGAAAAACTGGCCACGGTGCCTTCTTTGTTTTTAAATCCCCTGTCCCCACCTCAAATTCTCCACGCAAGTCACTGCTCAGATACTGAAGATGATGCAAATTATGAATGTGAGCCCTGCCTTCCAAAAATGGTAATTTTCTGGAAGTGTTCAAGGCATATCTGTCATCTTAGGAGGAAATTAGATCCTTAAATAATTCCTCCTATTTGAGATGCAGCAGGACTGAGATTCCCTACACAATGCAGCATCTTACACTGTAATTCTCAAGCTGGGGAAGTCTCCATGTGAACATAGAGGAACTACACACATAAACATAGATGTTGCTTCAGCAAGGCAGTCACTTACAGAGAAGAAAAACATTTTAAAAATTAAGTCTTAATAAATAGAAGTTTATTTATTCCCAAAAGGTATTCCCATTTTTCTTACGCAAGAACATATTTTTGTTTTTAATCTATAAAAGCTCGTAATCCTGTTTCCCGAGCTACTGTCTTCTTTCTTTTGTTTTACTGCCAGGATTGCTAAAAGAGTTTGCTCTTACTGTCTCTATTTTTCCCTCTATTCACTTCTCAATCTGTTGTATTTTGTTTTCAACCCCCAGTACTTCACTGACAATGTTCCCAAGGAGCCCAAGTCTATAGCAAGTAAACATCTGACTTAATAAAAAAAAACACGCTTTTCTTATTTTTTAAATACATCTCAAAGAAAACTAAAGCCTGCCATTATCTCAGGTATATTGTCATCACATTTTTTTCTGGTATTGACCTGCCTCTGTTAAATCCATTTGTCCCTGACAACATGTCATCTAGTGCATACACATACATGCTGCTAATATTGGAATCACTAGTATAGCATGGTTAATCAACAAGTTAAAACTCCTGGATAAGCAGAGGTTTCACCAATTAGTAGCAGGTTGTAGTCTGTCAAATGTTTTGACCTAACCAGAAAATTTTCAAAATTCTCTATCAAATGCACCCATGACTTCTAAAGAATTAATATCATGTAGGGTTAAATCCTTCAGCTTTGTCTTTTAGGCCAGGTACCAAGACTCTCTAGCATCACTCATAGTTAATTCTGGCAGGACAAAGAAATGCAGAGCCATTCAAGAAGGCAGCAGATGGAAGTTCATTCCACTTCTGTAAACAAGAAAGTTAGATGATCACATTTAAAAGTCAGGCCTAGATTGAGCAGGTTTTAAAAAATTCCTTGGATTTGGTGAATATGTGAAACATAACTAAATCAGAAGACCCAGATGGATATAGAAATAATCACTGAACATTACGGGGGAAAAAGAGTGTTTTTTAGCCTTCCTACTCAAATATATCCACTTGCTGGTATTATTACCCTAGGAAAACCATTTTCATTCCTTGGCTAACTTCCAGCTTTGTTTATTTGTTTTTATATAATACTAGAGGCCTGGTGCATGAAATTCGTGCACTGGGGGAGTGTCCCTCAGCCCAGCCTGCACCCTCTCCACTCTGGGACCACTTGGGCCTAAACTGGCAGTCGGACATCCCTCTCACAACCTGGGACTGCTGGCTCCCAACCACTCGCCTGCCTGCTTGCTTGATTGCCCCTACCTACTTCTGCCTGCCAGCCTCATCACCCCCTAAGCACTCCCCTGCCAGCCTGATCGATGCCTAACTGCTCCCCTGCCAGCCCAATTGTCCCCAACTGCCCTCCCCTGCCAGCCTGATCGCCCCAACTGCCCTCCCCTGCAGGCCCAATCTCCTCCAACTGCCCTCCCCTGCTGGCCTGGTTGCCCCTAACTGCCCTCCCCTGCAGGCCTGGTCCCCCCCAACTGCCCTCCCTCCCCTGCAGGCCCGGTCACCCCCAACTGCCCACCCCTGCTGGCCTGGTTGCCCCTAGATGCCCTCCCCTGCTGGCCTGATCACCCACAACTGTCCTCCCCTGCTGGCCATCTTGTGACCATCTTGTGCAAGGGTGTGATGGTCAATTTGCATATTACCTCTTTATTACATAGGATGATTTCTTTAAATTATCCACACACTATAAAAATATGCTCAGTTTTCCCCTTAATATTACTCTGCATTATTCAAACAAATGTAAGGGGAAAGGGTCATGGGAACATAGAATCAGCCTTTGGAGGAACATGTGATTAAGCAATCAGGAAAAGAATTATAAATGGGCCATGTTTAGAGACAATGGGGTTAAAGAGGAGAAGACAGACTTAAAAAATATTTGTGAGCCCTGGCCAATTTTTCTCAGTGGTTAGAGCCTCTGCCCTTGGACCAAAGTTTCAAGGGTTCAATTCCTGGTCAAGGGCAGGTACATAGGATGCAGGTTCCCCAGCCCCAGTAGGGGCATGTCGGGGAGGCAGCCAATCAATGTGTCTCTCTCATATGTCTTTCTTTCTGTCTCTCTCTGTCTCTCTCTGTCTCATTCTCTCTCTCTCTCTCTCTCTCTCTCTCTCTCTCTCTTTCTCCCCTTCCTCCATTCCTCTGGTGAGGATTAAATATAGATATAGATATAGATATAAATATAGATAGATATAGAGGATATAAATATAGATGATATATATAGATATAGATATAGATATAGAGGATATAAATATAGATGATATATATAGATATAGATATAGATATAGATATAGATATATATATAGATATAGATAGATATATAAAGGATATAAATATAGATGATATAAAGGATATAAATATAGATGATAGATATAGATATAGATATAGATATAGATATAGACATAGATATATAGATATAGATATAGATTTGTGAGACAGATACTCTAATTTGATGGAAAGCAATTTTAGGGATGGAAGGGAGAGTAGTCAAAAATAAGGTCAGAATTTTGGCTTGGGAATTTATGTGAATGAGCATGCTATTCCATGAAAAAAAAGGAGTAAAGAGAATGTGAAAATCTTTTGGGGAAATGAGTTTATTAGAAGAATGTTAAATTTTAGGTGCTTTAGGTCATACACACTGAAAAGTTCAAAGGGGGCTGGACTAAGTAGCTGGAACTTGGAAAGAAATTCTCCTCTCTCTCTCTCTCTCTCTCTCTCTCTCTCTCTCTCTCTCTCTCTCTCTCTCTCACACACACACACACACACACACACACACACGAGAGAACTGATGTTGTACAAACCTCAGGAGTAACTAAAACCCAGGGAGAATATCTGAAGTGAGGTAGGTGGTAAGGAAGCCTAGATGAGAACCTTGAGCGATGCTGATGTTTATGTTTACATAAACAATAACTTCATTAGAACATACTCTTAAACACTTCAAAAGAAGTTAGAGGGAAGGCAGGTGAAACTAAAGACTGAAGGATGAAATGAGGAAACTAAAGACTAAAGAGGAACTTTGAACTTTGAAAAGGAGCTAATTGTCAATAGTTTCAAATTATATATAGAGAGGACAAGAGGAACTACAGCCCTAGGGAAAGTCTTGCAAGTGTGAAGGGGACTAAAGAACAATCCGTTGAAGAAGTGGGGCCCAGCACATAGCAACACATTCAGTATCAAAGGAAGGCAAGCTGTCAAGGGGCAAATAAGACATAGTCGCTTATTCATTTTTTTTCTAATTCAAAATGAAGAAAGAGAAAGTGAAATTTAGAGCAGAGATAGAGGGTTGCCATCATTAATAGAACAACATTATTTTCCTAATTCTTTCTGGTTTCTGAAGAGTTGTCTCTTCCTACTCAGTTAGTTTTCCTTTGGCCAAACCTAAACATCGGCTCTAAAATAAGACATAGGTAATAGAAGTCATTCTCAGGAAGATCTCATACTGGATTCTTCTTAATTCCAAAGTAACAACTACACTGTCACCAGCACCAATACAACAAAAATCTAAACCTGGAGAATAGTAGTGTCAAAAGCACTTTCACATGCACTCATATGACTTCTCATTAATATCCCCAGCATTCTATCATGAAGAAATCAACAAAGGACAAGTGTTGGCGAGATTGTGGAGAAAAGGGAGCCCTAGTATACTGCTGGTAGAAATGTAGACTGGTACAGCCATATGGAAAACAGTATGGAGTTTCCTCAAAAAATTAAAAATGGAACTCCAATTTGACCCAGTGATCCCACTTCTAGGAATATATCCTAAGAAACCCAAAACACTTATCAGAAAGAATATATGTACCACTCCTCTGTTCATAGCCGCGCAATTTACAATAGCTAAGATTTGGAAACAGCCTAAGTGACCATCAGCAGATGAGTGGATAAAAACACTGTGGCACATCTACACAATGAAATACTGCATGGCAATAAAAAAGAAAGAACTCTTACCATTTGCAACAGCATGGATGGACCTGTAGAGTATTATGCTGAGTGAAATAAGCCAGTCAGAGACAGATAAGTATCATAAGATCTCACTCATATGTGGAATCTAATGAACCAAATGAACTGATGATTAAAAGTAGACCAAGAAACATAGAAGCATGAAGGGACTGTTAAACCTCAGAGGGAAGGCAAGGGAGGGTGGGTGGGAAGAGATCAACCAATGAACGTGTATACATATATGCATAACCTGTGGACACAGACAATGGAGTGGTGAGGGCATGGGGGAAAGGGGGGTACGGTAGCAAACTGGAAGAGGTTAATAGGGAAAAAAAGGAGGACCTATGTAATAAAAAATAAATAGATAAAATAAATAACAATTAAAAAAAAACTTGTTCAGAAGGTTCAATAGCATATTAATTAAATTACTAGAATGTATCTTACATGGGGTCGCCCGTAAAAGAAACGAGCATAACTGAATCCCCTTCTTGATCTTTATAAGTATTTCTCAATGGGAAATCTGAAATAAAAGAACTGCTTTTTCCTGAGCCATTTTGCTAAGGGCAGCAGTCTGAATCAGAGAGAAAATGCTTGGGCAAATGCATTTATCATCATTCACCTTTTAAAACTCAATAAAAGAGTCATTATATATTTTTTATTAACCTCACTTCCTTTTAAAATCTGGAATTAAGATATTCTTTGCAATTTAGGCGAACTGTAGGTGGGAGACCCAGATCACAATTGGACAGAAAACTCCATTTAGTGTAACATTAAATAACAATCTTCATTCATAGTGGCTAATGTTACATCTGAACAACTGTAATATCTGTCATTACAAGGGGTCTATGCCTCTACTAATTTTACTCTAAAAAAAATCCTCTCAGAATATTTTGCCGAGTATCATAGGAGTTGCCTGGCAACTGCTAAGAACGAATGCAAAGAAAAAAGGGTGATTTAATAAAGAATCCACACAATTAAAATTTGTAGAAAAGAATTAGATATCTGCTTCACTGAGAAAAAAAATCAATACTTTGAGCTAATTTAAAGGACAAAATTTTTAAGTACAAAAAATTAATAACACTGTGAATCTGCTATAACGTAATTAATAAAGGAGAGTAAGACATGAGAATTGATGAAAAGTAACCAATGAAGCATTTAATCATTCTTTTTTTTTTCCTTCTCCACAATGCAGTTTGTTCAGCTATTAGATCCCAAGGCTTATGAATTTATTGTACTCACAGGCAACATTCTCTAGAAATGTATGGATGTGAAGAAGCAAATAAGAAAATCAGACCTTACTTCATGGCATCATGGGAATTTTACAGGTTCATAAGTTTTTTTGAAGCACTAAAGAATCCTAAACATTAAAGAGATAAAAAGTTAGCATCAGTAGTGGGTGCGTAGAAAAGAAGAAAACTTTAATACAGATTCCAGGAATTTTTGAAATATGTATATATTTGATTTAAAATTTTATAAAAGTTCAGTTATACCCATTCTTTTGCATTAATAAAGAATGTTTGGGTTACACATAATAGAAAGGTAGCTTAACTAAGCTAGAACTAAATAAAAGTTAATTGGATACCTACTGGGCTATTTCATATCATCTTAGCAGGCACAGAGATTTAGTTTGTCAGGGATAATGACATAGATATTTAAATACATCCAGTACTTCCTCGTTCTACTTTTCATTTTTGCTTCTCTCTGCATAGTGGCTTCTTTCTCCCAGAACAACTTTCTCCACCTGGTCCACATGGTAGAAATATGGACCAATAGCTGAGTCCAAGTCTCCAAAGTTTCAAGACTAGAAAGAAACTGTTCCTCTTATCTTTATTAATAGATAGATAGATAGATAGATAGATAGATAATAGATAGGTGATGATGATAGATGATAGATAGATAGATAGATAGATAGATAGATAGATAGATAGATAGAGCTTGAAACTTCTCAATAAAGGAATTGGTTAGACTTGGATCAGGAGTCCATCATATAATCCTCAACTGTGATCTAGGAGCTGGGCCTATTGGTTGCCCCATTGGAACATATCAATTGAAAAGGAGAACAGTTCTCCTAAAGGAGAAGAGTATATTAGGAAGAAGATGGGAAGGCTTCGGGCCAGACATAATGAGTAAGAATATGAATGTGTTTGGCCTTTGGATTGCTATTTCTTGGTTTGCCATTTCATGCAACATTCTCATATGTTGACTATATTTATATTATATTCATCCCTATATTTAGATGCCCAGATCTATTTATCTTTTCATACGTTTTACACTCCTGTTCATCCTTCTCTGATAAGGAATGGGAAAACAATAGCATGGAGAATGAGGGTTATATAGGTATAGCCCAGAGTGAGATTAAAGACCCTTGAGACGACAGAAGAAGGACTTTCTTGAAAGTAATTCTCATACTTTCAAAAGTTAATGATTGAACTCACACCTCTCTCCAGACGGAGAGTGAGCTCTTGTGGGTGTGAATCACATTTTCTCATTCTGTAGTTATGAGTAGAGTCTCAGTCAATGCTCAGAGTGTTAGGTGGCTGGTTTGGAAGCGGAGGTGACTTGCTCTGCACTAGATATTTCTAAAGCACAGATCCTGGAGGGCAGCAGATAGCTAAGTGAAATTCTTTCCTTGGAGCAAAGAGGATTTAATTCACCTACCATATTAACTTTCCCTTCTAGAGGCATCAGCTTAATCTTATATCAGTTTACAGGAAGTTAACTGCTGCCTCTGGGAATCTGTACCTGTCAGTTATCAAGCTCAAAATTTAAGGAAATGCACTTCCTAATTTGCACTTTGAGTGGCAGTGTAGGAAGGGTGTAGCTCCTGCATTATTCACAGGATGTCAACTAGTAACAAACTAAAGAAAGTTAAAGCTAGAAAACACTCTTAATTCCAAAGGGGTTTATTTTCTGCAAACTGAGCCATATTCAATCTTTAATCATTCAAATGAGAAAAACGAAACAATTACTGTCTAAAGAATAAATACAAATGATCATTTATTTGCTACCTGATGATTTGCATATGAGCATTCTTCATTTTAACTTCTCTCTAGGTATATCAAACATTCAGCATCCTTTGAACGGCCCCAAATTCCTTAGCATAACCAATGTAAGAGCTTCAGCAACCAGTCCTCAGCTTGATCCGTTAGTACTCCTTTAATGAGGGTGTAGCCACAGAAAACTCTTCACCATTCCTGGGAGAGACCCTGTACTTCCCAATCGCTTTGCTCTTCCTCCTGCTGATCCTCAGCCGAGGATATCCTTTCATTCAAAATTTTGCAGTCTTGGAGGTCATCTCAAATTTCACCACTTTTGTAAACTGTTCCCTGATCCCCAAGCATCACCCTTTCTTCAACCCCTCCCAAATTGGCAGTTACATCTCTTCTTTTATATATTTACATTTATGAAAAGTGTCTCATTATATAATACTAAAGGCCCGATTACATGAAATTTGTGCAAGAGTAGGCCTTCCTTCCTCCAACTGCCGGCACCAGCTTCCCTCTGGCACCCCTCTCTGGCACCCGGTACCCGGGCTTCCCTCAGTCCACTGGCAGGCAACCAGGACCCGGACTTCCCTTGCAGCCTTGGCTTCATCCAGAAGGTCGTCCGGAAGGACGTCTGGTCTAATTAGCATATTATGCTTTTATTATTATAGATTTAATATGGCACATTTGTATGTTCTACTACTATGGTGTGTTTTACATTGTGTTGTATTAACTTGCATGGATTTCCCATCTCTCCTTGTTATCAGAAGTTCCCTTGAGCTAACGGCTGCTATTATGTATGCTGGAATGTCTACCAGAGCACAGCAGTCAAGAGCTTGTTGTATTGTCATGCTTTGGGTTCTTCACTAGACTGCAAGTTTCTTGGGAGAAGGACAGTTTCTTCAAATTGCATTTCTATTACTGTGTCACAGAATAGGCCACGATAAAGTGTTTTCTGAATGAGGAAATAAATATGAGCATAGGATTGCTTAATTATATCACTGGGCCACTAACAACCAAATATGTTAGATTCTAAACACCATTTTCCCACAGACCCTGGTGGCCATGGCTGCTATGGGCTTGTGCATTTCCATCCAGAATGAAAACCCTCAAGCAAACTCATACTATATTCCAACTAAAATTCAAGTCAGCTAGCAACTTCTGCCTTTGGTACAATCATTGTACCAGTGCAAAGATCAAAACAAATATCACAGAGAGATTAAGGAAAGATGGAAGAGAGAAGAGTAGGCAGAAAGAAGGAAACGTGTTGCCCTGGTGCTGACATGAAGTCAGGAGCCCAATTCCACAGCTTTCTTAGGAGTTTCCAAAGTCCTAAGAAAGGACACAGCATCTGGGGCCACAGAAACTATATGCTCTATATGCTGTATTTCTGCTCTTTGTAACCTCCCTCCTACCACAGGAGGGAAAGAGCATATGTACAGAATCTGCTTGTCCACACCGACCACTACTCCTTACTAAAATCCCTCACCGGCTGAGTCAAATGGTCATTTCCAGCTCTTAATAAATTAATTGCGGTTTGCTGAACACTTGGGGGTTATTCATGCATAGGCACCATGTTGACATTGATTTGTCACTCAGTTTAACTAGAGATATCCAATGTGAGGCTAGACTAAATCTCATAAAACATTAAAAATGTCAAACCAGCAAGTAATAGAATACCAAAATGAGTGTTGCCTGGGCATTCTAGGATTTTGGAATAAGATCATGGCTTAGGAAAGTGTGTTTGCTGTAGAATATACGGGCAGAAAAAGGCTTAGGGGCAAGACTATAGAAGGCCTTGTGTGCCATACTGAGCAAGTCAATCAGGGACCCTTTAGAAAACTTTCAGCAGGAAAGAGAAGAGGATGAAAATGACATTAGAAAACTTAGGCCAACTAAAAAAGAAATTCTAAATTTCCATTATAGATGAATCTTTAGAAGATGCAACTAGCAGAACAGCTCAAAAAGCACTATGTCATCTAATCCTATAGGTTGACATGATAGCTTGCAACAAAGTTAGAAGAATCGGAAATGGGTTTCAGCACCACCAACATTGGGGTACAATATATAGATTAATGGCATTTATGATTTAAAAATTGGGAGCAGACCACTTTAAAAATAATTTGCAAAAAACTGGCAGATATAACTGGCAAATGTAAACAGGAGAATATAATTGATCTCCCATTCCAGATTCAGTTGAAAATGGCAGTCCTGGGGCCATTGTTAAACCACAGAGTGGGCACAGAATCTTGGAAGTCTACCCAGTTTTTATCCCCTAAGAAACAGTGGGGGTCTTGGCTAATGGAATTGTGAATATTCAGTGAAGGCCAATAATCAGTTTGCCACAAAAATAGCAACCGTCACAGCTCTGACAGTTTACAGGCTTGCCAGACAGGGCACCCCTTACCCACGCACACACGTGGTAAGGGGTGGAGGAAACACCATCCTCATAAGCAAGACTTCAAGGCTTGCTTTTCGAAGGTTCTGTTTCAGGACAAATGAACAATGCACAGCCTCCTTCCCTGCTACTTGCACAGCTAGTATTTGAATGCGCCCAGGATTTCTAAGGAAGCTGTTTGTATCTAACTTAAGCAGGAGAAGGCAATGATTCACATGAGTTGTTGGAAAAATAAATAAGCCCCCCAACAGCATGGTTACTCAGAAATAGCCCATGTTGGTGTTCAGAGTGAGCAACCACAGGGTGCACTGATGAGGGAGACATCTTAGAGAGGCTCCCAATTATATTCAATTCTTGCTAGACTCAAGACAAAATGCTGCTGCCCCTTGAATGTTGATGAAACTGTGCTTTTTTCTTTCCTGGGATTTCCGTCCATGAGGAGCATGGAATAAAATACCTGCACAGAAGATGAAATGAAAGATTATTAAAACAAATAATCAGGGGAAGAGTAATAATGTCCCTTCTGGTGGGATGCTCACGCCAACAAAGCAAGTGGTGGAGAAGGTTCTTAGGTCAGGGCAGTTAGTAAAAAGGAGCAGCTGATAACCCCAACCTTGGCTGGATGCCTCCAGCTGTAGCGGCTACAGGCCCAACCTCAAAGCTGCCATCAAAGCTGAATACTGTGAAAGAGTGCTTGTGAAAGCCTAATGTGTATGCCCTGGAGTTTAAGAACAACGTACCTGGTGCTAACTTCTCAGCTGCATATTACTAATGTGGCTACACTTGCTCTGGCAGCCCACACTGCAGAGTAGAGAGACAATGGGTAAGAGGGGATAAAAGGAGTGTTTGGGTAAGGTGCTTAGGAAGCCAAGGGTGGGAGGGCATTCCCATTTCTGTTCAATAAAACCCTCCTTGGTTCTTCTGGTTCTACAAGAAGAAGCATCCAGATTAGAGAAAGAAGCAGTAGTTAAGACTAGATGGCCAGTCAAGGAATCCGTCATTAGAGGGGTGAGCACAGACTTTCAGAAGGCTGGAGGCAACACTTCCTCTCTATCAAGGGGTCCTCACTGATAGAGAGAGGGTGAAGCTGGAAGCTATCTCCTCCACAATCAAGCTTACCATGAACAGAGACCACAGGCAGCAGAAAAAAAACATTCTGACCAGAGATGCTTCTGAATGCCTCACAGACAAGGAGACCCTTCTTTTTCTTATTTGCCATGGCTGGATAACAGCCAACCCCGTGAAGCCAGACTCAGAAAACGAGGGAGAGGAATCTCACAGTCAAATCAAATTCAACCAAACTCAGTACAACCCTGTATCTACTCCACAGTGATGAGTGGAAGGCAAAGAAGAGAGCACATAAACCAGGCCCTCTCACCACTCCAAGTAACCCCAGGTAAAACAGACCTGCACTGTGGCGAGGCAGAGGTGTTAAACTGAGCACAAGATGGAATTTTACCTGCAATGTAATTAAAACAACACAAAGTAACAAGAAATGGAAAAATAGTGCCATTGAGGACATTGAGCACAAAAAAGAATGGGTAAAAACAGAGCATGGTTCAAAGTAATAATTGAATAAAAATATACATGTCTTATATTGTTGCCCCACAGCTTTTAGGCTAGTCAACCATCCCCTCTGTATCAATATATTTAATTATCACAATTATGAAATGAAATGTACTATATTCATTGGATGGAAGAGTAAATTTTTTTTCCCCCAAGACATTGGGTACATTTTATTGAGCCTTTTAGTTTACAACATGAGGTAAAAGGAAAAGTTCTTCTTAACCAGTATTTTACACAGCTATAGTAAAACATTTTAAACTTCAGGGATTTATAACAGATTACATTTCTTAATTTTTGGGAGAGAGTAAACGAGTTCTAACATAACGCCTTGAATTTTCCAGTTCACTTCCATTACAGTAGTAACCAGCTGTAATTAGTTACGTAACTTTCTTCAAGGCTATTGCTGTCTTTAGATCAGAAGCATTGCTATTTCAATCAATATCCACTAACTCCACTTCAAAAATGAGTTTTGCATTTGGTGGGATTTTGGCATCAGGCTGTCCTTTCTTCCCATAAGCCCATTCTGGTTCAATTTCTAGTCGAGCCTTTTCTCCTTTACTCATAGTCAAGAGTGCTTCATCCCATCCTCTGATAACTTTGTCTATTCCAACCTTAAAAGTTAAAGGCTTGGCATTTTTCTTCTTCTTTGAACTCGTTTGAATATTGGTATCAAAAACAGTTCCATCCTGTAGTATTCCTGTATACCAGCAGTGAACAACATCTCCCTTTTTGGGGAAGTTGGTTTTATCCTCCTTTTTAAGAACAGATTTTGTATATTTTGGTGGACCCTCATCCAGAGTCTCTTCAGACTTGGTTTCTTTGGGTGTGTCTTCATTAAGCTTCACATTTTTCACCTCCTCAGATACTTTATTTATACTTTCAGTACCCTTGAAAGACTTTCAAAAAGATGGTTATAGGCTGTAGCCAAATGGTCCTTGTTAGCTGTCTTGGCCACATTTTTAATGTTTCCTAATAACTTATGTTCTGCAAGAAACGAATCTGAACCGTGGTCCTGTAGAAACTTGATAATGTCCTTCTTGGGCAGTGGCTCCACGGTCCAGGCCGCTGTGGGACCGCCGCCGCCGTCTCCCCCGCTGCCTCGGCTTTGGAAGAGTAAACTGAGGCTGAGACAAGTACGCTTCCCACAGAGTTAGCTGGGATTGGAAACACGGTCCACGTCGCTCTAAAATATGTGCCTTTTAAAATATTTTTTCTCTCTCAGTCATATAATTTTCTAGGTGATGGGATACCAGGAACTTCAAGTTCAGAAACACCTTCTGGGTTGTGTGCCAAATGTTGGCAGTAGGCGCATTTATAAATACGTTATGGCACCAACATGATAAACTACAGCAGTGGGAATTCAGATCCAGGCAGATGGCGCCTGGGACATCTGGCAGCAGGCAGGAGGAGGTCAGTATCTCAGAAGATGGGCAAAGTAATCTGGCATCAAAGAAGATGGGCAAAGTAATGGGCAAAATTTAAAAAAGGCAACAGAGCCTTGCAGGGGGACTGTGACAGCTTCCATTGTTCCAAGGATGGCCATAGCAATCTCTCCAGATATCTATAGGTTTTCTAGAACTTTGCTACCTCTCCCCATCAAGAGGTGGAATCTGTGTCCCCTCTCCTCAAGCTGGGCGGGCCTTTGTGACCACTTTGACCAACAGAATGTGGCTGAAGTGGCTCTGAGATGAGGCAATAAGAATGCCACACACTCTTGAAATGCTTGCTTTTGAAAGTCAGGCACCATGCTCTGAATAAGACTAAGTAGCCCCAGAGAGGCCAATGTAGAGAGAACTGAAGACTCCAGCCCAAAGCTCTGGATCAGTTACCAGAGACAGCATCACACTGCCAGCCACGTAAATGACCCATCAAGAATACAGATCTTCAGTGTGCAAAATGAAGCTCAATACTTACCAATATTTCTTTTGTTGGTGTTTGTTTTGTTTTGAGGCCCTCTAGTTCCTGTTAGGCTATACCTTGTAACTGTTTTCAGCTGAGTACATGGACATGCATAGATTAAAGTGATAGGTATATAGGTATATTGACTTAAGTGTATGCCCCTTCGTTGCTAAGCTATAAAATTAAAATTCTATTTAATTTCCAATCAGGAAAGAAAAACTAAACTAGAACTAAACCACATGGAGCAAAAAGGATCCATTCCTGAAAAGCCCTAGTAAAATTGTACATTTATACTAAATATTACTGTTGCTATTCCCTCAAGCCTGTGAAATTTGGGAGTGGTTTTTTCACCATAATAGATAATACAGGGATCCAGTCACAGAAACTGGACAATAGGAACTGTACTCTAGTCTCTTGAAATATAGGGAAGAACTCATGACAAGATCCTAGCTTGGAGGAACTGGGCTTTGCAACAGAACTCTGTTAGTGAAGAATAAGATAGAACATTTATTTCTAGACATTGAGTGGAATGTAGGAGCTTAGTCTCAGGAATCAAAGTATAAGCCTAATTAGTAGGCACTTGATTAGGTCTCATTTAACAAGTCTAACCTGATGCTAAAGGGGTTAATTGGCCTCAGATGTGGGAATATAAAGGGGTAACCTGAGGGACTAGAAACCAAGCATGTCATTTTATTGAGTTTTGTACCACTGTGTATGTGTCATTTCAAGATGCTAGTGCCAGAATGGCAAATGAGTTTCAACTTTCAGACAACTCTGATTTATGAGTAGTGGTTGCCTAGAGTAATATACTGAGACTGTGAGGCAGCATCCAGGCACAGCAGGGAAGACTAGGATAGTTGATTAATGATGTCTTTCACTAGAGCAGAAAGAACTATTCAACATGCATACCATGTACTTCCTAATCCTGTGAAATGTGGCTAATTGTAAATGTGGCCCTCATCACAGGACCCGGTATAAAGCAAATGAAGAATCCCTTAGCGCTTTGTACAGTATCCGGTGTTTACCATGAAGTGAAGAATGGATCTACAGCCGTAAGGTTAGTGTTAAATGGGCAGTCTAAACTAATTTACAGTATGTCTTTGACCAAAGCACACAATCTCTTTTCCTCTTCTTCTGCAGCACAAAGGTAACAAAACTTCTTAACAGGGTTATTATGAGGGTGAACATGTGAACACAAAAGAATATGCTTTGTGGATCATAAAGGCTATACACATAGTAGGAGTTATTAAGATGTATTTTATTATGGCATATTCTTTCTGCATTTTGATCCAAACCTATAACTCTTGCTTGTTTGAACTCTTTCACTTCCTATACCTAACCCATCACAAGTGCTATCATAGCCTCCATTACAAAGCAAAGGTCCTTTCCTTTCTGTTCCCACAGATGTCTCCTCAGTTCCTTTCTTACTAACTAATACTTGTTTCATGACACCATCCTCAAAATGGGTGGGTTTTCTTGGCTGAAGTGGTGACCTACTATTGGGTGCAGCTGTAGGTAGGAAGAAAGGAAGTCTGAACAAATAAGACGAATGGGGTAGACAGACCTAGGGACAAGGCACTGGCTAGAGGAGAACAGAATCAAGGGCCCAGGAGGGCTGCTGAAATCTAGAAACAGAGTGCGAATCACAAGTTTATAAGTCAGGAATCCAGGTAAGAGTCTGACCAGCAGGAGTCAAATTGCAGAGATAAACAGGAAAAATACAAGGCACAAATATTGAGAAGCTTTCTAATAAATCCACACTGTTATTAAGAATTTTCAGCCGAAACCGGTTTGGCTCAGTGGATAGAGCGTTGGCCTGCGGACTCAGGGGTCCCAGGTTCGATTCCGGTCAAGGGCATGTGCCTTGGTTGCGGGCACATCCCCAGTAGGGGGTGTGCGGGAGGCAGCTGATGGATGTTTCTCTCTCATCGATTTTTCTGACTCTCTGTCCCTCTCTCTTCCTCTCTGTAAAAAATCAATAAAATATAAAAAAAAAAAAAAAAGAATTTTCACCTGCTTCTCTAAAAGTTGCCATCCTGACTTTCCTGGATTCAGTTGAAACAGCTCATTTTTATCTGTATTTTTTTAAATATTAGGATTTCCATATGTGCATTATTTAAAGAAAGGGATATTTGTTGTTAAAACCTTTGAAAGACATCATCTTGCATTAATCTTTCTTCATTGTAAGGTAGGTCCATATGCTATTTCCCAAACAGTAGGTACGCTTTTCATCTCCACTTACTTACAACTTTCTCTTTATGATCTCCTCAGACTCCTGTCCTATCTTCTAGCCACCCCTATGAAATGTCTCCATGGGTTAAGTCTCAGTTCATAATGCTCCAATCCTAAATTAATCTCTCTCTCTCGCTCTCTCTCTCTCGCTCTCTCTCTCTCGCTCTCTCTCTCTCTCTCTCTCCCTCCCTCCCTCCCTCTTGTGTTTTTTAACATTATTTCACATCATATTGCCATATGTCTATGACAAATGCAAGTGCCTAATTTCTTCACACTGGATCTTAATTAAGTTCACTCCCGAAGGGAATCAAGAATGGTTATGCTTTTTACTTCTCTTATTACATGATACTATAGAAGGGGCCACTTAATAGTTTTAACTAAATATAAATTGATTGACAACATAATTTTATTATACTTCTTCCTCTAAATGGATTCTCCTGATTACAGAATTAAGCAGTGAGTAGCCAGAAAAAATTACAAGCACATTAATTTTCATCGTGCACAAAAAACCACCCAGATACATTCTCTTTAATCACAAAGCAAACATCAGATCTCAAAGGGTACTTCTATAATGCTGTGTGCTGGATATGAAAAAACGCGTGTTTTTTTCACTACATGAATAATTTCAAACTACAATTTTAAAAGCTGCAATTTTCCCATGCACAGAAAATTTCTATCATCTATTCCTCCTTTTAGACAAAGTTAATCTTTTGTATTTCATAATACCAAAGAATTTTCAAAGCTATATTGTCCTTTTCTAACTTCAATTGAGGAGATACTGTGTGAAAGTTTTAATTTAATGTTACCAGTCAAATTAATAAAAGATAACACTCAGAAATCAGTCTTCCTGATGGTTTTATTTGAATATATATAGTGGAAGATTGAGTTTCTTGGTGAGTAAAAGAGAATAGAAACAATGTAGTTTTCTGAGGAAAACAGAAAAGAAGAAAAACCCTAAGTGTTTATAAAATGTGTATGGCTTCAGTGGAATTGAGGGAATATCCTTGTCTCTAAACTTCTGAACTGTGGTCTGGAATTTCAGCTGGTGCTGGAGGTTAAGTCCAGTGTGTCATAATAAATGCGAGAAGTCCTCAAAAGGTTGAATGGACTCTTTCAGCAGGACTGAAAATCTGCATGTTATTACCTGCTGCTGGAACAGCCTAAGGCAATTCCCCCTAACCTGATGGTCCTTTATTGTTTACCAGACCTTACCTTTGATATATATATCTGCTTTGCTAGAGGGTAAAATGTGTGAATAAAAAGCCCTGGGCCTGGAGATTCCGGGAGCATAGTCACTAGAACTAAGTTTCTGTCTGGCACCCCAAAATGCCTTCCAAATTCATATTTCTTGTCTAGCCTCTTCATTCATTTATGCACAGCCCCTTCTCCAGATTCCTGAACCCTTGCAGCTGCAGATAAGACCCTGGCAAGCTGGCTACAATTAGATTATCATTACCTCTCTAGCCTGTATTTCCCTTTTTTTTTTTTTTTTCTCTAATATATCTTTATTGATTTGAGAGGAAGAGAGAGGGAGAGAGAGAAAGAAGTATCAATGATAGAATCATTGAGTGGCTGCCTTCTGCATGCCCCCTACTGGGGAATGAGCCTGCAACCAGGGCATATGCCCCGATGGGGAACTGAACTGTGACCTTCTGGTTTATAGGTTGATGCTCAACTACTGAGCCACACTGTCAGGGATAGCTTTATTTCTTGATCTACCCAATGACTTCACATATTTGCCAAGGAAATGTACCCATTTTATAGAATCTTGACTATTTGCTTCCCAATCTGCTCATGGTGAACATGAAGGAAGAATGTAAGCACAAAGATGCCTAGAGTAATGTAAGTACATCCACATTTGAGAACTGATGAGGATAGCAAAAGATCAAGAGTATTGGGAAAGAAAGAGGAGAAAAATCTCTCAACATGAAAGCTTGAGATTACACACTGCCCCTTCTAAAAGTTAAATTGGGAAAGATCTGGGAGGAATTTGGGGAAATTATTTTGTAGCCAATAAAATTAATATAAATGACTCTGAGTTAAACTGAAACTTGGTAGAAATGGACTTTCAGGGCATGGGTAGCCCAGACATTAATTCTGTTCCCTGTGATTCTTCTAGCCCCAGCGTCTCAACATTAGTTTGAATTATGCCAAGACACAAGCTGTAGGGTTTAACCCTTTGCACTCGCTTGCTTTTTCTCGATTCCTTTATTCTAATGCTAACCGTGTCGAGTCACACTCGACAACCCAGTGCAAAAGGTTAATGAGTATCTGATTACCTCAACAGAAACTAACTTTAAGCAGATAGTAGTGATATTGAAAAGATTAAAGGACTAATGGGCACTAAACTATTGGAATGACACACCAACCAATCATAACAAATCCAGGCTGTGAATGGCCTACACAGCCAGAGCAGTGTGCATTAGCTCTGCCTGTTGGACACTTTGGAGTGATTTATTTTCATTGCCTCCTAGTATCATCAATATCACCAGCATATTAGCTTAAGTCTGCTTCCTTGACATTCTATTCACAGTTTCTAGTTGTTCCCAATAATCTCATCTATTATTCGATCTAATATATGTTCATTTCTAGTAAGTTCATACCTAATAAACTAGATACTTACTGCCTGTAAGCTTTGGGCAAGTTACTGCTAAGGTTATACTCTGTGCCTGCCTCAGTTTCCTCATCTTTAAAATGGGAGTAACAGTAGTACCCATCTCATAAAGTGGTTAACGGACTATGAAAAAAAAATATATATATATAATAAAAGCATAATGTGCTAATTAGACCAGATAGTCAAACAACCTTTTGGATGTCATTCCAGACGTCCTTCCGGATGACCTTCCAGATGAAGCCACGGTGGCAGAACCAAGGCAGAGGTGGCTGCCACGGCAGAGGCAGAGGTGGTTAGGGGCAATCAGGCAGGCAGGTGAGTGGCTAGGGGTGATCAGGCAGGTAGGCAGAGGCAGTTAGGGGCGATCAGGTAGGCAGGCAAGTGGTTAGGGGCGATCAGGCAGGCTGGCAAGAAGTTAGGGGCAATCAGGCAGGCAGAGTGATAAGGGGTGATCAGGCAGGTGAGTGGTTAGGAGCCAGCAGTTCCTTGATTGTGAGAGGGATGTCCGACTGCCGGTTTAGGCCTGATCCCTGTAAACTGGCAGTAGGATATCCTTCGAGGGGTCCCAGATTGGAGAGGGTGGAGGCCAGGCTGAGGAACACCTCACCCCCCCCCATGCATGAATTTCATGCACTGGGTCACTAGTGTGTGTTTGTGTGCGTGTGTGTGTGCGTGTGTGTGTGTGTGTGTGTGTGTGTGTGTGTGTGTGTATATATATATATATATATATATATATATATATATATATATATAACCTGACAAATGACTGGCACTCAATACCTAGTTGTTGAATGATCTGAGGACAATTATAAAGATATCAGTGATAATTATTACATTGAAAATAATTTTTGTAAATCTTTGATGAGATTATGACAATCATACAGGATATTCGGTTGGTTGGACATCATCCCATGCACCAAAAGATTGCTGTTTTGATTCCTGGTGGGGGCACATGACCCGGTTGCAGGCTGGATCCACACAGTCAGGGTGCTTATAGGAGGCAGCCCGATGGATGTGCTCTCACATGGATGTTTCTCTCGCTCCCTCTCCTTTCCACTCTCTTTAAAAATCAATAAAAATCTTTTAAATAAAATAAAACACTGGTTTAATTTATTGTACGTTAAAATAGGGTTTTAACAATAATACAAATGAAAAGACTTGAAAAGTTGCTTGATTACAAAACCAATGTGAGCCCAGAGTATGACTTAGCTATTTAAAGGTCAATGGAGCAATTTGCATAAAACATTGTGGATTATGTGACAGGGTAGTAAATATCTATCTATCTATCTATCATCTATCTGTCATCTGAATATGTATATATATAATATATATATATATCTAGATACCTAGATATATTTTAGAGTATATGTGTAGCCAATATCTGGAAAAATACCCACAATAAGTCACAATGGTTATCTCTGTGAATTAGATGGGGTTGGAGTGACTTGGATGCTGCATTTTGTAAACTGTTCAGCCATATGAAGCTATCCTATCTAATAAAAGAGTAATATGCAGCTTGACCATCACTCCAACACACAAGATGGCTGCCCCCATGTGGTCAAAGATCCTGCCCCCATGTGGACACAAGATGGCCACCACAAGATGGCCAGCAGGTGAGGGCAGCTGAGAGGGACCAGGCCTGCAAGGGAGGGCAGTTGTGGGCGAACAGGCCAGCAGGGGAGGGCAGTTGGGAGGGACCAGGCCTGCAAGGGAGGGCAGTTAGGGGCAAACAGGCTGGCAGGGGAGCAGTTAGGCATCAATCAGGCTGGCAGGGGAGTGGTTAGGGGGTGATCAGGCTGGCAGGCAGAAGTGGTTAGGGGCAATCAGGAAGGCAGGCAGGTGAGCAGTTGGGAGCCAGCAGTCCTGGATTGTGAGAGGGATGTCCGACTGCCCATTTAGGCCCGATCCCAGTAGAATCGGGCCTAAACGGGCAGTCGGACATCCCTCGAGGGGTCCCAGATTGGAGAGGGTACAGGCTGGGCTGAGGGACACCCCCCTTTCCCTGTGCACGAATTTCGTGCACCGGACCTCTAGTGGATATATATTATTTTTATAATAATTAAAAACATAAGGGAAATTCAGTATAAGTCTGAATTAATGGAAGTAAATGTTACATTTTTATCCAGGTACTCTAAGTTTTACTAGACTGTGTATTATTCTTAAATTTTTTTCATGTCATTTGGCAGTCTGGTTAAGAGTACTTCTCAGAATAATGGTTCTAAATGCATAAAATAAAATACAGATAACAAAGGGAATTATATTAAAATATATTACCAAAATGGTAAACATATTGTGATATATTCATATATAATCTAGCAGTGGGTACAATAACAAAAATTTATTTTAAAATGGAAATAAGCTTATAAAATTTTCCAATATCATAACAACTTTAATGTGGTATAAAAGCATTTGATTTCTCTTAGTTACAAAGTCACAAGTATTGCTAATACTACTGTAGTTTATTGCCTACATTTGTAATTGAAAGGAAGTGCTAAATTAGAGATCAACTTTTGATTGGGGAAAAGGGAGGTGATATCTCTTTTCTTCCTATTTAAATTTCACTAGCCTGAGATGCAATGAGGTCATCCGATTCTTGGGAGAACATTAAGGAGTCAGAAATAATCTAGAGGAAGACACAGAGAAGAGCAGGGATCTGGAAATCATTTAAATGAGGATATTTAAGCTAGAGAGGAAGACAGCCTGATGGTTGCCTTCAAATAATAACACCGAACTTGACATGGGCCAGGTCCTATTCTCTGCACTAGTACATTGACTTGCATTACACAGGCCAGGACTTCACCCACATCCTTTTGTAATTATCAAACTTCTTCACAGGAGGGACCTCAGAGACATTAACACTGTAGAAGTTAATCACCTTTTTGTTTTATTGAATCATTTCAATTTAACTCCTAATTATTGAGTCCCTACTCTGCATATGAATGGGATTAGGGGCTGTCAAGAAACATAAGAAAAAGGAAAGAGAGAGGGAGGAGAGAAAGAGATTTGGCCTTTGCTTACCATGCAGGAGACTACATTTGGGAAATGGAAAGGAAAAGACAAATCATTCAATCCTATCTAATAAAAAGGGAATATGCTAATTGACCATCACTCCATCACAAAGATGGCTGCACCCACAGCTGAGGCCAAGTTCCCATAAGGAGCCTTAATGAGCAATCAGCAGGGCCCTGAGGCTATGCCCTACCCTGCCCCTGTGGGGCTTGACAGGGGACCTCAGGCCATGTCTCCCACCCGGCAGGGCTTGACAGGGGACCTCAGGCCATGCCCCCCCCTCCCCGGCAGGGCTTGACAGGGGACCTCAAGGTGTGCTTTCCGTCCTGGTGCTGGGCTAGGGGACCTCAGGCTGCTCCCCTCACCCCAGAGCCAGGCCGGGGGACCTCAGTCCACACCCCCTACCAGGTGGGGCTTGACAGGGGACTTCAGGCCACACACCACACACTGGCACTGGGCCAGGGGACCTCAGACTGCACCCCCTGCCTGGTGGGGCTTGATAGGGGACCTCAGGCTGTGCCCCCCACACAGCGGGCTTGACGAGGGACCTCAAGGTGCACCCTCAGTGCTGGGTCAGGGGAACTCAGGCCGCGCCCTCACCCAGCGGGGCTTGACAGGGGACCTGAGGCTGCACCCCCCACCCCACCCCGGCGGGGCCTGACAGGGGACCTCAGGCCATGCCCCCGACCCAGAGGGGCTTGACAGGGGATCTAAGGCCATGTCCCCCACTTGGCAGGGTTGACAGAGGACCTCAAGTCACGCCCCCCACCCTGGTCTCGGCTGGGGGACCTCAGGCCATGCCTCCCGTCCTGGCACCAGGCCAGGGGACCTGAGGCTACACCCCCTGCCCGGCAGGGCTTGACAAGGGTGGGACTGGCTGGGTCTGGATCTAGCCCAATGTGGGGGGGGCCGGCCGGGTCTGGGTCACACACAATTTTGAGGTGCATGTGGGTGGACGGGGACTTGACTCTGGGTCCCATGGTGAGCCCCAGACTCTGACAGGAGGAAGGTTTTCATATACATTTTACTAATTTTCTCTCATCTCTGACACTTCTATTATAGAGAAAGGGCAAATAGCAATATTAAATTATTTCCTCTAATTAATCCCCTTTTAATGTGCACGAATTTCGTGGACCAGGTCACTAGTTTATAAATAATGATTTATTTGCACACTTATTTTTCCCAGAAACATAAAATTAAGGAGGCAAAAATTCAGATACCTTATATAATAAAAGCCCAGCGACCCAATGGTGGAACGAACAGAACAACGCTCAATGCAGGAGCTGCCCCTTGGTGGTCAGTGCACTCCCACAGTGGGAGCACCACTTGGCTAACTAGGATAAGCGGTGCTCCCACAGCAGGAGCAGCTGCTCAGAGGGCTGGTCCACAGCCACTCCCATAGTGGGCCAATCCTTGCAGGCCACACCCCCCACCAGTGCAAGATTCCCATGCACCTGGCAGTCCGACATCCCTCTCGCAATTCTGGATGACTGGCTCCTAACCACCCGCCTGTCTGCCTGCCTGATCGCCCCTAAGTGCCTCTGCCTGCCTGCCTGATTGCCCCTAAATGCCCTCCCCTGCCGGCCTGATCTTGCCCCTAACTGCTCTCCTCTGCCAGCCTGATCACCCCTAACTGCCTCTGCCTTGGCCCCCACCACCATGGCTTTGTCTGGAAGGAAGTCAGATGCCTGGAAGATGGCCAGTTGACCCGGTCTAATTAGCATATTACCCTTTTATTACTATAGATAGATTATAACAGATAGGATTGCTTAAATGGGGGAGAAAAGCCTTTTTCAGCAGGAGGAGATGCTCTTGGCAGACAAAAACACATAATCTCTATATCTCGACTGGTAGCCAGCCATATGCACTATACTGCCAAACATGTCATTAAAAAGTTAAACTGCTTTCTTAAACCTTACACCAAACAGCTGTTGCCCTTAAAACCCCTCTTCAGCCCCCACCTTAGGTTCTTCCTTCGCTGTTCATCTAGAGTAGGTTCTGATTGGTTGGCTTCTATGCCAGTCAACATCAAAAGCTCTGCCTCCTAGGCATCCATTGGCTCCTCACAATTCACCCAAATTTGGTTCTGATTGGTCATTTTCCATGCCAGTCAGCATCTCCAGGGGTATCTCCAGGCCTGATCATAGAGGCAGGACTGATTAGCAGCCACCCCAGGTTGCTGGCAAGTGGGCTGAACTGCTGACCTCTAGGAGAGAGAGAGAGGGGCTTGGCTGCTGGCGAGGCCTGGAGAGAGAAGCAGGGTCTGATCACCCTGCTAGCCTCGCCAGCAGCCACTGCACTGCTGATCACCCCTGCCTCTCTCTCTCTCCCAGAGGTCAGCAGTTCAGCCCGCTCACCTGCTGCACGTGCAGCCTGGCGTTCAGTCGAGCCTTCAGTCATTTTGGATGTTATGACCCTGCTTTTTATATATATACTAGAGGCCCAGTGCACGAATTCGTGCACCAGTGGGGTCCCTCGGCCTGGCCTACAGGATCAGGCCAAAACTGGCTCTTCAACATCCCCTGAGGGGTTCTGGATTGCGAGAGGGTGCAGGGCAGGCCGAGGGACCCCACCAGTGCACAATCGGGGCCTGGGAGGGACACGGGAGATTGGCCAGCCGGAGAGGGGCCGCAGGAGGGCTCCAGGGCATGTCTGGCACTTCTCTCTCAATCCCAATCAGCCGGACCCCATCAGCAAGCTCACCTACCAGTCAGAGTGTCTGCCCCCTGGTGGTCAGTGCACATCATAGCAAGCAGTTGAGTGGCCTTAGCATATCATTAGCATATTATGCTTTGATTGGTTGAATGGATGACTGGACGACTGGACACTTAGCATATTAGGCTTTTATTATATAGGATATATATATCAGGTATAATATAAATGTCACAAACATCAGGAACATACATTCAGAACCAAATCCAGTGAAATACTGACAACAGGATATATTATTGGAAATCGGATTTCTTCCATAAAATCCAGGATAAAAATCTCCATTGCTACAATAGAAATAAAAACAGAGTGCTGCAACCCAGAGATGAGGGAATGAGAAATTTGGCCAAAAATCTAGAAGAGAAGGGGACATTTCACTAGGCCTTAAGGGATGAGTAACATTTCAACAAATGAATGTGAAGGGAAAGGGCTTGCCTCATGGGCTGATGGAAGGCTGGGCAGCAGTCATGAAAGTTCATTCTGGGAACAAGGATAGTCTGCTATAGCCCTAGCACTGATATGTGGACTAAGGGAAAGATAGGGGAGAATAATAATAAAGGCTACAGCTGTAAAAATTGATTGGGAGCAGATTGTGGATGACTTGCAATCACCTGCTAAGAGTGTGGGTTTTATCTTAGAGCAAATGGGAGTCACAGAAGGCTTTCAACACAAGAATTGAAATGAACGCATCTGTTTCATGAAGAGAACCCTGGCCATTTAATGAAATACAGGTAGACAGACATGGAGATTAGAAGCAGGGAAATCTGTTAAGAGGCCAATATGACAATCAATGCAAGTAAAAGGGCTTAGCTCCCCAAAGGAGGAGATGAATTAAAGGTAGTTCTAGCTCTGGAAAGATTTATAATAAATTTGTAACATATAACTTTATATGATTTTGAGATTTTAAATCATATTTCGTATTCCCCACCAAAATCACTGCTATCACAGACACCTCCTTTTGCCCCTACAAATATGCACATGTACAGATGAATGCACACATGTGCACACAAACATGCATACACAGTAACACAATATAGAGAACACAACCATTCCCCACAGCACTGGGCTAACATGAAAAGGCAGGAGGCTATGGCCATAGTGGGGCTTTCAGCCGTGAAGGAAGCAGAGTTCCTTCTCTCTCCAGAAGGGACAGTGCTAGGGTTTCTTTTAGTAATAAATTAATATCCATAAAGGATTCTGCAAGTTACACAAATCAGATGCTTTCTGTAAACTCTATTTAAACAAATAAAGTAGCACTAAACTGGCCATGTTAACAATCTTATTGAACCCAATTACAAAAATGTGTTTGATATATTCTTTTACTTGTAATTATCCATTTCCAGTTGAATTTCTTACTTCCTATGAAATAAGACTTCAGAAAACATTAATTTTTCTCAGAAAATAAAAATGACTACCGTCATACAGGAAAATAGAACTTGCACAATAACAAATGTATCAGAGAAATTCTACCAGAAAGAACACAGCATGGCTCTAAGCACACTCATATAAGGACATACATGCTCAAATGCTCCAAACAACCTTCATCCTTCCCATTTTATTTATTTGTCTTTAATTTTCAGGTTTTATTTTTTAGACCAAGTAATATAGATAAAGTGAGTACTTTGCCTGGGTAGAAAGTGGTAGGGATAAAAGTTAAGCTTAGGTCTGTCAGAAATGTTCATCAGGAGCCTAAATTGAATAGAAAATAGTGGTAAATATGGACTGGAGATTATTACACCAAGAACAATATGAGAAATAGCAGAAATCAGTAAAACATCAATAGGTGATAAATCCAGATAAATGGAAGAGGATATAGATGAATGACTGAATGAGAGAGAAAAAAGGAAAAAGGAAAGTTACAGTTTATATACTATAAAATGGAGGCACAGTTATTGACTTTTACCAGTAATTCCTCATTGTGGAACCAGGACATGTTCCTAAGGAATTGCCATTTCTTCTAAAACCAAATCATGAGAGTGACCTCCAAACTTAATGTAGCTTTAAATATATATTTATTATTTTACTCTTCTCTTCCATATGAATTAGTAAAGACTATGTGAACAAATTGTGGAGCACCGGACTTCAAAGGAGCAAATAAAAAAAAATAGGGCCTCGTAATACTTTTTTTTTCTAATTTTGCTTATTCTATGTATATTCTTTTTATTTTTCCTCAAGTTTAATTTCAGAACTGTTTGATTTCACTCCTGTTAAGTGAAAACCTTTTAGTTAATTTAAATTTGATTTTTAGAAAATTGTTTTCAATTCAGTGGTAAATTAATATCAATAAAAAAAAGCAGTTGGGGTTGCCAAGATATTAAAAGAAAACCCATTTACCATTTCATTCCACATTTATCTGATGTAATGAAAACAAATGCATTGTTTCCCACTCATAATACTTCACTGCTAATGACATTTTTCTTTACCTATGTAGCCTTACATAATTTTTATAAATATCTCATACCATTTGTTAAAATTTTATTTCTAATTGAAACTTGAAGACAAAAGAAATGTCATATGAAACATATTTTTGTCTTATCTGCTCTATAGAACCACATAACTTCTCTGATCTTTCCTAGTAGGGTAGCTTGAAATGATATAAACTCCCCACCAATCACTGCTCCTGGAATTTCCTAGAAAATAATCATTGGCTCACAAAGATAAAAAAAATAATAATTTTAGCTACATCCTATATGATAATTACCAGACAAAATGAAAGTTGTCATGTGGGTATTCTGATCCAGCCATGTCCTTCCAGGGTTCCTCCACACACTTCCTCCTGTCCACCCAGAGAACTCTAGTCCAAATGGCACTGCCTGAATCAAGCTGTCAATGGAGCCTACTCCAAGAAATTACTCTTTCATTGGCACTTGACTCATGTTTTGATTACAGCACTCATTACATTTTGTTCTAATTATCTGCTTATAGGGCTGTCCAGTTTAGCGCACCTCCTGGCTCACTGAAGTAGCCCATACGCTGATGACAAAGAGAAGGAACCAGCTCTGGATGAGCTGGTTTTTAAGTGTGAACAGTTTTCCGCACATCTACAAACTTTGACAACTGAATATTTTTATATTTATAACTAAATCTGTTGGAAACCCAAGTCTTTTCCCCAAAAGCAGAAATGGGATATAATTTCCATTTCTGAACTATAGTATAGTTCCAGTCTGAACCGAAATAGGAAGCCTATCGTACCCAATCTTAAATGCTAAAGCAGCCATGCACCCCAGTGTGTCTTTCACTACAGTGAGCCCTGATAGCCGACCCAGTTATCATCTACCATTTATCATTCTCCCTTGCACATGAGTTCTTAATCCTGGAATCAGAGATCTGACTATGATCACCAAACCTGTCTTCAGAGTTCCTTTCTAATGCACTACTCTAAACATCAATCCTGTGATCTATTGCACAATCTGACATTCCCTTGGACAGTCTGCAGAGAACCCTTCACATTCTCATAGTCTCCAATTTAGTTTGCTACCCATTCAAAGTTAGGTTTGTCAATCTTGCCAATCCTCTCTAACCGTTAAAACATACAGTGCTAACTGTGGAAGCACATATACTAAAAAATTGGAACGATACAGAGATTAGAATGGCCCCTGTGCAAGAATTACACATAAATTCATAAATCCATATTAAAAAATTATGTACATAAACCTAAATCTAGAAATAGAAAACAAATTTGGGGTGTTAAATAGTATTTCTATATCAATGTACAAGTATAAATGTGATTCCTTCTCAAATATCTGGGAGATGCTGAGCATTCACAGCCTGTGTCATTTTTCCATGGTTTTACAGAGGTTAAAAACAATAATTAGAATGTGGGTCTCTGGAAATAAATGAGCAAAAATCAATGTTCAGCAATAGCATACAAGAAAGAACTACTTCTATGTAAGACAAGGATACTGGTAACAAGAGCTCACCACCCTCAAACATTTTTCTATCCTTCCAAGCCCAACTTAAGGCCTGCCTTATATAACTTTCACTGAGCCCCTTCTTTCTATTGCACTCAAAGACTGTATTTAGTAAGGGATGGTTTATTGTATACTGGCTTAGCCTACATAAACTCCTTTTCCCCCTATTTCTTCTGTATCCTTTGGTGTACTTGATCCAGTACTGAATATATGATAGATGACTGAATGATTAATCGATTAGATAATTTAAGAGAAAGATTTCAACACTAATGAGATTCAGTTCCTATTAGAGATAGGTTTAAATTCAGAAGGAATTTGGTAAAATGCTTGTAATTAAAGAATATACCATGTTGGATGTTTTTAATAAATGAAAGGAACAAATGATAAATAAGAGGAACTGAGCCCAGATATAAGGAATTGTCAAAAAATCAACATCATCATATATATATATAAGCCTAAGTGACCGAATGACTGTTTGACCAGGAACTATGACACACACTGACCACCAGGGGGCAGATGCTCAAAGCAAAGGCATGGAAACATGGAACAGACTGATGAATCTCAGAGGGAAGGGGGAGGGGGGGGGCAAGAGATTAACCAAAGATCTTATATGCATACTAGAGGCCCGGTGCATGGATTCATGCACTGGTGGGATCCTTTGGCCTGGCCTGTGGGGATCGGGCCGAAACCGGTCCAGTGCATGAATCGAGATGGGCTGGACATGCCCTGGAGCCCTCCCATGTTCCCTCCCAGGCCCCAGTCAGCCCCAATCAGGACTGGGCGAGATGGGCAGAAACCAGAGGTCCAACATCCCCTGAGCGGTCCTGGATTGTGTGCGAGAGGGTGCAAGCCAGGCTGAGGGACCGCACTAGGCCTCTAGTTGTATTCATAATACTTAATACATTTAAGTGCATACACTTTATGTGAAAGTTTGGAGAGTCTGTTACTATGGCAATATTAGTATGAATTTTCACAGACAGATGCCAGGATGTTTTAAATGTTGCTCTGTACCTATTTTAGAAAAATATACAGAGCTCCTTATATTGAAATCTCATTTTATTTTCAAATCCAAATGTATTAAACTGACTTTATGTTTGCAAACTTAATCCTAATAAAATTATTTTAAGAATTTTTAAAATGTGCCAACAACCATAATAATAAACAGCATCTGAAACTAATAAAGCTACTTAAAAAAAGATCGATGATTTTCAGTATTCTTCTTCCTTCTAAACTGACTTCATTGCTCCTATTCTGTAAACTATGTTTTTATTTTTTCAATGTAGTAATCTTACCCAACCTGACATTGATCTTACAGAAAATTCAAGAATGTTACTCTTTAGACCTATATATTTTCCTCTAAGGCTGGGAATCCATGTATGCTGGAGGGGGGAGTAGGGGGGCAACTTAATATTTCAACTGAGCTGGTGGTAGGTGCCACTAACCCGCTCATTGATCAAGGGTCAACTACATTTCATTTTTTGACCACTTGGAGAGTTTGGGTATAGTATAAGTGAATTATTTAATTTCAGTTGTCTTATATTGTTAGCATAGGTAGATGGATATTAATAAAGAAAGCAAAGGGAATAGGACATTGTTGAGTCTAATGGGCTGGGGAGCTGAATTAGACACTGATCCTGCTTGTTTCACCAGGAAGCTACAGCTTCACATACTCTCCAGGGAACCCAGGGTCCTTCCCAGCAGATCACTGAGGAAAGGAACAAAACCAAGAGGGAAGTAAGCACATGCAATAGAAGCCAGATGGCAACCATAGAGGCCTGTCAGTCTAGCCTGGGGAAACAATAGCTTGGTTGGAAGGTGGGCCCAACATACTTCCAGGAAAGCTTGGGAAGTTGATTGGTTATTTTGAAAAAGTTCCTGGTCCTTTTCAAGCTGGGGAACAAAGAGTTCTCTTTCCACTCCCTTGCCCCCTTCATTAGGTGCTCTCTCCATAGTCACCATGTGGCCTTAGCTGCCTTGTGGTTGATGGTGGCTCAGACTGAGACACAGGTTCCAGGCAGAAGCCTAGGTACAACAGCACAGCAATGGATCATGGCCTGGGACAACGCTAAGCTACCTGGACAGAGACTGAAACCACTTAGCAGCTGCCTGTGCCCTGGGACCAGGTGGGATTCAAAGCACGAAGCTCTAATATGGCACAGGATTTCTGGACATTGGCCCTATTTCTGGCCCTGATTTTCCATGGTGGGACAAACAAGAGATGGGGCATTGGAAACCCAGGGGCCACCTTTTATTTTCATCCAAATAAATCTTACCACTAGACCTCATCCTTTCTTGTGGGTCCTTGAAAATGCTTTTTCTTGTGACACCACAAGGACCCCACTCCCACTGGAAACAATATTGGAACTAATTAGAAAAAAAATAGGAGAACCCTTATCGGACCTTGTGCACTATTTTATCTCCAGTACCTGATACAGAATAAGTAAATATGTGCTCAGTATTTTTGAATGAATGGATAAATGAATGAGGTAAGGCTCAGCAGAGCAGGGGTAGATATTTTGCAGTGAAGACTCAAGTAAAATAAGTGAAAGCAAATCTGGATCTTAGACTTCTCTGCAAGAAGGAGGTGATGAGAACAGGCAGGAGGTGGGACTGTCCAGGTAAGAGCTGATATTTCTGGAGGCATAAACTCAGAAAGGCACTGAACATTTAGAACAAGAACTAGATTCAGGAAACAAATGAATTTGCAGGAATCAAACTAAAACTGATGGAAGGGGCTCTTCTGAAAAGTTTCTTCTGAGCAAGAAATATTGAATGGAAATGTATAATAAATATTATGCAAAATGTTAGTATGACTTTCCTAATGTAACTTGTTTGCTGTTTAACTTTATCAGATATAAGAATATTGACGAGGCCTCTATAGGCTTACTTAATCCAGCTATTTTCATTTTCCAGAGTCCTCAAGTGAGTCAAATAAAATATTCCTACCAAGAAGGACTTTAGAGCCCTAGCTGGCTTGGCTCAGTGGATAGAGCATTGGCCTGCGGACTGAAAGGTCCCAGGTTCGATTCCAGTCAAGGGCATGTGCCTGGGTTGCTGGCTCAATCCCCAGTAGGGGGCATGCAGGAGGCAGCCAATCAATGATTCTCCCTCATCATTGATGTTTCTATCTCTCTCTCTCTCTCCCTCTCCCTTCCTCTCTGGAATCAGAGAAAGAGATAAAGTCAAGGACTTTAGAAACCTGTTTAACTGAGGACACACAAGTGATTAATTATTATATATCCTACTGGCTTTAACAAATATATGATATATACTTAACTTCTTGATGTCCTAATTGTTATGGAAAAGAGTTGAGCTGACTATCCAAGTGAACATACAGGCCTATGTTACCTGTCCATTTTGCTGATACTATCTTCTCTGTGCAGAATATTCTCTTTTCCTGGTTGTTCCTATCTCTCCTTCCCTTCTCTTTTCTCACCTGCTAAAGTCCTACTAACACTTCAAGACCCAACTAAAACGTCATGTATTCCTATGGAGATGCCTTGCTTAGAAGAGTCAGTTTTCAGGCCATCTGCAGTCTTCACTTATCACATTCTTTGTTTTATATCCCCTACAGCTCTTTTCCTTATCCGGCCATGATCCCTTTGATGGCAGGGATCAAATCATTTTTCATTTTTGTCATTCCAGAACCTGAATATAGCAGATGCTCAATAAATACTTGATGGATAAGTGAATGAGTGAGTGAATGAATGAACAGCTACTTTGCAAGAAGATGTCTTCTCTGTAAAAGATACAAACCTAACACAATGGGTCAGGTAGAAACAATCAAAACTGAAATGAATAAGAAATTAACAAACTTGAAAAACAAGAATTCTTTATTTTATTATTATTTTTTTTTCACTTACAGTTTACTTGCAATACTATTTTGTATTGGTTTTAGCATAGTGGTTAGATAAACATATACTTTGCAAAGTGTTGCCCCCAATATTTCTAGTACTCACCTAGCACCACACATAGTTGTCACAACATTATTGACTAAATTCCCTATGCTGTACTTTACATCCCCATGACTATTTTCTCACTGCCAATCTGTAGTTCTTAATCCCTTCACCTTTTTCATCCAATCTCCCAATACTCTTCCCCTATGGCATCCACCAGTCTGCTCTCTGTGTCTGAGTCTGTTTCAATTTTGTTTGTTCATTTATTTTGTTCTTTAGATTCCACATATAAGTGAAATCACTTATGTCGTTCTCTGACTGACTTATTCACTGACTCTTGAGTACCAAGTCTTGACATGTTGGTAAGAGGTTGGTGCATGTCAAATCTCAGATAATCTAAACTTTCTTACGTTAGCTTTATAATTAGTAACAACACTAACAAAAATTTTCTTATTCTTATATCATTACTAGTAGCCTTGCGCATGAATCTGTGCTCTAGTAGCTCGCTTCCGGTTGCCTCAGCTGGCCACCTGCCCACCACCGCTGGTAGCTCTCTGCCTGCTGCCCCGCCCTCCTGTAGCTCTCCACCACTTGTAGATTGGTCATGATGTTACAGCATAATGGATAATTAGCATATTCCCCTCTTATTATATAGGATTTAATATAAATTCCTATTTGATAAAAACAGGCATAATTAAGATAAAATGTTCATCCTTTAAGTGAATGGGCTCTCCTAACACACAGCAGTTCCATTTAATATGCAATTTCCTGACTAGTTATATACTAGTTTATTCAATTCTATACTTTATTCCAAAAATACCAGATCTCAATGACAGGCCATACTTATCCTTTAAGAGAAAAGTGTGCTTTCTACAGTTGTGTGTGTTAGTAGATGTTTTTGAACTATAAGATCAGGCTTCATAAATATATCCCTCTGTTCTTACCTATGCTGGGTTTATTCTGTTTGTTCAAGCCAAGAGCTAGGACATAAAAGGATGTTTTCTCAAGAGACCAAGTATTAGAAAGTAATGCATCCAAGGGCGTAGAACATTCAGTCTGCCAAGAACAGAATCAAATATCTGAAAGTGTAGTTTGATTTCCTAGTTACTAAGATCTTATAGTTGTCAGCCTACCTTCTCTGAACAGGATTGGTTCCCGAAAAAAGAGCAAAGAAACTATGGTAAATGTTGTTGGGATAACGGGGGATGTTCAGGGGTACAGAGTCAGACTGGCCTCCATGCTGAGAAACAAGTTTGGAGACAGACAGTGCAGGCTGCTTCCTTTGCTCCTATGAAACCTTTTCCTTTGGTCAAAAATACCAGGGAAGGATGAGTTGCAAAAACTAAAATCTGAGGTTATGAATTTCTGTAAGCCCAGTGAATGGAGGGATTGGAAGTAAGAATGGGATTTCCAAAGAGTTATCTAGATTTAAATTTAAATATACTATAATTTCTCAGAAAGGCAATTCAAGGCTGGGAGAAGAACAAAGAAACAAAGTTATACAAAAAATCAGAAGAAAGGAAGTAAAGTAATAATAGGAAAAGATGCTGGGAATCATCAAGTACCTTAAGTTAGAAGCATTCATGTGCAGTCAGGGGCCCTAGGGATTCACAAGGTCAAAACGAGTTTCATAATTATGTTAAAACATCATTTGCCTTTTTCACACCCATTTTGACATGAATGCACAGTATTGTTTTCCAAAAGCTACATGATGTGTGATATCACAACAGATGGAGTGCAGAGGCAGAAATGAGACTCTAACTGTCTTCTACTAGGTCAGACATTAATGAGCTTGACCAAAATATAAAACAGTGCCATTCTTTTCTCTGTTTTCTTTAGAAAATAAGTATAGTTGTTCTTATAAAACATGTTATTTAATGTGTGGTTATTTACTAGTTTTATTTTAAATGAATCAATATATACTATTTATTATTTTTTATTATTCTCCCAGTTTCTCAAGCTATGACTCATGGAGTAAGCCTGCATTTTTTCCATTCACTCATTTCCCTATATGACATCTCAGCTATCACCAGAGCCTGAAAGCTTTACTAACAAAATCTGTCTCTGATCTGCTCACTTCTTTCTCTCTCTAGTGCAGCACCATAACTTGAGACACAATACTCTTTGACATGACAATACTCTTTGCTGACACCCTTGCTTGTCTTTTACTCTTGCCTTTCTCAGATCCATTCTTTCACTCAGCAAGGCAATGCTATCCCAATGCTACAGCCCAGTGTCAAGATCATGGGAAACTTTAAAGGATATAGCACACTGTGACTTAAGAAAAATGATCATTAATGCAATTTTAAAAAATATACACAAAATAAAAAATAACTCATATTTATTTTAAAATCTAAAGATGGCCATATCAGCTAGTCAACAGAAAACAATTAGTTCTAGAAAAATTATATTTAATTAAGGACATGGGTGCAGTTTAATATACCTGATAAGATGCAATATAAGGTCTCCATAAGAGAGAATGTTTGGTTCATGCCTATCTCTCTATCTTCATCTCATATATTTTCCCACTTACTATGATCCAACAACACTGATGGGTTACTGGTCTTAGAACATGAGATGGTCCGTCCTGCCTCTGAGACTGGGCATGTTCAGTTTCTTGAGTCTAAAATATTATCCAAACTATTCAATAAATAGTAGTCATTATTTTTGCTCAGTCTTCCTCCTGAGAAAGATCCAAAGCACCACACTATGCTTCTGACTGGAGAAGAAACTCTTCTTCAGGTAGTCTATTTCACAAACGAGGCTTTGAAATAGTAGAGCATTTTACTGAACCAGGAGTCTTGTGGATTAATTATCCTCAAAGCATTTTCTACTTCTCATGCTTCTCTAGGGTTCTGATTCTTTCTTGTAGACATGCCCTGGGTGAACATACAATGAAACTAGACTAGGTTATGTCAAGGAATTCTCCAATTTCCTGGGAAGGATGGAAATTGGGATCCACTGTCAGTCTGACAAGGAAAGGACACTTATTCCTGCCAGCCCCACAGGACTGAAAGGCTGTCCCTCTCCCTAGTTGGTGTAGATTAATAATAACACTTGTAACAAAAATGGCTACATATTTTGAACACTTGTACCATTAATTTCTCACAACAACTCTGAAGTAAGGATCCTAAGGAAATTACTATGCCATTTTTCAGACTAAGAAACTGAGTCTCAGAAATTTAAGTGTGCAACTGCTGAGTGGCTGATTATGCCTCTTCACCTCCAAAACTATACAAGGAAACTTCTCCATTATTACACTCTCCTAAACAACTATTAAGGATGAGAAGAAGAACATCACTGGTATAACTTCTATAAATGAAAGGATATTTTCTTATCTTCTCCAGAGCAGAGCAAAGAAATACCTTCCAGTGAAGGGGAAATAAGGTGTCGCTTATAAAGGTGGATGTCCCTAAAGCACTCACAGAATATAAGTTCATTGGTCATTCTAAGCGACTTCTGCATCATGCTAAGATACTGAGGATAGGAAGGATAAGAATAATTCCTTTGGAATAGTTACATGCTCTCGGATCTGTTAATTTGGAACTGTCATCTCTGGGCCAAAATTAACATACTTCTGAAATCCTAAAACTATCCTGGAACACTAATCCCATCTCACTGAAGCTTTTTTATTGATGTCTATATAGTTGTGAGATGAGATAGGAAATAATTACAGAATAGAGTCTGTTATTGACTCTTGGTTGTGTTTTGGAGTTATTTTTCTCAGAAGTGTGACAATTAGAAGACATAAATTACTATTTTACTATGTTCCTAGTGAGATATAATGGCTGATATTTTTAAGAAACATGATAAATGCTAGTATGAAACTGAACTATGACAACTAATGACAGCAGGGAGACAGATTCTGATTAAAGCTATTGTTTTGCAGTTCCTCCAAATCCTATGAATATCTTTAGAAATTAAAATACATGCTGCACCTTAAAATAAGATGTCAGTAAATTCTTCAGAAACATTCAAAGTTCAAGAAATAATACTAGGTTCAACTATATATAACAGTCAATATTTAATCTTTATGATCTATAAAAATGCCATTCATACAGTTCACCCTGAAAGTAAAGCTTGCATTTCTTAAATGTATCCTTTCTGATTATTTTTACTCCATAGGCATGAGTTTCTTTATATTACTTAAAAATCATTCAATATGCTGTCTTTACTTGTCTTATAGAGAAACTTTAATAATCACATGGCTCCTCAGGTCACAGAAATATATAAATACATCAGGATTAAAATAATGGCAAAGAGATAGAAATGGAAAAATTAAAAAAAAAAATAAGGAAAGAGAGGGAGTACAAAAAAAAAGAGAGGAGACACACACTAAAAAAATCTGCATGAGAGAGAAAACAATAGAGGAAGAATATAAAGAGAACCAAGTGAATGAAAAGAGAGACTAAGGAAGGGAATAAAAGAGGAGGAGGGGGAAGGAAAATAGAAGGGTAAGGAGAGGGTGGAAGAGAAAGGAAGAGACAGAGAATGACCCATCTTTGCTCAGGAATGTATCTCTTTCTGACTATCTGCTGGTTTGTAAACCCTCAATCAGTGTTTTTGGTGGTGGTATTAGTGATGGCACTGCTTGTTCTATATCCAATGTATTAAGAAAACTATGCACTGTTTTGGCTTATGTTCTGTTTCGTATTTTTTTCACTGAGTTTAGTTCTAAAGGGGAGCACAGGGTAGTAGAATTAGAAAGATCTGGGTTTAAAACATTGGCTCTAAAATTTATGAGCTACACTAATTAGAGCATTGAAGGGTAACTTCTCTGAGTCTTCGTCACCTCTTTAAAGTGGAATTAATTATCAGTAAGTACTATGGACAAGTAGCTGTATTAATATAAAAACATTAGATTTTAGAATTATGTCTGCCTAAAGAAAAACACAGAAGGAAATAATCTATAATAATATAACTGTAATATGCTAATTAGACCAGACTTCCTTCCTTCCGAACAAAGCTGCAGCGGGCAGGGGCCACAGTAGAGGCCAAGGGCCACAGAAGAGACTCCGCTACCACCACTACAGCAGCAACAGGCGGGGGCCAGGGCCAAGGCCCTTGCACTAATTTCACGCATCAGGCTGCTGGTCCTATATAAAAACAGTGGTAGTGAAAGGGTAATGACAGGAGAATTTTGAAAGTTTGGGGTAATACATTATGTTACTAGTAAAATGGAAATGCATATATTTATAAAATGTTTAACTTAAATATTCAGTACTGAATATAATTTTGTATATTTAAAAGACAAAACCATAGAACATGGTTCTTTTTATGTTGCATCCTGAATTAATCTTTTTATTTATTGCTTTTACTTTATTGATTAAGATATTACATATGTGTCCTTATCCCCGCATTGCCCCACACCCCCCCACTCATGCCCTCACCCCCCATTGTCTGTGTCCACTGGTTAGGCTTATATGCATGCATACAAGTCCTTTAGTTAATCTCTCCCCCTTACCCTCACCCTCCCCTACCTTCCCTCTGAGGTTTGACGGTCTGATAGATGCTTCTCTGTCTCTGGATCTGTTTTTGTTCATCAGTTTATGTTGTTCATTATATTCCACAAATGAGTGAGATCATGTGATATTTATCTTTCTCTGACTGGATTATTTCGCTTAGCATAATTCTCTTCAGTTCCATCCATGCTGTTGCAAATGGTAAGAATTCCTTCTTTATTACTGCAGCATAGTATTCCATTGTGTAGATGTACCACAGTTGTTTAATCCACTCATCTGCTGATGGGCATTTAGGCTGTTTCCAAATCTTAGCTATGGTAAATCAGCTGCTATGAACCTAGGGGTACATATATCCTGACTTGATCTTTTTTTAAAATCACCTCGTGTTCCTACTTTCTGATGAAAACATTTCATCACATTCCAGGAAGGTAATGCTCTTTTTCTTTTACATTTATTTTTTTAATTTTATTGGAGTGACATTACTCAACATGAATGTATAAGTTTCATGTGTGGATTACTAATTTACAAAATCTGTATATAAAACCATGTGCCTACCAAAGTCAAATCTCCTGTCACCTCATATTAGGACCCCTTTCTTCCCCCACCCTCCTCCCTCTGGCAACCACCACACTCCTTTTTGTGTTCATAAGTTTCAGTTTTATATTCCATATGTGAGTGAAATCATATAGGTCTTAGCTTTTTCTGTTTGACTTATTTCCCTTCACATAATGTTCTCAAGGTCCATTCGTGTTTAAATGATGCTATTTCATCAGTAAAGCTCTTAATCTACACTTCCCAGTGCCAAATCTCTACTTGGGCACAAAATATCTACCGCCTGGTTACATGCCTTTTTAAAGAGAAATAAAGTGGATCTTGACATTATAGATTTAGCATTCCTAGCTAACATTTCGGGAGTGACCACAAAGTTCCAGAATATAGGGTCAGTTTGTCCTTTTGGTGAGACGTGGGATGTTACTACAAGTCCTTCCCAGCTGGTGTGAGGAGTGAGCCACCGAGAAAATGAGAGAGCCCAGCAGAGGCACTGGAAGGCACAGCTCGACACGGTTGCACTGTCCTCCTTCATTATCATTTATTCACTTTATAGGGAAAATCATAGGCTAAAGAGCTATTCATGACTCTGAGGATTGACAAGTTCCCTGGAGGGATCACTCACAAATGGTGAGGGTTTACTGTGTATCAAAAAGTTATGAAAATGTGAAGTCCCTTGCCTCAAACAGGTCAGACCAACACATTGCACTTTGTTAATGGGCTCTTTAGGCACAGGATGTATTCATTTATGGTGGGAAAATTGTAAGCCTTGTGACAAAAGATAAAAAAGGTGCACTTGGTAGTGTGCTGTGAGCAGATGCTCTCTAAATTTCTCTAAATTGGGGGCCTGGGGACAGTCATTGTTGTAATTCACTACTGAACTTTTTTTGGCATGAAAGTTTCATTTTTCCCTAATAAAATCTCTGAATACCCTGTGAAAGCAATGGAATAGTATGTTCTTAGCATCCAGATTTCCTTTAGGATTAAAGGGGAAATAATATAAGAATTGCCTTTCATTAAATTTCCTTATTATATCTCCTAAAAATTAATTACTCCTTGAACAGACCTGATGTAAAACAGTCATGCATTGTATGTTTCCTATTTCCCACATAGCATCTTTTCAAAAAGTTAATTATAGCCCATGGTTTCAATTCAAAGGGAAATAATGAAAAGCAATGTGGGGGAGTGAAGAGATAATGATATCATTTTTAAATTAATTGAAGCATTTAAAAATTAACTGGCCTTTCTTAGAGTGTACTTTCTGTTAAAATTTAATAGTTTATATACATATATCAGCATTCAATATTTATATTAAATGTGACTTTGAATGTTATAGTCTGAGAAATAATGATCCAACAGGTAATTTCTCTTATTTAAAAAAAATCTTTCCATTTGTATAAGACAAAATGAAATGTTTCAGGTAAAGAATTTCTTTCAGCTGAAAACAAGAGGCCTGAATGGGGCTGTCTGCTAAGCTTTGTCTATAGATGGAATGTGGTTAAGCTCAGAGACAATGTCCTGTGGTCCTCCTAATGAGACCTCTAGAGGTATAAGCATGACTTCTAGAGTTAACGTAACAAAATTCCAGAAAATAATGCTTCATCACTCACACACACACACACACACACACACACATACACCAGGAAAATAACACCCAGTGGTCATGAGTCTAGTTCTACTCATCACAAGACACACGTAGAAGGTAGAAGGTAGAAGACATTTCCCTCTCTCACCCAAAAAAAGAAGCCCCCGGGAATGAATGTACACAGGTCACTACACAGGTGTAAGTAAATTTAAGGATACAACACAGGTCTCACTCATCTTTCCATTGTAGTCAATATGCCTGATTCTTGTCCACTCTGGAACTTCTATTGAAAGAGGCAGTAATATTCTTCGGGCCTATTTGAGCCAGTTACTCCCAGACTGGGTCCGGGGAGGCCAAGGAGAGATTAATTTACTTAGAATGGTTTTGCGTAAACCTGTCTGCTCTGGAGCAGTCACTCCATGAGAGTACTGAATCTATTGCAGTTTCTGGGAATTTCTTTTTTCTAAAAGAATGTGAACTATTATGGGTTAATTTGGAAATGACCAACTCACCTACCAAATAACACTGTGGCTAAAGACAATGAGAAGCAGACAAGTCAGTGGCCATGGAAACTTCCTTTGTGATCACAGTAATGATCAAGGGACCCCTTGTTTGCCCAGCTCCTGACCCAGTAGCTTTAGTTCTATCTCTCAGCCCAATCTGTCTCTTATTATTTGACTTCCCTGTCTCTACACTATGGATGTGAGGTGTATCCACCCATTTTTGTTAGATTACACTGCAGGAACAAATGAAATATTTCTGTGGCTTACAAAAACAAGGTTATTTCTCACTCACATTATATATTGAATATTGGTTAGCAATGTTCTGCATTCCACATATAGTCTGAAATATGAAATCCAGGCTGAAGAATAGAAAAAAAAAAAACAACAAAAACAAACTATCTTATACACAGCTGTACCCACTGCAGAGGGGAAAAAGCAATGCCACACCCATGTGATGGCTCTTTAAAGCTCTTCCCAGAAGAGGCAATATCAGGCCACATGTACAGGGTGTCAAATGTAGGCTTACAGCTCTTTGTACAGAAAGTAATCCTATCTAATAATAGAATAATATGCAAATTAACCATACCTCTGTGACAAAAATGGCGGCCCCATAGCCACAAGATGGCAGCACCCAGTCCCCTCAGCTCTGCTGCTGGAGTGTCCGGCCTGTCTACAGGAGCAGTGAGGCTGGATCTGCCTCCGGAGGGTTTTTGATCTGGAGGGGTTTTTGATCCGCCCCCAGACACGGCAGTCAGAGCCCGAACAGCAGGGCATGGAGGCTTCCTTAGTGCGGCAGCGGGGAAGCCCCAGGCCCTGCAAACAGAGCCCGGACAGCAGGGCATGGAGGCTTCCCTGGCAGCAGGGAAGCCCCAGGGACCTGCAAACAGAGCCCAGACAGCAGGGCTTGGGAGCTTCCTTAGCGCGGCAGCGATGGGAGCACCCCCAGGCCCCACAGACAGAGCCAGGACAACAGGGCATGAGGGCTTCCTTAGTGTGTCGGTGTCCTCGAAGCCCCCAGTCCTAGCAGAGCACACTACAGGGCATTGGGCTTCCTTCGCATGGCGCATGGCGGAGGCAGGCAGAGAGCAGAGAGCAGGGCATGGGGGCTTCATCTCCATGGCTGCAGCAAAACCTCCAGGCTGGCATAGAGCAGAGAACCACAGGGAGTGGGCCTAAGCCATCAGTAGGACATCCCCTGAGAGCTCCTGGATTGTAGAGGGTGCAGGTTGGGCTGAGGGACCCCCATGCATGAATTTCGTGCACCGGCCCTCTAGTCTATACTAATAAAAGCCTAGGTGGTCCTCGCGCCCTCGCCACAAGATGGCCACCACAAGATGGCCAGCAGGAGAGGGCAGTTGTGGACTATTGGGCCGGCAGGGGAGCAGTTAGGCATCAATCAGGCCAGCAGGGGAGCAGTTAGGGGGCGATCAGGCTTGCAGGCACAAGCGGTTAGGGACAATCAGGCAGGCAGGCAGGCAAGCGGTTAGAAGCCAGCAGTCCCAGGTTGTGAGAGGGATGTCTGACTGCCAGTTTAGGCCGGATCCAAATTGACAGTCGGACATCCCTCAAGGGGTCCCAGATTGGAGAGGGTGCAGGCTGGGCTGAGGGACACACCGCCATGCACAAATTTCGTGCACCGGGCCTCTAGTACAATCCTACTGAATAAAACAGGACTATGCAAATTGACTGTTATGCCATAACAAGATGGGTGCACCCACAGCAGAGGCCAAGTTCCCACAGTGAGCCTTAACAAGCAATCAGCAGGGACCTGAGGCTAAGTGGCACTGGGCTGGGGCAGGGGACCTCAGGCTGCTCTTCCCGCCCCGGCACCGGGCCAGGGGACCTGAGGCCGCGCCTCCCACCTGACAGGGTTTGACAGGGGTGGGGCCAGCCGGGTCTGGGTCTAGGCCAATGGGGGTGGGGCCGGCTGGGTCTGGGTCTCATGCAATTTCAAGGTGCATGAGGGTGGGCGGGGACTTGACTCTGGTTCCCATGGCATGTCCCAGACTCTGACAGGAGGAAGATTTTCATATACATTTTACTAATTTTCTTTCATCTCTGACACTTCTATTATAGAGAAAGGGCAAATAGCAATATTAAAATATTTCTTCTAATTAATTCCCTTTTAATGTGCATGAATTTTGTGAACTGGGTCACTAGTAATAAATAAATAGTAATATAAGAATAAACTGTTTTTGCGTACTCATGACTGTAAACCTATTTTTGACCCACCCTGTATTTCAGGAGCTACTGCGTGGGCATGGCTAGAAAGAATGTTAGTGGGATGAGGAGGTATAATTTTCTCACAGGTAGAGGTGGGAGGGTGGTGAACAATCCTGCAATTTCCTACAGATCTGGCCACAGTACTCAGCCACTCTGACCCACCTTAGCTCTCAGGACCCCAATCCCAGTCTTGCAGGCCTTGGTGGGCTGAGAAGAAAAAAGATCCATTTTTGTCAATATGTAAGACAGAAAACGTGAAGTTGAAGGCAGCTCAAACACCACAGAAATATGCTTTGACTTGACCCATTTTTTTCTTTCAATCCAGTCAACCTTATGTGTCAGATTTTATACAAGAATCACAGGTTCATTTATGGTGTTATTTCATCTCAGCTCCGTGTGAGGCTTGGCAGTTATGTCATTTCTCATCCATCTGCTGTGATGGGTCTTCCCTTCCTCCCATGCTCACACCCCACGGGGCTGTCCCAGCCCGTGGCTCTGTTTGAAGTGATTTTCTATGCTGGAAGAAACTCCCAGTTGTCACATGTCAAGACCAGAAAATAAAATAAAATGAAAAGGGATTTGTTGCACATTATTGCTCATCTTTCAAAATCCAGTGACCAAACATTTACCATTTACATATCTGTATCTGGTTATTTGCCTAAACATATATATATTTCCTGCGGATTTTAAGGACAGTTTTCAGAAATTATAATTATAATTTTGAAATGCGTGTCATTCAATTGAAATGGATAGTGTTTTACTTTTTAAAATGCACTTCAATTTCTCTGCTTGGTCTACTTCTAAACAAAACAACTCACTTCAACAAGGCCCTGTGCTTTCTGGTTGTCTTATATATCCTGGGTTATATCAAGAAAAAGACTAAAAAGCTTTTCTTCAATCCTTCCCTGTATGTCAAGGAGACACCATTGAGTGAAAGGCCACAGGAGGACAGCTTACGTGTACAGCATGAAAAGGGATGGATATATGGAAAAATATCCACGTTATTATCTAAATTTAATGTTGGCAATAGTTGTACAACTTTGTGAATAAACTAAAACCATTTCCTTGTCCACTTTAAATGAGTTAATTAGATGGAAAGTGAATTATCTCACTAAAGCTGTTGATGTGTGTGTGTGTGTGTGTGTGTGTGTGTGTGTGTATGTATTTATTCTCCATATTGTTGCTTCAAACTATCATTACTGGTATCTATATTCATAAAAGCCTAAGTGACGGTCACATCCAAATGACTGGAGCGACTGGTTGACCAGTCGCTATGATGTGCACTGACTACCATGGGGCAGACACTCAACACAGGAGCTACCCCTGGTGGTCAGTGCACTCCGACAGCCAACCTCCCACAGCAGGCCAACCTCCTGCGATCCCTCCCCCTGCCTGACCTGCCCCGATCACCTGCCAGGTCGAGGGACCCCACCCGTGCACAAATTCATGCACCAGGCCTCTAGTATCCTATGAATAGTATCATGTTATAAATATCGTTCTCATACCAACTGTCACCTTTTCCTGTGTTTTATTTTGAAGATGGCTGTTTAAACTCCCACTTCTTCCTCTCTTCCTCCCACTCTCTCTCCCCAACTGTCCTTTTCAAGGCAGTTCTATTGCCACAACTTAACTTCTTTAAGCACTGCAGACCCAAACTCCCCGCTGCTCCTTACCATGACTCCATAGTCCCTCCCATGCTGCCCACTTGGTATTGGTAACCTTCCTGGGAGACCAGAAATCGGGAGAAGGAAAAGGAGTCCTTATCTCTCCCTTAAACCCTCCCATCACCTGTCCTTCTGTCCAGATGGAGCCTGTGCATCTCTGTGATGTGCACTACAAGCCCTCCTGGTCCCCAACCTGCAAACAGCAGGTCATAGGACTTCTCAGCCTCCGAAATCCTATAAGCAATTCTCATGATAAATCCTCTCCAAATATATAACTCCATCCTCTTGGTTCTGTACCTCTGGAGAAGTTTCACTAATACAATGCCTCACCTGCTAGAGCCAACATTTCTAACATCTCTAGTCTTTCTTAAACCAAGCAGTGGGTCTTGTGGGATTCTGTATAGTTGGAAGACTTCAGAAAGAAGGCAGAGGTTAAAAGGGAAAGTTCTGACAAGGAAATCCTTATCACACTCTCACTCCCCACCTTCCTTTCTGAATTCTACCTCCCCCTGTAACTCTCCTCTCCCAGCTCCACAGGTGAGTCCCTGATCAACAAATAGTGTGGGAGTTCTATGTAGTATGCATGTTTCTGAAAATAAATTTTGAAAACTTCAGGGTTATTCCAGTGCCCTGCACCTGTTGTGTGAATTTGCCCACAGGGTTTCCCAATTCCCTGGGCTTGGAGAGCAGCTCAGCAGAGTCTCCATTTCAGCTAAGATCCCCTTATATTGCCCTTGTTTCTCTCTCATCAGACGACATCCTTCAAGGCAGAAACCATGCCATCTTCATGGGTTTCCCCTGTGCCTTGAACAGTGCTTAACTATAGAAAATCCTATATAATAAAACGGTAATATGAAAATAGACGGAATGGCGGGACAACCAAACAACTGAACAACCATTCGCTATGATGCGCACTAACCAACAGGGGGCAGATGCTCAATGCAAGAGCTGTCCCCTGGTGGTCAGTGCGCTCCCACAGGGGGAGCTCTGTTCAGCCACAAGCCGGGCTGACAGCTACGAGTGCAGCGGTGGTCAGGAAACTCTCCCGCCTCCTCGACAGTGCTAAGGAGGTCCAATTGACATCCCCTGAGGGCTCCCGGGCTGCCAGAGGGATGTTTGACTGCCAGCTTAGGCCCAATCCCCCAGGGGTCCCAGACTGAGAGAGGGCGCATGCCAGACTGAGCGACGCCCCCTCACCGCCCCCGAGTGCACAAATTTTTCAAAATCCCACCACATGTCCCCTGTTTTCTTTAACCACTTACCTGGCCCATTTTCCAGGCAATTTGATAACATCTTCCTTTCCATCATTTATTCCAGTGATTTCTCTATGCTCAGTCCACACCCATAACCATATTATTCTAGACTCAACCCCAGATTCTTCATGCTACAAATAAGTAATCAACAAAAATACCATCATACACTTGAACAGATCTCTTCTTGTTTTGTTAAGTTATACAAATTGGCTCCACGTATCTCCAGTGCAATCCTTGTTATGTAGCAGGAGACAATCAAGACACTGAGGCCACAAGAGAAACATAACTTACCTGGAGTTTCTACAGTAATTTCATGCAAAACTGAAACCTAAATAGTGACAGGAAGAGCCCAAGTCAGGTATTCTTTATGGAAAGTAGCTTTGCTTGATTCTTCCCTCATTTTGAGCATAAGATAGGACACATATTTAGGGCATTTGGGAAAACAAAATTCTCAACATCCACACCAGAATTTTATGCTTAGGTTTCCCACTACCACCAGTAAGTACACTTGGTCAAAAACATCTTATAGCCCCTACATTTTTAAAGCTGTTCTTGTTCAAAACACACCTTAGCAAAAACACTTCTGCTTGTTGGTTTAATAAAGTTCATTTCAAATTGCATCTATTTTGGCTTGATCCTAAACAAACTTTGTGTAGCAAATTGCAAACACCTCAGGCACTTCTTCCATCCCCTCCATAGGTGACTCAGTCCCTAAGGCAACACTCTATACTGCAGGTGAAAACACAGAAAAACAAGCCCTCAGCTCTGTGTGTGTGCCACACAAGCCCAGAACAACAGCACCTGTGTTAGCTAAAACGCAGCCTATTCCAAGTCATCACTGCAATTCAAAGCAGGACCTAAATTGGATGAAAGAAACCTCTCTAATCCACAGAGTTTACCAGAAACAGTGGAAACTTGGCTCTACTCGCATCACCCTGCTTTGCACCATGCCCACATATGGCATGGTGCACAATTAACAGAGGAAGACGAGACTTTTGCAGTGCTGAAAGTTGACCCATTTTTCTGTGAGGGTAGATAATATACACTTGCCAAGCCCCAACGAGGCCTTTAAACATACCACAAATTCCCGAGCTTTGCAATATTCTCTCCCACCACTGGTATCCAACTCTACGCCTCCCTTCCTCTTTACTTAATTTCTACCTTCCTGCAGTTCTCCGCTTAGATCACAATTCTCCCAGGAAATGTTCCTGATCTGTTACCTTACCTGATTTAGGAGTACAGCATCCGGTCCTCCTCCTCGTTTTAGTATTCATCACAGTGTTTTGGAATTTGCTGGTCTATTTTTTTGAATCCTCCACTGGGCCATCAGGGGGAAGCCTTCCCTATTTTGTGTGTACTAAGACTTCCCATCCAACACATTGCTAGTATAGGGTAAGACTTTGGTAAATTCTTACTTAAAGAAAGAAGCTGTGCTTACAAGACCGAGCTTGGTTCTGTGGTTTCCCTGTCAAACTGCTCCCTCCTTCAAGGGGTACTTGTATTTGATTAAATAAAAATTTAATTTTTTACAATTAGCTTCTTCTTATAACTTTGATGTTCATTACTTGAACCACTCTTTCAGCAGTTCCAAAATGGTAGTAGGCCAGGTATAAAACTATATCAACAGTTTGAAAACTGTATTCTAATGGTAATAATCTTGAAATCCTGTTCTGGCCATTGTAGATGGACTACTAGCGATAATCAGGTGGAGAGACATAGCTGAGGGGAGAGTGAGAAGTATGCATATACTGGTTTGGTCCAGGGGCTTGGTCCCTGTGCTAGCGCTGCTCTCGTTCTTTTTGGGCACAGGCACGGCTTATATGTTACCCGCAGCCTGACTCCCCCTTCCCTGGCCATTTGCTCTCTGCAGTTGGGCTGGACAATGTAACTATTTCTGGCCAATGAATTCTGGACAACAGTGATATGCACTGGCTCCAGAATGTGAACAGTTACTGTCTAGTCTAAGAAGCTCTAGTTTTATCCTTGTCCGACCACCTCAATGTGTGCTATTCCAGAGGATAGAGTGCATATTAAGCAGAGTCTTGGAACAGGGTCCACATGGAACAGTTTCCATGACCGGGGACACAGAGTATGAGTTCGAAATAAACTGACATTGTAGGGCATATTGTTGCTGTGTCAGAGCCTAGCCTACACTAACGAGTTCCTCTTTTGTTTGAACAGGGCACCCAATGTCTCTAGTTCTGGGAAGAGAGGGACTTTGACCAGATGGGATATTCTCACCAATATGCCCATTTTGTGCACGTGCCAAGGTCAGGTTTGATTATGTCCTTAAAGATAGTCCCTAAGTACCCTTCCTTCTGCAAGAACTTATTGTAGTAAGTGACATGTTTGTGTTCACTTGTTTGTCCCCCACAGCTAAACCATTAGTTCTCCAAGGCAGGACATTAGTTTCTTTGAATGACTCCCAGAGGACATCGATTAAGGGAGTCCCAAAAAGTAACTCAGAAGTCCCAGGAGCAATGCATTAACTCCTGAAGGAGTTATATTTCATAGATCTGAAACAACCAAATGTTAGCCCAATGCTCAGTATATTTATCCATCATGGCTTTGGTAATAAATTATCACCAATTTAGTGGCTTGAACAATACACAGTTATCTTAACAGTTCTGGACATCAGAAATTTGAAATGGAGTCTTTAGGCTAAAATCAAGGTGCTGACAAGGTTGCATTCCTTTCTGAAGGCTTCAAGAGAGAGTCCATTCATTTGCATTCACTCCATCTTCTAGAGGACGCCCTCATTCCTGGGATCATGGCCTCTTCCTCCATCTTTAAAGCCAGCAATGTTGGGCCAAGTCCTTCTCACACTCTCACACTGCCATCGCTCTGGTGCTGTCTTTTCTGCCCCCTCCTCTACTTTTAAGGGCCCTTGTAATTATAGTGAGCTTACCTTGATAATCCAAGATAATCTCCCTATTTTAAAGTCAGCTGATTAGCTGCCTTAAACCCATCTGAAAAATCAATTCTCCAAGCCATGTAACCTAAGAAATTTACAGATTCTGATGATTATGAAATAGATATCTTGGAGGCGGGATGTATTCTTTCCACCATCTTGGGTTTAACCAGCAAAATCACTGGAAGGCATTTATAGATTCTCCACTTCATATCTGAAGCAGTCATTGTCTACCATAACCGTATTTTAAATAGCCTACACACACCCTCTGTGAGACAGATTATTCTAGTCTTCATCCATAGGATGAGAAACATATTGAAAAAAACCCAAACCCTGTATAGTTTTGAGGCAACTAGAATAGCAAACTATAATAAACTGTAGCACTCTTGATTATTTACACTGAATTATTTAATGATTTTAAACAACAAAAATGTATGAATGTATATGTAATCATATTTGGTGGTAATATTAAACATTTATGAATGTGAGAAGACACAATGATTCTCCTACACCAGGTATAGCAGAAAGGCTAAATAACTTGTCCCAAATCATAAAGTTCCCTCCCCCCCAAACTGACTTCCAATTGCTATCAGGAACTGACAGAAGATCGATAAAAGTTCCAATACAGCACCATTCCCCAAGAGCACAAAGAGTGGTAAAGGGCATGTGGTGGCTGTCCAAGACCAAATGTTAAAATTAGGTGTTCATTATAATTATTTGTAGAATCAAGGTGGTATGGATGTATATGTTAATATAAGGTTGGGTCAGTTTACAGCCTCAATGGCAGACAATATTCATGAAGCCTTAATATACAGAGGAGAAAGCCTTAAGTGTGCATTTTCCCTTAAAGTATGTATTTTTAAAATATCAATGAGTATTTAATTAGAAGTTTTGAAGTTGTACCAAAATATATTCTTCAAAAGGTTAATTATTTTTGAATAATCAAATCCTTGGTAGCACCATTATATTTATACTGGTAGAGAAAATTCAAGATCACAATTATTTATTAAGACTTGAAGGAAATATACTGATGTCACTAACATGAGGTTGACATTGCAGATTACGATAACTTCTGCCTCCAGAAGGAGTAGAAGGGATCATTTCCACACATTATTCTTCTACCAGTTGGTTGCCCAAGTTTTCCTGTAAGAATAATCTCATGAAGATGCAGTCCTTCTCAGCCTGACAAGTGCAATTTCTATAAGCCTACAAAACAATATTAATGTTCCTCATTTATTTAGCACTGTCTTCTTGAGTAAGCATGTGGATATTTATGGGTGTGGTGACCAGGACAGCAATTATTATTTCCATTTCACAGAGGAGGAAGCTGGGTCTAACAGAAGCTAAGGGCTATTGAAAAAACGAGTGGCAGACCTTAGCTCACTTCAGAAAACTATTGTGTTTCCAAGAGGGCAACTTGTTTACAGATGATGTCCAAATTATATTTACATTATTTTAACTTCCACGCCTTTGTGCACTGGATGATGCAGAAGAGATTTGTTTGAGGACTGAGGGATTGAGCTGCAGGCCCATAAAGACTGGTGGAAACCACAGGTGTCTATTAGTCATGAACATGTGCATAATTGTTTCTTATCAGTATCCACACAAACTTAAATGCATTTCACAGATTCATTACTATCAATTCTTAAAGTGAATTAAAATGTCATTTAAGGGTATAATATCAAGAAATTAAACTAGTTTCCAGTTATTAAAGAAAAACTATTCAGTAGCTATGGGTTAGAATGCAATATAGCTTAGTTATCAGCCACATGTGCTTCAGCGGCATTTGGGGTTTAATTCGAGGACTCACCATCCTACCTGTATAAACTAAGCTACAGTTTCCATTATTGAAAAAGAGGGTGAAATAATCTGTGGCTGCCTCATGGAATAATTAGGAAGATTAAATGAGACAATCCATATAAGTCACTTGGTCTGAACTGCGGTCAATTCCTCCCATCCAAGAGACATGTGGCATTGATGGGAAACATTTTTGGACATTACAACTTGGGAAGAGGTGCTACTGGCATCCAATGGGTAGAGGCCAAAAATGCTGCTAAAATCTTGCCACGCCCTACAAGGCAGCACACCATAATAAAGAAATATTGAGGGGAACACTATGTAAAGTATATAATTGTCTAACCACTGAGCTGTACACTTGAAACCAATACAAAATAAAACTGAAAGAAAAAATATATCAGGCCCAACATGTTAATTCCAAAATGGAGAATTTCTGATTTAAGCGCACACTGTAAAAAGTGCTCAAAACTGTTATCTATGATTAATATTATGAACAGGCTAGTACCATGGATCATGTTGTAAATCAAGGACACAAAATTGTCTAAGGTATGCCTTTGCCTTTGAGGGACCCAATAGCTATAAATTTTAAGTTTAAATAATTACTATGCACTCATAGTGTCATATGCAAAGCAATATTTTGGGAGTGCATATTAGTTCTATTTGTAGAAACGGGAAGGCTTTACTGAGAATAAAATATTTCCCCTGGGCCTTCAAATGTAATGGGAATGTGACAGAAAATGAATGGAAGGTTTGTTGGTTTAAAAGTTCTGTTTCTGTGCAGAAAAATGATGTTAGGGTATTAAACATATAAAATAAAAGGTATAGCAATTGTGAAGGCTTAAAAAAAGACTTTGGAGTTTGTCATATTCAAGATATATTAACAGAAGCAAGAATATGACATGATGTGGTAAAATTCTGGTACTAGAGTAGATTATGTGCTGTGAAGAGAATCTGGAAACAGAAAAGTAAGGAGGTTACAGTGAAAATCAGGTGTAAGATTCAATCAACATAGGAAGTGGGGAGGGAGCAGGGGGAAAAGGGAGAAATCATAAGTTCACAGATAGAGTTCTGGTCAAGATGGCAACATAGGTAAATGCTGTACTCGCATCCTCCCACAACCACATCAAAATTACAACTAAACTACTGAATAACTATCATTCAGAACCACTTGACATCTAGCTGAACAGAAGTCCTATGACAAAAGATATTAAGAAGAAGCCACTTCAAGACTGGTAGGAAGGGTGGAGATGCAGAATGGGCTGGTCCCAAACCACATGTGGTAGATAAAAATTGAGAGGGTTATCTCAGCTATAGAGGTCCTCCCTAAGAAGTGATGGGCCTCAGCCCCACATCAGAACCCACAGCCCAGGTTTCTGGTGATGGGAAGAGAAATCTCCATAACTTCTCACTGTGAGAACCAGTGGAGATTGTATCAGAGTGAGATGAAGGGCTGCTGGAGTCCCAGGCATTCCTCTTAAAGGGCCCGTACAAAAATTTATTTGGAACTACTTGCTCTGAATGCCAGTGCTAGGGCAGCAGCTCACAAGGTGCCAGGGGCATAAGGAGAGGAACTGAACTGTATGGCTTCAGAGCAAGGAGGGGCAGCTTTCTCCCAGACAGAAGGGAGAGGCCATTGTTCCTTTGTGAGCCCTTCCCTCTCAGAGCCCACAGGCAGGCACGAAATTCTTGCTTTGGGGTGGAGAGGTCCCTCAGCCCGGCCTGCACCCTCTTGCAGTCCGGGACCCCTTTCTCCTTACAGCCCACCTGCTCGCTGCTCCTTACCACTCAGCTCACTGCTCTAGTGCAGCTGAGGCAGGAGAGGCTCCCACCACCACCACTGAGCTTGCAAGCCATGAGCCTGGCTTCTAGCTGAGCAGGGCTCCCTCTGTGGGAGTGCACTGACCACCAGGGGGGCAGCTCCTGTGTTGAGCATCTGCCCCCTGTTGGTCAGTGAGTGTCATAGCGACTAGCCGGTCCACTTTTTGGTCAATTTGCATATCAGGCTTTTATTATATAGGATGAATACAGAGCCAAAAGAAGTGTATATTAGGTAATCCTCTGTTTCAAAGTATAACTTCCAGGGGAGCTGTGAATGATATATAAATACAAATCCACTCATGCTCCTGACCAGTTCCTGGGACTGCCTGCATAATGCTGAATTTCCTTCAAAGATTGATAAACAGTGGCTCCTTAATGGATGCTCTTCCTTATCACTGCGTGTTTTCCAAGGTGGTTTTAAAAACCACCTGATTGCCCTGATTTTTTGTTTGTTTGTTTGTTTTTTTGTTAATCCTCACCTGAGGATATTTTTTCCATTGATCTTTAGGGAGAGTGGAAGAGAGAGGAAAAGACAGAGAGAGACATCTATGTGAGAGAAATACATTGACTGGTTGTCTCCTGCACAAGCCCAGACCAGACCCTGGACCAGGGAGGAACCTGAAACCAAGATACATGCCTTTGACCAGAATCTAACCTGGAAACCTTTGGTCCACAGGCTGATGCTCTATCCACTGAGCCAAACCGGCTAGGGCTATTTTGGCTATCTAAATCTTTCCTTTCTCTGCTGCACAGTTAATGATTTATTTATTTATTTTGCCACAGAAAACGTAACAAGATAGGTGCCCTGACACACATATACAAGCAATCCCTTTAACTTTTCATCCTTTTGTGAGTGGAAAACATCCAAAGGTTTATTGTACCCTCGATTTCGGCAGTTGTGTCAGGCACTATCTGTCCCAGATGCAATTTATTGGATCTCCAGAGCCAGAGTGGTTAACGCAGTGCTAGTTTGCTCCTACACTAGGGGATCAACCTCTTTGGTTCTTTCTCCCATCACTGACTATTCTTGCCTTGGGCAACACTCTGGATTTCTGTCTGGACTGCAAAGGAGACCCTAGGAAGAAACCGAATTGAAAACATTTTTTTTGGACTTCGATCAGTATGAAAACAAGACAACTAGGAGATGGCAATTCATAAGATGCTTATTTCAAGATAAACCAAGAGTTATGAAACAGCTTGGTGATGTTACCTCTACGTTCTGAGGGTGGAACAAGCCAAATTATAACAATTTCAGTGAACAGGTGGAGTAATTGTAATAGTACCAGTAATAGTCCTGTGTTCTTTGGAGGAACAGAATTTTGTTATAATTAGAAAAGTGGTTTCATTTCCATGGAGATTTTGTGCTTTACCTTCACTTTAATAGTTTCTTGTTCCTGATAATCTTTTCACAATATATTTTGAGCATCCTCCATGGGGCAGAACTGTATTTCTCACAGAAAATAAAATAGTAATGTATTTCAATCATGGTCCCTTCCATCATGAAACTTATAGTCTAGCAGATGAGGCTAATATTAATCAATAACTTCATAAACAAATATGTTACCAGGTGCAATGGGGTTATGTGTGCTTTAAGACCAGCTCTCAGAAAAGGCTCACCTAGACTGCCCCCAAATAAGTGATACTTGAACTGATGACTGAAGGGCAAATAGAAATTCAGTATTGAAACCGGTGGGAATATAAAATTCTGAATAGTTGGATTAACTTCTATAAATGTTCTGAGATGGAGACAAAGAAGCAAAAGGAACTGAAAGTAAATCACTGTGACTAGATCCCAGGGAAAGGCTGGAGGCAGGGAGTGCTAAATTGTACGTCACATAAAAGATTTTGGTCATTAACTTTGGAACACAGGGGGAATTACTGAGACCTTTAAAGGAGAGGAATCAAATAATCACATTGACACCTTAAATAAAATAGATGAAGAGAGAGCACCGAGAAGGCTATTACAATAATCCAGGAGGAGAGGAAGTTAGCATGAATAAATTGATCCTAGTAGAAATATGGAGAAGATGATGAATTTAAGACAGTTAGAGGAGGTTATTTGATAATCTGTTTGTGATGGGAAGTGAGGGGGAGTGAAGCAGGACAAGGTCTTAAATCTCAGTCTTGCACCTCTGTATGGATATTAGCTCCTGTCAACCAGAAATTGACAATCACGCTTTTTATTTGTTTATTTGAAGAGCAACAACAGGGGAGCTGACTCTAAGTTCTAGTGTTAATATGTCAATTTTAACATAAGTTAGAGTAATCTGAGTATATCTGTCTAGGATTCTTTGCTATTTGTATTTGGAAAAGAGAAATCTGAGCCCAAGATTAAAACCTGTGAATTGCCGTAGAGATAGAAATTGAAGCCCTGGGCATGAAGAGAATTTCCTAAAGAAAGTATAGAAAAAACAGAGACTAGAACTGAGTCTTGAGAAATTTCAACATTCAAATGCCCAGGTTACAACAACCAAAACATGCTAAACAGTACTTTTTGAGCTGTTACTATATGCTACTTATAATTAAGCCCTTGCTGTATGTCAACCTACTTATTGTTCATAATAAACTTGTGAGAACAAATGCTATTTTTCCATTTTACTGATGAGGAAAGTAAGGCGCAGGGAGGATATGTGTCACACGCATGCAACTATCTAGTGGCAGAAACAGGCCTTAAACCCATGCAGTCTGGTCTGAGAGCCCACTCTTCTGAACACTCCAAGCTGCCAGGGTGCTTAGGAAAATTAGCAAAAGAGCCTGAGCGAGGCATGTAAGAATTTAAACGCACGTTTGTATTTGTCCTCTAGATCTGCATTGTCCAAAGCCAGTTGCTAGCAACAAATGACTTTGAGCACTTGAAATATGGCTAGTCCAAACTGACATGTGCTGTCAGTATAAAATATTTATCAAATTTTGAAGTCTTAATACCAAAAATGAATAATGTAAAATACCCCATTAATATTTTTTACATTGCTTACTTGTTGAAATGATGGTACCTGAGATATATTGTGTTAAATAAAATGTTATTAAAATTAATTTCACCTGCTTCTTTTTTCATGTTTAAAAATAATTTAACTTAATTTTAAACTAGAAAGTGTAACACTTCCCTATGTGGAGCACATTGTATTTCTATTGGACAGCACTGTTCTAGATATTTCTCCCATTTGCTCTCTGAATTCTGGCTCTGGATAGGCCCTGACAAACAGCTAATATGTTCTCTTTGACATACAGATTCCATTCAGATCTCAGCTCTAAGTTTCTCCCACAGGCTCGCAGGCCCTGCCTCTGTGGTGTTTTCATGGTAACCATGCCTTAGCAAGAGAAAGATGCTTTTAATCTGAGTTCTAAAAATTCTCCTCCTCAGACTTTATCTCACTTCATACTGATTGTATGGTTCTCTCTTCTGTTCTTCTCTAAGAGTTTATTTGATTTTTGACCTCATGAAATTTTAGTTCACTGGGTCTCAGGCAGATGAACATTTAAGAATCACTTAGGAAGATTTCTCAAATTATACAAGGCCATCACCCTGGGAGATTTTATATGTGCTCCCCACTCCAATGAAGGACTACTGCTCAACCTTTCTATTGCCTGAGAAATGCACTTGCTACATTTTAACTACTATATTCTCATTTCCTTCCTGTCTCCTGTCTACTCAGTCAGTCTTCAGCTCTCCAACATCTTGCCTGCTAGTCATCAAAAGTTTCCATTTCGGTCCTATGACAACAACTCGGAAATGCTGAGTTTAGTTCATGTGGCTATGGAAAGCTGACATTGGATCTGACCAGGATAATAGTGACCTCGAAGGTCACATATCTAGTCCACATGAGAATATCCACCTGCCTCTCTAGGAGATACTGGTAGACACAGGCATCTGCTTAGAGAAAGCTTTTCTAAAATCAGCATATAAATATTTTATAACACACCATTCAAGATGAAACCAAAAGTGAGTTCCCTCACAGGCAATAATGCATTAAAAAATGGAATCTGCCCTGCCAGTGTGGCTCTGTGGTTAGAGTGTTGACCTATGGACCAAAGGGATCCATTCTCCTTCAAGGGCATGTACCTGGGCAGGTTCAATCGCCTGCCCCAGGTCAGGGCAAGTACGGGAGGAAACCAAAGGATGTGGGGATGAGTGCCTCTCATCTCTCTCTCTCTCTCTCTCTCTCTCTCTCTCTCTCTCTCTCTCTCTCTCTGTATCTATCTATCGATATAAATATAGATATAGATGTAGGTATAGATACAGATATATAGATATACTAGAGGCCCAGTGCACGAAATTCATGCACGGGGGTGTGTGTCCCTCAGCCCAGCCTGCACCCTCTCCAATATGGAACCCCTCAAGGGATATCCGACTGCCCGTTTAGGCCCGATCCTACCGTAGGATCGGGCCTAAACGGGCAGTTGGACATCCCTCTCAATATCCAGGACTGCTGGCTCCCAACTGCTCGCCTGCCTGCCTTCCTGATTGCCCCTAACCACTTCTGCCTGCCAGTCTGATCACCCCCTAACTACTGCCCTGACAGCCTGATTGATGCGTAACTGCTCCCCTGCCAGCCTGTTTGCCCCTAACTGCCCTCCCCTGCAGGCCTGGTCACCCCTAACTGCCCTCCCTTGCAGGCCTGGCTCCCCCCTAACTGCCCTCCCCTGCAGGCCTGGGTCCCCCCTAACTGCCCTCCCCTGCAGGCCTGGTCCCCCCTAACTGCCCTCCCCTGCAGGCCTGGTCACCCCTAACTGTCCTCCCCTGCCGGCCTGGGTCCCCCCAACTGCCCTTCCCTGCAGGCCCGGTCGCCCCCAACTTCCCTCCTCTGCTGGCCTGGTCACCCCTAACTGCCCTCCACTGCAGGCTTGATCGCCCCCAACTGCCCTCCCTTGCAGGCCTGGTCCCTCCCAACTGCCTTCCCCGGCTGGCCTGATTGCCCACAACTGCCCTCCCTTGCAGGCCTGGTCCCTCCCAACTGCCCTCCCCTGCTGGCCATCTTTTAGTGGCCATCTTGTGTCCACATGGGGGCAGCCATCTTTGACCACATGGGGGCAGCCATCTTGTGTGTTGGAGTGATGGTCAATTTGCATATTACTCTTTTATTAGATAGGATCTTTCTCTATCAATCTCACTCTCCTCTCTTTCTCTCCCCCTCCCTCCCTCCCTTCCACTCTCTAAAGAGCATGGAAAATGTACTCAGGTGAGGATTTAAAAAAATGGAATCTGATGGAATTGTGATAATTTAGGTGCTATGGAAAATAAAGGTTTTTTTCAGATGCAGTTTTTATAATTTTTGTCTTACTACTCTGAAATTTCCTTTCATGTTTAAAGCCTCTTGGATGTGACTTGTGACTTTTTCAGGGATATTAAGTGTGTCATAAGACAAAAAGAGCAGGGATTTAGAAATTAGGGCATTTTATTTCTTCATCTGTAAAATTGGGCAATAATACTCAATTCAGAAATTAGATGAGATGATTCAGAAGAAAAAATTACTTACAGAAAAAATTAAGATATCTCTAAATCTTAGTTGCTTTTCTCAAGCAGAGCTACTTTCAAAAGCTAAAGATTATTTACTTTTCCCAATTCTTCTTCCTCTGTATAGTCCACCACATTATTTTCTAAAGCAGAATTGCAGAGATTTAATTTACTCCTTTAATTATTATTTGGGGAATAGGTTGTAAAAGTAGTCTCTCAAGGAGACAAAATTAGGACACTGATTACAGTGGTGCTCAGTTACACCACTTAAGGATACCCACACGAAAAGAAAAGGCTGGGATTCTACTCACTGCTAATTAGTACACAGCTAATATCTTCAGAATTTGAATAATTCAGCTGAATTACTTTACAAAGTAAGTATTCAAATGAACTGGAACTTTTTAAACGCATAGGATCCTAATAAGCTAAATGCTAACCTTACTCTAAGAATTTCACTCATATTTAATATATCATTCATTTATGCCATTGTGATTCCAAAATTCTTCCTCTACTTTATTAATTTTAGATCAAATAATTGCTTACTTCATTTTGTCATAAGTTTGACAGATGTATTAGGAGATCCTAATCATTTAGATAAAAGCTAGAATCAGAGACCAAGCTAGTAATCAAATTTTATTCATTCATTCAGGAAATATTTATTTGGTACTTATAGTACATCAGGTACTATAAGTTAAAAAATGAATATGTAAAATGAATTTTCTGTAACAATGAAAGAAAAAGACAAAAGTTAAACTTGTAAACTCGCAATTTATTTTAAACTATTTAACTCCCATTAAAATAAAACTGAACATTTAATAAGACAACATTAAACTGTGGTTATTTCTATTCTCTTCCAGACTAAGAATGTTTTTTACTGGAAATTTGACTCAAAGGAATGTCCATCAACTAACTGAACTTCTAATAAATTAAATAAAATATAAATATATTACAGTTCAAATACCCAGAGTTATATGTAGTAAGTGATTAAGAAAACCTGAGAAAGAACATCAACTTGTTATTTTAAAAGTAAACATTTCATTCATTAAAAAAATTCTCAATATGATGATTCACTTTATGTGTCAACTTAGCTACACAACAGTGCCTTGCTATTTGATCAAACATTATCCTGGATGTTTCTGTCAAGGTGTCTTTGGATGAAAGCAACATTTAAATGAGTGGACTTTGGGTAAAGAGATTACCTTCCAAAATGTAGGTAGGCCTCAACCAATAAGTCAAAGGCCTTAATAGAACAAAGTCTGACCTCCCCTGAGTAGGAAGGAATTCTGGCAGCAAACTGTCTTGGACTCGAACTCCAACTAGTCCCTGAGTCTTCAGCCCACCGACCTCTCTCACCAGATTTTGGACTTGCCATACCCACATAAGTTAAAGCTCTCTCTCTCTCTCTCTCTGGTGATAGATATAGACAGATGATAGATAGATGATATAGACAATATAGATATAGGTATAGAGATAGGTATAGAGATAGAGATAGAGATAGAGATAGAGATAGAGATAGATATAAACATACCTTGTTGGCTCTATTTCTCTAAAGAACCCCTTCAAATATGCTCACTTTTTACTTATTCTCACACTAGAGGCCCGGTGCATGAAATTTGTACATGGTGGGGTGTATGTCCTCAGCCCAGCCTGCACCCTCTCCAATCTGGGACATCCCTCTCACAATCCAGGACTGCTGGCTCCCAACCACTCGCCTGCCTGCCTGCCTGATTGACCATAACTGCTTCTGACTGCCAGCCTGATCACCCTCTAACCATTCCCCTGCCAGCCTGATCAATGCCTAACTGCTCCCCTGCCGTCCTGGTTTCCCCCAACTTCCCTCCCCTGCAGGCCTGGTCCCCCACAACTGCCCTCCCCTGCAGGTCTGGGTCCAGCCCAACTGCCCTCCACTGCTGGCCCAGTAACCCCCAACAGCCCTCACCTGCAGGCCTGGTCTCCCCCAACTGCCCTCCCCTGCAGGTCTGATCTCCCCCAACTGCCCTCCCTTGCAGGCCTGGTCCCTCCCAACTGCCCTCCCCTGCTGACCCGGTAACCCCCAACTGCCCTTCCCTGCAGGCCTGGTCCCCTCAACTGGCCTCCCTTGCAGGCCTGGCCCCTCCCAACTGCCTTCCCCTGCTGGCCTGATCACCCACAACTGCCCTCCCCTGCTGGCCTGATCACCCACAACTGCCCTCCCCTGCTGGCCTGATCGCCCACAACTGCCCTCCCCTGCTGGCCACCTTGTGTCCACTTGTGGGCAGCCATCTTTGACCACATGGGGGCCGCCATCTTGTGTGTTGGAGTGATGGTCAATTTGCATATTACTCTTTTATTAGCTAGGATAGGTCTCATAAAATTTAGAGGGGATTAATGCTGCCTTTATCTCTGGCAGGAGAGTGTAAATCCACTTTGAACATGTGTTCTGCTCAACACTGCACTCAAAATTAATTTACTGTTTGTTAACCTGTGTGTATTTATATTAAAAATGAAAAAAATAAGCATTACTAGGGTTAAACAATTTGGGATTAGAATAATGATACAAGAGGAGAGGTGCATGATTGTGAAATGTGCTAATGAACTCCATTTTATCTCTAGTAAACTAAAAGTTCTCTCAAGGAAATAAAAATGTTGTGACTTTCTTTAAGCAGTTACAAATATCCTCATTAAAAATAACAGCTTCAACTGAACTAAACCTTTAAAAAGTAGCCCCTTACATAAAAGAGAAAAATCGAAGAGCTCTAGGACAAGTGAATCTCAGAAACCTCTTTTCTCAATCTCTTTCCAAACCAATGCCGGCCCACAGCAATGGAGTTCCTGAAGCCCAGGGAATCCTACAGATCTGAGAAGCCTACTTATGAACATAGGGACTGCGAGGAAAAAGGATGACATTTTTCAGAGATGTTATTGAAATTGTAAATACTGATACATTAATGGCTAGACAATTAAAATAATATATTTGTGTTGTATTCTAAAATAAAATGAGGGCAGCAAGTTGTTTTTGTAAAGTATCTCCAATCATATTTGTATAAGGTATATTTTGATGGCAAAAGAACATTCGTCATTTTTGTCATATATATGTTTAAAATAATATGTATATATTTAAAATATTGTTGAAAGTATTACATAAATTCCCCCATTGATCTCTTTTAGCCCGATTTTCTTTTATCTAACAGAAAAAGGGCTGAACAATTTAATGTGATTATTTATTTCAAATCATCCAATCTTATAGAACACATGCATAATCAACTTCTAAAGAATCAAACATAACAAGACAAAAATAAATCATAATGAATACAATAGATTTGTTCAATGATGCTTCAAAGATAATTTCAGAAGCCTTTACCATTAGCATTTTGGTGTGTACAAGTATCACTTAAGAAATAATAGATAAAAAGTATTCATGGTTAAGAAAGTCTTGTGGTCATATAATTAAATATAGATAAGACCTAAGTTATAGACTTATAAATAAAAAGGATCTGGTAAAACCAACATGACTATTTGGAGCCTGAGTCAGTTATTAAAATAATTAATCATCAAATGTTTGATTTATGGTTCAGGAATCAATCAGACTAAATAACCCTGACCACAAAGTTGGTTTTACAATAAACAATGACTAACCAGTATGCCATCAAGTATCTAGATCTTTTTGAAAGTTAATCTTGTCTATCATAAAATGGGACCATAGAAACTACTAGTATTTCTGCAAGATAGAAAATGGAAATGAGTACATCTCATATTAGCATACACCATCATAATGTATAAATATGGCTATCTCTTTGCCTATACCAATAATGTTTTTCTGGATTGAGCAAGATGAAAGCTTAGTTACTTACATAAATACTGAATAACAATGATGTTTAGAAGTCCCTGACCATTTAGCAGTCAAGCTATTTATTTAATACATTCATTGTGTATAGACTTTACATAGAGTAACGCTATATGTATTATCATTAAATTAAATATTTAAGTTTCATGTTGTATTTGTGATTTGGGTTAGAAGTACTCATTCAATGAATCTGTTTCTGATGTGTTATGTTTCTTAATCAGGAAGTATTATAAATTACTTTTCAGAAAGAGAACAGGAGAGAGAGCAACTATGTAAAACATGTATTATTTAAGTAAATAGACAATAATTTCTGGTGTATTTGACACAGTTTTGATAATAATTAACCCTAAATACCAAAATGGAAGGATTCTAAAGTATATTTACCAGGGATCTCTTGACCTTGTATGTCTTGTAATACAAAGTGGCTTGTTCTCAATGGCTCAGTAAAGGGATCCTAGGCAACGAGGTGTAGATCAACTGCAGAAGCACCTGTAAAGCACTATGAATTACTTTGTAAACCACCACCACGTTAGCTTAGATATGGTGATTCACAAAGAAATCCACAGCACTTCACAGTTTGGGTAAATCTCAGTACCTATGAACCAATAAAAACAGTACCCTTACACAACCAAAAGTTGAGGGAGCATTTTCAGCTATTTTTACACCCTTTCATGTGACATTAAAATAGAATTATACTAGTACAGATAAGCTAGATAGAGCAACATTCACAATCAGTTGAAGAATATGTCTGATTTTGTGCCATCTTCTTTAATTGGGAAAATACAAGACATACTGAATATTTATTTTAAATAAACAAAACTTAAAAACAAAATGTATGCTTTCGGTATTATATACCAACTTACTTTAATTTAACATGATTTCTAAAGCAACAACTAGCATTATATTATGCAGGATGTTAAAACAGGTTTCTACTCATAGAAATAAAAGGCATGGTTATTAATATACTTGTCAGAAGTGGGAAGTAAAATAAATAATAAAAATATATGTGATTCTCACTTATATATCACAGTACATAAGTGTTACTGGAATAATTTGCTCTAAAAATATACTTTGTTAGCTTCACATTTTATTATCACATATGCTTATATTGTATAAAAGTCATTAAATTAGTTTAAGCTGAGTGTTTTTTTATTATATTTGTTTAAATGAGCACTTTTTGTCTTGTAAGTTGCTGAAATCCAACTAAATGCTATGTTATACATTTTAGAGTGAACTCTGAAAAAAAATCACACCAATAAAAAAAATTGGAAAATATTCAGTAAAATTACTATGTTTAGTAAAATCACTAAAATCAAACCTTTTATTTATAATTTTCCTAATGATAGCATTTACCTAAAGAGCAAGAAGAAAACTTAAAGGTTTCATTTATAATTAATGAAGAAAAAAGAGGTCTATTAAATATAAACCTTACTGGCCTGGGAAACATAATATCAGTCAGGTAACATATAACTTTAACATTTTGAACATTTTTTAGAGTACACCATCAAATGTTAATATTAACTAAAAATTATGTTATTCAGAAACTCATGAACATACAGTCCCAAGCAGTTCACTATTGTCACCATCATTGCTTAGCATCTCTCTACTCATCCTCCCCAACCACACAGGCAGCAACTAAGCTAAACTTGCTGAGTCATTTAAGAATTAGAAATCTATATATATATAAAAGGCTAATATGCAAGGTGTCCCCTCAGGAGTTCAACCGCGAGACTGGGAGTTCGATTGCTCACTATGATGTGCGCTGACCACCAGGGGGTGGCGCGGAACATGGCAAACGACCAGCTGAAGCAGGGCACTGAGGGAGCGAGGGAAGGAGGAGGTGGGGAGGTGGGGAAGTGAGGAACCTGATCAGCCCTGATCGCAGGCCAGGCCTAGGGACCCTACCTGTGCACTGGGCCTCTAGTATTTAAATAAAAGAAAATTTATAAAATAATTATATATATATATATATATATATATATATATATATAATAATTAATGTATATATTATATGCCTCTTATGTGCTAGACATAGTTCTAGTTAGATACCGGGGCTATAAAATCAACTCAATATAGTCCCAACATTCAAGGAACATAGAGAAAACAAGAAATTGAAAAAAGGGGTGATATGTGCTTTATCCAGCCATAAGAGGGTTACTGACAGCTTCTCTGAGGAGGCATCATGTGAAAGAAAACTGGAGGAACAATAGGAGTTAGAAATGAGAAGGGTGGGGTAAGACCCTTCTAGGTAGAAAGAAAATTTATAGCCCATCGGGAAATGGAATGTAATTTCTTTAATCCGATGGGTGAAATGGAAAGTGTATACTACCTTTGGAGGGCTAAGTGAAAACAAGTAAGCATTGCCAGATGGGGAGCACCAGGAACAGACAAATTTGAAGAGAGATATCTGTAGCACAAGGACATAGCCTAAATGAAACATGGGCAGGGTAGAGGAGCAGTTAACCAGGTGCTCTCCAGATTTGAATGACAGTCCCAAACTGGGCCAGCCAAAACCTCTTGAAGAATTAGGCCAGTTTTCCCTTTGAGGTTTAGGCACATCGGTTGGGTTGACATAGGTTTTAAAACCGATTACCTAATCTCAAGAAGTGATCTAGGTGGATCTGTGATAACCATCCCAGATGTGAAATTAAGTTAATCAAATAATGTTAGAAAACCAATTCAGAATGAATTTTACAATGCTTCCTTCCTTTTTGTCCTTCTTTCTCGAAATAAGACAAGTATGCTCTCCATACCAGGTATATATGTTAGTTGAGCACTTCGATTTGCTTTATTCCTGAATTTTTATGCAGAAAAACTTTAAGCATGCCACTCTTTAGTCTACATTCACCTACTTAAAAATATCCTCCCACATTTTCTGTCAAATATGCTCTCCATTTTACGTAAGAGGATAACTGATACACTCTGAGAATGAAACGTGCTGGTGCACTGATTAATTTTCCCCTAACTCTCCACTGTTGACTTCAGAAACAGGTGAAGCCTATTTTTCTTGATGAATGATGATATTACAGTGCTCTACAGTTTTTTCTTTGCAGTCAATATTTCCTATAATACATTAGTTACCCATTCAATGCCTAAAATTTGAGAAGATAAAGTTCCTAACCCATAGAATTGAGAATGCCACAAGTATACAAAGTTTACTCTGCATCAATCATAAAACCTTTGAAAAATGGTATGGAGAAAAAAACACAACAACAAAAACACAACAACATGCTCACAATCCTAAAGTTGCAACGAAGAGTGGAGCAAACACCCAAGTCCTCCAGGGCAGAGGGAAGGTTGGTGTGGATATGGCTTATGTGTTGTATATTATGGCACACTGTGTGCAATTATAAAGTATGAAATAGACTGATATTTCTGTGTTCTGACAGGAGAACAAATCCTGATGGTTGTTTGTGGGGCAAGTCACTACTGTTGGCATGAATTAACTTCATTCTCTTACTATTCTAATATCGGGAGGAAAATTCCAGCTCAGTGAGGAGTCTTTCTAATTGGGCTCCAGCCAGTCAACAGGTTTATCAGAGGACAAATGCCATCTAGGAGTCTTAAAGTGAGTGCCTTAGTTCCAATTCAGAAATCTAAACAGACATCTGTACTAGAGTCTATTTGCTAGAGTCATCCTTATCTTCAGAATCTTATGTCTCACATTTTTTTAAGCAAAGCAAGAAAGAAAACAAACTTAAAAAAAATAAGGAAAGGTAAGGACTCACTAGTATCACAATGGATGACATGATATTGACTCTATTTAAAGTAACTACAGCTGCTGGTAGAAAGTAAAGCAGCTGCAGAGCTGACAGAGGCATCTGCAGTTAAGGACTGTAACACTCGACTAATATGACAATCCCCGCTGGTAAATGAGTGGGAAGCAAAGCTCCAAAGGAAGCCTGCTTCCTGTCCTGGTGATGAAAGCCAAAAAGAATGGAAATGATATAGCAAGTAAAATAATACAAAACCAAAATAGAACAGGAAATGAAAAATGCATGCACAATAAGTACAATCTTCCTGCTAGTTGCATTTCCCTTTTCCTCTCATAAACTCTTTCTTTTGCCCCTCACTATTGAAAATAGCAGTGCAAATCAGGGGATTAAAACAAGTGATGCCTGATAGAGAATAATAAAGTATTCACAGGAAAGTTGCTAAGGAATAATATTTCACATGAGTGATGGCAAGGAAAGAATATACATTTTAGTGGCATCGCAACACCTTTAAGCTATAATTTATTCATAATTTATATACTTAATTAATGTAATTGTTAACAATAACTGAGCTAAATATTTGGCATGATCTGTATTTCAATTTTAAAAAACAAACAATCCCATTCCTACTGTGTCAATGTAAGAATTTTAAATAAAATGCAGAGACTCAAAATGATTGGAATTTTCATTATTTTTGAGGGGGAAAAGCAACAGTAAGAAAAATTTTTATTTAACAAGCTCCTATAAAGCACTTATATTAATTTATGTATTTCTGACAACATCAGAGAAGACAAAATCCCCATCTTAAATATGTAGATACTGAGGCTCAAAAAGACAGTAATTTGTCCAAGATTTAAAAAATATATATATTTAAATGGCAGACAGAGATCTGTCTAAATATTTATGTTTTGTCTTTTCCCCATAACTCCACAATATGCAATTCTACCTGTAAGCATTTGGGAAAACTACCAAGAAAAAATGTAGGTAAAAATATGAAGTTTTTATAAATCATACTAAATACTCTGTAGATCAAATATAGAAATATATGCATGAGACCTACAAGACAATTCCGTTGACCAAAATAATAAAAAGTTAATTTATAATACTCAAATTAAAAATTTGCCATAGAATACCTAGTTCACTGAAGTTAAGCTTTCAGAATTTTACATAAAATATCAATTTACATAGTAAGAAACATTATGTCAATTATCTATTATTCCTTTTCTACTCATTGAAGAGAATCCCTAGAAGGCTGACAGAATTTTAAAAACTAGTTTGTGTTATTAAAATTGCTTATACGTTATTAAGTTTTCAGTCTTTAAAAGAGTATAATGACTTATGGACCTTGAGTTGATTATGGACTTTTTGTGAATAAGCCAATTTTAATGATCTTTAATGTTACAGGAAATATTTTTCAGCAATTGATGGATTTAGCTCACTGTCAAAGATCAGTAAGCTAAGGAAGTAGATATCTACATTTACTCATGGGTTCATTAGAATAATATATACATACTAGAGGCCTGGTGCACAAAATTCGTGCACTGGGGGGGGGGGGTGTCCCTCAGCCCAGCCTGCACTCTCTCCAATCTGGGACCTCTCGGGGGATGTCAGACTGCCGGTTTAGGCCCAACCCCTGTGGGACATCCTTCTCACAATCCGGAACTGCTGGCTCCCAACCGCTCGCCTGCCTGCCTGCCTGATTGCCCCTAACTGCTTCTGCCTGCCAGCCTGATCACCCCCTAACCACTCCCCTGCCAGCCTGATCTACGCCTAACTGCTCCCCTTCCAGCCTGATTGGCCCCAACAGCCCTCCCCTGCCGGCCTGTTCGCCCCCAACTGCCCTCCCCTGCTGGTCTGGTTGCCCCGAACTGCCCTCCCTTGCCAGCCTGGTCACCCCTAACTGCCCTCCCCTGCAGGCCTGGTTGCCCCCAACTGCCCTCCCCTGCCAACCCGGTCACCCCAACTGCCCTCCCCTGCAGGCCTGGTCTCCCCCAACTGCCCTCCCCTGCTGGCCTGGTCGCACACAATTGCCCTCCCCTGCTGGCCATCTTGTGGCTGCCATCTTGTGACCACATGGGGGCGGCCATCTTGTGCAAGGGTGTGACGGTCAATTTGCATAATACCTCTTTATTGTATAATATGTGTGCGTGTCTATGTGTGTTCCTTTCTTTTTTTCTACTTCAGGACAATGCCCTTAAAAAGTGGCATCATGGATAATTTTCTGTCAGCTTGGGGATAACACATTCTACCTCACCTATTCACCCTACTCAGCTCTCCACTGTTTTTGTTGTTGTGGTTAATGCTCACCCAAGGATATGTTTTTTCCACTGATTTTTAGAGAGAGTTTAAGGGAGGGGGAGAGACAGAGAGAGAAATATCGATGTGAGAGGCACATCGATTGGTTGCTTCCTGCACATGCCCCAACCAGGACTGGGGATCGAGCCTGCAAGCAATGTACATGACCTTGACCGGAATCTAACCCGAGACCATTCAGTCTGCTGGCTGATGCTCTAACCATTGAGCCACTGGCTAGGCTAACTCTCCACTTTCTTAAAGGTCAATTCCATTGCCCATTTATGTGAAGAGCAGATATAAGTGCCTCCTTGAAAAGGGTTTGAAAGGATAGAAAACAAATAAGTGTTTAAAAAGGCATGTAAGCTTTCAGTGCTTATTATTTCCTAATTAATGAAAATCTCATATTTGGAAGAGTAGTTCAGCTGAGTAACTAACTGCAAACATAATTTGGTTCCTGTGGGTTGATTTTGTTCTAAACCTCAAAAATTATATTTTGTAATTGAAAATTAAGCTTGCCACTCTGATTTTGCAGATGGAGATAGAAAGAAGTGGAATATATTATTAAGCCCCAATTCACAATCTTTCCAATACTTGAGTGACTATAATGTAACAATACTTCTAAATTATTTTTATGGATTATTATTATTTGGGGTAAAATTTCTGTGATTTTGGTGCTAGCTGACTTGATGATATAATAGACCATGACTGTGTCTAACTCAGGGCTATTTGTTGAATATATTATAAATATAAGTGATACACTTCTTAACTGCATGTTTATAACTACCAGGATTAGGCATAGTTATAACAATGAATTCAACTTTAGTTTACATTTTAAAAACATCTAATCAACCATTCATCAAAGGTATTTTGAGCCTCTACTATATAAAGGAAAGTATGATGGACACAGAGGAATCAAAAAGGAAATAATACCTCAGCATTCAAAGAGCTCAGTCATTGGGAAAACTGTGAAATCTGAAATATTCCTATTACAGGGATAACTGCAATGCTGAGCAAGCTAAGGGTCCTACAGGAGAACTGGACAGTCAGGATGGGCCTTCTAGAAGAGATGAAGCCCAAAGTCAGCCACATTGGGCGAAAAAAAGTACTTGACCAGGCAATTGAATGAGGAATGTGGATTTGGGGAAGAATATTCCAAGTAAAGGAAACAGCATTTGCAAAATTCAGGAAGAAAATATCTGTAGGGCATTTATGAAAGTACACATTAATTCTACATGACAAAAAATATCAGGCAGCTAGAAAGAAGGGTTAAAATGAGGTAAAAGTCCAGCAGTTAGAGCTGTGTGCTAGGCATAGTTTAGTCAAGGTGACTCAAGACTTGGCCAGTGACTGTTTTCAAGGAGCCTACATACTGGTGAAAGGTAATTTTGAACAACCTTGTCTTCATCAACACTACAACTCCAACCATTGCAACCCCCACCATCAATCACAGCACCTGCTGCCCCATTCCCAGAGGAGAGAATATGGTTCTCTCCCTACCCTGCTCTCTAGTCTCCCCTCCCTACCACCCAACGTAAAAGCTTCTTCAAAGGAAAGGCTAGATCAGTCATGTTCAAAATTAAAATTATAAAACCAGGTAAATAAAAACTATAACATTAAAGATGAAGACATTTAAGAATCAGAAAAATATCCCAGATCACCAATTATATTGATATCCAAAGCAGCCCCAGCCAGGTGGCTCAGTTGGTTGGAACATAATTCCCATAAGGGTGCATACATAAGGTGGCCAATCTCTCACCCCTCAATTTCTCACTCTTTCCCTCCCCTCCTCTCTCTCTAAAAATCAATAAAAACATATGCTTATATGAGGATTAAAAAAAAACACAACAACTTCAAAGCAAACAAACTCATAGACAAAGGCAATAGTAGTGTGGTTTTGCCCTGAATGGTTTGGCTCAGTGGATAGAGCATCAGCCTGCGGACTGAAGGGTCCCAGGTTTGATTCCGGTCAAGGGCATGTACCTTGGTTGCGGGCACATCCCAAGTGGGGGTTGTGCAGGAGGCGGCTGATCAATGTTTCTCTCTCATCGATGTTTCTAACTCTCTATCACTCTGCCTTCCTCTCTGTAAAAAAAATCAATAAAATATATATTTTTAAAAATAGTAGTGTGGTTAACAGAGGGGAAGAGGGGTTGAGGGCTGAAGGAGGTAAGAGGGCCAAAAATATGGTGATAGAAGGAGACTAGACTTTGGGTAGTGAGCACACAGCTCAATATACTAATGATGTGTTATAGAATTGTACACTTGAAATTATATAATGTATTAACCAATGTCACACCTTCAAATTTAATTCAACAGAAAAGATATCCTCCTTTACTCTTTAAATGATTTGTTATTTTATTTTCCCAATAAAATGAAACAGTATATAACTGACAGCCAAATTCTTTACATCATATTGATGTTTCTATTAACTGCTTAAATACTTCATTTTGCTAGGCACTGCTTTCACAGAAAATCCCAGCACACAATGCTTAATACAATCAGGCCACAAACTGTCCCAAATAGTTTCTTGCCACTCCACTCCATGTGGCCATGTTCTGGCCCCATTTTATTTGCCATTCTTACCCAAACAAAGCTTCATGCCTTGAACATGAAATGTCTCTACCTGAAATGTTTTATATTCACTTCTTTTTTAGAAAACTCTGCTCATTTTCAAAGACCCAGCTCTCATGCCAAGTCCACCATGAAGCCTGATTCCCAAGAGGTTGTAACTGCTCCCTCAAACCCCCACAGGCCAAGGTGCCCACTGCTTTTACAGTGGTTTCCATTCATGTGTAATGTCCTATGGGTTTACCACTCTCCAAATTATGTCACCTCCTAGAGGTCAAGAATTGTTTCTTAGTCATTTGAGACAGCCACACAATTGATGAGAAAATATTTGAAGCCTATGTAGTGAACTAGGGGTCTATAGCCATAATCAGGAGAAAAAAAATTCAAAAATAGCAATCCTATATAATAAAGAGGTAATATGCAAACTGACCATCACTCCAACACACAAGATGGCCGCTCCCATGTGGTCAAAGATGGCCACCCCCATGTGGACACAAGATGGCCACCACAAGATGGCGAGCAGGAAAGGGCAGTTAGGGGCAACCAGGCTGGCAGGGGAGGGCAGTTAGGGGCAATTGGGCCGGCTGGGGAGCAGTTAGGCTGGGAGGAGAGTGGTTAGGGGGTGATCAGGCTGGCAGGCAGAAGGAGTTAGGGGCAACCAGGCAGGTAGGCAGGCAAGTGGTTGGGAGCCAGCAGTCCTGGATTGTGAGAGGGATGTCCAACTGCCTGTTTAGGTCGGATCCTGGATCGGGCCTAAACGGGCAGTCTGACATCCCTCGAGGGCTCCCAGATTGGAGAGGGTGCAGGCTGGGCTGAGGGATACACCCTGCCCCCCGTGCACAAATTTCATGCACCAGGCCTCTAGTAAGAACATAAACAACACAATAGAAAAGTGAACAGACTATTTAAACTTAGAAACCATAAAAAAGATAAAAACTACTAAAAAGTATACAATGTGCTTCACTTCATTTGTATTAAAAAATTAGTAAATCAAAGAGTAGCAAGATATTTAGTCCATCAGATTACCAATAATTAAAACATTTGTCACTCTAGGATGTCAGGAAATTGAGATTCATTCACTACTGATTGCTAGCAATGTAAGTATTAATGCTTTTGGTAGTACATAGTAGGAAATAAAAATGTACAATTGTAACCTAAAAATTCTCTTTATAGGCATCTACAAATGTTTATATTAGAAAAAAATGTATTTACAAAGACATTGATCACAGTGATTGTTAAAAAATTACACCTTGCTAAGAACTTAAATGTTCATCAGTGAGAAAATGATTAAATGAATCATAATTTTAATACTATGTAGATACTAAAATGAGGTGGATATTAATGTAGTAAATCTCTGATATTATAAGTACATACTTTAAAATGTTGCATTATTATGAATATATGCCTATAATTATCTACAGGTTTAAAATAAAATTAAGTTATAGAACAATATAGATACTATAAGCTCATTGAAAATGTATATGTATATACAGACATACTTTGTTTTATCGCACTCACTTTATTGCGCTTTGCAGATACTGTATGTTTTTACAAATTGAAGGTTTGTGGCACCCTTCATTGAGCACTTTTTCACCAGTATATTTTCTCCTTGTCACATTTTGGTAATTCTCACAATATTTTAAGCCTTTTCGTTATCATTACACTTGCTATGGTGATCTGTGATCAGTGGTCTTGGATGTTAAGATTAATTTTATAAGTGCTGCAAGTGTTCTGACTGCTCTACTGACCGGCCATCCCTGACTCTGCCTCTCTCCCTCTCCACAGGCCTTCTTATTCCCTGAGACACAACATTGAAACTAGGTGAATTAATAACCCTACCATGAACTCTAAGGGTTCAAGTGAACGGAAGGGTTGTACTTCTCTCCCTTAAATCAAAAGCTACCAATGATTAAGTTTCATGAGGCAGGTATGTGGAAAGCTGAGATAGGCTGACAGCTAGGCCTCTTGCACAGAACAGTTAGCCAAGTTGTCAATGCAAAGAAAACGTTCTTGCAGGAAATTATAAATACTACTCCACCTAACGCACAAATGATAAGAAAGCAAACAGCCTCATTGCTGATATGGAGAAAGCTTCAGTGATCTGGATAGCAGATCATACCAGCCACAATGTTTTCTCAAGCCAAAGCCTAATCCAGAGCAAAGCTCCAACTGTCTTCAATTCTGTGCAGGCTGGGGAAGGGGAGGAAGCTGCAGAAAAAAAGTCTGAAGCTAGCAGAGGTGGGTCCTGAGGTCTAAGGAAAAAAGCCATCTTCTATCACACAAGTGCAAGATAAAGCAGCATGTGTTGATGTAGAAGCTGCAGGAAGTTATCTAGAGTATAATTAATGAGGGTGGTTACAATAAACAACGGATTTTCAATGTATGTAGGTGAAACATCGTTATAGGGGAAGAAGACTCCTCAAAACTTTTCATAGTTAGAGAGTAGTCAATGCTTGGCTTCAAAGCTTCAAAGGGCAGGCTGACTATAATTAGGGGCAAATGGAGGCTGGATGTGGTGATAATAGCCAGACAACTAGAGTTAGAAGTAGAACCTAAAGCTATAACTGAATTGCTTCAATGTCATACAAAACTTCAATGGACTAGGAGTTGCTTATTATTATAGACAAGAGGCCTGGTGCATGAGGGGGTTCGGGGGGAAGGAGGTGTGTGTTCCTGAGTCCAGGTTGCACCTTCTCCAATCTGAGACCCTAGGGATTGGGCTAAACCGTCAGTCAGACATCCCTCTCACAATCCAGGACTGCTGGCTCCCAACCACTTGCCTGCCTGCCTACCTGATTGCCCCTAACCACTTCTTCCTGCCAGCCTGATCACCCCCTAACCACTCCCCTATCATCCTGATTGATGCCTAACTGCTCCCCTGCCAGCCAGATTGCCCCTAACTGTCCTTCCTGCAGGCCGAGTCACCCGCAACCACCCTCACCTGCAGGCCTGGTCTCTCCGCAACTGCTCTCCCCTGTAGGCCTGGTCCCCCCGAACTGCCCTCCCCTGCAGGCCTGGTCACCCCCAATTGCCCTCCCCTGCAGGCCTGGTGCCCCACAACTGCCCTCCCCTGCAGGCCTGGTCCCCCCCAACTGCCCTCCCCTATAGGCCTGGTTGCCCCTAACTGCCCTCCTCTGCTGGCCTGGTCGCCCCTAACTGCCCTCCCCTGTGGGCCCGGTCATCCCCAACTGCCCTCCCCTGTGGGCCCGGTCATCCCCAACTGCCCTCCCCTGCAGGCCTGGTGCCCCCAAACTGCCCTCCCCTGCAGGCCTGGTTGCCCCCAACTGCCCTCCCCTGGAGTCTGGTCACCCCCTACTGGCCTCCCCTGCAGGCCTAATCACCCACAACTACCCTCCCCTGCCAGCCATCTTTGACCACATGGGGGTGGCCATCTTGTGCGAGGGCACTAGGGTCAATTTGCATATTTCCTCTTTTTTATATAGGATGAGCAAAGACAGTTGTTTCTTGAGATGGAATCCACTCCTGGTGAAGACTGTTGAAATGGCAACAAAGAATTTAGAGTAGTACATGAACTTAAGTGATAAAGCAGCTCCCAGTTTGGAAAGAAATGAAGGATCATCAGCACCACATGCTACAGAGAAATTGTTAGTGAAAGGAGGAGTCCATGGGTGTGGTCAACTTTATTGTTGTCTTATTTTAAGAAATTGCCACAGCCACCCCACCCTTCCCTCACCACCACTCAGATCAGTCAGCAGCCATTAAATTTAGGCAAGACCCTCCACCAGCAAAAACATGATGACTCACTGAAGGATCAGATGATGGTTAACAATTTTTAGCAATAAAATATTTTGGTTTTTTTTAATACATATGCTATTGCACAACTTACAACTACCGTATACTATAAACATAACTATTATATGTATTGGGAGATCCCCAAATTCAAGTGACTCACTTTATTTTGATACTTGATTGAGTTAGTCTGAAACCCAACCCACAGTATCTCCAAGGTTTGCCTGTAGAAGATACTGTGGACACATACCAACTTGTTTACAATGTTTACATTTGACAAATACAAATAGGAAGTGGGAAGGAAAGCACACGTGGCAATAGAAAGGGGATTTTTAACATTTTCCTTGCTATATTTTTGTTTACTTTAGGCATACAATAACATACCCAGTATTAAAAACACCAAGAAAAGCAAGCAAAGTAAATCTTTTGTGTAATATAAAAATATTAAGCTTAGAAAGATTACTAACTATACTTGATTGTAATAAAATGATGCTCATATTTACATCTTCAAACCACTAAGACTTTTATCTTTGCAGCATATAAGATGATACAGTAAAAGAAGCAATTTCCGCCCTAACCAGTTTGGCTCGGTGGATAGAGCATCGGCCTGTGGACTCAAGGGTCCCAGGTTCGATTCCGGTCAATGGGCACGTACCTTGGTTGCGGGCACATCCCCAGTAGGGGGTGTGCAGGAGGTAGCAGCTGATTAATGTTTCTCTCTCATTGATGTTTCTAACTCCCTCTCCCTCTCCCTTCCTCTCTGTAAAAAATCAATAAAATAAATTTTTTTTAAAAAGAAGCAATTTCCTGAAAACACCACAGAAGAAGTAAAATGAGCATGAGAGGCTAGGTTCAAATCTAGTTCTGATACATATTAACTGGGGGGATGGGGAAAGGGAGGGGTGTTATTTCTACTTACCTCCAAGGATTTTGAAAATGGTTGGTTAATAAGGTGCTTAATAGTTTCTAGTTTCTTTTATCTTTTGCTATTGAAGGATACCTGTCCTCTTTGGAGATGAATGATTAGGTTTGCACCAATATATCTTTTACTGGAGGGGAGTGTCACTCTGCAGTCAATGATGTGGAGATTTCCTCTCAATTTATAATAAAATACTGCTCTAATTTCAAAATCATGATAATTTTATGCTTTAAGTCAAAAATTATAAAACCATAGAGCTGGAAAAATTTTGTCACAAGTCATTTAGCTCAGGTTTCCCACCTACAGGCAAAATGATGGGTATCATAAAAAGCCTATTGTGTTTTCATGATTTCCCCCAAAAAAGTATTCTATCATTTGCTTGACTGACTAACCCCATTAAATGCTTAGTAAGTCTTTTACTTAAGTAATATTTTAAAAGAAACAGACATATAGAGAAAAAAAAAATTTTTTCCTTTGAAATTAAATTATTTTTTGTCCTTGCTTATTATATATCAAAAAGAATGGAACGGATTCATTTAACACAAAAGATAAAAATATACAAACATATAGGAAACAATACAATTGTGATAGGAAGGCAAAACTAATAATGTTATCTCTTGAGGGGGAAAAAAAGTGAAAATAAGCTTCAATTCTGGATTTAATGGCAAATTCATGAGTGTTCACCCTGTTACAATTCCCAAATCAGTTGTTTGATTAGATGCTCATGGCAAAAAGATTCCAACACAGTTTGATAGACTGTTCTAAGAGGCTTTGTTGAAAATTGCTCCACAATACCCAAACTTAAATAGTTTCTGACAGGTGATCATGACCAGACTTTATCAGTAAACAGACAGACTGTGCTTGATATTATCAATAACACTTAGATGTATGAAGAGAGCTTAACCTTTTGCACTCAGATGTCGAGTGTGACTCGACACGGTTAGCATTAGAATAAAGGAATCGGGAAAAAAGCAAGCGAGTGCAAAGGGTTAAAGATTGACACTATCTACACTAATAAAAGGGTAATATGCTAATTAGACCAGGTGGACTGGCCATCTTCCAGATGTCCAACTTCCTTCCAGACAAAGCCACGGTGGTAGGGGCTGAGGCAGAGTTGGTTAGGGGTGAATCAGGCCAGCATGGGAGGGCAGTTGGGGGCCATCAGGCTGGCAGGGGAGCGGTTAGGCAGTGATCAGGCTGGCAGAGGCAGTTAGGGGCAATCAGGCAGGCAGGCAGGCGAGCAGTTAGGAGCCAGCGGTCCCAGATAGTGACAGGGATGTCAGACTGCCGGTTTAGGCCCGATCCCTGGGGTCCCAGATACGAAAGGGTGCAGGCTGGGCTGAGGAACACACCCTCTGTGCACAAATTTTGTGCACCGGGCCTCTAGTCCTATATAATAAAAGCCTAGGTGGCGTCACGCCCTCACTCGATGTCACCACAAGATGGCTGCCCTCACACTACCATAAGATGATCGCCACAAGATGGCCACCACAAGATGACCAGCAAGGGAGGGAAGTTGTGGGCGATCAGGCCGGCAGGGGAGGGCAGTTGGGGGCGACCAGGCTGGCAGGGGAGGGGAGTTGGGGGCGACCAGGCCTGCAGGGAGGGCAGTTGGGGGAGAGATCAGGCTGGCAGGGAGGGCAGTTGGGGGCGAGATCAGGCTGGCAGGGTAGGGCAGTTGGGGGTGATCGGGCCAGCAGGGGAGCAGTTAGGCATCAATCAGGCTGGCAGTGGAGTTAGGGGGCTATCAGGCTGGCAGGCAGCAGCAGTTAGGGGAAATCAGGCAGGCAGGGAGGAGAGTCGTTGGGAGCCAGCAGTCCCGGATTATGAGAGGGATCGGGCCTAAACTGGCAGTTGGACATCCCCTAAGGGTTCCCAGATTGGAGAGGGTGAGAGGCCGGGCTGAGGGACACACACCCCCTGCACAAATTTCATGCACTGGGCCTCTAGTGTAGTATAAAGATTTGTACCTACAATCTTACTGTTAGGGAGCTGTAGAGTTAGTTTTCCACTTGATAACACCTATGAAAAACCAGGTACATATTTTCTAAGAGTTAGAAATAGGTCAATTAGAATAATTGGGAGAAATGCTGAGCAATAAATCACATTTTAATAAAAAATAATATCCTTCTACCCAAAGATTAGAATTTCATTAACAATAACAAAAGAAAAAAACTAATTAAGCATAATCCATATTTAACATCTTCCAAAATTCAGTAGTCAAATTAGACAATATTTTTTTCTAATTGTAACAATAGCAGATAAATTATTTCTACCTGTAAATAAACTATTTCTCCAAATTCACTTCAGCTATGGAGTTTAAGTCTAAAAAAGGTTTGACTAAAACCCAACCTTACCTATCCTATAGATGACTATGATCTGGAATCCAAAAATTAGGAGGTAGGAGTTGGGACTGATCACAATTTCTATGACTTCTACCTTGGGGCTACTTTGATTTAATTTACTAAAGAAAAAATTTATTTCCTTTCTCTTTTGATGTTCGACAAAGATTAGCTGTTTTTACTCAATAATCCTCAAACTTGTACTGCAACTGAGTACCTAGAAGATAGTACTCTTTGTAGAAGACAGTAATATAAATATTTCATTAAAATTCCACCATAGAAACAAACAAAAATTTAAGTGGAAATAAGTATTTTTGTACAACAAATAATACCCAACACTCATTGAAAATCATATTTTCACCAATGATACGTTTGATAAGGAGTTAATATCCCAAATTTATATAGAACTCATATAAGCCAACACCAAAAAAACAATCAAATTAAAAAATGAGCTAAGGACCTGAATAGACACTTCTCCAAAGAGGATATTCAGACGGCCCAAAGACATATGAAAGATGTTCAACATCACTAATCATCAGAAAATGCAAATCAAAACCACAATAATATCATTTCATACCCTTTAGAATGGCTATTATCAATAAATCAACAAACAAGTGTGGGTGAGGATATGGAGAAAAGGATCACCTTGTGCACTTTTAAAAAATATATATTTTTTTTATTGATTTCAGAGAGGAATGGAGAGAGAGAGAGAGAAAGAGAGAGAGACATCAATGATGGGAGAGAATCATTGATCAGCTGCCTCCTGTACACCCCCCTACTGAGGATTGAGCCCTCAACCCCAGCATGTGCCGTTGACATGAATCAAACCCAGAACATTTCAGTCCACAGGGATGACGTTTTATCCACTGGGCCAAACCAGCTAGGGCAACCTTGTGCACTTTTGGTGAGATTGTAAACTGGAGCAACCACTATGGAAAACATATGGAGATTTCTCAAAAAATAAATATAGAACTCCCTTATGACCCACCAATTCCACTTTTTAAGTATATATATATGATTAAATCCAAAACACTAATTTAAAAAGATATATGCATCCCTATGTTCACTGCAGCATTATTCACAATAGTGAAGGTATGAAAGCAACTGAAGTCCCATCAGTAGACAAGTGGATAAAGAAGCTGTGGTACATATATACAATGGAATATTACCTGGCCATAAAAACGAATGAAATTTTACCATTTGCTACAACATGTATGAATCTAAATGATATTATGCTAAGTGAAATAAGTCCGACAGAGAAAGACAAATACAATATGATTTTCCTTTATGTGGAATATAAAGAAAAAAATAAACAAATGAACATAAGAGAAACAGGCTCATAAATATAGACAACAAATTGATGGTTGTTAAATGGGAGGAGGGTTGGGAGACAGTGAAAAAGGTGAGGTATGAAGATGTACAAATTGGTAGTTACAAAATAGTCACAGGAATGTTAATATACAGCATAGGAAATATGGTCAACATATTGTGATAACTATGCATAGTGGGTGCTAGAATTATTAGGGGATCACTTTATAAAGTGTATGATTGTCTAATCACTGTTACTTGAAACTAATATAAAATGATATTTAATGTCAACTACAATTGAAAAATAATTTTAAAATTTAAAAAAATTAGATCACCCTAGCCAGCTTGGTTCAGTGGATAGAGCGTCAGCCTGCAGACTGAAGAGTCCCAGGTTTGATTCTGGCCAAGGGCACATGCCTGGTTTGCAGCTCGATCCCCAGTGGGAGGGGTGTGCAGGAGGCAGCCGATCAATGATTCTCTCTCATCATTGATGTTTCTATCTCTCTCTCCTTCTCTCTTCCTCTCTGAAATCAATAAAGAAATATATTTAAAAATAAATAAAGAAATAAAAATTAAAAAATTAGATCAATTTGATAAAGCTTTTAGCACAGTGCCTGGTACCAATAAAGTAGTTTATAAATGAAAAAAAAATTAGGAATCTATAAATAAATAACATTAATCCACTAAATAAGTCTAATGTGATGGCTTTGGATGACAAGTTAAGCAAAAATGCTTGATTTAGGCAATTAAAAACTAATTTTGTTACCTGATGGACCTACACCATGAAGATATAGTGAAACATTTTGGAAAAAGTGCTCAAAATGGAAATCCAGCCATTATTGGATTTGTAATTTTGTCTGCAAATCAAGAAATTACCATTATTCAATGTTAAACACCAAGATTATTTTTTAAATCTTATAAATCAATGTATTTGGATATCTAATGGAAAACCAATGTTGAAGAATAAGATATTCTGAAAAATTATGGCCTCTGTACTTAACTCATGAGGATTATCAAGTGAAATTAAAATAAAAAAATAACTAAGCAACAAAAGAAAAAGTTGTGATTTTATTACCTGTAAAATAATTAAAAATTTCTGAATATCTGTTAATTATAAGGCATTGTTCTAAATGTTTTATATGGGCCATTTTAGTAATTGTATAATGATGATATATGGTGCATATTATTTATTGATGTAATTCCTACTTATACTTGCGCTTAATTATATTTATTTTTTAAATCTTATATATCAATGTATTTCCAATTGATATACTAAAAATTGAGACAGTGAAATGAAGTCCTTTAGGTAAAATCCTTAAAATCTCCAGTGGTAGAATCATGCTTTGAAATAGAATTTGGCTCTAGGGTCCATGTTTTTAAATGTATAAAACTGTTTACTGCTCTGTGGACTTTGGATGTTAGATGATCTCAATATCCTTTCCAGACTATAAATGCTTTATTTTCATGGAGACTTTATTACCATTTCCTAAATCTAGAGTTTGGTAGTTAAATGGCATACGGCTTTATGCAACATTTGTTCATTCATCCATTATTCATTTAAATGTATAATAATGTAACAAATACTTATGGTGTGCCCTATTATAGGCCCTCATTGCTCAGCAAGTTCGTTCTGGTTCAACATATCACCATATCTAAGGCTTAACTAAAGCCATAGTAGCAAGGATGGTCAACATGAACAAAAAATAGCCACTGTGTTCTCACTTCCCAAAAAGAAAATTCTGGATTGAACTACTGACGTGACATAATTCGAGCCCAAAAATGTAAGCAAAGACCATGATTTTGGTTTGCTTTAACAGCCAGGATCTCAAAACAGATTCTGGTTTGTTCCAGTTAACTTTTTGTCTTACCTTTGGATTTTGAGAAACATTAAACCTTCAGAAAAGGTGAAAAGTTAGTACAGCAGACATCCATTTATTTTTACCTATATTCAACAGAAACATTTTCCCATATCTGCTGCATCTTCTCTTTCTCAATCATACTTGCATCCTATCTATGTGTATATGTGTATGTAGCAAAAATACGCTTATTTTTATATCAGAACTATGTGAAAGTAAGATGTAGATAGCATGTTACTTCTTCCCAAACATTTTGGCATGGATTTCTTAGAAAAAAGGACCTTTACTTGCAGGTTTACAATAACACTATCTCAAGAAATACAACATTATCAGTATCTCAAGAAAAAATAACATTATAACAATCATATTATCTAACATATAGCCGATATCCAATTTTACCAATTGTCTCAATAGTGTCCTTTCTAGCAATTTTTCTTTTCTTTTCTTTTAAAATCCAGGATCCAAAGAAGGGCACTGTGTTTGCTTGGCATGGCCTCTAATTAAAATTACTAGAGGTACTAAATTCCTCATTATTAGATTCAGCTTAAATATTGTTACAAAATCCCAGAAAGGGGTTGTTGATAACTAAATTTTAAGATTTTCTTACTTGAATATGTATGTTTTAAAATGCCACTGGTCTTCCTGATCAATTTTCGTATTTCCTGGTACTGATGCTTAGTATATTTATGTTTTTAATTTCATTTTATGTATTCTCAAAAAAGTGTCCAAATTTTGTTAAATATAAAGGATATTAATGAACCTGCAAACTAAACAAATCACTTAGTAACTCCCTAACTTTCATGTTTCATATTTTACATATCTCTATATCTACATATGTATCTATCTATTTATGAAAAAGAAAGTCATCCAAGTATATCCAACCCTTTTACTTTTACCATTTTGTATACCATATTCACATACTATGATGGGTCTATGGACTAGTAAATACTATAGTGGTCAGTAGCTGTGCCACTTTTCTCACTCAAAAATATCTCCATAGTGATTCATACTTTTCATGATGTTTTCATATAAATTAGGTTACTTGGTCTTTAAGACAGCCCTGAGAATTAAGCCTCTGATATTGTAATACTTTTTTATAGGTGATCAAAGCAATTCTCTTTCTAAAACACTTGTCTCATTTACTTTGCTTTTCTAATCTCCTTTTCCTCATCAGTAGTATGAGGAAAATATGAGATGAACTTGACCCAGTTGTTGTGCTCTACCCAACTTGCCTTACCCAACTTGGCCCAATCCCCTCAGCTGCTTACTCAGGTGAGCGCTGGCCAGCCACTGCCATTGCCACCTCTCCTCCCTCCAGCAGCTGTCCCAGTCCTCCCTGAGAGGTGAGAGCTGGGTTCCCTCATTTCTGCACCCACATGATGGAACAGCATGCTGATGGGACCACAGTAGCTCCAGCACCCACGTCCTACCTGACCAGATTCACCATGACTATGGCTACCCCAACAGCTGCCCAAAGAGGCCAGGTAACACAATCTGGAAATTTTGGCCAATAAGCAGGAAATAAGAAGCCATTGATACATGGACCCATGCTGCTTCTCACGAGATGTCCCATGAAGATGAGCATTCTCTCTCTTTGTGAAGCAGAGGCCAGATTGATAATACACCCGCCTTATATTTGCTTAACCTCCTTCTCTGCTTTATTTCCCATCTCCCCCTCATTCTGCCACACTGGGATTCCATTGCAAATAAAGCATTAACATATAAAACTAAATAAAAGAAAATTACTTGTCCAAAGGCATGTGGATAATAAGTAGTGACAATCAACTAAACCAAAAGTATGAGGACTGAAAAGCTAGTGCTGCCTTGTTATTCTTCTACCACAATATCCTTGAACAACATCAGTAAGAAACTGTCCCAAACAATTCCACAGAACCTCTCATTAAAGAGTCGGGTACATGATAAAATTTAGTCTAGGTATTCCAAATACAGCTAGCTTCCATACGATGTTTATTCCAATTACCACATCAATTTGTTCCTTTTTGTAGAATCATTTTCACCATATCTGTGGGTTCAAATTGATTGGAGGCATTTTTGCCTCATTAGTTATTAATTGGCTCACAATGGAACTTTTGTAAATGACCACCCTGACCTAAAGCAATGTCAGTGAAGCTCCACCCCCCCCAGCCCCCCCACCCCCCCCCCCACCCTCGCTGCCACTGCTAACATGCTAAGTGTAAGGATACCACCATTGTGGGCAGACCTGGGCAAAGTAGAGTAGTTCTAGATTTAGACATTCCTGAGGAAAACAAAATCCCTGAATTGCTGCTGTGGCAACTGCCTAGGGAATAAAAAAGAAAAGGGGAGGAGAAAGAGCTGAGAATCAGAAAGCCTAACTACATGTGTCACTATGATAAGTCACTTAACTTCTTTGATCTATAGTTTCCTAATTTTCCTGATACTTATTTATCTAAATAAAATCATGTCATTGGACTTAATTATCTCTAAGATCCCTGTAAGCTATAAAATCCAGTTATTTTATTGGTCAAGCACTAGACACAATGTAAATAACTTCAAATGAAATTAGACTCTGCTCTTGGAAGAATATTCTATTTTAAACTTAGTGATCCACAAAAGAGCACCAATATTTTCCTAAGAAAGCATTTTTTTAAAAAATTTTCAGAACTACAGAATAATGCTTGACAGTCACTTTAATGAGATTTTTATATTTACTAATTTGATAGCACTTTAAGTGTAAAATGCTAACATTACTGAAAACCTTTTTCCCATGGGAACTATCATTTTCCATTTTTAGTGAGTTTTGAAAGTTTAACATTCCTAATGGTATTTTGGATTAATCTATGTGTATAGCACTTTACATATGAAGCAGTGCACCACTATGTTAATAACTTTCACATGGGTGATCATAATAATAATATTAAAAATCTGTAAGCATTTTCTTTATGCACAATACATCCAATTCCCAAAACTTCCTGTTGCTTCTAATTTTCCTCAGTCACAGTGAAATTTAATTTTGTATTCTTGGAAAAGCATCCAAAGGGCAGAAGAGATGACTTAAATTCACTTAGCCACTAGAAAGGCATAGCAGTCTAACAGCATATTCACAAGAGATCAAGAGATGTGGTATAACATGTCCAAAGTATACAACAGGGGTCAGACAGTCCTGGACTTGAACACCAGCTCTGCCATTTGCTTATCTACAAAGCAGTGATCATACTTATTTCAGGATTACTGAGAAGCTTGCAGATAATGATGTGAAGGGTCTGGTACAGTGTCTAGAATGCTGTATGCATTTAACAAACGATAATTAATTTTAAACTCCAGTGAAACTTCAGCATTAAAATTCTATCGGCTTAGTGGATAACAAAGCTTCTATAGAAACCAGGTTAGCAGATCTTCAATATCAGCACACTGGAGAGCTTTTAGAAAATAGATTAGTTCTGGTTCTGCTCCTTTAAAACAGGAGTTCTCAATCTTCCATCATAACCCCCTAACACATGCTTTTCTCACAAGGCCAGGGCTTCTTTCATTGTCCTGTATCTCATGAAACACACCAACACATATTCAGTAGCTCACACCATAAAACTAGTAATTTCATTGACACCTCACTCTCTCTCTTTTACACCAGTGTTCATCATCACCAACCCAATTAGCTCTTAATTGCAAAATATGTCTCCAACAAATCTTTTTTTTTTTGCATCTCCACTATCATGACTTTCTTCTAAATGCAATAGTGTTGTAAATGGTCCCCCATATCTACACACAGCTCCTTCTGAACTGTTATGTATACTTAGTGATCTTTTCATTTTAAACACAAATATATTCATTGTCTTCTCCTTGTCTTCAAACATATCAACAGCATCTCAAGATCTAAAAAAAAGACCAAAACCCTCTCACAGCCAGACGCTAGATCATCTGAAGCCATTGTCTTCCAGTTACACTCAACCCAAGCAAGCGACTTTCTCCCTCACTCACTATGTTCCAATTCACACTAGTCTTTTTAAACTGCTGTGCATCCCCGGGCATTTGCATATTGTTTTTTCAGTCTAGACCCTTCTCCTCATCCTTCTGCCTCACTCATTCAGTTAATTCTTAGTTAATTAGTAGATGTCAGATAAAACATACCCTCCTAAGGGCAGCTCTCATGCTCCTACCCAACCCAAAATAGATTAGGCCTTCCTCTTCTGTACTCATATAGCACCTAACTTTTTCCTTCAGCATAAATGTTAGAAATATATCTTGGTAATTCATACATGTTTTATTGTGTATTCATTAAATTAAGAATATTTAATTGATTAATCAAAATGTATAAATTCCATGAAGATAAGCATCATGTCAATTTTTCCCAATTGTATATTCTATTACTTTTAAATTTTTTAATCCTTACATGAGGATATGTTTGTTTGCTTGTTTGTTTTTATTAAGCTGAATTTAGAGAGAGGGGAAGGGAGAGGGAGAGCGAGAAACATATGCACCCCGACCAGATATAGAACCTGCAACCTGGGTATGTGCCCTGACCAGAAATTAAACCTGAGACTCCTCGGTGTACAGGACAACGTTCCAACCAACTGAGCCATACTGGCCAGGGCATATTCTTAATAAATAGCACAGTCAATGCTTACCCAAAGCTGATCCTTAATGAGAATTAGTTGAACAAAATACTAAAAAAATCAAGGATTATTTTGTCATTGTTATTTTACCTATGGTTTTTGTTTTGAACATAGTATCCCCCTACAAACTCTGTCCGCTCCCCGCCCCCCAAGATGGATTATGTCCAGCATATACAATTCAAGCAGTATTCCCACCTATTATTGTCCCTTGGTAATTGTGTCTGCTTAACCAACTACATCACAGCTGTTGCTCCAACTTGATGGACCTCCTGAATGGCATGAAATAATCAGTATCAGAGTGAGGAGATATAGTTATGGGTTTTGTTACAATAGGGAGCTTTATTACATAAAAGTATTTAATTTCTCTCATGATTTTTGAAATGTTAATAAATAGTGACCTAAAAGGGGCAAATATTTAGAGTAACCTCAAAGGACCACACAAATTTTTAATTATCAACATGTGTCTATTTGTGAACAACTTCCAAATTAAAAGTTAACTCTGTTTAGAAGTTCAAAAATAAATAAGTCAATATTTCAGAACTCAAGAGTGTATTTTCTAAGGAAAAAAATGTAACAAACTATATATAACTAATTAGGCCCACATAGTACTATTGAATTGTATAGCTAAATTTCATTTCTAGCAATCTATAATAATAAAAGCGCAATATGCTAATTAGACCAGACAGCCAAACGACCTTCCAGATGTCATTCCGGACATCCTTCCTGATGAAGTCGTGGTGGCAGGGGCCAAGGCAGAGGTAGTTAGGGGCAATCAGACAGGCAGGCAGGTGAGCAGTTAGGAGCCAGCAGTCCTGGATTGCAAGAGGGTGCAGGCTGGGCTGAGGGAGCCCCCCACTGTGCATGAATTTCATGCACCAGGCCTCTAGTCAAATATAAAAGTCTACCTATGGAAAATGCATTTAAAGTGGTAGTTGCATTAGAAATGGAGTATTATGGAAATAATAACATATAATATTAAAATAGGACTTTCTATGTCATGCTCCTTTTGAGGAGTAAAAGGGGCACCCTTCACTGTCCAGCAGGTAGAACTTTTGGATAGGATGTCAGTAGGTTGGGCACTAGGTGCCTAAACCTAATTCTATTCCACTCAGGTGAAATCCTACAAGCACCATTCAACCTTCTTAGTACATTCTTTCATCTTAGCATCATTTTCATTGTGGAGCAATAGTGACAGTGACTTTACAGTGATTAGACTTGGCCTTTGTCTGTTTATGGTGGGTAAATAAAAAATTTAAAAAGTATTTTAGGTAGCTTTCCAATTCAAGGGAATTGCCTGGAATTCCTTGAAATTTGCTAACTTTTCCTAAATGAACCATCAGTGAGTTATGTTTGAATTGCAAGTAAGCCCCTAAGTGCATTATTCTGCTAGACTGGCATGTTTTTAACTCACTGACACAACCTTTAGCCAAACTCAGAAATAAAACATAGAGTGGAAAGAGGGAGGAGATTCATTGCAGAAAAGATCAACCATTGACAGAAATGGTCTCAGTTCTAGAACGAATTGATAGACTTTATTGGCTAATATTTAAAATGAGAATGAAGAATGGAAGCTGAAAGAATTGAATCCAAGCTAAAACTGTACTATGAAAAAATAAATAGCAAGTTTTTGTGGCAGGTCTAAAATGGTATAGTCCTCATAGAGAGAGCACTTGAAAGAGCCAATTAATTCATAGTAGGCAGAAGTGCTTGAGTTAATGGAGTTTAATTAAAAAGAAAGGGCAGGGCTTCTTCAGATTTGAGGACAATGACAAATGAAGTCTTAATTAGATTCTTAACTTGCAGAAAAGAGTATGTGCCTCTGGGGTTTTGCACAGGGTACACCATATTTACTTACATAATTCCTTCTATTGCTATTTCCTGTCCTCCAATTTTAAAGAAGATATATAGTGCCCAAATTTGGTTTTGATCTGCTATCTGTACAGAAGAAGGTCTTTGTTTTTCTGTCTACATAATGTCCCAAATTCATTCTAATGAGGCTAAGATCCTCTTTGAAGATGGGAGTTCTTACTAGGAAATCTGAGTTCTTGGAGTTTTCTTTTTGTCTCACTTTTCCTATAAATGCCTTGCTTTTCTCAGACATGACTGGCCATAGTAAAACTTTCTATAAATATTAGTACTCCCAAGATAAGTTTCTTCTTTCTACTTTACTATCTAATTCAGCAGCTGAAATCTTGCAGGAACAAAGTTATTTCCTGCTAACACCTTCTGATATCCTCACATCAGATCATTTCTTACCTAAGTGAAAATTGTTTTCCTTATTGTTATTGCACTTTTAAAGGTTTTTATCATCAGAATTATCTTTGAAATGGCAATATTGTTTTAAAGGTGATTTTCTCAAGTGAAGTGAGTCTTAATGAAAAAATAAAAAACAATCGGGGTAAGCCATAACATTTCAAGTCGTGGTCAACTTGTTGAGGTGGCTGTAATGCCTATATTCCCTGGGACATTGCAAATAGATAATTTTAAAAGTCTGACTTAAATGGTAGTCATAATAAAAACAATCTGAGTTGAGATAGAGCTCAACATTTAAATAATATTAAGAAAAAAAACACACACCTAAACGCAAATGAACAGCAAAATAAAACATGCTTTGCTATTATAAAATAACATGCCAATGTTACAGGAGTTACCACTTGGGTAGCTTGAAATAAACTAAACATAATACTTTTAATAGAACATCAAAAAAAGAGAGACAGAGGAGAGGGGAGAAGTAATAGAAAAATACAGAGTTCCATCAGATTAAGGTTGGAGGTGAGAGAGTGATGTGGACTTTTATAATGATGACAATGTTTCAGATGCTTATTATGTTCACTAAGGAGTGAGTCAGGCATTGCATTAAGGTAATGCAGGGCAGGGGATGGACAAGAAGAAAGTGTAATGTATGATCTACCATGAGTGAGGCAGATCCACATGCAGACAATCTCCTTGTCAATTTTTTATCCCAGAATCTGGCAAAGCAGCTGAAAGAAAATGCTCAATGGATGTGTGTTGAGTTGAAGTCAACTGACATATAAATTTCACATTATTGATCTGTGTATGGTAGAAGAGGGTGGAGATTTGTTTTCTATTTATTAAAGACAAGGGTCAGATGAACTTCTTGGATTAAGACAATAGTCTCTGTCATAAATGATCACTTATCCAAGAAAACTGTTGGCATTAGGATAAACTATATGTCCCAGAAAAGTGGTTTTCATCCACCAAGTCCAGACTGTGCCTGATATTATGCTGGAGAGACCAATAATTTATTACTAATATTGAAGAACAATGTCAGTGGATTTGATTAAAAAATACTATGTTCAAGATAATACTTAAGGAGCTGGTCAAAATAGCGATGTAGGTAAATACAACACTCACTGCCTATCACAACCACATCGAAATTAAAACTAAAATACAGAACAACTATCATTCAGAGCCACGTGACATCTAGCTGAATGGAAGTCCTACCACTAGAGAATTAAAGAAGAAGCACATGGAGACTGGTAGAAGGGGTGGAGAAGCTGGACAGGCTTACACCCACACATGGTGGTTTAAAATGGGGAGAGATATCTTGGCTGTGGAGGTTTCCCTGAGGAGCAAGGGGTCCCAGCCCCACATTAGGCCCCCAGCCCGGGGTTCTAGTGCCAGGAAGAGAATCCCCAAGACTTCTGGCTGTAAAAACCAGTGGGGATTGTGGCTGAGTGAAATGGAGGCTGCTGAAGACTAGGCAGTTCCTCTTAAAGGGCCCATGTATGGACTTACTTGGACTCTCTCCCTCTGAGCTCCAGCTTGAAAGGGGCAGCAGCTTGAAAAGAAACTGGGACATTCAGGGAGGAACTAACTTGTCTGAAATCAGGGCAAGAGCTGGAGGGGCAGATTACTCCAAGACAGAGGTGCTGGCAGAGGCCAGTGTTCTCTGGCTTAGCCCTCCCCACCACAGAACCAGCAGGCAGGCACACTATCTGAGTCTTCATTGACCTGGCTCACACTTTTTGCCCCGCCCTGGTGATTCCCTGAGACCCTGCCCCTCCCTACTTGCAGGCTCATCCAAGCCATTTCTAGTGAATTTTCCATACAACTGAAGCATTTAGTAATGCTTCAGACATTCCTAAAATCTCTCAAAAAAGCTGCAGCTGACCTCAGTGTGCCCCATACCTCTCAATAAGTGGCCCCAGGTCCAGCACTAGCAGCAGCTTGTCTTGGTTCATAGGCTGTCCTCTCCTGAACACCTCCAAGACAAATACAAGTAGCAGCCAACTGCAGATTGCTCTGTAGCTCCTGATGGGTGGCCACAGGCAAGGCACAGGCAGTGGCTGACTTGGCACCTCCTAGGAGGCCCCAGAGCCAGTGCACCCAGTGGTCAGCATTGACTATGCCGGATTACAACCCTACCACCTCCACGAGTGACACACTCAAGAGTCAGACTCGGTGAGCACCAAAGCCCCACTCAAGCAAGTCCTGCTCCATAGGGTCAACTCCTGCACAGCAGCTCTTCAGCTATAGTTGCAGCCAGTCCTTGCAACTAATTGGCCTTGGGGTCAATTCCTCCCAGTGACACAAATATCAATCAAGGCTCAACTACAATAGGACAGTACACAAAGCTCACACAGAGAGCTCAGCTTAGGTGACTGGGGAGGCTGAACCACTGGTCCCTACCAGACACCTACTACACAGGCTACTCTACCAAGTCTGGAGACACAGTGGATATACCCAATACATAGAAACAAACATTGGGAAGCAGCCAAAATGTGGAGACAAAGAAATATGTCACAAATGAAAGAACAGGAGAAATCTCCAGAAAAAGAACTAAATAATATTGAAGCAAGAAAACTGTCTGATATGGAATTCAGAACAATGGTTATAAGGATGTTCAAGGAACTTATTAAGAACTTCAAGGAACTTAGTGAGAACTTTAAAAACTAGGTGAGAACATCAACAACATAAAAAATAGCAGTCAGAAATGAAGGATACACTAACTGAAATAAATAATAATTTACAGGGAATCAACAGTAGAGGATGCTGTGAATCAAACCAAGAATTTGGAATACAAAGAAGCAAAAAACACCCAATCAGAAGAGCAAAAAGAAAAACATAATCCAAAAATATGAAGATAGTGTAAGGAGCCTCTGGACAACACTCACATGATGGGGGTGCCAGAAGGAGAAGAGAAGGAGCAAGAAATTGAAAACCTATTTGAAAAAATAATGACAGAAAACTTCCCTTACCTGGTGAAAGAAAATGACATACAAGTCCAAGAAGCATGGAGAGTACCAAACAAGATGAACCCAGATACCCATACCAAGTAACACCATAATTAAAATGCCAAAGGTTAAAGACAAAGAGAGAATCTTAAAAGCAGCAAGAGAAAAGCAATTAGTAACCATCTGATTGTCAGCTGATTTCTCAACAGAAACTTTGCAGGCCAGAAGAGAGTGGTAAGAAATATACAAAGTGATGAAAGGCAAGGACCTACAAACAAGATTACTCTACCCAGCAAAGCTATCATTTAAAATTGAAGATCAACTAAAGAGATTTTCAGACACACACCCAAAAAAAGTTAAAGGAGGTTATCACCACTAAACCAGTATTACATGAAATGTTACAGGGTCTTTTTAAGAAGAAGGAAAAAGATTAAAAATATGAGCAAAAAAAATGTCAAAAATACATATCTATCAACAATTGAATTTAAAAATCAAAGTAAACAAATAAGCAGAACAGAAACAGATTCATAGATCCACAGAAAGTTTTGATGGCTGCCAGATGGGAGGGGGGTTGGTGGAATGAGTGGAAAAGTGAAGGGATTTAGAAGTACAAATTAGTATTTATAGTGTATTCATGGGGGGTCTAAAGTACAGCATAGGGAATATAGTCAATAATATTCTAATAACTATGATGTCAGATAAGTATGAGATTTGTGGGAAGACCACTTAATCCTATCTAATAAAAAAGTAATATGCAATTACTCTGCTACACCCACAAGTCACGCCCACCAGTCAATCAGGAGCGAGTATGCAAATTAACCCAACCAAGATGGCTGCAGCCATGGAGCAAGCAGGAGGCTTGGGTTTCCCTGGCAATGGAGGAAGCCAAGCTTTCCACACACCCTGGGTGGCCCAAGCCTCCACTCAAGGCTACAAAGTTTCAATTATAGGAGATAAATAAATCCCAACAAAAATGGCTGCAGCCACGGAGCAAGCAGGAGGCTTGGCTCCGCTCAAGGCTACAAAGTTTCAATTATAGAAGATAAATAAATCCCAGATACCAGGGCCTCCACTTGGGTCGCCGGGGGGGCATGGCTGGCCTGCAAACCACCACAGGACCCTCGCCCAGGCCTCCCCATGCCCCAAGGCAACCCCACCCTGATCCTTGACTCCCTTCAGGGCAAACCAGCTGGCCCCCACCCGTGCACCAGGGCTCTATGCTATCTAATAAAATAGTGATATGCAAATTGACCATCACTCCAAAACACAAGATGGCTGCCCCCATGTGGTCAAAGATGGCTGCCCCCATGTGGACACAAGATGGCCACCACAAGATGGCCATCAGGGGAGGGCAGTTGGGAGGGAACAGGCTTGCAAGGGAGGGCAGTTGGGGGTGATCAGGCCTGCAGGGGAGGGCAGTTAGGGGTGACCAGGCCAGCAGAGGAGGGAAGTTGGGGGCGACTGGGCCTGCAGGGAAGGGCAGCTTGGGGGGACCCAGGTCTTCAGGGGAGCAGTTAGGGAGGGACCAGGCCTGCAGGGTAGGGCAGTTAGGGGTGACCAGGCCTGTAGGGGAGGGCAGTTAGGGGCAAACAGGCTGGTAGGGGTGCAGTTAGGCATCAATCAGGCTGGCAGGGGAGCAGTTAGGCATCAATCAGGTTGGCAGGGGAGCAGTTAGGCATCAATCAGGCTGGCAGGGGAGTGGTTAGGGGGTGATCAGGCTGGCAGGCAGAAGCAGTTAGGGGCAATCAGGAAGGCAGGCAGGCGAGCAATTGGGAGCCAGCAGTCCTGGATTGTGAGAGGGATATCCGACTGCTCGTTTAGGCCCGATCCCAGTAGAATCGGGCCTAAACGGGCAGTTGGACATCCCTCAATGTGTCCCAGATTGGAGAGGGTGCAGGCTGGGTTGAGGGACACACACCCCTGTGTATGAATTTCGTGCACCGGGCCTCTAGTAAATTTTATAATGTCTAATCACTGGGGTGTACACCTGAAACTAATATAATATTTTATATCAACTGTAATTACAAAATAAAAAAATAATTTAAAAAATGATATTTATGCTACCTTACTGTATTCTGATACGATGAGCTTTTTAGAGTACTCATCAGAGCCAAGCTACTAAGAAGTGAACATAGCCCACAAATTATTTTATCTAAGCCACAGCCAGCAGTGTTATCTCACTGGGACAATCATCTATTGGGTAGAGATGTGGGCAGAAAAAAGGGCTGAGACCTGTAATACCAGATCATTAAGGTGGAAGAGGGAGGTCTACTGAGCAGTGCTTAACTATACTTCTGTCTGAAAATATGTTTTCAGTTGATTACATATTTGTCCATATTTATGCCAGGATAATTGAAATCAATTGATGACATACTAAAAGAATAACCTCCAAATTGTATTTTAACTGAAAAATAAAAGCAGTATGTTGCTCTAGAAAGAAAATTCATGGAAATGAAGGAAAGTGTTTGTAGTCTAAGTTTAAATGTAAGAAATTTTATTTAATTTTTTAATACAAAATTGTGAGGGATACACAGAAACACTGGGAAGAACTTTGCCAGTCATTATTATAGAATATTTAACTGAAATCTAACCCTTAGATGTGATTTTTTTTCTAATTGAATGTGTAAGTCTTTAGATATGTCTATGTTATCTACAGTCTTTACTACTCCCTAATGTAGCATATACTTTGTCAACTTCATATGTTTATACTTCCTTTAAAAACATTTGAGTTTGAAGTGCTTCTATATCATGAATAGACTATAAAGAAAAGGATCAACTTTGTGGTTTCATGTCAAGTTGCTCCAGGAAGTTTAAGAACAGATTCATGTTATAAATATTGATGCCAAATATAGTCCATAAAACAATACTACAATATAAAAAAGTAATTACGTTAATTGAAGTTACACATGAACATAAACAGAGGAAATACTTTCTCAGAGAAAGAATTAGAAAGCAATCCCAATATTTATAAAGTTAACAGAGTCCTAATAAACTATCACCAGGAAAAATGTTTATGGAAATACTAATAGGTAAGCCTATAATTTTTTTCTTTTTTCTTTTCATAAAAAGTCTACACATTTTCTTCCACATGAGCACTGGCATTTATTTCAATGAATAATTTAAGTCTTATCAAATAAAGGAGGATATAATTTAAAATGGCTCTTATAAACTGTCTGTTCAATTTACAATGATATCATCAAGACTTAGTGTAGAAGAGATGCAATCCTTGGGCAGATTCAACATCTGAGAAGCTGATCAAGCAAACAAACCTACTAGCATCCATGATGGACTGATGAGCTGACATATGCCTGGGTGAACTACTTCTCATTTCCAAGATTACTATTTTTGTTTGGTTGTTTAGAACTTAAATTTATCCTCAAAACTTGGAGGCACTGAGAACAGTGGTAAGCACCAGTCATAGCATGCTGTCCATTGCAAAGCAGTAGAAATGAGTAGGAAGATTTGTGGGTGTTCCCGGGAACTCGTCAGTCTCCTGTTTATTTTCAATAGGAGACTCACAAGTTCCTGCAAATGCACACAAACTTATTGCAAGCAGGTACCCTCGGTAGATAAGCAGGTGCTGATATGTCCTCCACTTCAAGTGAATATTGCAATCTGTTCCCATGGAGTGTCCCCAGCAGCTTGGCTAGTGCTTATAATCCTTTCCAAACAATATGGTAGGCATCACAGTCACTGGTCACTTTTATTCATCTATTCAACAAATAATTAAGTGAACTTCTCCTAGTTAAACACTGGTCTTGTCTCTGGGGATAGAGTAGTGGAATAATTTCTTGCCATTATGTCCATTCTGTTGAGCATTAGTCCAGTTCGTTTTCAATCATGCTTTTGTCAAAGCTTTGGTCTCCAACGCCAAGTAAGAGGCAGTGATGTTTAAAATTTTCCTTTGCAGCAACTGTTAAGTTTAGAGCTCGTGCAGTAATGGGAAAAGCCTAGGAATGGGGACGAAGAGTTCTGAATTCTAGTCCCAACATAGCTAAAACCTAGCAATATTCCCATGATCGAGCTATCTAACCTTTTTTGTTTGTTTATGTTTACTTATTTGTAAAATTATTTGGGCTATTTTACTGCTGCTTGCGATATGGATGTTAATGTCTGATTATAAGACCTGGAATGAAAAGCATTTACATATAAAATATAATGCCATCAAATTTGTCTTTTCTGTGGAGGGGACAAGTTAGGTTCAACAATCACTGTAAAGTTTAAATATATGATTGGTTACTGGTATCTTCTTCTACCAGTTAATATGCACATTATTTTTCTCATAGGAAAATAAATGATTGATTTGCTTTTGTATTGGCTTCTAACACTGGAACTCCCCACCCACCCCCTGCCCCCAGGCTTTAATTTTCCCATTAGATCTTAGACTCTGGCTCTAATATCATAAAACAAGACAGTTCTTGACTTGGAGCGTGGGGCAAACCAAGGTGAATATTTGCCTAGGATCACATTTCAATCTTTGCCGTTTTTCTGCAACTTCAAGCTAAAGAAAACTCAGTTTCTGTTGGTTTGTTTGGAATAAAATAAATAAATATACCAGGACCCCTCTCTCCCTAAAATAGCACGGGTATAAGCAAATATTTCTGCGCACACACGCGCGAGCGCGCGTGCACTCACACTCACCCACCCACCCACCCACACACACCACAGAATCTCTAATGACCCTTCAACGCAAAAAAGTTCATATCTAGTAAAAACTCATGCACTATGCAGTGTACAGCAGACTCCATTTATTTAGCTACTTGTATGCCTTTGTAAGAGTCAGTCTGTTAAATGCTTTATGGAAAGGTTTAATTACAGCCTCCAATTAAAATTCCAAATTAAAATTCAAGACTACTTGCAGTAGTTTAGGCAAATAAGCGTAGACCATATGTTGAATAGTATATAAAATTTATACTTTAATAAGTAATGAACTACTAAGTCACGGAACATTTATTGATCTGTTTTCCAAGTTTTAGACTAGGTAACTAAATAATCATGGTACAGTTTCTTCCCTTTTAGTGTTTGCATTAAAGGTTTAATTAGTGATGAAATGTTGGTTCTTTGTGTCAAATGCATGTCACAAATTCATATATGTAGAGATAAACAAGGAACGACATTAAATAGAGGTAAGTGGTATAAACCAAGAAACATAGAAGAGGAAATGTTAAGAGTAATAGTGTAGCGGTATATCATAATACTAGTATATAGGGTTTATGGTTCTACAGTTAAGAGTCCAATGTCTGAGTCTTTGAATCATCACAGACTACCTGTATATGTGGATACAATATTTAATCCCTCTGAGCCTAAATTTCCTTATCTTAAAACAGAAATGATAATAGCACCTGTCTCTTAGTGTTTTTCATTCTCATTATTTTCATTATCATTATGGAGGGTAAGAAATGGGAGAGAGAGAACAAATAGGATTTCACAGCTCTGCTACTGACTATAGATGTTAATGCTAAAATCTTAAATCTAGAAAGGAACTGATTGAGAAGAAAAATCTCAAGAGTATCAGTCAAATTTAACACCTGACTCATTATACTCATGAAAATCTAACAATATTATAATTTCAATGAACTTTTGTACTTTTGGGTTGAGTATGGTTTCTATTTCTATAGAATTGTTTCCAAATTACTTGAAAAGTTACTTGAGATAAAAAAAATTATGCATATTCCATATATGTCCTATTTAAATCAATCATTTCTTGATGTCATTATAGCTATTTGACAATTAACCTTTCTGCTACTTATCGCCAATAGTGAAATAAATTATGTAGGGAATACTCACGCAATTTAGGAGGTCGCAATGAGAAAAATGGTAAAGAAAAAAAGACATAGAGTAAGAAATACATATTCTTAAGCACAGAGTAACATCTTTTGCAAGGGAAATTTAGACTAAATAAAAGCTGTAAGACACCAAGGTTTTGAAGTTTTTTTAAGTGTTTCAATGGTAAGGGAGTTTTTCTCTTTGACTACTACTATCTATTAATGTTACTACCCTTTCATTGGTAAGCATATTCTACCTTTTTCCAGTATCTAATCTTTGAACCAACAAAATGAAGTGCAAGGAACACCAAACGGGTTCTTTGTGCACAGAAGTATTTACTTTATAAAATTAACGTGTACAGGAAAAAAAGCACTAAGTGGTTGAGATAGATACATTTTGAAATTCAAATGTATCTTCCATGCTAGAATCTAATAGCATACCTAAGGTTTTTTATTAGAATTGTGCAAAATAGGAACACAGTTATGGTGTACTGAGCTTTATGAGGTCAAGTTCTAGGTTTCTTTTCCCCTATTTTTCATCATGATTGGGGTTATGATAAATTGGGATTTTAGATAAAATCTGTGAAGGTCATGATGAAATATGCATTTATTTATTAATTTATGCTTTCAAAGATACTTAGTGTGTCACAATGTTTATAACTGGTAAAAACGTTCCCCAATGCAATTATACCTATGTTTCTTGCCTTCTCCTGTAACTGAACCTAAATAAAATAATGTTTTTGACCAATTATAGCACATATTTTTCTTAATAATTCATTTCTTACAAAAGAACAAAGACTATATATATACATGCACATGTCTATAATAATAAAAGCATAATATGCAAATCGACTGAACGGCTGAACAGCAAATGACTATCTGGACAACCCTCGGGACGACCTTCTGGACGAAGCCAGGGCTGAGAGGGCCGATCCCCTTGCACGAATTTTGTGCATCAGGCCTCTAGTATATATATATATATATATATATATATATATATATATATATATATATATATATGCATATATATATATATATATATGTATGTATATATATATATATGTATATGTATATATATATATAAATCAAAATCAACTTAAAATTGAAAGAAAACAATGATACAATTAAAAAGACAATTTCTTTTGATATATCCCTATTTAAAAAGATTAAACAAACTCCAGAGTCTTTACTACTTGGCATTAAAAAAAGAGCAATAATAACTTTCTATAACTTTCATTTAGTCAGATATGTAAGCTTTTGTGCTGCGTCATAATAACCATATTAAATAGTATTATCCAATAGTGTTCCTTAGTTTTAATTAGTTTTAATTTAGAAAAAGTATGTTATGCTTTAGTGCTAGCATGACAGGGGTAGCTAAAACTTAAATTGATTAATTTTATTCTTTCAGAAAAACATTAATTCTTATTCAAGTATGCCATGATAAAGATCCTTGTTATTTGTTTAGAGGTTTTCAGCTTTGAATATATTTAAGCAGTGACTGCATTGACAATAATTATAAAAAGTGTTTCACAATATTGTACAGACCTTCTACCTGTCTTCTAATTTTTAAGACGTTATACGTGCTTGTCAAATAAAGAATTACCTAAGTGCCAGTTGACAGATGAATGGATAAGGAGGAAGGAAATCCTGCCACTTGCAACATGAAAGGGCCTTGAGATCATTTGCTAAGGTCTGTGTGAAATAAGTCACACAAATAAAGAAAACTACTGTATGATGTCACTTACTAGTACATGTTTAGTCTAAAAAAAGAAAAAGAAAAAACAACATAAATTTATTGAAACAAAGAAAAGATAGATGGATTCTAGAAACTGTGGCTGGGTGTGGGAGAAATCGATGAAGGTGGTCAAAATGTACAAACTTCTAGTTATAAGAAGAGTAAATTTGGGGGATGTGATTCCTGCATGGTTACTACGGTTATCTGAATGATTATATTTGAAAGTGGCAATGAGAGTAGAACGTAAAAGTTATCATCATAAAAATATTTGCAATTTTGATATAAATGTGTTAACTAAAATTGTCACAATCATTTCACTATATATATATATATACATATATTAAATCATTATTTGTACACGTTAAACTTATACAAAATGATATGTCAATTATATCGGAATAAACCTGGGGGCTTAATTTTTTTAAATCACATATTTTAGAAGTATATAAAGTTAAATGTGAAAGTAACTCCTTTTAGCTTTCCGTGTTTACCCAATCCAAGAGCTTTCTTGGGAGTAAACATCGTTAACAGCTTAATCTTAACCTTCCAGAATGTTTCCTGGTAGTAGGAGTTTTTGTTGGTTTTTTTCTCCAGGAACAGGAGTCAGACTATGCATCGCCATCTGTACCTGTTTTTATTTATTTTTTATTTTTTTAATGTCTTTATTGATTAAGGTATCACATATTTGTCCTCATCCCCCCATTCCCATCCCAAACCCCTCCCCACACATGCCCCCACCCCCCTGTTGTCTGTGACCACTGGTTAGGCTTATATGCATGCATACAAGTCCTTTGGTTGATCTCTCCCCCTTACTCCGACCCTCTCCTACCTTCCCTCTGAGGTTTGACAGTCTGATGGATGCTTCCCTGTCTCCGGGTCTGTTTTTGTTCATCAGTTTATGTTGTTCATTATTGCTTGTCTCATTTTCGGTTCTTATAAGTGTATTTCTAGTATCATATGATCTCACTCATCTAGGGGAAATAATAATGTACCTGTTTTTAATAGTGAGGTACTAGTCCAGGGCATGGGCACACTGATTAGTCTTTACCCTATCCAATAGCTAGCATTGCTTTGCCTTTGTTTTCCTACAGCAGTGCTATAGTAACGTCTTCCTGACTAATACTTTTGTGTATTACCTGATGAATTCTTTAAAAATGGTGTTCAATATTTTTTCTGCATCACTAGAAACCAACAAATTGTCTGCCAGAAAGACAATGTTTACTCCCATCAACAGAGAATACCAGCGATCATTTCCTTGTACACTTAACAACACTGGATATTATCATTGTTTTAATCTTTACAAATTTGATGGGAGAATATAGTATCTTACTGTTTTTAGTTACATTTTTTTCTGATAAAGAATAAAATTGGACATCTGTTAGAGTTTTTCATATTTTCTTTTTGGTTACTTGTGGTATTATTACACCTTTGGCAATGCTTCTGTTATTCTATTTGGTTACCTTTCTATTGCAATTTTAGGAGCTATTTATATCTTTATCATGGATAAAAGTCTGTCTTACATGTTACCAATATGTGCTTCTAATTTTATACTTAAATTTAACTTTATTTGTAGTGTCTTTCACTGAAGACATTTTAATGCTTATGTAGTTATACCCATCAACCACTTCTTTTATAACTCATTTCTTGCTTAATAGGGACTTCATAATATTAAAAAATTACCCTATACTGTAAAAATAGACTTATATATACTCTTCTATTTTTAAGTTTATTTTATACATTTAGATATTTAATTTAAATTAACATTCTATAAAGTGAGAGATAATGGTATTTTTTCCAATAAATCGCCATTTGCAACATTTTATTAGTAAGTACATAACTTGCTTATTGACATGACAGATAGAACATATAATTTCTCTCTCTCTCTCTCTCTCTCTCTCTCTCTCTCTCTCTCTCTCTCTCTCTATATATATATATATATATATATATATATATATATATATATATATAACTTGATCTTCTGTTTTGCTAAATTGGTTTACTTTTATATTACTACATCTGTACCAGTCTTTCCTTATCACACTTACTTACAGTTTGGTGGTAGGGCAAGTACCAGTCAGGAGGCAGCTGCAGTAATTCAAGAGAAATTCTTATGCTCCAAAATGGCAATGGGCTTGAAAGAGAAGTGCAGATTTGATCAGCATTGTTAGGTAGTCAGAATGGACAGATGGACAGACATAAGCATTAGTTGGGTGTCACAGAAGAAAGAGCCCAGGGCGACATCTAGATCTTTTACTTTGATAACGGGGTGAGTTTTGATGCCACTTACTTAGGGACAACGGATGTTGAACTAGAGATAAATATTTGGAAATTATCAGCACAAAGTGCTACTAAATGTATAGTCGTTGGTGACATTAACTGTTGAAAAGAGCAAAAAAAAAAAAGAGGAAAGCCCAAGAATGAATTCTAAAGGGAAATGACATTTAAGGAACAAAGGAAAAAGGAGAACACAGAGCAGAGAAGTAGAAGATTGTGGAAGAGTATGTTCTGAAAGCCCAAGGAAGCAAGCGTATCAGGTAACTTGATATTCATGCTAGCCACTTATAAAGATCATTACAATTTAGAATAGTTTTCTCACATTTGGTTCCAAAGATGAAATTAAATTTGTTACTTGGTAATTTGTGCCCTTATGCTACGTGTGGCTTTATTTTAGTTTATGTTTTGCTGTCACTGTATTAAAGGTAAATATTGTCCAAGATCTGTTATGAATTTTATCATATGTGACACTATTTCAGAGCCAAGACAGATGTGAATATTTATGCACAAGATGTCAGCTATAATATGAGCAAGAAAGATTACAATGTGAATGTTGGCATACAATTATGTAGCAAGCTGCTTATAAACATGCATTGTTATTTTTATGTAAGAGTGATCATTTAGCTCTTTATACTCAAGTGCCATTAAAAATAAGAATTAGGCCGAAACCGATTTGGCCCAGTGGATAGAGCGTCAGCCTACGGACTGAAAGGTCCCAGGTTCGATTCCGGTCAAGGGCATGTACCTTGGTTGCGGGCACATCCCCAGTGGGGGGTGTGCAGGAGGCAGCTGATCGATGTTTCTCTCTCATTGATGTTTCTAACTCTCTATCCCTCTCCCTTCCTCTCTGTGAAAAAAATCAATAAAATATATTTAAAAAAAAATAAGATTTAGGTAAAAATAAAAAATAAAAAAAAGAACTATTGAACCTTTGGCTAGAAAACCACACAGCTTAGTAAAAGCCACACTGATGTTGTAAGCTTAGATCTCAATCCCACCTGAATTTTTCTGAGACTCAGTTTGCTCATATTTAAAATGATGGTACTGATATCTTATTAATATGATAATTATATAAAATAACTTAGGAATGTAAGCAATGCCATTATTCTTCCATATCACTTACTCTTTACAAATGTAAGTACATACAATCTGCAGAAACAAACCTCTTTTCTATGACAACACGTAAGACGGCATATGAAAGGATTTCAAGAAGAAAAGATGGCTTTATAAATGAGAAGTGCCTGAAAACTTCAGATCACTAATGTAAATGTCCCAGACATGTCTTTTAAGGGGGAAGTGGGTTTCAAGGAGGTCCCAAAATAATGTGTTCCCAAAGGGCCAGAGAGGTGTTGGTTAATTCCATCTTTTTGGGTCAAAGATTAATTACAGTGTTACTAAATAGTTTGGCCTATAGCTTTTAAACCCTCACACACACTTGCTCACACCTAGCTGTCAGCATGCAATGAATCTATGTTCTCAATATTTGGACACAGTCCAGATTAGAACATAGAGCATAAAGGAGATTGAAGAGAATCTATGCGAATGGTGGGTTGGGGTATTTGAGGAATATTCCACAGAGGATATGTCAGAGACAAAGCTAGGTACACACCAAATCTTATATATAATATTTTCCCTTCGGATGTATACAGAAATCTATGCTTTCTAGTCCCCTTGCTGGGATCACCTGGTGATCTCTGGCCAATAAAGTTGAGTGGAAATGATGTGCCTGGTTTCTAGATTAAGGCAGTAAAAGCTCCTTCCTAATTCTCAGGTCTCATTGTTTCCCTGCTGAGCAGCATGCTGTTTATCCTTTGAAGAGCTAGTGGAGAGTGTGTATTATAAGCCCAGGATACCAAACTTCCATTTCTGTAAAGTGGAAATAATAGTATGTCTACATCACAGGGGTAATAGGATTAATGATATAATGTGTATAAAGCTTGTTAGAATACCAGCAAAAATATACACTTAAAATGTTAACTATTTTAATTAGTATTTCCCACTTATGGCTTTTTCTATACCTTCTTCTATGATCTAACCTAATAATAGACAAACATGCAAATTGACTGCACCTCCGCTACACCCACAGCCAATCAGAGTGAACAAGATGGCAGTTAATTTGCATATGCGGGCTCTGAGCGGCCTGGGTCCCGTAAACATCCTCCGGACCCAGGCCAGTCCGAGCCTGTAGGCCCCTTGCTTAGGTCCTGAGTGGCAGGAGTCCCAGAACGCCCCCTGGCCACTTTGAGCCTATAGGTGCAGGTGCCAAGGGGCTAGGGGCGGGGCAGGGCGGGAACATCCCATGTCACCATAGTGCCCCCAGCCGCTTGGGAATGCTCCAGCACCAAGAGGCAGTTTGGGTCCACACCCCCAGCCTGGCGCACACGATGGGGGGCTGGCTGCTAGCCTCTGGGGTGTGTGGAGACCCTCAGCGGCCACCGCTGCGTGCGGCCCAGGGGTCCCTGCATGACGCCCAGTCTGGCGCCCATGGTCAGGGCTCATACAGGAGGCAACCAATCAAAGTGTCCCTCTCACATTGATGTTTCTCTCTGTCTCTCCCTCTCTCTTCCACACTCTCTAAAAATCAATGGGAACATACCCTCAGGTGAGGATTAAAAAATAAAAAATGCATATCCTATGAAAGACACATTTTGAAAATGCCTAAAGAAAGTTGTCATTTTTTCTTGGTGAAAGGGCTGGAGTCCGTGTTGATGAAAACACCTTGGTGGCTGCGGTGACTGGCAGTGGCTGCAGCAGTGGGGTGATGGGGCTGGTGCCTTCCCCTGATCAGCCCAGTTGCCTCCCACAAAGGAGCGTGGGGAGTGGGCCTAAGCCATCAGTAGGACATCCCCTGAGGGCACCCAGTATGTGAGAGGGGGCAGGTTGGGCTGAGGGACCCGCAACCCCAGTGCATGAATTTCGTGCACCGGGCCCCTAGTCTTATATAATTTTCAAAGTGTTTCCCATAAAAGATAACATTTGTTAAATTATATTTAGGTTTAGGTTTTGCTTTACAAAAAAAAACAAACTTTCTAACATTTAGGTGCAATGTTAGAATGTATTGTGTTTCTAGAAATTAGTACCTCATCATTAAATACACTCAGAAAGAGAAAAATTACTGTCAGTTTTAACAAGGAGAGGATATGTAATAGAGTAAAACAAATAACCTCTAAGATCCCCTTGAAATCTACAATTCTAAGTTTATGTATCTTGGCATTGACCTAAAAGTGTCTAACTTTTAAAATCACCTTTCACAAAAAACAGAATTATCTTGTAATGTTGAGAAACTATTTTGAATAATTTACACTAATAAAAGAGAAAGATGCAAATTGACCGTATCTTCATGACATCCACCAGCCAATCAGGAATGACTATGCAAATTAACCCAACAAAGATGGCGGGTTAATTTGCATACACAGGCGCCGAGTGGCCGGGGGCAGAGCGGGATGCTTGCGTTGTCACCATTGCAATGATGGAGGCATTCTGCACCGCCCCAGCCGCTCAGGGCCTCTGGACAGCATGGGAAATGGGGCTGGAGCGGAAAGAGGCGGCTCTGGGGTAGGAGCAGAAAGGCAGTGCCAGCAGCCAGGGAAAGGAAGGCCCATTCTTGCATGAATATCTGTGCATCGGGCTTCTAGTTATTACATAATTCATCAAACTTGACTGATGAGACAATAGACCAAAATATTATATATTAAAAAAATATTTGATAGAAGTTTCCATAGTAGTTAGAATCCAAAATAATTGGAAACATAATGTGGTTTCCAGATAATATATTCAATAACACGAAAAAGCTCACAAACAAATAAAAATAACAGTGAAGAACAGCACAGGTATTTTACTGACTAATGTACTGACACTCAGAATTTAAATCTGACAGTTCATGAAAATGTTAAAGAAGGTTAAAAAAAAAAAACCCTATAAATTATCACAGCACTATCTCTAACCATGGTAGGGGCTCATGATTAATATTGAAATCAACCTGTAGCCGGACTTTATTTTCTCTATTTACAGGTTAAAATTAGGTATATTAACAATTTCATAGTTAATGGATTCTTTGCTTCTTTAAGTATGTCAAAAAATGCTAAATTTGAGGATAAGGCTAACTTTTATAGGAATGAGAGTTCTTTGATAAAAATAATATTTTTATTTATTTTTTATTCCTAAAACACTAAAATATTTCAAAATTCATTTGAAGATTCCAACTTTTAATATGCTTACTGAAATCTTTTATTGATAATGTAGATGCAGTAAAAATTTTACTTCTAAGTTTTTTTCAGAACTAGCTTAACTGGCAATGAGTATGAAGTGAAACAGGCTTATTTAGGTACAGAGTAAGTTTACAACACATGCATATTGCTTCTATCTGGCCAAATGATGACAAATACAGAGGGAATGCTTAATCAGTATCCATATACAAAAGTCACCACATCATATGGCATCATCTGCCAGAAAATTTAGAGCCCTAACTTGTTTGGCTCAGTGGATGGAGCCCTAACTGGTTTGGCTCAGTGGATAGGGTGTCAGCCTCCAGACTGAAGGGTCCCCAGGTTCAATTCTGGTCAAGGGCATGTACCTTGGTTGCAGGCACATCCCCAGTAGGGGGCATGCAGGAGGCAGCTGATCAATGTTTCTCTCTCATCGATGTTTCTAACTCTCTATCCCTCTCTCTTCCTCTCTGTAAAAAATCAATAAAATATTTTTTTTTAAAAAGTTAGAAAGGAATTTAAAATGCAATCCTGTTATGCTGATTCTATTAATTTCATTCTGCTAAAAACTGAGCATCATAAAAATGAAGGGATGCAAAAAAGGTATGAAATAGATTCTCAATACTTACTGAATAAATTTTCCCACTGAGAAATAAGATATACACAAATGGCAAAACTATATAAGGCACTCTCTGAAATAAAAAATCTTTTATTTTCTGATTCATGACAGATATGTGATCCTCATTGGTAGAAAAAAGTTCTAACATGCGTATTTAATTTCACCTAATGCAACTTTTGGAACTAATAAAGAACAGAGAAACACTCAGCAAATTCAAATTCTCTACATCCTGACATAGCCATGCTAAAGCTAAAAAGCTTGATGAATAGCTATTTTATTGTAATCAATACCAGCAGACGTATTTTATCATGATTTTTATTTCTGGTGGAATAGCTGGGTTTCTTTTAAATATTTTTATTGATTTCAGAGAAGAATGGAGAGAGAGAGAGAGGGAGGGAAACATCAATGATGCAAGAGAACCACTGATTGGCTGCCTCCTGCACGCCCCCTACTGGAGATCAAGCCCGCAACCAGGGCATGTGCCCTTGACCGGAATTGAACCCAGGACCCTTCAATCTGCAGGCTGACGCTCTATCCACTGAACCAAACCAGCTAGGGTGGAATAGCTGGTTTTATTGAGGTCTTGATTGTCTGTTATCTGCAGATCATGGTAACCAGATGTCTAAAGAGAATATGCATGCTTAAATGTCCACATGAGAAGAAGACAAAACCATAGAAATTGAAAAAAAAAAATGAAAGAACAACATTTAATGATAAGGTCAAGGGAAAATTGGAAAAAGGGATGAAATTTGATTTGTGCCTCTGAGAATGGATGTGGCTGGGTGGAGAGAGAGTAGCAAAAGCTTACCACCTGCACATGCACACAGGTGGTAAGAAACTTATCAACAGAAGTAGCATACAGCTACGGAGAAGTGGAGGAGGGTAAGTCTGGATACTAGTAACCTGTTGTTTTCATGAATGTCTTGGCAATGGGGAATGAATGGAACACTTCTGAATATGGGTGTGAGATGAGTAGTTTCTAGCATCACTCTGGAAGAAGTACACAGGATATATAATAGCATGGACACTGGACAGATAGGAAGCTATGGCTATTGCACTAGAATTAAGGTCCTGACAGCCTGACTGATTATGGTGGCAATGATAATATGAAAGGGGTTATGGAATTAGAAATTGCCAGACTTAATGACAAATTGTATATGAATACATAGAAATTGAAGAAGTAAATATCTGTGAGAATTTTCCCACCAGGATGACCAGGAACATGCGGATAAGGTCGATAGGAACTTCAGATATCAAGAATGAACTTTAGTAATCTGGGACATATCTACATGTAGATTATAAAAGAACACTTAAAATAGGATGGATTTATTTATTCAAAGGTGAGAGGAAAAAGCTATAAGAGGACTGAGAGAAATAGGTTTCCTTAGCAGTACTTAGACCCAAAATACATGTAGGTGTAGTTGTTCTGGCTTAAATGCTGCTTTCCATTTTACTAATCTACTAGAGGCCCGGTGCACAAAATTGATCCCTGTGGGATTGGGCCTAAACTGGCAGTCGGACATCCCTTTCACAATCCAGGAGTGCTGGCTCCCAACCACTTGCCTTCCTGCCTGCCTGATTGCCCCTAACCCCTTCTGTCTGCCAGCCTGATCACACCCTAACCACTCCCCTGCCGGCCCAATCGATGCATAACTGCTCCCCCTGCCAGCCCAATTGCCCCAACTGCCCTCACCTGCCAGCCTGGTCGCTCCTAACTGCCCTCCCGTGCAGGCCCGGTCACCCCTAACTGCCCTCCCCTGCAGGCCCGGTCGCCCCTAACTGCCCTACCCTGCTGGTCTGATCACCCACAACTGCCCTCCCCTGCTGCCCATCTTGTGGTGGCCATCTTGTGGCCACATGGGGGCAGCCATCATGTGATCACATGGGGGTGGCCATCTTGTACAAGGGTGTGATGGTCAATTTGCATATTACCTCTTTATTATATAGGATGCTTATTGGCATTTTATGGAAACCGTTATATTTCCTATCATGGGAGGCAACACGCAGAGAACACTCCTCAGGCAGGCAGGCCTGCTGCAAGCCTGTAAACAAAGGCATGTATGTTGTGTGCAGAATGGCCTATAACTAAGGAAGGTCTGTAGATCAGGTGGAGCAGATATCTGGTGACCTCTTCCACATTCTCCTGAAAGTCAATTTTGTGTTATTATAGTGGAAACAAGCTGTTGTGAGAAGAACATCAAATCTTATAAAAATGGTTATTTCCTCAATTTTGTTCTTGCAAGTAAAAAGTGGTGTCGGAGAAAACAAATACCATGTTGGTTGACTACCCATCCTCTTTCCATGCCATAATAAAAATCCAGAAAGTCACTTATGGCCAGATGAGTCAAAATATAAGAATTATCTAAAGAAAAGTTTTAGAAAAGTTATAAAAAGCCAATATGAAGATAAATTCATAGAATGATATGTGTGTATTTAAAACATGCTAAAAACTAAAAGGAAAACAATGATTTGAAAATGCCCAGTTAATATTCAGAATGTACTGCATCAGGGTCTACAAGGGGACTTATTTTTTAAAGAAAAGCTTGTTCTGTAAAAACTGGCTTGTTAAATTATTTTTATCCTATAAAGAATACTTGCATTTGTCAAGGTTGCATTTTTTAGCCTTGGCTACAAAAAACTCAAACTAAATTTGTTAAATCACAGAAATTATATGTGTATATCTGAATATTTCTTCCTCCCTTTTCATTTTGTATATTTTCTTCTTGAACTGTTTTATGGCATTTAGGTGTTTTAGGTCACAATCTAACTTAACTCCTTTGGAAAAGCAATTGGGTCAGGAATAACAAACAAACAACTGAGTCTGAATATGTTGAGATTTATATGCATCTTCCCAGGTAATTCTGCTTTTCAAAGCATGCATTTATGTATGACTTTATTTTGTTTTTTCAAAAACAATACCTGATTATACTACTCTATTCTGACTGATAGATGTGTTGTAATCTTTTCACAGCAAGACATACAAATGTGTCACTTGTTTTAATGAAGAGAAATGTTGCTTGCATGTATCATTTACATTGTAGCACATGTAGAGTTTATCTAGCATTGTCTGTAGCAATGTTCTTGATAGCTGAAGTAAATCCACATAGTTGTATCTGAAGTTACTATTACAATGATGAAATGAAGGTAAAGTAACTCTATGATGCAGATAATGGGTTTCCCCTGAATTCTACTTAGCATACTGGTAATACTTTTTTTTTTTTTAATTTAAGATACAGTGATTACTGAGTGTTGTGTGTGATTGCCTATTGCCTACAATTTCCAAAAAAAACCCACACAAATGGTGTATTTAAACTATCATGACCCACTGACTCTTGATTTCAGAAAAACATTAAGGATAACTACAAATTATGTCAACGTGTTTGCCTCTCTGATATCAAGGTGGAATCTGTTGAATTAAGTCTCATAAAGTTAATTTACTCTCATTTCCTCTCAACTGTGTTTTTTTTTTTCCTGTTATGAGCAACTGAATTATGAGTTACTGCCTCACCTGAAGACATCACAATCAATGGCAAGGAATTGGAAGTCCCTAAAGAGAGTTAAAACTTCAACTGAATTTGAAACTCTGAGTCATGAAGATGAAAGCATACTACTAGAAAGTGTGTAGTTGATTTATTTTATTTTAAATGCAGATAACATGTTGTGCATGAAATTATTTAGTAATCAACAAAAAGGCAATAAAATAATATGGAGAAAATTTAAAGAATAACATAAAACAAGAAGAAGCAAGTCAGTTATATATGACAAAATCATTCTTTTTTAAATTTTATTTTTCAACTAAAGTTTGCATTCAATATTATTTTGTATTCATTTCAGGTGTACAGCATAGTGGTTAGACAATCATATACTTTACAAAGTGCTCCCCCCGAAATTTCCAGTACCTACCTGGCACCATACATAGTTATTACAATACTGTTGACTATATTTCCTGTGCTGTACGTTACATACCTGGGACTATTTTGTAACTACCAATCTGTACTTCTTAACCCCATCATCTTTTCACCCTTCCCATCAACTCCTATCCCCTCTGGCAACCATCAGTCTTTTCTCTGTATCTATGAGTCTGTTTCAGTTGTTTGTTTGTTGATTCTGTTCTTTAGATTCCACATATAAGTGAAATCATGTGGTATTAGTCTTCTCTGTCTGGCTTATTTCACTTAGTATAGTAACCTCTAGGTCCAACGATTCTGTCACAAATGGTAAGATATCATTCTCTTCTATGGTCAAGTAACATTTCATTGTACTTATGTAACATCATTTATCCACTCATCTATTTATGGGCACTTGGGTTACTTCCATATATGAGCGATTATAAAAAATGCTGCAATGAACAGAGGGGTGCATATATTTCTACGAATTAGTGTTTTGGGTTTCTTTAGATACATAGCCCAAAGTAGAAGCAAGTTTCCATAACACAAGGCAGTTCCATTTTTACTTTTTAAGGAACCTCAATTCTGCTTTCCATAGTGCTGCATAAAGCTGCAATCCCACCAAGAGTGCATGAGGGTTCCCTTTTCTCCAAATCTTTTTCAACAGGTTGTTTATTGATTGATTTTTAGTAGCCATTCTAAACTCTGTGAGGTGGCATCTCATTGTGGTTTTAATGTGCAACTCTCTGATGACTAGTGACATTAAGCATCTTTTCACGTGTCTATTGGCCATTTGTATTTTCTCTTTAGATAAGTGTCTATTCAGGTCTTTTGCCCATTTTTTAATTGAATTGTTTCCTGGTGTTGATTTGTATCCCTTTATTATAAACTAGTGGCCTGGTGCACTAGTTAATTAGATTAATTAGTGGAAATTAGAGAATTAGAGGAAATATTTTAATATTGCTATTTGCCCTTTCTTTATAATAGAAGTGTCAGAGATGAAAGAGCATTAGTAAAATGTATATGAAAACCTTCCTCCTGTCAGAGTCTGGGGCATGCCGCGGGACCCAGACTCAAGTCCCGCCCACTCTCGGTGCCTCAAAATAGCTCGAGACCCAGACCCAGCTGGCCCCACCCTTGTCAAGCCCTGCCAGGCAGCGGGTGCAGCCTCAGGTCCCCGGGCCCGGCACCTGGAGGCGCTGCCTGAGGTCCCCCATCAAGCCCCACTGGGTGGGGGGCACAGCCTGAGGTCCCTCATCAAGCCCCATTGAGCAGGGGACGCAGCCTCAGGTCCCCTGACCTGGCCCAGCGCCACTCAGCCTCAGGTCCCTGCTGATTGCTCGTTAGTTAAGGCTCATTACGGGAACTCGACCTCTGTTGTAGGTGCAGCTATCTTGTGTTATGGAAACTCCACCTCCACTGTGGGTGCAGCCATCTTGTGTTACGGAAACCCCGCCTCCGCTGTGGGAGCTGCCATATTTGTGATGCTGTGCCGGTCAATTTACTTATTCCCTCTTTATTGGATAGGATTTTGAACATTAACCCCTTATCAGATATAGTATAGGGGAATATCTTCTCCCAATCAGTAGGTTGTCATTTGTTTTGTTGATGGTTTCCTTTGATGTGGCACAAACATTCTTAAGCAAAGCTAAATATTATTTTAAACAGAGCCAATTGAACTGTCTCCTCTGTAATGCTAAGCTAATTAAAAGGAAAAATAATACTCCTCTCCCTTGCACTACAATCATATTTTGTACCTTTGAGTGACCTCAACCAATATTTATATAGTTTTATAATTAATTAACTTTTAATATATATCTGTGTTATCTATCTTTCATTAAATGATGATCTCTTGTGGCATAAAATGAATTCTCTGTGGTACCCACTACACTTAGCACAGTATCAACAGTTCTCACATATAATTGCTCAGCAAATAATTCTTTTTATTTTGCCAGTAAACATGACTATGTGTTTGAAATTATGCTGATGAATAAATGCATATAGATAATGTGGCATGTGGGTATATTCCTTTTGATAAGAGAAAAGAAATTAGTGACAAGAAACACTTTACTTTCGAAAAAGCTTACTTTTTCCCCACCAAGGGATATGTCGTGTACTTGGGAAAGTAAATGTAGAAAGAAAATGACATAAATGGAGAAAAATAACAGAAGTATAACATATAGCAAAGAGAAGAACTGGTGTCTCTAATATCCAATCTCATGGGTGAAGTGTACTCTGCTTTTGTTTTTCCTGCTCCCAACCACTTAGCCAGAAGTAACTGACAACTGTAGTGTGGAAGAGGTTTAACAGAACAAGGGAGGGAAAATACGGTCTGAGTAGGTCATATAAATAAAGGAAGTCGCTCGGCTGGCATGGCTTAGTGGTTGAATGTCGACCTATGAACCAGGAGGTCACTGTTCAATTCTAGGTTGCGGGCTAGATCCCCAGTGTGGGGTGTACAGAAGGCAGCCAATCAATGATCATGCTCTCATCATTGATGTTTCTATCTCTATCTCTCTCTTTCCCTTCCTCTCTCTGAAATCAATACAAATATATTTTAAAAAATAAAATAAATGAAGGAACTAAAGTCAGTTAAGGGGTAAAATATCAATGGTTACACATTTCACATTATATTGGATCACTTACACAAATTTTAAAATTCTGTATATTCTAATATATTATGTAAAGCTATTACCTAATTTCATTTTAGAGAGTTTTTCCATAAATGAATACCATAAATGAAACCACAGTGCCTCATCTTTATCCAATCCAGTCTGATGAACATATTATCTTTCTTTTCTTTCTTTAAAATAAAACACATTGGGTGTGCACTGATACGTATTTAGATATTTTCACTACAGATACATATGAAATTTTTTCTATAGTCTGAATCATAGTCACATATTTGATCAATATCCATTTTTCATACTAACATCTAGAAAGGAAAGGATTATGACTACAATACAAGTATGGTTGACCTGGTCTGAAAATAACATAGAAATGTGACTATAAAAGCCTCCCTGATCCATTATTTATCATTTTTTATATCAAACAGCAATAATATAAAAGTGCCTCAACCTTATCCAATTTAATATAAAGTATGTAAGAAGAGATTGCAGATGGTGTTCCACACTCCTGAAAAATATTCAACTCCATAGGACACTGCTCTTCTAAAGTTCATTAAAAAGTTAGAGCCATTCAAAATACTCAAAGGTGCAGACTGCACAGACAGACATAACTAATACCACACGGGGATAGTAGTTATGTCTGTCTAGCATGGTCTGTCAATCTGGTCCAACAGTATTCCCCTGTGACTCCATCATGCTGATGATTTTGAAAGTCACATTATACGTGTCAGACCTGTTTGGTTTCATCTTACTCAGCTATAGCCTTAAAAGTCATCAATAATACATTTTCTGAAGACTTCTGGACACACTAATTAAATGTGTGTTGGTAAATGAAGATAAGTTACTAGAACTCTTTTACTTGGACTTTCCTACATAAGGCAACCTGTCATCAGTCCAGTGACATGGCTGGGTCTAAGATGAGCAACAAGTAAGATTAGATGGCCTTACTCATGCTTTTCTAAACCTAGATAATCAAAATTGCATACATTTCCAGTATGGCTAGGGGGTCTCCAAAGCAGAAAAGGAAAAAGCTGGACATGACAATAATAGTCCACCTTGTCAAATAACTGTCCTGCACACCTCAAGGTGCATATGTTCTATTTCTATTTCTCCAATATATGTTCTATTTCTCCATGCCTGTTAAGCTGTTCTTGTTTTTTTCATATTCTGGTAGACAACACCTCTGTATTATTATAAAGAATCATAAGTCATTATTGAACAATTAATTCCTTTTAACTGCTCACTTTGGAGGACATTAGAGTTGCCCATATGAGAAACAGCTAAACTAAAAATTATATGCAAACTGGAGCCTTAATCCCTATGGATTTGAGTCATGCTCTATTATTTTTTCCCCTACTTACATAACATCTTAATTCACATGCCATGTGTCCTCATTAGTAATCACTAAGACTTTTTAAAAATTGTCTGCTTTTTATTGCTTTTAGCCTTATTTATTAATTTGTTGACACTGTTAGAGATGTCCCCATTTTTTCCCCTTTGCTCGCCTCCACCCAGCCTCCCCCCTGTCTTTCCTTGCCCCCTTAACCCCCCTCACTCTTCTTCTGGCCATTGCCACACTGTTGACTGTGTCTATAGGCTATGCATGTATGTTCTTTAGCTAATCCCTTCACCTTCTTTCATCCAGTCACCCGCCCCCCTCCCCTCTGACAGCTGCAAGTCTGTTCTATGTACTAATTAACTCAGTTTTAGCTAGTCTATTAAGTGTAGACCTTTATAAGGTGTTCCTTAAATCTATGTAGTATATATGGTATGGTGATCATTTCAAATATACTATGATAATCATAAATACTATTTTCTACTCCCTGCCTGTGGATTCATAATATGGTATCTCCCCCTGGCTTTCTTGAGGTTACATAGGATCTAGTCAATTGTTAACCGAAGTTATGGCTGCCACTTAATTGTTGATGTCAGACCCTTCCCATCTCTCATTTCCCTCTGGCACCATGACTAGCAACATTCTGTATGGCGGCTGCTCTGTGAGCCTGGGTTGCAGAGTAACTACACTGCCCCGAGGCCCACAGGAAATCCACAGTGGGCATGTACGTGGACAGGGATGAACTTTTGTTTTTTCAGTCTCTGGAACTTTAAGGATGCTTATTTTGCAAAATAATTTAGTCTATCCTGACCAATACTCATTTCTTTTTTATTTGGTAAAAATTCACACTCAGTTTCGGTTGATGTAACCTGAGGTGCATCCAGGAGACCTCCAAGTGTATTATGTGTTCATAATGTAACCCATATTCTAAGGCAAACAATATTAAGTATGTTTTCCTAATGTGGTAGAAACCATTTTATTATAATAATAATGTTATTTTAATAACATATATGACATCATCAGTATAAATTATTGTTACTTATTCAGATGTCTATTTGTATAAAGGCACATACAGGAAAATATACCTTATTCTAGCCAAATAATGAATTATCTGGTCTATGAAAGGATACTAAGGCAAACATAAGGTTTATAACACATTTATTGAAATATTAGCTTTCATTACTACTCCTATTTTGACTCAGTTCTCCAAATTTGTCATATTTCATTATATTGGAGAGTAGTAAAGTAGTTAAAAATATTTCATGTGCATTCTAATATTTGTAACTGTAGATTTACAATGATGAGATGGCAGAGTGCGTATAATAGATAAACCTAAAGAGACACAGAAAGGGATATATAAATAAAATACATTTATTCAAAAATTATTTATTAAGTACCAATTATGTGCAATGCACAAAGATGCTGGAAATAAAATACAAGATCCTGGGAATGACACATGTGGCCTTTATCATCTAGTGGATATAAATCTAAATATCCAAAACCACAAACAACTTAAGACAAAAGTTAGTCAACTGGAAGAGTAGATAATAATCATAAATCATTAGCTTGTAAATGATTTTTCTATCTCTGTTAAGCTTAAAAAGTTCAATATTTTGTTACATCCTCTAGAGTACTCACATTTGTAGCAAATTTTTAAGAGAATACAAAACAGGGCCACTAACCGCACTGATGTGAAATAGCTCCATTAACCCATTTATGCTCAATGTGAAAAGTAAACATAGACAGTGACCCTGAGAGTCACCTGCTTAAAAGGCTGAAAACGTATTTCATATTAACTTTCATTTCTTGACATTTTACTAGTAACTTTAAAAAGCTTGATGATTACAAATAGGATTAAGTTTATGACAACTGCCAGGCCTATATCCCATTCCCCCTCTCTCCTTTTTTTTTTTTTTTTTTGCAGTAAACTAGTTAGAAAAAAAAATGACAACTTAAAACTGAACCTTAATATCAAAATATAACAAGCAAACACACACATACACACACACTACAAAATTCAGAAGTGTTTCATTGTTTACATTCAAATTGAAAAATGTACATGGTGCTCCATAGAGAAACATGGCTGTTTTGGGAGATTTATTAGATGACATTTTAGGGATCATGGAGCAGCAAGAAATGCTTTTATATGAATTTTATAAGCTGTATAAGGAAAGGCTAAACAATGTTAATTTATCACATATTAAAAACCTCAGTTACCCACTTCTTTGGAACCACCTTGGAAAAAACTAAAAAGAAGTAACTGGTCATTACTCCATTTATACAAGAAGATTATAGTTTGAGGCTGCATTGAAACAGGAAGGTCATCTCAAGGTGAGCACTTACAATTCTTTTAATTACAATAATGCTTCTATGTGTGGGTGTACATATGTGTGGAGTAGGGATTCTTGAATCCTGAATTTAAGAAAATGGCTTTATCACAGTATTTTGAAAGCAATATATATTTGCAGGATTCAATCACTGAAGACTATCTCCTGTATTTTTCAGAGCATAATGACATTTTTTCCTTCCCTTTGAGATATCTTTATCACATACAGTTTGTATTTTAGGATCTTGATGAAAAAAAAAACCAAAAAAAAAAAAAAAACCAAGATGAAAGTGCTGTGACTGATAAGGTATATAGTACAGCCTAAGTGGTTGTCTAAAGAAGATTCAGTGAATTTCTACCCTTCCTTTATTAAACTCTCTTTCCTGACCAAATATCTTCAGTTTGTTTGGGGTTATTTTTCGTTCTGTCATCTGATGACTTAAATGCTTATAGCATAAAAAAAATAATTTCTCCTTTTTTCATATAGGTAGATTTTAAACCAATGGAATAACTTTACATGGGCAAGCATACTATGGCATCAACATAGTAGTTTATATATTTTAAGTCAACGTTACTCAAATCACAATCAATGAAAGGAGTACTGTCCTATGAGATGCTTATTATGTAGTTTGTTGTTTTGTTTTTGTTTGTGTGTGTGTGTGTGTGTGTGTGTGTGTGTGTGTGTGTGTGTGTGTGTTTAGGATAAAGTTCTTTGGGACAAATAATTTTAGAATATATTATACAGTATTATGTAGGCATATTTATTGAAAAAATCAGACCTTTAAATATCCTGATGTGCATTTTAAGTCTCCAATGGATAGATGGTATAAAGACAACTTTAGTCATAATTATCAAAGTACATTGGAGAGCCATGCAATGGGTCTTTCATGCTCTATTTCCTCCAATATTAAACTCACCCATTTCTCATGACAGTCTGAAGTTACTAATTGCTTTAGAGTATTTATTACTTATTCAATATTAAAGAAATAGGGTGCATATAATTTTACTATTTGTCTGCTGTATTGGCCCTGGACTCCAGGGAGGATCCAAACCACAATCTTCATGCAATAATGTGTATGTGAAAAGACACTCAGCATCAATGAGCACACAGAAAATCACATTATGAGGAAAAGCTAGAAGGGGATCTCCAAGAGCCAGCATCTCATCATGCAATGTAAAATGAATGATAGAAATGACAAAAACTGTGAGCAAATTGCTAAATATCACAATCAGAAAAAAATAACTTTCTCTTTGTATGGAAGTAGGTTGGTGATATACATACTTTAGATCTCATGTTGTCCAACTTGGCGACATGTGATCAATACAATCAAGAATATTTCATCTAGGCCTGTGTTTGCTCCAAAATAGATCATACTACTAGACATATATCCTGACATTTAGAATAGATATAATATGTAATGTTTTCTTGAATCTGTCTATAATTTTTTTTTTTAATTTTCATGAAATGCCTATTATTTCCTGTATGTTTTTACTGATTTTTAAAGAGAAAGGATGGGAGAGAAAGAAGGGAGAGACAGAAACATCGATGAGAGAGAAATATTGATCAGCTGCCTCCTGCAGCCCGCTACTGGGGATCAAGCCTGCAACCCAGGCATGTGCTCTGACTGAGAATCAACCAGTGACCTCTTGCTGCATGGGTAGATGCTCAACCACTGACCCACACCAGCCAAGCATGAATTGCCTATTATTTTCATAAGGGACACAGATGTCCCATGAAATAGACTTTGGGAGGTCTTACTTTGAGTTATCCTGTAATTAAAAATTATAAAAGAAGGGCATACTTTAATGCCATTAGCCATTAGCCACTAATAATCATAGGCTCCAAAATGTACTAACATTGATTATCTATATACATATAGTCATTTCATCCTTCCCCCTGCATGCTTCACCTGGATGGAGCTTTCATTGGGGGTGGGGGGATGGGAAGAGAGTATGGGGGGGATGGGGAAACATAAAAATTATATTACCAAAAAATATTATTTAAACTCTTTGAGCTAAATCAGAGCTAGCAGAACCTTCATCATAGGGTTGCCATGAGTTCATATGCCTTATACAACTATATAAAACTTACTTTCTATTTCTCTTTTAATTGTACCTTTTCCCTGGAATATATGGCATCAGATAGTAGGGAAAAAGGGCTTATGCATTATATGATGCTACCTCCACCTCTTCTACCTCCTCTCATAACTATGTAAAATTGATTTTTTTCCTATGAGACCTCAGGGAGTGTCATCATGCTGTTGCCTCAGTCTGGCCAAGTCTTTGGAAAAACATATAGGTGAGCAGTTCAACTAGATAAGAACAGAAGCCTACTTCAGTTTGCTATGAAACTTGAAAATTGATCACCCAATAAATATAATCATACATTAGCAGAGGCCAGAAACAGGTATTCAGTTAAACATGCTGAGAATATATGTATATTTGTAAATATTTTTAATCGAGTAAAAGTAGGCAAGGTCAGGAACAAGACTTCCAAGAATGCAGCAAAGTAGTGAACTAAGCTAAACTTAGTTTCGATTGTGACAAAAGAGAAAGTAAGCAGAACAGATGTCATTACTTTCAAAATAAAAAGATAGTAAAAACATTAAAAGTTTTCATAAGCAAGTAAAGGAATATAGATTATATATTTTCTTTTTTTAATCCTCACCAGAGGATATTTGTTTCCATTGATTTTAAAAAATATATATTTTATTGATTTTTTACAGAGAGGAAGGGAGAGGGATAGGGAGCCAAAAACATGGATGAGAGAGAAACATCCATCAGCTGCCTCCTGCACACCCCCCACTGGGGATGTGCCCGCAACTAAAGTACGTGCCCTTGACTGGAATCGAACCTGGGACCTTTCAGTCTGCAGGACGATGCTCTATCCACCGAGCCAAACTGGTTTCAGCCATTGATTGTTTTTAGAGAAAGAGAGAGAGAAGCAATGACCTGAGAGACACATTGATTGGTTGCCTCCTGCATAGACCCCCACTGGGGCCTGGAAGAGACCTGAAACCAAGGTGCATGCCTGTGACCAGGAATCAAAACCTTGACACTTTGATCCTTCGGTCTGCAGGCTGATGCTATAATCACTGAGCCAAACCAGCCAGGGCATATATATATTTTCTTTATAAACAAGATTCCCCCAAATTAAAGCAAGTGCTTTGAACAAAACATGATATTGTACTTACAATATTACACAGACATGATAGTCACTATCTTTTAAATTTGTAGTTTTAAATTCTGTAGTTTTAAATTCTATCACATAGGCTTCATTGTTTCAATCTATTCTGATAAAAAAAATAAAAGTCACAATTTATGCTATTATCTCTTCCAAAGAAAGCTGACTTTCCTGTGATATAGAGAATAGCTCACTAACACTTGGCTGGATAAAAAAACAGCAGAATACTAACATCAATAATCCAATGTTTTTAATTCCTGAAAATGAATTTTTATGGTTTAAATATATCTGGGTGTACAAACAAATATAAATGTACAAGATAAAATTAAATTATTCCAAGAGAGGTGGAATAGATCATTTAGATAAGCATAGACCAGGTGATCATAATATCCTAGATCAAGAAGCTATCTTGTGGGCCCTGGGAAGGTAGCTCAGTTGGGTAGAGCATCCTCCTGAAACACCAAGATTGCAGATTAGATCCCCAGTCAGAGCACATACAAGAATCAACCAATGAATGCATAAATAAGTGGAACAACATATTGATCTCTCTCTCTCTCTCAAAAACAAACAAACAAAAGAGGCACTATCTTATGATGACATAATGGAAGGCTTGCATTAGAGATTGTAGAACACAAAGCAAGAAGGAGCCTATATCCCTCATTGCATCATAAATTCTTCACAACATACAACACCAAGGCTGCTAATTCTAGTCTTTCTGGAATTAGGGTGAAAAATAAGTTTTATTGTGTTTTATTCACTGTTATTTTTGGACCTCATCTGTAGAGGTTGAATGCAATTTCAAACTGATACACTTGCCCTACCAGATGGTTCTATTAAAAAAAAAAAAAAGTCTGAATAGAATCCCTGAGAGTTAATGGCATGACCTAGTTACAAAATTGTACAAAATTCGGCTGTAGTAAAGAGGTATTATACTAAAAAAAATTATCAAATAATCATTCCTTTATACTATGTACCTAACAAATCACTTCTGGAATACTGTACCCATATCTACACACAGTATTTTAAGGAATATACTGACCACCCACAGTGAATCCATTCATAAAACAGCCCAGAGGGACCAGAAACCCATCCCACATGCTGTGGGAGTGGGTGTGAGAGACTTTTTAACATAAGAAATAGTATTTGGACAGGAATAATGACTGTCATGGTATATGAGAGGGTGTTATTTTTAAAAAGTTACATTTTTATGGTGTTTTATAGAATAAAACTTTGACCCATCTAAGTAAGATCTGACATTATCACTTCAGTAAATTATTCCACAATGGATTAGCCCACTCCCTAAGGTATTACTTTTCTTAATGCCTGAAATATGAAAGCACTTCCCAAGAACATCACAGGAGGTATTCCTACAGTTCATATAAGATTCATCCTTATGATTTCTAGGAATCACACTAATATTAGAGTCTTTAAAAACTTTCCAATCATAAAAATAAAATGTATGTAAAGCAAATATAAAAGGGAAGTTTTTTGAGGACTTTATTAAAAACACATACTATAGGGAAACATACATATATATATATATATATATATATATATATATGTGTGTATATATATATATATATATATATATATATATATATATATTATTTAATTTATGAATAAAAATCTGCATCCTTTTTTCCAGATATCAATGTGAAGGTTAGGCTAATGTAGAGACATCAGAATCAATACACCTCAAAGAGTGTATTTCAACTTACACAGAGTAACATTCAGCTCTCTTTTTACCCTTGCCCCTACATAGTTTCTCCATTCCCTCACCTCCATGTAACTTGATATTAGTTTGGGAACATTTTTTTAAAGTCAAAACTAACACATAAGCAACAACAGCAAACCTACATACAAAGTCAAATATATATATATTTTTAATCATGAAGCAAAATTCAATGAGCTGGCTATATGAATTCAAAGGAATCCACTAAGAGACTAAGATAAGGAGAAAACATGTCCAAAGATCTCTAGCTTCAATTATAGAAGCTCCAGCCTCAATCTATGGGAAAAAAAAGTTTAATAATTACTTAACTAATACTTCAAGACAGACATTCGGACAGTGCTTACTTTAAATCCCCCTTGGGCACCTGAAGGATATTTATCTTCCTACAACTTAAACTATTTGAGTCACAGGAAATGGCCAGACATGCATGTGCAGCAGCTCAACTACATCCCATCACTACTGAAGTGAAGTGAGGTGCCTAATGAATTTACTTCCATTTCTCCTACCCCACAGTCAGGCTTGAGGGCTCAGCCACGAATCTGTGCAATGATGATGATGACAATCATGAGGCATGTTTCTTATCATTGACTACATTTTCTGCCTCAGTAGTTGGTAAGCACATATGACAATCCCAGGGACCATCATTACAGAATCCCTTTCCACTAACACTTTTTCCTAAGAAGCATACTTTATAACACAGGATGCAATCTACTGTGAATTATTGTGAATGAGCAACATCAATTCCTGATGAAGTCCTGGGACAGTAGTCATACGGGTTTATAGTCAGTGTTAAAATATCATTTAAACAAACCATCCACAATCAGAAATCATTTCCAGGCAATGGACAGAAAGTTGGAGGGGTTCATGGGGATTCTTTTACTCAGCACTACTCTGTACAATATTATTTTATATAATAAAAGCCTAATATGTAAATCGACCGAACTGCGGAATGACGGGTGGAATAACCGGTCACTATGACACACACTGACCACTAGGGGGCAGACGCCCAATGCAGGAGCTGCCCCCTGGTGGTCAGTGCGCTCCCACAGGGAGAGTGCCGCTCAGCAGAAGATGGGCTCACGGCTGGCAAGCACAACAGCGGTGGCGGGAGCCTCTCCCGCCTCCGCAGCAGTGCTAAGGAGCAGCAAGCAGGCAGGCAGCAAGGAGCAGGCTTAGGCCAAAGCCAGCTGGCAGACATCCCACGAGGGGTTCTGGACTGTGAGAGGGTGCAGGCCAGGCTGAGGGAACCCCCCCAGTGCACGAATTTCATGCACTGGGTGTCTAGTATGAATATACAAGGACAAAGAAGGTTACTTTTCAGTATATTACAATTTATCTATTATCTTTATAAAAGTGATGTATGCACATTATAAACCATTCTAAAAATGAAAACAAGAAGGGAAAAACATCCATAGCTCCAGTACACCAATACAACCACTACTAACACTGTATGCTATATCTTTTAGACTTATTTTACTAAACATATATTTTATTTAGGTAGAATAGGACTATCATGTAACTTTGATTGAGCTAATTTGAATTGAAGCATATACCCTGCTTTACATAAGAGTAGTAAAAATAGTATGACAACAAATTATACCTATATAATATCCCAGTCCTCTATTTTGAACATTTATTTCCAATTTTTCCTATGATAAAAGCATTGGGACTAACAATCACACTGTGATTGTTACAATGAAGATCATCCTTTAAAAATAGATTCTCATAAGTGGAATTACTCAAGGGCATGGCATTTTAAAGCAAATCTACACAGGCCGAATCAAGGGAAACTGCCTCTAAAGGTCCAGATATCTTTTCTAAAGCACCTGATAAGCTCAGTGTCAATAAAGAATTTGATTTCATAATGCAGTTGCATATTTACAGTGGGCTGGTATAATCTATCTGTTATGATTTTTAAGTTCTAAAGTTCAGATTTGCTATTAATAAAACTGGATTTACTCTTTTGAACAAGAAAATGTCTTAGTTCTCCCCTTCCCTTGCATCTTTCTTTCATAAAAGTCTGTGTCTGTCACACTCCCTTAGGATTTCATTTTTTTTTAAATATCTTTATTGATTTCAGAGAGGAAGGGAGAGGGAAAGAGAGATAGAAACATCAATGATGAGAGAGAATCATTGATTGGCTGCCTCCTGTGCCTCCCCCAATGGGGATCAAGCCCGCAACCCATGCATGTGCCGTTGACCGGAACGAACCCAGGACCCCTCTGTCCGCAGGCTGATGCTCTATCCACTGAGCCAAACCAGCAGGGGCAGGATTTCATTTTTATTAGGAAATATTTAGTTAGTCCAATAAGTTGGTGAATAAAATTGTGGTTGACTAGAAAATATTACCCTTTTCTAGTTAAAGCTTTTTCGCTTCATATACGTATCTCCACAAACTGCTCAAAGAAATTCCTACTAAAGAATGCTGTGGAAATCTCACATATAGTCATGGGTCAGTAGGAACAATACTTTGCAAAATGAACATTAGTCCTTATGAAATCATAAAATGATTGACTCTTTGATAGATCATTACACACACACACACACACACACACACACACACACACACACACACACACAGCATCTACACAGTCAGATCTTGAATTGTATCAGTGCATTTGTCTAGGATCAGGGAAGACTTAATTTAAATCCCTGGTCAAGTTCCTAAAAGCTGTTAGTCACTTAATCTCTTTTTAGGTAACATTTCCAAATGTGTAAAGTGTAAATAAACAACCTATATCATAAGCAAGTTGTGAAGATTACATGTGGACACTCATAAAAAATGTAAAACCATATAATACAAATGTGTGCATTTTAAGTATTACACAGTCATTTTTAAAATTATAAACAATAACAGAAAATGGAATATTAGCAAAGTCACTTTTATGGTACATGTAAGAGGAGAAAAATGTGAGAGACAATTTTAGCCTGTGTCTAAAAATAAAATAATAACTTTCTTGGTTATAATGAGATTAAGACATTCATCCTTTAGTAAACAGTTTTAGACATACAAGTTTCCTATCACTGGGAGAAATATAACTGACCTGGATCCAGTTGACATTTCACCTATAAGTGTGGGATCATTATCTGTGAATCCTACTGTCCCTCTCTCCTGTCACCTAGTTCCAGGGAGCGGATCCCACTCCTGCTGAGAGACTATAAGGATTTTGGCAGGACCAGTTAAAGCCTTGCCTTTTCTGAGCCACAATGACTGACTGAAGGATAGCCAGGTGTTCCGACCAGTAAGACAATTGCAGATTTTGTCGGGACGACTGGATTTAAGAAAGAGGTATTCTTTTCCATGCATTTGAAGTTATGAGATGGGACCTGCTGCAACTATCTTGGTAGGATGAGAGGGAGAGTCTAAGCCTGGGCAGCAGAAGAAGGAAGCAGAGCCAAGAGATAAGAGAAGGGGAGGAGAGGAAGAAGAGCTAATCCTGAGATCCTATAATCAGTTACCTCTGAAGCCAGTATGCATAAACCTTCCATCGCCCCTCCATATCCACTCACCACGCCTTTCTTTCTTGCTCAGTGCCTGGGCTGGGGGGCTGCATCTGCAAGGACTGTACCAAGGAGCTTCCTTGCCTCTGGCTACAGGTCAGTTTAACCAATTGCAAACATGAGCAGGAGAGGGGTTGGAAGGGAGGGAACCTTGACTAAAATATCAGCTGTCAGGTGAGCCTCTTCACAGGCATCTGCATCCAGGTCCCTATGACTGCTCCTTACTTCTCTTTCCCAGACCCTCAGCTGAGTAACACCTCTGTGTTTTCATTCCCTGGGCTACTGTACCATCTACTTCTTGTGGGTCACTGCTACTCTTCCCACAACTTTCTATATATTCCCTCTAACAACCATTTCCCCAATTTTACCCAATTTGAAAGTTCCATCTGTTTCTTCTTTGACTCTCATTGACAAACCAGTCAGGCATTGGACATTTCAATTACCTAAGCAGTTACACCCTTATTTTGTTCTGTGAAAACTGTTTTATCGCGTTTAACATAAAGAAACCTTAATAGATGAAAGCACCACTTTTCTGCACTCATTGATAAATTCAGAAGTCTGGCTTCACCTCAAAGGTTGAGTTTATTTTATGAATGAGGCAAAGGGACATCTAAACTTTTAGATGGTATGAATCAGGAAGGTTCTTTAAGGAAGGAAAAATATTCTCTGGTTTAATAGATGACCACTGTAAGTAAAAAGAGCAGTTAACCACAGGAAATAATTAAGCTGCTTAATAATCTTATTTTAAATCATGGTTAAATTAAAATTATCTCTCTGTTATTTATTTCCAAGATAACTCTAGGGGTTATAACACTAAATGGGATCAAAATGCATAAGTAAATGAGTGAATGAACAAATGAGCACTTACTGGTATGTGTATGTAAAGTCTATAAAATACTTCATACTCTCTCTCTTGAGTGTCACTATCTTGTGACATAGGTAAGGCAAGTACTCTGTACCATTTAATTACAGGCTGAGCTAAACTGAATAATGACTCTCAAAGATACCCAGGTCTTAATCCTTGGAACCTGTGAATGTGTTAATGTATATGGAAAAGGGACTTGACATATGTGATTAGTTAAGGGTTCTGGGATGGGTAGGATATTTGGGACTCTCCTGGTTGGCCCTAAAAGCAATTACAAATCTATATATATAAAAGCCTAATATGCAAAGTGCCCCCTCAGGAGTTCGACTGACCCAGAGTTCAATTGCTCCCTATGACATGTGCTGACCAACAGGGGGTGGCAAGGAACAAAGGAAGGCCCTGGCCGGCAGCTGGAAGCCGGGGAAGGGAGGCCCTGGCCAGCAGCCAGCAGCTGCTATGGACCCTCCCAGTGTACAAATTTCGTGCACTGGGCCTCTAGTGTCCTTATAAAAGAGAGGCAAAGGGAGACTTGACTACCAAATGAGCACTTACTGGTATGTGATTGGAGTACCTGAACTACTGGGCTGTATTTGAAGAAGCAACAGGGGCCAGGAGCCAAGTAAAGAAAGGAATGCAGCTCTGGAAACTGGGAAAAGATGCTCTTAAGGAATCTGGGTCCTGTTAGCACCCAGTGAAATTTCTTGTGGGCTTCTGACTTCCACAATTTTAAGAGAATAAACATGTACTATTTTAAGTAAAAAAGTTTCTGGTAATTTGCTGAAGTATCTATAGGAAATACACTGATACATATCTGGTGGGCTACTTAAATTCCAAGGCACTAAATGTCTCTATATACAGGCACTAAAAAATAAAGAACCAACAATGAGTGATTCTTTCCACACCTTTATATATGGATGGCATGGCATATATTTATTCATTTAAGAACAATTTCATATTGATTTAATGACTGTGTCTTTCACTGTATCCTTTATCTTGTAACCTCTTTGATAATAGTGATAGGGTTGTAATTAGCCAGTTATTAATAATAGGAAGGAACAAAAGGTACACCGGAGATTATAAGCATGGTCTTTAGGGCAGCTTCACCAGGAAGCTGCAATTTCACCCTCCCCAGGGTACCATCGTCCATTCCCGGCAAATCACTGGGGGAAGTGGTTCAATAAAGGAAAGATAGACTCATGCACAGTAAAGTGGGGTGATGTAGGGAAGGTGCCCGTAAGTCTAACCTAGAAACAAAGATAATTGGCTAGAGGGGGTGTGGCCACTACAAGCCCACAAAAAATTTGGGAATACATGATCCCCTAGACAAAGGAGTTCACACTCTTGGCTCTCTTTGTGACTCCCTTGTTCCTCTGGTTTTGCTCATTCTTCCTTGCATTCGCCCTTGTTCCCTCCATAGCCATGTGGAACCCACATGCAATGGACTGATGGACTGCAGCGGGGGAAACAAGCTAAGGTAGCCTGGATTAGACTGTGCAAATATGGATAATGGGTAATGCTCTAATCCTAGGTCTGCTGGAAGCAAAATGGGATGTTTTCCGTGGCAGGAAGGAAGGAAATGGGACCTTGGAAACTCAGGAGCTTGACTCCATAGAAAGAAAGCTTTCTACATTACCACATTCTCCCATGCAAGTCTCAGAAAATTCCTTTTCTCCTGGCATTGCAAGAACCCTCACTTCTACCAGCAACAGGTAGGGACACAGAGAGCTCCCCACGAATAACGATGGCAACTGCATTCCCCTAACTGGTTTTGCAAAGTTTCTAGCTGAGTCCCCTGGAGAAACTGGCTCTTAACTAGTGCTCACAGAAAGATCTAAGTCCTCAGAATCTCACTAGTGACGTTTAAACCCAAGTACTTGAGGGGTAGCTGGTTTGTTTTTGGAGCATTATTTCTTGATTACTAATCTGGATTCTCTCAGAGAACAAATTTATGTTTAGAATCCTTAAAAATAAATAAGATAGAAAATCATTTAGCTCCCGTGGGTCACTAAAAACTGATCAGCCAAGACTATTTTGCCTAGCATCTGAAAAAGAGAGACATCTGCTTGGGACTTGGTTTGGCATGTTACAAGAGTGAATCCTGGAAGGAAAAAGGAGATGAATTGCTTGGCATACAATAGGACTGGAATAGGCCACCCAGGGGACCGCTGACTACAGACGGCATAAGAAAGAAGCTTCCCACTCAGGACTGATCAACTAACAATTACTAATGAAGGTGGTACCAGAGGGAAAACCCTAGTCTAGTTATAAAAGCACCCAGACAACTTCTGGGCAGAACCAAAGAAAGCCTCAGAGCTATTCTCTAAAATAGACCAATTGTTAACCAGTGAGTGACCAAATAGAACTTAGAATTTGAGAGCAAGCAAAGAGAAATAAAGTAGCCTGGAAAATCAGAGAGAGAGAGAGAGAGAGAGAGAGAGAGAAAAAGAGATAGGTATTACAGACTCAAATTATCCATCTTAGCCCAGAAAAGTTTGTTTTTAAAGAAGCACAGAGCAGTCAGATTATAGTTTCCAAATGTAAATCAAATCACATCCCTTGTCAAAACTCCAAGCGAGTCACACTGCACTTTTAATTTAATTTAAGGACCTTAGCTATTTTATTCTTTTACGTTATTACAGCCAAAGGCAAGGCTACTCTTACCCAGTACACTATGCTCTCACAATCCTGGCTTGCTTTCATTGCCCCAAACAAACTTTTTCTCATCTCTGCCCTTTGCATAAGCTAACTACTCTCCCTAGATAATTATTCTTCCTATTAGAGAACAAAAACTGATATTCCCTGTCCACCTTCCAGGACTGTCTTCTCCTCCTCCCTCAGGTTTCAATGGAAACGCCACCTCCCCGGAGAAGCCTTCCTTCACTGCCTATTGAAATTGTATTACCCTCTGTTCACACAGATATATTTTCTACTACCTAGTTTTGGTTCTTAACAGCAATTATAACAATTTTGTTTAGTGTTTTTAAACATGTCTCTCAAAATGGACCATGAATTGCTTGAAGGAGAGTCATGTCCTTTTGGCTGGCCTTTGATCTTCAGCACAAGCACACAGTGCCCCACAAGATCAGGGGACAAATTCTTGGAATAATATAATTTAGCATTTTTGAGTAGATGGAAATGCTCTGAATAGATTTTATTTGTCACCAATCAGTGGCCCTTTCTTTCTATGCCCTCCTCCGTGGGCTCTCAGGTGTTTGAGCATTGCAAACTCAGATCAGATAAGGACATGAGACCAAAGAGTCCCTCAATTAACTCCAGCATTTGTCACAAATAAACTGGGAAATCACAGTAAAGTAAACCAATAAACCCATAGAGTACCTACCCTCTAGGAGGAAAACCAATCTAACAAGAAGGGAAAGGGAGATAGAAGGATTTAAACAATTGAGACAGGTGCTTTAGTGGACAGGAGAGATTTGGGTTCTCTGAATCTGTTTCTAGAGAAGAAAACCCTTCCCTCCTGGGATTGCACTCAGGATTCTGAGATAATATAAACAGTGGTTTTAAGACAACAGTTTGTGTGTAATGTACTTGATAAATATTGGCTCCCTTTACCCCTATCTCACCTGTGAAATATTAGTAAGAGCTAACACCTGCTGAATTCTTGCTTAGTGCTAGGAACTGCCTATTTTATATGTGTTTATTCAATTATTTTTAACAAACCTATGAAGCCAGTGCTCTTATTATCACCCTCATTTTATAGAGGAGGACACAGGGGACACTGACAGTAAGTCATTTGCCCAAGACCATATAGCTCAGCAGTGGCAGAGTTGGGTTTCAGAGCTAAGCAGTCCAGCTCCAGCTTCTGTGCTCTTAACCAAAAACATGCTCTGCTGTCTCTCAACAAATATATCAAAAACTACTGAGTAAATGCCTACTTCATGTCCGGAATTAGCCATTATCTCATCTGGTCCTTGTAACATAGAGTAATTTATCCTCACTCCAATTTTGCTAGAACTTGAGGCTCAAGAAGATTCAGTAACTTATATAAGATTGCTTAGCTCATAAGCCACATAACTGTAACTTGAATAAATGTCTGTTAAAATTCTGACTTAAAAAAGTATTTGCTGCCCTAGCTGGTTTAGCTCAGTGGATACTGTGGACTAAAGGGTCCCCAGTTCGATTCCGGTCGGGGGCACACGCCCGGGTTGCGGGCTTTCCCATTGTGGGGCATGCAGGGGGCGGCCAATCAGTGATTCTCTCTCATCATTGATGTTTCTGTCTCTCTCCCTCTCCCTTCCTTCTGAAATCAATAAAAACATATTTAAAAAAAAAGTTTTGCTACCTTATACGACTTTATTGAAGTCTTATTATATTAAAGCCCTGACAAGTGACTCTTACAAGACATCTGCAAGTGTACACACACCCACAGACACCCCCATATACACAAGTAAGAGAAACATTCTTACTGAATACATTCTGTTATATCTATTTCTGCTAATTTTAAATTGTTACTAATATTATTTTATTTGTATAAGATAAAAATATACCTATCCCTATATTCACTCAGTTGTTACTATCCTATCTAAATAATAATAATAATCACTATTAATAATGGTAATAATTGTTAGCACTAAAATCTAAGTACTAATATGTTTGTTATAATCACTCCTTTTTTTCCACCAATAACAAAACTTATAAAGCCATAGCCTTAATGACTTATTAATTTATGTTTGATTACTACTTAAATTTATCAATAGTAGTAATTTGTACTATTTCAAATTTGTATTTTAATTTGTAATTTGAACATTTTTGTGATACTTCTCTATGTGTAGTAAAAGTATGTAATTTCAGCTGCTTGGCCTCAAAATGCTTCTCTTACTCTGTAATCAGAGAATTCAGTTCAGTTATTGCTATATTTTGTGAATATTAGTTGATTATAAGATATCAACATTTGAAAATGTTAATTATAAGTATAATACTGAAATATTTAGAAAATACAAAGAGGAAAAATATTAATAATCTCAAATTAAAATGACATCAGCTGTTTTTGAAATATGTCCTTCAGTCCTTTGAAAATGAAAATGTAACTATATCATATCATGAGTACAACTTCAGACTTTCCATGGTACCATTGTCTTCTAAAGCATCACTGTCATGATGTCATTAAGTAAAAAAGAGGTCATAGTTTACTCAACCATTATCCCTTTATTGTGTTTTGTGAAACAGTTAATGAAATTATAGTCCCTTATTTGTTGTTTTGGAAACATGTTTTAATAAACATCTTGATAAACATAGATTTGTCTGCACAGGGATTATTTTCTTAGGATAGATTTTTAGGAATGAGATAACAAAAACGTGGAAAAATGGAAACATTTTTGTGGATCTTGGTATCTTGCTCTCAAAAAGTAACATTCCACTTGAAATTGTAAAGCAGACTGACTTATTGGATGTTCTACTAAAAAGAAAAAGGGAAGAAAACATATTCAGTAACTGCAAAAATAACCTATTTCTCATTCCTGGCAGGAAACACAGATAGGATCATTACTACACCTACAGAGCTGTTCAGAGAATCTTTAAGTATAAGCAGTTCTGGCATTGAGTATGAAATTCAGAACACAGACTCATCTCTCCTTAGAAAACCATGCAGTAGCTAAGTTTCAGACAAGTGGCAAAGGCTTGCTTGCTTCATAAAGTAGCTAAACTATAGCAGCAATAATTCTGAAAGACTTTCCCCCACAAAGTTTTAGAGCAGGGATGAGGGACCTTTTCTTCTGCCAAGGGTCATTTGGATATTTATAACATCACTAGAGGCTCAGTGCACGAAATTTGTGCACAGGTAGGGTCCCTAGGCCTGGCCAGCAACCCTTACCTGGCTGCTGGCTGGAGCCTTCCTTCATTACATGCCACCCCGTGGTGTTCAGCACATGTCATAGTGAGCGATCGAACTCCCCAGTCTCTTGGTTGAAGTCCCGTGGGGACAATTTGCATATTATGCTTTTATACATATATTAGAGGACCGGTGCATGAAATTCGTGCATGGCGGGGGGGGTTCACCTCAGCCCAGCCTGCACCCTCTCCAATCCAGGACCCCTTGGGGAATGCCCGACTGCCAGTTTAGGGCCGAACCAGCAATTGGACATCCCTCTCACAATCCGGGACCGCTGGCTCCTAACTGCTCACCTGCCTGCCTGCCTGATCACCCCTAACTGACCCCCCTGCCAGCCTGATCACCCCTAACTGCCTCTGCTTGCCAGCCTGATCGCCCCTAACTTCTCCCCTTGTCAGCCTGGTTGCCCCCAACTGCCACCCCCCCACTGGCCTGGTTGCCCCTTACTACTCCGCCTGTGGCCTGGTTGTCCCCAACTGCCCCTCTCTGCTGGCCTGGTCGCCCCCAACTTCCCCCCCACCAGCCTGTTCGCCCCCAAATGCCCCCCCCTGCTGGCCTGGTCGCCCCATGCAGCCTGCTGTTCGGTCATCCGTCCGGTTGTTTCAGTTGTGACAGCCCCTGGCTTTTTATATATTAGGATAGATACAGGTCATATAAAATTATCAACTTAAAAATTAGCCCACTATATTTGGTCAAACATTTAATTAACTCACCCCAAATGCCTTGGCAGGGCCAGATCAAATGATTTCTCAGGACCTATAGAGCCTACAGGCTGGATGTTCCCCACACCTGTTTTAGAGGGTCCCAGTCAGGCCCCCACTCGGAGACTGACCACATCTCTCTGCCAAATACCATTGTGAAAGTGGAGACTTACATTTCCTAGATTTTTGCACTGATGAGGACATGAAAAACAGAGTGGGTAGGGAGTAAGGGTTTCTGTGGCAGTGAGGAAATAATTTAAAAGAGAGTCCTAGAGTCCTAATGTTTTTTTCAGCTAGACAGCATTTTTGATATGATATAGTACAATCCCCTGACTCAGTGATGAGGAAACTAAGAATGGCATTTACCAGTGGGTAGTGAGTCCTGTGGAAGAAGGGGGCCACTTACTAGCCTGACTAGCTCAGGGAAGGCCTGTGTAGAAGCCTTGCAAACTCAGACACCTAAAGGATGGTCCGAAATTAAAACTTATAAAATTAAAAAGTGGTTTATAGTGGGTAGTCAAGTCCTAGGCCGATATCTTCCCTTACAAAGATCAACTTTGATCTTAACTGAGCCTACTGTCTTTTTGCATCTAAAATAACATACCTGTGGAATGTCAGGGTAACTTTAACTTTCCTTTTTTTAGCCCCCTCAGGGCACAACCAATTCACCAGGGCTGAGACCACAAATTCCCTCATTGTTATTGTTATCCTGTTAATTGTTGACTATTAACTATCCTGTACCCACCAAGGTAAAAGAATTGTGGACTAAAGGGGCCACATGGGAACCTGACAAGCTCAGGGAAGGCCTGCATGGCAGTCTTGCAAACTCAGAGACCTAAAGTAACCACAAAGGATGGTCTGAAATTAAACTTTAACTAAAAGCAGTATGGTGGGTAGTTACCTCCTACTCTGGTCTCTTCATTGACAAGGTCAACCTTTACCTTAACTGAGCCTATGTGTCTTTTTGCATCTATAATAACACCCTTGAAATGTCTGGGTAACTTGTCACTTCCCTTTTTCTGGACCCCCTGGGGCACAACCTAATGTGCCTGGGCTCCAGGACAGATACCACAAATTCCTTCATTGTTATCATGTTAATTGTTCCCACACCCACCTAAGTATGTGTCTATCATTATACTTTTCATCCAATCCCAGGGATTTCCCCCACTTTGCTTTCTCCCCCCCTCTAGTCTATCATCAATGGATTTCACGTAATCCACCTAGGTCCCTTTCCTTTGATTGCAATGTATAAATACAGATGTAACCCACCATTCTCCAGAGCATTATCTCAATTCATTGAGGTTCTGCTTCCCAGCATATGTCCACAGTTTGGCTCAAATAAACTCACAAAAATTCTTTACAGGTTTCAATGTTGTTGTTTTTTTTTTTCCGTTAACAGAAGCATGTGTTTATCATTTTACTTTTTATCCAGCCCCAGAGGTTTCCCATTTGCTTTCTTCCACCTCCCTAATCTATCATCAATGGATTTCGTATAATCCACTTATGTCTCCTACTTTGATTGTAATTTATTTAAAAAAAAAAAAGATGGAAAACTGCCATTCTCCAGAGCATTATCTCAATATGTTGAGATTCTGCTTCCCAGCAATTGTTGACAGTTTGGCTCAAATAAACTCACAAAAATTCTTTACAGGTTTGAATTATTTTTGTTTTGTTTGTTTTGTTTAAAATATTTTTATTGACTTTTTACAGAAAGGAAGGGAGAGGGATAGAGAGAAACATCGATGAGAGAGAAACATTGATCAGCTGCCTCCTGCACGCCCCCCACTGGGGATCAAGCCTGCAACCAAGGTACATGCCCTCGACCGGAATCGAACCCGGGGCCCTTCAGTCCACAGCACGATGCTCTATCCAGTGAGCCAAACCAGTCAGGGCTGAGTGTTTCTTAAGTTAACAGTCCTAAGCAGTGCAACTGGCCTAAGTGTGCAAGCTCAAGTGAGCCTCTGCAACATCAGGGAGGGGGTGCTAAGAGGCAACTTGTGGAGGCAAGAGATCAGAAAACCGAAGCAGCATATGAACAGGCTGGTGCAGTGGGCTACAGGGAGGAAAAGTTCATTAAGTAAGGTAATTGGAAGTGGAGATGCTTGTAAACTAGGAAATTCAATGGAAGCAGTTTAGACAATAAGGGAGAAGATGGTGGCAAAGCAGGTGAAGCTAGGTGATACTTTGAGGTATTGATTTTGTTTTGTTTGTGTTTGTCTTCCTGTGTTTCCCTTACTTTCCTTTTAGCACAATTCAGGTGAATTGTATGCTCTGGACCTCATTGTCACATGCCATCTGGGGAAATCCAAGCAGAGCTCAGTTCTTTCCAGCTTTTGTTCTTCAAAAGGCTGAATGCTTAGGAGAGTTGAAAGTGTTTGCTAATAGGAAGGATAGAGGAGTATTGGCAAAAGCATAGTGGCAGAAATCTTAAGGAAGGAAAAGCTTTAGGCTTAAGTATTTCAACTGTGGTGGCTGATGAGAGAGGAGGGACTCCATATCCTAAGCCCAGGTACCCACAGAGTCCAGAAGAATGACACAGGGACTCAGCAAATAGCTCCAGTCTCCAAATCTCACTGCTGAACCTGCAGGAACTATGTGGAAGGAACTACTGATAAGTCAATATCTGCAGAAGCAGATGACTACTGTCCACATTTCTTTCCCCCAGAACACCACGGCACAGTGTAAACCTGGGGATCCTGACCAGCCCCTGCAGAGCTGGGGAAGGATTCACACTCTCCCAATGGCCTGGGTTCATATTTTTCCAGCCTGAGGAAAACAAATCCAGAATACAACTTGAGTGAGCTATACAAAGTAAATGTTAGCACCCCTGGGACAGAGGCGAAGATTCATACCTAAAACACAAGGTTATCTTGCTTGGAGGGAACTAGTTTATAAATGTCTAATCACTGCCACATTCTCTTAACACCTTTCTTACTGGATATCTATTTTTAATTAATTATTTTTCTGAATGCAAATATCATCATGCAAATTAAAACATGTCCTTGTTTTTAAGGTAACGCTCATGTTCCTTTGAATGGCTCTTTTATGACTTCTCCCCACATCAACTTCAAGGTCACCTATCCCTGCTTTTCCCCTCTTCACTGTGTGCTGCAGGGATGCCCAAGGGCTGGCAAGTTGACAAACACAATTTGCATTCCCCATAGTGCAGGCTATTCTCTACTCCTCCTGCCTGCAGTTCTCAGTCTCATAATCAAAGTTTGACTTAAGACCTCAGCTCTCCTGAAACTCTGTCAGATTCCTGGGATGAGAATGTGTGGCCCTCCTCTCTGTTTCCATTTAACTCGGTGCTTCTTTCTGGGAAACATGTTCTCTCAGAGAACATGTCTTGAATCTACCAATGACTCTTGCAAGCCAGATATGTGACCTTGCCTTCAAGATTCATTCTCTCCAAGAATTCATATAAAAGAACGGCACTGCCTGTGTGATAACACTGTGAACAGGACGGAATCACAAAATATCAGCACTGCAAGGGACGTGAATCATAAGATCCAATCCCCTCCTAATCTTCCTCAACCCTCTTCCAAGGCAGAAGAAATATCTTTTATTATCTTTGTATCTCAGCAGCTAACGTCAGGGCCCAGGGCAGGCTGCCCCACAATATCTCACAATGGCATATTGATTATTTTGAATTAAAGTTACTTAAGGAATTGCCTGTACAAGAAAACCCTGACCTCGCTGTCCCCTAAAAGGAGATAAATCTCCCATGTGACAGATGCCCTGCTTGCTCCCAAGGGCTAAGAAAACCTTATCACAAGAGTTAAAAGAATCCAGAGTCAGAATCCTGCAAAAACAAGTCTTGTAAAGTCTTTCCTAATTTATGACCAAGCCCAGACTTTGTTTAGATTCTTCGCTAATAAATACCCAAACCTTGCTTAGATTATTTTCTAATGAGCACTAACTTTCTCTGTCCTGTCGATTTCTCACAAGTTTATTGTTTGTCTAAAAAGTATAAAACGGTGTCTGGTTCGATCATTTCTTTCAGTCTCATTTTATGATCTGATCTGAGCATCATATTATGATTCCCCACGTGCATGTATTAAATTGGTTTTTCTCCTGTTAATCTAGTCTTGTGTCAATTTTATTATTTTATTACCAGTCCAGCCAAAAGAACTAAAAACAAAGTGTGGGGTGGGGGGATTCTTCCCCTCCCATCACCAACATGTTGCTGGTACATAGTACACACTTTAGAAATGATGGAGGAGGGAAGAGAGGGAGGGAGGAAATTAAAAAGGGGGAATGAGGGAGAAGAAAAATACAGAGAGAGGGAGAAGAGGGGAGAAGGTGGAATGGAGAAAGGAGTTGTAATTTCCCGTGGCTAATTAGTGACAGATTTAGGGCCAGCCTTTACTCCTGCTGCTCACCACTAGCCCAGTGCTCTTCAGAGTTTTGGGGATTAGTCAGTCATCTGTGAGAAGTGGTTTCTTGGCACTATTACTCCACTGCTTTTCTTTATATGTTGTTTCCGATTCAGAACACTCCTGTCATAGCAATGCAGGCAATTAAATATTTTCCATACGAGCCATTCCCTCTTCTGGCAGAACTCAGACTGTTTAATAACACTGAGGAGGGAAAAAACCTCCAGGAATTTCATCTTCCATGATAAATTAGATATTTGGTGACTTAGATTAAACTTGCAGTGGCAAATAAACTACCACCATATCCCCAGACGTCTACATTCTGGTATGGATGTCAGATCTTTTCCAGTAAGTTTGCAAAATGTCTCGCAAACACGTAATGACATCATTCCAGATTATATGACAGTTTTGAGCATGTGAAAACCCTAAACAGCATTTATAGGAGTTAGAGACACTAATATAAAACAGTGAATAACCTCGCCATGCTTAATCTTCAGCTCTTTTTCATTTCCCTGCAGATAACTCAGTGTCTCTTTGCTGTTTAGGGGCTTGGTTTACAACACCTGCATGAGCACTTCTGCCTCCATCTGGGCAGGTACATCCATTGTCTGCTACTGAGCTACTCCTTGCCATCACGCAGATTGCAATGCAAGGAGAGATCAGTTGGCCTGACTTCTTTCTAATAAAGCTAACAGGGGTCCAGGATGAGTCTCCCCAGAATGTGACCCTGGCTTGCAAATTATTTCAACCTGAAAGCAATCAAAGCCCAACAAACTCAAGAAGAGTTGTACTTTTTTAACTCCCCCCGCCCCTTTCCTGACTAAAGGAATTCAGATAGAAAAACCTGCTTCAGAATGGGGACCTTAGAATCCTATATAATGAAGAGGTAATATGCAAATGGACCACCACACCCTCACAAGATGGCTGCCTATGACTGGGCCAGCAGGGGGGTTAGTGAGGGACGACTAAATGAGTGAACAAGCAGCTGCGTGGGGCGACCAGGCTGGCAGAGGGGTTAGTGAGGGATGACCAAACGACTGAACAGCAGGCTGCGTAGGATAACCAGGCTGGCAGGGGGGTTAGTGATTAAGAGGCAACGGTCCAGGATTGTGAGAGGGATGTCCGACAGTTGGACATCCCCCGAGGAGTCCCAGATTGGAGAGGGTGTAGGCTGGGCTGAGGGGACCCCTCCCCCCGCCAAGCACAAATTTTATGCACCAGGCCTCTAGTATATGAATAAACGTGGCAGAGGCAGGGGGAAGTCTAGTAACATGTGTTTGTTAGACACCCCTCTGTGTCCCATTGTTTCTGGAGATCCAGCAAGAATTTGTTCACCATGTCTTTGCTCTTCCTCATCTACCTGTAAACTGTGGAGTTCCCCTTTGAAATCTTAGGCCCCTACCCTCCCTCTCCTTAATCCAAAATGGCACATAAGCCTCAACTGCCCAATGGGTCCTGGGGTCTCAAATTCTTATGGAGCGCCCATAGGTACATAGGTAATAAATTTGATCATTTTCTCCTGTTACTCAGTCTCATGTTAATCTGATTTTGAGCCCAGCCAGAAAACTCAGAACTGGGGGAGGAAACTAATTTTTCGGCCCCAACAGGTGCACTGTGGTGATCCTTGGCTATACCGCACAGGTGCTCAAAGCCTCATGTGTTGTTAGTTCACGTGGCGAAGTGAAGAAAAAGGAAGACTCTTGTCAGAGGCATGGCACAGTATAAAACAGCTTTTCTAATTATTTGGTTAGATCAAGGAAAGCTAGGCTGAAATATAACTGATTAGCTAGCAGGTATGGTATTAGTCATGATTTCAAATACAAAATGTGTTTATGTTGAGACAATACTGACAAAGGAGGCACATTTAACCCTTTGCACTCGCTTGCTTTTTTCTCGATTCCTTTATTCTAATGCTAACCATGTCGAGTCACATTCGACATCTGAGTGCAAAAGGATAAATCAAATGCTTAAGAGATAAAAAGTGGAAGGAAGACCTGGCAATATGACTTAATCTAATTTTTATGAAGCAAGAATGTATCATAGTCAAGATATATTTATGAACATCCACTCCTTTATCCTGCAACTTGGCAGCCTTTTCCCCTTTATTTTCTGATGTACCATAATTCCCAGGGCCATCTTGTTAAACATCCTTCACTATAGCCTCAATCCTTTCTCTCTATCCCCTTGTGCATCTGAGTCAGTGCTGGAGACAAACTTTGATCTTAGATTTAGCCAAATACCCATATTCTCCATTCCATCACCAGGAACAACAGCTACCATTTATTGAGCACTAATCCTATTTATTTAAGCCACTGTCCTAAACATGTTACAAACATTATTTAATACTCAGAGAAATCCAATGACATAGGTCCTTTTAATTCTTTACCTCTATTCAGAACTTCTTGAGTTCCAGAATATTTCCTCTAGTTGTCTAGCAAGTCCCTCAAATGTAACCTCTCTCTAACTAAGCTTGTGTTTCTAAAACAGGATAGTAAGAAGCTAGACAAATTCCAGGGTAGAAGGAATAGGGAAACTGAGACAAGGAAATTAAGCAAGGCCAAACAATTTGGACAGCTTGCAGCCAGTTTGATCTTTCCCAGCCAAGGAATGCCTCTCCTCCCCAACCAAAGAATGCAGGAGACAAGAGGGAGTTATCTCACCTACTAAACAAAGAAGTCATTTTGGGGAAGGGAAAGCGAAGACGGAGTTTTTATCTCACTCCTTAAACAGAGAAGCCAGCAGTCTCAGGGCTTGTCAAGATAAAATCGCCAGATGCTTCTCATAAATTCTGGGAAAGCCATAAAAAAGTAAAAGGAAGACCTTGAGATCTAGTCTCCAGCAGAGGAATTCAAAAACTTGTAGACTGAAACGTATAAAAGGCTAAACATCTACTGGGCAACGCTTCTCAGATTAGCTGAGAAGTGCATCTGTGCTGCATAAGCCAGATGTATTTTGATAGATTTGCTTACCTTGCTTCTTTGACATATTTACTTGCTTTATTCCTTTAATAAATTTCCTTTATTACAATGCTGCTGTCTGTCACTGGTTTAAAGTCTTTCCTATGAGACTGACAAGAACCAAGGAGGGAACAGCCCTCTTCCTCTGACTCAGGGGGCTGGCCCATAACACCTTTTCTGGTGTTTCTGTTGCCCATAACATATCCACCTGTATCATCCTGACCTATGTGGAGAATCAGGAACTCATTCTAGCCTCCTACTTCTCCCTCTTGTCTAACATCTTGTTACAAAGCTTAATGAATGACTACCCCAATATTTCTCAACTCTGTTATTTATTCCCTATTTTTATTGTTACTGCTTTAGTTTGGATCCTAATTACTTCTCTCATATATATTAGAACTAGAGGCCTGGTGCACAAAATTCATGCCCAGGGGCGTGGGGTGGGTCTCTCAGCCCGGCCTGCACCCTCTTCTATCCAGGACCCCTTGGGGGATGTCTGATTCGCAATCCCGGGCCACTAGCTCCTAACCACTCACCTGCCTGCCGGCCTGATCTCTAACTGCTCTCCCCTGCCAGCCTGATCCCCCTAACTTCTCTCCCCTGCCAGCCTGATCCCCCTAACTGCTCTCCCATGCTGGCATGATCACCCTTAACCGCTTCTGCCTCGGTCCCGCCACCATGTCTTTGTCCAGAAGTACATCCGGAAGGTCATCTGGAAGATGTCCGGTCTAATTAGCATATTATCCTTTTATTAGTATAGGTATTCTGCTACGCACTCTGTTTGTCTTATTTACATCTTTCTAATACATTAGCCATACTACTGCCAGAAGGATCTTCCTAAGATATAATCTCATCATGGCACTCCCTTGCTTCATTGGGTTCCCTGAAATCCTCCGTTTAAGCCCAGACACCTGTTGCAAGGTTTCAAAAACTCTCTTTAAACCTAAATCTCTAGTCTCCTCAGCCACCAGTTACATAAGAACTCTTTACTCACTTATCAGTAGCTGTTTCTAAACATATTTCTTGTTGTTAATGAATTTATTTGTTTTGCCTTCAGGCATTAGTGAAATAATAATAGCCAAAGAAGACAGAATGTATATGTTATAGAAACCTGACGGGCTTATACAGTTAAGTCCACCAGGCAGGAATAAAGATTTTATGAGGATGTAGAGATATTTGGGGCAGAACAGGAGAGGACTGAGAGAAGTGTAACAGTTTTTTTTTTTTGGCTATTGTGAAGATTTGGGGAGAAAAATACATTTAGCTATTTGAAAATTACAACTCTTATTTCTTTCTGTATAATTTTTGGCAGGCACATGACTGTCAACTCCTATTACGTTGCCGTATGCTGATCAACATGGCTGTCTTCCAAGAGAACACTACCAGCAAAATAGAACCTAAAAGCAGTTTGCCCAATAGTCATTTGCAAACAGACAAGCTAATGAGTCTCCTAGAAAGAGCCTTTAAATGACTAATAATGTGAGCTAGAAGGGTCCATCAGATAAATGCCTACTTTTGTGCATTTTCTTTAATTGATTTTGACTGACAGGTTGACTAAACTTTGATGTCAAGGGCTTATGTCTTTTCCATTCTGTCACAATCTGTAAATAACTTCATGCTGAGTATGAAAAACACACACAATATTTTCTGTTTTAAAGGAAACAAAAATAATTTCAATTGCTATACAATTCAGATTATCTTTTCCCCCAGATATTATATTTGGTATTCTAGTATACAGGTCTATTTTTAAAAACCTCCTATAACTTTGCTCTTTGCAACAAAGGCAGAAAAAGCTAAAAAAATAAAAGACAATAAAGAGTTCAATTTATTTTGAATTCAATTTAACGTTTACAGCGTGATATTTATATATCTTAATCTAAAATTGCTTCAATTTCCCCAATGTTTGTGCAAGGAGTGATTCAATTTCAGATTAATTCAGATTGCTTTGGTAATGGAGCTATTGTCTACTGAATAAATGCATCATGATAAAAATGCTGTCCATTTAAAGTAGAATGTTCCCTGTTTTCTGAGATCTGAAGTTTGATAATGGTTTTTATTTTGCTAAAGTATTATACCATCACTTTACAGTTATCTTTCTTTAAGAGAAACTGTGTCAAAAACCCAAGACTCATCTAAAGACTCATCAATATTTGTCTTTAGTTTTTGTTTTAAAATTACTTTTTTTCAAGATTAAATTCAAAATAATACAAAAGAATATATATGATGTGACCTATAAATTCCTGGAAGACATTTTCAGCAACTGACATTAAGGAAGGAATTGACACATTATACATGAGATTAAGGACTTTAATTTTTCAAATATCCCAGTAGCTTTACAATTATGAGGACATTCAAATGGGATAACAGCATACAACACCTCCCCCCGACCCCAAAATCCTTATCAGTAATCTCAAACACAGAACTGTCAATCCATTCTGTGTTAAAGGGGACTCTTGATGCAGTATTCAGTTATATGACCTATTTTTTTTCCTTATTCCTTGTTTTGTCCCTCCCATAATTAAGATATAGAAAAAGATTTAGATCAAGATGATAATGAAGAAGCAATATAAAAATTAAATAATACAATATGATAAACCTTGATGCATACAAACATTCAAAATCCTTTTTTTTCATACTTGCATAAAAATAGGAATACCTAAATTCTTAATATTGTCATAGCATAACGATGGGGGGGGGGGTCAAAATACACATGGCGAGAAATCTATTCACATTTATTTGATTAAAATAAATTAGCCTCTGCAACTAAACCAAGTTGGCTAATGAATATATGTCCTGGAGTCATAAAGGGGTTAATTATAATTTTTATCTGCATTAACGTTTTAACATCTTTGAAAGTTATTTCTTATTGTTAAGCTCATCTGATTACTTTACACTTAAATTGTTTGCCAGAAATTGAAAACCTTCTACTGAAATTATCTGAAGTACCAAACACCTCTTCCCACCCCACCCAATAAAAAAAAACCCACAAAACAAATAACAAGGTATTGATACATAAGAAAAGAGAGAACGCTAGACTTTGTTAGGGAAACAACAAAAATAATGCTTTGTTCTAGAAGCTAATTAAAACTTATAGAACCATATCAGACAGATAAATATCTTATTCTACAAAGACAGTTGGAAAGGGAGGAAAAACAGCATGGAATTAACAAATAAGATTGATATTAAGACTGATAAATTTATTTCATGGTGCAGTCCCTTTGACTATTCTATATAAAATTGTTTTCAGAATATTTCAGAATATTTCTATTAATATCCTTCAGGTGTAAATTAATGAAATCAAATTAATGAAACCAATCTTCTCCTGTCATCTAAAAAGAAGAATGCTATTAAAGACAGACTTACATTTCAATTCTTTTACTAATGACAAGTCAGTAGTCAGAACAAAAGCCTACATAAGAAAATTCTAAAGGAAGATACTTTGACCATAGTATTGTGATGTCTTAAGAAAAGTCTTGTAAAAAGTCAGTGATTTGAGTGGGAATAGGAGGTCACCAAAATAAGGGATGCTAACAAAGACATTCATACAATGGATCTGCTTGAGTCATTTTATTTAAATCACGCAAATAACCCTCTAAAGAAGGCAACGCATATATCATTGTCAGTTAATGAACAGTGAAACTGAAACATGGAGAAGTTAAGCTCTTTGCAGATGGTACATGGAAACTACTATCCTGTATAATAAAAGGCTAATATGCAAATTGACCGAACTGCGGAACGACTGGTCGCTATGACAAGCACTGACCACCAGGGGGCAGACACTCAATGCAGGAGCTTCCCCCTGGTGGTCAGTGTGCTCCCACAGGGGGAGCGCCACTCAGCTAGAAATTGGGTTCATGGCTGGCAAGCACAGCAGCAGTGACGGGAGCCACTCCTACCTCCATGGCAGCGCTAAGGATGTAGGACTGCTGGCTTAGACCCACTCCCCGCGGGGCAGTTGGACATACCCCGAGGGCTCCCAGACTGTGAGAGAGTGCAGGCCGGGCTGAATGAATCCCCCCCGCTGAGTGCACGCATTTTGTGCACAGGGCCTCTAGTAGGGGAATAATAATGAGTTTGCCAGAAATTGCAGTGATTTTCCTTTGACCTGGTTTCTTAATCTATAAAAGAGTGATGATGAGAAATACCACCAAGGGTTTTTAAGGCATTAATGAGATAATGTTCATATGGGGCTTGCATTACCTGACACATGGTAAATATCACTATTATTAATTATTATAATCACACTCGAGGCCCGGTGTCCCTCAGCCCAGCTTCCACCCTCTCCAATCTTGAACCCCTCAGGATCGGGCATAAACCGGCAGTCAGATATCCCTCTCACAATGCAGGACTGCTGGCTCCTAACCATTTGCCTGCCTGCCAGCCTGATTGCCCCCTAACCACTCCCCTGCCAGCCTTATTGACGCCTAACTGCTCCCCTGCCAGCCCGATCGCTCCCAACTGCCCTCCCCTGCTGGCCCAACTGCCCTCCCCTACTGGCCCAATGGCCTCCAACTGCCTTCCCCTGTCGGCCCGATCACCCCCAACTGCCCTCCCCTGCTGGCCTATTCGACCCCAACTGCCCTCCCCTGCCAGCCTGATTGCCCACAACTGCCCTCCCCTGCCAGCCATCTTGTGGTGGCCATCTTGTCATGGCCATCTTGTGGTGGCCATCTTGTGATGATGTGAGGGCATTGCATGAGGGCACAAGGGCCACCTAGGCTTTTATTAGTATAGATAACTGATCAGTCACATTTGAACACATTTTGTTAGTTTGCTGAGATTGCCATTAAAAAAAATACCACAGATTGGGTGGCTTAAACAACAGAAATTTATTTTCTCACAGTTTTGGAGGCTAGAAGTCCAAGATCAAGATTCTGACAGATCTGATTCTGATGAGAGGTCCCTTCCTAGTTTGCAGGCCAGCCATCTTGTCATTGTATCCTCACATAGCCTTACCTTTGTGGGGATACACTCTTGGTGCCGCTTCCCGCCCTTTTAAAGAACAGCAGTCCTATTGATTAGGACTCTTTCCTTATGACCTCAATTACTTCCTTAACGAGTCTATCCGTAAATATAGTCGTATTGAAGGTTAGGGCTTCAAATTACAGATGGGGGTGGGGTGTGTTCAGTATATAGTATTCTGCCCTCTGTCCTCCAAAATTCATATCCTCTGTCTGAAAAATACATTCACCCCATTTCAGTAGCCCCCAAAATCATTGTGAAATCCAAGTCTAGTCTCATCTAAATATCATCTAGGTCTAATGTGGGTATGACTCTAGATATGATTCAACCTGAGGAAAAATTTCTCTCCAGCTGTGATCCTATGAAACCAGACATGCACTTCCAAAATGCAGTGTTGGAACAGACATAGCACAGGCCTTTGACAATCCAAAAGGGAGGCATCAAAAAGAAGAAAGGGTTGAGGGGTCCCAAGAATGTCCAAAATCTAGCGAGGCAAATTGCATTGGATCTCAAGGCTCGAGGAGAATCATCTGTGGCTTTATGTGCTGGCTTCCAAGTTCATGTGGGTAGCAGCTCCCCCTTCTGGACCCGCTGGGGCAGAGGCCTTGGAGGAAGCCCTACTCTGGTTGTGGTTGGCAGCCTTGCTCCCCTAGCCCTGGGCTGATCTCTGAATTACCCTCAGGACCATTCTTCCTTTTCTGGAAGGACAAGGCGTGGTCACAGTTGGATAGTGCATAGTATTGTCCTGTCCTGTAGGATGCTAGAAGTCCAAAACCTTCCTTTATTTCATCCAGTCTCTGCCCCCTTTAATCCAAACTGGCAGTCAGGGTCTATGCCAATATAATCCCATCTCTATGCCTGACTTATGCTGAGATAGCGGACTAACCCCCGGACCATCTCTTCATAGAATGATTATCCAGACACAACTTTAATGTAAAATACATGTTTCCTCATTTTTTGTAATGCGGATAGCCTGAGAATTTTCCAAACCTTTAAGCACTGGTTCCTTTTTTCTTAATTATTTCTCTTCAATTCATTTTCTACTCTCAAATTTTATTATAAATATCATATACTATGCACTATAAGGCACACTATATTATTTCACATCTCCGTGACTTTCCCATCCTGTTATTGTGGAATATATATTGCTAAGAAATAAGCGATCTTAAGCAGTAATTGAACCATGAAGCAAGGAGTGTTCAATAACAAGATACTATGCTCTGTCATATTTATGTGAGGGCAACTTAAATTTAAAGTCAATAAACTCTGCTTCTCCTGAAACTATTATAATATTATAAATATAATAAAGAAAGCACTTGGCTTTTTTTTTTTTTTTCCATTACTTCCCTACCACTTATTTTATTTCTGAAAATTTTTTGTGTGTTGCTGTATCCCTTTTGCAGCTCCACAGGAACGAGTAAGAGGGAGTGCTTTATGGTCTGCATTTAGAAAGCTATTGAAGATTCGGGATGCTGACAGTGAAGAAGTGACATACAGGAAGATCGTCCACTCTTTCCTCTGCTAGGACTTCACTCAAAGACCTATTATTCTACTCACCCTTAAGCCTGTAATCACCTTTCACAAACTGGCTTCCCCAGACCCCCTACATCCTATAATAAAGAAACTATTTTCCAGACATACACAAGAACTTTGTATTTCTGCTTATGCCATGTTCTTTCATATCCCTAGGCTGCCAGCCTTTTTCATATATTTGACCATGAGTTTAATGCTCCCTAAAAGTCTCTCCTCTACCTGAAAAGACATGCTTCCAGCCCCAGATTAAATGGCCTCTCTTCTACCTGGTCTTCCCTGCTCTCTCTACATAGAGATAATCCCTAACCCAACTATGCTTTCACAGAATTGTAACTATGATAATATAATCAATTATTACTTTACTAGAGGCCTGATGCACGAAATTCATGAAAGGGCCTCAGCCCTCACAGCCACAATGGCTGCCTCAGCCCTTGCAGCCCCGGCTTCATTCCAGCTTCATCCAGAAGGTCGTTCGGCTGCCCGGTCTAATAAGCATATCACACTTTTATTATTATAGATGGGCTTGCTTCTCCTACTCACATATGAGGTCATGGGAGCAGAGTTTCTATTCTCTTGTCTTCAAGGATAAGTAGAGTATCCAGTGTATAGAAGGTAGTTAATAAATGTGTGTGTGATAAATGAATGAATGACTGCAGAAAATGTCTATCCCCATCCTCCTGAATTCCTTCTGAACTAAAAGCTGGTCTTTACCTTTATTAAAACCTGTAGTTTTTTACAATCCAGAGTATATTAAAAAGCAGAATGGACCAACTTCTCTTTTAGTCTTTATAAAAATTTAGCTCTAGTGAGGCCCAGCATTGTTTGTGACTGTGTTTGTCAGAGGTTGCAAAACTAATTAGCTTCCATTGCATTGGTGAGCTCTGGCCAATGGCATGTGAGTGAAAGTGGGGAATACCACTGCTGAGTTTGGCCCACAGGAAGCCCCACATGTTTTCCTTGTGCCTTTCCCCCTCTACCAGCTAAATGAAGCTAACGAGGGTGATCTTAAAATTCACATTTTGAAAATAGCAAGAAAGAAGATGGGAGGAGCCCAGATCTTTGAAACTCTATTTGAATAAGAGTTGATCATGTTCCAGCCATCTAATTTTTACTTTAAATGACTAAGAAATAAAATTCTATTGTGCTTAAATTATATACATCTTGGTGTGTGCTTTTTTATTATTAAAGTAAGTATTGTCTTAACTAACAGCTGTTTTAGTTACATGTCAAGAAATTTAATAAGATTACAGTAGAAAATCATAGAACAGGCCCTTTGTATGTGTGTATGTGTAAGAAACAGCAATGGGGAAGGCGGATCTGTGAGACTCTGCCTCTTGCTTGTGATAACTATGAAGAATTGTTGACAGACCTCCCATCATCACAGATTGCCTCTATTTAATAGGCAGCTCTCACACAGCTGTGCTCCTGCTGTTTGCAAAACTTACTTTGAATATATAATGCCAATTATAGGGACTGAACATGTCAAGATTTTGACAGGTGTCTAGATAGTTATGCAATTAATTTTATTTATGCACTTTCTGCTTTAAATGCTCATGCAAAGAAGAAAATTGACTAATACATCTTAAAAGGAACACTCATCCTTACCTCTGTACCCAAAATTACCACAACTTTCCCTCCTCACAAAGAGAGGGAGAGAAAGAGGAGGGAGAGAGAGAGAGAGGAATTAAAAGTGAAAGAAAGAAAAAAAAAAAGGTAAAGGGAAATAAGCTAATTCAGTAATGAAGTTTACTATGGGATACAAAGTGACAAAATTTGTAACCTGGTCATTTGCTCAAAGGCTATAAAAAAGCATAGAGATTATGACCAATGCCAGAAAGGGGTGAGCAGCTTGACACTTCTTTTGAATTCTAAGGCAGCATCTAGATATTTAACCATGCTGCAATCACAAATTTACTGTCACTCTTCAAAACTGAGAAGAAAAAAAATCTCTACTCTTATTCTTTTCTCACTGATTCTGTGACACAGCTTGGAGCAACATACAGTGACAACACCATGAGCACCTCCTTGGCACTTATGTGGTAATGATACTGTGAATTAAATTATCAAATACAGTGTGATACACTCAGGCAAGATAAAGTAAGCTCACTGAATCAGAAAATAGATCTTCAAAACCAGACAAATACTTATACATATTACAGTAGTATAATTGTACTCATGTTCTCAAGAAAGATTTAAAACTCATCATTTTGCTTTTTACATTAGGATAAATCTTTCATTCATTTATTCATTTAATATATAAGTCCTGAAACCTTTTATATGCATCTATTTTTTAATTTATAAAACTAACGGTCTATATATAAGCTATTAATTTCTTCAGTAAAAATGTGATGGTAAAATTAAGTAGAGAATAATAGCATTGCAAAATATTTGGGTGATAGTTATTTTCAAAGGTTTGACACTAATGTTTGAGTTATCCAAAAGGCAGATATCCAATTCATCATGAATAAACCTGAAAATGCTTGGCGGTAGGAAGCCTGGGGAATGATGTAGACTTGGGGATATGTCTCCTCCTACCCTCCCTGAGCAGCTTCCTAAAAAAGCAACCATACTGAGTTGGAGATCTTCACATGTATTTATTTCTCTTTGAAATAATTTTGAAAACACACACACACATGCATACACACTATAAACTGAGGGGCCAGATTATTATGATCTCTGAACGCATAATAATCTGGTCACTCAGTGTATATCCTATTTAATAAAAGGCTAATATGCAAATTGTCCCCTTGACCAGGAGTTTGACCAGCAGGCAGGCCAGCCAACTGCCCATGTCCCCTCCCCTAGGCCAGGTTGGCCGGACCCCACCCATGCACAAATTCATGCACCGGGCCTCTAATACACACACACACACACACACACACACACACACACACACACACACACTGAGTGGCCAGATTATTATGCATTCAGAGATCATAATAATCTGGCCACTCAGTGTATATATACACTGTATGCATACTCCTCCCCACCCCACCCCTCCACACACACACCTAACTTTTTCAAAGTTGACATCAAACACAAATTTAGCATGCATTTGTAAGTTCTAAATCATATAATGTCTGGCTTATTATATGCTATAAATATATAGTCCTTAAAACCAAACCTTGGGCATGTAGATATTTGAGGTTTCCACCTTCAAGAGGGAGTCTGAAAGAAGGTAGTAGAGGAATGGATGACTGATCGAGTGGTAGACAACAGGTATTTGAAGACAGTAGCATTGCCATAAGCTTGCCACCTGAATAAATTAGGTGTTTCCACTTTATTTCTTCCCTGAGCTACTTAGATTTGCTTTCCTGGACCTATCTCTTTGGGAGCTTCATTTTATTCTTAAATCTTCCCTTAGCTGATTACCACTAAGGTTTTTAACCCCAACATGGCATACCCTGGGAAGTAGGAGGAGAGTGAGAAGCATACCTTTGTTTTGTAAAGTGAGAGAGAAGGGATTGTGAAAGAGAAGGTGGGGAACCTAGAACTGATAGGTCATAAGTGGAATCTCATTTAGACCATTCTTAGCTAAGAGTACATATGGAAGCTAAAGATCTGGATGTTATTTCCTTGAAAAATCCTAACTTTGTACATTATCTCCACCATTAACTATAGTATAACTATAACTGAGAGGCAAGAGGAATACTGATGGGGGCAAGGAGTACAAACTTGTGAATAGCATTCAATTGCAGAAATAGTAAAAAACAACTCTGCAGCAAGAATTGCTGATGGCATGGGCTGTTACATCAGAAGTACCTGTGTGAATCCCTATCTCTATTCTGCCATTAATTATCTATGATATTATGAAAACAATTATCCAATATGCCAGAATCTGCCTCCTTTTCTTCTCACATTGAATTGAGGTAGAATCCCCATGAAACATATCCTTCTTCCCTCTCCAAGAAAACTGAGCAATTTTCTTCTCTCCTTGCCCCTAAGACTTAAGATTTATACTATTACACTTAGAAGATTAAAAAAACACACATTTCACTTATCTTCCCTATTTGAGAGTGAGCAACTAGAGGGCTTAGTGATAATCTTCCTCCCCTAGTTGCCTAAAACAATGCCTTACCCAAAAGAAATGCTAAGCAAGTGTTTGCTGAGTCAGTGATTAAAGTGTGGTCATTATACTTACCTCAGTGCTTTAGGGGATTTAAAGGAAATACTGTGAAAACAGTATGCTAAGTGAAATAAGCCAATCTGAGAAAGACATATTACATGATCTCACTTATTTGTGGAACCTAATGAACAAAATGAATTGACCAACAAAATAAGACCCAAAGCATGGAGGCATGTAACAGACTGACATATCTCAATATGGGGTTGGGGGGATGAGAAGACATAAACCAAAGAACTTATAAACTTGTATGCATAGCCCATGGACACGGGCAATAGGGTAGTAAAGACCTGGGGGGTGGGTAGGGGCTGAGAGGAGGGGGTAAAGGAGCTGGGAAATGGGAGATATCTATAATACTATCAACAATAAAAATATATTTAAAAATAAAAATAAATGAAATACTGTGTGTAGACCATTAAGTTGAAAGCACCAACAAATATGCCCAGAAACAGAAGAAGCATCAAGGGAGTGACAGAGAATAATAAAATACTGTCATTCTAGTTGTCAACCAACCGTGAGATGGTTTAAGGCACATATTTTAAGCATGCACTCTGCTAGTCAGAAGATGCAAACACTGCATTATTAAGAGGGAAAATAAAGAGGCAAAGGAAGTCAAGCTGGGTCCCAGAGGGCCAATATAGTAGTCAAACCAGTAGTTTGGAAGGGAGCATGCTCTATAGTGGAAATGCAGCTAAAGCATAACTCAAGACTAGATTATGGAGCTAGGAGAACACTACATCTGTAAGGCATTAAGGCATTCTTTGGCTACTAAAAAATTAACTATATATTTAAAATCTCTAAAATAAAGATTCAAAGGTACATAATCAATGTGAAAAACAAAATTTAGTTTTGTCCTGGATGCAGATGAGGACAGACCAGGTGAGGGATTGAGTGAAGTGAAGAGACAATAAAGAAAATCTCACAGGATGTGTGGATTTGGACATTGTCATCTAGGTATCAGAAGTTAAGAAGTCTACTTAATGTAGTCTGCAGAAAAATTTGATCTGGATAACCTGATGTATTTTTTTTTAAGTTTACTTGGAATGTTTTTAAGCAGCACCAGTGCACTGAAGTTCATCTGAGGGTTCATTATTCTTATTATCTAAGATTTGCCTTCTTCACACTGTGAATGCATAAAAGATAAATGCTGTAGCAATAAGAGTTGAAAAAGTAACACATTTATGTACTATTCTGGAACAGGACAGACTAAAAGGAAAACAGGGCCAGAGGAAGATGGCCAGGAGAATAGCATAAAAAGTAAGATGAGCAAGGTGAGATGCTTCAAAGCCAAGATACACAACAGCCAGATAACTGTCACAGTGTCCTTTATTTAAGGGCCTTGTGCTTCTTCCCAGGCTAAGATGGACTTCTCAAAGGGTCACAGAATGCAGGGCATTCATGGCTAATACATTTATGGGAGAATGCATTAATTCATTCGGGTGTATATTCTGTCATGTAAAATGGCTTAGTGGCAATGGCTAAGCAAATCAAACTGATTTATCTTTCACCTAACATTCAGCAAGAAGCAATCGGGACTGTTTTGCTCTATAAATTAAGCCAAGAAGCCAGACTGCTTCTATGTTGTTCTTTTATCTTTAGACAGCTGTCCTTGTCTATAAGATATAAGTTGACTCGCCAGGACATCCCACACCACAATCATTTTCCAAGTTACTAGTGGAAGAAAGAGGAGAAGCATGTGCATAGAACCTTTAAGAATGTGACCTAGAAGTGGCACAAATTATTGTAGTTCAGACTCCATTGGGTAGAACTTGGACACATAGTCAAACCTAGATACAAATTGAATATATATAATTTTTTTTAGGGAAGATCATATTCCCAGGCATTGCGCTGGGGGAAAACTCCGATAGTTTATTTAACTGAGAGAGGATATTCAAACACAGCAGAACTGATGAAAATCAACAAGCACATTGGCAAAAAACAACAAGAATTTGCAGAAGATACTTGAGACATTTTTTCAGAAAATTTCTGAATAGCCTTGCAAAGCAGATAAAATAGCCCTATGCTACTGATGCTTTTCAATGTCTAACTTCAAAGGTGATGGTAAATTAAGTGTTTAAGAGCTTAAACAAAACAAATGCAGGCTGATTGTTCCCTATGTGCTTATGCTATTGGCTGCCATAAAATAAAACCTTTCATGACTGGAAAACTGAGTTATCCTAGGATTAGGAAGCAGCTGTCCCAGTTGCATACCGACTCGGTGCCAAGATTAAGTCCTCACCCTATCATTTCATAACTTTATAACTTGTTGAGACCCTCACTTTTATAAAGCTATTTTCATTAATCTGTAGAGTGGGGATAATAACTACTAAAAAGAACTAGAATGAAGATTCGATAAATAAATGCCCATGAAATAAACCAGTTATTAGGTTTTTGATAAGCATTAACTAAATTGGAACTCCTGTTGTTATTAACTAGGATGGTATTTATTTATTTCTACTTATTTGTTCTATTAACTTCTTACATGTTCATGGGGTAAAAAAATCGTTGCAAAGCTACTCTACTGCCAAATTATTGAAGCATATCTTTTTCTTAATCATTTATCTTAAAAGATACTGAAGTTGTTCAATTTGATCTATAATAATACATCTCCAGAAAAAAGATTGTGTAAAACTTAAAGCTTCAAGGAAAACAATATTAAGCCCCAGTTAGTGGTGTATAGCAGAATTGTTCCTGTTCTAAATAATTATGTATAAAAAGTGGAGGCTTAGGACCCAAGCCCAACCTGTCCTACAAAAGCAAGATCCTAAGAAAAACATCCTGTACTCTATGTATTTTATCAGCTTTCCAGGTTTGTAAACACTTTAAAACTTCAGAAATTATTCAGCCTAGAGATACAAATATGAAAAAGCTCATGATAAAAGCACATTACCATACAAGTAATATGAACAAACCTAGTTAGTTACCTTGGCCTGATAATTAGAAAATAAAATGTTTATTTTCCTGGTTTAGGCACTATGTCCAAGTTGAGGCTTCCCATAACAACACCCCTTCATAAGACATCCAATCTTTTGAAAAAAATGTGTCCTTATTCTGGAAGATTCCAAGGAGTTTTGGGGATTCACATATTATCAAACCTACTGGAAGATCTAGATATAGAGCTACAATATAAGATCATTAGTGATAGTCTAAGGAGTAGGTGATTTACTGGTACTTTTTGTAATCCTTAAATGTCTGCAATGTAACTGTTATGATCCTCATCTTATGATGAGATTGCTGAGATTAAAAGAAGTAATTCACTATCTTAGAGTTAGTAAGGCATAAAGCAAATACAGGGTCATTACAGAGAAACAGCAAAGAGAACTGAGGCCCTAAGTGACTAAAATTCTATTGTCAAGAAACAACAATAACTTTTTAACTCAACCCAAAACTGGATGTAAAGTGGAGATTTGGAGTTGTTAATATCTTCTGCATAAATGCAAAACTCTTGAATTGAAAAGTAATGCAGTATGGGAGGGACATGGACAAATTTGCAGTTGTTTTGAGAATGTAAAATAATTCAAAATAGCTGAAATAAGGAATGGCCTAGGTTCCCTTCCCAAAGTGCTGTGGGGGGAACCTTTGTCTATTTATGTTGGTGATTCCAGCCTAATATCTTCATAGCATTCATTAATCTTATAGGCATTTACTCCACCATAAAAGAAAAAAGAAATGAACCTCACATTGGAACTGAAGGTGACTGAAGGCTTCTTCTCAGAAATTCACAGTGAAAGTTAGCTTTTTTCCCCCTTTACACAACCTAGAAAGTTAAAATGTAATCTTCAACTGCAGGCATGGTGCCTGCTCTCACAGAAATATTGCTGATTATTGCCAACACAGAAGCAAGGCTCTGTAGCACGAAAGCCACGAGAGAATGCTTCACAGGCTCCCAAGATGTCACTGTGGAATAACCCAAGCACATCTGACACAAGGGGACAGAGTGGGTATCTGGTTTTCAATCACTAGGGAAAATGTGTTAGAGAATTTTCAGGCCTGATAGCTAGATCCACTATACCCAGTGGTACTGCCAAGTCTCTAGAACAAAAGAATCTATGTCCTGCCAACTGTAAACTAATCCCCTAAAATGTATTTAAATATCTAAAGTTTTCAATCAACCATCAGCAATTCCCCCAAACAAATGTATTCTCCATAATATTGTATTTCACATAAACACTTATTTAATTACACATTTTCATGGATAGACCTACAGCAAAATAATGGCTTATATTTAGTAGGTCTTTGATATGGCTTCTATTTATTGAACATCGACTAGGTGCCAGAAATAATTTTAGGTGCTTTCCATCTATTATCTCTTATTTCAGTGGAATCTTGCAGCAACCTCATGGTACAAGTAACAGAGAAGGGAGACGAGAGTCAAATTACTTGAGTTGTGTACCAGTTAGCTGTGAAGGAAGGATTAGCACTATTTTCACTAAAGTATATCATCAGCCAGGACAGGGTATTGTATAGAGGAAGCCTACTACAGCTTTTCATTTCATAGCAAAGGTGAATGGGGAAATTATAGCACACATTTCTGGTCAGCTTTTCTATAACTTTCAATTTCTTTGAAACACTGTTATCTCTGTAACTAGTCAAGACTTACAGAACTCTTTCTCTTTTCAAAAGCAGTGAAAATATAAAGACAATTCCTTCACTTTGATTTTCTGTGTGAGGGAAGGCAATTATGACTCTTTTCTAAATGTCCGCTTAAACTTGAGGAGCCTATGTTAATTCTTTGGCTCCTTGCCTGTCACATGACAAGCAGAATTAGTAGAGCATAGAGTTAAATCCCTCTTATTCCACTTACTAGCTATAAGACCCTGGATAATTTCTCTGAACTCTGTTTTGAACATCTGTACTGTGAGGACAGTATTTACCTCCTACAGCTGTGTGTTGACCTATTGACTAATATAATGTAAATACTATCAGAGGACATCAATAGTAACACATTTGAGTTCCTTATTGTGCCCAACCCTCTTAAGGATCTATAACATAATCATTGCAAAACCATGAAAAAAGTTGTTTTTGAATCTCAAACTTATGTATTGGGTTGCAAACCTTCATAATTTTGTTTACACACACACTTCTCATCACATTTTCCAAAGGCAAACATATTAAGAATCATTTCATCCTACCATAACATGAAGTGATTTCAATGTGGATGCTCCAACTTCTTTTGGGGTACTTCACATATAAGGGTTCTACATCTTGAAAGCATCTCCAAAGGATTCCCTAAACGAAATAAAACAAAAATGCTTGTGAACATGGGAGAAAACTTAGCTTCTTCCAATAGTGCTTATCTCAAGGTCCTTATGTCATTTTCCACCTGGCTGCTCTGGTTCTGATTCTGAAAAAATAATCCCAAATGTATTTCCTGGCAGCAGATTCACAAACCCATCCAATGTATGACATGCCATCCCTGATGACACTATTGCTTGCATTTTCAGATCATTAATTTCATTATATTTGCTTTTGTAAATCAATGGGTATTCTTAAACAGATATTAGGAAGTAATAAGTAGGGTATAAAACAACTTCCACATCAAACTCAATGATTTTAGTTAATAAATGATATAAAGCATTTAGATTAAGAAACAAAGCATGAGAGCAATCAAGTTACAGCAAGTGTGTCAGAGAAAGAAAAATAATTTGAATGTTATAACTTGTCTCTTTTTAAGATGCTATGGATGTTATTCTGAAAGATTAATGCATAAAAGAAAGCCATGCTATGATATTGAAACATATTTATTTATTGCCTTTAATAACTTTATTATGAAAAACATATAATATAGTAGCCTTGACAATTTAGCAAACAGAAACCTCATTCATAAATTTACCAGGTATTATGCTGTTACAAAAATGTAGTGATATTTAGATACCTCTCTCTCTCCCTCTCTCCCTCCCTCTCTCTCTCTCTCTCTCTCTCTCTCTCTCTCTCTCTCTCTCTCTCTCTCTCACACACACACACACACACTTTAAAGTCAAAATTATTGAAATAAATTACACTGAGATAACATAAAATACAATGAAATCACATTTATTCACCAGCCCAAGTCTCTTCTTTTAATAGCTATGTTGGTTTCATTACAGACTGTCAAACCTCAGAGAGAAGGTAGGGGAGGGTGGGAGTAAGGAGGAGAGATCAACCAAAGGACTTGTATGCATGCATATAAGCCTAACCAATGGACACGAACACCAGGGGAGGGCATGAGTTGGGGGGTGGGGTTTGGTGGGTTAATGGAGGAATGAGGACACCTATGTAATACCTTAATCAATCAATAAATAAAAAAAGCATAAGCTTTAAAAAATAAAATAAATAGATAAATAAATAAATAAATAAATAAATAAATGCTGGTTGTGTGAATCACACTAATGAAAATACTGAAACCTGATTGTGTGAAACATCTCAAGCTTAAGGAGGCATGTTATAGTGATCAATTTTAAATTGGTCACTCTAGAACAAATTTCGTTATTTCATTTTCCTGGTGGCTTCCTGGATTTCTATTTCTGCAAACATAATTATTACAATTGTGCTGTATGGCACAACTGAGTCTCTCTTCCCAAAAAACTAGATATGAAAATGAGTCCACAGGGTCCATCCAATAATACTCATATCTCAAGTCCTCTTGGTAAGTTTCACTTCAGGTACATTCTTTGAACAAAGAAGTCCATTCGAATTTGCCTCTCAATAGAGGTTAGCTAAGAATTTTGTCAGTGTTTAAACTATTAGTTCATAGCCCAAAACCCAGCCTCTATATTCTGCACTGAGATTGTGGGGCTGGGTTGCTGCACATATTTCTCTTTGCCAGCTGACTTCCTGTTAGGTTCTACAATGGGGGCACCTCTGAGAGGCTGGTGTGGGAGAGGCAGGATGCAGGGAGGGCGGAGCTTAATCCTTCTCAAGTATTTGCTGGCAGCGTTGTTTCCACAATCATCCTTTATCCTGGCAGCAGAAATTAGTCTGTCTACAGATTTTCCAAGTCCTTCCAGAACCAGCTCATTCTGCCCTCTCAGAGTTGCCAGCAATAGGCTGTTCACATGCCTTCTGGAGAGTTCTTGAATTTGAGCTCCCTAAGGCCTCTCCACTGAGCTCCTGAGTTACCAACACTGGCTGCACAGCACCCCACTAAGTGTGGACCTCAGCTTTACAGGTTCCTTTTCCAAGTTCCTAGTATTCCTGATTCTTCCTCTGGTCCCCAAGCACTAAGGGTGGGCTGCTTCCTGTGCCCACTCTCTCTGTATAACCTCAAAGTCCCCTTTCTCCATCCCAGTTCTCCAACACCTGTTTAACCTGTCCTCTATATTACATTTCCTTTATTAAAACAACAGATATAGTTTCTGTCTCCCTCAAGCACTCTGTTATAGAATGCATATTTTATTTTTAGATTGAAGGTGAGATGCTGGAGAATGGGAAGAAGGAAAATGAAGAATCTAATATTCTTTACCTTTGAGATGCTTTCCATTTAATTTATTATCTATTCTCCAATATATCCTATGAAACAGGTATGTTATCACAATTATTTATATTAATTAAAAGAGTGATAACATTTATTGAGGTTCTACAATGTGTTAATTTTTAAATATTATTTCATTTAATATTCATAAACTTTCTGAAAAGGAATTCTACTAGATTCATTTTAGTGACGGAGAAATGAATTTGAGGCTAAATTGTAGACATCCAGTAAGCCACAGAACTCTAATGTGAATAACAATCTGAGTGCTAGTCCAATTGAGCAAATATTCAAATTATTGACAGATTTAATTACACTATACCAAAAATTACATTTAATAGCATCATAAATCTCATCAGAACTGTTTTTAGTATTGGGAAGTTGTCAACCTTATGGTGGCATACAAAAGATTTTCAAAATTTTAATTTTCACTAGAAAGTTCAAATTTGATAACTGGCAACAATGAGAAATACAAAATATTTACTTTCCTTGACATTACAAGGTCATTTTGTTTATTTTGGAGAAATATACACCAAATACCTAAGTCTCAAAAATTCCATTTGGACTGTCAATCACACATCTACATTGAAATGGTGTTAAATGAAAAAGTAGTTAACATAAAAAGTACCACTAAATTACAGAAAAACCATAATTGAAAACTGCCTGAAATCTAGCTGAACAGAACTCCTGTAATTAAAGATGTAAAGAAGAAGCCAAGTAGAGACTTGTAGGAGGGACCGAACCGGCTGGTCTCACACCCACGTGTGGTGGATAAAAATTTGGAGGTATATCTCTGCTTCAGAAATTCCCCGAGGAGCCAGGTGTCCCAGCCCCACACCAAGCCCCAAGCTCAGGATCCCCATGCTGGGAAGAGAAGTCCCCATAAATAATTGCTGTAAAAACCAGTGGGGATTATGGTTGAGTGAGCTGGAGGTCTCTGGAGTCCCAGACAGTTCCTCTTAAAGGGCTCATGCACAGACACACTCAGACTCACTTCCTTTGAGTTCCAGCACTTGGGCAGCAACTCGAAAGGCACCAGGGACATACAGGAAGGGAATGAAGTATCTGCCATCAGAGTGAGACCTGGAGGGGCAGGTTTCTCCAGACAAAAGTTCTGGCAGAGGCCATTGTTCCTTTTCTGAGCCCATTCCCACAGAGCAGGCAGGCAGGCACCACATCTGAGTCTCCATCAACCTGGATCACACTGTTCACCCATCTCTGGTGATTCCCTGAAGCCCCACCCCACAAACTTGAGTGCCATCCAAGCTGTTTCCAGTGGCTTTTTAATACTAATATCCTATCTTGGTTCATGCTTCACACTTTCCTAAAATCTCCCAAACAGGTAGCATCTGGCCTTCGTGTGACCAGTCCCTCTAACTAAGTGGACCCAGGCCCAGCACTACCAGCCACCTGCATTGGTTCACAGCTTGGCTTCTCCTGGGAACCTCCAAGCCCAGCACAATTAGTAACCATCAGCATATTGCTTTGTAGCTTAAGCCAGGTGGTCCTGGGCAGAACATAGGTGGTGGCTGACCTTTCCTGCATCTCCTGGGAGGCTCCAGAGCCAGCAAACCTGATGGGAAGATTCAAATGACATCTAAGCACCATCCAACCACCTCCACAAGTGACACACTCAAGGGGCAAACTGATTGGGCACCAGAGCCCTGCTGAAGTTAACCCTGCTCAGTGGGGTGCGCTCCTGCAAAGCTAATCCTCCATCCACAGTGGCTGCAGCCAGTCTTGCAGCCAATGGGCCTTGGGGTAAATCCCTGCCATTGAAATGCCAACAGCAACCAAGGCTCAACTACAACAGGAGGGTATACACAGCCCACATGGGGGTGGGACACACCTGGAGCACCCAGCTTGGGAGAATGGATTCTGTGCTACTAGACCCTACAGGACACCTATTATATTAGGCCATTCTACCAAGCCTGGGTAATGTAGCAGGTCTACCTAATACACAGAAACAGACACAGGGAGGATGCCAAAATGAAGAGACAAAGACACATGCCCCAAATGAAAGGACAGAACAAAACTCCAGAAAAAGAACTAAACAGAATGGAGACAAACAATTTACTAGATGCAGAGTTCAAAACACTGGTTATAAGGATGCTCAATAAACTTAGGGGAAGAGTAGATGAACTAAGAGAGAATTTCAAAAGCATAAAAAGGACATGGAAATCATAAGTAAGAAGTAGTCAGAAATGAAAGATACACTAACTGAAATGAAGAATTATTTGCAGGGCATCTACAGTATTGCAGATGAAGCTCAGAATCAAAACAATGATTTGGAAAATAAGGAAACAAACAAACAAACAAACAAAAAACCCAATCAGAACAGCAAAAAAAGAAATGATTTTTTAAAAATGAGGACAGTATCAGGAGCCTGTGGGACAACTTCAAGCATACCAACATTTGCATCATGAGGGTGCTGGAAGGAGAAGACAGAGAGAAAGAAATTGAAAACTTATTTAAAAAAATAATGATGGAAAACCTCCCTAACCCAGTGAAGGAAACAGACATATGAGTCCAGGAAACACAGAGAGTCCCAACAAGATAAAACCAAAGAGGCTCACACCAAGACACATCATAATTAAAATGCAAAAGGTTTGACGTTCTGATCGACGTTTCCCAGTCTCTGGATCTCTTCTTTTTCATCAGTCTATGCTGTTCATTATATTCCACAAATGAGTGAGAACGTCATACCTCAGGGAAGGTAGGGGAGGGTGGGGGTAAGGTGGAGAGATCAACCAAGGGACTTGTGTGCATGCATATGAGCTTAATCGATGGACACAAACAACAAGGGGGTGGGGCATAAGTGGGGGTGGGGAGTTATGGGGGAATAAGGACACATATGTAAAAAATAAAAATTAAAAAAAATTATAAAAAAATAAAATAAAACATTAAATCTAATCCATACTAGTGATCACCATAACCTTAAGAGAAATGGTTTCATGTGACAAAGATTTTTAAATGAAACTCTCTGTAGCCTGAAAATTAATTTGGAAGGAAACAAAGAGAAGTTTCCTTCAAAAGTCGTAAGGATTCTAATTGAAAGTCAATATATTTGGCCTCTTGAACTAAAGTAAGTAATTTGTGTTTTTGCCTCCCTGACAAAGTTTATATAAAGTTACAAAAAGAAATTGACAGCCAATTTGAAATTGAATTGCCAGGGCCTAGAGCAAAGAATATCCTTACATGATATTATTCTACAATGTCATTATAATTTTAGATATTTTACAACAGCATATTGTACAATTATCCCAAACAAACTTACAAACTAATTCTTTGAATGTTTGGCAGCAATTTAAAAAAGGACATGGAAGGATTTAATCCCTTTCAGAAGGAATTAAGGCACTGGGAAGGCACTTGAGCATTCTATATTGGCCCCTCTTGCCTTTTTTGCCAAGAGGGACCCTCTTCTCACAATCCAATTGGCCTCAGCTGTTGCCTGAACTTTCTGTTCATGCTGAGCTTGAAGCCTCGTGGTGGCTGGTACCATGGATCCATCTCTTGCCCAATCATGTGAGCTGGGCCCTCCCTGGAGAAGAAACCTGAGTTCCCTGAGATATGTGATCAGTGCTGGGGTCCCGCCAGCAGGCGAGGGGATCCCAAGGCAGGTGCTGGGTGTGGAGGCCACAGGGGCATAGGCTACCAAGGAGACAGAATTGAACCTCACATCACCCTGCTTGGCCCCGGAGGATGACTGGTTAGCCAGAAATGGGTAAGATTCCTCAGGGAAGGAACAACCTAAGACAGGCACAGTCGCAGAAGGGCCATCAGGAGAGAACTTGGGGGTCAACAGAGGTGGGGCACAGACCCTCACCCCCCCACCCTTGCAGGGGCCTGAACCCTCACCCCTTCAGTGGGAGGTCTCCTGCCCCCATGACTGCTTTGCTTCCCATGCCCAGCTCAAATCGGGACACAGGTGACAGACAGAGACTTGGCCCAGCTCAGATCGGGACCCAGGTAACAGACAGAGACTTGGCCGACAGCAGGTGCCCTATATCTAAATCCAGCCTAGCACCAGGAATGCTCAGGGCCTACTCAAGAATGCAAATATTCCTTTACACTAATATTTACAGGGTAAACTAAGATTGTTGGTAGAGTATTAAATTTGACAGCAAAATAGTAATCAAGTTTTCAGATTAATTTAAATAGGCTAATTGAAATAAGTGAATATTCAAGAAAATTTAATTGTACTGGACAAAAAGCTGTTCCTAAAGTAGTAACTAAAATTTCTATTGGTAGTTCATCTCATGGTAAAATTCCTGAACATGCAATGAACCTAAAGCAATCATATTTTTGTGCAAAATATTAAAATTTAAAGTTATCAAGACTGCATTATAAAATTTACAAAAGCCTCCATTCATCAAAAAAAGGGGGGATAGTAGGGTAATATCATGTAAGGAAAAATATCCTATAAGTAAATTACATCTAAAAAATGTTTACTTTACAAAATTAATTTTCATTTGTAATGCTAACAGCAAGACACCCATGAAAAACACACATGTTGTCTAAATAAGACAAAGAAAAATCGTTTGGGCAAAAATAAAAAGGATCCCAAATCACTTATCTAGAAAAGATTCCTTTATTAACTTTTGGTTGAGAATATGTTTGTATATTTTCAGAAAACAACTCCAAGACCAGGTGGATTCCTGCAACATAGAGGAATTGACAGGTCTGCTCCAACCACGAAGACAAGAGGAGAAACAGTCCAGAGATGAAAGATGCTGACTACGCCTTGCCATGCTAGCAGTCAGCAGCTGTGTGTTGCTGCAGGTTGCCTAGAACCAAACCAGAGAGGGTCGGACCTGCATTGCCACCATGTGCCCACCATCCAGATATCATTGCTGACATGTACACATAAGGAACTGTTTGACATTGAAACAGGGACTCAGAACTGTTGGACATTGAAATTGGGACTCAAACATTTTTTGTTATTATATGTTTATTTATAGTCTGGAGAGGCAAGATTTTTTAAAGGAAAGAAATGGGGAAAAAAATAGATACAGAGGCAAAGAAGCATTGAACAGACTGCCAAACTACAGCAGGAAGGCAGGGGAGGTTGGGGGGTGGGGGGGCTGTAAGAGATCAACTGAAGGACTTGTACGCATGCATATAAGCATAACCAATGGATACAAGACACTGGGGTGGGGGCAGGTGAGGGCATGTACTGGGGGGTAGGGGAGGCCGGGGGGAGGCCAATGGGGGGAAAAAAAGGAGACATATGTACCAATATTTGTAATACTTCAAACAATAAAAATAAATAAATAAAAATGCAAAAGGTTAAAGATGAAGAGAGAATCTTAAAAGTAACAAAAGAAAAGAAGTTAGTTACCAAGAAGCTCCCATAACACTTAATAGGAACTTTGCAGGCCAGAAGGGATTGGTAAGAAATATTCAAAGTGGTGAAAAGCAAGGACCTACAAGCAAGATCACTCTACCCATCAAGGCTGTCATTTAGAATTGAAGGACATATAAAAAGCTGCCCAGACCAAAAAAAAAAAAAAAAGGCTAAAGGAATTCATCACCACCAAATTATTTGATGGTTGCCAGATGGGAGGGGGGCTTGGGGTGATGGGTGAAAAAGATGAAGGGATCTGGAAGTATAAGTTGGAAGATACGAAATAGTCATGGGGATGTATAGTACAGCATAGGGAAGATAGTCAATAATAACTATGTATTATGTCAGATGGGTGCGAGATTTATCAGGATGATCACTTAATAAATTACATAATGTCTAATCACTGGGTTGTACACATGAAACTAATATAATATTGTATGTCAACTATAATTGAAAAATAAAAAAATGATTAAAAAAAGAAAAGAATGCCCTAGCTGGTTTGACTCAGTGGTCAGAGCATCAGCCTGTGGACTGAAGGGTCTCGGGTTTGATTCTAGTCAAGGTCACATTGCGGGCTTGATCCCAGGCCCTGGCCAGGGCACGTGTGGGAGGCAACCAATCGATGTATCGAAATGGAGAGCATTCATTCTTCCTAATCCAAACTTCCACTGGTCCTTTTGACCACACATTACGCATGTCTAGATTCCCAAACATATAGTAAAGATCCATTGTGCAATCAAAAACAACTGATTCCCAAATAGTGTAAACACACTATTATTGTGAAATATAAGGAAAGACACAATGCTATTATATTCACTTTAAGTGAACGACTAAAACAACAGGTCATAAAATGAAATGTCTACGCCATTACCAGTGTGATACCATTAGCACTTGCATGGGATGTGCGCGGGAAAAGTGGTGAAGATGATTCGTCACTAATGAGAAACAGGGAGTTCTGGGCTGCTATTCTCTGCTATGGAAACAAAAGGGGACTTGGCATCCACTCCAGGGGACAGCACAGGCCACAGGAGGCTGTTTGCAACATGGAGTGGAGAGGGGAGAAAGGGCCCTGGCAGCAGGAAAGGGCTACTAGCAGCAGCTGTTACCCTGGCGAACAGGATGCTAAGCTCACTTACTGATTCTGGTGAGTTTTTCATACTTTCAAACTGGACCCTGATATTTATTAAAGTGACAGCCTTGTGTTTTGACAGTGACTCTTTATCTGTAAAGTGGTGGAATCATAGTGATATTTCCCAGCTATTCTGCTTAATGTTTGTACACTAGAGATGCTCAAGGAAGTCATGTAGTGCTATACACTCCATGCTTTGTTGTCGTCATTGTTTTTAGATTCGTCATTCCATTAAACAGCTAAGATTATGAGAGTCAACAACATACTCTTTTAAGTGTTTAACTAAATTGTTTGACAACAGAATCTTCTCCCTATTTGTGCACATAGCCATCTCTTGGGGTGGCACTATTACTTTGTTACACGGTTTGGAAAATGCTGAACTTGGTGCTCTCTAAAATCCCTTAGACTCCAGGATTTTGCAATTCTAAGCAGAGGAACTGTTTAATATAGTAGGACTAAGTGGCAGCACGGGGAATTGTCCCCTAAAATAGCTCTAGGTGCCTCTGTATCTCAGGTGTTGGGAGTAAGCATATTCCGGAGCCAGGTGGTTGAGAGCCAAGGAGAATGGGCCATGACTCAGATTCGGGATGTAGTGAACATCACATTAACACACTGTGTGTGAAGCACTCCCAGGGAGGTGCTGTTTACTTATCACCACTTCATTTTTAGGTCAATGAGAGCACAAGAGGAAATTATCTTTTGGAAATATCAGCAAAAAAAGGAGGATCACAGGCATTAGCTACCCATCCCAGGTACAGTGCAAAGCCAAATACAACATAGAAAGTTATGCACATAACATTTGGCAGAATTAAGGAGCTTTACTTTGGAGGAGAACCAAAATGACAATGCCGTGCCTGGAGTAAAATTAATGTTTTATTTTATGAGTATGTTCCTCTTTTTAGCACAGCACTCCCTAGCTTCTCCTAAACTTTATGACTCCAGTTTGACTATTGTCTATCTTTTACAGGTGAAGCCTCACTATTCCAGATGGTGGTAATAAAGTCTGTACCTAGAGGTCTCCCAATATCCCCAATATAAACTATGGATATATATCAGTACAGTGGCTTCTGTTTTCAGGATGTAAGACATTATTTTTTTGAAGTTGCTCTGATTGTTTATATCACTTTATATGAAAAAGGGCATAAAAAAAAGAGGTGGATCTGGAAAAAATAAAATTTGCCCAGATTTTTTTTTTGGGGGGGGTATTTATTTATTTATTTTTTATTATCTAACATTTTACATATGTCTCCTTTTTCCCCGCTTAACCCCGCCTCCCCAGCCATTCCCACCCTGGGCAAGCCCCCACCACCCCAGTGTCTGTGTCCATTGGTTATGCTAATATGCATGCATATAAGTCCTTTAGTTGCTCTCTAACACCCCCACCCCTGTCATTTGTCTCTGGATCTATTCCTATTCATCAAATTACCTTGACCATTATATTCCACATTATGAGTGAGATCATGTGATGTTTATCTTTATCGAACGGCTTATTTCACTTAGCATAATGCTCTTCAGTTCCATCCATGCTGTTGCAAATGGTAAAAGTTCCTTCTTTTTTATAGCAGCGTAGTATTCCATTGTGTAGATGTACCACAGTTTTTTAACCCACTCATCTGCTGATGGGCTCTTAGGTTGTTTCCAAATCCTAGCTATTGTAAATTGTGCTGCTATGAACATAGGGGTGCATATATCCTTTCTGACTGGTGTTTCTGGTTTCTTGTGATATAGTCCTAGAAGTAGGATTACTGGGTCAAATGGCAGTTCCATTTCTAATTTTTTGAGGAAACTCCATACTGTCTTCCACGGTGGCTGCACCAGTCTGCATTTCCACCAGCAGTGCAGGAGGGTTCCTTTTTCTCCACATCCTCACCAGCAATTGTCATTTGTTGATTTGTTGATGATAGCCATTCTGGCAGGTGTGAGATGGTACCTCATTGTTGTTTTGATTTGCATCTCTCAGATGATTAGTGACTTTGAGTGTGTTTTCATATATCTCTCGGCCTTCTGTACATCCTCTTAAGAAAAGTGTCTATTTAGGTCCTTTGCTGATTTTTTGATTGGATCATTTACCTTCCTTTTGTTAAATTGTATGAGTTTTCTATAAATTTTGGAAATTAAACCCTTATCTGAAATATCATTGGCAAATAGGTTCTCCCATACAGTGGGCTTTCTTGTTTTCTTGATGGTTTCTTTTGCTGTACAGAAGTTTTTTATTTTGATGTAGTTCCACTTGTTTATTTTCTCCTTAGTCTCTATTACCCTAGGAGCTGTGTTGGTAAAGCTATTGCTACAACATATGTCTGCTATTTTGCTGTCTATGGAGTCTTGTAGGATTTTTATGGTTTCCTATCTTACATTTAAGACCGTTAACCATTTTGAATTTGTTTTTGTGTATTGTGTCAGTTGGTGGTCTACTTTCTTTTTTTTGCATGTATCTGACCAAATTTCCCAGCACCATTTATTGAAGAGACTGTCTTGACTCCATTGTATGCTCTTGCCTCCTTTGTCAAATATCAATTGAGCATAATGGCTTGGGTCAATTTTGGGTTCTCTCTTCTGTTCCATCGGTCTATATGTCTGTTCTTGTGCCAGTACCAGGAAGTTTTGAGAACTGTGGCTTGGTTATATAGCTTGATATCTGATATTGTGATCCCTCCAACTTTGTTCTTCTTTCTCAGGATTGCTGTGGCTATTTGGGATCTTTTTCTTTTTTTTTTTTTTTTTTTTTTTTTTTTTTTTTTTTTTTTATTCCAGATGAATTTTTGGAGAGTTTGTTCTAGATCTTTGAAGTATAATGTTGGTATTTTAATAGGGATTGCATTAAATCTGTAGATTGCTTTGGGTAGTATGGACATTTTAGTGATGTTGATTCTACCAATCCATGAACATGGTATGTTCTTCCATTTGTTTATGTCTTCCTCTATCTTTTTTTTTCAATGTTCTGTAAAGTTTTTTGAGTACAGGTCTTTTACCTCTTTAGTTAACTTTATTCCTAGCCATCTTAATTTTTTTGGCGCAGTGGTAAATGGGATTTTTTTTCCATTCTCTTTCTGTGAGTTCATTATCCTATATAATAAAAGCCAAATATGCTCAGTGTCTGGTCATCCAGTGACTGGTCCACTGTTCAACCAATTAGCAAAGTGTAATATGCTAATGATATGCTAAGGATGCTCAACCACTCACTATGATGTGCACTGACCACCAGGGGGAAGACCCTCTGACCAGAAGGTTAGCTTGCTGCTGGGGTCCGGCCGATTGGAACTGAGCAAGATGGGCCACACATGCCCTTGGAGACCTCCTGTGGTCCCACCACGGCACCCCCTGAGGGTGAGGTCTCTTGGCTTGGCCTGTGCCCTCTTGCAATCTGGGACCCCTCAGGGGATGTCAGAGAGCCTGTTTGGCCCAATCCCGCAGGCCACTCCCCTCAGGAGGCTGCCAGACGCAGGGCTCATGGCTGGCGAGTGCTGCTGCAGCAGTGCAAGCCTCTCCCAATTGGGACTAACTGGGTGCGAGCCCGCCGCAGGCGCAGTGGCACTGGGATGAGTGGGAGCAGCCGATAGGAGCTGCAGGCAGTGTTGGACTGTGGGTTTCAGCCCGATCCCCACAGGCCATCCCGAGGGACCCTACCTGTTCACGAATTCATGCATTGGGCATCTAGTTGTGTATAAAAAGGCCATAGATTTCTGCGTGTTAATTTTGTATCCTGCTACATTGCCGAATTCATTTATAAGGTCTAGTAGTTTTTGACGAAGTCTTTGGGGTATTCTATGTATAGTATCATGTCATCTGTAAATAAGGAGAGTTTTACTTCTTCTTTTCCAATTTGGATGCCTTTTATTTCTTCTTCTTGTCTGATTGCTATGGCTAGCACTTCCAGTACTATATCAAACAGGAGTAGTGATAGTGGGTATCCCTGTCTTGTTCCTGTTCTTAGGGGAAATGAGGTTAGTTTTTGCCCATTCAGTATGATGTTGGCTATAGGTTTGTCATATAAGGCTTTTATTATGTTGTGGTATGATCCTTCCATTCCCACTTTGCTGAGAGTTTTTACCAAGAAAGGATGTTGGGTTTTGTCAAATGCTTTTTCTGCATCAATTATTATGATTATGTGATTTTTATTTTTAAGTTTGTTTATGTGATGTATCAGTTTATTGATTTGCAGATATTGTACCATCCTTGCACCCCCAGAATAAATCCCACTTGGTCATGGTGTATGATAGTTCTAATATAATGCTGAATCTGATTTGCTAGAATCTTGTTGAGGATTTTAGCATCTATGTTCATCAAGGATAGTTGCTTGTAGTTCACTTTTTTTGTGGTGACTATATCTGGTTTTGGGATTAGGGTGATGCTGGCTTCACAGAAAGAGCTTCAAAGTGTGCCTTCCTCTTGAATTTTTTGGAATAGTCTGAGGAGATTAGGTTTTAGTTGTTCTTTGAATACTTGGTAGAACTCCCCTGTAAAGCCATCCAGACCAGGGCTTTTGTTTGCTGGAAGATTTTTGATTGCTGCTTCAACTTCTTCAGGAGTTATTGGCCTATTCAGGCTTTTGATTCTTCTTGATTGAGTTTTGGGAGCTTGTATTTTTCCAAGAATATTTCCATTTCATCTAGGTTGTCTATTTTGTTGCAATAGAGTTGTTCATAGTATTTTTTTCATAATTGTTTGTATATCTGTGGGATCGGTTGTTACTTCAACTCTTTCATTTCTGATTTTGTTTGTTTGGACCCTCTCTCTTTGCTTCTTGGTGAGCTTGGCTAGAGGTTCATCAATCTTGTTTATCCTTTAAAAGAACCAGCTCTTGGTTTTGTTGATCTTTTATATTGTTTTTTTTTGTTTTGTTCTGTTTTTGGTTTTTGGTCTCTACGTTATTTATTCCCACTCTGATCTTTATTATTTCCTTCCTTCTGCTTACACTGAGCTTTAATTGTTGCTCTCTACCCATCTCTTTGAGTTGTAGGGTTAGATAATTTATTACCATTGTTTCTTGTTTTTTGAGGTAGGCCTGTAGAGCTATGAACTTCCCCTCTCAAGACTGCTTTCACTGTGTCCCATAGAGTTAGCATTGTTGTGTTTTCATTGTTGTTTGTTGCCATGATCCTTTTTATTTATTCTTTGATCTCTTTGGTAACCCAGACATTGTTTAATAGCATGCTATTTAGCCTCCAGGTTTGATTTTTCATTGTTTTTATTGTAGGTGATTTCTAATTTTATGCCATTGTGGTCTGAGAAGATGCTTGATATGATTTCAATCTCCTCAAATTTGGAGAGACTCTGCCTGTGCCCCAATATGTGGTCTATCTTTTAAAATGACCCATGTGTGCTTGAGAAGAATGTATATTCTGTGGCTTTGGGGTGAAATGTTCTGAAGTTGTCAATTCCATCTGATCTAGTGAGTCATTCAGTATTGATGTTTCTTTGCTGATTTTTTGTTTAGAGGATTTATCCAGTGGTGTTAGTGGGTTATTAAAGTCCCCTACTATGACTGTATTTCTGTCAATTTCTCCCTTGAGATCCTCCAGAAGTTATTTTTGTTTGTTTTTTGTTTGTTTTTTTGTGTTTTTTTTTTTATGTATTAGGGTACTCCTGTATTGAGTGCCTATATGTTTACCAGAGTTATACCTTCTTGTTGAATTGCTCCCTTTAGTATTATGAAGTGGCCTTCCTTATCTCTTGTTATGGCCTTCACTTTGAGGTCTAATTTGTCAGATATACCAGGTGTACTGGTTAATAATGAGGATTTTTTTCAATAGATGGAATTATACATATGTTGATTTATATATGATTTGATATGTATGCTATTTTGTTGTATTGACAGCAAGCTTCAAAACTTCATATGTCAAATTTGCTGAAGGAGTTAACATCATAAATATTATTACACTTAAAAATGTGAAATTTTGTGCCAAAACAAGAGCATTTGCAGGAAGTTTTAATTCATTGCTTTATTTTGAAGAAAAATGCTGCTGAATACTTTGGGAAGCTTACAGTGAACATTCTACATCTCAAGATATCTGTGAATGCTGGTTTAAAAGCTTTAAAAGTGATGATTTTGATGTGAAAGACAAAGAACGTCCAGGTCAACTGAAAAAGTTTGAAGACCAACAATTACAAGCATTATTGGATGAAGATGCATGTCAAACTCAAAAACAACTTGCAGAAAGAGTAAACATTACTCAGCAAATAATTTCCAATCATTTATAAGCAATGGGAAAGATTTTAAAGGAAGGAAAATGGGTGCCGCATCAACTGAACGAAAGACAAATGGAAAACCAAAAAGTCATCAGTAAAATGTTGCTTCAATGAAGGAAAGTCTTTTTTTTGTATCAAATTGTTATTGGCGATGAAAAGTGGATTTATTTTGAGAATTCCAAATGCACAAGGTCATAGGTTTATCCAGATCAACCATCAACATCAACTGCAAGGCCAAATCGCTTCGGAAAGAAGACAATGCTCTGTGTTTGGTGGAATCAGGCAGGTGTGGTGTATCATGAGCTTCGAAAACCAGGTAAAACAGTTAATACTGATTGCTACCAACAACAAATAATCAATTTGAACCACGCTTTGATGATAAAATGACCAGAATGGGCCAGAAGACATGGCAAAGTAATTTTGTTTCATGATGATGCACCATCACACACATCAAAACCAATTAAAGACACATTAAAAGATCTTGCCTGGGAAGCATTAGCCCACCCGTCATATTCACCAGCCTTTGCTCCTTCAGATTACCACTTGTTCCCATCGATGGCACATGCACTTTCTGAGCAGCACTTCAAAACGTACAAAGAAGTAGAAAACTGGGTCTCTGGTTTGCCTTAAAACAAGTTCTATTGGGATGGTATCCACAAATAACCTGAAAGATGGGAAAAATGTGTAGCTAGCGATGGACATTACTTTGAATAAAGCACTTTTTTGTTTCTCTTGAAATTATCACATTTTATTTGATTATTAGCTGGTTCACCTAGTAAGTATTGCTAACCCAGCTTTTTTTTTTTTTCATTTTCATTTGCCTGAAAAACCTTTTTCCATCCCTTCACCATCAGTCTATTTGAGTCGTTTGTTCTGAAGTGGGTCTCCTGTAGATAGCAGGTATATGGGTCATGTTTTATTATTCACTCAGCTACCCTATGTCTTTTGATTGGGGCATTTAATCCATTTACATTTAAAGTTATTATTGATAGGTACTTGTTTGTCACCATATTTATACTTTATGCCTGTGTTCCTTCTTTCCTTTGTATTTCTTCTTTTTAAAGCAGTCCCTTTAGCATTTCTTGCATTGCTGGTTTGGTGGTATTAAAGTCCCTTAGTCCTTTTTTTTCTGTGAAGCTCCTGATTTCACCCTCAACTTTGATTGATAGCATTGCTGTGTACAGTACTCTTGGATTCAAACCCTTGCTTTGCATGACTTTGTATATTTCATTCCATTCCCTTTTGTCCTGATGCGTTTCTGTTGCGAAATCAGTTGATAGTCTGATGGGAGATCCCTTGTAGTCAACTGTCTCTCTCTGGAAGCCTTAAAGATTCTTACTTTGTCATTGGTGTTTGCCAATCTATACTAATAAAAGAGAAACATGCAAACTGACCGTTCCCCGGTATGCCCACCAGCAATTATGCAAATTAACCCAACAAAGATGGAGGTTAATTTGCATATGCAGGCACAGAGTAAAGACTAAAGACAGCGTTGAAGGAAGCCAAGTGCTGCAGAAGGCAGCGAAGCTGCAGAGAAGGGAGTGAGGCAGTGGAGACAGGGGGGAAGTGAGGCAGCAGAGATGGGAGGGAAGCGAGGCATCGCAGAGACAGGAGGGAAGCAAGGCATCATGGAGACGGGAGGGAAGCCTATCTCGGTGGGCTTTGCTCCCTTCTCTGCTTCACTCCAGCCGCAGGAAGCCCTATTCTTGCAGGAATAGGCCCAAGGAAGCCCTATTCTTGTAGGAATCTTCAGGCAATGGGCCTCTAGTTTAATTATGTGTCTTGGTGTCAGTCTTTTTGGGTCCATCTTGTTTGGGACTCTGTGAGCTTCCTGGACTTGTGTGAGTTTTTTCTTCTTCCCAATATCAAGGAAGTTTTCTGTCATTATTTCTTCAGACAGGTTTTCTATTCCTTGCTCAGTTTCCTCTTCTTCTGGTACCCCTATTATGCGGATATTGTTTCATTTTGTGTTATCCCAAAGTTCCCTTAGGCCCTCCTCCTGTTTTTTTAAGGTTTTTTTTTTTTTTTTTTTTTTTAGTTGCTGCTCTGCTTGGGTATTTTTTCCTACCTTGTCTTCTGGCTCACTAATGTGGCCCTCCACTTCTTATAGCCTACTATAGATGCATTCTCTTGTGTCCTATATTGCAGTGATGTAATGTTTCATTTCTTTTTGGTTCTTCTTCATTTCCTCTTGGATCTTACACATATTGTTGAATTGATCTTCCAACCTTTCCAACATACTTATGACCATTGCTCTGCATTACTTTTCTGACATATTGCTTGCCTCCATTTCATTTACTTCCTTTTTCTGGCGATTCCTTCTTTTCTTTATGGTGAGGGCTGTTTCTTTGTTTCCCCATGTTCGCTCCTCTCAGGGTGTCTGGTTATGTAGCTCTGTCTCTCCTGCATTGACTTAACGGCACAAAATACAAGACGACAAGACACAACACACAGGGCACCAAACACAAATGTATTCACGATAACAATAACCCCAAACAAAGGGGACCACCAGAGTAAAGAGAATTAGGGAAGAGAAAAGAGTATAAACATTATATTGAGAAAAGGAAAAAAATGTAAGCAACAAAAGAAAGAGAAGAAAAAAGAAGGGGAAAAATATATGTATATGGGGAGAAAACTCCAAAAAACCAACAACTAATCCCAAAAATGCAAACAACAAACACCCAGCTGAATCTGAGGAGGCAGAGCTCTTTCTAGGCAATCTCTGACCTTTCCATCCACAGACTGCCTCACCAGCTATGTTTAATTCACCAATGCTGGGGAGATGTTATTCGATTCAGCTGTTCCTTCTATCTCCTCTGTGAGAAGGTACAGGTCTCATTCGTGTATTCGGCTCCACTTTTTCTCCTCCTGGACAAACTTTTTAGGCACCCACAGCCAGGAAAGCTGGAGTCTCAGTGTTCGTGAGTTCCCAGCCAATGCAACTGGTCCCTGGGCATTGTGGTTGTAAGGTCCTGGGAGGTATTTGAGGTCTCCCTGGTTGAAGGTAAGGCTGGGCTTCTGGTCACTGCTGTTCTCCCCTTCAAAATGGCATGATCTCTGCAGCAGAGTAGGCCACTCAAATCTCTCAGCAGAGAGATTTCAGCAGTAGTAGAGGCTGCCCGTCCAGGGGAGCCTAGTTCGCCAGTCCCCAACAGTCCTGTGGAATATAGCTATCCCTCACTCACAAATACAGACATTCCCCACATGTCCACACACTCTCCTTTCACTCTCTCACTCACACACTCTCTTGTAGCCTGCCATCCAGTTGGCCATCTTGGGTCCCTCTACCCAGATTTTAACATTTAGTGGAAATGCATTCATAAAATACTTTGCCCTAGAATTTCCAAGTTCCACTACAAACCAAATCTCACAAATTTGAATTCGAAACTATGATAATCATTTCTGAAGCACTTTTTATGTTCAAGGCAATGTATAAGTTCTTTACTTATACCACTTTATAGTCCACAAGAAACCTATAAGGTTGGTGCTGTTATCATCTTCATTTTATCAACGGGAAATCTCAAACTCTGACCAGTTACATAAACTTTCACAAACTCACTCTGCTTTTACTGGTGGATCTTATAATTACATTAGATTTGTCTCATTCCAAGCTTTAAATTCTTAATGAAGCCACTCCATTGGTAATTGTTTTTGGTACAATGCAATTCTAATGGCACAAAAATAATCATACATTAAGGTCCATGTCACAGAATCTGTCTAAACTCCCTGCATCTAATTTGAGTTAGGTTCTGGGCGCTACAGATGTGTCTAAGGATTGTGGTGGTAATGGCCTCAGTGGATATAATATAGAGCTGAGGAAGAAATAAGGATAGTGTTTAATGATGACCTTGCAATAAAGACCCAAACTGTGATTATGAGTAAAGCATCTATCCACAATATCCAGGCAAGAAGACAAGAAATGAGTTCAGACATGGGAGCAAGGAAGATGCAATGATGGCAGCAGGGGGAGCCGAGAAAGATCTCCTGAGGTATTGGCAAGAGAGGTGCAGACACTTTTTATAGAATGCCTGAAGCCTCTCCTATGTGAGGGTAATGCTTTTAAAATACAAAGTTGGATCTGACAGGATCTATATTCCAGCAATCAGCATCTCCCTTACTACTGAGCAAAATGAGGCCCCTGGCTTTAATTATATTACCTAAGCTTTAATCCTCAGGGAGGTTGAACTGCTGTGAGAGTCACTGAAAAAGATGAGAGAGGAGAGGAGAAGGGAGTGGAAGAAAAGGGAGAGGACAGAAGAGACAGGCTAATATGCATAGCCCATGGACACAGGCAATAGGGTAGTAAAGACCTGCAGGGGGGTGGGTAGGGGCTGAGAGAAGGAGGGTAATGGTGGGGGATGGAAGATACCTGTAATACAATTAACAATACAAATATATAAAGAAAAAATATAAAAATATTAAAACTACCTAAATGTTCACCAATAGATGACTGATTTCAATGTATCACAGAACAGTCATCCCTTAAAAAACTTGATGTGTGTGTGTGTGTGTGTGTATGTGTGTGTGTGTGTGTGTGTGTGTGGCAATATGTTAACTGTGGTCATTGTGGGTGTAGAAAAAATGTGTAATTGCCATTTAAAAATATTTTTATATTAACTTTTTATTTTTGCTATGGGCATATGTTACACTTAGAGTTGTAAAAATGTTACATATATATGTATATATATTGAACATTATTTCAAAAATATATATAGCTTATAAGAAAATTATTTCTAAGTTCAGGTTTCCCCCAAAATATGTAAAATAATAATGGCTGAAATTATCAAAACAGCTCATATTTCTAGAATATGTTATTATAACAGATTTACTAGTCTGCTCATTGACTCATTTATTCATTCACACAATACACCTTTACTAATCTCCAGGTACAGAGATGGAAGAAGCAGCATACCTGTCTTTGAGAGCCATTACATCAGAAAATGATGGAGCAGGTTATGCTCATGTAGATTTTTGGCTTAGGAAGCATTTTTTATGTTGCTTATAGTACAATAGTACAAACCCATCTGTATACTATTAGGTTGGGTATAATTAGAGTAAGTATAATTCTCTAGACGGTGGCAATACAACCTAACAACCATATTATCCCTTACAACCTAACAACCATATTATCCCCTACAGCCTAACAACCACATTATCCCCAGCAGGAGTCTGGTCTGAGGCGAGAAGGGAACCATGTGGGTCTGTCTTTCCCTGCCTCATTTGCTCAACCGGCAGACAGCTCCTGGCTATATAGTTCCAGCAGCCAAGTAAGGAGCCTTAGGAGAGCCCCTGTCCTGGCACTGTGATTTCCATATCTGGGATTATGTGGTTCAGGATTTCATAGCCTGGGATATATATAAAGTATCCATAAAAGACAGCCCATGATTGTATTTTGCACATTTATTTAAAAGAAGTAAATGAACAATCCATATCCTTTTGTGGGGGTCAGCGGGGGAAGGCAGGGGATCAGGAAAAGATAGGGTATGTACTTAAACCACAATCTGTAATCTTAGGACCTCCTCCAAGCCTAGCAGAGCCATTTATCATCTCAGTGTAAATGTAGCCCAGAAAGAGAAAATGAGCCTGTGTAATGAAAAGTCTGAAAGTTGGAGCGATAAACAACTGTGTGGAGAGCTCTGTGCTGAGTTTACACAGACTCCAACCATCGTTCAAGGTGAAGAAATCAATGACAGCACAAAAATCAGCCACTGAACCTCAACAGAAGCCTTGTTGTCTGTGCTTTTCTTTCCTATGGAGTGTCTCACTCCTGATCAAGTTCTCTCCCCAGGGAGTGCTAATAGGCTAACAGCTACAGAAGTCTGTTTTGTTCTCTAAACCAGCAGGATCAAAGGGTGCTCTGTGGAAACTTAATACTGCTGACTTCCAGCTATGGCTGCTATCCCTCTACCATAACTTTGATGCCACTTCAGAGTCTCTTTCCCAAGCTCTTCAAAATACTTAACAAGCTTTAAGGAAAAACTACTGCTCATAAAAAAAAAGAAAAAGAAAAAGAAAAAGAAGAAAGAAAAGGAAAGAAAAGAAAGAAAAAGTTTCATCTTTTAAACCAGGGATTAAAGAGTGCACCACCTACTAAACAAACACAATACTAGGTACTAGTGGTAGAGGGGGAGTTGTTTGTGTAATAATTATCTCCTAAAATGTCAATTTCCTAAAAATATTAGCCAATGTTTCCCAGGCACTAAGCACTATCTTTTTTTAAAAATATATTTCTTCACTGATTTCAGAGAGGAATGGAGAGGGAGAGAGAGATAGAAACATCAATGATGAGAGAGAATCATTGATTGGCTGCCTCCTGCACGCCCCCTACTGGGGATCGAGCCCACAACCCGGACTTGTGCCCTTGGCAGGAATCTTACCTGGGACCCTCCAGTCCGCAGGTCGACGCTCTATCCACTGAGCCAAACCGGATAGGGCACTAAGCACTATCTTATGCACTTTACCTGTATTAAAACATTCAATCCTCATGACAACCTCAGGAAGCTGGCAGTGTTGTTAGTCACATTTTTCCAAAAAGGAAACTGAGGTATAGGAAAGTTAAGACTAAGAGATTTATCAAAAGTAACACCCATCTTTACTCTTCTACATCCTGAACAAGAATTTCTCATTTCTGAAGCAAACCTAGTTAAAACCTTTTTATCTTTACTTTTTAAATGTTCTTAAATTATAAAAACCATGAAAAATAAATATGTTTAACTTTTTTTTAGCTCAAATATTCATGTAGGCCATACCCTTCCAATTTTTCATATGTACCTAATACACAGCTTAAGTTACTGTGTACATGCAAATTTTCAAACATTTTACTGTAAAAAGTTTAAACCATAAAGATAAATTAAAGAGTTTTTACAATAAGCATCCATCTACCAATTACTAGATTTTACTATTAACATTTTACCACATTCTGTTCATCACCTATCTATCCACCCATTACATACAATTTGCATTTTTCTCCTCTTTTTTTCTGTATATGGCTTTATAAGAATTTCTGTTGTGCCAATCCATTTTAATTGTCTGCCAGGCTTTCTGAATGTAGGAAATGGACCTCTGTGATCCATCTCCAGCAAGGTCAGCTTTTGATGAAATTTACTGAATTTCCCCAGGGATGTAGGGAGGAGGGAAGAGGCACAAAGAACTGTGCACGTGGGCCACCATGGTGGAAACCCCCGAGGCGAGAGGTCTGCCTTAGCTTGACAGGGGAAGTACAGGTAGCTAGAAAGGCCTCAGCCCAATTTTTTTTTTTTTTTTTAAATGGCCCAAGAGAAGACAGCAAGACCTGGGCGACTCATGAGGAAACAGGTGACCTCACAGTACTCAGCCAATGAGGAACCAGAGGAGGACTAAATAAATAGGCTATGTTCCCTGAGCCCTGTGTGTGCCTGTGGCTGTACACTGGGATGAACACCCACTCTCCAGAGTATATTAAAGGTCTCATTTTCGCCATACTTCTGTCTCCTCAGAGTTTGTCATTTGAATTCGGACAGGTGAGCTATTTCTCACACTGAACATTCTTTAATGTTCTTTATCTTATTTTAACTGTAAATACATTTAGAATTCTCTTTATCTTATTTTAATTCTAAATACATTTACTTCCCTTACAGAGATTTATCAACCCACTCATCAGCCATGCTCAGGCCTAATCCTGAAGCTGTACTCAAACTCTGGGCACATAAAGATGTACTTGTAAATGCCTGTAGCTGGATAATGGCATTGATCTGAATGACAGGGATAGAGCCCGGTTGTAATGAATGGATTATTACTGTTATGATGCTATAATCTTTTCAATAATGGGCCAGGATTATACTAAACACTACCTAAGTGTCAACAGAGTATAATTATCAGATTTGCTATAAATATAAACGGTTTACATCTGTTATAATAGGGTAATAAAGTTGTAGGTAATTAAAACGCATAAGCCTGTGTGGGCAGAGGCCAATATTCTCACCCCTTACCTGATACCACATCTCAAGTTTGGGGAATATCAAAGGGATCTGAAATTAGAAAGGAAAGTGAGTGCTCCTAGTCCAAATTTCTAATGCACATAGAAATCTTTTCTGGAGCATATGTTTGTCGCTGATGATTAAATGTGATCCAAAACACATCTGAAGCCTTCCCAGGAACATTCACATTATTTTCCTCTTTCAGTCTATAAATCTATTCAGCATCTGCTCTGCACAGATACTCTTCAAGGTGCTGTAGATGGAAAGTTGAATACATTCCTTACAAGGAGCTTATGCAGGGAAGAAAAATTAGTGAGAAGTAACTCCAGTTCAGAATGACATGGAAGTACACTGTGTTGGTACTGGAGAACAGAAAGGGGCACCTCACCCAGCCCCCAGCACCCGTGAATGGCCAAGGAAAGCTTCCTACAGTGGTGTGTGAGCCTGACCTTAAAGTCTAAGTAGGAGCTGACAAAGGGAAAAGGTGAAGGGACCCCTTCTCAGAGTGGGAATTTTAGCAAAAATATGAAGGCAAGCATCACCATGCATGATGGACACGGGGACCCCAAAGCAGTTCTGTTTTTCTCATCTAGTATGAAATAAGAAACCTGTGAATGCTAAAAGGCAGAGCAAGATCATTTAGAAGCTGGTATGCTCTATTATGGAGCTTGGGCTTCATTCTGTAGAAGTGAGAAGTCACTGAGGAGCTTTAAGCAATGAGTGATGTACTGAGATTCTCGTTTTAAGGAAATCATTGTACAGACAGCAAAACTAGCTAGGGATAATTTTGTAAAGACCATGAGAGATATTTGGGGGCCAGAATCAAGTAGTATCGATAGGGATGGGTCTGAGGAAATAGAGAAACAAGGCATTTTTGTTTTTGGTGTAGTATCTAGGTTTAGTAGTTTAGGTCAGCGATTTTCAACCTAATTTATGGCATACATAAATGAATTACTAAAATTCTGCAGCACACCAAAAATATATATTATTATTTTTTTGGCTGATCTGACAAAAAATAGGTGTAACTTTGATCGATTCAAACTGGACAGTTATTGTGTTGGTTGTTGTCATTTTTTATTTGAGGAAAATAGGTCAGTGCCCCTGACTAAATAGTCAGGTAGTACATGTTTTAAAAAATTCTTGCAGTACACTAGTTGAAAATCCCTGGTTTAGAGAAAAAGAAGTTTGAAGTAAATTGAGTATAGAGCACTGAACTCTGTCTGTACACAGTCTCAGATAGGGGCAGGAAGCAACTGGAAAGAACAAACTATGTCCAGTGCAGTTTGGGGACTTCTTTTCCTCACCATCCCTTCCCACTATGATTGATGTTATGGTCTGAACATCTGTGTCCAAACAAAACTCCTATGTGGAAATCCTACCCCCAAAGGTGATGGTATTAGGAGGAGGAGTCTTTGGGAGATGCTTAGGTCATGAGTGCTCAGCCCTCATGAATGGGATTAGTGTCCTTTATTTAAAAAGTTAGAGCTCCCTAGACCTTCCACCATGGGAGGTTACAGTGAGCAGTCCGCTGGCCATCGAGAGGAGGTGGACTCTCACCAGACACACAACTGCTGGCACCATGACCTTGGACTTCTCTGCCTCCAGAACTGTAAGAAATAGGTGTTTGTTGTCTATAAACCATCTGGTTTATGGAACCTTGTTATGGCAGCCGGATGGACAAAGACAATCAAGAATACACATTTAAAAACAGAGTGTAAACAGCTTAATCATCTCTCTTTGGGGAGTTAAATTGCCATTTTGTGCATGAAAATTGGTTAAGAAGTAAAAGGACATGAGTTTCAACATATTAAAAGGAAAATATAAAATGAAACAGATTTCAGATTTTTTAAAATTAAATCAATATTTAATATAGAAATTTAAAAGTTAGCAATATTTTTGCCTCATTTAAGTGAAAAAGATAATAAATTATTTACACAATAATCTGACTTGGATATTTTATTCAAAACAGAGTGTTCAAATCAGAACACTGAAATCAATTATTGAGAATATGAATCTCTCTTCATGTCTCCCTTTCAAAGGAAATACACTAATATCAGGATTTTATTTCAAGAAAGTATATTTAAAAAAGCAAACGCCAAAGTATATATAAAAAAGCAAATTCCAGGCATAAGAAAACATCCATTTCCAGCTCCTACATATTCAAATCACTAGACAATGAGGATTAATGTTCAGAATCATGATTCTGTGTCACTGCAAGTTTTGCAATGAGATGATTTAATAATTACTACATTATCCTTCCTAAGGAAAGGAGATTTATAAATGCACATTTAAAACAAGACTTCCTCACTGAGGGTCACAACAATATATTTCCATGCTTAACTTGTACTTAATTGAATTAAGTAATGAGAACAACTCAGACTTTTTTTTTTAATTGCTCGGGCTCCCTTGTCTGATTTGTAATACTTTAAAATACTTTTAACTTTTAGAAATGTCTTAACCAGCTGGAAGCAATGATCACCCTCTCCAGATCAAACAAGAAGTAATTAAGCAGATAAAAAAAACCAAACAAACAAAAAACCAACTATCAATATAAATAAATATATCCTTTTGTCAAAGTAATTCTCAGCCCTACATTTGTTCTCATAAGGATTCCATGGGGGGAGGGAGGTGGAATTCCTCTAGAAAGGATGTTTGTGTGAAGCCAAACTTGAAAACTCCCACAGCCAATTCGAATGGCTAGCTTTATCCCACTTGTGTGTCCATAGGAGTTCAAATCCACAAACCTATTGACTTAGGTAACCTCTGGAGAGATGGAAAACCCTTTTCAGCATGTTCTCCAATGTCCTGCCAGAAGAAGCTGACTGGTAAACCTGATAGGCTTCCTGACATAAAATTTGGGAATGAAAGGTTATTTTCTCTCAAGCTTTGGCTGCATGTCCTTATCTCATGAAATCAAGAGTTCAAATGAAATGGCTAGAGCATGGAGAGCAAGATTTGGGGGGGAAATGAAAGGGAGGTTGAGAAGCAGCATAAGCCTGAAGGAACCTTTGCCTTTGAAAGACTATGAACAAGTGTTCAGGGATTACAGGGTAATAACTATATCCAGTTATGCTTTATCATCTTCAATTCCCCTTGGCAACAAGATGGACTATTAGTCTGAGCTGACTGTGGAGACCTAAGAGAATACTTATTACCCTGTGATCCCTGAATAATAGTGTTGTTCCTATTGCTCATATGTGGACCCCTTTCCAAACGTTCTTGTGTAATAGGATCTGAACATCAATCTTGTCAGGTAAGCAGAACAGATTATTTTTCCAGATAAAGCAAGGTTGGAGACAAAGCAAGTATTTAAATAAGCAGGCACCGTGTGCTGATTATATATTCATCCTCACAGTCACTGTGTGAAGTAGCACATGATACCATTCCTATTTTATAAATGTACTGATGTATGAAGATACCAAGTAACTGAGTAACTTAAATCGTTCAGTATGTAACGGTGTCCTGACTTATAGTGCTGTGTGTGTGTGTGTGTGTGTGTGTGTGTGTGTGTGTATATGTGTGTTTTCTAGTACAGTGGTCGGAAAACCACGGCTCGAGAGCCACATGCGGCTCTTTGGCCCCTTGAGTGTGGCTCTTCCACAAAATACCACATGCGGGCACGTACAGTGTGATTGAAACTTCGTGGCCCATGCGCAGAAGTCGGTTTTCGGCTCTCAAAAGAAATTTCAATCATTGTACTGTTGATATTTGGCTCTGTTGACTAACGAGTTTGCCGACCACTGTTCTAGTATAACGTCTTGCTTCTCATGAGCAAGTTTCATGTATTATATAAAGGTAAGGAGGATCTCTTTGGGTGAAATGTTTTTTGTTTATGTTTTGTTTATTTTTGTCCCCACTCTGCCTTTAGTACTTGTGCAGTAGATCTGGAACTCAATTTCTCTACTTGTACCATGGAATAATTGGTCTTTTTCCAAGCCTACATACCCAAGATTTTACTATCTTGTGTACATGTCTGCTCTGCCCAGCTCTTCACACCAGCCTCAAGTCATTTAGCCACAAGGTTCTCAAGGTGTGGCTCCTGGACCAGCAGCAGCAGCTTGGGTGAAATGTTTTCAATGTTAGGAAAAAAATTTAAAATAAGAGCCAAATGCAGAATTATTTGAAAAGAAGAGAAATAAAATATATTTGTTTTGCTTTTATCTAAGGGGGGCACATGTTGAATTTCACTCACTTATTGATTCATCCCCTTGACTTTAAAGAATACAGGAGCTAACACATATGAGCGTTGATGTGCCAAGTGCTTATTATCAACATTATTCTTCAATAATTTACCCATTTACAAAGGAGAAAATGAGGCTCAGAGAGCATTCTGCCCATGGCTACACATGCCGTGGGACTGGAGTGGCCTCCAATGTCCATCACCTTACAGTGAAAATCTTCCAACAAATGGGCCCCTCCAGAGTTGGGTCCTGTTGCCACTTTCCTTAGGCAAATCTGCTTTGAGGACTCAGTGCCCCAATTTCACATTCCAAGTTGATAGTACAGCCTAGTTCTTATACCTAACATGGTTCTCAAATAATTATCTTTTAACTGACTTAGGAAAATGGCATGATTTGGAGCCAAAAAAAATTTACTGATAGAATATTGGAAAGAAAAACACTGTTGGAGAGTAGAAAATATTCCACCACTAGGCCAAGAACCAGTTCCTCTGGGACTGAGGAAAATGAGAAAACTGAAGCCAAAGGAAAGAATCCTTGTTTCATCTGGACATAAATGTGAAAACAATAAAAGCAAATGTGACCTGAGGCATTCCGCTACATCCCAGTCACGTTCCTCATCAGAAAGAGAAGCCTGCCCCTTGGGCCCATCATGCTACTGCTATTTAATTCCTGACTTCTTGCCGCCTACTTCATCCAGTTATGCTTTATCACCTTCGATTCCCCTTGGCAACAAGATCGACTATTAGTCTGAGCTGACTATGGAGACCTAGGAGAAAAATCTTGTAATCCACCAACATAGTCTTGTCAGACGGGGTTAGGATTTATTTCTGATAGACATGAAAGGTACAGGTGTTTTCATATCAGTCAAAATGTAAGATGTGTGGCATACAATCTATTTCTTCTTTTTTTACCTCTTTAGCTAAAAAAATAGGGTAGATAGATAGATGGTAGATAGAGATTAGAAAGACATGCAATTTCTTTATTTTTTCCAATAAGTTTTAGTAAAAAAAGCTTTATCAAAAGCCTAAAGTTATTTTAAGTATACACTGCTTTGCTTTATGTACATAATATGCATGTAGTCATGAAAAAGCATTCATCAAATTGAACACTGGATTCAACTCCTAAGTTTGTGCTACCTTGACAATCCAAAATAGTGTTTTTAGTTATATTTTATCTAAACATTACAATGGCCTAATAAATCAGTAAGAATATTTAAAAATTAGAAACAAATTTGCAAATTTAACTGATGATATACCACGTATCACAGAGCAGCTGTTAGGATGCCATTGAGAAATACTTCATTGAATAAAAAAATACTTTAGTTTTCTAAAAAAGCTTCTAGAAAACAGATGAACTGAGTTTTTGCTCTAGAAATTGACTATGAAGATGCTCTCTTTCAAATCCTGGAGAGGGTGGGTTGCCTCTCCTTCTCCTTTGATACACAGCCTGGATCCCCTTTCATCGTGTCCCCATGAACTAGGAGATGAAGAAGCACAACTGGTCCCCAGTGACCTTCCAGGGCTAAATCCAAAGCAGAGCTTCTTCAAGTGTTCCTTATTGAAGTGAAAATCCCATTGCAATGAGATTGATGTTTACCTACCTGTCTTACCTACAAGACTAAATGTTTCTTAAAGGTACAAATAATGCTGCATTCACTCTTCTACCTACAAAGCCCACACAGGGCCTGGATATAATAGGCAGGCAATATATGACTTCTGACTAAATCAGACCTCTTTAAGTATAAATCAAGGGAATGAATTAGATCTCCCAAGTTATTTCCAGGTGCTAAATTTCAGGTCCTTATCTATGGTAATAAAAGGGTAATACGCTAATTAGACCAGGAGACCTTCTGAGAGACCTTCTGGATGTCCTTCCGGACAAAGCCATGGTAGCGGGGCCGAGGCAGAGGCAGTTAGGGGTGATCAGGCCAGGAGGGGAGGGCAGTTGGGGGTGATCAGGCCGTTGGGGGTGCAGTTGGGGGCGAGCAGGCCAGCATGTGGGGCCAGTTGGGGGTGAGCAGGCCAGTGGGGGGGGGCAGGTGGAGGCGATCAGGCCGGCAAGGGGGGGCAGCTGGGGGCAAGCAGGCTGGCAGGCAGAGTGGTTAGGGTGATCAGGCAGGCAGGCAGGTGAGCAATTAGAAGCCAGCAATCCCGGATTGCGAGAGGGATGTCTGACTGCCGGTTTAGGCCTGATCCCTGCCGATCCCACAGGGATCCAGCCTAAACCGACAGTCGGACATCCCCCGAGGGGTCCCAGATTGGAGAGAGTACTGGCAGGACTGAGGGACACCCCCCATGCATGAATTCCATGCACTGGGCCACTAGTGATTCTATAATTAGTTTCATTTTCAAAATTGAGAATGTGTATATTACCCTTATGTTTCTTGGTACTCTATTAATTCTGAATTACAAAGCATAATTTTAGGAAAGCGGACAACACCTTGAAAAACAAACTGGGCATGGCAATCGGTTCTTTATTATTATCAAACCAGAACACAGTGTGATTATGCCTGCGGGTAACAATTTTCCTGTAGACGTGTCCTCCCATGAGAACATAAGTGATTCTTGTGAGAAATCAGAAATGGAAGAGAATATGGCAGCAAAGGATATAACATATGCATTCTTCCATTCAATCAAGAGTTTTATATATACATTTACTCATCAGTGAACAAAGAGAAAAATGCTTACTCTTGTGAAGATCACATTTTAATTAGGGAATCCTATATAATAAAGAGGAAATATGCAAATTGACCCTCACGCTGTCACACAAGATGGCTGCCCCCATGTGGTCAAAGATGGTCACCACAAGATGGCCAGCAGAGGAGGGTAGTTGTGGGCGACCAGGCCAGCAGGAAAGGGCAGTAGGGGCGACTGCGCCAGCAGGGGAGGGCAGTTGGGGGCGACCAGGATGGCAGGGGAAGGCAGTTGGGGGTTACTGGGCCAGCAGGGGATGGCATTTGGGGGCAATCGGGCCGGCAGGGTAGTGGTTAGGGGGTGATCAGGCTGGCAGGCAGGCAAGCAGTTGGGATCCAGCAGTCCTGGATTATGAGAGGGATGTCCGACTGCCAGTTTAGGCCCGATCCCTGTGGGGTCCCATACTGTAGGTGGTGCAGGCTGGCCTGAGGGACACCCCTTCTCCCCAGTGCACGAATTTCGTGCACCGAGCCTCTAGTATAAATAAATAATAATCAACATAACAGAGTAGGAAGTTATTGATACATTAAAAGATTATCAGCACCATAGTAAAGATAATAGAGGAGACGGAGGTGTGTTCTGGAAGTCTAAGAGAAGAGTTGCAGTTTTATAAAATGTGGTCAGTGTATGCCTCTTTGAAAAGTTATCATTCGAGCAAATTCATCCCTGGAAAGAGAATTACCTGAGGAAAACATTCCAAGCAAAAGTAACAGCAAGTGCAAAGACCTAGGGCAGGTGGTATGTCAAGTGCAGGCAAATGGAGCTGAAGTAGAGACCACAGGAGGAATAAAAATAGGAGAGAGAGTCTAAAAGGTAATAGAATATTACAGGTCTCTGGCATTTCACCGGAGAGAAATGGGAAGCCATTAGACGGTTTTGAGGTGGTTTGAAATTCAACTAGATGATTCTGGCTTCAATGTTGAGAAAAGACTATAAAGAGGCAAAGGTGGAAGCAGAGAGACCAATCAGAAGGCTCCTGTAATAACCCAGGTGAGGACCAGGGTAGTAGCAGCAGGCATAGTGAAAAACAGTTGGTTTTGGATAAGTTTGCAAAGAACTAGAAGAATTCAGAGCTTTAAAATTTAAGTTAAATTAGAGTAAAATATATTAATTGAGGGCATTATGTTTGCATTAACTTAGAGGCCATAAGCAGTGCTCACTCTCTATGTTTCTATTTCTGTCTCTCTCCTGATTCTAAGGATTTTATCTTTTGTTGCAAACCATCCCAGTGGTGGAGAAGCCAGTATCTTAGATGTGGGTATGAAGGAAAAAGAAGATTCAGAATATTACGTATGGCAACCAAGAATGGAGTTGCCATTAAATGAGATGATGTAGGTATTATGTAAAGCAGAATTTTTTTTCTTTTCTTTCTTTTTTTGTTTGTTTTTGTTTTGTTTTGTTTTTTTAGAAACTTAGCAGGTCAGTTTGTAAATAATGAGTTTGGGATGTCTACCGAGCATTTAAATAGGCAATTGAATTTAGAAATCTGGAGTCAAGGGAAACTTTAAGCTAAATATGTATATTTACATTTACTAGTCACCAGAATATACTTGAGATTTCTTACAATGAGGTGATGTGCTCAGTGAGGAAATCAGTTTAGTGAGAAGAGAAAAAAAGGGAATGGGAGGGAAGAAAGGAAGGGAAGGGAAAGAAGATAAGAGGCCCTAGTACTAAGCCTGAGGGTACATCAAGGTTAGGAGGCAAGAGAAAAGGAAGAGTGGGCAGTAGAAGGAAGCTATTTCATTGGCTGTTTTGAAAGTTAACTTTCATTTGAGAACTTAAAAATATTCAAGGCATTTCAAGCCCATGCAGACTGTAGTTTCAAAGGAAAATACCGTGTGGTATTTCATTTGCTCATGTCTTTATCTAGCTTACTCTTCCACAAAGTGAAAACATGTCAGTTTATCTGGACATGAAGACTGAGTGGAATTTTTCCAATCAAAACCAAAATGTTTAGGTTCCATGATCAATATACAAAAACTAAGTTATCTCAAATGTACTAGAAATGCAAGAGTAATGATATTTATATGACCTCCTTGTTGCATATAAATCTGCTACCTTAATAACAAAAAATACCACAATGTGTTTACTCCCAATTTTGGAAAGCAGTACCATCTAGGATTTTTCAGATGGTTAAGTACAGTAAACTTTCTGGCGGAAGTCGGGGGGAGAGGTGGGAAGAACAGATAATATTCAATTTATAAAGAAGACACAGTATAATGGTTATATCAACACTAACAAATGGAGTAAAAATAACATTTATTGAGGGCCTCCTATGTATATTTATATTATCTCATATAAAAAGTTCTTAGATATTATTATCCCTATTTTATAGATGAAAAAAATCTTGGGTCAGAGATTAAATGACATTTCTGTTGTTATATAGATAGTGAGTAACAGAATCAGCACTGGAATTATTTTTCAATGGACTAGGAGTGAGAATTTCATGGATCATATTCCTTACTTTTCGTAAATGACCTGGAAACTCCAATGAGTCACTTGGAATATGTGGGCTTTAGATTCATCAGCTGTAAACATAAGGGTGCTATGATCTTAAACTTTAAGACTTAGAGGATGATTGTGAGGGTAGGTATGGGCAATAAGATGTGTGAGTAAGGCTTCACTCCTGAGGACTGATGAAAAGTATCATATCAAGGTGGAAGGTAAAGGGCTGCAGATGAGTAAGTATGGGTCTAAGATATTGGCTTCTCCACCACTGGGATGGTTTGCAACAAAAAGTAAATAAAACCCTTAGAATCAGGAGAAAGAGAGAGAGAGAGAGAGAGAGAGAGAGAGAGAGAGAGAGAGAGAGAGAGAGAGAGAAACTGCTTGTAGCCTCTAAGCTAATGGAAACATAATACCTTAGTTAATATATTTGACTCTAATTTAACTTACATTTTAAAGCTGAAATTTACACTGATCTCTGAACCTCAGGTAATGACTCAGGTAATTAAAGTAAAATAAATCCAGGAGTGACAGTGAATTGCCAGAATGGAATAACCTAAACTTTGAATTAGAAGAAAGGATTACTGCCTTAAAAATTCTGCCTTGAGGCCTGGCAGTGCCCAGTGCCACTTTTCCATGGCATATGGTTATGAAATGACACTCCCTCCTGCCTGCAGAAAGACTCACAGGTCTGATATTCTAAATTATCTGCAACATCGAACCCAATGGAGCTCATATTCAACCTATGACCTCATGATACAGAACTAGCGGCCCAGTGCACGAATTCGTGCACAGGTGGGGTCCCTCGGCCTGGCCTGCGATCAGGGCCAAGCGGGGCTGGCCGGCTGGGGAGAGGGACCACAGGCAGTTGGCTGGCCGCAGGAGGTTGGTTGTGGGAGTGCACTGACCAACAGGGGCAGCTCCTACGTTAAGGGTCTGCTCCCTGGTGGTCAGTGTGTCATCATAGCGACCAGTTGTTTGGTCGTTCGGTTGACCAGTCATAACGGTCGCTTAGGCTTTTATATCTATATTAGAGGCCCAGTGCATGAAATTCGTGCACGGGGGTGGGGGAGGGGGGTCCCTCAGTCCAGCCTGCACCCTCTCACCATCGGGACCCCTCAGGGGATGTCCAACTGCCAGTTTAAACCGGCAATCTGACATCCCTCTCGCAATTCGGGACCGCTGGCTCCTAATCGCTGGCCTGCCTGCCTGCCTGATTGCCCCTAAACCCTCTGCCTGCCTGATCACCCCTAATCACTTGCCTGCCTGCCTCATCACCCCTAACCGCCTCTGCGTGCCTGCCTGATCAACCCTAACCACTCGCCTGCCTGCCTGATTGCCCCTAACTGCCTTTGCCTCGGCCCCCGCCACTGTGACTTTGTCTGGAAGGACATCGGGAATGATGTCCAAAGGTCATTCGGCTGTTGGATAGCATATTATACTTTTATTATTATAGGTAGATTATGATGGCCTTAATATTCTATCACTCACTGGCTTCAATACTTTAGAAACCATTTAAGAATCTCAAGATTAGGCATTTGCTCAGACTAGCAAAAAATTGTCTCCTTAAAGACTCCATTGTCTCATAGAATTACACAAATTGATAATCTAGACCAGCAAGCTTCTCAGCAATTTCAAAAGTATTCACCATGCATTTGTTAATCATCTATTGTCAGTAACAGGGATATGAATTACAGAGGACTGAATGACATTTACCTGATCATGTATAAATTACTTCAATAACTAAGTCTTCAGCAATCACCATGTCAATTAGGGAACATTTTAGGTGATTGCTTTTTATTGGGCTCCGTCTCAGTTAATTTTTTAATTGTTTTTCTTCCAGGTTCTTATTAGAATTGTTGTCAAACAAGGAAATAAATCCCTTTGTTCTCCCATGACCTACCTGTAGGCTGTGATCCTCTTTTGACAAGTCCAAATGCCTTTATCAGAGGATAAACAGTAGAACTGAGACATTTTTAAAGGTCAAGAGGCTGTTTTCTCTGTATCCCATAAGTGGCCCTGTGTTCGTGGCCTTTGAGAGTACTTGAGCTATGTAATTTTCTTCAAATATAAAGTAACAATTTAGAGTCCTAGAGCCGACCTCAACTGTACTTTTTATGCCTAATGTAAATGTGATTTCCAAACCATATCAGAGAGCTTATTCAATTTCATACCGTGATCTGAAGAAAATTGGATCTAAAATTTGTACTTTGGGAAGTTCATGCCAATGGATACAAATAAACAGAAAAGCCCACCAAGTAAGAATGTAAACACACTCAACGCTGCACAACATCTGATTCTCAAGCACTAAGCAATGTAAATTGCATCTGTTTTTAGAGACTTCTTACCAGACTGAAATTTAAAGCACATTTTGTGACAAAAAGGCAGCATCATGTTGAATTTCTCCACTGGGTTATCTATAGTGAAACCATTTCAAAAACACTGATAGGAGATTAGTTATATAAGATACTGCTGTTAAGTCATAAGAATGTTAAGCTATAAAAAAGCCAAAGCACAGAGTTATTGGTATTTTCTAAGTTGCAGTTCAAGGAAGGATGCATCATTAAAAAAAGATAAAAAGTGTCCCTTTCCAAACTGGCATTTACTCTCAAGCTCCAAGGAAGAAAGAGACAAAATAGCCCATGAACCCACAATATAAAAATATCTGGTGGACTCACTGGCAGATGGCTTGAATTAGTCAGGAAAATGTGGGTTAAAGCTTAGTGGCAATTAACACTTTGTTAGGAAGAAATAACCAGAGTGATATGGTGTCATTTTACTCAGTGCTTATAAATATTCTTTAAAAAGATACGAACATTGAAAACTTGATGTAGGTCGATCTGCCCTCTTTTGCTGAATAGGAGGTCTTTATGTTTTATCAATAATTTATTAGAGAACGTTACCAATCTTCCTAAAACCCATATACAATGTACAGAAAATAATTTTACAAACATGCATAAAATCCTAGGATTACTTACCTAGTAAGACTGTGGTCAGCAATAATACAACAGCCTGATAAAGGGAGTTTGACTCTACACTAGAACACAGCTGGAGACTGGCCCCGTTCCCCATCAGTCCCCTTGTCAGACAACAAAGCCTACAGTCCTGATCTTTCAGCGGGGAGGATGGGCTTCAGAAGTGCTTACTTCCTGATGGTTGGGGACTTTCTCAGTTCATCAGGCAGTCTATACTGATAGGTGTGTTACAGTACATGCCCCCTGTATTGAATTTAGGATGGTTGGAAAGCACCGACTGATTGAAAAATACTGACTCTCTTTAATTTTACGATATTAGGGCCCTATGATTTATGCTATGGGATTTCGTGGCCACTATAGCGTTATGGCACAGCTTACTGTGTTGCTCTAAGGCATTATTTCTAGGTATTAAGATATGGCTAAATCAGAGTTCCAACTAAAATAAGGTTGTATGTAAGTATCCCATCTCTGCGTATATATACAATATATGAGGAATGGCATCACAAGACACTATTTTTTTTCCCCCCAAATGGATGGATATTAGTGAGTTTAGTTCCAGCCAAAATGTAACAGGACCAAATGCATCTTGACTCTGATGATTTTATAGTCTAGTGTAAAAGTTAGCTTGTGCCACATTCAGCTGAGCTGAAATCTGACAGCAGTTTCATCGGGAGCTGAGGTTCTGACTGAGTAGGACAGCGACGTGGGTATCTTGAAACTGAAGCCTTCTGGATTCCCTAGCGGACAGGGCCCGTGGAGGCCTGAAGAGGATGCCGAAGAAGCCCTCCCATGACCACAAGGCTGGGAAACCAGAACCGCCGAAGGAGTGAAGAAACTGACTTTATTCACTTAGCAATGACAGGAAGTTATTTTATATCGTATCGATGTGAAGAGGTGTTATTTGGACTGTGGTCACCCAACCTTTTCCACTCCATAGATAATGGAAAAAATACTCTTTGGAGAATTAAGAATAATATCAGAACTCTCTGAAACCCAAAGTCATTAAATGTTAGATGTATTGCATTGTCAAATATTGGGATGAATTATTAAGATGGATGTGAAAGCAACTGTTTTGGTAGCCTACATTAATTTTCATCTTTCTAGGGTGGGATTGGTTCAATTTTAACTGCATATAGTACTTGGGGGCTGTATTAACAGTCAAAAGAAGTATATTCATGCAACAACACCTAGAAAATGTGTGCCCATGGTAAGGGACATGGTAGTGGTTATTTGAGCTCTACATCTTCTTTCCAGTCAACAGTGTGAAACCTTGAGGGAAGAAACCCAAGTCCTTCTGTTTCTTCTTTTCATAAAATAGAAATATGATCTTGTAGACTATAGACAGGATAATGGCATTAAAGTAGAATAAGTATTTCACACATTGTCTGACACACATCATGCACTCAATGTTGACACTGTTTCCTTTTAAACTTAGAGGGAATAGCCCAGTGTGGCTCAGTAGTTGAGCATCGACCCATGAATGTACCAGGAGGTCACAGTTCAATTCCCGGTCAGGGCACATGCCTGGGTTGTGGGCTCGATTCCTAGTAGGGGGTATGCAGGACACAAAAGATAGATAATTCTCTCTCATCAATGATGTTTCTATTTCTCTCTCCCTCTCCCTTCCTCTCTTTGAAATCAATAAAGATATATTTTAAACTTTGAGGGAATAAAATGGTAATGCTGGGTACCACCATGGGATTTACTACACCAATTTTTCTTTCCCCAAAGCTTTCCTTCTTTGATCAATGCCAAGGATTTCCAATAAGTCTTAGAATAAAAAAAGAACACAAACAAGATAAATGAAACAAAATTATTCATCCATTTTACCCTAAGAGAAATATGCTTCCCAACATAGACATTCTAAAGAGAAAAGTGTACAACAAATCGGTTACTGCCTTTAAAAAAAGGAACAGTGGCATTCTCATTTTATTTTATTTTTTTAAATAGTTTTTTAAAAATATATTTTTATTGATTTCAGAGAAGAAGGGAGAAGGAGAGAGAGACAGAAACATCAATGATGAGAGAGAATCATTGATTGGTTGCCTCCTGCATGCCCCCTACTGGGGATCAAACCCGCAACCCAGGCATGTGCTCTTGACCGGAATCGAACCTGGGACCCTTCAGTCCCCAGGCCGATGGTCTACCTACTGAACCAAACCAGCTAGGGCGACATTCTCATTTTAGATTACACAAGTAGGCATTCATTGATAAAGATACTTTTGATTCCAAAAAGCATATAAACTGGTTTAATAAAAATTATTTATTTACTATAGGGATATGGGAGTTGCCTGGACTCCAAAGGCAGGAGTGAGGCTGGGCACTAAAAATCAGAAACTCCAGTGCTCTCTGGAAACTGTTATTTTTCCTTCTGCTCCGTATGTCTGCTTCTTTGTTTTTACTACCAACTCTTTCCTTCTGATCTGGTCGTCCTGTGTTTATCTCTGCTTTTGTCTGCTTCTATGAGCCATGTTGTAAAAATAATGCTGCCTGTAGTTTCCTAGTTTTTAACTTACAGTCCAAGTTCCGAAGAAAACACTAACCTTTATTTATTAATTTCAGTACCAAAACTGTGAGGTAAGAACTATGATTGGATAGTGAGAGACGCCTACCCCTGGATCTGTAGTTTACCATATTGTGACTTCCAAAGTAGCATGAATGGTAGAAAACTTGAGAAGGGATTATTTCCTAAAAGAAAGCTGGTACTAAGTTAAAAAAACACAGTGTCCACTTCAATAACTTTCATATTCAAAGATAATACATGTTACAGGCATGTATGCTGGCATTAGTATGAATACTATATCGTAATTAGATGACAGATAGATAGATAATAGATAGATAGATAAATTGGGCCTTGGATATTTTGATAGATTTGTACTCTACTATCTAGTAGGCTAAGTAAGCAACATATCCTAATATAAAAAATAAATGTATAGATTGATTGCATGAAATGATATTAAAGACCCAGCAAATCCACCAATTATTAACAATGCACATGATAATAAGTTTTGCCACATTATGGATTTTTCAATGAATACAAACATGTGTTGGGCAAAATGAATGTAATATTCCCATTCTAACTTATGGGACATATTGCTTCATGATACCAACTGTTGAATTTGATGACATATGAAGACAGTGTTTATATAAACAGCCAGCCACTCAATGTCTGATCAGTAAAAATAAAATGTGATGTTGGGGTCTAAATACAGTGAGGACAAAATACTAGAACCTTGTATATCAGCCATGTGCATTTTTAAATGCCTTATGCTATACAGCAAATACCATTTTGACATCTTCACATGGAAATATAAAATTTATCATAACTCTCTCAGAACCACAATCTCTTGATCTTTGTTTCTCCTAAACCAACCTACTCTTACAACAGTATTCCCAACTTAAAAAGGCAACTCTTCTTTTTTATACATAGGCAATAAAATAATAACCTGTTTTCGTTCATACTGTAGATTCAATCCATCACCAAAGTCCATGAGTTTACCTTCAAAGCACACCCAGAAACTGGATATTTTTCTCTACCTCCATCAAAATCATCGAGACCCAAGCTATCATCACATCACCTGGAATATTGCAGGAAGCTCCTAACTGATCTCCCTGCTTCCATCTACATGTATCTATAATCTGTCTTCAATAATAACCAGAATTACTTTTGCAAAAAATTATATCAGAAGATGTCAGGATTTTGCTCAAAACCTCCCGAAGTTTCTCATCCCATTCATACTCAATGTCTCTCATAGTCAATAGCCTACAAAGCCTTACTGTACCTTCTCTGGCCTCTCTAGAGGAGATTGTGTTAATCTCCTAATATTTTCCTCTTTACTCACTCCATTTCAGCCTCATTAATTACTTTGCTGTTAGCAAAAAAAGTAGGCATACATGCACCTCAAGGCCTTAGCACGTGCTATCCCCTACATGAAATACTCTTCTCTATATGGCCCAGAATCTCCTTTCATTCTTTGCTCAAAGGTGTACTCCAACTCCATCCCACTTAAAATTCTAGACCTTTAGTTTCTTATTCCTAACTTGTGTTTTATTTTTCTGTACCATACCCATTACTATTTGATACACTACAAATTTTATTCAGTGTCAGGATCTCCCTTCCCTGCTAGAATGTAAACTCTATGAGAATGAGTATATTTCAATCTTTTAGTCACTGTTGTACCATCAGTGCCTCCGACTGTCCTGGCACAAAATAAATGCTCAATAAATATGTACTTAACTAGAGGCTCGGTGCACGAAATTCGTGCATGGGGGTGGGGGTGTCCCTCAGCCCAGCCTGCACCCTCTCCAATCCAGGACTGCTGGCTCCCAACTGCTCGCCTACCTGCCTTCCTGATTGCCCCTAACCACTTCTGTCTGCCAGCCTGATTGATGCCTAACTGCTCCCCTGCCAGCCTGTTTGCCCCTAACTGCCCTCCCCAGCAGGCCTGGTCACCCCTAACTGCCCTGTCCTGCAGGCCTGGTTCCCCCCAAGTGCCCTCTCCTGCAGACCTGGTCCTGCCCAACTGCTCTCCCCTGCAGGCCTGGGTCCCCCCCAACTGCCCTCCCCTGCTGGTCATCTTGTGGTGGTCATCTTGTGTCCACATGGGGGCAGGATCTTTGACCACATGGGGGCAGCCATCTTGTATGTTGGAGTGATGGTCAATTTGCATATTACGCTTTTATTAGATAGGGTAAGAGACAACAGGCCAAAAATGGAGTCACTTGTTTTAAGCCTTACACCAGCCAACTGAGACTTAACACCTAACCTAGAGCAGTTCCAGCCTCTCCCAGGAGTGTGATCCTAACCAATCAGTCTGGAACTTCCTGGTCAGCACCAGTAAAGTACTCTGCCTGGTAGACACCTTTTATTCCTTAAAGGAAGGGGACATTGTCTTAAACAATAAACTGCTTCCTCCCCCTCCCCCTTCCCTTACTGCCTATAACAAGTCTTCCATGTTCACATCTCCTCTGATACTTGCCCAATTCATGAATAAAGCAAAGTAGATCTTCAGATTTACTCAGTTGAATTTTTCTTCCTAATACATGTTTGCACGAATGAAGTGAGTACTCAAAAAGGAGGGGGAAAGCTGGAGAATCCACAATCTGACAAGGCAGGATTGCTGGCAAGGACATACTGATAATTCGCAGGCACTGCGTTACAGACCATCTTTCTCTGACTGCCATAATCAACACAATGCTTCTCATCAAGTGAATGACCAAACTGGAACAGGTACCGTTCTGGGATAAAATGACTAGCTTCCCACTCAACAATGCATAAATGAGTGGTGCTCCTATATGCATTGGTCAGTTCACATTCCAAAGATCCCTAAGACCAATACAAGGCCATCTCTGGCAATGAAAACGCTTGAGGTCTGTAATGTTAAATAACTTACCAAGGATCACACATAGTGACACAGCCTGAGGTTAGATGTCTGCTTTAAGTCAGGAGCGCCTCGATCGTTTAAAACTAAATCAAGCTTACTTTTCCTATCTTTAAGCTCCTTAGAGAGATTCTAAAACCACTTTCAAAAGAATACCATGTGTATTAGCTGCACAACAGAGTTTTTTAATGTTCTCATGAAATTTCACTGACTTTTATTTAAAACCATATCAGCCTGTGGAATCCTCTGCTGCTATGAGGGACGGCGTTTTCCTGGTTCACCCGCTTCCCCTGAAAGCGCTGATAAGGAAGCCTCATTCTGTCCCTCTCCTGACAAAGCCATCCTGCTACCCCTTGAGAAAGTACCAACTACTTTTGTACTATTTGGAGCGGCAGACAGTTGGTGATGGCAAAAGTTAAAATGTCACTGAATCCAGGCATACCGGGAAGGTGAAGTTTCCTGCCATGCCACTCAGGATGGCACGTCATCGGATGGTGCTTATAAGAGACTCACCTTATTCACTGAGTTCCTACCAAGTGCTAACCGCTGAAGACATGTGAAGATGACTAAGGCGGGCTCCATGTCTACAAGGAGTTTATGAAAGTCTGAGGATGACACATGCCGGGGAAATGCAGCGTGGAATATTGCAAGGGGCATTGGAATGAGATTCGAAAACCCAGATGTGATTTTTTCCCTTATTTAAGATCACACTTTCATCCAATGGCAGGCATCAATGACACAGCAGAGAAGCAGAAGTAGGTATGGAAGTATAGAGTAAATAAAATTTAGTTTTACTTCAGTAAGCCGGGAATATAGGCATTATATAGGTCACAGCAGTGTTTCTCAGAAAGTGGTGCTGTGTGCACTCTCTACGTGAAAAATGTCAAAAACACTTCAAAAAATGCCGATTCTTGAGCATCACCCCATAGCTACTAAATCCGTGTCTGTGCAATAAGGGAAGGACTTAGGAATGTACATATTAATAAAGCCCTCTAGGTGACTCATATCCACTGTAAAGTTTAACAACTGCAGAGCTAAGGAAAGTGAGATGATTGAACTAAAACAAACTATCCGCTAAGTCTTTCAGTAATAATTGAAAAATTCCTTCGGGGGTAGAAAATGGAGGGACATGTGCAGGCAGCGAGCTTGGGCATTTCTGCTTCTAAGTCCATCATCCTTTGTCTTTTTGTATTTGGAGGATTTATGTCTGTCAAACAAAGCCTTCAAATTTTGTCAAATAGGGATATTCACGCCTGTCGTTGTACAACTGTAAGAACTCTTTTGAGGAGAAGTAAAAAGCAAAACAAATAAACGCACATACACACTATATTATCCCTTCTTCCATCTCTTCTCAATTTGTCTACCCATAGAGTTTCTTTGTTATATCTGCAACAGCCTTATACTGCCTGTGGTCAAAATGTTCTATCCCATGGTGCAAAACTCCCTCTCCAGACCCTGGCTGGGCCACAGAGAAGAATATGTGCTGGCTGGGTAATAGTTAGGGATTTTTGAAATTTCCATAAGGGTGTGGAAAGCTTAGGAAAAAGCAACGTGAACACAGGAGACTGCCTATGTTGGCATAAACTTCTGCTCAAAATGCCACAAGTTATATAATAAGTTAATGCTTACACTGATTCCTCTCAAACTTAAAAATAATATTTAACTGTTTAATCCTATCACCTTTTTCTGGTCACTTTCTTTTATGATGCTTGAAAACCTTTCAATCACTAAGCAGAATAATAATGATTAGAATCAGAAGGCAGCGGGATTTAACAGGAAAAGCTATAAATTACTATTGTACCACTTGGATGCTTCCCAGGAGATGGGAAAAGAAAGGAATGACACCATTTTTTAATCATTAAAACTGAAATTTCAAAAGCAGTTAAGAAATAGAAATGAAAAAGAGGTCTTCCTAATATATGATTGTACTTTGTAAATTTTTAAAAGTGTATTTACCATATTTATGCAATGCAATTAAATATATGATTCTTTTTTGTTTGTTTGTTTTTTTGTTAATCCTTACCCGAGGATATTTTTCCATTGATTTTTTTTTTTTTTTTAAAGGGGAGTGGAAGAGAGAGGGAAAGACAAAGAAACATCAATGTGATGTGAGAGAAATACATCGATTGGTTGCCTCCTGCACAAGCCCAGACCAGGGCCTAGGTCGGGGAGGAGCCTGCAACCAAGGTACTTGCCCTTGACCGGAATAATACCAAGGACCCTTTGGTCCACAGGTTGATATTCTATCTACTGAGCCCAACTGGCTAAGTGATTCTTAGTAACACTACAATGGAAAATGTAACTAGATTATCTTTATTTAATACTAGTACTTTCAAAGTAAGCTAGAAAACCTGTTAAGTAAACTTCACTTTCTATCCAATGTGTTCAAAATCTTAATTACTAACAAATAAATGAAAAATAAAATGAATGATGTTTAAATGACTTCTAATTAAACAAATAGGTTTTAGCTGTGTCCATATTAGCAGTGAGACAAGAGAAAACAGTGTTTCTAAAACATCCTAAATAAAATTATATATATTTGCTCTTTTTTTTTAATATATTTTATTGATTTTTCATAGAGAGAAAGGGAGAGGGATAGAGAGCTAGAAACATTGATGAGAGAGATACATCGACCAGCTGCCTCCTGCACACGCCCCACCGGGGATGTGCCCGCAACCAATGTACATGCCCTTGACCGGAATCGAACCTGGGACCTTTCAGTCCGCAGACCGACGCTCTATCCACTGAGCCAAACCGGTTTCGGCTATATTTGCTCTTTTCATTAACTGCAGAACTGCTTCTGGGAGTGACTGAATGTGATGAATTATATTATTACCAGATGGCATATGAGAACATGCTACTGGTGTCTAGAGCCTCAATCTCCTAGGACCTTCCACTAATTAGCAACATGGTTTTCGGCAGTCACTTAACCTTCAGAGTCTGTTATAGATTCGCCCACTGTTAACATGTATGAGTGACTTCTTTTATGCAGAATACTAGAGGCCCAGTGCACGAAATTTGTGCACGGGGAGGTGTGTCCCTCAGCTCACCCTGCACCCTCGCCAATCTGGGACCCCTTGAGGGATGTCTGACTGCCCGTTTAGGCACAATCCTATTGGGATCGGGCCTAAACAGGCAGTCAGACATCCTTCTCACACTCCAGGACTGCTGGCTCCCAACTGCTTATCTTCCTGCCTTCCTGATTGCCCCTAACCGCTTCTGCCTGCCAGCCTGATCACCCCCTAACCACTCCCCTGCCAGCCTGATTGATGCCTAACTGCTCCCCTGCCAGCCTGATTGCCCTTAATTGCCCTCCCCTGCAGGCCTGGTCACCCACAACTGCCCTCCCTTGCAGACCTGGTCCCTCCCAAATGCCCTCCCTTGCTGGCCATCTTGTGGCGGCCATCTTGTGTCCACATGGGGGCAGCCACCATTTGTGTTGGAGTAACAGTCAATTTGCATATTACTCTTTTATTAGATAGGTAGAGGCCTGGTGCACAGGTGGGGGCAGGCTGGTTTGCCCCGAAGGGTGTCCCAAATCAGGGTGGGAGTTCCCTTGGGGCATGGGGCAGCCTGGGTGAGGGGCCTGTGGTGGTTTGCAGACCAGCCTTGCCCCCCAGCAACCCAAGCAGAGGCCCTGGTATCTGGAATTTATTTATCTTCTATAATTGAAACTTTGTAGCCTTGAGCAGAGGCCAGGGCAGGCAGAAAGCTTGGCTTTCTCCATCGCTGGGGAAACCCAAGCCTCCTGGTCTCTCCTGCTCTGTGGCTGCTAAAATTTTTGTTGGGATTTATTTATCTTCTATAATTGAAACTTTGTAGCCTTGAGTGGAGTCCAGGGCCGGCCAGGGTGTGCAGGAAGCTTGGCTTACTCCATTGCCAGGGAAACCCAAGCCTCCTGCTCGCTCCGTGGCCACAGCCATCTTGATTGGGTTAAATTTGCATACTCGTTCCTAATTGGCTGGTGGGTGTGGGTTGTGGTTGTAGTCGATATATGGTCAATTTGCATATTACACTTTTATTAGATAGGATATGCTTAGATTCTAGCTCTTTATATTTAAGTTACAATGTAATAGTTATTGTGGCAGAGACCACAAAATGTTCATCAGAATACACCACCTTCTCTTAGGCACAAGGTAGACCCGCTTCCCTAGCAGTGAAGCGGGGTGTCCATAAGACTGAGTTTTGGACAGTGGAAGATGAGTGGACATGATATAAAACCCTCCACTTTCCAGCGAGTTGATATGGAGATCACTTTAACAACCCTAAAAGCAAATGTCAAAGACTGTGTGGAGGAGGGTTCTCATGACCTGAATGAGAGAGTTTTTATTGTGCCAAGTCACTGAAGTTTTTAGTATTTTTGATAGCACTACCTTAACCAGCATCTCAGATTGCTCAGGCTGTCCCAGCAGAACACCAAGACTGGGTAACTCCTGAACAATAGAAATCCATCTCTCACCATTCCAGAGGTGAAGTCTAAGAGGGAGGCACTAGCATGTGGCCTTTGGTCAGGGCCCTCCTCCTTTGGACTTCCTTGGCCTGTCCTCACAGGGCAGAGGAGGCTAGGGATCATTTTGGAGCC